>CM016622.1:87249268-88600339 GCA_005393395.2 Gossypium australe | reverse complement strand
TGAGACTTTATTAGAAGCACATGTAGTGTCCCCATATTATCTGCATCTGTTACAACCCCCGTATCCTAAATGGTATGACTCCAACGTTCAATCTGATTACCACGCAGGAGTAACAAGGCATTCAATAGAGAATTGTACTGCCTTCAAAAAGGTAGTTGAGAGGCTTCTTAATATGGGAGTTTTCAAGATTGATGATACACCCAGTGTGGAGAACCCATTATCCAGTCATGGAGACAAGAAAGTGGTGATCCTTTGAAGAAATCTAAAGCAAAGAGGGAATTAGAGAACAAAGTTTAGAAGCCCTTGTGTACTTGGGAGAGTTTTGAATTATGAGACTGTGGAAGAAATCCCTGTACTTTTAGGGCTAACCTAGAGTAATGTGCAAAACATGCTTGTTGTCTTAAGCCTAGAGGCAATAAGACCCCTTTTGTGAAATAGGCTTGTGTCCTAAATTCTTATTTTAATAAAATGCATCTTTTGAGTACATATTCTTTTATTCTTTCTACTATACATTTTTTTTTACTCTTTCATTCTTTATTCATTACCATACAAGTAATTATCCTTAGAATCATTTATTTTTTAGATTTCTTTCCTTCATGCTTAGGTACCCAGATATCAACGTCATGAGCGACATTGTTACTGACTCCCTTTTTGAACAAAATATGGGTCTAGAGGATCTCAGGATTTTTAAGATGACAGAGATTGTGACATATCTTCTGACTTGTTACGAATGGGTTAACAAGATGAAAAACAGACCTTACCTTACATAGGGTCAATGGAGATTGCGAGCCTAAGAAAGGAATGAAGATCGAAGCCTAGCTCACCAAAGAAATAAAGCGAGATATTATTGAGTTATTTTCTATAATTCAAAGATATTTTTGCACGATCATATCAGGACATGCCTGCACTGATAAGACGTGGGCTAAACAAGAGGATGGGGCACTGTTGGTCTACCACAAAAGGGAGATTACTTCAATTATACCGCAAATGCTGTATTTAAGGAGACAAGATTCATGTGCTTTCTTCACTTCTTCCCAAAATTTCCATATGTGGGGGCATGGATATTATGAGGCCAATCTCGTCAAATACTTTTAGTTGACATCGATTCATTGTTATGGCCGTCGTCTACTTCATTAGGTGGGTGAATGTTGCTTCATATACCAATATTGTAAAGCCGATAGTCATCAAATTCAAAAAAAAGAAAAAAAAAGGGATCAGATGCCAACACAGAATGCATAACTGTACAAAATCAAAGTTTACAGTTTGTCCAAAGATCAGGCAGCATATCACAGCAAAGAAAAAGTTGCAAAAAAAACTATGAAAAGTGACTTAGACTTGTAAGGATTGGCGTAAGAAGCTACCGTTACCCTCTGTCTTATTGAACATCGGCCAGAACCTTCACTGGGGCAACATTTTACCCATTATGGAATTGAAGTGTTTTGCCAATTGAATCAAATCGAAGAAAAGGTTAAAGTTATCCGTCACGGCCAGATGATGCGAGCTTACGTTAAAGAAGTTCCACGAAGAAACCTGATGTTGAAAAAGATTTTTCCTCTACAAAACTATTTTAGAGGAAAGCATATGCCAAACTGGGAAGGACTTATGAAGAGCCTATTCTAGAGGAGGATTGATATTGACTGAGATGGATAGGGAAGACTTGCCCAACCCGGCGAATTCAGGTTCAAACAAGAAGTATTTTACCTGAAAGGGGAAGGTCCAAGGTGAAAACCCGCAAAGGGTGCCTTGAGTAAAAAAAAAAAAAGAGACAAAGGAGAGGCCAAGGCGAAAACCCGCAAATGGCGCTTTGAGACCAAAGGGGTTTTGTGTTGAAAACCTAGAAAGGGCGGCTCAAATTTTGAATAAAAGTGGGGCATACAGTAGTCTTGCTACATCTGAATTAGCAAAAAGGAAGTATGTTATGTCTTGGGGCATCGACAAAGTACTCAGGATCCCCTAAACATATATTAAGCTTAAAATGGTCCTCAAGAAGTTTGAACGGAGAAGCTCAGGCTACGATATATGGGGCACCTAGTTACTCATTTTAAATTTATCTTTGATTACTTTATTCTTTTTACACCCTAATCAATTTTCTTTTATAGCTTTTGCTATCTTTGCTTACTTTATTCTTTTAAGATACACTAACCAATTTTCATTCATTGCCTTGGTTATCTTTGATTAGCTTATTTGCTTCGAGCTATACTCTTGATTAATTTCTTTCATGTTCATTATTGTGATCTTTTTCAAGAATTTTATTGAAATAAATGGACTAATAACACTTTCATAAAAGGAGTTTCGCATATTACTCTGGAAGCTTCTAAATAATATAGGACTCTGAAACATGACTATTGTTCAGAACTCACCAAGCCCAAGAGCTAGAAACATTGAAAAATGATTATCTCTTCAAATTCTTATTGGATAAGACAATTTCATTGGTGACACCATATTGGCAAATGACGAACAAGGTCAAGAGGGGTTCATTGTTGGAATACCCTACATCCATTCAGACACATACATCTAGTCATTACACTCAGAGAATGGTGTAACAGATTGAAAGTGATACAAGTTCTGTACCTATGAGTGGTAACAGAAATATGGAAGAAACCAAATGTCATTCCCCTAAAGTTGTAGTGGGAGATACCAACTTCATGTCCCAAGGTTCAAGCGGGGCTGACTCAGAAGTTACATTGGGGCAAGCTGGTTGAACAGAACATGATTGATGAACAAGAATGAAAACAAATAAGTGATAACACCTAGAATAGAATCATACTCATAACATTTTTGTATCATAGCAAATTTCATTAGGAGCATTTGATTCATTCCGGTCATTGCATCCTATTCCTTGAAATAGGAATCATTTTTACATTCATATTAGGGGCATTTGATCCGTTTCGACCAAAGCATCCTAATTATTAGACATAAGCATATACCCATTCTACAGGTTATGTCCTTTAAAAGACAATGTAGTAAGATTAAAGATAGCCAATCTGGCATTCCTGAGCTTTGTAGGAAGCAGATTGAAGATGGCAAATCTGGCATTCCTGAGCTTTGCAGGAAGCAGATTGAAGACGGCAAATCTGGTATTCCTGAGCTTTGCAGGAAGCAGATTGAAGATGGCAAATCTGGCATTCTTGAGCTTTGCAGGAAGCAGATTGAAGACGACAAATCTGGCATTCCTGAGCTTTGCAAGAAGCAGATTGAAGACAGCAAATCTGGCATTCCTGAGCTTTGCAGGAAGCAGATTGAAGACAACAGATCTGACATTCGTGAGCTTTGCAAGAAGCAGATTGAAGATAGCCAATCTGGCATTCCTGAGCTTTGCAGGAAGCAGATTGAAGACAGCAAATCTGGCATTCCTGAGCTTTGCAGGAAGTAGATTGAAGATAGCAGATCTGGCATTCCTGAGCTTTGCAGGAAGCAGATTGAAGATAGCAACTCTGGCATTCCTGAGCTTTGCAGGAAGCAGATTGAAGATAGCCAATCTGGCATTCCTGAGCTTTGCAGAAAGCAACTTGAAGATAGCCAATCTGGCATTCCTGAGCTTTGCAGAAAGCAGATTGAAGACGGCAAATCTGGCATTCTTAAGCTTTGCAGGAAGCAGATTGAAGACAGCAAATCTGGCATTCCTGAGCGATTTAGCATTCTTGAGCTTTGCAGGAAGCAGATTGAAGACAGTAAATCTGGCATTCCTGAGCTTTGCAGGAAGCAGATTGAAGATAGTAGATCTGGTATTCCTGAGCTTTGTAGGAAGCAGATTGAAGATAGCAAATCTGGCGTTCCTGAGCTTTGCAGGAAGCAGATTGAAGATAGCCAATCTGGCATTCCTGAGCTTTGCAGGAAGCAGATTGAAGATAGCCAATCTGGCATTCCTAAGCTTTGCAGGAAGCAGATTGAAGACGACAAATCTGGCATTCCTGAGCTTTGCAGGAAGCAGATTGAAGATGGCAAATCTGGCATTCCTGAGCTTTGCAGGAAGCAGATTGAAGATGGCAAATCTGGCATTCCTGAGCTTTGCAGGAAGCAGATTGAAGACGGCAAATCTGGCATTCCTGAGCTTTGCAGGAAGCAGATTGAAGATGGCAAATCTGACATTCCTGAGCTTTGCAGGAAGCAGATTGAAGATAGCAAATCTGGCATTCCTGAGCTTTGCAGGAAGCAGATTGAAGATAGCAAATCTGGCATTCCTGAGCTTTGCAGGAAGCAGATTGAAGATAGCAAATCTGGCATTCTTGAACTTTGCAAGAAGCAGATTGAAGACATCAGTCTGGTGATCCCTGAGTTTGCAGGGATCAGATTGAAAATATTAGATCTGGTCTCCCTGAGTTTGCAGCGGAGCAGATCAAAAGATAGTGGATACTGCCTTCATGAAGTTGAAGCTATCAAACTTACTAAAATCAAGATAAAGATCCAATGCTGTTAAAGTTGCAGTCTGGATTGGAAGTCATTTGAAGAAAGACGAGGATCAAGAAATTGAGGCTCGGCCAAGACCGGTCAAAATTGGTCCTTTTATAGTCTTTGCTCTATTCTCGTTACGCGACAATGAGCAAAGAGGGGCAGCTGTAAGAGCCCAATTTTGTCCGGCTAAAATAAACCAGAATAAAAAATAAAAAATAATGTTCAGTCCATTTACAATTATGATGCCCAAAACCAGACCCAATACCCCAAACCCAAATTACACCTAACAGCAGACCACCCAATCTAAACCCATGGCCCAATATCCACTAACAGACCCTAAACTTAGACCCAAAAACATACGGGGCCCAAAAGGCCCAATGCCTAAACTAATCCCAAAAAATCTAGGGTTTCTGGGAACCCTAGCGTCGCAAGGGCCAGAAACCCAATCGTCGCGCCTCGTGCCTACCATCAGTCACGCCGCAAGTCACGCAAGCCGTTCTTCACGTCCACACCAGCCTTCCTTCGCGCCGAAGCCCCTAATCGTGCAACAAGTCGCGCTTGGTCATCACCGTGCTTTGCATCCTTAATCTGCAAACAATGAAAGAACGAACAGCAAAAGGAAAGAAAAATAGCAAAAACAGAAAAAAATCTTTTGTATTTATTTCCAGTGTAATACCCCAAACCCGGCCCAAACACCACGACCGGACCTGGTATGTCACTAGGAGAATCTTGGAAAACATGTCGTATTTTCAGAAAATATTTTTCAAAAGTTTATCCTTTTATTCGAAAACAATTAAATAGCTGATAGTTTAAATAAAATATGCTTTTATGAATTAAAAGCCTAAATTTAATTACATGCATTAGTTCAATAAGAATTTAAATAACTAAAAGTAATTAAAGCCCAAAATAAACAAAACAAAAACTAGTGGCCCATGGCCTTATTACAACGAGATTTAAAATCCATTAATTAAAAATATAAAATAATAACTTGAGTCTTTTTGTTGGATCCAGATGTTCTTCTGCATGGCCACCTTGCGTTCCTCTCCAGCCCGGTCCGAAGCACTAGGTATCACCTGAAATGTTAATTAAAAGGGTGAGTCGCGAGACTCAGTGTGCAACCCTCATGCACAACTAGATTTGGGCCTTAGGCCCATAAAACAGATTAATAATAATTTCATTTATATAAATAACAAATAATATGCAAGGCCCAACCCGTTTGCCTAGGTTTCCATCCGCTACACGCCCCCGTACCAACCATTCACACCATTGGGGATTTCTACAATCAACCCACACCGCTACACGCCAAGATGGCAGTCATGCTGCTCATCAACATATTATGGCTGAAGCCCGTATGACAGATCACGGCATTAGCCGCTACAACATATAACAGATCACGGTATAAACCGCTACATATAACGTATAACTTCCTCCTTTCATCAACCCAACCCATGCAATCATGTACAAGTAAATTACTTATAACACTTAATCAGATTATTCACTGACCTGACGCTTTGCGTTACCCTTTTTGGGCTTCCCACATTAAGTCGAGATTTCAGCTTTTATCATAACATATAAACTTATGAACATATATTAATAATCAGTTCTAGATGGTGGGGAAGTATTACACACCTGATTAATGTAGATACCCTTGCTAAACCGATCTACGCTTTGCTTCAAAAAGCCGGAAAGATGTGAAAATAGGCCTCTCCTATATTCGGCCATAGTTAGTATTCTACCCGATTTTATATATATGAATAAACAAATCCTCTTACCTTGAAATCCCGAATGTAACACGATTCTATAACTTAGAGATCTATGAGTTTCGGCTTCTAGGAAAAATCCCGGAAAGATGATCTATCGCGTTTTCGGCTTTTGAAAGAACTAAAAATTGAAAAGATGGCTAAGGGAGATTCGACCAATGAATATTAAGGAGAAGAATAGGTGTAGTTTTGGCTTTTAAATCAAAGTGAAGATGAGGGAATAGGCTTAGAGATTTTGGCTTTTGCAGAGAATGAAGAAGAAGATGGAACTTTAGGAGTTTTCGGCTTTTACTCAGAGAAGAAGAGAAAAAAATGAGAGAAAAACCCCAAATGCCGAAATTGAAGAGATATTCCCCCTATTTATAGAAATTTCGGCACTTACCTAACCTTGCAGATAAATCCTATCTTTTCTCCTTTATCTTAATCTACTAGCTCATCTAAAAGAGACTTAATTATCTCTAACTCCTCCCTCCTTTATCAGCATATTATCCTCATATTTTAATCATTAAAATCCATAAATTTTAGACTTTATCTGCTTATTATCCTCATAAAATAAATTCCTAAATAATAGCCTTTATCTGCTTATTATCCACATATTTTAAACATTAAAACCCCTAAATTTTAGCCTTGTTGCCATCCACTCCACCTAATCCTAATGCCCAAAATTTAGCTAACTTAAATTAAAAGAATTGGGCTCCATGAAACTTAAATTTGGGCCCCTTACTCCCTTGTGTGGCGTCACCTCCTAAGATTGGGCCACAAGCCCACTTTGGTTTTTTAAACGTAGATACTACCTTTTAAACCCCTATAATGCCCAAACAGAAAATTTTAATCAAGGCCTCTACCTAAGCCTGAGCCCAATTTGGACCCCTAACACTTAAATTAACACATTAAACATATCCTACCTATTAAACGCATAGGACCAAAAATTCAGGATGTTACAGTTCTACCCCCTTAAAGAAATTTCGTCCTCGAAATTTCCAACTAACTATTAATCGTACTACCTAAGTCTCACTACCATGCTTTCGCTGCGCACTCCAATTCTAAACCCAAAATAAACACTTAGTATTCTATGGTAGAGTACGCACCGGTATTCACATCTAGAGCGTCCTCGTCCCCTTGTACTCATGCTATCGGTTCGCGTTTATCTGATTAAAAATTTTATGAATTATTAGTTTTCTTCCACTGATTATCCACGAGCAGTCTTATGATCAGTAGTTTTAAGAGTAGTTCTTTCGAATTCGCAATTCAGTCTCAAGTTCACCTTTCTTAGTTCTAAGAACTACATACATTCAACTGACAACATCCATACACCCACATTCAATACATAGGGGTATTTTCGTTATTTCACTACCTAGGGGTATTTCCGTAATTTATCCTACAGGGGTATTTTTGTAATTTTCAAAATAGAGTTCCTTGTTGATTTCATGAAATAAGGGTATTTTGGTAATTTTTGCAATCCAGGGGTATTTCGATAATTCTGTAATTCAGGGGTATTTTGGTAATTTTGTAATCCGGAGGTATTTCGGTAATTTTACAAATCAAAGGGTATTTTGGTCATTTCACAAATCAGGGGTAATTTGGTAATTTTACAAATCAGGGATAATTTGGTCATTTTGCAAATCAAGGGTAATTTGGTCATTTTGCAAATCAAGGGTAATTTGGTAATTTTATAAATCAGGGGTATTTTGGTCATTTTGTAAAAATAATGTGGCTGGTCCCTTTTGGGTTTTAATTATAGATTTTGGCCCGTCAACAAATCCTCGTGGCTAGGGTGAACAGTCACTACGCACCAGGTAGGATTCCAGCGAAGAGGAGGTGAGTCACTAGGACTGCTTAAGTACCAGGCTCTTCCAGATCCAATCTTAGACATGCGCATGCCTGTTGCCACACCCTAGTCTTGCGACTCGTTTATGGGTTTGTTTAGTGAAATTAAGTCTTATGAGATTTAAGGAGTTGTTTCAGCTAAGCCTAGAGTCCATCAAGTTCTAATCTAACTAATCTACGTCCCACAAAGCCCATCAAGCCCACATATTTATATCACACAATGGTTCAGAATACTTACCTTGCGGACTTGGGCCGGAGACGCAGGTGCCATACCGAGAAAACCATCCTGTATCACTTATAAATATACATGTTTCAAAAACCCATTTTTAGAAAACGTTTTGAGCCCAAAAACCCCAAAGCTGAGTTTTGAACCGGGCTCTGATACCAATTTGTAACACCCCAAACCGGCCCAAACACCACGACCGGACCTGGTATGTCACTAGGAGAATCTTGGAAAACATGTCGTATTTTCAGAAAATATTTTTCAAAAGTATATCCTTTTATTCGAAAAAAAATTAAATAGTTGATAGTTTAAATAAAATATGCTTTTATGAATTAAAAGCCCAAATTTAATTACATGCATTAGTTCAATAAGAATTTAAATAACTAAAAGTAATTAAAGCCCAAAATAAACAAAACATAAACTAGTGGCCCATGGCCTTATTACAACGAGATTTAAAATCCATTAATTAAAAATATAAAATAATAACTTGAGTCTTTTTGTTGGATCCAGATGTTCTTCTGCATGGCCACCTTGCGTTCTTCTCCAGCCCGGTCCGAAGCACTAGGTATCACCTGAAATGTTAATTAAAAGGGTGAGTCGCGAGACTCAGTGTGCAACCCTCATGCACCACTAGATTTGGGCCTTAGGCCCATAAAACAGATTAATAATAATTTCATTTATATAAATAACAAATAATATGCAAGGCCCAACCCGTTTGCCTAGGTTTCCATCCGCTACACGCCCCCGTACCAACCGTTCACACCATTGGGGATTTCTACAATCAACCCACACCGCTACACGCCAAGATGGCAGTCATGCTGCTCATCAACATATTATGGCCGAAGCCCGTATGACAGATCACGGCATTAGCCGCTACAACATATAACAGATCACGGTATAAACCGCTACACATATAACGTATAACCTCCTCCTTTCATCAACCCAACCCATGCAATCATGTACAAGTAAATTACTTATAACACTTAATCAGATTATTCACTGACCTGGCGCTTTGCGTTACCCTTTTTGGGCTTCCCACATTAAGTCGAGATTTCGGCTTTTATCATAACATATAAACTTATGAACATATATTAATAACCAGTTCTAGATGGTGGGGAAGTATTACACACCTGATTAATGTAGATACCCTTGCTAAACCGATCTACGCTTTGCTTCAAAAAGCCAGAAAGATGTGAAAATAAGCCTCTCCTATATTCGGCCATAGTTAGTATTCTACCCGATTTTATATATATGAATAAACAAATCCTCTTACCTCGAAATCCCGAATGTAACACGATTCTATAACTTAGAGATCTATGAGTTTCGGCTTCTAGGAAAAATCCCGGAAAGATGATCTATCGCGCTTTCGGCTTTTGAAAGAACTAAAAATTGAAAAGATGGCTAAGGGAGATTCGGCCAATGAATATTAAGGAGAAGAATAGGTGTAGTTTCAGCTTTTGAATCAAAGTGAAGATGAGGGAATAGGCTTAGAGATTTCGGCTTTTGCAGAGAATGAATAAGAAGATGGAACTTTAGGAGTTTTCGGCTTTTACTCAGAGAAGAAGAGAAAAGAATGAGAGAAAAACCCCAAATGCCAAAATTGAAGAGATATTCCCCCTATTTATAGAAATTTCGGCACTTACCTAACCTTGCAGATAAATCCTATATTTTCTCCTTTATCTTAATCTACTAGCTCATCTAAAAGAGACTTAATTATCTCTAACTCCTCCCTCTTTTATCAGCATATTATCCACATATTTTAATCATTAAAATCCCTAAATTTTAGCCTTTATCTGCTTATTATCCTCATAAAATAAATTCCTAAATAATAGCCTTTATCTGCTTATTATCCACATATTTTAAACATTAAAACCCCTAAATTTTAGCCTTGTTGCCATCCACTCCACCTAATCCTAATGCCCAAAATTTAGCTAACTTAAATTAAAAGAATTGGGCTCCATGAAACTTAAATTTGGGCCCCTTACTCCCTTGTGTGGCGTCACCTCCTAAGATTGGGCCACAAGCCCACTTTGGTATTTTAAACGTAGATACTACCTTTTAAACCTCTATAATGCCCAAACAGAAAATTTTAATCAAGACCTCTACCTAAGCCTGAGCCCAATTTGGACCCCTAACACTTAAATTAACACATTAAACATATCCTACCTATTAAACGCATAAGCCCAAAAATTCAGTATGTTACATCCAGTTTATTCTTAGGGTTATAAATAGCCATAATAAACTTGTAACAAAAAGGGGGGATACACAAAAAAAAAAGCAACAATAGACATTGAATCAGAATACAGAGAGTTTTTTTTTTACAAAGGTGATTTGTTTTTATTTTTCGTTTCGTTTTATTATTTGTGCATATTCTATACATAAAATAATACACAAAAAATAAAAAAGAGAGAGAAATACCTTCAAAATAGAAAGATCTGACCTTCCGACTACCAACTGAGGCGGCGCGCGTGACGGCGCACATGACGGAGCTTGGCCCTAGGTCGGAAACTGGAGATAATTTTAGAGGCCTCTCTTTTGTTTTTTTTTTTTTTGAATGTTTTAAAATGATTTTTTAGCCTGGATTTTGACTTATATAGGCAAATGAAAACGACACCGTTTTCGGCTAGCAGGATCCGCGTGTTGACCCGACCCGGCCCTCAGGATCCGCGCGTTTTAATTAAATGGGGAATTTTTCATTTAAGTCCCTTTTCGATTTTATTTGTTTTAATTTTATCCAATTTAATATTCTCTTATTTTAAAATTTACTTTCGATTTAGTCCCTCGGTCTGTTAAAGTAAAAATCGGAACGACGCCGTTTTAAAAATAGGCTTAATTGTCATATCAGTCCCTATAATTTAACGCGTATTTTAATTTAGTCTTTCGTATCTGTTTTAATTGTTTTTTAACTTCTTATATATATATATATATATATATATATATATACTTTTCAATCCTTCTGTTTTTTGATTATTTTAACATTATTATTTTATTAAAATATTATATTCATTATTTATATTAATTTGTGTATAGCATAAAAT
This sequence comes from Gossypium australe, assembly GCA_005393395.2. Classification (NCBI taxonomy): domain Eukaryota; kingdom Viridiplantae; phylum Streptophyta; class Magnoliopsida; order Malvales; family Malvaceae; genus Gossypium; species Gossypium australe. Next base: position 88,589,099 of record CM016622.1, on the reverse strand, counting down.
TTATATATATATAGTTTGTATAAGTATTAATTTCATATATGTAATTATTATTATTTATTACCTATATTATATAAATTAGCATATTATTATTTATATCATATATATTTCTGCTTATTACTATTTTATTATTTTATTTTAATTATTTTTTTATTTTTACAAAGTTATTTTAGTATTTATATATATAGTTATTATGTTATATTTCAAAATTTTATACATTATATATAATTTTTTTTTTATTATTTAATCTTGCATGAAAATTTTCGTAATTATTTAATGATTTTCTTTTTATTTTGATATTTATTGTTTATATATATATATATATATATATATATATATATCTTATTTGTCCATACTCTTTTATTTATTTATTCATGTTTGCCATTATGTAGTTATTTTTATTAGTTATTTTTCTACATTATTATAAATATGAAATGTTAGAATGTCTTAATTGCTTTTAATATTTATGTTCGATAGTGTATGAATGTAATATTGTCATATGGTTATTGTTAAAAATAAAAATATATTTTTGCAAAATTAATATTTTTTTTAAATGTTTTAAAATAAGGCAATGTTTTGGTATTTAGAAATTCGGGAAATAGTGCCCAACCGTGCTGGGTTGCGATTTTCCGTTTGGCTAAATAAATAAATACCCTTTTAATAAATTTCGTAAATTATGAGATGACTTTAATTACGAGGGTTTAAAAAATGTCGTGTCCAATCGTGCTGGATGTGATATTTATATTCTTTCGGAATAAAGAAATCTCAAGTTTCAAATAAAAAAACTAATTCTTGAGAACTCAAAATGTTGTATCCTAACTTATTGGGTGTGATGTTTTGTATCTTGAGGTAAGAATTTTCTAAAATAAAAGATGCATCTAGCTTCAAAGTTATAAAATGTTGTATCCTAACTTATTGGGTGCGGTGTTTTTATTTCTTTGAAATATGTAAGTCTTGGTTTTACTTCTAATAAGGGATCTTATTTTAAACTTTTTAAATTTCAAACATTTGGACATGATTTTATCAATTAGGTACCAATTTTTGGGCGTTATGAGGGTGCTAACCCTTCCTGATATGAACGCACCTATAACAGAACTCAATCGAATCACCCTTGAACTGCCCAATGGACCAATTACGCGTAGCCGTGCTAAACAATTTAAAAGCGCCATTTCAGCTTTAGTGGCACAAATTTGGAACGACAAAAGAAAAGACTACAAAAACACACCGAACATCTACAATTTATTTGAAGTCGAATATACTAGCTAATTCGGTTACTAGTTCATTTAACATTTTATTAGGCATATTTAATTTGCCTTCAGTCAATTTTTATTTTTTATTTTATTAGTATAAGTGTTAATATGTTCCTTTGTTTGTGCTTAATGTTCAATTAAATTTTACAGGTGTCAAATGGAGCATTTTAAAAGGGGGTTAATACAAGCACATGTGAAATAAAATCATTATCTTTCAAAAGTAGATGAATGGTGCTATATGGACGGCAATGTTTTGGAATAAATAAATTGGAGTGCAAATCATGATGGAATAAACAATTGTTGTATGTTGCTTAGTGGAACAAATACATGCCATGATGGAATAAACAATTGTTTGAATGTTGCTTAGTGGAACAAATGCCTGGACGGCAAGATCAAAGTGGAATTGAAAGGATTAGATAGCATATGCCAAATTTAAGTGGACGGCACACCAAGTAAAAAAAAAATAAATAAAATAAAAAAATAGAATTGTAATAGCTATGACAAGCTATAAATAGCTTGTTAATTTTTCATTTTGGAGACAGAACTTGAATTTTAATGAAAAGAAGCATTTCTTTTGGTGAGTATTCACTCTCCTTATTCTCGAGGTTTGAATTGACTTATCTAGTTTTCTAGTGGCGTCGTTCTTTCCTTATTTTGAACTTATCATCCTAACGGGTGTGGCGTTCATTTGCCTATACCGTTGGTTCCTATCTCTCTAGATAGTGGGTCTCAGTTTTATTTCAAAACTCATTCCATCAATTTGAAACCTATAAGATTCGGGTCTTTAATTTTTATTAAAGGTTCTTTCTTGTTTCAAATACGTATCCATTCAACTTATCACCTATCTTTATTTTTTTCGAAGATATTATTTTTTTTAATAAAATTATCCCTTTTGTTAATTGAAAGAGAAACGACCTAATTTACGATCGAGCAACATTTATGATTCGCCTCCTAACCCGAGACGGACCGTTATCACTTCCTCATACGTAACCGACTCCCATTTTGTTTTTAAAGTCGATCCCCATTTTCTAAACCCGATTTAAAATGGGTTCGACAATTATTATAATATAATATAATAATAACATGATAAAACATAAATAAACAAAATAAAAGAATAAAAGAAAGAAACAAGTATGCAAAACAGAGAAGGGAGAAAGAAGAAAGAAAAAGAAAAATTAGTGTTTCAGGTTCAAAGCTTGATTGGTAAGTCAATTTAATCTCTTTTCTTGAAATATTTTGATGTTTTTAGAATCCTAGAACAAAATACTACTTGATTTATGTTGAAATTTTAGAAATTAGTGGATTTTTAGATATTGTTCATGTTGAATAAATTGAAGTATTAGGGGTTAAATTGATAGAATTTCGAGTTAGAATTGAGAAAAGGATTAAATTGTAAAACAAATTATAAGTTTTGAAGTGATAGGAACTAAATTAGGAAATTTTGAAATTTAGGGATTTATGTTGAAATTAGAGAGCTAAATTTAGTTTTAAGTGGTAATTGAATGAAAATAAAATATAAAATAAATTGTGAAGAATAAAGTTAGTTTTGGTTAGGGATTAAATTGGAATTTGAGTTAAAGTTGAATAATAATTGAAATATTCAATGTCAAATTGTGTTGTATTGATGATTTTTAATTGTTTTAATTTCGTAGCTAACGTTGAGCTAGAGACCTCAGCTAAGAAAGGAAAAGACAAAGTTAACGAGAAATAGCTCGAGAATTACGACTTGTATTTCTATAATCCGAATTTAATTATTAGTTGTTGTATTTTGATTTAAATGTTTATGGTAAGAAATTAAGGTAAGTGTTAGTATTTTTTATATTGAATTGAGTGCTTGTGAAATTATGATTAATGTGATATTTGAGTATTGGTATTATGGTATTAAATTGAATTGAATTGAATTTATGAGTATTTTTGATTTTTGAATTGAAATATATATATATATATATATTGGTTGGAAGTTGAAAAGTTATTTGAAACCCTATTAACTATGTCGGGCTGAGTCGGATATAGTTAGCATGCCATAGGATTGGAAGTGTTCAGGGATACTTCGACTTCGAGTTAATGAGACACTGGGTGTCAAATTATTACTTCGAATAAATTCGATGAGGTACTGGGTACCAACTTACTTCGGCATGGCCAATAAGACACTGGGTGTCAACTTATTACTTCGAATTATCCGATGAGGCACTGGGTCTCAAACTGGTGTGTTTTGGTTGGATCCGTGTATCCGTCCAAGTCCGAGTCATGTTAATAGGGGTAAACAAATGAATTGGTAATATGAATGTTATTGAATGATTTGAATATAAATTGGATTGAGATATTGAATTGAAATATGAAAATGAAATATGTGAACCATGAATTCATGAAAAGATTGTTGATATAGTTAGATGATGATATGTGAATCAATGTGGAGAAAAGCTATTTGAAATAGCTATTAATGAGATATGAAAATTAAATGTATAAATTGTTTCATTGATTGACTAATGTTCTTGTATGATTTAAATTTGCATGTTTGTTATGTAATTTTCTTTAAAAGTATTCAGATTATAGAAATACCACTCGGTTCATAAGCGTACTGTTTGTTTTCTGTGCCCAGGTTAGGCTAAAATCAGATCGTTGAATCAACATCCAAAGTCGATCCTGAACTCAAAGTGGTGAAGTATATTTCTTTTTGGTAATGGCATGTACTTAGGATGTTTTATGTTTGTTATTTTGCGAAATGAATGTAAATGATACTTTAAGATGATATTGGTTGCCTATATATAAGAATATATGTGTTAAATAGAGGTTTAATATGAAATGTTTAATTTAAAGTATAAATGAATATGATATAGGAAAATTAAGTTGAAATTGGTATAAATTTAGGTTTGGCTTGAATGATGTATATTTGGTTTGTTAGATAATATATGTGATGTACTTATGAGAATACATTGGATAGGTCATTAGGTTGATAGTTTTGACATATTTTTAAGGTGTTTGAATGTGTTTTGAATTGGTTGAAAGATTGGTTTTTGAATTGCTTGGTGTTCAAGATTGCAGGGTATGGTAAACTTGATGAAAAAAGGCTCATTTAGAGTCCACACGGCTTGGCACATGGGCATGTGAACAGACCGTGTAAGACACACAGATTATACATGGGCGTGTGGTTAGGTCATGTGTCCCCTGCAACGTAGAAATTTCGAAACAGAATGCTCAGGTACCACCACACGGGTAGAGACACGGGCATGTGTCTCAGCCGTGTGAGGCACAGGGCCTAGCAGACGGGCGTGTGGCTTGGCCGTGTGAGAAAAGTCAGAGAGTTACACGGGGTAGAACATGGCCTGAAGCACGGGCATGTCATAAGGTCACACGGATGTACCCCTTGGCCACACAGGCGTGTGTGCCCTACACCTAGGAAAAATTTTAAATTTTCACGAAAAATTCTCAAAGAACCCGAATTAGTCTCGATTTGTTCCAAACATATAATTTGGGCCTGAGGGCTCAATAGAGGGACAATATGATTAAATTATGATGAGTATGCTAAATGATTGTGTAAATGTTCATATTTGATTTGAAATGTCTGTTAATGCTCCGTAACCCTGTTCCGGCGACAGATAAGGGTTAGGGGGTGTTACATTACCATTGTTGATTTATTGAGCTTTTTTGTATTAATATGATAGATTTTAAACTTAGAGGTGAAAAGGGACTAAATTGTGAAATAATTGATAGTTTTGTACATTATGGACTAAATTGCATAAAATATAAAATTGGCTGTAGAAATAAGATTATGAGGTTCCTAATGGAAAATAGTGAAATCGAATTGCAATTTGGAGTTTTAAATTGAAAGTTATGTTAGTCTTGGTTTTAGGAACTAAATTGAATAAAATACAAAGTTTGTATAAAATGACAATTGGTTGTGAATTTGGTTGATTATTGATGATATTGTATGTTTATGTTAATTTCTAGCTAACATCGATCCGGATTCCTCGAGAGGGGAAGGAAAAGCTTAAGTCATTGATGAATAGCTTGGAGTTTTAAGTTTGTATTTCTGTAATTCAAACCACTTCAATTGTTTCATGTCTATTCTGTTATGTATGGTAAGATAAGGAGGTAAGCTAGAATTGATTAATAGAGATGAATTTATGTAATTTGATTAAGTATTGAGTGGAGAACTAAATTGAAAATATTGTAACTTGATGTAAATTTAAAATTGACCTTGAATTGGATTGAATCATGTTATGATGTATGTGATTTGATGATTGGATGATGAAATGAAATTTATGAATTGTGAAATTAAGCTATATTCGAAATTGAGTAATTGCTACCCTATTAACTACTCAGACAGAGTCGAATATAGTTGGCATGCTATAGGATAGATTGAGTACGGGTTACTTTGACTACGAGACGATGAGTGCTGGGCACAAATTTTACTTCGATTACCCTACTAGAGTCCTTTTGTTTTTTGCTATGTTTGGAATGGTTGATTTGGGAAGTTAAGTAATGTCAATGCTTATGTGTATGCAAAGTGGTAATGAAATATGGTATGCTATGTTGAAGCATATTTTAAGATGGTATATTTTCGATATTGGTTAGGTTGCATATAAGGCATGTGAATTGGCATGAAAATGTGGTAATAATGGTTAATGCTTTGTTGATGTTGGCATGTTTTGGAGAAGTTTGGATGGTATACAGGTATGGGAAATGGTAATTAGGGATATGGATTGTTATGAACATGCAATATGTAGTTAATGTTTGATTGATGATTTTGATAAGTGAAAATGATAAGTTAATGGATGATTGAATTGTTAAGATTAGTTGTAAATATGTGAATTGTTGTTTAAGTATGACTTGAACATGTCTTTGTGTTTGTTTTGGTATGATTTGGTGAAAGGATTGACATGAAATAAGTACCAAGTGCAGATTTTTGAGCCTTATTTATAAGGTGTCGATACCTTAGGAAGGGTACCGATACTTTAGTGATTTTTCTTAAATTCTTGAGACATCGAACCTTAAACTGGTATCGTTACTAGAGTTAAAGTATTGATACCTTGAAAGAGGTATCGATACTTTAAGGGATGTACTGATTCTATTGATTTTTACTCAATTTTCCAACATCGAAGCTCAAATTGGTATTGGTACTTGTCTAGGGTATCGAACCTTAAAATTTTTGAAAACTTTACAATTTGGTTCTTTTTTCACACTCAAGCCAACAAAAGAACTTTCGTAAGCTCAATTAAAGCTTGAATGTAATTATATGACATATTGTGAATGTTTTTATGACCCATTTGAATGTTTGAATGATTTATTTACGGTGTAATTGCCACTCGTTGCTCCAGCAACGAATGTGACACCCTATTGCTTGAACTTGGAGATCGGGTCGGTAATAGTGTGTTACAAACTATACTAGTAATAATGTTAAAAGTTGAGCGGGAGGAGTGAAGGAAGAGGCTTTTAGTGCAATTGCCTTATTTTGCCACACATTCACTTCAAAAAATTGGTTAAATTTAGTTACTAATTTTTATATTATGGGTAACTTACGAATTTAGTTCTTATATTTTAATTTGGTCATTTTTAGTCCTTATATCTTTTGAATTTTAAAATTGTAAGCCTTATTAAATGGAAGTTGTTAAAATTCATTAAATTTTGCTACTTTCAAAATTTGATGCAGCAAACATATTGCTATGCATAATGTCATGTCAGTTTGTTATTTTCACATATTATTCATAAAAAAGTCAGTTAATACGTTTAACTATTGTCGTTTGCATTAAGATCGAAATTTTGAGATCCAAAAAATGTAGAGATTAAAAATGATTTAATTAGAGAACATATACTAAATCTACAATTTTATACATAGTACAAAATTAATAGCAAAATTTAACTGATCGTATTTAATTATTACTATTCAAATTAAGACTGAGATTTAAAATATAGAAATTAAAATTAATCAATCGAAAAGTAAAAATTAAATTCGATGAAATAAAAATACCGGAATATTATATATATATATATATATATATATATTAAAGTATTTAAGCAAATCAGGAAACATATAAATGAGTTTGGAGGAGAAAAGTGGCAGTGTTAGCTAAGTCGCACATAAGCAATTTGCATTATTAAAGTAATGTGGGTCCCTTTTTTTAATTTGATGATTTAATTTTTATTAATTCACACATATAATGTTTGTGTAATATTTTTAATTAAAACTGTTAATTTATTTATCATTTTAAATAAGTCCTGTATTAAATTTTTATTAATAGCATTATTGATCCCTTTTAAATTATGATAATTTAATAATTATTTTAATAAATCATTTATATATTAATTTTAGTCAAAACACAATCTTTTAAATTACGGTGATTATAAAAGATAATGTAATTTCCTTAATCATTATTATTTAGTAATTTGATAATAATTATGTTTGGACTAAAATATAATTACTTAGTGAAATATAGCAACATGTCTCTTATTCTTATTTAAATACTTACCAAAAATTATAAATGTAATTTTTAACTTATTACCTACTTATTATATTTTTATTCTACTTATTTTATTTTATGCTTTTTTTAATTTATGTTAATTTATTTACCGGTCATAATAAAATGTCATTCATTAATATATAAAATATAAAAGTAGACAGGGGCCGCAAATAGTTAGATTTTTTCTCTGGCTAGTATTTAAGCAAAGGTTTTTTACTAACGCAGAGCGAACTAAATGTGGAATTGGTTATAATAGCTCTTGTCCGATTTGTGGCCATGAAGTTGAGGATATTATTCATGTATTTCGAGATTGTTTCGCAGCTAAGGAAGTTTGGACGCAGGTTGTCCCAAGTGATCAACAGTGTAGGTTCTTCATTGAAAATCTCTATGATTGGTTCGTCTATAATCTTTCTTGCTATGAGAGGTTGACTGGTAGGGGAGTAATTTGGTCTTGCCTCTTTGGAATCATTGCTTGGCGACTCTGAAAAACTAGGAATATGTTTATTTTCCGAGGGGTTTCTTGGATGACTCTTGAGGTTGTAAAAGTCTCTTTTAGTTGGGCGAGGCAGTATGAATCAAGTTATAAGATGCTTCAGCATATCAATTTACCTTATGGTCCTTGAGGGACATTGACAGGATATTGGACACATTTATTCACTGATGGTGCAGTGGCAAGGGAGAATGTGAGTGCTTCTGCTAGTGGTGTGTTGCGGGATCAGTAAAGGAATTGGATCTTGGAGTTTAATCATTATTTGGGGAAATGTATGGTTTTTGAGGCTGAACTATAGGGCATCTTAGATGGTCTTCTTGTGTTGCTTAGCAAAGGCTTCAAAAGGGCCACGATCCAGACTGATAATATGGAGGTGGTCAAAGCCTTACAAGATAACATGACGGCAAATTCGGGAATCACAGTGCTTAGAAGGATTCAACGAATTCTAAAAATTGAAGGTCACTGGTGCATCTAGTATGTTCTCAATCTTGTTACTGATTACCTAGCAAAACTGAGTTTAGCGTAGAGAGACAAGTCTACAGATTTTTGAAGACGCACCCAAGAAAGTTTTGGGGGTACTACAGCAAGACCAAAATAGTGCTGCTTTTGCTCAATTTAATATGATTTAACTTTAGTTTTTTTATTTTTATCACAATATATATATATATATATATATATATATGAGTAGAATTTATTTCTTAATATATTTATGTAGATTTTCTATTAAAAAATTAGGTTAATTTTATTTTTTATTACCTAATCTATTTTTACTTCAAAATCCAAATAAGTATTAATAAGGAAATAAAAGTCTATCATTATCTAATTCAATTGTGAATGTATCTTAAAGTTTATTTGTTTTGATAAATAAAAAAAAATTTAGAACTACTCATAGTCTCTCCCAACCCTTTAACAAAAGAATAATTGTGTTTCAGAGCACTCAAACCTATATCCTCTTACACATGTACTAATATCATTATCAACCGAGTTAAGACTCAATCAGTAATACCAAACCATTGCAAACAGACGGTGGTAGAACATTGTAATTTAACTTAAAAAGAAATGGCAGGGCTTGCTATAACTTAAAAAAAATAAAAGCCCATGACCAAAATGATGAGGATCTCGAGCCCAGATAATAGAGCAGCATAAAAGGCAAGCCATTGTTTTGCAGTTAATGAAAACCCAAGTTAATGAAAACCCATGACTCTGAACCTGGATCTGTTTCATTTGGTGAAAAAAGCTTGTGAATTTTATTTTATTTTTCCAGTAAATTGGGATTCCGTCGTTTTGTATATGAAAGGGAGGGAATTTTTGATCAATTTATGCAAAGCATGTAACGATGGAAAATCAACAGCAAATTTACATTCACAAATTCTCAAAACTGGGTTTTCCCATGACAGTTTCCTCGCCACAAAGCTCACCTCTTTGTACTCAAACTTTAGTTCCATTGAACAAGTTCAAAAACTGTTCGATGAAATGCCTCGAAGAACTGTCCATCTGTGGAATTCAATTCTTAGAGCTTATTCTAAACATAAACAATGGAAAAGGACTTGGGTTTTATTCAAAAACATGATATCCGATGAAAAGGGGGAGGAAAATGTGCCTGATAATTATACTCTGTCTACAGTTTTAAAGGCTTGTGCAGAGCTGCAGTTGCTTAAACATGGTGAAATTTTGCATGGTTTTTTGTGGAAACATGAAAAGATAAGAATGGATTTGTTCGTGGGTTCTGCTTTAATTGAGTTTTACTCGAAATGTGGTGAAATGAGTGATGCTTCCAAAGTTTTTAATGAGTTTGAGAAACCTGATGTTGTTTTGTGGACTTCAATGGTGAGTGGATATGAGCAGAATGGATATTTTGAGAAGGCTATAGCTTTTTTCTCAAGAATGGTAGTGGAGGAGGGTGTTGATCCAGATCGCGTAACACTTGTTAGTTTAGTTTCTGCCTGCGCAAAGTTGATGAATCTCAAGCTTGGCAGGAGTGTACATGGTTTTGTTGTTAGGAGAGGGTTTGAAAGTGAATTATCTTTGGTTAACGCCTTGTTGAATATGTATGCAAAGACAGGTATTGTAAAAGTAGCAGAAAATTTGTTTAGGATGATAGAAGTGAAAGATGTTGTAACATGGAGCTCAATGATTGGTTGCTATTCTCGTAATGGGGCCGCAGTTGAATCATTGAATCTTTTCAATGAAATGATCAACAAGGGATGTCGACCTAATGCAGTTACTGTTGTTAGTGCACTACAAGCCTGTGCTGTTGCTTGCGATTTAGATGAGGGTCGGAGGATCCATGAACTTGCAACTAAGAGAGGTTTTGAGCTAGAAGTCTCGGTTTCAACTGCTCTGATCGATATGTACATGAAATGTTTGTCACCTGATAAAGCAGTTAATGTCTTTAGGAAAATGCCTGGGAAAGACGTAGTCGCTTGGGTTGCTTTGTTAAGCGGGCATGCTCTAAATGGGATGGCTAATAAATCTATCGGGATCTTCAAAGATATGCTGTGTAGTGGAATCCAACCTGATGCTGTTTCTATGGTAAAGATTCTTGCTTCTTCTTCAGAGTTAGGTATTCTTCACCAAGCCGAATGCCTTCACGGTTATGTCACTAGAAGCGGCTTCGATAATAATGCTTTCATCGGGGCTTCTCTCATAGAGTTGTACTCAAAATGTGGTAGCTTGGATTATGCAATAGAAGTGTTTGAAGGAATCATAGACAAGGATGTTGTTCTATGGAGTGCAATGATTGCTGGCTTTGGAATCCACGGAAGAGGCGAAGAAGCACTAAAGTTATTTCACAGGATGGTCAAGAGTTCAGCAGCTAGGCCGAACGATGTAACATTCGTCTCTATTTTATCTGCCTGTAGCCACGCAGGTTTACTTTTGCAAGGGATTGAAATATTCCATATGATGGTAAACGATTATGGGCTGCATCCTGGTTCAGAGCATTATGGCATAGTTGTGGATCTCCTTGGCCGTACCGGAGAGTTAGAAAAAGCCATGGACATTATCAACCGAATGCCAGTTCCAGTTGAGCCTCATGTTTGGGGTGCCTTACTTGCTGCATGTCGGATTCATCACAACGTTGAGATAGGTGAAGTAGCAGCAAAGAATCTCCTCTGTTTAGATTCTAATCATGCAGGTTATTATATTTTGTTATCCAATATGTACGGTGTTGATGGAAAATGGGGTAATTTGGCAAAAATTAGAACTTTAATAAAGGAGAAGGGGTTAAAGAAGATGATTGGTCAAAGCATGATTGAGATAAGAAACGAAGTTCATAGCTTTGTTGCTGATGATAAACTTCATCCTGAATGTGAAAAGATTTATGAACTTCTAGGACAATTGGAGGTAATTTTGAGACTGCAACTACAACATATTTAAGGAGTTTCTTGAGCTCTATCAAATTTTAAGATAACCCGAATCATAGTTCATTCTGATATTGGCTTGATCAGTAGCTCGATCAGCAACGAAATTGAAAGAACATGAAGTAACATAAATAGATCTTCCAGCAAATTGTTGTTGCAAGTGAATTCTAGATTTCACTGAAACTCATCCACCGCCCGGATATCGGCTTGATCGGTAGCTCACAAACAACATTGTAGGAACAGGAAGATAAAGAGATCTTCCAGCCATGGTAGCTTTTGTCCAAGACAGGATGTAAAAATTTAGTAGCTTGTGGAGATATAAGTTACTATCTTGCTCCAACTTTCATTTTTCTTGAAGTATATGTATTCGTCTTTGGCAGATACTGAGATATAAGTATGAAAAATATAATTTTCAAATTTTTATTATAATTATTAATATGATAGTTTATTATAAAAATTGATTATAATTGTATCTTCTATCAATATATATTAATAATGTAAGCATTTAAATATTATTCTAGTAAATATACAATGTTGTTATTGAATTATTTTTCTGTGTTTCTTAATTATGATTTTTTTAATAAAAATCTTATTTAATTCTATTTTTGGTATAATGATGTTTTTACCTCTCCAACTTTATAAAAAAAAAATTATTTTAGACCTTCGTTTAATTTTTCGCCTCTTTAAGTCATTGAACTTGGATTTTTTGTTTCAAATCATCCAAAAATGGATAAAAAAGTTAAATGTTTGTTAACTTTGCTAATGTGGTATGCATAAGGATTGCCACGTAGATAACACATAAGCATTTAATTAATTTTTAATAATTTTAATTAAAATACGTCAGCAAAATTAAAAAAATGTAAGTTTAAAAGCTAAAAAAGATGAAAAAAGTAAATTAATAACTAAAATTACTTTCTTTTTAAAGTCCAAGGGTAATTATGTCATTATACTTTAATTTTTTTTAAATAATGGATTTTTAGTGTGGGATCTAAAAGGAAAAGTAAAGGATATGAAAGAATAATTAAAGAAAAACTAATAGGAAAAATGTTAGACATGATGTGTTGGGATATTGAAGAAAATTTAGAAGACCATTTCATTAACTTTGAAACACACCAAGATGGAACCTATAAGCAAATAAATTACTATCACAGCATTAGAATGCATTATATCTTTAAGTATAAGCATGATTCACAAGTATCAATTTATTTTTTCTAAATATGTATATTTATATATTATTTTATCATATCTTGATTCTCAATTGGATTTTGAATTTTAAATTCAATCATAGATTAATTTTTAGGTTAGAGGTGATTATTGGACATGTCTATTGGCTTCGGGTTAAGTATGGTATTAGCACAATTCATACTTGTTTAAGTTCGATCCAATTTGAAATATGGGCGTCAAATTTTGTTTAAGTCCATTCATATTTGTAAATAGTTAATCCAAACTCGTCTTAAACGTCCTCATATTTCTTTAAAAAAAATTAACATATACTATTTTAATTTGTATTTAATAATTGTATATGTTTTTCTTTTATTAAAAATTTAGATATAGACAACCTATTCTTTAATGTTTATATTACAGTATTATATATATTTTTAGATTTAATTTTTATGAGAATTCTAAATTTAATAATTGGGAATTCTAAATTTAATAATTGGGATGTTAACGTCATATTTTAAATAGGCTTGAATTTAGATGAGTAATTTATCCTCCAATAGATTTATTTGCAATGTAATAATAACCCTCAATTAAACTCTTAAATAGAACAAAATCCTTGATTAAATAGTCTTGAAATTTAGTTGTGCAATTTCGAGGTGTTTATGGTTTAAGTTGGATTGAGTTTAGGTTGAATTTATGTATGGTATGAATATCATACACAATTGTTTAAGTATAGTCTAATTTGAAATTTTAATATCAAATTTTGCCCAACTGGGCTCATATTAATTTAAGATTAACATAGGCTCACTCATATTATTTTTTTAATACAATTAAAAGTATATAATATTATTTTAATATTTGGTATTTATATGCGTACTTTTACTTTAATGCCATAACTTATATATATTTTAAAATTTTAAATATACAATTTAACAATTTTTTATATTTTTATTATAGTGTAACATGTCTAATTCTCATAAAACAAAAATTACATAATACATAAAAAAAAGCGTATTATAAGCTTAAAAAATAGACTAGCGAAAGCTTTGAATGTTGAGTACGAGCTCAACCCACTGTATGGGTCTAATTTTATTTTTACTTAAATTTTGTTTAAGTCTAATATTTTTAGCCAAAGCGCTGAATGTCATATAAATACCCTAGCAAATATGCAAATAGAACTAGGCATGGGAATCTGTAAATTTTGTTTAATCCCTTTAGGTGTGAAAAGATGTTACCACTTTCAGGACCTTTAACTTATTTTGGTCTATATATTTGATCCATCAAAATTAAATTGAGTTTAGTGTCTGTGGGTTCAACTTCAACTATCGCTTCATAAAATAATAAAAAAATTATTAAATAATTTTCGAAGCCTAATCAAGATAAGCATTGGTTATTTTAATAATTAAACATATAAGTCAAAGGTTCATTAAATGATGAACTAAATTGACTAAAACAAAATAATTTTGGCGTATTTAGGGGCAACTAATTTAGTAATGCAGACCCCCAAATAAATATTATTTACCAACTCTATATAAAACCTTGAGAAGAGATGTAGATATTATAATAATTTCAAGAATTTTATATAACCATAGTCATATGTTGAATTTTATTAAATTAATTTAGGTTAATGTCAAATGGGTTGAGTATATTAAATGATTAAATTGTAGAAGAAAATGGTACAAGTTGTAGAAATTTATATCCCAACATAATTTAATAATTTACATGTCGCCGCAAGACTTGAAACTACTATTCACTCCCAATCACTGCTTGACGCCTTGGTAACTTATTTATTTGGGATTCCATTTTTAGTCAAATTGATTAGATTAACCAGTTGACTTGGATAATTAATTCACGATTAAGTTTTAGCTCGATTGATATTTGTGTTGTTGTCAATGCATTATCCTCCTAATTATGAGTTGGGAATGAACTATGGATAATTTTAGACATTGTGAATTTATGATGGGATTGTGGTGAGAAATGTCACTCTAGATATATTTAAAATCATTTTGTCATGAACAATCAGCATATATAAGAGTGGTTATTTTATTGTTGATTATAGTGAAGTAAAATAAAATATACTTGATCATGGATCGAATCAGATTAATGTAAAATTTTAGGTCCGTTTTTAAACTTGAGTCCAATGCGAAAAATGGGCCCTATATTTGGTTCAAGCCCGATTCAGATTAAAAAAAATGCTAAATCAAAGCCCGACCCTATCAACATTAATTTTTTAAGATTATTTTTTATATAAAAACAAATTTTAAAAATACAATACATCAAATACACTAAAAACATTAAAATAAATATTTCTCAACAAATTGAAATACATTAAAAAAAAGTCTTTATACTTAAATAACACTAAAATAGTTGCAACTTAGCAAGCAAATGCCTTTAAAATAGTAACAAAATTAACAATAAAACAATAATTATACAATATCCAAACAATAACAACAAAATAGTAACAATATAATAGTGAAATACTAGCAAAACAACAGCGAAACGACAATGAAACAACAAGACAACTGATTCAGGCAAGCTAAAAAAACCTACTTGAGGTCCGATCCATTTAAAAAACAAACCTTATTTTTTGTCTAAATCCATTTTTCAAGCTTATATTTTTTTCCAAACCCTCCCGCTTTTCAAGTACTTCTTCAAGTCTAAACGAATAGTTCGACTCATGATCAGGTCTACCACCTAATATCGTTTTTTTTATTATTTTACTATTTGTGTCATCTGACTCATGACTCATGATCAGGAACTAGCTGGGCTGGCCTTTTTGGAATTCTGATTTGGCGGCTTTGGAAGAACCGTAATCTACTCATTTTTCAAGGTCAACCTTGGAGTTCGAGAGAGATTGTCAATAACTCCTTGTGTTGGGCTACTCAATGGCATTCATCCTTTAAAGATAATCCTAGTGGTGGGTTCGGTCTCCCATTGGAAGAGCAAGTTTATGGGTCTAAGATCTTCCTTAATACAGATGGGGCAGTGAGACTGGATACTGGAAATGCATCCGCTGGAGGGGTCGCGAGAGATAGGAATGGACAGTGGCTATTTGGTTTTAATCGATATCTTGGGAAGTGCTCAATTTTCGATGCTGACCTTTGGGGCATCCTTGAAGGTCTTAAGTTTGTCCAACAGAGAGGGCATGATTGTGTAATAATACTTTCGGACAGTCTGGATGTTGTTCGGGCCATCCAAGGGAGTCTCTCAGTTACATCGAATTCTGCTTTGATTCGGCGAATTCAAAATATTCTTTCTCAGGGAATTTTTGGATATTGCATTATATTCCCAATGAGCAAAATACTGTTGCTAATTACTTGGCAAAAGAAGCGCTATCTTCCATAGATGATTTGCAATTTTTTTTTTATTTTCCTCCCATTATGGTTCGTAATTTCTTAGATATGGATCAGTCTAGAGGATCCTTCTCTGATCGCATGGATATAACTAATTAGTTCGTTCCTTTGTTTCTTTTCACCAAAAAAATATATTTGTAAATTCTTTTATTCATTAATAATGAAGAAAATAATAATATTTTGAAAATAATATTTTTGAGAACAACAGCCTAAATATTGAATTTTAAGGGAGAAAAATACAAACAGTCAATCAGGAAATGGACTTAGTAATTTATGGGAAAAAAGGTATTGACAAAAATTACGTGTCGTTTAACAAGTGTAAAAAAATTCAAACAAGTTTTGGGAAATTGTAATCGTTGTTCTATGTTATGTCGGTACATGCCTTATCATGTTCATGTGATCTTTTTCAACCCTTCAAGATATTTGGGACATCTCCCGACTTCATGAAATTCAATTCTCAAAAAGACAATTTAAAAAAAAAAATTAAACAATTTTATTATAAATTTTAATCATATTTATTTCTTTTTTAAGATAATACTTAAAACTTTCCAACCCATAAATAGGAAAATAATGTGCTTCAGCTCATTCGAACCTAGATTCTTTATATTGGCAACAATACCTTTGTTAAACGATCTAAAACTTAATGGACTATTGAATTTTAGACATTTTTAAAATGTTAGTATTTTGAAATTCATAAATCCAAAAGGCCGGTAATTGTAATTGCTTAATTTGGACAAATAGTTATTTTTTTTAAAAAAAATTAGGTGTTATTGAAATTTTACAAATTAAAAATATAATTATAAAAGAAAATTAATAATATTAAAGATAATAATATAGAACATATTCAATATGGATATTATTAAATTTGTAAAATATTCTTAATATTTTTAACAAAATAAATTTTTTAAAATATATATATTAAAATTAGGTAAAAAAAATTTTTAAGTTGTTTTTATTTTATAATGGACCATTTGTATTAAAAATAAATAATGAGAAAATTTGAAAAACCACCTCTTTATATCAAATTTGAAAAAAGAAATTGAGGGACTTAAATCCTTATTAAAAGTTTTCACATTATTTTTTCCTAAACAAATAAATTTATTTTTAAAATTTAGAAAAATTCTTGATATCTTGAGGGATATACATCAACCTGAGGCATAAGGAAAAATAATTTTATATATGAAACAATTAAGCTAACCTCAATCTTTTTCTTTTACAATGGTATATACAATTAAGAATATTTTTGTAATCCAAGGATAAAGATGTAGATTCAATCAACCATGTTTCGTGGGATGACAATGTCACAAGTGAAATGGATTTATTTTGAATCTTTAAAAATTCCTTCATCTCAAGTCTTTGAGTTTAATATTTTAATTATTTCAATTTAAATAATTTCAACTTTTTTAATTAAATCAAGTTAATAAATTTCGATAAATTTAAAATTTGTCAATATTTTGCGATTTTCAATTATTTGAGTAGTCAATCAAAATGGTTATAATTTAAATTCAAGCTATGTTTACTATAATTTCTATTAATATAAAATGCTATAGATTTTCACTCATCTTAACATAGAGGTGTTCATGGGTCGGGTCGAGTTCAGATCAAGTCTAGGCATGATATTAACACATTTTATTTTTGCCCAAGCCTGACTCAAATTGAAATACGGGTCCAAAATTTGAACCAAGCCCACCCATATTTGTAAATAGCTAACTCGATCTCATTTTAGGCCCGCGTATATTATTTTTTAAAATTTTAAATATTTGTATTTATTTTAATTTAATATTAATAATTTTATATGTCACACTTGGAAAAGTCAAAACTTAAGTTGCAATAGTGACTTTATGGATTAAATTGAAAACTTTTCTATTTGGGCAGGCTCCAACGTAAATAAGAGTAATTGGTGGACTGGATAATAGAAGGTTGGATTTCAACCTTTAGTTCCGTTATGTTTGAACTAGAAATCTCTTAATGGGAGACATGATGATTAGGGATATGTACGCTTGGCTATTGAATTGATATTAGTGAAGGAAGTGTGGGAGCATTATATACGAGAGAGACATTATTCTCCGATGTTATTCTTTCATTTTTTCTGTTCTTTCTTTATCTTCTTCACTAGTCCGATTGTAAGAGAGAAAGATTAAAAAACGGTTTGGATGGAGGAAAGAAGCTAAATTTTATGTATAAGTAACTGAGAATTTATCAAGTTGGTAAGCTTCTTAAGCTGTAACCTCCCAAACTCGACCTATACGTTATGACCAAATCGTAAAAGTCACATTAGACACCCAAAACAATGAGACTACTCTATCGTTGGTTAAAAACCTTACAAACGCTCACTTTTAAAATAACTGAGGTCACCTTTGTTAATTTGGAAAATCATTCATTAATTAGTCCAACCTTTATTAAGTCAAGTTAGTAGTATTGGCGGGGTTTTAGAAAATCTCTTTGCCCGCCCTTGTTTTTGAAAAATAACTTCGTTTATCTTGATTGTAGCGGAAATAGAAAATCGATTAAAAACTCAATTATTAATTAAGCCAAGTAACATGCTTAATCCAATTTCAGTATATAATAATAAATCAATCTCATGTACGAAACTATGCATGCATGAAAAATCTCCAAAACATAAAACAAGTCTCGAACCATCGTTCAAATAACTTTATAGTCCGAAAACCACATAAATTTAGGGAACTTTAAATAAAAATTAATAAATGATAAAAAAAATAATTCCGAAGTCCATCGTCGTCCACATGCCAAGTCCGATCCTAGTTTTGTTCATTACCTAAGAAGTTTGAGGTAATAGAGTGAGCTAACTAGCTCAGTGTGAGTCTATATAGCATGGCATTTAGTACACATTTAATAATAACATTTGCTCCAAGAACCATATATCACAATCAAGCAACAATAATAACATTTTAATGAGTTGTGATCAAGTCATAATGCAAAAATGAATTTCCTACCCCAACCATCCGCTACACACCACGAGTTCCCAAAACCCGTTTACCAAACTCCAACAAATGCGAGCAAAGCTCGATGTGGTAAAACCACAAGATGAACATAATCGCAGAAAATCTGTCATTTAACTAATGAATGCAATAAAATCACCAAATCTTCGATACAGTTCACTGACTACGAATAAATGCAGACTTAATATGCCGCCAAATCTCCACGGAACTCCTCCGTCAACCTCAATAAAAATCTCATTCCAATGCACATACAATATGTCATACGATCTCATACATAGTCATGAATTCAATACTTTCACATTTCTTTGGCATGATTAACATGCCCTTATATTATCTAATACTTTCAGTAAATAGGGTCATTTATCCAACTTTCAATTCACCATTAAGATGGTGTCGTTCAACATGTCACAATCTCATATAACTTACCATTCTTTTCCGAGTGCATGTATAGCGATACTTCAAATATTTCATAGCAAATCATTCATACAAATATATCATGTGTAAGCCACATTCTCATTCAAAATCATGCTACACATACAATCAACATACATCATATCAACTAATCATTCACAACAATATTAATCACATAATTATTTAGTCATTCTCACATTTTTACTAACATGCCAAACAATTAGAGCTCGAAATGTACCTGCTTCGACCACTTATAAATTAATTACTTAGCCACTTATCCAAGCCCGAAAAACAAGCTTAGTTCCCTTATATCATTCAAAAATAATATTAAAACATTCAAGTCAACGAGTTAGAACCCACACCTTAATTACGCTCTACTACAGCACACTTGCGAATCTCGCGATTTATCTAATAAACTTTAAAAAAAACATAAATTGAAAATCATTATTAACTCAATTAATATACCTCTTGAAATTCCCCCAAACACCTACTTATGGGTTCAATCTAATCATCACAATTATAACGATTTTTTAGATCCAAACTAGTTAGGTTTCTTACACTAATGCAAATCGTACGCGCGAATGTTTAACATTTTCACTGTTGATTTGGGGGGTTTAAGTCGTCTCTTAACACATTTAAATACTGAAAAATTAGTATATAATCCATGACTAAAATCTTTAATTTGATCAATTAACAATTTCCCCAACATCTAAACCGAAACTACACACTAGTCTATAATCAACCACACTTACGCTTCTCGAATTGTCATATTTGAGTCACTGATTGATCAAGATTGATTTTTTTCCTAATTACACATGATTAAAGGCTGATTAGGAAGGGTTCAAGAACCCAAGATGTTTCTAGAAATAAATGAAAAAAATAAAGAAACAACAACCCCCTTTCTTGAGCCCTTGAGTGCGAGCACCACCACCAACGATGGCCAATTTGGTGCTGATTTAAAAGCACATTTAAAAAATCCTAGAAGGCTGGAAAAATACCCTTTAAATCTTTAAAAATCATCCAAATTCCAGATATGAGATTTTGATTATTTTACTTACAAGATTCATCAAGAAATTGAAAAAAAAAAAAACAAGAACTTATACAAGTTAGGTGAAAGGGGTTGTAATGGATCTTTTTGGCAACAATGAGAATCGTTCTTAGAGGTCCAAAATTTCAGATTTGAGGCTTGAAATTTGAGGGATCATGGTGAAAGATCTTGTGGAAAAAGAAAAGAAAAAGAGATGGTGGTGCAAGGGTTTAGGTGACGGCAATAAGGAAGAAAGAAAGAAAAAAATTGAAAAGAGAGAAGGAGAGGAGAAGGGACGGACGGCTAGGGTGGAGAAAATATGACTAAAGACTGATAACATTTTTTAAAAATAATATTTATACCTAGGTTTAATTAGGCATGAGCGGCACACACTTAAAAAAAGAAGAAGTGATGTTGTAAAATTTAATTGTTTTACAAGGGAAGGGATTTGAACTTGGAACCTTAATCTACTTTCCATGCTTTTCCATTTATCAATTAATAATTAGGCTATTTCATTATTATTGAAATAATTTTGCATTCTTATTAATCTAAAATTTGGGTTGTTACGTAACCTTTCGTATTCATGGATTTAAGAAAAGGGGAGAAAGTTAAGGATTTCAGTTAATCCATCGATTTTGTTCTGTATTGGGTAAGGTTGTGGATAATAATTTAAATGGCCTCTACATGTAAAGGAATTATGGTTCTTATGGTGATGAATTGTCTTTGTTGGAATTTTGAAATGGTTGTTATGTTTTGTTGACTAAGGAGGCTCGAGTAGCAAGGGAAAAGCTAAGTAGATGGATTTGGCGTCAACTTCCAAATGAGTTTCAAAACTTAGGTCTTAAATGGTTGTTCATTTATTTTCAGTATTGTGCACGTTTAAAACGTTGAGTAGATGAAATGCTTGGCGTAATGTATGTCGTGCATGAACAGTAGTATTGGTTTACTACTTGTGTATGAAATGAATATGTATGAATGACATGCAGAGTTGTAGAGGTTTGTGAAGTGTAAGTATGATGAGAGAAGTAGCAAAGAAGGAGAATATAACATATTATAAGTTTTGCCTCTGGTATGGCAACCGAGAATGGCGAATGACCCCGACCTTATTAGGGAACACTTATGTGTTCAAATTAACAATGAGGATTTGTGGAGGTTCGGGAGGGCTGTATGGAGAATGATGTGCATCAATATATGAAAGTTTTTTACAAGTAGTATATGAAAGCCCTTTAAGGGTTCAATGAGACTCTAGGGAGTCTAAGGCTTTAAATCGTATATATGAAATGCAAGACCATGGCCATGGCATGATCTAGGGAGGTCCGCCAAACTCGCCTAAATGGCATAATCCAGTGGAGGTTTGCGATATAGGTCGCATATGTGAATTCGTGTATATGTTTGCATCTATGTTTCCGCAAATATTCGATCTGCTTTTATAAGTCTGCCAAGAATAAGTTCGTTTACTTGTAATTTGTTACTATGCGTGAATCCAAGGTACGAGTTGTCTGTGAATGTGAGTCGTATAAAAGAAATGACAATCCATTAGGACCATCTTACAAATGTACAATTTTGCAAGTGGGAGTCCGCCAAGACTATATTATAAATGGGAGTCCGTTAGGCCTATCTTACAAGTATGAATCTACAAATAAAGGATCCATTCTTATGAATCCGCCTACATGTAATATGTTTCTATGAGTAAGGCACTATGTATGGGTTATCTGTTATTACGATACAGATGCAAGTTATTACAGTTTGCCAAATTTGTTCTCTAAACTTAATGTTAAAGCTAGACATAGAATTCCATCTTATGAATGTTTGCAAAACCACTCGCTTATTGGAATCCATTTCTATATGAAGATATTTTCCTATAAATTTATACCTACCTATATGAATCCGTAAGTCAGTATCTGTATGTATATATATTGCATTCTAAAAAGAATGGTCTATCTTACAAGTGGAAGTCGCAGAAGTTGTTCGTCAAAAGAGTGTCCGCAAGATTTAATCGTCATGCGCTAATCCACCATATAGTGGTTAGTGAAGGTATTTAGCGGTTGTGCCAATGAAGAGTTGGTAATATAATGTCGGTTATACAATCACTTAAAATAAACTACAAGGGGTTCCATAAAGAGAAGTGAGGAAAAGGAAGTTTGTGTCATAGAAGATAATATGTTAACTTGTTGGATGCTCCGATATGTGTGATGACAAGTTTGCGCCAGTGGTATTGACAAACTGTCCTAGTACGGATAAAGTTAACATAAATTCAGAACCATGAAGTCCATGCATATACAAGTTTTGTAAGAATATGAGGTATGGATAACTCACTAAGTTTAATTTGAACTTACGTGTGCGTTATTATGTATTGTAAGTAAAAAGGAAATTCGAGGACTTAAGGAGGGACTAGTCCAGAATCTGTCATGCTTATGCAAACTTGCTCCTTAGTCGTAATATGCATATAGCGGGGCTACTTAGAGGCGGATCCTCAGGGTCATAGTTGAATATGTAATTGAACATGGTTAGAAGATAAATGTCAAGACTAAACGAATATTCAATAAGTTAAAGTTACTTTGTGGAATTTTTGTATCTTAAATTAAAGTTATATATTTGAAAAAAATTCATGGATATTGTGAAGTCAATTAGCTAATTGTATTAGATAATATTTGTATTAAGTGGTTATAAATTGCAGAGCATAATAAAAAATGTGTTAGTTAAAATTCAGATATGGAGTGTAGCACCCTGTAGTCCGGATTCGGCAATCAGGTCGAGTATGGGGTGTTATATTATATATTTTTATTTATTGTAGTTTTATATATACTCATCTTAATTTTTTTAATGTTTACATTATAATAGTATTATATATTACTATAGAGTTAATTTTTATGTTATAAATTACATAATATAGACATTACAAACTTGAAAACAAACTGGGTTGGGACTTAAATGTTCAAGTTTGAGCCTAACTCATATTTTAAATGAGCCTATTTTTTTGCCCAAGTCCATTTTCGGGCCTAATATGTTTGCTCAAACCCTCCCAAATCTCAGGCGGGCCTTCGGGCTTGGACGGGTAGCTCGGCCCATGAACAAGTCTAGCATTAACATAAATATTGTTGCAGTGTAGGAGGACATGAGTTTGAGTGCGCTGAAACATATTTACCCTCCTATTTAAATATTAGAAAGGAATTATTGATAGATATAAACATTGTAATAAAAAATAATTATTACATGATTAAATTGCATTAATTAATTAGCATATCCAGATTGTTATATCTTCACATCAAAGACCATAAACCAAGTTTGATAATTCATCCCTTCTTTTCTTTTTCAAAATTTAAATTATAAAAAATATGTTAAACTATATGAAAAATTACTAAATTCCTATTAAATTTATGTCTTGACTATCCAATTTTCAAATGTTGCGTATAGTCAATAACAATATCACATTGTTATATCTTTGTCACTCGTCCGTTAACTTTCGTCATCCCTTAATGGAATGATGATGTGACATGTTAACTCAAAAGGTTAATAACTAATTTGGCCTTGAATTAAAGCTAAAATATCATTTTGATATTATTTGAGTTTTTCTTAACAACAATTCTAACAATATTCTAAAAATATAAAAAAATTAAAATCATAATATATTTTCTAAAATTCTAAAAAAATGTTTTTTTGAAATTATAATTATATGATCTATTTTTTAAAAAACCATAAAATTGTAATGAGGGGAATTGGCGGTGTAACACCCCAAACCCGGCCCACGAGTCTTGACCGGATCTGGTTTGTCACTGTAGAAAAACGTTTAAAATATTTTAACCTTAAAATAAAACATGGAAATTTGTGTTTATTTATAAAACATTATTTATTTAAAATGCTAAGTAAAAATTTGATGTCATAAAGTATCCAGATTTGAAAACTTTAATATATATAAATTTAAGAAAATAATATCATTTGCAAATAACATTTCATCGTCAATCCATAATAAAACATAATAATAAACTTCAAATGCTTAAGTGGCCTTATTACAATAATACTTATCGAAATACTGAAATTATAAAATATGAAAACAAATAAAATTAACTTCTGCATGGGCCACCTCGTATTCACTCCAACCCGGTCCGATCACCTAAAATCATCTGCGATGTTTGATAAAAATTGGGTGAGTCATACAGACTCAGTGTGTAATTAGACCACTGAATTCTATCCACATGTCAAACCATATAATAACCCATATAACAGATATTAAGATAATTTAATCACATGCTTTCACTTATTGGGCTTGGCCCACAACCACATCACATTCTTATAATAGTGTAATCAACCACATGTTTCCACATACTGGGCTTGGCCCATTTCCACATTAATTCACATAGCAGATAGATTTATGCAAAATGCACCCAACCCAGCCTAGGGTCCATCCTTTACACCTACCTTGGCAGACCCCCTGCCCAAGGCCGTGGCTAATCCACCGATCACATAGTGATCCACATATCTTACCTTGGCAGACTTGCTGCTCAAGGCCGTGGCTAGGCCACCGATCACATAAGTGATCCCACATATCAATCAATCTACGGTGATGCACACAGCTATCAACCGCCGAGATGTGGCACCTAGCCAACACCTCCCTTGATGAAGCACATAGCTAACATCAAGCGCTAATGTAGCACAAGGCTAACATTAGACCACGTACATAATGTACACCCTTTCTTCTTTCACATTCAGATCCCATCCCATGCACATGCAACATATGATAATGTCATAACATAATAAAATGATGCATGCACATGCTATTCGGCATACAAACATATTCTCATTGGCATATTCACATTCTTAATATTTAACACTGACCTGATTTTCGATATACCCCTTAAGGGTATCCATGCATAATTGTCACTGCACACATTAGCATTTACACCACACATACAATATAACATAAACCCGGAAAACAGTGGGTTAATCACACACCTTACTATTTAGCAAAATCCTTAGCTACTTGAATTTAACATGATCCCGGAACTTCCTTATGCCTGTCGATTTACCCTTAAAAACCAAAATACACAATCGGTCACCACTTATACCAAATATGGCCTATGTAGCAAATATAACATTTGGCCCATATAGCAATTATAACATTTTGGCCCATAAAGGGTATTTTCGTAGTTTGGCCCATAGGGACATTTCGTAATTCGGCCCATTAGGGCATTTTCGTAATTCAGTAATCGTACCCACTAAGGGTAATTCGATAATTTACTCTCTAAGGGTAATTCGGTAATTTACCCTACAAGGGTAATTCGGTAATTTCATATTTAACAGTGTTTTCGAAGATTCACTATCGCCTCAAGTGATACAGAACTCTATTTGGGTCTCTACGGAACTATTGGGTCAAAAATCCATTTTAAGCCCAAACGGGGTAATTTCGCAACTAAAACTTAACTAGTAATTTGGGGCATACAAATTTAAACTGTCCATTTGCGTCATACTGACTAAATTGCATATAACTCGAGTTAGAAAACTCGAAATCTAGATCCGTAAAATTTCCTTGAAACTAGACTCATGTATCTTCTTACTGAAGTTTTTCCAGAATTTTTGGCCTAGCCATTTAGAACAGTTTATTCCTTAAAGTTTCCCTTGTTTCACTGTCCAATGATTCTGACCTCTCTTGACTTAATTTCAAATATCTCACTGTACGGTTTTCATATGCTATTCCCAACTTGTTTCTCTTGAAAATAGACTCACTAAGGAATCCATACATGTAAATTATAACCCATAATTCATTTTGTACAATTTTATATGATTTGTCCAAAACAAATCAGTGAACCCCGAAGTTAATCAGAACCAGTCTCACTAAAATTAAGATATCTCAGAATATAAAATTCCTTTTCCTTCTCCGTTTCTTCCATATTAAAATAGACACAGTAAGATTTAATTTGGTATCTTATTGACTTTCTAATTCCTTTTCTTCTATTTTTAGTGATTTTTCAAAAACACGTCACTGCTTCTAACCGAAACTGTTTTATTACGAAATACGATTACCACTACGATCATACGCACACCCGAGTGATTACGGATGCCGGTTTTTATTTTTCTTTGGTATTTCCACCGATTAACAGCATATTTCTTTCAAACTTTCAGAGAAGTGTGATATTACACACCATTTCAATCATATATACGAAAGGTACGGGATTACACACCTTATTCGGAATCCGTAACGCGATGCTCTCCGCGGCACCAAAAATCCGAGTCACTTATAACAAGGGATAGGTTTTCGATTGAACCTTTGATAAAGTACTTCGAGACCTTGCAACCAGCATAAACTCTCTCATGGCAAGTCCCTAGACTCTCAACCATATTACAAATTAGTCCCCTCATTAGCTAGCTTAAGCTTTGGGGGCTCCAAAAATACAAAAATTATCAACTAAAGTCATCAAAATCACTTACTTGCTAAAGGATTTGTTTGCTGAAATTTTTGAGCTCTCCAACCCTTGTTTGCTACCAATTCTAGGTGGTGATGAAGAGAAGAAAAGATGATACTTCTCTTTTCTTTATTTTCATAACCCTTTTTTTTATCTCTTCTTTCTTTCTTTCTTTCTTTTTTTATCTCTTTTTTTTTATCCACCTACTCCACTCTACAAATTCTTTTATTCCTTTTTCATCCACCTACTCCACTCCTCAAATTCTTTTATTTCTTTTTCATCCACCTACTCCACTCTCCAAATTCTTTTATTTCTTTTATTTCCTTTTTTTTTTCTTTTTCCTTATTTTCCTCCTTACCATACTTTTCCACAATTTAATAAGTCCACCTTACCATAATTTAAAAATCCAATTTTGCCATATTTACAAGCTTGGCCGAAATTTAGGGAAATAGTACAAAAATAATAGTCAAAATTTGCACACAATGGGATTTGAACCTCTTCCCTCAAGGTACTTCACTTGATGCCATAACCTCCTTGCCATATGCTCATTTATGCTAGCAATTTACTCTTTTATTTCCATAAGCCTTGATGCCACTTACTATCTTTCCTTAATAGGCTTAAACACAAAATTTTACTAAGGCCCAACTTGAACTTGAAACTTCATAGAATCCGGTAACTTTCTAAAATCATCTTCTTAATAAGTCCAACTTGAAATAATGTCATTCTCTTGTTCTCAAAAATTTTAAACACTCCTATGCCCAAGGCCCATTGGGCCCATTCCTACTAGGCCCAATTTCGGGATGTTACAGGCGGTGTTGTATGAACGAGCCTAAGCTTTCTCTTAACACTCACCATTAATCCTCTTCAGTCAGTGCTTGTAACCTTCCCAACCCGGTCCAAACGTTATGGTTGAATCATGAAAGTCACACTAGCCACCAAAATGGCCCAGTAAGACGTTGAATTTTCAGAAAAGCTAGAAAATCCAATTTCGTAAAGGAGTCAAGTTTTACAATTCTTAATTTTATTTCAATTTAGTCTACAACAATCATTCAAAGAATAATAATTTGAGTAAGAAATAGTTTTAAAAATACGAAGTTTCAAATATCCCCAAAGGGTATCAATTCCAAATAGAAAAGTATCGATACTTATTTAAGTATTGATACGATTTGAGCATTCTGCCAATTTTGAAATCTATAAAACGTCAATCGGTATTGACACTTTTGTAAGTATCGATACTAGGTAAATCCAAAAAATTTCATATTCAAAACAATATGTCGATAAGAAAACTCGACATTTGATATTTATCGATGAAACATAGACCATAATAATGAGAAGTGGTTTGTTTGAATAAATAACCTCAGTTTTTTTATTTATGACATGTCTATATTTACATTAACAAAATTAAAATAAAAAATACGATCAATGGTGTCGTTGGGGAGAATGTGTGCCACAAGGCAGTGGATGGCGGTTGCATGGAGGATTTTTGCATGGAACCGGCCATACCATTGGAGGTGTATTCGGAGGTACCGGCCTGTAGACTTCCTCGCCGTCATCGCCTGAGTATATAGCTAGCGCGGCGCCGTTGGTGACTGTATCTTTGAGATCGACACCGTTGTCATATTCTTCTGTGGTCGTTTGTTGCATCATCCCCACTTGCCATTATGTATCTGCCACTCCCACGTCCACCGGTTGCGACAATGAGCCACCCTCATAAAATATTGATGCACACGGTGTTTGGGTTACTATAGGCATGAAACCATAAGGTGCCCCAAATCTCGAGTACGTCAGAAAGGTACCGGACATTGACATCGCCATTTACTGCTGCATGGGTACTTTCATCGGTGGTGGTAGGCGCGCCGGTAACTGTCCTGACATGGGGTTTGGCATTAACAACTATACAGGGGTGTAGTATGCAGAAGACGTCAGTGAAAAAAATTATATACCTACGGGAACAGAAGTATCGACCATGTGCAGTGGTGCTCTGTAATACTGTGGTGCTTATGAATAAAACACATGGTTAGGTAATTGAATAGGAATACCTGGAGGGAAGTGACCTGAATATTGCATAGCCATAGGCGACACATCTTCTGCTAGAGTGGATGGCGAACCCATTGTACGATCCCGTCCCCTCCTAGTTTGCTGTGGCAGTCGATGTGACCTCTTCATCCGAATTTGGTGATTCCTCTCCTCTAGTGATAGCAGATACAACTTACCGATGACTCTGAACCATGCCAAGTAATCATCAATTGCCGTCGTGTCCACTAAGAAAAATTGTTCGCGAACGGGTATGGGTTGCATCTTACGATCCCACGCCTTGATGTGCTTCTCGTGCTACACAAACTAGTCGATGTTGTTCTTTCCCCGCATGTCCACATTGTGCAGATCCTTCAGGTCTTGCGGTGGCAGTGAAATTCGTTGCCTCCATCCAAACTATCGCAACACCCAGTTTGTTTCGTGCATTTCCACCGTTGCGTATACTATCAACAACACCTTTGCGTCTCACATCTATCGGTTGCGGAACACTTCTAGCGATATGCAGGATATGACATTGGTGTCGGCGTATGACATCCATTCAAATTGATAAGCAAAATTGTAAATATCGTTATTTATGAATTTCTTTTTTACGAATAATTATGTAATTAATATAGGTTCGAAAGAATAGGTTACTAACTTCGGCTTCCTAGCGTTAATCTAACAATAGCCTAATATATTCTAGAACCTCAGGCAATCCCACTAGCTCAGCCCATGGTTCCACCTGTACAAGCCATATGTTAGTCAAAATGTATAATAATAAAAATTATTGTACAAACTACGTATTTGTTAATAAATGATGTTTACCTCGTCACCGACGGGAACATATATAGGTCAGTCACCTTGGGACGTAGAAACGGTAGTCACCATCAGATCCACGACTGTAGTAGAAGTAGACAACCACCGATTGATGCCGACCTCAGGTTCATGGCCCGACACATCTCCCGGTATAACGTGGACAATACGAAAGATCCCCAACTTAGTTTCATGCAAACATTGAAGTGTACTAAATGTAGTAGCCACCTTACATGCATAAAATTTCAAGAGTTGTCGGGCATTAAAATGCCCCCGATTAACCTCATGATGTATGCTCAGACGTATTGTTGTATCACCTCATCCGTTCTGTCTTCAGGGTCTTCAGAGAGCTCGTCGAAATTATCCTTCAACCAGTTCATTGATATTCGACCACTTTCGAACTTGTTCAGGACCTTCCCCAACAGTGATCGACAAAGGGTCACTTTGTCTAAAACGATCACATATCCCGTGGCGACTGGTCCATCCACTGGCAAATCGAGTTGTAGCGCTACGTCTTCGAGTGTGATTGTACGCTCGCCATATAGAAGGTGGAAAGTATGTGTTTCGGGCCTCCATCTTTCCACTAATGCGCTGATTAGTTGCAAATTGAGTTTGCAGCCCTCAAACATGCTAGACGCATATAAGAATCCAGTCGCTTGCAAGGGACCACGAATTTCAGGAATCTCACGCTTTCCCATATTATGGATGAAGCCCTCTAGAACACGATCATCCACCTATTTACACACAAAAAAATATAATTATAATAAAAAAATAAATTTGACATTATTGAAATTAACAAAATTTAAATTTCGATCTTACCATTACTAATTGAGCAACAAAAATATGCTTGTCGTCAAAGCGGATTAGGGAGGCGGCCATTCGTGAGAAATCAGTTTAAAAGAATAAAAACGAGATAATTAAAAAATAATATTTTTAAATAAAAATATAAAAAATTATTAAAAACGAAAGAGTTGAGAGAAGGATGTGAATGAAAAAAAAATGAAATTTGAGGGGTATTTATAGGGCAAAAAAGTTACCGTTAGGGTTTTAATTTTCTTTACCGTTGGCGGCAACGTTCAAAAAGCCGTTGGGATTTGACGCTGGACACGCTTTCCAGCATAATTGACCCATATCATTAATTAAAATTAAAACCGGTCCAAAACCCCAATTTTAAAAGAAAATCGACCTGTAAGACTTATTTTTGCCAATAGTAAAATATGGTACATCATATGTATGAGAAAAATTTTGAAAATTTTTTACACAATAATTCCTCTCTATAAAATTTTATGATTTTTAAAACCTTTTTTTGTATAATTATAATTTCAAAAAATTTATAATTTTAGAAAATGAATTGTGATTTTTAGGTTTTTACTTAATATTTTTAGATTGTTGCTGATTTTTTTTTTTAAGAATTATTGTTAAGAAAAATTCTAAATGCATCAAAATGTAACATAAGTTATTAAGACTTTGAATTATCATGGCATATAATTGTTTTATTAAGGGGTAACATAAGTTAACGGACGAGTGATCAAAATGTAACAAATCGATAACATTAATGACTATTATGTAATTTTTAAAAGTTTAGTGATCAAAACGTAATTTAATTAAAATTTAGTGATTTTTTTCACATTTTTTACCCTAAAAAATCATATAACTTGATATCTATATTTATTTTAAGGCCGATTTAGTTTCACTGAAAAGAACTTTTAAAAAATGATTTTTGAAAAATGGATTGATTGTTTGGAAAAACTGATATTTTCTAGTGTTTGGATGATTCTACGTATTATATTTTCTGTCGTTCACATAATTTTAAAAGTTGGGTGACCAAAATGTAACAAATCGATAACATTAGTGACTATTATGTAATCTTTAAAAGTTGGATAATTAAAACATAATTTTAATCAAATTTAGTGATTGTTCACATAGTTTACCCTAAAAAAATCATATAACTGTTATAGAAAAATTAATAAAACAATAAATAAAAGATGATGGAAAATACGAGAGAATTTCATTGTTTTATTTTCACTTACAAGGTGATAGTTATAAGCTCCTTTACATTCAATTAATAAAGGTATTACATTTAATGAATTAAAGTTTCTTAATTGCTCTATTTAATAATCTCTTGATTATAAATTAAGTAAAGAGTTTTATCTCATTACTTTAATATGCTTGAAGGGGGTTATGATATCCATTTAATTTACAACATTCCCCCTTGGATGTCTTTTAAATAAGGATGTGCCTCATTAAAACATTTATTAGGAAAAACCCTGTGGGATAAAAACCTAATGAAGGAAAAATAGTACACAATCTCCTATTACAAGTTGCCTCGTTAAAAACCTTTACCAGGAAAACCCAGTGGAACAAAACCTTGGTTAAAGGAAAAGAGTACAACATGTTTTAGACTCCCCCTAATGGCGACATCACATTATATCTTTGAGTCGACTCATTCCAATCTTGTTTCATAGTCTTCCAAATGTTGAAGTTGGCAATGTCTTGGTAAAAAGATCTACTAAATTATCACTAGAACGAATTTGTTGAACTTCTATGTCACCTTTCTTCTCAAGATCATGAGTAAAGAATAATTTTGGAGAAATATATTTCACTCTATCACCTTTGATATAACCACCCTTTAATTGAGCTATACATGCTGCATTATCTTCGTATAAGATAGTTGGCATATTTTCCTGTAAAGGCAAATTACATATCTTCTGGGTATGTTGGGTTAATAACATTAGCCAAACACACTCTCGGCTTGCCTCATGCATTGCAATTATTTCAACATGATTTGAAGAGGGAGCAGCTAATGTTTGTTTTGTCGAACGCCATGATATGGCAGTACCTCCACATGTAAATAAATATCTCGTTTGAGATCGACCTTTATGTGGATCCGGTAAATATCCAGTGTAACACCCAAACCCAGCCCATACGTTTCGACCGGATCTGGCATGTCACGGCTTGTACTTTGAAAACCTTTACTTTGATGGTATTTGAAATTCGTGAGTTAATTATACAATATTTAAGTAAATAAGCGGCATTTTAAAAATAAAACCTTGTATTAAGTATTATTAATTATAAATAAACCTTATCATAAAATTCATAAGTTGCTTAACATTGAAAACGACTTAGTTGAATGAAAACTAGGGCCTTATTACATAAATATCCTCGAAATAACATTGAAATAAATTAAACTTAAAGAAATCTCAAAAGAAAACAACTTGTAGAAATAGAACTTGATGGCCCCTCGAGTTCGTCTCGGCTCCCATGTCCACAATCTACTGTTCATCTGGAAGAGTAGAGAAAAGGAAAGCGTGAGTCACAAAGACTCAGTGTATAAATCTCAAAACACACCTCGACCTGAGCCCACAAACACATTATGGGCCCTGGCCCATACAGGAAGGCATCAATCATAATCACATAATAAATAATAATGAATGAATAACCCAACCCATCCTAGGTTTCCATCCTCTACACACCAACCCGTACCAACCATCACACCTTGGGGGATTTCTACAATCAACCCTCCATCCGCTACACACCAAAACGACAGCCGTACTGCCTATTCCTATTTAGTAGGAATCATTAAACGTGGCATAGCCACCGATCACAATGTGACCTAGCATTTATATTTGTGGGTTTTCTACCACCGATCACTGCGTGACCTATCATGCACTTCCCCTTCATCATATCAATATCCCATCCCATGCATACACACATAAAGAAAACATCATGCAGTCATATATATTTTTCGATACACATAGGGAGTTCTATGTTTACGTACCTGGCATCCTTGCCTAACCCTTTTGGGGTTCCATTCGACTGTCTATACAGCCTTATTCCGGCTTTTTAGCCCATAACATACACGAATAGATATACATACAGGTTTATTAGTAGTGTGTTAGAGATCTACACACCTGATTAATGTTGATACCCTTGCTAAACCGATCTACAACTTTGCTCAAAAAGCTGGAAGGATGTGAAACTAGGGCCTCTCCTATATTCGGCCATGGTTAGTGTTCTACCCAATTTTATGTATTTGTATAAACAACTCTTCTTACCTTAAAATCCCAAAATTGAAGACTAATGATTTTCGGCTTTTAGATCTAGTCGACCAAGCTTCCTTCAAATCCCGAAAACCATTAAACTATTAGCTTTCGACTTTTGCTTTTCAAAAACCGGGAATAGATTATGAGAACTAAACAAGAATTGACTCTTACCTTAGCTCAGGAGATTCGACTAGCACTAGAGAGAGGATTCGGCAATGCCAATCGAAGATTTAAATGCCGGAAGTATAGAATAATTTCTCAAATAGGATGAATAAAAGAAAAACCGATGGATGCTTCGGCTTTTTAGAGAAATCGGCACAAGGGAAAATAAAGTGGGGAGAAGTTTCGGCTTTTGAAGTAATTGAAGAAAGAAATTTGAAGAGGGAGAGGCTAGAGAATTTCGGCTCTAATGGAGAGGTTTTTAGGGTTTTTCAATGTCAGAAACAAGGAGCTAGCCCCCCTATTTATAGATTTTTGACACCTACTTGCTAAATACCGAAAACGCCCTTAAAATTTAAGCTAGAAGAGAGGAGAATTTCGGCACCCTCTATGCCATGCAGTAGCCGAATTTTACACTCCTCTAGGTGGTGGATTTTCGGCCAACACTTCCTTTGAAGATAAGCTCCTAACTTTTCTCCTTTTTATCTATGATATTATCACTTAAAAATCCATATATATCTTCCTATTTTTAAGCCTTGTAGTCGTCCACCTCATTAATTCTAAATGCCGAAATTTAACTCATTTAAATTAAAAGATTTGGGCTTCATTAAACTTACATTTTTGGGCCCCTAAATCCCTTGTGTGTGGCGTCACCCTATCTTCATTTAAAGTGCCGAAATTGGCCTAAAAACATGGGCTCCTTGCGACCCAAAACTTGTTCTTTTTTAATTGTTAATGATGCCACCTTAAAATAATTTAATCTGGGCCTTTGCCTAATTCTAAGCCCAAATTTAGACCCCTTTCACCTAAGTTAACATATTAAACATATTCCTACACTAAATGCATAGGCCCATAAATTTAGGATGTTACATCCAGCATCAGCATAACCAACCAATAGGGATTTTGAATCATTTGAATAAAATAACCCCATATCAATGGTCCCTCTAAGATATCTAAATACATGTTTAATTCCATTCCAATGTCTACGTGTTGGAGAGGAACTAAATCTTGCTAACAAGTTTACAGCAAAAGCTATATCAGGTCTTGTGTTATTTGCAAGATACATCAATGCTCCTATGGCACTTAGATATGGTACTTCAGGACCAAGAAACTCTTCATAATTCTCACAAGGATGAAATTGATCTTTATTCACATCTAACGATCGTACAACCATCGGGGTACTCAATAGATGTGCTTTATCCATATAAAATTTATTTAAGATCTTTTTCTTATAAGTTGACTGATGGAAATGAATTCCATCTTTTAAATGCTCGATCTACAGACCAAGACAAAATTTTGTTTTTCCGAGATCTTTCATCTCAATTCTTTCTTTAAATAATTTACTACATTTTGAAGCTCTTCAAGAGTTCCAATAATATTTAGATCATCAACATAAATAGCAATTATCACAAAGTTTGATTTAGACCTTTTTAAAAAAACACATGGGCAGATTGGATCATTTTTATAACCTTCTTTTAACAAATATTCACTAAGACGATTGTACCACATACGTCCAGATTGTTTTAATCCATATAAACTTTTCTTTAATCTGATTGAGCAATTTTCCCGGGAAACACTATATCCTTCAGGGATTTTAAATCCTTCTAGGATTTCATATAAATTTCACTATCAAGTGTACCATACAAATAGGCTGTAACAACATCCATTAAACGCATGTCATGTAACATCCTAAAATTTCAGAATTTTATGTTTTGAAGAATATCATGCGATAGGCTAGTTAAAAATGTTAATTGTGTATGTTTAGGGGTCCTAAGAAGGCTCGGGGTTCTCTGGATGTAGATGGAGGCGTTCTCTACCTATGTATAGCCCTGGTAAGAGGGGAAACTATACATCTTTTTCCTTTCGCGCGAGAAAGAAGGACTTTTGGGATCGTGGTTCGGATGTCCAATCACCAGAAATGGGAAGATGGGCCGAAGACGAAACTAAAAAGAACTTTCTCATAGCATAGCTAAGCACTTTAAGGAGAGATAGGTAAGTGACATCAATGCTTAAGGAAATAAATGTATATTTTGCTAGCATAAGTGAGCATATGGTAAGGAGGTTGTGGCGTCACATGAAGGGCTTTTGGAGAGGAGTTCGAATCACACCTAGTGCAAAAATTTTGATTAATTTTTTTTGTACTTCTCTTCCAAGTGTCGGCCATGGTCCTAATTAAGGTAAGGAAGACTTTTTATCTATGGAAAGAAGAATAAGAAAACATGGTATGGAGGAAAACAAGGGATAATGAAGGAAAGAATCAAAAGAAAAAGGCAAGAGAAAGGAACATGTTGGCCTATTATGTGGAGGATGTTTTGGAAAGATTATTTTGGTCAACATTCATCCTTTTGGAAAAAATGACACACGGTTTTGGTTAGGGGAATAGGGAGAGCTGAAATTCCTATTGCATTTTGCAAATATTGTGCATGAAAAGTTTTGTTTCTTCTTAACATTTTGGCATTTTCTTTTTCCAACTTCTTTTCCTTTGTTTTGGCCGAATCACTATAGCCTTTTGTTCTTTTCTCCTTTCTTTTGTTTTGCCAAAACACTCAATCCAATTTGGTTCATTTTCTTTTGGTAATAGCCGAACCTCTATACCCCTTTGTCCATCACTTCTTTTCTTCTTCACCATCTCCTCAACCATTCTCCCTTTCTCTTTGATCGACACAACTTTGTTTGGCCGAATCTTCTTTATTCTTTTCTCATCAATAGCCAAATTTCTATCATCTTCTCTTCTCCATCTTGCGAGTTGAGCATCTCTTCTTTGATCAAATCGGTAAGTGGCTTTCTTTTCTTTATGCCGAATATGTACGTTCTCTTTGGATGGTTCTCTAAACTGAAACATTCCTCTCTTCTACTCTCTCATTTTGTGATCATCTCCTATTTTGTAGTGTTCTTGTGGGGTCGGCCGAATCTTTTATTTTGTCGATTCATCCGTAGTCGTAAGCCCAATCGGTGGAAATCAGATTTATCATCGTAAGGTAAGAAGTTTCTTTATGGATTATTTCGATCTCGCTCATTATTTGATTAGTTTGCTAAACGGAATGATGGTTGTGACTAATCAGTTGTTATAGGGACTAAATCGCTCATTTTTATTCACTTGTGGATCCTACGAAAATAGTGGTAAGCCGAACCTTTTCCTTAGACAATCGATTTATATCATCGTAATATCGTTTTGATTAAGACTTTTTCCAATGGAGGCAAGTGGTACTGATTCGAAAGGAAAAGCAATTGAAGAACACAAAAGGAGTGGATTTGCAATTCCTACTCCTAAGTTCAAGCGTAGAGCGGTATCGGTGATTCGAGATTTCCCACCGGATTGTGGACCATTATCCGGTGAGAATAGACAAATCGTGGTCATACACGATTCTAAGGGTGCCAAAGATCAAGAAGGTTTAGTCCTTACAGTAATCAGGTGTGTAATCTCACACCGAAATCCCGTAAATCTGTGATTTAGCATCATATTAGAAATATCGATCGATGTTGCCTAAAAACTTAATATCGGTAAAATGGTATGAATCGAGTGTTTTGTCTAAACATCGTAAATACTAAGATTTGTCAAAATCGGAGTTAATTTGTAAAATTTATGAAAATGCCCTTATGGGCCGAATTTCGAAAATACCCTCATTGGGCCGTTTTTGTCAAAATGCCTTAATGGGTCGGATTACTTAAATACCTTTAAAAGTGTTGACTTACGAAAATGCCCTTATGGTCTGAATTACCAAAATGCCCTTATGGGCTGAATTACCAAAATGCCCCTATGGGTCGATTTACTAGATTGCCTTAGTGGGCCAAATTACAAAGTGCTATAATGGGCCGATTCACCGAAATAAATTATTAGATTAATGATTGTTGTACATATATGTGGATATTATGCTTTATTATGTATGTTGCATGTTACATATTGCATGGGTTGGGAAAAATGTTGAAGAGCAGTGTAGCCTGGTGGCATTGCCACAAAATGTTCATTATTATGTTTACTTATGATTTCAGTGGCTTAGCCACAATAAAAATATATAATATAGCAGCTCGGCCGCAATTTGGTGTGAGCGGCGGGGTGGGTTGACTTGATCCCCACAGGTGTGATTGGCTGGTCGGGGGTGTGATGGATGGATGGGTTGGGTTGCATACATTACTTCATTTTATTATTGATCATGTAAATGGGCTTAAGCCCAAGTTATTGCTAAATGGATTCAGGCCCAGTGGATGACGGTAAGGGGATTATACATTGAGTTCTAGTAACTCACCCCTCCTTCTTATTCCTTTCAGGTAATGCTCATTGATGTGGACTTGGGCCATGGATGACTCGATGGAGGCCATACTTTAGAAATGGCATTTTTTTGAACTTTATATTTCTATTTACGTTTACTTTATTACTTGTACTATTTTGGGTTTTTAAGTTGTAATAAGGCCTCTGAAATATTTTATTTTTGCATTATGTTTGACGTATTTATTATTTTGCTTGAATTATTTTAAATGGGGATTTTCTAAAAGCATAACCAACGGTTTTCCAAAATTGATTAATAAATGGATTTTATAACAAACTTTTACAAATGATTTAACTTGGACTTTCTTTCAAATTATCAACGACATTTTTAAAAGTCACGGTTTTAAAGTTCACTACCTTGATTTTTGATTCATCAAACAACCTTTCAAAAATAGTTGTATTTTATCAAATATTTACATCCAAACTTGTTTTCTTAACCATAACCAAATAACACTTATTTTAGTACAAATCACAAGGACTTTATACGTTTTCCTCATGTGACATGTCAGATCCGGTCGTAACGCATGGGCCGGGTTTGGGGTGTTACATGTCAAGTTTTTCATATACTGCCAGACTAATAAGGTATCTAAACGTGATTGCATCCACCACAGGAGAATATGTCTCTTCATAATCAATGCCGGGTCTTTGCGAAAATCCTTGTGCTACAAGTCGTGATTTATATGTTACGACTTCATTTTTCTCATTTTGTTTTCGTACAAATATCCATTTATATCCTACCGGCTTTACATATTTAGGTGTTTGGACTATAGGTCCAAAAACCTCGTGTTTAGAAAGTGAATTTAATTCTAGTTGAATTGCGTCTTTCCATTTTGGCCAATCTTTTCTATTTCTACATTCCTCAATAGATTTAGGCTCAGGATCTTCATTTTCTTTTGCTATTTCAATAGCAACATTATAAGCAAAATTGTTGTCGGCAACTATATTTTTTCGGTTCCATCTTTTTCCTAAAGTAACATAACTTATTGAGATTTCTTCATTATCACCATTTTCAGGTACCTGAACCTCTTCTGGGATTTTTTGATTAGTTATATCTTTGGCCTCTTCTAGGGCACTTGCCTCCACAATATTATCATCTTGAATAATTGATCCTTTCTTTTTACGAGGATTTTTATCTTTGGAACCGATTGGTCTTCCACGCTTCAGGCGTGGATTACTTTCTTTTGCACTAACAATTTGCTTTATTGGGATATCAATTTGTATTGGAGCATTTTCAGCTGGTATGTGAGATTTTGTAATTCTCTTTAGGTCAGTAAATGAATCTGGCAGTTGATTGGCAATGTTTTGCAAATGAAAAATCCTTTGAACTTCTTGTTCACATTGACTTGTACGAGGATCTAATTGAGATAATGATGATCCATTCCATGTAATTTCTTTTACCACTTGTATTTTCTCTCCCCCTAATGTTGGGAATGTTGTTTCATCAAAATGACAATCAATAAATCGTACAGTAACTAAATCTCCTGTTAATGGTTCAACATATTTAATTATAGAAGGAGATTCATAACCAACATATATTCCCAACCTCCTTTGAGGACCCATCTTTGTGCATTGTGGTGGAGCAATTGGAACATATACTGCACATCCAAAAATTCTAAGATGGGAAATATTTGGCTCTTGACCAAAAGTCAATTGTAATAGGGAGTACTTATTATAACTTGTTGGCCTTAAGTGCACAAGTGCTGTTGCATGCAAAATAGCATATCCCCAAGCTGTAACAGGGAGATTTGTTCTCATAAGTAATGGTCGAGCTATTAGTTGGAGGCGTTTGATAAATGATTCAGCTAAACCATTTTGTGTATGAACATGAGCTACAAGATGTTCAACTTTTATCCCAATTGACATACAATAATCATTAAAAGCTTGGGATGTAAACTCACCAGCATTATCAAGACGAATAGTTTTGATTGCATAATCTGGAAATTGTGCTCTTAATCGAATTATTTGAGCAAGTAGTCTCACAAACGCCAGGTTGCGAGTCGATAATAAGCACACATGTGACCACCTACTAGATGCATCTATTAATACCATAAAATATCTGAATGGTCCACATGGTGGATGAATGGGCCCACATATATCATCTTGAATACATTCCAGAAATACTGGAGATTCAATCCCAACTTTAGCTGGTGATGGTCTAATAATCAATTTTCCTTGAGAACAAGCGACACAAGATAAATCCTTGAATTCAAGAATCTTTTGTTTTTTTAATGGGTGTCCAATTGAATTCTTGATGATTCTTCGCATCATAATAGATCCGGGATGGCCTAATCAGTCATGCCAAATAGTAAAAGTATGTGGTTCTACAAGCTTCTGGTTTGTAGTAACATGTGACTCAATTGCACTAATATGTGTATAATATAAACCTGATGAAAAAGCATGTAACCTTTCCAAAATATATTTCTTTTCATATTCAACATTTGTAATATATATATTCAACATTTTTCTCATTCATAGTCTCAATATGATATCCATTAAGACGAATATCTTTAAAACTCAATAAATTTCTTTGAGACTTGGTGGAATATAAAACATCATCAATAATAAATTTTGTACCTTTAGGTAATAATATAATAGCTCTTCCAGAGCCTTCAATAAGTTTTGAACTACCCGATATTGTATTAACATGGGCATTACTCATTGTCAAATGAGAAAAATATTTTTTATCTTTGAGTATCGTATGTGTTGTAGCACTATCTACAAGACACATGTCTTCATTGATTTTGGGTCCATCGAAATTTTGTTGAATATTCATATTCTTCATAAAAACAAACAAAATATAATATGAGAAACATTGCAATTATTTATTAAATATATAAATTATTCTTTATGCAAGAAAATAAAATATACTTAAAACAACATAAAAATGTCAAAATAACATCAATTTTTCTAATGATTCTCAAAGAAATCTGCCACATCTAGGTGATTTATATTATTAAGGTCATTAAATTTATCATCCTCGTAGGCATGGTTAGTTTTATTATTATAGTGGATATCTTCATCTTTTGCCTCTATTTTATCATTTTGGGATATAAAATTTGTCTCCATATGCTTTCCCTTTCTTTTAATGGATGCTTGATAAAGTTTCACTAAATGCTCAGACGTATGACATGTACGTAACCAATGCCCCTTCATTCCACATCGGTAGCATATATTCTCAACAATCTTTGAAGGATTATTTTGACCACTTCTTTCTTGTCTTTCATTGTTATTCTTTTTCTGGTGGTTAGAAGTATCATTGTTATGACCACCATGATAACGATTACTAATACGTCCTCGACCACGTTCCCCACTACGTCCACGACCACGGCCGCAACTTCTATATTTTCTATTTTCATAATTATTGTGTACTGCTACATTCACTTCAGGGAATGGTGCAGAACCAGTGGGACGAATTCCATGATTTTTCATCAATAGCTCATTATTTTGTTCAGCCACCAAAAGGCATGAAATCAATTCAGAATACCTTTTAAAACATTTTTCACGGATTGCTGCTGCAGGAGCACATTAGTAGCGTGAAAGGTTGAAAATGTTTTCTCTAACAAGTCCTCATCAGTTATGTTTTCTCCACACAATTTTAGTTGAGAACTAATTTTGAAAAGTTCTGAATTGTATTCACTTACAGTCTTAAAATCTTGTAACCGTAAGTGCATCCAATCGTAAAGAGCTTTAGGGAGTATCACAGTTTTCTGATGGTCAAATCGTTCTTTCAAATTTTTCCACAACTCAAGAGGGTCTTTCACAGTGGGATATTCCACTTTTAATCCTTCGTGCAGATGATGATGGATGAAAATCATTGCTTCTGCCTTGTCTTGATTAGATGCTTCTTTATCTGCTAATATAGTATTTCCTAGACCTTTAGCATCTAGGTGAATTTCAGCATCTAACACCCATGAAAAATAATTCTTGCCTGAGATGTCTAAGGCCGCAAATTCAAGTTTGGCAAGATTTGATATTATAATCACTTGAATCAAAATAAAAAAAAATATTAGTAAAATAATAAATTCTCAATCCTGAAATAATTCAATTATATATACCATATTTGCTAAATAATAATATGTATGTCAAACATTGGCATAAAGAGGAATAGCCATAATAATAACTTAACACAAATTAAATTAATTGAAATTTCTTTTAATAAAAAAAACATGTATATATAATTATCATTATTAGATTTTAGTTGTAAAAATAAATGTGCAAATGTTACCCAAAGCAAATATTTTATCTAGAAAATAAAATAAAAGAATTATGAAAATATGTATACAGTATATAGTTTAACAGGAGTTATACGGGTAAATTATATAAAGCCGAAATGACGTGAACTTCACTATGAACTCGTAGAAGCTCGTGCTGATAACGTGTTATAGAAAAATTAATAAGGCAATAAATAAAAGAGGATGGAAAATACGAGAAAATTTAATTGTTTTATTTTCATTACAAGGTGCTATTTATAAGCTCCTTTACATTCAATTAATAAAGGTATTACATTTAATGAATTAAAGTTTCTTAATTACTCTATTTAATAATCTCCTAATTATAAATTAAGTAAAGAGTTTTATCTCATTACTTTAATATGCTTAAAGGGGGTTATGACATCCATTTAATTTACAACAATAACCTGATTTTTATACTTATTTTAAGGTTGTGTTTGTTTCACTGAAAACAACTTCCAAAAATTTATTTTTGGAAAATGGATTTTTTTTTTGGAAAAACTGATATTTTCTAGCGTTTGAATGATTTTGAGTAAAATATTTTCTGTTGTTTGTCAAATTTTCTTGAAATCATTTTCTAAATTTGTTACAAAATATTATATTACAATTTCCTTTTGACTATTGAAATTTATTTTATAATAAGATAATATTTTGTAAAAATTAATATCAAACATAAACTTAATAATAAATAATGCCTAATTAAAACTTAATTTAAAGTACAAACATTTCATATATGAGAGTCAATATTGACACATAAAGTTGAAAAAAATAAATGAAGCTAAGCATGATTTAAACAAATACTCATATTTATATAATTAAAATATTCATATTTTATACTAGGTTAAAATATGTCATAAGTCTCTATACTCTTCATAAATTTCAAATTTAGTCCTTATATATACTTTTATTTTTGGGAATTTAGTCCTTTTACTTTTTTAGGTTTCAAAATTCAGGTCCAGCTTTTAACAATATTAAAATTATTTTGTTAAATTCAGATTCATTATAACGTCATTTTTTAGTTACATGGTTACCATGAGTATTTTTTTTAAAATATCACATCAGCAATCTAAAAAGTAGAGGGACTAAATTCTTAAAAGTAAAAATACAGAGACTAAATTCCAAATATATGAAGAGTAAATGGACTTATGACATATTTTAATCTTTATACTATAAAACATTTATTAACAATATATTTATAATTATAATATATTTATTATTAAAATCTTAATATAATATTTTTCAATAATATATGAATAATATTTTAAAATTTAAAAAGATATTATTTTAAAATTATTTATTAAAATAAAATTTTAATATAAAATAAATTATTAAAATAATAATTTATATCATTTATATTAATAATTTATTATATATTAAATATAAATAATTAAATATGTATTTTAATAATATTGAAATTTATAATATGTGATATTATATTTTAAATATTTTTAAAATTAAAAATTTAAAAGTATTATTATAATATTAGGTTTGATTGTTAATTTTTATATAAAAATCAAATTACTTATAGATGAACTCTTTTCCGAAAAATAATTTACCTTTTTTAGAAGTGTAAGTCATTT
The DNA here is from genome assembly GCA_005393395.2 of Gossypium australe. Classification (NCBI taxonomy): domain Eukaryota; kingdom Viridiplantae; phylum Streptophyta; class Magnoliopsida; order Malvales; family Malvaceae; genus Gossypium; species Gossypium australe. The sequence continues at coordinate 88,545,131 of CM016622.1, read as the reverse complement.
TACAGAAAAAAGAAAAAGGTTTATTTTCCGTTGTCTTTTAAGTTATTTTCAATTGATTAAGTTGTTTTTCATGAAACAAACAAAGAAGTCATGAGTTAATGGGACACCATCTCATATGTAAAATTACTAAAATACCCTTTCATATGTAAATTAAATTATATTTTTATAATGACATTTTTAATTTTTTATATAAAAATTATAAAAATTTAATGATAATGAAAATTGGTTTTTATGTAACGGTAATCCAATTCCTAAGTTGAAGTGGGTTTATAAGCATGGAAAATGAGGCAAAGTGCAAATCCGTGTTAAGCAAGCGTATTGACCAACAAAGGCCAATGGCCAGGTTTAAACTCCTTCAAGCAGCTGACTCTTCCATGAAAACTCGTCCATCACCCGACATCCATGGCTACCTAAAATGCTTACTTTGACTATCAAACCCCCCATGTGCCGTCGTCTCATTAATTATCATATACACATTTACATTTAATATTAGGGTATTGGCCGCAAATTTAGCTCTCTTTCAGATTCATTTCTATATCTCTAAACTCTGAAAACGCTGAAGTTGAATTCTTCCATAACAGTTTACTCACTTTTTTTTTAAAGATAAATAAATTGATCTTCCAACTGTAGATGGGATGTTGACATTTTATGCTTGTATTATATAGAAAGGGGTTATAAAGGTTTTCATCATTTTCACTAAAACAATAACAATGGAGGTTTTGTTGATGAATATGGCAGATGATCATGCTGTCAAACAAGAAGAAAATATTACTCAAGAAGGTTGCAGTCCAGAACCTAGCAAGGTACATACATACAAACCATACATGCATGCATACATACATACATACATACATACATGTACATACATATTAATTGACCATTTTGAGTTTTAGACTGATATTGGAAGAAAAGTTCATAAAACTGTTGATCTGAAATCATCGTCGTCGTCATCAAGCCGTGATGAACTTGAAACTGCAAAGGAAGAAAACGAAAGATTGAAGATGATGTTAGAGCAGATCCAGGAGAATTACAAGTCTCTTCAGTCACGCTTCTTTGAAATTATTAAACAAGGATCCGCCATTGAAGAAGGTTCAGAAGAACCTGAACTTATTTCACTTTCACTTGGAAGATCAAGTCCAACTGGTTCCAAGAAAGATGATAAAAAAACAACAATCTGCAGCAAAACTGAAGAAGATGATCATAATAAAAGCGGTCTAACTCTGGGATTGGACTCTAAATTTCAATTGTCTACTGAGATTGTCTCAAATCCAAGCCATGAAAATAGTTCAGAAGAAGCAAGCAAAGTTCAAAAGAGACCAAGTTCTGGTGAGGACCATGAAGAGGGAGTTGAACAGAAAAGCCAAGTGAAGAGAGCTAGGGTTTCTGTAAGAACCAGATGTGATGCACCAACGGTTAGTGTGTCTATATATATATACATACATACATCTAATACTGCTGACTTTAAAAGCTTTCAAGCTTTTGATTATGGTGGATGCCAATGGACAGATGTATGATGGATGTCAATGGAGGAAATATGGCCAGAAAATTTCAAAAGGAAATCCATGTCCTAGGGCTTACTATCGTTGCACTGTTGCGCCAGACTGTCCTGTAAGAAAACAGGTAGATTTCTCGTTATTTTACTGTTTAAGCTCTCATGAATATTTATGGTAATATAATAATAAAGGCTATTGTAGTTACTTATTCTATAGATTAATCTTGTATATTAGACGAAAGAGTAAACTGGTCATTAAGTTAAAATTTCTATCCATTTTCACAGTTAAAAAATTGACTCTTGTACGTCGAAAGGAGGTATACGTTACCCACCAAGTGTAATTGTCTAATTATTCTATCAGCTATGCTAATTTTTAACGTCAGAAATAGAGGAAATTTTTAATAAAAATGATCAATTTACTCTTTGATTTAATGTAAATAGATTAATTCACCTATTTTTTAAATAAAAAGGGTAAAATATAATCTAATCTCTAATAACGACAATTTCATGTAATTTTACCGATCTGATCATGATAATTTTACCAATTGAATAGTAATTGTTGATATATATATATATATAGGTGCAAAGAAGTTTTGAGGATATGTCCATCTTGGTCACAACTTATGAAGGGAGCCACAACCACCCAATTCCGGTGTCAGCCACCACTATGGCGTCCACGACCGCGGCGGCAGCTTCCATGTTGTTATCCGGCTCTTCAACATCTCAACCAGCTCTTTCAACTGAAATCAATGGACTCAATTTCAGTAGCAGCCTTCATGATAATTCAAGATTACCCTCGTACCCAATGATTACTCTAGACCTTACCGGCTCACCGTCCTCCTCCTCGTTTAATTATTTCAACAGGTTCCCCACCAACTTCCCGGTAACACCCAGATTTCCTTCGACAAATCTCAACTTTTCTTCACCACTAGTATCCAATGAATCATTCACCCAAGAACATTACTTTTACCAACAATCATTGACAGACACGTTAACCAAGGCAATCACATCAGACCCTAGTTTCAGATCATTGATATCTGCTGCCATTTCATCAATGGTTGGCCATAGCTGTGCAAAGCATGGAGATGGAACCGATCAAAGAGGTGATAGTTTTAGTCAGAATTTGATGCAGACGGCCATTAATTCTCAAAGTTTAAATGATTCATCATTACGTGGGTCAAGCTACTTCAACGGATTTGAATCTTCAAGTTCTCGAATCGGAAGTTCAAATCGGTCGTCTTCATTGTCGTTTTCTAGTTTCAATGCTGCTTCTACACTTGCTTTTGATAATAAACAAGGAAAGAATTAATGGATAGTATTGATAAAAGATAGGTTAAAAAATGCTATTAGTCCCTATACTTTTACAAATTTGATATTTAGTATTCTACTTTAAAACTTAAAAATTAAGTCTTTTTTACTTTTCTGATTTAAATATCTCTGTCCAATTATTAAAACCGTAAGTAGTTTCTGTTAAAATTTGTCAACTTGGAATTTTGATTAGGCTATGATTGATAGAAAATAGATATGAGAAGTTGACAAATTTTGATAGAAACTACCGAAAATAATAATAATTGGATTAAAATTTTTAAATTGAAAAAGTAAGAAAATTAAATTTTTAATTTTTTAAATATCAAAACTAAATCTCAAATTCTATATAGGGACTAACAACATATTTGAACCTAAAAGATATGGTCCTTTGAGATAGTTATACATATTGTTTTACCAATATTAGGTGTTTATATATTGTTGATACCTTATTGTTATACATAGTGTTTTAATGTAGTTGTATGAAATTATTGATTATTTGTATAACTCCTCGGATTAAAATTTAGCATTTAGTCTATTTGTTGAGGTCTGAGGATGTTTATATTTACATTGTGAGATTTGAATGGCAAATATTATATATAGATGATTTACAATTAGTATTTCTTTTTTCTTATTAAATGATGAAGATTTGGGAAAGAGATTGTAAAAGTTTTTGGAAGGCACCAATGGCTTAGTATACACATCACATCTCAGTGGGCAAGCTTGCCTGGTCATGCCGCTACAGGGGCCTCAAGCAGCAACCTCCAACAGCCTCCTTGCAAGTTGAGCAGTTGAGTTTAATTTTAGTGATCTTAAAAATAAGGAGGGTGATAACATTAGTTGTTAGTAGTGAAATTAAAAATAGCGATAAATAATAATGACGTGAGAATATAAAATGATTATTAAGAATATTAATATAAAATGTGTATGTAATAAAACATTAAAAATTGTATTAAATAACATAAAATTTAAATTTATCTTGGGTCAATTATAATTATAAAAATGCTAAAATTGTAACACCCCAAACCCGGCCCACGAGCCTTGATCGGATCTGGTATGTCATTGCGGAAAACGTTTGAAAAATATTTTGACTTAAAGTAAAAACATAAAAAAAAAAATTTGCTTGTTTGTAAAATCTTGGTATTTTAAAATTCCAAATAAAACTAAGTTATTACAAAATATCCGGGTTGAAACTTTAATACATATTTTTAAAATTTAAGTTGCTAAAAATAAACATTTCCAGATGATAATATAATTGACAATCCAACTTAAAACATAATAATAATCCGTAAATACTTTAAAAGGCCATTATTACAATAAATAACCTTTCATAAATAAAATGTGTAAAACAAATAAATTTAGCATCTGCATGGGCCACCTCGTATCCACTCCAACCCGGTCCAAGCACTATGCGTCACCTGCGATGTTGGTAAAAATTGGGTGAGTCATACAGACTCAGTGTGTAATTAGACCACTGAATTTCATCCACATGTCAAACCATATAATAACCCATATAACAGATATTAAGATAATTTAATCACATGCTTTCACTTATTGGGCTTGGCCCACAACCACATCACATTCTTATAATGGTGTAATCAACCACATGTTTCCACATACTGGGCTTGGCCCATTTCCACATTAATTCACATAGCAGACAGATTTATGCAAAATGCACCCAACTCAGCCTAGGGTCCATCCTTTACACCTACCTTGGCAGACCCCCTGCCCAAGGCCGTGGCTAATCCACCGATCACATAGTGATCCACATATCTTACCTTGGCAAACTTGCTGCTCAAGGCCGTGGCTAGGCCACCGATCACATAAGTGATCCCACATATCAATCAATCTACGGTGATGCACACAGCTATCAACCGCCGAGATGTGGCACCTAGCCAACACCTCCCTTGATGAAGCACATAGCTAACATCAAGCGCTAATGTAGCACAAGGCTAACATTAGACCACGTACATAATGTACACCCTTTCTTCTTTCACATTCAGATCCCATCCCATGCACATGCAACATATGATAATGTCATAACATAATAAAATGATGCATGCACATGCTATTCGGCATACAAACATATTCTCATTGGCATATTCACATTCTTAATATTTAACACTGACCTGATTTTCGATATACCCCTTAAGGGTATCCATTCATAATTGTCACTGCACACATTAGCATTTACACCACACATACAATATAACATAAACCCGGAAAACAGTGGGTTAATCACACACCTTACTATTTAGCGAAATCCTTAGCTACTTGAATTTAACACGATCCCGGAACTTCCTTATGCCTGTCGATTTACCCTTAAAAACCAAAATACACAATTGGTCACCACTTATACCAAATATGGCCTATGTAGCAAATATAACATTTTGCCCATATAGCAATTATAACATTTTGGCCCATAAAGGGTATTTTCGTAGTTTGGCCCATAGGGACATTTCGTAATTCGGCCCATTAGGGCATTTTCGTAATTCAGTAATCGTACCCACTAAGGGTAATTCGATAATTTACTCTCTAAGGGTAATTCGGTAATTTACCCTACAAGGGTAATTCGGTAATTTCATATTTAACGGTGTTTTCGAAGATTCACTATCGCCTCGAGTGATACAGATCTCTATTTGGGTCTCTACGGAACTATTGGGTCAAAAATCCATTTTAAGCCCAAACGGGGTAATTTCGCAACTAAAACTTAACTAGTAATTTGGGACATACAAATTTAAACTGTCCATTTGCGTCATACTGACTAAATTAGTTATAATTCGAGTTAGAAAACTCGAAATCTAGATCCGTAAAATTTCCTTGAAACTAGACTCATGTATCTTCTTACTGAAATATTTCCAGAATTTTTGACCTTGCCATTTAGTACAGTTTATTCCTTAAAGTTTCCCTTGTTTCACTGTCCAATGATTCTGACCTCTCTTAACTTAATTTCAAATATCTCACTGTACGGTTTTCATATACTGTTTCAACTTGTTTCTCTTGAAAATACACTCACTAAGGAATCCATACATATAAATTATAACCAATAATTAATTTTGTACAATCTTATATGATTTTTCCAAAACAGATCAGTGAACCCCGAAGTTAATCAGAACCAGTATCACTAAAATCAAGATATCTCAGAATGTAAAATTCCTTTTCCTTCTCCGTTTCTTCCATATTAAAATAGACACAGTAAGATTTAATTTGATATCTTATTAACTTTCTAATTCCTTTTCTCCTATTTTTAGCGATTTTTCAAAAACACATCACTGCTTCTAACCGAAACTGTTTTATTACAAAACATGATTATCACTACCATCAAACGCACGTCCGACTGATCACGGATACCGGTTATCAATTTTCTTCGATATTTCTACCGAATCACAGAATATTTCATGTAAACTTTCAGAGAGATGTGAGATTTTCTCACCATTTCAAACATATATTCGGAAGAGTATGAGATTACACACCTTATTCGGAATCCGTAACGGGATGCTTTCCGCGGCACCAAAAATCCGAGTCACTTATAACGAGGGATAGGTTTCGATTGAACCTTTGATAAAGTACTTCGAGACCTTGCAACCAGCATAAACTCTCTCATGGCAAGTCCCTAGACTCTCAACCATATTACAAATTAGTCCCTTCATTAGCTAGCTTAAGCTTTGGGGGCTCCAAAAATACAAAAATTATCAACTAAAGTCATCAAAATCACTTACTTGCTAAAGGATTTGTTTGCTGAAATTTTTGAGCTCTCCAACCCTTGTTTGCTACCAATTCTAGGTGGTGATGAAGAGAAGAAAAGATGATACTTCTCTTTTCTTTATTTTCATAACCCTTTTTTTTTTATCTCTTCTTTCTTTTCTTTCTTTCTTTTTTTATCTCTTTTTTTTTTTCCACCTACTCCACTCTACAAATTCTTTTATTCATTTTTCATCCACCTACTCCACTCCTCAAATCTTTTATTTCTTTTTCATCCACCTACTCCACTCTCCAAATTCTTTTATTTCTTTTATTTCCTTTTTTTTTCTTTTTCCTTATTTTCCTCCTTACCATAGTTTTCCACAATTTAATAAGTCCACCTTACCATAATTTAAAAATCCAATTTTGCCATATTTACAAGCTTGGCCGAAATTTAGGGAAATAGTACAAAAATAATAGTCAAAATTTGCACACAATGGGATTTGAACCTCTTCCCTCAAGGTACTTCATTTGATGCCATAACCTCCTTGTCATATGCTCATTTATGCTAGCAATTTACTCTTTTATTTCCATAAGCCTTGATGCCACTTACTATCTCTCCTTATTAGGCTTAAACACAAAATTTTACTAAGGCCCAACTTGAACTCGAAACTTCATAGAATCCGGTAACTTTCTAAAATCATCTTCTTAATAAGTCCAACTTGAAATAATGTCATTCTCTTGTTCTCAAAAATTTTAAACACTCCTATGCCCAAGGCCCATTGGGCCCATTCCTACTAGGCCCAATTTCGGGATGTTACAAAAATTATATTAATTTTAAATAATATATTATAATTATTTTTGTCGAAACCATCCTTTTTGGAAAGGCGGGAATCGAACTTGGGTTCTGAAAATAGAAACGGGAGTCGCCACCGACCTTTTATTAGGTGTGATCGGATCACCGTTGTTTTAATAAAAGATTCTGATTTACTAAAATAATGTTTTTGGTCTACGAAAATTAGAGAAAATAGGTTCGGGAGTCGGTTACATGCGAGGAAGGGTTAGCACCCTCGTCATGCCCCAAAATTGGTACCGAATTGATTAATTAATGTCCTTATGTCGAAAGTTGGAAATTACAAAAATGAATAGGAAATCGATCTTTTTCGGAAATGTTTTGGTTTTTTTTTTTATTGAATATCAAGATTTCCTTGTCTCGAAAGGACCGAATATCACATCCAATACATAGGACACAATAGTTTTAATCCTCAAATCCAAGGCCGTCTCTTAATTCCGGAAGCTTGCGCATCAGAATATCAAAGGGATATTCGGTTGTTTGGCCAAGAGAGAGAACCGAAGCCCAACACATAGAGCACGGTCTCCCAAATTCCCAAACACAGAATATTGCCCTATTTCGAAAATATTTGGGGTTTTTTGGATGAAATTGATAAACATTTTAGGTTACGTTTAAAAACATTATTCAAAACGTGGATAGGGCGTGTGACAACAATGACGATGTGAAAATAGAAGCAGATGTGAAACAATATAAGCATAAACATATGAGTGGAAGCTAAGTAGATAATAGCATATATATACAGACATATACATAATATGATAAAGCAACAAAGACAATAATAATGATGACAACAACAATAAATGTAATGGTAATAACAATGATAATAATAATATGGTAATAATAAATATAATAATAGCAATAATGATAATAGTGGTAATAATAAATATAGTAATGATAATAATGGTAATAATAAGGGTATGAAATATAGATAATATACTAATATAAGTATAATAGTAATAAAGTATGATAATAGTAATAAAACAAATACAATGTGGTGCGAGATGGGTAAATAATAATAATAATAATTATAAAACACTAAGAGGGATCGAATTGGATTTAAAATGGAATTCTGGGGTGATTTCGAAATAGAATAGAGGGGGAAGGGGTCAATTTGAAGTCCGCGTGAAAGGAGGGGGACTGAAAATGAAAATGTCCCCATCCTCAGAAACGAGAACGTTCAGATTAGGACCAAATTAAATCGTGCAGGAAGTAATAGGGTGCAATTTTAGAAAAATAAAAAGTGAATGAGGATTTGATTAAATGGCGTCGCAAAGATGGGGGATTTATGGCGCAATTATCCCTTTAAGGGACATGCGCAATCTGCCCCTTAGAAACGGCGCCGTTTCATTCCTTTTTAAACACCCAAAATTTGCTTAAACCTTTCAGCCCTAATTTCTCTCAGCGCCGCAACACCAAACCTTCCCTTTTTCCTCTCTTTCTCTCTACTCTGCTAGAGTCGCCGAACGCCACCCCGTCACCAGATCCGGCCATCAACGAGGCGCGTGACCGTCTCTCTAGGAGAGCAGGCCTTCGACCCCTCTTTTAACCGAACATCAGCGACGAATGGAGGGTGTTCCGGCTTCACGACCGTAGGGACTCCGGTGAGTTTCCTTTTCCTTTTTCTTCGTTATTGTGTTAATATGCGAAACGATAAAAGAAAATAAAAATGAAAACAGCAGTAAATAACCTAAAAATAAAGACAGAATCAACCTTGCAAATTTCTGTTCTTGTTTTTTTGATGTCTGATGTTTGTAAAAAAAAAGCGAGATTACAAGAGGTCTTTCGTTTTTTGATAATCCCCCCCTTTTTCTACGATCGTTTGCTTCGGTTTATATAATCCGATTTACAAAGATTTCTTTTATTTTTCTATCGTTCTTTCTGTTTGTGTCGTTGCCTCTGTCGTTTGTCGTCTTCCTCTTGCAGGGCATGGGCGAAGCATGTGAAGATGGCTGGGGGAGCCGTGGTTGTCAGGAGGTGTGGGCGTAGTGCGCTCGTGGGGTGATGGGCAGTGGCAGAGGGTGCCGATCGAGGCGCGCGTGGTGTGATGGGCAGTGGCATAGCGCGTGGTGTCCACGGAAAGAGGCCAAGGGTTGGTGGCCAGTGGCAGACGAGGGGTTGACGGTGCCAAAAGCCTAGGGTTTTGACTACTGATTTAGCTTTTTGGGCCACTGGGCCGATGTAAATTTGGGCTTAGGTTGGGCTTGATTTCTTAGGCTAACGGGCTAGGTTAAGTGGGCAGGCTGTTTGGGCCGGTTTTAATGGGCATTTTGGGTTTACCTTGTTTTGGGCTTGTAAATGGACATTTGGACTCTTTAATAATATTTTGGGTTTTTTAATTTGGTTTTATTTTGACTGAATGGGCCCGGGCAGAAATTGGGTATTACAGCTGCCCCTCTTTGCTCATTGTCGTGAAACGAGGATAGAGCAAAGACAATAAAAGAACCAATTTTGCTTGGGCCTAGCTAAGCCTTGGCTTTTTGACCCGCGTCTTCTTCCAACAGCTTCAAACTTCACTGTAACTCTTTGTTTCGATTCATTCTGCTGGGGGTTCAGGGTGATAAGAATTTAGAAAGAAGGGATCCGCAACTTTGCTCTTCTCGCTGAAACTTCTTGAAAACAAACGACGATAGGAATCCAGAAGAGACCCATAACTTGGATCTTCCTGCTGAAACTTCTCGAAAATGAACAGTGATAGAAGTTCAGAAGAGACCTACAACTCGGGTCCTCCTGCTGAAACTTCTTGAAAACGAATAGTGATAGGAATTCAGAAGAGACTCGTAACTTGGATCTTCTTGCTGAAACTTCTCGAAAATGAACGGTGATAGGAATCCAGAAGAGATCTGTAACTCGGGTCTTCTTGCTGAAACTTCTCGAAAACGAATGGTGATCCAGAAGAGACCTACAACTCGGGTCTTTTTGGTGAAAACTTCTTGAAAACGAATAGTGATCCAGAAGAGACCTACAACTCGGGTCTTCTTGCTGAAAACTTCTTGAAAATGAATAGTGATCCAGAAGAGACCTACAACTCGGGTCTTCTTGCTGAAAACTTCTTGAAAACGAATAGTGATCCAGAAGAGACCTACAACTCGGGTCTTCTTGCTGAAAACTTCTTGAAAACGAATGGTGATAACTCTGAATTTTCACTTCACCTCCTCATTACATTCGGTCTACTCCATGGAAGCAGTGTCTGACCTTCGAGGCTGTGATGCTGTTCTCTGGGGAACCTGTCCTGCGGAACGTGCTTATGCTTATGCAAATGATAAAGGGTGTTATGATAGAGGTGATTCAAATGCTCCTAACTATATGTGCCATTTACATGAATGCTTGAATATTATGCCAATGATGACCCCTTTTTTTTCCTTTTTTTTTTTGAAGCAAAATGACTAGGATGTAATGATTGCAATAAATCGAATGCTCCTAATTGGATGCGTATGAATGCGTGAGAAGGACCCCATTTATGGTTTAGGTTTTCGTTGCTCGTAGCAAGATCCTATCACTAGTGTATTACGATTTGTGGCGGACGTAGGGAAAGAAAAACGAGCTTGCCCCGCTGTGATTTCATTGTCCCCTCTATTGTACTCTCTGCGACATGAGGTTCATACATTTCATTACCACCTCAGGGGAGTAGCCTTCGTCTTCTTCCAACCTTTCTAAACCTTAGGTGAAATGAATTTCGAACAAAAGTCATGCTTCAAGACCCTATATTGTTTGGAGACTTTCAGAATAATATGTAGGACGCCTTTATGAAAGTATTATTAGTTTTGAAATCGTTATTATAAAATGCCTAGGAGGGATCGGGAGTACGACCCGAAATAAAACAGGTCAAATCAAACTGGCAAATGTAATCAAGAAAGTAGTTCATTGAAATAAAATAATCACGAATTACAAAGATGGGCAGAATGGAGATTAGGTGCCCCAGATGTTACAACTTATGCTTCTCCGCCTTAGCACTTGGAAGATCGTTTTGAGTTCGATATGTGCTTTAGGAGATCTTTGAGTATTTTGTTGATGCCTCGAGACGCCGCATACCCCCTTCTTGTCCATTTCAGTGCAGCGAGATTTTTCTTTGTATTCGATGCCGCCTTTTCGGGTTTTCGACTCAAATCCCTTTGGTCTCAAAGCGCCCTTTGCGGGTTTTCGCCTTGGCCTCTCCCTTTTTTTTTTTTTTTTTTTGAATCAAGGTGTCCTTGGTGGTTTCTTGTCCCAGCTTGTTCAAGCGAAGTATCTTTTGACTGAATCCGAGTTCACGGGGTTGGGCAAGCTTTTCCCATCCATTTCCATTAAAATTAGTGCGCCTCCAGAGAAAGCCTTCTTTACCACGTACGGCCCTTCCCTATTCGGCGTCCATTTTCCTCTGAAATCCTTTTGTATGGGGAGGATCTTTTTCAGTACCAAGTCTCCCTCGTGAAACTCTCTTGGGCGAACCTTTTTGTTGTAGGCTCGCATCATGCGTTTTTGATACATCTGACCGTGACGAATAGCCTTTAGCCTCTTTTCTTCAATTAGGTTCAATTGATCGTATCGAGCCTGAATCCACTCAGCTTCCTCCAGTTTTACTTCTGTTAAAAACCGAAGGGAAGGTATTTCCACCTCAATGGGTAGGACTGCCTCCATCCCGTAGACCAGTGAGAAGGGCGTTGCCCCAGTAGAGGTTCTGACGGATGTTCGATAAGCATAAAGAGCAAATGGTAGCTTCTCATGCCAGTCTTTGTAAGTCTCTGTCATCTTTCCCACTATCTTTTTGATGTTCTTATTTGCTGCTTCCACTGCCCCATTCATTTTCGGACGGTATGGAGATGAGTTATGATGTTTAATGTTGAATTGACGACAAACGTCTGCTATTGTTCCGTTGTTCAGATTCAAAGCATTATCTGATATGATCCTTTCGGGCATCCCATATCGGCAAATAATTTCCTTCTTCAAAAATCGACTAACTGCCGATTTAGTGACGTTAGCGTATGAAGCAGCTTCTACCCACTTCGTGAAATAATCAATGACTACGAAGATAAATCGGTGTCCGTTTGAAGCTTTTGGTGAGATGGGTCCGATTACATCCATGCCCCACATGGAAAAGGGCCATGGAGAAGTCATGACGTGTAGGGGAGACGGAGGCACATGAATCTTATCTCCATAGATCTGGCATTTATGACATCTCTTGGCATAGTCGATACAGTCTCCTTCCATGGTGGACCAGTAATATCCAAATCTCATTATTTGCCTGGCCATTGTGAATCCGTTAGCATGTGTTCCACAAATGCCCTCGTGGACCTCCTCTAGGATCATCTTGGCTTCTAAAGCATCGACGCATCTCAACAACACTTGGTCTTTCCCTTTTCTGTACAAAATGTCTCCATCCAAAACATATTCGAGGGCCAATCTCCTGAGCGTCCTTTTTTCATTCTTCGTTGCATGATCTGGGTACTCACGATTTTTCACATATCGCAATATATCTTGGTACCAGGGGTGATTGTCCCTTTCTTCCTCGTCTATGTTGCAGCAATAAGCCGGGGCCTCGTAAACACTCATCTGGATAGGCTTTACATCTTCTTGTTTGCTCGCCTTAATCATGGAGGCTAAAGTAGCCAGAGCATCTGCCATTTGGTTTTCTTCTCGTGGGAGATAACTAAAGGTGATATCGTCAAACTCCTCGATTAGTCCCATGACTATCTTTCGATAGTTGATTAATTTGGGGTCTCTTGTTTCCCATTCGCCCCTTAGTTGGTAGATCACTAATGCGGAATCTCCATATACTTCCAGCGTTTTAATTCTACGTTCTATAGCAGCGTGGAGTCCCATGATACAAGCTTCGTATTCTGCCATATTGTTTGTGTAATCGAAATCCAACCTGACTGTGAACGGATAGTGAACACCTTTTGGGGATACCAAGACTGCCCCAATCCCATTTCCAATAGCATTTGATGCTCCATCGAAATTCAGTTTCCAAAGGTCATCCTTTGCCGTGTCATCTTCCGTAGCTGCCACGTACATTAAATCCTCATTGGGGAAATCAAAGTTCAATGGCTCGTAGTCTTCTAAAGCTCTGCTAGCTAGGAAGTCGGCTATCGCGCTCCCTTTTATAGCTTTCTGGCTCACATATACAATATCAAATTCGGACAGTAGGATTTGCCATCTAGCCATCCTCCCATTCAAAGCGGTCGCCTCCATCATGTACTTCAGGGGGTCTAACTTCGAGATTAACCAGGTCGTGTGATACAGTATGTATTGTCTCAATCTTCTAGTTGTCCAAATTAACGCACAACACAGCTTTTCAATTGGTGAGTACCTCATTTCACACTCAGTGAATTTTTTACTGAGATAGTACATCGCCTTCTCTTTTCTTCCGGTATCATCATGTTGACCTAGCACGCATCCCATAGAGTGGCCAAGTACTGTTAGATATAGGATTAATGGCTTATCCGGGCGTGGGGGCGACAGTACTGGAGGGTTCGACAAGTAGTGTTTGATCCTGTCGAAAGCTTCTTGACATTCGTCATTCCATATGCCGGGGTTATGCTTCTTCAAAAGACGGAATATGGGATCGCATTTCTCAGTTAGCTGTGAGATAAACCGGGCGATGTAATTCAATCTGCCGAGGAAACCTCGAACCTCTTTCTGAGTGCGCGGCGGAGGTAGTTCTTGTATAGCCCGGACCTTGTCTGAGTCGATTTCGATCCCCTTCTTGCTGACCATGAAGCCCAACAGCTTGCCAGATCTAGCTCCAAAGGTACATTTCGTAGGATTGAGTTTCAATTGGAACTTTCTCAGTCTCAGAAATAGTTTCTGCAAAACTTGTATGTGTTCTTCCTCCGTTCTAGACTTCGCAATCATGTCATCCACATAAACCTCAATCTCTGTATGCATCATATCGTGGAACAAAGTCACCATGGCCCTCTGATACGTAGCCCCTGCGTTTTTCAATCCAAAAGGCATTACTTTATAACAGAAGGTGCCCCACAGTGTTATGAAAGTGGTCTTTCCCATGTCTTCAGGGTGCATTCTTATCTGATTGTATCCGGAAAAGCCATCCATGAAAGAAAAAAGTGAAAAGCCTGTTGTATTGTCGACTAGCGTGTCAATATGAGGCAAAGGAAAGTTATCCTTTGGGCTAGCTTTGTTTAAATCCCTATAATCCACGCACATTCGCACCTTTCCGTCTTTTTTAGGGACAGGCACGATATTGGCCACCCATTCTGAATATTTGATTTCTTGCAGGAATCCGGCGTCGAACTGCTTTTGGACCTCTTCCTTTATTTTCAGCACAATGTCGGGTCTCATCCTTCGGAGCTTTTGTTGAACTGGCTTGCAATCCCTCCTTATGGGTAAGCGATGTACCGCGATATCGGTGCTTAAACCGGGCATATCTTCATAAGACCACGCGAAGACATCCTTGAATTCTTGTAATAGTTTGATGAGATTCTGCCTCGTTTCCTCGGCTACACATGTCCCAATGTTTACCGCTTTCCCTTCTTCTAACATTACAGTCTCTACTGCCTCCTTATGGGGCCGAATCTGTCTCTCCTCCTGCTCTTCCATTCTTAACCAATCAGGAGACAGATCATCGTTTATGTCATCTTCGAAATCCTGTAGATCCCCTAGGCACATATCTTGCTCAAAGGGATATCTCGAATCTGAGGCAGCGTTGCTCAAGTCATTGACATCCGGGGACCTGTTGCAGTTTGAGAAAATACGGGTGGAATGAATGAATTTGTGGATGGACAGTTGTATGTATGGTAATGATGAAAAATGATCAGACAACAAAGAAAAGAAATGTTTGCTTCAAAAAAAATGCATTTTATTGATATAACGATACGTGAACATGCGCCTATTTCACAAAAGAAATCTTGCTGCTCTTAGGCTCGGAGCAACAAGTGTGTCCTGAACATTACTCTGAAGGGGCCCTAAACACTACAGGGATTTCTTCCGCAGTCCAATTGTTCAAGATGTCTTCCGATTCATAAGGCTGGATATTCGGCAAGACTCCTCCGCCAGCTGCCTCCTCAGATAAGGCGCTAATATAGATATTGCCTAACATTGCCGCGATATCCTCTCCCTTCGGTGTCCCCTGCTCAGAGTGGATTACCCCTCCTGACACAAAGGTCTTGGATATGTGTGGGATTATCATGGGTTCCCTCTTGGTTTCCTTCCCGCTCAAACGGGTGAGTCTTCTTCCCCGTCTCTTTTCTAACTCCTCCTTCTTTTGCCTTGCATCTGGTCTGAATCCCAGGCCAAAGTGATCCTGTTTCTCTCTTAGTATTGGGGCCGCTATTCTCCCCCGAAGGTATTTTCCAAGCCCTCTTCCCGGTAAAGCGCCTTTTCCCACGGTCATTTTCAGACCCATCCTTGTGGTCCTCGAGATTTTTGGCTCCAGGATCTTGTTTCCTTCCATGACAAAGGTTGCGTTCACGAACTCGAGAGATCGGAACGAGCATTCTGTTGCCTCGTCGTTTGTCTCCACGTAAGGCATGTCACTGGTCACGGTGGCGATGATGTCCTCCTCAGCTTTTATCGTTATTAGTCGGCCATCCACTATCAACTTCACCTTTTGATGTAGTGATGAAGGTACTGCCCCGGCTGAATGTATCCACGGTCTCCCCAATAGGCAGTTGTAGGAAGGTTCGATGTCCATGACCAAAAAATCTATTTCGTAAATAGTTGGGCCAATCAGTAAGGGCACCTCTATTTTCCCCATAACCCTTCTTTGAGTCCCGTCAAAGGCTCTTACCACACTTTGGCATTCCTTCATGTATGAGCTATCCACCGGTAATCTGTTGAGGGTGGATAAGGGTAGCACGTTTAGCGCGGACCCGTTGTCTATCAAGACCCCTGGCAATGTGTGCCCCTTACATTTAGCGGTAACATGTAATGCCTTGGTGGATCCTCTACCACCTGGAGGTATTTCATCATCATTAAAATGAATGAAGTTGTCTGCGCTTATATGGCCGATTAGTCGATCCAACTTGTTAACCGAAGATGTCACTAGTGACGTAGGTTTCATTTAAAACTTTCATTAGTGCGTTCCTGTGTACTTCTGAGCATTGGAGCAAGGTCAATACGGATATGCGTGCCGGCTGTTTGTGTAGCTGTTCTACCACACAATACTCACTATGTTTTAGAAATTTTCAGGAACTCTTTAGCCTCTTCCTCAGTCACAGGCTCCTTGATCTTCGGTTCGGGTTCAGCTGGCCTCCTCTTCTCTTGTTCCACCATTGGAGCTTTCCCCTTTACTAAGTCGTAGCGTCTCCCGCTTCGAGTATGGAAGCCTTCGTTTGAATCCTCTTTTGTCACATTGGTCGAACTTTTTGCAACTTCTACATTACACTCGTAGTTCCAGGGGACTTCCCTGCTATCTTTGTAGGCGAATGCTGCGGGCTTCCGTATTATCACCTTCGGCGTCACCCGTGTTCCTATCTCATTGCTAACGGAGACTACTACCTCGCACCCATGATTCTGAGGAACCTCCCTATTATCCTTAACGTCAGCGGGCCTCCGTATGACCACTCTTGGTGCTACCTGTGCCCCTGTTTCATCACTTTTGGGACGTGAAATAGTGATCATTGGAAGGTTAACTCTTGAGCTTGTTGACTCTGATGCGCATATGCTCCTATCTTCTGCGCCTTCCTCATAAAATTCGACTTCTTTATTGTTCATTAGGTTCTGTACTAGAGTTCTGAATTCTCCGCAGGTCTGAATCTCATGTCCCAGCTCTTGGTGGTGCTCGCAATAGTTTGCGAGTTCCTCTTGATTTTCTTCCGCAACAATCAACCCATGCTTGACCATTTCTTTCCAGACCCATCTCAGGGGGTCTTGACCTCTGCGATGCTTGTTTTGATCCTTTTTTCTGCACTTTCGCTGATCGCGTTGATTCCGCCCTTGGCGTGATTAGGCAAAGGATTTGTTGCACTTGGCATGTCATCCAACTCGACCACACCCATGCCGATAAATTTCTCTACCAATTTTTTGAAAGCCAGGCAGTTCTCTATTGAGTGCCCCGTGATTCCTGCATGGTATTCACACTGGGCGTTCGTGTCGTACCACTTGGGGTACGGAGGTTGCATCGGTTTGAGATGAAAAGGGGACACAATATGTGCATCGAACAGGGTTTGATACATTTCCTTATATGTCATCGAAATTGGTGTGAATTGGGGCTTCTCATTATCTTGTCTTGAGGCGCCGGGCTCTTTCTTGGGTAGCCCTTGCTGCCCCGCGATTGTTGCTTTTGGTTGGTTTATGGTAATTGACCTCGGGAGCCCTATGCTCGCGTTATTCACCTCACTTTCTTTCCTTCTTGGGGGCATTCTTTTGGTATTCTCTGCGGTCTCGATCCCTCCACTTTTTATAATATTCTCGATCATCTCTCCAGTGGTTATGATATCCGAGAAGCTCCGGGTTGCACTTCCTATCATGTGCATGAGGAATGGGGCTTTCAATGTGCGGATGAAAAGCATGGTGGTCTCTTTCTCCATAAGCGGTGGCTGGACCTGGATGGCAACTTCCCTCCACCTGTGCGTACTGCCTAAAGCTTTCATTCCCTTTCTTTTCCATGTTTTGCAGAGTGATCCTATCGGGGGTCATGTCCGTTACGTGACTGTATTGCTCCAAGAACGCTTGAGCCAAATCATCCCATGACCCAATTTTGGCACGACTCAACTGATTGTACCATCTGGCCGCAGCTCCTATCAGGCTGTCTTGGAAACAGTGGATCAGCAGTGGGTCATTGTTAGTGTAACCCGCCATCCTTCTACAGAACATAGTGATGTGGGCCTCTGGGCAGCTTGTCCCTTTGTACTTCTCGAACTCCGGCATCTTGAAATTATACGGGAGCACCAAATCGGGGACTAAGCTTAGGTCGTTGGCCTTTATTCCTCGACGTTTACCGGCGTTTTCCAGGGCCTTGAATCTCTCCTCCACCCATTTTGGCAATTCTTGTTTTGCCTTTTCAGCCATCTCATCTAGATCCGGGACACCGAGACTGACCAGATTTTCTCCTGGGTTAGTGCCCAAACCTGTCGGGAGATGTGTCGGTGTTGCGATTTCAGCATGATATTGTGGCCTGATAGTGACAGACGCCCTTTGGGGAGGCGCATCTTGGGGCATTTGGGTCTCTGGTGGGGGAAGGGCGAAATTATCGCTGTCGTTCCCTGAGCTAGAGGCAACTCCTCGTTCTTTAGACAGCAATTGCATTATTTGGTCCACCATTTTGTCCTGGGATTTTTGCATTTGCTCCATCATGTCCTTCTGGGTTTTGGCCAACTGCTCTTGTAGTTGCGCTTGTTCTTTTATTTGATCCTGGATTTCTTTCTGCATCTGTTCTAGTTTTTCCATTTTTTGGTCCATTATTCTTGTTTTTCCCCTCGTACCGTAGTGATGTTCCAGGGTAACTGCCATAATTTTAGGGTCCTTTTGTGAGATTCGGTGTGTATGATGCGATGTAATGCAGATGTATGATATGAATGCAAAGAGAAAGAAAGGCGCTGATTATGAATCCAATTCCTTTAGACGAACTTTTCTAGAAAATAAATCTCTTTACATAAAACAGATTACATATACGGTTTCGTCCCCGATCTATTCCTTCGTGTTCGTATGTCATGGCCATATCTCGCGCGCTTTCTTCGTAGGTGCCCCTTCTAGCTCTTTGGGACTTGATTCGGACCGTACCTCTTCACTTATTTATTCTCTGTGATAAGCTCCTTTAAAGGTCTAGGGGCGACAACTCTTGAAGAATCCTTGTTGGCTTGAATCGTCGAGCGAGGTATTGTACTCTTCTGACTGTCAGTCTTCTCTCGTTGCTTATTCGGACTACCTTTGAGCCACCGTATTATAATCTGCTTTATCAAGAAATTCATTTCTATATGAAAAACTCCTCCATTTAGCAATCGAATGTTAATCAGCACCTTCTTTCTATGATGATGTAATGCAATGTAATCAAAACAAAAGGAAACATGTTAGCACAGGAGTAATAAACAAGAGTACCTATCCGGGTGATCACTAGGGTTTGAAGTGGCTCTACCTACGACGGGCTCTTAGGTCTCTCTACATGTGGTTCGGCTCTAAAGTAAGGGTACCTAAACCAGCAGATTCCTCAATCCTCACCCATTATAGGTTCATATGGACGGAGTTCAGTTCAGGGGAATACATTTCCCTATGGCTACACGGAGATAAAAATCTCACGAAGACATAGGTACGGATGTATTCCGAAAGCGATCCACTATCTTGCACGGAGGTAAAAACCTCACGAAAGAGTAGCTTCTCACTCCCACTTAAGGGTGTGACCGCAATGGTCATGCAATGCAATGCCAAATATTTCAGGAGACTCGACACTGTAGCACAAGCAAATGCATCAAAGAGAGGCCTAAATTTTTTTTTAAAACAATTTTTCGAACTTTCGACAAAAGGACAAAAACCACTCAATTTACGGCCTGACTCTCAAAAGTCCCCAGTGAGTCGCCAAGCTGTCGAAACCATCCTTTTGGAAAGGCGGGAATCGAACTTGGGTTCTGAAAATAGAAACGGGAGTCGCCACCGACCTTTTATTAGGTGTGATCGGATCACCGTTGTTTTAATAAAAGATTCTGATTTACTAAAATATGTTTTTGGTCTACGAAAATTAGAGAAAATAGGTTCGGGAGTCGGTTACATGCGAGGAAGGGTTAGCACCCGTCATGCCCCAAAATTGGTACCGAATTGATTAATTAATGTCCTTATGTCGAAAGTTGGAAATTACAAAAATGATAGGAAATCGATCTTTTCGGAAATGTTTTGGTTTTTTTTTTTTATTGAATATCAAGATTTCCTTGTCTCGAAAGGACCGAATATCACATCCAATACATAGGACACAATAGTTTTAATCCTCAAATCCAAGGCCGTCTCTTAATTCCGGAAGCTTGCGCATCAGAATATCAAAGGGATATTCGGTTGTTTGGCCAAGAGAGAGAACCGAAGCCCAACACATAGAGCACGGTCTCCCAAATTCCCAAACACAGAATATTGCCCTATTTCGAAAATATTTGGGGTTTTTTGGATGAAATTGATAAACATTTTAGGTTACGTTTAAAAACATTATTCAAAACGTGGATAGGGCGTGTGACAACAATGACGATGTGAAAATAAGCAGATGTGAAACAATATAAGCATAAACATATGAGTGGAAGCTAAGTAGATAATAGCATATATATACAGACATACATAATATGATAAAGCAACAAAGACAATAATAATGATGACAACAAACAATAAATGTAATGTAATAACAATGATAATATAATATGGTAATAATAAATATATAATAGCAATAATGATAATAGTGGTAATAATAATATAGTAATGAATAATAATACAAAATATGTACAAGATGAATGATATAACTAGAGTAATATTGATAATAATAATAATAGTAATGATAATAATGGTAATAATAAGGGTATGAAATATATAATATACTAATATAAGTATAATAGTAATAAAAAGTATGATAATAATAGTATAAAACAAATACAATGTGGTGCGAGATGGGTAAATAATAATAATAATAATTATAAAAACACTAAGAGGGATCGAATTGGATTTAAAATGGAATTCTGGGGTGATTTCGAAATAGAATAGAGGGGGAAGGGGTCAATTTGAAGTCCGCGTGAAAGGAGGGGGACTGAAAATGAAATGTCCCCATCCTCAGACGAGAACGTTCAGATTAGGACCAAATTAAATCGTGCAGGACTAATAGGGTGCAATTTTAGAAAAATAAAAAGTGAATGAGGATTTGATTTAAATGGCGTCGCAAAGATGGGGGATTTATGGCGCAATTATCCCTTTAAGGGACATGCAATCTGCCCCTTAGAAACGGCGCCGTTTCATTCCTTTTTAAACACCCAAAATTTGCTAAACCTTTCAGCCCTAATTTTCTCTCAGCGCCGCAACACCAAACCTTCCCTTTTCCTCTCTTTCTCTCTACTCTGCTAGAGTCGCCGAACGCCACCCCGTCACCAGATCCGGCCATCAACGAGGCGCGTGACCGTCTCTCTAGGAGAGCAGGCCTTCGACCCTCTTTTAAAACCGAACATCAGCGACGAATGAGGGTTCCGGCTTCACGACCGTAGGGACTCCGGTGAGTTTCCTTTTCCTTTTTCTTCGTTATTGTGTTAATATGCGAAACGATAAAAGAAAATAAAAATGAAAACAGCATAAATAACCTAAAATAAAGACAGAATCAACCTTGCAAATTTCTGTTCTTGTTTTTTTGATGTCTGATGTTTGTAAAAAAAAAAGCGAGATTACAGAGGTCTTTCGTTTTTTTGATAATCCCCCCCTTTTTCTACGATCGTTTGCTTCGGTTTATATAATCCGATTTACAAAGATTTCTTTTATTTTTCTATCGTTCTTTCTGTTTGTGTCTTGCCTCTGTCGTTTGTCGTCTTCCTCTTGCAGGGCATGGGCGAAGCATGTGAAGATGGCTGGGGGAGCCGTGGTTGTCAGGAGGTGTGGCGTAGTGCGCTCGTGGGGTGATGGGCAGTGGCAGAGGGTGCCGATCGAGGCGCGCGTGGTGTGATGGGCAGTGGCATAGCGCGTGGTGTCCACGGAAAGAGGCCAAGGGTCGGTGGCCAGTGGCAGACGAGGGTTGACGTGCCAAAAGCCTAGGGTTTTGACTACTGATTTAGCTTTTTGGGCCACTGGGCCGATGTAAATTTGGGCTTAGGTTGGGCTTGATTTCTTAGGCTAACGGGCTAGGTTAAGTGGGCAGGCTGTTTGGGCCGGTTTTAATGGGCATTTTGGGTTTACCTTGTTTTGGGCTTGTAAATGGACATTTGGACTCTTTAATAATATTTTGGGTTTTTTAATTTGGTTTTATTTTGACTGAATGGGCCCGGGCAGAAATTGGGTATTACAATTTTTATTAAATAATATATTATATTAGAAAAATTTATTAAAAAATATATTTATATTAGATTTATATTTTATAATACATATTATCCTAACTCGATTTGAATTTTTTTGATCGAGTCGACTAAAATGATATTCAAGTCAAGTTAAATTGAATGGAATTGTCTGATTTAAATTAAAAAAATTAAACATGTCAATTAAAATCCTATTGCAATATAATTAATTCCACGTTACAGCACATAAATGTGAAATTATATATTCTTTAAAACTCTTTCAAAGCAAAATAAGAGAGAAATAAAGATATTTTAGTATGATGAACTTGAATCATTAATTTACTTATTTAGGTTCTAAAAATTATTATTTTAGATTTTTTAATATTTTTATATTTTTTTAAAAAATATAAATTTTAGAATTTTATAAATATTTTGAATTTTAAAAATTATTTGGAATTTTTTTTGTAATTTTTGTTGAGAGGGAGACCAATTTGTTCATTTTCAAATTTGATAGGGACCAAATGTGTATTTACACCAATCTGTTATTTGAGTTATTCGGGTTATTTGGAATTATTCTGAGTTATTCGAATTGTAAAATCTAACTCAACTCGAAAGTCAAAACTCGAATAACTTATTCGATTTTTAATTCGAGTTTACTCGAAAAAACCAAATAACTCGATTAAATTAACTCGAAATTTAATTTCTTTTTTTTTATTTTTTTAGTCAAATCAAGTTTTGCTCACCCCTAATTATCATTATGTGGTTGGAAAAAGTCAAAGTAGACTTCTTCCCCTAGGTATTTGGACTAATTTTAAATCTTGAAGTCGTCACTGTTGGGAGAGCTTTACCTGAATACTTGATCTGTCGTATTTATATACGTCAAATTAAGCTTTTCAAACACTTAAAGAGCTTATTCTCGAGAATTTTATGTCGTCTTTTAATACTTTTCCGCAATTATTAGATTTCATGCTTAACCTTAGATTTTATTTTGTTTTTATATATTTTTTAATAAATTAACAACTTTATGCCTTTAGGAACTTAATCTTTGAGTTAAGCTTGTTTCGGGCACTTGGTTGATGCGAAAATGAAGAGAGAAGCCTAAACTGGAGCCAAGGTTGCGACACCAATGTCTTTGCCATCAACTAAGGATTTTGGACTTCAAAAAAAATGCAATCGAGGGTGGACAACCCTCGAGGTCGCGACACCAACACTGAAGGTCATAACATTAAACAATTGAAGTTGCAACACTGACCACAGTCTCCAAAGTTGAAGTTGAGTTGCCTGAGGATAATGTTGCGACACCAAAAGGCTAATGTCATGACATTGAAACCCAAAAGCACCCAAGGGAGTAGATTGTCGATGATGTCACGACACTAGCTTCTGATGAGGAAAATTGTTGAAGGGTATTTTGCAGTCCAACAAGCTTTAAGTCAGATTTTCAGTGGGGGCATATTTGTAATTGTTAGGTTAAAATTATTTTAACTATAAATATTATATTTATGAGGCTTGTTGAGTGTGCAGAGTAGCAAATTAGGACAAAACATAATTTACTTTTCATATTTTTTAGAAAGTTTCTTTCTTTCTTTTTTTCTTTTCCTTTCTTTTCTTTAGAATATATTTTTGTTGTAGATTTTCTTCTCTTTTGTCGAGAAATATGCAAATGGATATGATCGAGCTTGTGGGATTCATGTGATCGACTTATTTTTATGAGCATTTCTTAAACTTTTACTTTTATATTTTTCCACACCATGCGTTTGATGAAATGTTTGTTTGGCTATTGAGTTTGGTTATGTGCAAAATTGGTTGTTGGTTAATTGATTAGTTATTTGTTAGACTAAGTTGATATTTATTCTTGATTAAGTGGTTGTTCAATTTATTGAATTGCTTAATAAGCTAAAACCGGTGACTCTAGTGGAAAATCTAGATAAACAAGATCGAGATGAGAGTTTATCCTTGATAGTTCGATATAGTTGTACTGATCGTGAGATCAAGAGGAGAACTACTTGTCCAAGTGAAACTGAGAGGAGAACTTAGTTAGTAATTTTGAATTAGGATGAGACCGAGAGGAGATTCCTAGCTAGGAGTGGCAAGTGAGCTAATCGAGATAGGTTATTGGCTTAGTTAGCAATCGACTAATCAATCGAGCATTGTTTTTATCATTTGCATAGTTTAAAGCAATAGGAAGAAAGTTTAGTTTAAATAGTTTAATTAAAAATTTAGAATTAGTCTTAATACATTTTTATATTTGGTTTGCACTAATAATTTCCAACTCGATTAGATTAGTAATTGCTTAGTTCGTAATTAACTTGATAAACACAGTTACCAATTTGATAATCCTTTGGGTTTGATCCTCAGAATACTCTCGTATTTTATTGTAAAATTACTATATTACAACTTGAAACTATACGCTTGTGACTGTGTTTGCACGTGCGCATAAAACAAAAGATTTTATAAAACAATTTTAAAGCGTGATTTTACTGCAAGCGTACAGGTCAGTTGTAATTTTTATAGTGTTACAATGTAACACTGGAGTATTCCAAGGATCAAACCCAAAGAAGATGACAATTGAGTGATAAATAACATACATTATAGAGTCTAAGCGGCTATTGATATGATTTTATAGTACGACAAATCATAACAAGAAAGCTTTGCAAGAAAATTAAATATGCTAATCTAGGGACCAAATTGTAAAGAGTACAAAACTAAGAGATTAATCAATAAAGGACTAACGGTGGTTGGTTGATTTTGATGTGGTTTGTCAATCTTCCAATGAGGGACTTAAATTGCTTAAACTACTAAGTGGTTCCATTTTATCTCTCGGTCTCAATTTTACCAACTTAGACGAATCAATCCGATTTATCTCTTGATCTCACCGGTTAATCCGGGACTAATGAATTGCTGTAAAACAAGATTACCTCTCGATATCACTTGTCAAGATATTCACTTATGGGCGTCACTTCCTAAGTTTTTAGGTCTATTCGATTTAGTCTAATTTATTATGATTTAGTCCCTTGTCCAAAAAAAAAAACTTACCTACAATTCCATCAACCAACCCCCTTTTTAGGTTTAGCTACCCATGCTAAAAATAAAGAGAATGAGCATGGAAATGAAAGGCAAAGAAAACATTAAAGTAAAGTTTAAGAAAAATATAAAAGTTTGGATTTTTATGCAAGAAAACTTAAAGAACATGAAACTAAAGGCATTCAATAAGAAATTCTAAAGCAATAAACATAAAAGGAACAAATTTTAACTGATTCAAAGTAAAAGAAATTGAAATAGATTAAACTAAAGCTAGAACTATCTTACAACCAAGGTACAGGAACTGAAAGTGCAAATAAACCTAAGTTACAATGACAACTTGTAATAGCCCAAATTTCAACGATGTCAGAAATAGTTGTTCGAGACCAAAAAATTTGAAAAATGAACTCGTAGAATATATTATTTGATATTTACGAGCCAAATGTAGCTTTTAAAAGATTTTTGAAATAGTAAATTGTGTTTTATAAAGATTTATTTGGTCAAGAAGTTAAGAAAAAGAGGTATCGAGATCTCGGTGTTATAAACCAAGTCATAAGTATTTTTATAAATATTTACGGAATGCCAATAAGGTAGTTTTAAAATTTCGTTAGAAAATTTTGACGTTTGGGTGGTTAATTAAATAAAAAAAGGACTAAATTGAAAAAGGTGCAAAAGTTGCTAGAAGGATTAAATAGCTTAATTGTCAAATGAGGAAGGACCTAAAGTGCAAATAAGCCCAAAGGAGATATTTTGGGCGGCAATAGCTAAAAAAAATTAGGAAACGAAAATTGCCAAAATTAGCTAAATAAAAATGGGACCAAATTGGAATATCTAGAATTCTCTTCATTTCTCTTCATTTTCATCAATTGAAAAACAGCCATGGAAGAGGGTTCAAGCTGGTTTTCATACTCTAGCTTCATGTAAGTTTAATTCTTGCTTTCTCCTTGAAATTTCTATGTTTTTGGACTTTTACAATTGGGTCCAACTTACTATGTCATTAGTTTTTGATTTTATGACTAATTTTTAAAGTTTCTATGGATGCGTGATGGAAGCATATGATGAATAAATATAGAATTTAATTTTTAATTTTGATAAATGATGATTTTATCAAGTAAAATTGATGGAAATTGATTTTAGGACCTAATTGTAAAAGAGTTTGGAATTAAGGTTTAATGCTAAAGTTCTGATTTTCAAGGGTTCTAAAGTAGTTTAAAATTATAGAATTAGGTATTTATTGATAAAAATTATCCCAATTTAGGGGTTAATTTGACAAGGACTGAATTATATGAACTGTGAAATTTGGGGCAAAATGGAAATCAACACTTTGCACTAAAACAGTTTTGAACAGCAGCAGTAGTCTAACTTTAAAAAATCACCACAAATTGTAAAAATCTAATTAGAGGATGAATAAAATATTGAATTAAAGCTTATTGAATCTAGTTTCTTATAGAATAAACGGTATAAGTAATGGAATTATAAATCATGAGATATAATAGGTTTTATGAGATAAGGTCAGAATGATTTCAGGTTCCCCTGTTCTGACTTTGGAAAATCATAAAAAATTGGAGAAAATAATTATGGGATTAAATTTATATTTTTAAAATCCTGAATGAGTCTATTTTCAAGAAAAATAAATATAAACATCATCCAAATCCCGTATGAGGAGATAATTAATTTTTAGTGAAGAAGGGTCGGAACTGTCAGACAGCAGAACAGGGGTGAATTTAAAGAATAAACTGTACTTATTGGCTAAACCAAAAATTCTAAAAATTTTATGGTAAGAATATATGTGAGTCTAGTTTCAGAGAAAATTATCAGATCTTAATTTGGAGTTTTGTAGCTCAAGATAAAAATAATTTAGTGACTATGACATGGATGAACAACTTGAATATTCACATAAATAAATAGTGAAAAATTATAGATAATGCTACTTACAAATGTGTTATTTATACTAAGGATGTGGAATGGAGAGGAGAAGGAGGAAAAATATATGAATGACTTATGCATAAATTGATCACATGCCCGATTATAATCGATAAACGTTGAATTAGAAATGATATAATGTTTTATTTCAAATATTTATTACGAAACTAAGATTATCGTTATGGTATAAAAATCAAATTGTAAGTTCGTATAACTTGAATTATATTCTTAAATGCTTGAAACATATTTTTATTGATGTGAATATGATTTGGATGTTTATTGTATGATAATTGATGAAGTATTGATATTCTTGATGAAAATGGAAAATAAATCCCGGTTGAATGAAAGGAAGATTCGATGGATCTCTAAAAAAGAATATGTGTGAAAAGGATCTAGCCCGGACAGGTGATCCTGATATAAGCCCTCCTGAAGAATATGTGTGAAAAGGATCTAGCCTGGACGGGTGATCCTGATATAACCCTCCCGAAGAATATGTAGAAAATAGATTTAGCCCGGACGGGTAATTCGAATTAGGGTCTGAATTTAGCTTGGACTGGTAATTCAGATCCAAGCTCATTAGAGTAATTGTCATTGCAGAGGATTTAGCCTGGACTGGTAATCCCGACAATACTCCATGAGTTTCTATTACAAGGGATTTAGCCTGGACTGGTAATCCTACTGTAAGAAATGAGGTTCGCGGGAGTGTGCTCTCTGAAAAGGACTTATGTATATATGAGTACGAATTGACGGTTAATGAGATTGTACACCATGGGTGTACTGCAGGAAATCCATCAAATTTCCGATGAATTCAACGGGATAAATATGAAAAACGATAAATATATGGAATTATGAAATTGGTGAGCGTATTCACAAGAATTTGTCATTTGAAATTGTGATTGACAGGAAAAAATAGCGAATTGCATACTTACGTATGGTTACAACTATTTATCTGAAATACAAGAAAATGATGGTTATTGATATATGGAGACACGAGACTATGATATATGAACATGGAATATGTTTGATAAATATGTTCATTCATAATTATGGAATTATGTACCTCATGTTACTATTTGCATGAAGATGATATTTCAAATACTTTGATGAGTAAAGCTCACATATAAAATAGTATGAAATCAAGACAGGTTGTTATGAAAATGTATTTAAAATACTAAGATATGGTTGTTATACGATATATGATTACATAATGTGAGATTTTCTATATATATGAGAAATTTAATGAGAATTGAGCTCATATACATTTCTTGTTATTTATATGAAGTGTACGACTAACAAATGGTATTAAGTATAAGGCTCGGTTGAATATCTTAAATTGGTTTTTGTATGTATTAAATATGGGTAAAGAATGAGGATCAAATGAGTGAGAAATATGGCTTGGAAAATAGCCTAATTTGTGAAAATTAACTTTACCACAAGGCCTAGCAACATGGGCATAGGACCCTTGTAAATGAGATAAACTTAAGGATTTTGCAAAAAATTTCATACGATTCTGATTTAGTCTCGACCCGATCCTAATGCATTATTTGGACCTCAAGGGTCCGTTAAAGAAACTTTTATAATCAGTTTCGTTATTTGAGTGATAAATGGTTTAAATTGTCTGTAAGTGTTCCGTACTCCTCGGTAATGCCTCGTACTTTATTCCGGCAACGGATACGGGTAGGGGGTGTTACATAACTAACTTAACTAACATTAATACATTAAGAACAAGAAGTAAATGCAGAAAAATAAACCCTAAAACTAAAAAAGAAGAAGAGAAAATAAAAACCCTAGAAAAGTTGCAAAAAAACTAAGAGAAAACCTAGAGAAACTAAA
The DNA here is from genome assembly GCA_005393395.2 of Gossypium australe. Lineage (NCBI taxonomy): Eukaryota > Viridiplantae > Streptophyta > Magnoliopsida > Malvales > Malvaceae > Gossypium > Gossypium australe. The sequence continues at coordinate 88,516,162 of CM016622.1, read as the reverse complement.
GCTAAGAACTAAACTAATGTGTGTCTCTCCTCCTCAGCCAAAATTGGCTATTTTAGGTTGAAAGTTGATGATTTTTCGTTGTCAAAATTTCCCCTACACAGGCCTTGGGTGATTGGTAGATCAGGTGGACAAAGACTACGTTTTTTATCCAATTTTGTTCCCCTCACAATGTCAATGTCGCAATACCCAGAAAAGGATATCACGATACCTCAGACAGTTTTGAACCTTAAGGGTCTTTTGAAGGCGGATATCGTGATACCCAAAATGGATATTGCAATTCCATTGAAGAGTGGTCTCCAATCTTCAATCATGTTGGAGGTATCGCGATTCCAAGGTATGGATATCGCGATGCCCTTTTCTTTGGTGTCATTTTCGCTCATTTTCAACCTCCAACACGCCCCTACACCACTCAACCACACGTTAGGTCTCCCAATGGCACCATAGGCCAAATTGGGTCACAAAATGAGTAAAAATGAGACATTTAAACTTATTAACTTACAATCTAAAAATTATGAAAAACTATGAAAATGAAGCTACTTTGCTCGAGAACAAGCTCCTTAAGTATACCGGTAAAGCCTAAAATGCCATATCAAATTATGGAGAATCAGCTTGCAATTAAAATCACTTTTCAAATTGTTAAACAAGTTCATTTTTTTTGCACTTGCAGCACAACGGTCAATACCACTTGTTGTAACAGCCCGGTCAATGGAGACTCAATATTCTATTATTAAGTATAGAATTTAGTAAGTAAAATATTACTTTTAGCTAAGTAGAGAACTTTGCAGGATTCGACATTTGGCGAACTTTATGTTTTGACGAACATTAGGGTTTTGGCAGATTCTTCTGTTAAGTATCCACCCACCCCAAATTAGACCTATTCATGGCTCGGGCTACCCACCCAGGCCCGAAGGCCCACCTAAAATGTGGGAGGGTTTGGGTAAAAATATTAGGCCCAAAAAATGGGCTTGGGAAAAAATATTAGGCCCGTTTAAAATATAGGCTGAGCTCGGGCTTAAACATTGAATGCTCGAGCCCGGCCGATCCGTTTTTAAGTTTATAATACTTTATATTATGTTATTTTTATATATTATGTAATTTAGAACACATTAAAAATTTAAACCTATACTAAATAAATAATGTTAAGATGATTGTATAAAAAATTTCATTAAATAAAAAATGTATTAAATTATTAAATATTAAAATAATATAATATAAATATTTTTTAAAAAATAATATGGGCGGGGCTAAAAGAGGCTTGGGTTAATCTTTTACAAATATGGGTGGGTTTGGGCAAAATTTTAAGCCTATATTTCGGGCCAAGCTAGGCTTGGGCAATCATGAAGTATGTTAATATCATGCTTAGGTCTGACCCAAACCCGACCCGGCCTGGCCAGGCCAATGAGCACCTCTACCCCAAATGTTTTGGGCAAACTTATTAAGTTCGCAATTTTGATTAACTTGTTTTATTTAGTGCTTGGTTACTAAATTAGTTATGTTGGGGTTTAGTTGAGATTTAGTTAGAACTGAACTAAACTGCCGTAGAATGATTAGACTTAAAACTTGTTAAGTGCGTTTGATCACGGGAATCAAGAGTGTCAGAGGGATTATATGATTTCTCCACTAAACCTTGCCTCCGTTGCTTGGTGTATAAGAGTATTAGAGGCTATCATGAAACACCTTTACATCTTCTTCTTTCTTGAATTTCTCTGTAAGTCTTTGAAAAACCTAAGTTTAGAAGAACTTTATCGAAGAGAAGGTTCATAGTGTTCAGATAACATCTACGTTAATACCATTTTACTGGTAATTTTTGGTGAACCCTTAGGTTATTATCGAAGTAATCTACGTGTTTATCATACTGCATGCATAGATGTTAGAATTGTTTGTAAGGAAGGAAACTTCTTGATTCAGGATTTTGTGATACTGATTCTTGCATGCATGTTAAGTTTCAATAGATTAATGAACTGATAAGAGTAATTATCTTTCTTTTAGCTCAAGAAGCTAACGAAGGTCCCAACGATAAAGGCAAAGGACCTACCATTTTGATTTAGTTAGCAACCTGTATTGGGAAGTTTCTTTAGAGGTACAAGGGGAAATCTTCCTGGCTGATTTGATGGAACTTCCATTTGGAGAGTTCGACCAAATTCTAGGGATGGACTGGTTGGTCAAGCATCGTGTTAGCTTGGACTGTGCGACTAAGAGAGTCGTACTAAGGACTGAGGAGGTAGTCATGATTGGAGAACGTCGGAATTACTTGCCTAATGTAATCTCTACACTGGTGGCAGAGAAGATGGTTCGTAAGGGATGTGAGGCATTCTTGACCTACGTAAGTGTTTCAGATTCTAGGGATTCTATAGTTAAAGATAGCAGAACGGTAAAGGATTTTCCGGATGTTTTTCCTGAAGAGCTACCAGGTTTACCTCCGAATCGTGAAGTGGAGTTTAGGATTGAGTTTCTTCCTGGTACAGCTCCGGTGTCTATCGCCCCTACCGAATGGCACCGAATGAGCTTACAGAGCTTAAGGCTCAAATTCAAGAGTTGTTGGATCGTGGGTTCATTCGTCCCAATGTGTCTCCATGGGGAGCATTTGTGCTGGTTGTGAAAAAAAGGATGGGACGATAAGGATGTGTATAGACTATCGGTAGCTGAATAAGCTAACAATTAAGAATAAGTACCCACTTCTAAGGATTGATGATTTGTTTGACCAGTTCTGAAGGGCTTCTATGTTCTCCAAGATTGATCTGCATTTTGAATATCATCAGTTCAGGGTTAAGGAGGCTGATGTAATTAAGACGGCATTTAGGACTCGTTATGGATACTAGGAGTTCCTAGGGATGCCTTTTTGGACTGACGAATGCACCGACAGCTTTCATGGACCTGATGAACTGAGTATTCCAGCCCTATCTGGATCGATTTGTGGTGGTGTTCATCGACGACATATTGGTTTATTCAAAAACTGAGGATGAGCATAATGAGCACCTTAGAGTTGTCCTTCAGACTTTGAAGGAAATCCAACTCTATGCTAAGTTTAGCAAGTGCGTTGATTTCCGTGGTAGTTGGGAGGAGTATTTGCCGTTAGAGGAGTTTGCTTAAAATAATAGCTACCAGTCTGGCATCTAGATGGCACCTTACGAGGCACTGTATGGTCGTAAGTGTCGCACTCCCTTGTATTGGACTGAGTTGGGTGAACGACGTGTTCAGGGTCCTGAGTTAGTTGTTGAGACTAAGGATAAAGTTAGACTGATTCGGGATTGTCTGAAAGCGACATCTGACAGACAGAAATCATAGCACTGAGGAGGCCACATGGGTGCCTGAGGATGCGATGCGTCAGCAGTATCCTCACCTATTCTGATCAGGTAAATTTCAAGGACGAAATTTTCTTTTAGGGGGTAGAGTTGCAACGCCCCAAAATTTCTAATTTCGTTATTGTGAAAATATGACACAAATATCTGTCAGCTTTAGTGGTTATGTGTTCTGGAAGTGTTTGGGAGGTCCCAACTTTAAGCCTTCGCTTGGGCAAATTTTGGTATTTTGAATGAATTAGACATTACTCTTGTTTAGTGTGCTTTTATTTGATTGTTGGTAAAAATATATCAGAATGGGCCTGTTGGTCTGGTGGTTAAGCAGAGTGTTAGTGTGTAAGAGGTCCTATGTTCGAGTCCCTGCGCAAGCAGGGGAACTAATTTTTGTTTGAGGCGTGTAGCGTGGTAGAGTTCAAATTAACCTGGACTACTGAGTAGTTGTGTTTTAGTGGGTTAATAGGAGTGTTTTTAGGAGATAATTGGGGAGAAGTTATCAAAATAAGATTTTCTTCTTATTAGTTTTCTATTTTCTTTTTTCCCAACAAATTTTTCTGTCGTTTATTCTCCCTTCTTGTTCACTTTTGGTTTTTGTTCCCCTTTGGTCGAATCTTGTTTCTTCTCTTTCCTCTCTCTTTTCGTTTCTGTATTTTTTTACATGTCATCTCTTTGGGTGCACCTTTTAACTTCATCTGTTTCGGTAAGTGGAATTTTTTCTACTTAGTTATTGTATTTCGAGTAGGCAATTAACAAAGGGTTCGTTTTACTCTCGTTTAGGTGATGTTCATAGGTTTTAAGCAGATATTCCAGTGTGTGGAGACGACTGGTTATCGAATCCATCGCGGTAAGTTTTTGAATCATCGTTGGTTTAGTTTCTCGAGTTTTATGTTGGGGATATTTGGTTTGATTGACGAATCAAGTGATTAATTAAGGGATATATTGGTCAAATATAGGTTTTTGAAAGCTCAGGTTATTGTGCACAGCGAATCGATACCAAGTGTGTACCCGAAACGCAGAAAATGGGATTCAACGAAAAACCAAAATTGCTTGCTATCGAGAAATTAAGAGAAAATGATGCGAAAAATTGTAGAGAAAGGAAATAAGGGTGTTATAAACTTGGAAACCAACATTTTGCACTAAAATAGTTTTAGACAGCAGCAGTAGTCTAACTTTGAAAAATCATCAAAAATAGTGGGAATTGAGTAAGAAGGTGAATAAAATATGAAATTAAATTTTATTGAGTCTAGTTTTTCATGGAAGAAACAGTGTAAGCAATGGAATTGTAAATCATGAGATATAATAAATTTTGTGAGACAAGGTTAGAATGATTTCTGATTCCCCTGTTCTGACTTAGGAAAATCATCAAAAATTTTAAAAAATAATTAGGGGCTTAAATTTATATATTTAAATAGTTAATGAGTCTATTTTCAAGAAAAACAAACAGAAACATCATCTAAATTCCGTACTAAGAGATAAATAATTTTTAGTAAGGAAAGGATGAAGCTGTCAAACAGAATAATAGGGATAAATTTAAAGATTTTACTGTACTTATTTGTTAAACTATAAATTCTGAAAATGTTATGGTAGAAAATTATTTGAGTCTAGTTTCAAAAACATCAAGCGGATCTTAATTTGGAATTCTGTAGCTCAAGATATAAATAATTTAGTGATAATGACTCAAGTAGAGAGTTTTGAATGAACATATAAGTAAATAGTGAAAACATATATGAGTATTGAGCTAGCATGGGTTACTTTAAAAATGGATCACACGGCCAAGGCCAATTTGGACCGAATGGGCACACAGGCGTGTGGGTCCACACGGGCAGATCACATGGGCATGTGGGCCCATTTTTACCGAAATGTTTTTAAGGTTGCACGGGTCGCCCAAGTCGACTGTGAACCTACTGTAGGGTCGGTAAGCGCTACTTAGACCTCTAAATGTGTGAAATTTCCTGAATGATATCTGTACTGTGCATGTTAATGTCTGAACTGAATATATGTACTGAAATTGCATAATAGCATATCATCCATTGTATGTTGCATTGCATTGGGTTGGGAGTTGTTATTTGGAGGAAGTGTACTGAAAGTCTTTAAGCCTAATTTACTGGCAACTCAGCTGCAAACTACTGTTTTGTGCCGCATTTGGTACTACTTGGAGTGTATGGATGCATTGGTTGATTATATCCCCACATGGAGTGTAGGGTTGGACGGAAATGGTGTGTAGAGGTTGGCTAGGTAGGATTTTGCTACTGCATAACTGTTACTGTGATGGGCTAAGTCCCTACTACATTTTTGACATTGTACTGAGATGGGCTAAGGCCCAAACTGTCACTAATACTGAAAAGGACTTAGGCCCAAGACTATTCAACTGTGCACTGTGAATATTGATTGTTTGTTTCTGCGGGATTACACACTAAGTTTACTTAAACTCACCCTTTTTTGTTTAATGTGTACAGATAATCCCTAGACTTAGACGGATCGGTGCGACGGAGGACTCAGCGATGACCACAATAATTTTTTGGACTTCATGGTTTTTAATTTACGAGTTATGATTTTTTTTATTGATTATTTGGGTTGTAATTTAAGGACCCTCTGGGACTTTGGTTTTAAGTTTAGGTTTTATTTATTTATTTTACTTTATAGATTTATACCTGATGGTCGTAGGAAATTCAGTTTTCAAAAAAAAAAAGAGTTAAAGTATTTTCTAAACACATGATCACCTAAATTGATTTACTAAAGCTTCTGCAACGAGGGATGTTTCAAAACGAATGTTTTAAATGAATAAAGGTCACTTCCTAAGTTGTAACAAAGGTTTACTAAAGATAATAATATGGAATGTTTTCATCATAACAATGAGGTTTCAAAAACACTATGTGTGACATTGCCAGATATGGCCATAACGTCTAGGCCGGGTTTGGGGTGTTACATAATAGAACATACCATTAGAAACTACTTCCACACTTCTCACCTTAACCTATGCTATTATTTCAAACAACTGCTCACTGACCTTATCTTGGGCAGATACTTATATATGGTGAATACTTACGCAAAGCTTCATACCATTGGTTCACACTCAGGCATACCATGTGTAACAGACCAAATTTGACCCAAATCGGAACGGTGGTTTTGGGACCACGAATCCGAGTCCGAGAAATGTTTTAATATTTTATTTCATGATTATTATATGTGAATGAAAATGTGTGAAAGTTTCGTAGAAAAATTTAATCGTTTAAGTGCTCAATTTGATAAAAAGGATTTAATCGAGAAAAGCGCAAAAGTTGCATGCTAAAGTGAAGAGTACTAAATTGATTGTGGCTTTTTAAGTGGGTGTACCAAAAGGGCAATTAGCCCATTCACCATAGTAAGGGACGGCAATGGGCTTTTATAAGTCCAAATTATATGTTAAATTAGCCTATTATATGTTATGTTGATATATTAGTAAATAAGGTATATTAAATGTGTTATTATAACATAAAATAATAAAGCTAAGTGGGAGGAAAGAGAACATCATATTGTTCATCTTCTTGGCCGAATGTTTGAGGAGAAAAACTCCATTTTTGGAGCTTGAAGTTTCGGCAACTTAAGGCTTGATTTGGGGTAGGTATTTTACTTAGCTTTTGATAAATTTTACGTTTTTGAGATCGTTGTTTCGTATATTACCCGACCCATGTCTAAATTTTTGAAAATACTATGTATATAAGATTCGGCCATTGACATGCTTGGGTAGTTTTTATGTTTGATGGTTTAAAATTGAATGTATGTTAAGGATTTACAAGTTTTGTATTGGAGTTTTTGGTGATTTTGAGTTTATAGGGCTAAATTGAAAAGAATAAAATTGTGAAGGGTTAAAATGTCAAATAAATGAAATGCATGGACACCTATGACTATAATGAAGATTCGGCCAAACTAGGATGTTGGAAAATTTTGCATATTTTGTGTTTTGTGCAAATAGGACTAAATTGTAAAAATGGGAAACATTAGGGGCAAAATGGTAAATTGCCCATTTGGGTGTTTTGGGACTAAATTGAGATGAAATGAGATTAAATGAGCTAAATTCTAATGTGTTTTAGATCAAGAGCAAAGAAAGACCGAATTAGACCGGGGAAAGACGAAGGTTCTCGAATAGCCGATTCGCACGGACTATCGACAATCGAGGTAAGTCCTTTAGTTAAATTATGTCAAAGAATAAATTATGGTTATCTTGACTATTAAAATTTGATGAATGTTAGTTTCCAATTGCATCATGGCCGAATGTATATCTACATATTGGTTGATGATTTATGTTGAGTATATGATGGAAATTATTTTGGCTAATGCAAGGTGAATGAGTAAGTTCTTGAGCTACTTATTATTTAAAGATCATTTACATATCTAGTGAATGATAAAATTTGTAATAGCTTGGTGTAAAACTATGAGTTGGCCGAATGTGATAATGATGGATTAGATTGATTACAAATTTATTTATTGCAATGGGAATAAATGTTTATAATTCGATATGTGATAGTGAAATGTGAAAAGCATGTAATAATATTCTGACATTCGGGCTCGAGCCTAGCAGGCCTAGTGCCGGTGACATTAATCGGGCTTTATGCCTAGCAGGCCTCGTGCCGGTGACATTAATCGGGCTTTATGCCTAGCAGGCCTTGTGCCGGTGTTATTTATCGGGCTTTATGCCTAGCAGGCCTTGTGCCGGTGCTATTTATCGGGCTTCTACGCCTAGCAGGCCTTGTGCCGGTGTTACTTTACGGGCTTTTATGCCTAGCAGGCTTGATGCCGGTGATGTACTTTACCAAAGATAAATCGAATCCTTGTTCAAGATAACTTAAAGTTAATTTATTGGGTTTACGTTTCAGGTAAGCATGTAAGGTATGTATGCTTAATATTACCTGGGTTAAATTAATATTGTGAGAATTGTGTTATATGTGTTTGAAATTAATATTGATGGATGTTATATGATGGAATTCGAGTTAGAATGTGCTATTATGGAACAATTGGTTTTTAAGTATAAATGTTTTATTATCATGAGTTAGGACTTACTAAGCTAGTAAGCTTAATTACGTGAAATGTTCTTCTTTGTTTTATAGATTTAGGTCACGTTGCGGGCTCGTGAAAGATCTTCAAGAAGTCATCCACACTATCGCCTTCCTTTGGTATTTTGAATTTTTGGTTGCGATTTAGAAGGCATGTATAGGCTAGATGAAGTTTTACAAACATACGATGTTTAACCTTGTATATATAACAGCCATGCGAATATGGCTAAATATTTGGTTATGTATGTTTTTAGGGTTTTGTCATAAATGTGGGTAATAGTGATACTCCTTTAAATCGATGATGTTAGAATATCATGTGAATGTTTTAAGTACAAGCTATCTTCGTAAGTGATTAAAAATGCATGGAGAGTATGAATTGTATGTGAGTATAACCGGTTATAAGCTAGAAAGCATATTTAGTATAGAAATAGTCTTTAGTTACAGCAGTGATGTGAGTTAGAAAAATCACCAAAAATAGGATAAGTTGAATTAAAAGGTGAATGAGATATCGAATTAAACCTTATTGCGTCTATTTTTATATGGAAGAAACAGAGTAGGCAAAAGATTTTTATATTATGAGATAATTCAGTTTTAGTGAGACCTACTCTGAATGCATTCGCGAGTCACTGTTCTGTTTTGGAAAAATTGTCAAAAATTGTACAAAAATAATTAGGAAGCATGGGTTATATGTGTAAAACCCTTATTGAGTCTATTTTTCATTGGTATAAACTAGAACAGTATATGAAAATTGTGCAATGAGATAACTGTATTTTTGTAGAGACAGGTCAGAATTGTCAGACAGTGTAATAAGGGTAACTTTGATGAATAAACTGTACTAATTGGACACATGAAAAATTCTGGAAACATTATGGTGAAATTTTATATGAGTCTAGTTTCAAGGAAAATTTACGGATCTAAATTTCGAGTTTTATAACTCGAGTTATGATCGATTTAGTCAGCATGACACAGTTGGACAGCTTTAAAGTTTTACACCTTATGTTAATAGTCAAGTCTAGTAACGCCTCTTGCTCAACTCCGGCGACGGTCTCGAGTACGGGGTGTTACATTTGTTTTGGTATCAGAGCTTACGGTTTAGTCGATTCTAGGACTACCGTAGCGCATGTGAGTCTAGCTATACATGCCTTTATTATATGTTGATAGTGTGGTGACTTCTGACAGCCTGAATTTTGTTTTATATAGTAAATGGACACTGATCCTGAAAGAGCCATAGCCGATGATGGAGAGAGCGTAGCGCCTGACCGTGCCCACGGATCAGCGCCGATAGACTCTCGACCTGTTTCGGGTAGCCACGAAGGAGAGACTAAACAAGCGTTTTATCAGATGATGAATGAATGGTTTGCCCAATTCATTCAAAATAACCAGGCTATACCCCAACCTCCACCCCCGAATAATCCATCGCCGATTCCCCCAGCTCCCCCAATGATAGATCCGATGAGATCTAGTAGGCCCCCAATTGATAAAATCCGAAAATTTGGGGCCGAAGATTTTAAAGCTAATGACGATGATGACGCTGAGAGAGCCGAAATGTGGCTCAATAACACTATTCGGGTACTTGATGAGCTGTCTTGTACTCCGGATGAATGTTTGAAATGTGCTATATCCTTACTGAGGGACACTGCATATCACTGGTGGAACACACTAGTATCAGTAGTTCCGAAAGAAAAAGTGACATGGGATTTCTTTCAGAATGAATTCCGCAAGAAATATATCAGCCAAAGATTCATTGATCAAAAACGAAAAGAATTCCTTGAGCTGAAATAAGGACGAATGACCGTGACGGAATATGAACAAAAATTTGTCAGACTCAGCAGATATGCTAGAGAGTGTGTTTCTTCTGAAGCTATTATGTGTAAAAGATTTGAAGATGGCCTGAATGAAGATATAAAGATGTTTGTTGGCATTCTTGAAATTCAAGAGTTTGTGACTTTAGTTGAAAGAGCTTGCAAAGCTGAAGAGCTCGGGAAAGAGAAAAGAAAGGCTGAGACTGAAGCTAGAGACATTCGTAAAAGATCTTCGGGTAAAGTCTTTCATTCCACGACCAAGAAGCCTAGAGACGACTACAGCCGACAGAAAGCTAATACAGATCCACCTAGATGGGATCGACCTCCTATGAGCTCCCGAGCTACCTCGATAGCCAGTGTTGGTAATGTTCCACAAAATAGAGTCGAGTGCAAACACTGTGGGAAATGGCACTCAGGGAGTTGTAGATTTCACGACCGGTCTTGCTATAAATGTGGATCATCAGATCATTTTATTAGAGAGTGTCCGAAGTTAACTGAGCAGAATGCAGTCCAGAGCACTAAGTCGAGCAATGTGTCAATGCGAGGTAGACCACTCAGACATTCAAGCAATGTAGGTGGTAGTCAGAAAGGAACGAAGAACACCACAGATCGATCTGAGGCTAGAGCTCCGGCTAGAGCATATGCTGCGCGAGCTAGAGAGGATGCTTCCTCCCCCGACGTCATTACCGGTACTTTCACTCTTTATGATACTACTGTGATTGCACTAATTGATCCTGGTTCGACTCATTCTTATGTGTGTGAAACTTTAAAATTTGGCAAGACTTTGCTAGTTGAGTCTACCGAGTTTGTAATTCGTGTGTCCAACCCTTTGGGTAGATGTGTGCTTGTTAATAAAGTGTGTAGAGGTTGCCCGTTGATAGTTCGAGATTATTGCTTTCCAGCTGATTTGATGTTGTTGCCCTTCGACGAATTTGATATAATCTTGGGTATGGATTGGTTAACTTCACGTGAGGCAGTGGTAGATTGCAAAAGAAAGTTTATTGATTTGAAATACCGAAACGGTGAGACAATCAGAATAAAATCCTGTGATGTAAATGGGTTACCTACAGTAATATCTTCAATGGTAGCCCAAAAGTATGTGAGAAAAGGGTGCGAGGCCTATTTGGCTTATGTACTGGATAATAAACTGTCCGAGAAACTAATGGAATCGGTACCAGTTGTATGTGAATACACCGATGTGTTTCCTGAAGAACTACCGGGCTTACCCCCAGTACGAGAGATTGAGTTCGGCATTGAATTAGTGCCGGATGCGACCCCAATTTCGATAGCTCCGTACCGAATGGCGCCTACTGAATTAAAATAATTGAAAGCGCAGTTGCAAGAATTGACAGAGAGGGGTTTCGCACGACCGAGTTTTTCTCCGTGGGGAGCACCAGTCTTATTTGTGAAAAAGAAAGATGGGACAATGCGAATGTGTATCGACTACCGGCAACTAAATAAGGTGACCATAAAGAATAAATACCCGTTACCTCGGATCGATGATTTATTTGATCAGTTAAAGGGGGCTTCAGTGTTTTCGAAAATAGATTTGAGATCGGGCTATTATCAATTGCGAGTCAGAGATTCGGATGTGCCAAAGACTGCATTTCGAACGAGGTACGGACATTATGAGTTTTTAGTTATGCCATTTGGACTCACTAATGCACCTGCTGTTTTTATGGATCTAATGAACCGAGTCTTCCGACAGTTTTTAGATCGGTTTGTAGTAGTGTTTATTGATGATATATTGATCTACTCCAAAAATGAAGCAGAACACGTTGAGCATTTGAGAGTAGTACTACAAACCTTGAGAGATCAACGGTTATATGCAAAGTTCAGTAAGTGTGAGTTCTGGATGAACGAAGTCAGCTTCTTGGGTCATGTGGTTTCGGCATCAGGTATTCGTGTGGATCCAAACAAAATAGTAGCCATACTTGATTGGAAACCACCTAAGAATGTTTCCGAGATTCGAAGTTTTCTAGGCCTCGCGGGATATTATAGACGATTTGTAAAAGGTTTTTCCGTAATAGCTACACCTTTGACGAGACTACTACAGAAAGATGTCAAATTTGAGTGGTCAGGAAAGTGTCAGAAAAGTTTCGAACAGTTGAAAGCCCTTTTGACCGAGGCTCCAGTATTAACTCAGCCTGAATCGGGTAAAGAATTTATTATTTTTAGTGATGCTTCCTTGAGTGGGTTGGGTTGTGTTTTAATGCAAGAAGGCAAGGTGATAGCCTACGCTTCGAGACAATTGAAGCCGCATGAGAAAAATTATCCAACTCATGATTTGGAGTTGGCAGCCATTGTGTTCGCATTAAAAATTTGGCGTCACTACTTATTTGGCGAAAAATGTCATATTTATTCAGATCACAAAAGTTTGAAGTATTTAATGACTCAGAAAGATCTAAATTTGAGACAACGCCGATGGTTAGAATTGCTGAAAGACTATGAATTAGTGATTGACTACCATCCGGGGAAAGCTAATGTTGTTGCGGATGCGTTAAGTCGAAAGTCATTATTTACTCTTCGTGCATTGAACGCACGGGTGGCTATATCTGATGATGGTTCGATCATAGCCGAATTACAAGCAAGGCCGATGTTCATTCAGCAGATTTGTGATGCACAGAAAGTTGACGAAAAGTTGATTTCTATTCGGATTCAGTGTGAAAATGGTATAGAATCAGATTTTCAGATTGATGCAAATGATTGTTTGAGTTACAAAAGTCGATTGTGTATTCCTAAGAACTCAGATTTGATACAGATGATTCTGAGGGAGGCCCATAATGGTCGAATGTCGATACACCCGGGTAGCACGAAAATGTATAACGATTTGAAACAGTTCTATTGGTGGCCTGGCATGAAACGAGATATATCTGAATTTGTTTCCAAGTGCTTAATCTGTCAACAAGTGAAAGCTGAGCATCAAGTACCATCCAGATTACTTCAGCCAATCATGATACCCGAATGGAAATGGGATAGAATTACCATGGATTTTGTATCCGGTCTCCCTATGACACCTAGTAAGAAAGATGCCGTATGGGTTATCGTTGATAGACTGACTAAATCGCTCATTTTGTACCGGTACGTACCGACTATTCACTTGACAAACTTGCCGAATTGTATGTGTCGCAGATTGTAAGATTGCACGGTGTACCGAGTTCCATTGTCTCAGATAGGGACCCAAGATTTACATCGCGGTTCTGGAAGAAATTGCAAGATGCTTTAGGTACTAAACTTCATTTTAGTACAGCTTTCCATCCGCAAACAGACGGTCAGTCTGAGCGAACTATTTTGATACTTGAGGACATGTTGAGGTGTTGCGTTCTCGAGTTTGAAGGTACATGGGAACGATACCTACCTTTGATCGAATTTGCTTACAATAATAGTTTTCAATCTAGCATAAAAATGGCGCCTTATGAAGCCTTATACGGTCGAAAATGTCGCACACCGTTGTATTGGACTGAGCTCGGTGAGAATAAGATACACGGGGTTGATTGGATTAAAGAAACTGAATAGAAAGTGGTTGTGATTAAAAGTAATTTGAAAGCTGCTTCGGATCGTCAAAAGTCCTATGCCGACTTAAAACGCAAGGACATTGAATTTCAGGTCGGAGATCGGGTGTTCTTGAAAGTTTCTCCGTGGAAGAAAATATTCCGATTCGGTCAGAAAGGCAAGTTGAGTCCGAGATTTATCGGACCGTACGAAGTCATTGAACGTATTGGACCGGTTGCTTATAGATTAAGATTGCCCTCCGAGTTAGAAAAGATACACAATGTATTTCATGTTTCGATGCTTCGCAAATACAGATCGGATCCGTCCCATGTGATCACCCCGTCAGAGATTGAAATTCGATCTGATTTGACCTATGATGAGGAACCGATCCGTATCTTAGCTCGGGAAACTAAAGAGTTAAGAAATAAAAGAATTCCATTAGTAAAGGTTTTATGGAATCGTCACGGAATTGAAGAGGCTACGTGGGAGCTTGAGGAGTCAATGAGACAACAATATCCGAACTTATTCAACGGTAAAATTTTCGAGGACGAAAATTCTTAAGGGGGGGAGAGTTGTAACAGACCAAATTTGACCCAAATCGGAACGGTGGTTTCGGGACCACGAATCCGAGTCCGAGAAATGTTTTAATATTTTATTTCATGATTATTATATGTGAATGAAAATGTGTGAAAGTTTCGTAGAAAAATTTAATCGTTTAAGTGCTCAATTTGATAAAAAGGATTTAATCGAGAAAAGCGCAAAAGTTGCATGCTAAAGTGAAGAGTACTAAATTGATTGTGGCTTTTTAAGTGGGTGTACCAAAAGGGCAATTAGCCCATTCACCATAGTAAGGGACGGCAATGGGCTTTTATAAGTCCAAATTATATGTTAAATTAGCCTATTATATGTTATGTTGATATATTAGTAAATAAGGTATATTAAATGTGTTATTATAACATAAAATAATAAAGCTAAGTGGGAGGAAAGAGAACATCATATTGTTCATCTTCTTGGCCGAATGTTTGAGGAGAAAAACTCCATTTTTGGAGCTTGAAGTTTCGGCAACTTAAGGCTTGATTTGGGGTAGGTATTTTACTTAGTTTTTGATAAATTTTACGTTTTTGAGATCGTTGTTTCGTGTATTACCCGACCCATGTCTAAATTTTTGAAAATACTATGTATATAAGATTCGGCCATTGACATGCTTGGGTAGTTTTTATGTTTGATGGTTTAAAATTGAATGTATGTTAAGGATTTACAAGTTTTGTATTGGAGTTTTTGGTGATTTTGAGTTTATAGGGCTAAATTGAAAAGAATAAAATTGTGAAGGGTTAAAATGTCAAATAAATGAAATGCATGGACACCTATGACTATAATGAAGATTCGGCCAAACTAGGATGTTGGAAAATTTTGCATATTTTGTGTTTTGTGCAAATAGGACTAAATTGTAAAAATGGGAAACATTAGGGGCAAAATGGTAAATTGCCCATTTGGGTGTTTTGGGACTAAATTGAGATGAAATGAGATTAAATGAGCTAAATTCTAATGTGTTTTAGATCAAGAGCAAAGAAAGACCGAATTAGACCGGGGAAAGACGAAGGTTCTCGAATAGCCGATTCGCACGGACTATCGACAATCGAGGTAAGTCCTTTAGTTAAATTATGTCAAAGAATAAATTATGGTTATCTTGACTATTAAAAATTGATGAATGTTAGTATCCAATTGCATCATGGCCGAATGTATATCTACATATTGGTTGATGATTTATGTTGAGTATATGATGGAAATTATTTTGGCTAATGCAAGGTGAATGAGTAAGTTCTTGAGCTACTTATTATTTAAAGATCATTTACATATCTAGTGAATGATAAATTTGTAATAGCTTGGTGTAAAACTATGAGTTGGCCGAATGTGATAATGATGGATTAGATTGATTACAAATTTATTTATTGCAATGGGAATAAATGTTTATAATTCGATATGTGATAGTGAAATGTGAAAAGCATGTAATAATATTCTGACATTCGGGCTTCGAGCCTAGCAGGCCTAGTGCCGGTGACATTAATCGGGCTTTATGCCTAGCAGGCCTCGTGCCGGTGACATTAATCGGGCTTTATGCCTAGCAGGCCTTGTGCCGGTGTTATTTATCGGGCTTTATGCCTAGCAGGCCTTGTGCCGGTGCTATTTATCGGGCTTCTACGCCTAGCAGGCCTTGTGCCGGTGTTACTTTACGGGCTTTTATGCCTAGCAGGCTTGATGCCGGTGATGTACTTTACCAAAGATAAATCGAATCCTTGTTCAAGATAACTTAAAGTTAATTTATTGGGTTTACGTTTCAGGTAAGCATGTAAGGTATGTATGCTTAATATTACCTGGGTTAAATTAATATTGTGAGAATTGTGTTATATGTGTTTGAAATTAATATTGATGGATGTTATATGATGGAATTCGAGTTAGAATGTGCTATTATGGAACAATTGGTTTTTAAGTATAAATGTTTTATTATCATGAGTTAGGACTTACTAAGCTAGTAAGCTTAATTACGTGAAATGTTCTTCTTTGTTTTATAGATTTAGGTCACGTTGCGGGCTCGTGAAAGATCTTCAAGAAGTCATCCACACTATCGCCTTCCTTTGGTATTTTGAATTTTTGGTTGCGATTTAGAAGGCATGTATAGGCTAGATGAAGTTTTACAAACATACGATGTTTAACCTTGTATATATAACAGCCATGCGAATATGGCTAAATATTTGGTTATGTATGTTTTTAGGGTTTTGTCATAAATGTGGGTAATAGTGATACTCCTTTAAATCGATGATGTTAGAATATCATGTGAATGTTTTAAGTACAAGCTATCTTCGTAAGTGATTAAAAATGCATGGAGAGTATGAATTGTATGTGAGTATAACCGGTTATAAGCTAGAAAGCATATTTAGTATAGAAATAGTCTTTAGTTACAGCAGTGATGTGAGTTAGAAAAATAACCAAAAATAGGATAAGTTGAATTAAAAGGTGAATGAGATATCGAATTAAACCTTATTGCGTCTATTTTTATATGGAAGAAACAGAGTAGGCAAAAGATTTTTATATTATGAGATAATTCAGTTTTAGTGAGACCTACTCTGAATGCATTCGCGAGTCACTGTTCTGTTTTGGAAAAATTGTCAAAAATTGTACAAAAATAATTAGGAAGCATGGGTTATATGTGTAAAACCCTTATTGAGTCTATTTTTCATTGGTATAAACTAGAACAGTATATGAAAATTGTGCAATGAGATAACTGTATTTTTGTAGAGACAGGTCAGAATTGTCAGACAGTGTAATAAGGGTAACTTTGATGAATAAACTGTACTAATTGGACACATGAAAAATTCTGGAAACATTATGGTGAAATGTTATATGAGTCTAGTTTCAAGGAAAATTTACGGATCTAAATTTCGAGTTTTATAACTCGAGTTATGGTCGATTTAGTCAGCATGACACAGTTGGACAGCTTTAAAGTTTTACACCTTATGTTAATAGTCAAGTCTAGTAACGCCTCTTGCTCAACTCCGGCGACGGTCTCGGGTACGGGGTGTTACACCATGATCCAGTTTTGTACACATATCTCTATTGATAATTCATAGCGTATAACATCTCGATGAGCTCCATATCATGCTATTATAGAATCTCATGATTCAAATAGTAGTGACTCTGATTCAGAATAAACTTAGAAGAAGATGCGATACCCCTTACTTTTCATACTTACAAATCATCATAACATATACATTTCTTGACCTACAGATACATATCTCTTTGTCATGGAAAACCCTTAAGGCTTTATTCAATTCTTATTCCAGAGCATATCAATACCTTCTCTTACAGAACTACTAGAACTTACTCATATGTTACCATAAAGACAAATATTTAGATTCATAGCTTACCAAATGTTCCTAACAGTTCACGCCACATTGACTTAGTAGAATGCACCATAAAAGCAATCAGATAGAACACGCCACTTAAGCGATCCATGCAGAATTTGTCGCAAAGGCATCCCTTTTCAGAGTTTGACATACAAGCTATTCCTTTCAGAATTCACAACAAAGGCTATTCTTTTCAGAGTTTGTGACCAGCTGCTCGCGTGTGCATTAAAAAAATAAATTTATGAAACTATTTTTAAAGCCCGATTTTACTGCAAACGTACAGGCCAGTTGTAATATATATAGTGCTACAATGAAACACTAAAATATTCCAAGGATCGAACCCAAAGAAAGAGACAATTGAGCAATGAATAGCCTACACTATAGAGTCTAACTGACTACTAATATGATTTTATAGTACACAGTCCATAAAAGATGATTTTTGCAATAAAATTAAATATTCTACCCTAAGGAATAAATTGCAAGAAATGAAAACTGGAGGGACTAATATAGCAAATACCTAATGGAGGTTGGTTGACTTCAATTTTACCGACTTAGATGAATTAGGTCTGACTTATCTTCTGACCTCACCGGTTAATCCAGGACTAACGAACGGGTGCGCGACAAGATTACCTTCCAATATCACTTTATCTTAATATTCCCTTGGGGATGTCACTACCTAAGTTCTTAGTTCTATTCAAATTAGTCCAATTTGTTACGATTTAGTCCTTTGTCCAAAGATTTTAGTTGATCCACATCTCCATCAACCAACCTTCTTAAAGGTTTAGCTACACATGCTCAAAGTAAAGAAAATAAACATAGCAATGGAAAACAAGGCAACCATGAAAGTAAGGCTTCAGAAAAATAGAAAAATTGAGATTTTTATGCAAGAAAACTTAAAAAGCTCGAAACCAAAAACATTTAACAGAGAAATCTAAGGCAAGAAACATAAAAGGAACAAGCTTTAACAAATTTGAAGTAAAATAAACTGAATACATTAAACTAAAGCTTAGATAGTCTTGAAAGCAAAGTATAGGGACTAAAAATGTAAATAAACCTTAGCTACAATGTTACCAACTTAACTTACAACAAGAACAATAAGTAAATGTAGAAAAATAAACTCTAACCTGAGAAAAAGTGCAAAGAGAACTAAAGAAAACCTAGAAAAAACTAAACCTAAATTAAGCTAATGTGTGTCTCTCCTCCTTAGCAATTTTTGGCTATTTTGAAATGTATTCTGATGACTTTTTAATGCCAAAAATTCCCTTACACGGGCCTTCTGTGACTAGTAGGCTGGGTAGACAAAGGTTGCCCTTTCTGTCAAAGTTCTGTCCCCTTGATGAATGTGATATTGCGATACCCCGAAGAGGATATCGCGATATCTCGAATAGTGTTGAAACTTAGGGTATTCCTTGGGAGGTGGATACCGCGATACCACTAAAGGGAATCCTTAGTTTTCTATACTGTTTGGAGTGTCGCGATTCCAAGAGTTGGATATAGCGATACCCTTGCCCTCAGTGTCGTTCTTGCTCATTTTTTACCTCTGACACGTCCCTACAGCACTCAAACACACATTAGGCCTCCAAATGGCACTGGTGAGCAATTTGGGTAAAAAAACAAAATTAAGACATTTTCACTTATTATCTAAAAACATGAAAATAACGAAAAACTATGCTAAAAACTCTATTTTGCTCGAGAAAAAGCTCCTTAAGTGTGTTGGAAAAGCCTAATTTTCTACATTGATTTGTGGTAGATCAGTTCGCCACAAAGGTTATTCTTTTCAGAGTTCACCGCAAAGGTTATTCTTTTTAGAGTTTGCCACAAGGGCTATTCTTTATTGTCGTGTTTCCAATATAGATTTTCCTAAACTCACATTACGTGAGGTTTACCCATCATCGTCCTAGGACGTACGAAGAACCCCATTGGGTAATCACCATTCCTTAGTTCTTTTCAGAAGGCGTCATGGCCATGGACTTTTCCGTTAGAGCTCATATCAGAATTCATGTTTTCAATCCCGACTAACTCCATTAGACACCACCGTGGTTAACAGGCATAGACTCTATTAGCAGACTCTTTATGCATTGACATAATCTACATTCAACATTTTTCATCAACAATTTATACCCAATCAGAACACTCATATATCTCATAGCATATTTTTTAGACATATTCATACTTCCTATCATATTCATGCTATGCATTCAATGGTTTTAGATTCCTAGTTCAATCACTTTCTTACCGGCTTACTTCAGTATAAATAATATTCATGTAAGAGTCAGAGTAAAGACTCACCTAACACCCACGTATAGCAGCTTAAACTCCATATTCAAGCTTCTATCATGAAACTGCAGCAACCACTGCTTACAAAACATAGGAACACCATTACTACTCTTACACATACAAGTTGTTTATCAATTCAATCACTATTGATTCCATGCAGAAACCTTATACTTATAGTCTCACTGTTTCGTTACCAAATACAGATTTACTTATTCAAAACTTAACATACAGAGCTGAAATACTTACCCTGATGCAAAGTAATTACTGATTATAAAAGAACCTCAGCCTCTAGATCATCAAGGTAGGATACATTCATATGTAAGAGTATGCCCAAAGATCAATCATGAGATGGTTGTAATAACATACTTAATTTACCATGTTTATTAATATAAAGCGTTGTCATTATTATTTCAGTTTTTCTTTCTGTGTGTATAGATAATCTGTTTTATAATAATGTCCTGAGAATAATATGATTATTCTTAAAAGATCCATAGTCGAGTATTATTGTTGACTAGGACAATAATAATGCATTAAGACTAACATGTAGTTGATTGATGATAAAGAGTTGTCATTGATATGGAGTGTCAAAATCAATGCATGAATATGTGTGTTAGAGAACAACATATTGGATTGACCCGCTATGAGTATGTTTCTTGGATTATTATGTAATTGTCACAACATTACTCATAGTGATTAATATGTATATGATCCTCAGACTTGAGATCATTATTATCCCAGCATCGTGAGTTGTATATTTTGATACAGTCAAACGTACACCGTAACAGGTTGTTCTATAAAGGCTGATGTTGGATATACCACAATCTATGTAGAGGGATATGGTTGATCAATAAAGGATAAGTCCCTCCTACATAATAGGAGTAATATCTTAGGCCACTTGATTGAGTGAGACTAGAAATGCATGGCCATGCTCAAATAAGTTGATATGAGATGTCATACTAATTTGTATATCATAGTCTACTCAAGATATCAAGAAACATGGGATGGACTATGCAAGTGTGACTATCCCATGACTTGTATCCGTTCCAGAGATAAAGGACTTACGGATTAATGCATGAAAGGTTAATCACGAAAGGTTATGTCGAATCATGACTTCTTGTAACTTAGGTAGCAATGATGCATTGCTAGATGCCACTCATTGTCTGTGACAATAGAATCGTTCTAGTATTACTGCTAACGTTGCAAGAACCTACAGGGTCACACCCTATGGTTGAAATGAACGGAATAAAATATAGTTGGTATTGTGCTTGGTTGTCACATAAATTAAATTAATTAAAGAATTAATTTAATTGGGAAATCAAATATTGAACATATTATATGTACAAGGATGTTGTACACATAATGATAACATAATTTTATTAATATATGAATTTGATTCATATATAAATTTAAATAAATATAGTTTACCGGAATCCTTATTATAATTAATGTAATTATAATTTTCAGATATAATTAATGTAATTAAAATTTTCAGTTAAAAACTTTATTGTATTTATTTAATCTTGTAATACATTCAAGAGATACCAATTATAAAAGGCCCAATTAAGAGGATACCTATTATAAAAGGCCCAATGAGAAAGGCATAAGGAGACAAAACTCAACAGAAAACCCTAAGTGATTGCTTGTTAGGTCTAGCAGCCGTCAAGCAAATAAGCCTCCAAAACAGTTTTGGAGATTTCTTCCGTTCATAGTCAAACCGGGTGGATTACGTAGAGGCCGACATCGGAAAAGGTTGAGGCTTGATTCGACAGTTGATCAAAACTCTTGTTGCCAAGGCGTCGCTGTCTACTCAGATTGAAGTTTTGGTAATTTCGAAACCTTTATTTCACCCCGATTCGTTCCTCACACATGGATCCATGATTTGGATCGCCGGATCTAATTTTATTCTGCTGCGCCATGGGGTACCGGCGTTCCAACATCATATTTAAAGAAGGTTTCACTAGATACCAATTAAGGAAGAGAAAGAAGAAGAAGGAAGAACCCCTTTGAAAACACACTATCACATATAAATATGACTCATCTTGCTAAGTGGAATTTAACAAGTATCATACGTATCAAAACTTGCCTTCTTATTGGCCTACAATTTTCGAGAAATGTATAGATAGGTTCCCTTCATCAAACTTATCAGGCTGAACTATACAGTTGATTTCTAACCAGATTACTTAAAGTCTAATTAGCACAGTATTCCATACAAACCAGGAATACTATACCTTTAACGAATACTCATCACGTATTTCACTTTTATCCCTTAACACGAACGTCTCCTTAATATAGCAAAATATCATGAAATAAAATCCTTACTCACTCAAGTGGCGGTAACTATACACTCACTTGTATACGTCAAAATGGTCATTTGGGCGGATATCACCACGCCAAGTAGATTGTTTACTTTTATACGCCCAAAACTTTAGATCCGCCAAAATTAGGGTGTTACAACTCTTTTTCTTCATCAAAATTTCTAACTTGAGAAATTTTCCAAATATATCTAATAACTAGTTCAACAAGCCAGTCGCGTACCATGCGTTGGGCGAATTTAGGATTTGGCAATTACCCGCATAAATTTAAACTTTACACGCTTTCCCAATTTGACAGATGTCCTGATTATATTGGAGAACCTGAACCGTTCCTACGAAATAAACTTCTTGTACAAGTTTATTTCTATAAAACAAATACACAAACACTTCTTCAATCACTTTTGAAAAATCAATCAAAACCCTAACCTTTCATTTGCTTAATCTTTCTACATTCTTCATCTTCCGTTTCAAATTTCCTCAAAGGTAACTCTTTTTCTTTCTTCATTTCCTTTTATTCCATTACCATAACACACAGTGGTTTGAACTACCACTGGAGGAAGAGGTCGAGGCTAGGCCAAGCAAAACATTACCCCCAGCAATCCCCTTCCATTTGCTCCTCAAGAACTCTAGGATACATCACCGCAGGTAGAGGCAAAAATAGTTGAGTGCAGCAATACTCAAGATGAGATGGACAGGTATTTAGGAGTTCGGGGAATCCAAAACCTGAACTTCGCTTATAACTTTCAACGACCTGAGAAATCTCGTCTAAGTGACAACACACTAAGGTTCATCTTACCCTTGATTCTGTTAGAAGTTAGCTTCCACTTGCCCTTAAACCCTTTCTTTTGCTTTATTTTAACCAAATATGACATTACACCCAAGCAGTTATCAACCCTTTCTAGGTGGAATTTGGGGGCTTTCTACATTGATTACTGCATATCCAATGAGCCACCTTTGCTAGGTGTATTCCAAAAGTTCTATCAATCAAAGATGAAGAGATAGGGGTTATCTACTGATAGGGCTCACTTCAGTGTACGTATAGGCCATGTGCCCATCATTCAAAATAGCATCTCCAACCTTCACCAAAGAAAAGAGAATTTTATAAGGGTTATTTTCCTAATTGAATCGGGGTTTGGTTTTCCTACCAGATGGTCTCTTCCTAACGAAAAGATTTGTGCACACTACCAGCCAATGGATTCTCAACTTGCGAAGAGTCAATATAAGCCCCAATGGTTATCAATCGAATGATTCTTTAAAATGGTTGAATGATCCTTTTGTGCCTTCTGCCTTCGAAGCGTGGCCATGCAATTTAGATAGTGAATTAGTACAAATTATGTTGGGGTGCAAAAGAGAGCCTCCATTCTATTTTTATAGCTTCTGTGGTTTTCGCCCACAAAATTGGAATCTTATAATTAATCATGTTATTAATTCTACCTCTACTTCAAATCAGGCTAATTCTCTTGTTGATGGTGCAGGATCTTCATCACATTCATATCCCTCGAACATGGACATTTCTTCCATTCTCAAAGAGGATTGTACTAAGGGAAAGTCTATTATTTCTCCAGCAAAGAGATCATAAACAAAGAAGTCCAATAAGAGACCTAGATTGGAGATCAATAATCAAAATGCAAAGAGTAGTAAGTGTCCCCCATTAACAAGGCGTAAATCAAGTCGAAGGCTTGTCACTACAATTACTCCATCTTCCTCAATTCCTGCTATGCCTAAAATTCCACTCTTACCTAGAGAGTCTACCTATTAAAAATAGGCTTTCCAATTCACATGTCTGGTCCCCGGCCATTAGAGAACCGGAGTTCGATTAAGGCATTGCCTCAAATCCAATCCTCTGCTCATCCCAGTACTCCACCTCCTGATGCTCTATCACTAAAGCAAGAAAGATCTTTCTTTGGCGTGATCTTTTGGAATCTGTGCCAACTTCCATCTCTTTCAGTTCCATCTTTCAACAACAAGAAAGCTTAATACCTCTACCATTAAGGGAAGCTTTTTCCTCTTACCTTACATCTTGTTCCACTGAATGCCCTCTATCACTCATGGCTCAAGTTTTAGAAGTCATGTATATCGAACATAGTTTTTGGAGTGGGGCTCTTAAAGAAGTTGATAAACGTTATAACAACAAAATGGTAGATTTTGAAAAGGCAGTTAAGACTGGTGAAGATTCTTTAGCTGAACTACGCCAAAAATATCAATAATCTACCAATTTAATTGGATAGCTAGATACCCGAGTTATAACTCTAAAGGGTAAACATAGGGATGCTTCGACGGAGAATGCACAGCTGAAAGAGGAGATCAACCTATTGAAGGATGAGAAGTCTGCTTTAGAAGAGAAACTCAAATTTTTGGAAGAAAGTCACCAAGCAGAACTAGAAGATCTACGTCGTTCTTATGATGAAAGCTTCAAAAAGTATCAGGGGGATACTAAGAAGAATATTACTGAGGCTTTGCCAGAATGGAGATCAAATCTACTTTTACACACCCAAGTGGTTGTAGGTCATTTCAATCTAAGTCGCGTAGATTTCAATTGCATTAGAAACATTTCTACATGGTCTCTCGATTTAAACATTTACAATCTTGAGGGTGAAGGGTGGGAATTCTTTCAAAAAGAATAGAACTAATCAGGTGGCTTATTCATTCCCAATACATCTGATGCTAAAGACATTCAAGAAGGTTCAATCTCTGAGAGTCAGAATCCTGAAGATCCTCCTCCAACTGAAGAGGCCTCTATTGCACCTACCAAGCAGCCTAATGAAGGAGATGATTGAAATTTTCTTTGTTCAATCATGAGCTCTACTTTTCAATAACTTTGTAATATAATTTTTACCGTTAGCAATGAAACCAAATTTTTACCTATTCTTTGTCTCTTTATTTCAGCATTATTTCTCTTCATCAAACTATTATTGTTTCATATATCTACCTCATAAAAGATAATTCAATTATACTTAAGGAACTCTACCAGGTACGGCATATTATGTATACAGGGCTTTTTCCACAAGAGTTGTCCAAGAATTTGATGAACCGAGCTCTAATACCAAACTTGTAATGCCCTCAGCCGACCTGATTCACTAGGTCCAAATCTCTAATGTTACTAAACAATACAAAATGTTTAACAAAAACAATTTGCATTTTTATCATATAATTTAAATATGTTATTAAAAATTCCAAAAGAAATCTTAATATTTGAAAAACCCTTAAGACTTTATTCAACTCTTATTCTAGAGCATATCAATACCTTATCTTGGTTATATTTATTATAGAATTACTAGAACTTACTCATATCTTACAATAGAGACAAACATTCAGATTCATAGTTTACCAGATGTTCCTGACAATTCACGCCACATTGATTTAGTAGAATACACCATATAAGCAATCAGATAGAACACGCCACTAAGGCGATCCATTAAGAATTTTCCATAAAGGCATCATTTTCAGAGTTTATTACACAGGCTATTCTTTTCAGAGGTCGTCATAAAGGCTATTCTTTTTAGGTTTCGCCACAAGGGCTATTCTTTACTGTTGGGTTTACGATTTGGATTTTCCTAAACTCACATCACGTGAGGTTTGCCCATCATCATCCTAGGACACGTAGAAAACCCCATTAGGTAATCACCATTCCTTACTTCTTTTTAGAAGGTGCCATGATCAGGGAATTTTGCTTCAGAGTTCATATCAAAATTCGTGTTTTCAGTTCCAACGAACTCTATTAGACACCACCGTGGTGAACAAGCACAGGCTCTCTTGATAGACTCTTCATGCATTGACACAATCTAGATTCGGCCTTTTTGATCAATAACTTATACCCAATCAGAACACTCACATATCTAATAGCATATTTTTCAAACATATACATATTTCTTATCATATTCATACTATACATTCCATGATTTCAGATTACTAGTTCGATCACTTTCTTGCCAACCTACTTCAGTAAGAACAGTATTCATGTAAGAGTCAGAGTAAAGATCTTTTATAAAACTTAGTTCAAAATGTTGCCCTTTATTGAACATTTATTCAATTTGGCCACAAATGCTTTGAACTTAGTATCATTTCTCATTCATTATTAACATATTCATTAATTCAATTGCTTTTTAACTTATCTAAATTTTAGCTTAGCACACAACACTTTTATTCATATATCAATTAATATTCGTAAGCAAGTCTTATCATTAGTATTTTTAATTCATTTTACCGTTAATAAACTCTAGCAAAATGACTCCATTACACGAGATCCATCTATACACCAAATAGCGCATAAGTACTAAGCTTGAAGGAATCAAATAACGCACATGAGTGAGGAACCCAAAGAAAACAGAGAATGCACATAATATGTGCAACCCACAAAGGCAACAAAACTCCAAATCACCCAAGAACTTCATATCATAACAGAACTCATATCTAGTCCCTATTGGCATGTCAATCGTATCCTAACTATTTTACTAAGTTTACTATGGCACCTTATAATCATAAATAACTTATCATATCAATGCCATTAAGATATTCATTATTCATTCAAAGGCAGCTCAAATCTTATAGAACTTAGAATATCTTTGATATTCATCATGAGATAGGTTTTAAAGCCTAGAGATTTGATAGACAACTTATTGTCTGGGCATTTTGAGTGCCTTGCATATATACATACAATTCAAAAATGTCAACTTAGATCTTTTATATAAATTCACTTTTCATTTACGATTTTCGAAAATGTTATTATGACCTCATTTACAAAGTTAAATTTCTATTTATAGCTCATGTAAAATTTACCACATGTCAAATTCATTAGTTGAACAAAATGGTGATAACAACATATTAATCATTTATTTTTTTCCTTGATGGCCTATTAACACATTTTCCTCATTTATAACCATGTGTTGACTTTATCAGCAACTTTGCAAGATTTACTCATTACTCACATGTTTGCCACACTAACACTATATAAAAATTTTCACATATTTCAAATCACATTTAATAGTCATTCCATGGAAACTAAATTCTCATAACACATTATTAGAAATTTTTAACACTTAATAATTAAAACTCATTAAACCATAACTTTACAAGACTTATTTCCAACATTTAATTCATAAAATTTGCACAAATACATTTCAATATCATTTTCATATTTATTCACTATTTATTAATTTTTTCTAAACATAATAAGATAAGATAAGTGCGAGTTTCCAATTGTACTTACTTCATGGATTCATATTATTTCAAAATCAAGCTTCTAAACACATGTTTCATCCTCATCCCAGCTTGAGACACCAATATCCATCATTCCTCATTTCACAAACACAAGAAGACAACCAAAAATATCTAAGCTTTCTCATAACAACGCATAGCAAATATCAAGTTAATGAGGATAGAAAACATTGTTTATTACCTTAATGGATCTTTCTCTCTCTAGCTTCAACTTTCTCTCACAAGAAACAACCAAACCCTTGTTGAAAATAGAGAGATTGAAAGTGGAAATAAGTTTAGGAGATAGTTTTTCAAGTGATTTTAGCAAAATCTCAAAGTTTAGGTATTGAGTTTTTGAGAAATTTCAAGAAAAAACAAGAAAAATGAAAAAGGAGAGAGTCTCCATGGGAGAGGGTTGCCCTACTGCTATATGCTAATGGGGATTGAGTTCTCATCTTTTTCCCCTTTTTAATCCAATTATAAAACACTAAACCCAAGTTAAAGTCAATACACATTTAAATGTGTGGTCCACAATTCATCACACCAAAGTATTAGCATCCAATGGTCCAAAATAATTTCAAATACAAAATATTTCATCAAACAATACTTTCAAATTTTAATTCTTAAAAATGACCAAAATACCTTTATGGGGTAAAATGGTAATTTTGTCCATTTTTCTCACTTTGCATAGTTTCTTCACAACAATAGGCACTTATCCAATCCAAATATCATAATTGATATTTAAATCTTAATAATAATATTTGGATGGTAAAAATTACATGTTTATCCTCTTCTCTGCAAGAATAAAAAAATTACAATTCAATCCTTATACTTTCAAATCTTTTCAACTTAATCCCAAAAGTGATTTTACTCACTCCTATACATATTTCCACTTATTCTTGGGACAAAATAATCAATGATAATTCATTCTCTTTTTAATCAAATCTTCACTTTAGTCCTCAAACTTTTAGAATTTGCAATTTAGTATTTTTGTCGCAATCTCACTTTTCAAATTCTTTTCATTAATTCCAATATCCAAAATCAACTTTATTTTCATAAGAATTCTTTATCTCTTCCAATTTTCTTAAAATTTTGTAGTTCCTAATCTCAAAACAGTATTATATGCCTTATCAAAAATTTTAGGGTGTTACATAACTTTTATGGTTTCCGTTACATAGTCCCTAATTTTCATATATGCACCAAGTAAAAAATGTTAAGTTTTCATTCCATTATTTTTCAATTAACCAAGTTTTTAATCACTTTGATCATACCACATTTCTCTGCTTATTAGTTCCACCCCTAGCACATATCACTTATTTCACGTTTGATAATTTTCACCCTTAGTAAACGTTAGTAAAATGAAATTGGATGCGTGGGATCCCAACCAATCACACTAGGAATAACGTGCCAAAAGCACTAATGTACGAAGACTGTAGAAATGGATCCATAACGCACAAAAGTGATATGCACTAAGGCTTTAAACACAGTTTGAAACCATATTTTCTAACATATGTGTGCTAATAACCCCTTTAGCATGTCAATTGTATCCTCACTAAGGCATTACAATATTTAGTCACTTAGGTCATTTCCAGATTTTACAGAATGATCAATTAATACTTACAACTTGGTTTACATGTTCACATATAAGTAAAGATATATTTTATTTATGACATAAAGCACATTTTGTAACACCCCAAACCCGGCCTAGACGTTAAGCCCGAATCTGGTGTGTCACATGGAAGTTTTTTTTTTTTCAAACCATCTTTGAGATTGTTAAAAACTTGTTTGAGAATTACAGCCTCTTTGTTAAAACCCAAAACACTTAAGCAATTGTTATTTACTTGAAAACGTAATTTTCTTTAAAAACCTTTTTGGTTGTGAAAATATATTTGAAATAAACAATTTACGAAAATGGGACGTTTGGGAATAGAGTTGCAGAAGCATTTTGAAAGAAAATCCGAGGCCTGATTACAACATTTAACCCAAAACAGTAGAGTAATAAAATAAACAAGAAAGTAGTCCGAAGTCCATGTAACATCTTGATCTAGGGGGGGTGGTTCACAAACAAATAAATTTTGGTGCGAATCGTGTCATAGAAAAGAAATTGGTAGAGTGGTTGAGGCGTTAGGGTGTTTATTTGATGCAGCAAGTCAGGGGTTCGAGTCATGGTGGCTGCATGTGGAATTTTTATTCTATTTTGGGCTTTGGTGATATGAAGGGCCTAGCCAAGGAGACTTTAAAAAGAAAGTCTCGTCGAGACATGGCATGAATTCCCAATAGCAGAAGCGGCAGGGCGTTTGGGCATGCTCCTTCAGGTCCCGTGTTCGAGCCTTAGGAGCAGCACATAAGGCGTTTAAACTTTTGCTCTTAGCGCTTTATCTAGAGAAGCCATTGGGGAAAGATTAAAAGGATTGTGCGACGCAATCGTGACATGAAAGTCAAGCCAGCCGAGTGGCTGAGGCTTGGAGAGAAGTGTCTCGGGTCCGGGGTTCGAAACCCCTGGGTAGCAGTTGTCTATTTTGTTTTGGCCTCCGGTATTAAATGCAAGTGGAAACTCAGGAAGGAAGGTTTAAAAGGAAGATGCGACGCAATCCTACCACGAAAGTCCAGCAGGTCGAGTGGTTGAAGCACGGGGGTTTCTGCCCCAGGTCTCGAGTTCGAGACTCAAGGGCAGCGCCTGGATAGGACTATCTCCCTTTTTTTAATTCTGGCGCAAATTCTGAATTTGTGCATGGGCACATGCACGCGTGGAGACCAAAGTTGGTGGCCACCCTATTCATTCATTTTTTTTTTTATCTTTTGCTGCTTAAGTATGGGGTAAAACTCCATTATTTTATTGGAGCATGAGAGGCTATTAAACAATGAAATTTCATGTTCCAATGGTGTTGGGCATTTGCCTCAAAAACATGAAAAGATGGCCGGCCATAAGCATGGCCAAAATTTTTTTTAAATTTTGATTTTCTTCCCTCTACCCTAAGCTTTGGCCGAATGGGACTTTTGGGGGGGGGGCTTGGTATTCACGGCTTGAGGGAGTATTAGGGAGTACCTTTCCCTTTCATAATTTCTTCTTCATGCGATTCAAAGCAAGTCCCTTTCCTCTCATTTGTTTCCTTTCCTTCCTAATATTGATTGCTTGATCGGATAAAGCTTGGTAAAGGAGGGCTTGTAGTTTGCTTTCTTTCTCTTGCCATATTGTTTAGCCGAATCCCTTGTTCTCAAGACCTCTCTTTGTGCATCAACTATTCATTTTCTTCAGTGCCGAAAATCAAGATTTATTCTTGAGGAATGGTCGAATATTTTGGTAAGACTAGATCCCTTCCTCTATTGATTTGACTATGCCGAATCTCTTTTGTTTCCTTGTTAATACTTTCTTCAACCGATATTACTCGGGTTTTAAGCCTTACTCTCGTGTTATGTGGTAGCCGAAACCTGTGGACACCTGTAGGGGGGGAGACGAGCATTGTTGTTGAAGAGCCTAGTCGAATCTATTTGTAGGTGAGCTCTCTTAACTTTCGGTTTTAACCCATCTCCCTTATGCATGTCGAAAACACGAGTTAAGGCCCTTGTAAGAATCGGCCGAAGAAGTATAGGCCGTATTAATTTGTAATTGTTTGCATGTGTAGCCGACACCAAGAAGTACATTGGATTTTGTTTCTCCTGAGGACCTCAACAAGTCAAACAATAACTCGGGATTTCAGAAGGGACTAATCAGCTAGAAATTAGAAGTTTTTCGGGATTTCAAGTCACATTAGTTCGTATTAATCGAGGTTCGGCCTAAGGCCCTATTCTGTTGAAATATGACCCATCCTTTGGATTGTTAGTTAATCACATGAGACCCCTTATTAATAATCTCTAATGGCCGAACATAGGAGCATTCGAGGACAAGTTCGGGACTTTTGTAAGATCGCAAAGACACGAGATTGCTAGTTAAATCTTCGATTAAATAGGTGTGTAAGCTCTTACACACTTTATTAGTATAAACTGTTGTTTGATAATATTATAACCTCTCATGTGGTTACTTTGCCTAGTGGGCATAAGCTTGGCATTCGGGTAAGTCCCCTATTACTCGATTTACGATATGTGTTGTATATATCATCATATGCGGAAAAATGCTATGTTATATACGATTGCATGATATATGGAATCATGATACTTGTGATATGACCATGATGATGGTGGGATTGATGAGAGGGAGTAATATTCGTGTCGACGGACACCAGTGTTTTGGTAACACATTGTGACTACGGTCACCAGAGGTTTGGTACCTCCAGAGGTTTGGCACCTCATAGCGTCTCGTCCCTGTGGCTTAGCACCACCGTGGGTTGGCCCCACATTTGAGATACGGGATCGACGCCAGTGATTTGGTATCACACGATGGGTTGGCCCCATCATTTGATCGTGACTTCGGGTCACCAGTGGTTTGGCTCCACCAGTGGTTTGGCACCACACGTATTGACGGATATCGTGACTATAAGTCACCAGTGGTTTGGCACCACCAGTGGTTTGGTACCACACGGGGTAGAAAAGGAGCATGGATGGCTAGGTGGGGTTGCATAATTGCATGTCATGCTAATATCTTGTGTATGAGTGTTATTTTCGGGTCGGGGATTTATACACTGAGTCTTGGTGACTCACCCCTTCCCATATCATCTTGCAGGTGAGTAGAGCACGGGTGCGGAGCCGAGGAGAGCTCGAGGCGGCCATGTTGGTTTTGTGGACTTGAACTTTTATTTTGCCCCGTTTTAAGTTTAATTATTCACTTCAATTCGATTGGGTTGTAATATGGCCGCTTATTATTTTGGATGGTTAGGTAGTTGTTTTTACTTTACTTTATAACTGATGAACTTACGAACGGTTATGCAAATCAGTTAAAAGTAACGTTTTCAAAAAAATAAGTACTCGTACACGTTCTCAAGGAAAATGTTACCATCGGGTAACGAGATTTTCTACGCTAATGTTCTAAAATTTAAATGGTCAAATGGTTTTAAAGGAAGAAAGGATTTTCAACTCAATCGAATCAACCCACTTGAGTTTTAACAAACACCGTTTTATACCCTTAACAAAAATTTTTCTTAAATTGCTACTTCCAATCCAAACCTTCCAAACTTCTCTTATTCTGTGACATACCAGATCCGGTCATGACTCGTGGGCCGGGTTTGGGGTGTTACAGTCCAAATAAACCATTTCTAAAGTATGGTCTCTATCGAGTCATCCAAAGCCCAAGTCCACGTCACTGAGCATTACCTAAAAAGGTTAAGAGAAAGGGGGGTGAGTTACAAGAACTCAGTGTGTAATCCCCTTACCATCATCCACTGGGTCGGAACACACATAGCAATATTTTGGGCCTAAGCCCATTTACAATTATAACATAATAACATGTATATAATATGCATATGATATGCAAATCCCAAACCAAACCTAATTTCCATCCGCTACACACCACCCGTACCAACCAGCACACCTGTGGGGATCAAGTCAACCCACCCCGCCAACACACCAATCGCAGGCATAAAGCCATTTAAAATGTTTGTGGCAGAGCCACCGAATTAGATTATGACAAAGTCACCGAACTAGATTGTGGCAGAGCCACCGAACTGGATTGTGACAGAGTCACCGAACTAGATTGTGGCAGAGCACTAGCACTTCTCTTCAATTTTATCCCAACCTATGCAATCATGTATGCATATACAAAGCATAACAATATTCATAGAATAATTTCATCATAAGGCCCATAATACAAGTTGGCCCATTAAGCAATCTAGCAATTTGGCCCATTAATCATTCTTAACAATTTGGCCCATTAAGCGATCTAGCAAATTTTGGCCCATTAGTCGATCTAGCAAATTTTGGCCCATTAATCGATCTAACAAATTTTGGCCCATTAATCGATCTAGCAAATTTTGGCCCATTAATCGATCTAGCAAATTTTGGCCTATTAATCGATCTAACAAATTTTGGCCCATTAATCGATCTAGCAAATTTTGGCCCATTAATCGATCTAGCAAAATTTTGGCCCATTAATCGATCTAGCAAATTTTGGCCCATTAATCACATGAGGTCTTTTTTTTTTTTTTTAAATTTCACACTTGGCCAATTTATCAAAATAATTCATATGGCCCAAAATATCACTTTTTAACAAAATAACCCATTAAGAGAAAATCCATAATTCCCACAACCTTAATACCGGTTTCATGCATTTACACAAAAAGTGTTATTATACCGTATTTTTCGATTTTACAAATTTTACGATTTATTCTAATGCTTACGGTATAATATCTAACCCATGAGATAAGTGTGAAATTACACACTCTGGCCCATATCACAAATATCAAACTGCCCATATATCAAATATCACATTTGGCCGATAAAGGGTATTTTCGTAATTCGGTCCATAGGGACATTTCGTAATTCGGCCCATTAGGGGCATTTCGTAATCCGGCCTGTAAGAGCATTTTCGTAATTCGGTAATCGTACCCACTAAGGGTAATTCGGTAATTTACTCTCTAAGGGAAATTTAGAAATTTTACCCACCAAGGGTATTTCAGTAATTTTGCAACCCAGGGGTATTTCAGTAATTTACCCTCTAAGGGTATTTCGGTAATTTTGCAACCCAAGGGTATTTCGGTAATTTACCATCTAAGGGTATTTCAGTAATTTCGCAACCTAGGGAATTTCGGTAATTTACCCTCTAAGGGTATTTCGGTAATTTTGCAACCCAGGGGTATTTCAGTAATTTACCCTCTAAGGGTATTTCGATAATTTTGCAACCCAGGGGTATTTCGGTAATTTACCCTCCAAGGGTATTTCAGTAATTTCGCTACCCAGGGAATTTCGGTAATTTACCCTCTAAGGGTATTTCGGTAATTTTGCAACCCAGGGGTATTTCAGTAATTGCACAACCCAGGGTATTTCGGTAATTTGCACAACCCAGGGGTATTTCGGTAATTTGCCCTCTAAGGGTAATTCAGTAGTTTTACCCACCAAGGGTAATTCGGTAATTTGCCCTCTAAGGGTAAATTCGGTAGTTTTACCCACCAAGGGTAATTCGATAATTTACCTTTCAAATTCGGTAGTTTTACCCACCAAGGGTAATTCGGTAATTTACCTTCCAAGGGTAAATTCGGTAGTTTTACCCACCAAGGGTAATTCGGTAATTTACCTTCCAAGGGTAATTTCGGTAATTTCATATTCAATGGTGTTTCCGAAGGCCTACTATCGCCTCGAGTGGCACAGAATTCTATTTGGGTCTCTTCGGAACTATTGGGTCAAAAATCCATTTTAGGCCCAAACGGGGTAATTTCGCAATTCTGGACTTAACTACTAATTTGGGCATAAAAATTTAAAACTGTCCATCTGCATCATACTGACTAAATTCATTATAACTCGAGTTAGGAAACTTGAAATTTAGATCCGTAAAATTTTCATGAAACTAGATTCATATATCTTCTTACTGTAATTTTTCCAGAATTTTTGGCCTAGTCATTTAGTACAGTTTATGCCTTAAAGTTTCCCTTGTTTCACTGTCTAATGATTCTGACCTCTCTTACCTTAATTTCAAATACTCACTGTACGGTTTTCATATACTGTCCCAACTTGTTTCTCTTGGAAATAGGCTCACTAAGGAATCCATACATATATATTATAACCCATAATTAATTTTTTACAATCTTATATGATTTTTCCAATACAGATCAGTGAACCCCGAAGTTAATCAGAACAAGTCTCACTAAAATTAAAATATCTCAGAATATAAAATTCCTTTTCCTTCTCCGTTTCTTCCTTATTAAAATAGACACAGTAAGATTTAATTTGATATCTTATTCACTTTCTAATTTCTTTTCTCCTATTTTTAGTGATTTTTCAAAAACAAGTCACTACTTCTAACCGAAACTGTTTTATTACGAAATACGATTATCACTACGATCATACGCACACCCTGGTGATTACGGATGCCGGTTTTTAGTTTTCTTCGGTATTTCGACCGATTAACAGCATATTTCATACAAGCTTTCAGAAAAGTGTGAGATTACACACCATTTCAGATATGTATATGGAAGGGTATGAGATTACACACCTTATTCGGAATCCGTAACGCGATGCTCTCCGCGACACCAAAAATCCGAGTCACCTATTACGAGGGATAGGTTTTCGATTGAACCTTTGATAAAGTACTTCGAGACCTTGCAACCAGCATAAAATCTCTCATGTCAAGTCCCTAGACTCTCAACCATATTACAAATTGGTCCCCTCATTAGCTAGCTTAAGCTTTGGGGGTTTCAAAAATACAAAAATTATCAACTAAAGCCATCAAAATCACTTACTTGAAGAGAAAATGAGTTGCTGAAATTTTCAAGCTTTCAAAGCCCTCCCATGGCTGATATTTTTGGTTGGTGAAGGAGAATAAAAGAAAAGATGATAACTTTTGCTTATATCATCTTATTTTATTCATTTTACCTACCAATACCACCAATTTTGACCAAAATAAAAGTTTTTGTCCTCTATGCCCACTATGGCCGGCCAACTTTCTTAGACAAGGCCAATTTGCACACTTGGGACCTCCAGTTTATAATCCATAACCATTTGGCACCTTTAGCAATTAAAATTAAACTTTAGCACTTTATGCGATTTAGTCCTTTTTTTGAAATTAAGCCCTCAATCGCTAAAATTGAGACACCAAAATTTTCATGCATCCTTATAAACATGTTATAACACATAGAATAACATAAAAATAATTTTCTCTATCCTCGGTTTAGTGATTCCGAGATCACTGTTTCGACTATCCCCTAAATCGGGCTATTACACCCTCCATGCATTTTTTTTCTCACCTACTCTATTACCTTTCAAATCCCATCATTATATTTTGTTTTCACCTACTCCATTATTTCAAATTCCATCATTATTATTTTCCCACTTCTTTATTATCCTTTTTCTTTTATTTCTTTCCTTTCTTTTCCTTGTTTTCCTCCTTACCTTATCTTTTTAGTCATCATTTCATTTTTCTTTTATTTCTTTCCTTTAATAATGTCATGGTTGACACTTGGAAGAGCACACAAAAATAAATCCAAAATTTGCAAAAGATGGGATTTGAACCTCTTCCCTCAAGGTACTTCACTTGATGCCATAACCTCCTTGCCATATGCTCATTTATGCTAGCAATTTACTCTTTCATTTCCATAAGCCTTGATGCCACTTACTATCTCTCCTTAATAGGCTTAAACACAAACTTTTACTAAGGCCCAACTTGAACTCGAACCTTCATAGAACCCCGTAACTTTCTAAAATCATCTTCTTAATAAGTCCAACTTGAAATAACGCCATTCTCTTGTTCTCAAAATTTTTAAACACTCCTATGCCCAAGGCCCAATGGGCCCAATCCTACTAGGCCCAATTTAGGGATGTTACAATTCTACCCACCTTAAAAAAATTTCGTCCTCGAAATTTCCAATCAACTACTAAACGTACCGCTCAAATCACATCACTATGCTTTCGCTGCGTACTCCGATCTTAATAACACTAATGTACTTTTAACAAAATCTTAAATCCTCTTTCACAACCAAACATCTAACCACGGAAGCAAGCAGTCATCTACCACTTATACTTAAAATTTTTCTACACTCAATCATCACATCCAACCAAAACATACCTGACTTGATGGTGATAAAACAATCTCGAGCCTTATGCTCCTTAGACCCGCATCTCATACATGCTCCTGACCTCCTCCAGCATTCTCCCGGATGACGCCTTTTGCAATAATCGCAAGCCAGAAAGTTTGGACGTGCCTTGACATGCTTTACGGAATGACACTGCGACCCACAAGAACCACGATCTCTTTTCTTCCTACAGTCCACACTCCCAACTCGAAGTGATTCACCAATTCCTTTAACCTCTTCAAATAACTCCTTAACTAATTGAGTCATCTCATCAACCTTAGTTCGATCATGAGATCCCGTTTCAGCCACTGACACTGCCAGCGCCCCTCTTTCGGGCACATGCCTCAGTGCTGAAGGTCTAGCCCTAGCACTTCGGCCTCTATCACGTCCACGTCCTCTATCACTCATGTTCACTAATGTCGATTTAATCTGATTGTAACTCTTATGAATCAATATACTATTCGACGTTTATTAAACAATGTCTTATGGAGTATAAGAGTTGAAGTGGTTTTCGCAAAACGCATCCTAGAGTCTCAATCTCTATAGTTTTTACTCCTAAAGCCAAAAGTTCTAGAGTATTTCTACGGTCATATCACAATAATCATAATCATAAAATGATAACATATACTTACTTGACTTGGTGCCGGATACTCATGGTGCCATACTTCCTTTAAAACATATAATTCAAACAGCTTTGGAAAACATTTTTGAACCCAAACCACAGCCGAGTTTTGCAAACTATGCTCTGATACCACTTAATTGTAACACCTCAAACCCGGCCTAGACGTTAAGCCCGAATCTGGTGTGTCACATGGAAGGTTTTTTTTTTTCAAACCATCTTTGAGATTGTTAAAAACTTGTTTGAGAATTACAGCCTCTTTGTTAAAACCCAAAACACTTAAGCAATTGTTATTTACTTGAAAACGTAATTTTCTTTAAAAACCTTTTTGGTTGTGAAAATATATTTGAAATAAACAATTTACGAAAATGGGACGTTTGGGAATAGAGTTGCAGAAGCATTTTGAAAGAAAATCTGAGGCTTGATTACAACATTTAACCCAAAACAGAAGAGTAATAAAATAAACAAGAAAGTAGTCCGAAGTCCAAATAAACCATTTCTAAAGTATGGTCTCCATCGAGTCATCCAAGGCCCAAGTCCACGTCACTGAGCATTACCTGAAAAGGTTAAGAGAAAGGGGGTGAGTTACAAGAACTCAGTGTGTAATCCCCTTACCATCATCCACTGGGTCGGAACACACATAGCAATATTTTGGGCCTAAGCCCATTTACAATTATAACATAATAACATGTATATAATATGCATATGATATGCAAATCCCAAACCAAACCTAATTTCCATCCGCTACACACCACCCGTACCAACCAGCACACCTGTGGGGATCAAGTCAACCCACCCCGCCAACACACCAATCGCAGGCATAAAGCCATTTAAAATGTTTGTGGCAGAGCCACCGAACTAGATTGTGACAGAGTCACCGAACTAGATTGTGGCAGAGCCACTAGCACTTCTCTTCAATTTTATCCCAACCCATGCAATCATGTATGCATATACAAAGCATAACAATATTCATAGAATAATTTCATCATAAGGCATAATACAAGTTGGCCCATTAAGCAATCTAGCAATTTGGCCCATTAATCAATCTTAACAATTTGGCCCATTAAGCGATCTAGCAAATTTTGGCCCATTAGTCGATCTAGCAAATTTTGGCCCATTAATCGATCTAACAAATTTTGGCCCATTAATCGATCTAACAAATTCTGGCCCATTAATCGATCTAGCAAATTTTGGCCTATTAATCGATCTAACAAATTTTGGCCCATTAATCGATCTAGCAAATTTTGGCCCATTAATCGATCTAGCAAAATTTTGGCCCATTAATCGATCTAGCAAATTTTGGCCCATTAATCACATGAGGCCTTTTTTTTTTCAAATTTCACACTTGGCCAATTTATCAAAATAATTCATATGGCCCAAAATATCACTTTTTAACAAAATAACCCATTAAGGGCAAATCCATAATTGCCACAACCTTAATACCGGTTTCATGCATTTACACAAAAAGTGTTATTATATCGTATTTTCCAATTTTACAAATTTTACGATTTATTCTAATGCTTACGGTATAATATCTAACCCATGAGATAAGTGTGAAATTACACACTCTGGCCCATATCACAAATATCAAACTGCCCATATATCAAATATCACATTTGGTCGATAAAGGGTATTTTCGTAATTCGGTCCATAGGGACATTTCGTAATTCGGCCCATTAGGGGCATTTTCGTAATCCGGCCTGTAAGGGTATTTTCATAATTCGGTAATCGTACCCACTAAGGGTAATTCGGTAATTTACTCTCTAAGGAAAATTCAGAAATTTTACCCACCAAGGGTATTTCGGTAATTTTGCAACCCAGGGTATTTCAGTAATTTACCTTCTAAGGGTATTTCGGTAATTTTGCAACCCAGGGGTATTTCGGTAATTTACCTTCCAAGGGTATTTCAGTAATTTCGCTACCCGGGGAATTTCGGTAATTTACCCTCTAAGGGTATTTCGGTAATTTTGCAACCCAGAGGTATTTTAGTAATTATACAACCCAGGGGTATATCGGTAATTTGCACAACCTAGGGGTATTTCGGTAATTTGCCCTCTAAGGGTAATTCAATAGTTTTACCCACCAAGGGTAATTCGGTAATTTGCCCTCTAAGGGTAAATTCGGTAGTTTTACCCACCAAGGGTAATTCGGTAATTTACCTTCCAAGGGTAATTTCGGTAATTTCATATTCAACAGTGTTTCCGAAGGCCTACTATCGCCTCGAGTGGCACAGAATTCTATTTGGGTCTCTTCGGAACTATTGGGTCAAAAATCCATTTTAGGCCCAAACGGGGTAATTTCGCAATTCTGGACTTAACTACTAATTTGGGCATAAAAATTTAAAACTGTCCATCTGCGACATACTGAATAAATTGATTATAACTCGAGTTAGGAAACTCAAAATTTAGATCCGTAAAATTTCCTTGAAACTAGACTCATATATCTTCTTCCTGTAATTTTTCCAGATTTTTTGGCCTAGCCATTTAGTACAGTTTATGCCTTAAAGTTTCCCTTGTTTCACTATCTAATGATTCTGACCTCTCTTACCTTAATTTCAAATATCTCACCGTACGGTTTTCATATACTGTTCCAACTTATTTCTCTTGGAAATAGGCTCACTAAGGAATCCATACATATAAATTATAACCCATAATTAATTTTGTACAATTTTATATGATTTTTCCAAAACAGATCAGTGAACCCCAAAGTTAATCAGAACCAGTCTCACTAAAATTAAAATATCTCAGAATATAAAATTCCTTTTCCTTCTCCGTTTCTTCCTTATTAAAATAGACACAGTAAGATTTAATTTGATATCTTATTCACTTTCTAATTTCTTTTCTCCTATTTTTAGTGATTTTTCAAAAACACGTCACTGCTTCTAACCGAAACTGTTTTATTACGAAATACGATTATCACTACGATCATACGCACACCCTGGTGATTACGGATGCCGGTTTTTAGTTTTCTTCGGTATTTCGACCGATTAACAGCATATTTCATACAAGCTTTCAGAAAAGTGTGAGATTACACACCATTTCAGATATATATATGGAAGGGTATGAGATTACACACCTTATTCGGAATCCGTAACGCGATGCTCTCCGCGACACCAAAAATCCGAGTCACCTATTACGAGGGATAGGTTTTCGATTGAACCTTTGATAAAGTACTTCGAGACCTTGCAACCAGCATAAAATCTCTCATGTCAAGTCCCTAGACTCTCAACCATATTACAAATTAGTCCCCTCATTAGCTAGCTTAAGCTTTGGGGGTTTCAAAAATACAAAAATTATCAACTAAAGCCATCAAAATCACTTACTTGAAGAGAAAATGAGTTGCTGAAATTTTCAAGCTTTCAAAGCCCTCCCATGGCTGATATTTTTGGTTGGTGAAGGAGAATAAAAGAAAAGATGATAACTTTTGCTTATATCATCTTATTTTATTCATTTTACCTACCAATACCACCAATTTTGACCAAAATAAAAGTTTTTGTCCTCTATGCCCACTATGGCCGACCAACTTTCTTAGACAAGGCCAATTTGCACACTTGGGACCTCCAGTTTATAATCCATAACCATTTGGCACCTTTAGCAATTAAAATTAAACTTTAGCACTTTATGCGATTTAGTCCTTTTTTTGAAATTAAGCCCTCAATCGCTAAAATTGAGACACCAAAATTTTCATGCATCCTTATAAACATGTTATAACACATAGAATAACATGAAAATAATTTTCTCTATCCTCAGTTTAGTGATTCCGAGATCACTGTTTCGACTATCCCCTAAATCGGGCTATTACACCCTCCATGCATTTTTTTTTCTCACCTACTCTATTACCTTTCAAATCCCATCATTATATTTTGTTTTCACCTACTCCATTATTTCAAATTCCATCATTATTATTTTCCCACTTCTTTATTATCCTTTTTCTTTTATTTCTTTCCTTTCTTTTTCCTTGTTTTCCTCCTTACCTTATCTTTTTAGTCATCATTTCATTTTTCTTTTATTTCTTTCCTTTAATAATGTCATGGTTGACACTTGAAAGAGCACACAAAAATAAATCCAAAATTTGCAAAAGATGGGATTTGAACCTCTTCCCTCAAGGTACTTCACTTGATGCCATAACCTCCTTGCCATATGCTCATTTGCTAGCAATTTACTCTTTTATTTCCATAAGCCTTGATGCCACTTACTATCTCTCCTTAATAGGCTTAAACACAAACTTTTACTAAGGCCCAACTTGAACTCGAACCTTCATAGAACCCCGTAACTTTCTAAAATCATCTTCTTAATAAGTCCAACTTGAAATAACGCCATTCTCTTGTTCTCAAAATTTTTAAACACTCCTACGCCCAAGGCCCAATGGGCCCAATCCTACTAGACCCAATTTAGGGATGTTACACATTTGAAAATCACATAATTTGGGAGCTCTTGGAGCATCCATCCATTATCTCATATTTCCAATTTCACATATTCATTTATTAAGATTTTCAAGTACTCAATGTTGTTAGTGACATTTTTCACATGCACACGTAAACTCATTGCACTTTTCACGATATATTCATTCTCTCTTTTTAAGATATTTCATTGTATTAAATTTCAACCTAACTCATTTTAACAATAATTCACTTTTCACCATTTCAGTGCCATTAGGCCAAGTTTATGATTTCACCATTTTCTTCCAATTATCTCAACTCACTAAGCTATTATTTTTCTCATATAAGTACTCTTAATCACATTTTAAGTATAATTGTCATTACGTACTTTATAACATCATTTTAACAAATTTCATAATTATTTATATAGGGTTAAGAGAATCCATGGTACTTATCTTTTTAATAGAAAATGTTCCAAACAAAGCTTCCCTTTACATTCCCTTCCACCAATCTCTCTCTCAACACACACATATAAACACACAATGTTGGAAAAATTCAGTTTAGAAAACAGATTTGTTGCATAGAAAAATTATTTTTTTTCTAAAATCAAGCCTTTATGTTAATTATAGAAATAAACTTTTACTAAATTAGAGCATGTGTTTTGTGCTATGCGAACTTAGCTGTTTCTTGGCTTTCTACCAACAAGATATTTTCGGCTTTTCTCGAACCCTCGGTTTTCATAAAGTGTGGGCTCTAAATTCACAAACTAATAACACAATGACAAATTCTTAATGTTCCAGTGGGGAAAATCAATTTCTCTCTAAGCTAGAAACTAGTCAGAAGTTCTCTCGAAATATAAATTTTACTCTATAAGAAAATCTCACTAAATTTTGACAGAGTAATTGCGCTCAAGAATGTATATTTTGGCTTAGCCCTTAATCTCTATTTATAGAGAAAAACACAAAAGTCTTAGTTAAACAAAAGAACACAAAATACTTTGAAACTGCATAAGGTGGGCAAAATACCCTTCTGGGAATCCGAGGGTTGTCACCCATCCCATATTAAATGAGCCTATTGGGTTCAATTTTGTATTGGATTCAATTATATGTGTTATCTAGACTTTAATCAACTCCTATAATTTATCAAACTCAATAAAAATTTCAATTCCCAAAATATTAATTAATTAATTAAAATAAATTGAATTAGTTTACTCAATTAAATTATTTTCTCAACGTAATTCTAATTCTGTTAAAGTCATAGAAACCTTACTATACCAGAATCTATGAGTAAATAAATTTTATTGTCTTGATCAATAAACTGTGATGACTAATTAATTTAATTTTTACTTAGAACTTAAATTATTTAATTACGACCAATTAAATAATAATTTGAAATTTTTAATTTAATCTCTAAGTCATCTCTTGCTAATAGCAAAAAAAGGCATTCATTGCAAACATGCGATCTATTTCTCTAAATTGTTGTTTTCATTTATTCATCATATCAGTTCAAATGCAATCTGTAAAGGATTGTGCCGAGCTAGCAGATGGATCAATTTGACATATATAATTAGGGCTCAAATAATTTGTCATTGAGTTTTAACTATTCACCTATTAATTACAATATTATTTAGTCATAGAGTCAATCCAGTAAAAGTATTATGACTGAACTCTCCCCATTATATACCATTATGAAAGAAACGTAATTTATACTCGTCCAATAACCTTTTCATATGTATGTTACCCTCATAGAATATCCTTAATCCCATTGGGTTAAATTCGTTCACCTAATATGATCATATTTAATCTCGTAGTAATCATTACATCTTACTTCATGAAAAATCCAATTACAAACTAATAGTAATTAAATAATTCGTCCTAGACAAATGACTTGTAGTCACATTTCCTTTCATCAACCATGTAATGCCTACGAGAGGATATCATTTACCCTTTATTAGGTTATGAATTTCATTACTATAAATGAAGCCATGTCATGTAGAAGTCATATATCCAATGTACCAACCTTCTGATCTTTTACCAATTGAACTCAAACTTTCAATACATCAAAGTACACAAGTCATGCAAACATAGTTAGTCACTTACTTAATATTAAGGTAAGCCACACCATGAACGGATCTAGGGTAAATTCAACTTGGGTCATGTTCGATGTATTATCATTCTAGACAATTACCCCTATGTCTCTATCTTCTAGAAGTCAACCACTTTTATACCTAAGACAAGATATCTTCCCAATTTGACTTGATAGACGACATAATAGTTCTTAAATCGATTTACTCAATTTTGAAGACTATGGGCCATTTAGATTGCCTACTAATATCAATTGTCTTCTCACATTATGATCTGACCACATAATGAAACTTTCTATTAGTTAAACATTAAGTAATCAGTGAGTCAAAATTTGTTTATACATTTTGTTTTGTGAGCAAAGACAAGGCAAACACAAACGATATTAATGAGAATAATGGAATTTTATTAAACCAGTCTATTCAAAAAATTACATAAACTACACTAAATGCACTAAATCCCAACATACAAATCATTACCATACGCTCCAACAACTATCTCAAGCTAAAAAACTCAAATATCAAAGATGGGGATAGCGAAAACTCATCTTCTTACTTTGTTGGGAGCTTTCTCTCTCTAATCATAGCTTTCTCTCACTAATCTACTTGAAACCTTAGACTCAAATGAAAAAGATAATAGAGGAAATCAAGTAAAATGTTGTTTTCTAACAAGATTGAATGGAAGAAAACTTGGGTTCTTAAGTGAGGTTTTCTTGTAAGAGAAAGGAAAAAGAAAAAGTCATAGAAGGAGAGATTTTCCGATCTTCGCTTGTTACTGTCAAATATGGAGATAAGAAAATGAGATATTATCTCATTTTTCTCTTCTTTTAATCACCACGCAAAATGGGTTAAAGTTAAAATTATAGTCCACATTTCATTCCATGTTAAAAATTCAATCCAATGGT
Organism: Gossypium australe; assembly: GCA_005393395.2. NCBI lineage: Eukaryota > Viridiplantae > Streptophyta > Magnoliopsida > Malvales > Malvaceae > Gossypium > Gossypium australe. Next base: position 88,471,226 of record CM016622.1, on the reverse strand, counting down.
TTAAAATTATTCTCAATAATTTAATATTTCAAAATATAATATTTTCACTATGGATTTCATGTAAAATATTTGAAAAATTACACTTTATTCCCCTTTTTATCTCATCACTTGTTTTTATTCCATTTAAGGCACTTAATGCCTCAAAATTTCCATAATTTATACCTGTCATCCACAACCATTACTAATCCATGGCATTTAGTAATTTTCCCGACAAAAATGAAAACTTTATAATTTTAATCCTTAAAATTTTTATTTTCACTCAATCCAGTCCTAAAAGTCCTCTATCCTTGGCACTTACTTTTTTGGTCGCATGGCACGTTATAACACTTCTTTTATCTCGCTTCTTTATCATTGGAAAAATTTGCACTTTAGATCCTTATACTTGTCAAATTTATGATTTGACCCCAACACCAAAATCTCATATTTACAATAATTTCTTCAAAATTCCATTTCTACAGTTTAAGTTAATTTTTTAGAACTTCCTTTTGTTAAAACTTATTGGAAATTCTTCAGAATTTCATTGTACCGTACTAGAAATTGGGGGCTCAATCATTCGCCTCCATCACCACTAGTATTTTCATTTCTCAGTTCCCACTTGTAAGCCGCTTTCCATCACCACCAGTATCGATTCTCCTAATTATTAGTTTCCCTCTTCAAGATCCAATCAACAAATCGATAAGCTAATTCAGAAGAGAAAAGAGAAGCAAATCGAGTCCCATGCATTGAAGTAGTAGACGACAGACGATGAGAAGCAGTTGGGGGACTTTTAGATTTTGATTTTTAGCTGAGATAATGTTTGGGCCGCTCAAACCTTTAAAAGAAATTGGGCCCACATAAAGGGTTTTTCTAGCCCAAATATACAAAAACTGGGTACATCTATTTTTTATTCATCCATCCAATCCGCAACCGCAGTTTTTAACGATTCACAGTGTATCTAATTTTTACCGTATCGACCAATTATTGGTCCGACTAGTCCATCCACATCCCTGATTAGAACTATTTTTTTTATAAAAGATCCTTTAACTATATAGTATAATTTTTAAAAAAAAAAAAAAAACTAGGAAGCAAAAATATTTATAAAACTTTCAGTCACTAAAACTATTTGGTATCTAAACCTTTTTTAACTTAATTGGTATATGAAATTATATACCTATGCACTAACATCACTAATTTCTGTTGATATAACACTGACAATCACTCACACATTAACACGTGATAGCCTTTCATTATAACTCATGACAAACATAAATAAATAAAATTAAAATTAATAAAATATATAATATTTTCATATTAAAATAAACCTAGGCAATTTATTACACATGCATTTTTATTAATTTTACATGTTTAATTTTTTTATATATAAAATATCATGTTTTTATAATATTATTTAAAATTTAAAATTTAAAAAAATTAAAAATATACAAACTAATTAAAAAAATTATAAAACATTTTTCACGAAGTTGGACAAAAGGAATGAATTTGGACAATCATTCTTGATATGTTTTTACTAATTTTCTGAGGTTTTATTTTTTTTATAAAGCATCAGTTTTATGTTATTATTATAATATAAATATTAGAACAAATAAATTTATAAAAAAAAAAAATATATATAATTAAAAACAGATAAAAAGCATAAAATATTTTGAAATATATATAAAATATATAATTTATAAACTTATAGAAAATTCTAAAAAATTATACTTTATATTTATAAATTTATAAATATAAATTTTTAATTTTATATAAAATTACTAAAAGACTACATGTAAAATGAATCCAAACAAATGATTATTTGTATTTATTTGAATATAACAAAGAAATCTCAACAGATGATTGTCCATATTTATTTATTTGAATATACCAAAGATTAATACAAGTTCAGTCTTGATCCAAAAACTATTTTATACTTTTTTTATTAAGTCATCTTTTTATTTTATATATTTTTAAAATTTCAAAAATAATAATATAAATAACGATATTTTATAAAAATTTTAAAATATAAATTACTAACAACACATCTAGAATCATGAATCTAAACAATTGTTATCTAAATTCAAATGAACCTGGACAAACATGTTCATTTTTTATATGAAAAAAATTATACTTCTTTTATTTAATTTATATATTTTTAAAAAAAAATTTCTACCATGTGCCATAATGTGATTCGTTATTAATGTCACATTAACACAAACTAATAGTATTAATGCTAAAGCACTAAAGTATGTAACGGAATACAAATTCAGATTAACATTTAGGTTCAAAAAAAAATTTAGTACCAACTAAGTACTTTTGAACAAGTTCAAGAACAAACTATATATTAACCCTATATAAAAGTATCAACCTTCGTCCCCAAAAAGTATCATCCATGGTCTTTATTTACGGTATGCACTTCACATTATCTATCATATGAAAAAGGCGAAAGAGTATTTTATTGTCAATAAATTTGTTAATTTGGAATAATTTAAAGTATAACACCAAAACAACTAAGCAACGCGTTTAAGATTCACAACAATTGATCAGTGAATGAAAGAATTCTATATCAAATAATATGAAGACTTCTGCAAATCATTATGGCGCCATTGTAGCAATTACTATTAATCTTACATTGCTACAAAATAAACAAATCATCATTAAGCATGAAAAGGCTAATCGATGTAATTATGATCCCTATCCAACAAACAACGGCAGTTTATTGCAAGGAATAAACATGTAAATAGAGCCAATGCATCTTTACTGCTTCAGATTTTCCAACAGCTTTTGCAACCAGGTTTCCTCACTACCTTTCTTCATATGCCTAAAATCCTGAAGAAGATTAGTTTTGAAACTTAAGTTATACATGCATGGCTGCAACAATTTCCTACTCTGGAGTTATTAAGTGCTTGAGTGTCAACCATGAACTTCTTCTAGAGTTTGATTAGTGATAGCTTTATATCATCATCAACCTGTGAGACACCTTTTAAGACCAAATGGCCCGAAGGGATCAAATACCTTACAGGTTGGTGTGAATTGTGAAACTAAGCCTATGAGGCATAACTTAAGGTATAGCTACAACTATCCCAAAACAGTTTCAAATGTCCTCTTCACTAAATCATCAAAAATTGAGGTTGCAAGGAAAATTCCCTTTCATTAGCATGCATGACAAAGAAAACTGCACACATGAAGACCTTTGCTGCCACTGGCACAAAAGAATACATGCACTACAAACTTCAGGTTGGATTTAACCAATTGGAACTTACCAGCACCATTTCTGACATAGTCTACACTATGAAACCTTCAGCAGTTGATGAAAAGCTTCTTGAGGTATGTCAACAGAACCAACTCGCTTCATTCGCTTCTTTCCTTCCTTTTGTTTCTCCAGAAGCTTCCTCTTTCGAGTAACATCCCCACCATAACACTTTGCGAGGACATTCTTTCTCATTGCTGAGATTCTGAATCCAGTAAATAAAGGCTTAACCAATGAACATTATACAGTAATTAAAACTTTTAAGGAACTTAAGGAATGAAAGACACGTCACTTACGTCTCCCTTGCAATAACCTTTGATCCAATTGCAGCTTGTATGATTATCTCAAACATTTGCCTAATCAGAATTGGACCATCAGTATTAACAATAATTTAATTCATGTGAAACTCATACTAGACTTTAAAACAACAGACCTGTCGATGAATTTCTTAAGCTTGTCCACCAGTTCACGACCAACTCGTTGTGCCTTCAGAGAGTGAACAATTGTCGCCATGGCATCAACTGGCTTCCCATTTAAGAGGATATCAAGTTTTACCAAATCAGATTGTTGGTATCTGTGAAGAACATCAATGACTTATTAACAATAGGAAGTAAGAGGCTCCTGTTGTTGGAGACATAGGAAAAAAATACGTCAGCAAAGGTTTCATGACATCACTTTGGACAAGGATTTCACTGAAAATTTAGGCCAGATCAAGAGACAATACTCATTGCTAGCAGTCCGAGGTAATCAGGAAATCTATCTAGCAGAGACCAGTTCTATGTTTCACCACTTGCTCCCCAAAGTGCTATTATAGGACATTAAACAGCATATTTGCGAGACAAAAAGGCAGAAAGAAGCTTACTCTGAATCTTCATAATCAAAGGAGGCATATCCAGATGTTATACTCTTCAACTCATTGTAAAAGTCGACAACAATTTCCCTCAGAGGTAGCCGATACTTCATAAAAGCCCGTTGACTGCATAAAAGGAATGGCTGTGCATGAGTACTGGAAAGCTTATGACATGGCATTTTCTCAGTGGTAAAAATTTAAAACTTCTAATCCTTCTAATCTAATGAACAAAAAAGCCCAAGTGGATTTCAGCGTAAAATTATATGGAATACCTAACTTGCTAAATTGATGGAAGATGGAGAAAAAAAAAAGAATGTTTCAGAATCTTGGTTGAAAGCACAGCTACAACTAAGAATAAAGAACCTGAATTTCTACATCATATAATTTAATATTTCACTGATTAATTCAAACATAAGAATGAACCAGTAGATTTTTTTGCATTAATGCAAAGATAAATAGAAACCATTTTATTGAAGATTACCACTGACGAGTTAGAAAAGCAAAGATTAAAGAAATCGCAATGGCATAAATCACCTGTCAATGAATGAGTACTCCAGCTGTTGGCCTCTCCGCTCCGAGCAAAGGGTAATAACAGGCCCCACATACCTACAAGAAAGCAAAAACACCTAAAAGAATAAAACCTTTTGCATGCTGCAGAAAATAGATAGCAAAGGGGTACGGGAGCTTACTCACTAGGAATAATAATAGTTGCTATCACAGTAGGTTCCCAACAGGCTGTAACTCGTTTCTTGGGATCTGAGGACAATGCAGCAGGATTCTGAACTTCTACCTTACTACATAAGATCAAGATATATAAAACATGTCAAAACTCAAAACCAACTTCACTAAGCCTATTTCTCTCCAAATAAAGATTGAAAAAGGCCACCATAGTATGTACCTTCCATCAGAATACTCAAAAATATAAGGAACAGTTGGAACAGTGGAAATGACATGAGCTTCATGCTCCTACGTCCATAATACAAACTGTTATGACATGCAAATAGAGAAAGAATATTTTTCTAATGGAAAAAATGGGGAAAATTACCTGTTCAAGTCTTTGATGAAAAACATCCATGTGAAGTAAGCCTAAAAACCCACACCTGCAGGAGGAATACAGGAGACGCACTACAAATTATTCCATTATAACAATGCAAGTCTCCATAATTAAATAGTAGAAGAAAACTGTTTGACTATTGGTACTTAGAGATAAGCAACAAAATATAAGACAGAACACCTAAAACCCAGTCCAAGTGCTGTGCTACTCTCCTTAGTAATAGAGACGCTGGCATCATTGCATGTTAGTCTCTCTATAGCATGGTTAAGTGCATCAAAATCAGATCCATCTGCAGGATAGAGACCAGAAAACACCATATGTTTTGCAGGTTTGAAACCTGCGATTTAGAAGCATAGAAAATATATAAAAAGGGTGTCTATTTTAAATAAAAAAGGAAATAGGAAGTACAGTGTATCAAAAAATAACAAAAAGATGAAGCCTGATGATATACCAGGAAGGGGCTCTACAGTAGTCCGAGTGTGATATAGCGTGTCCCCAATACGCGCCTCTTTTGTGGAACGCATGCCAGTCACCACATATCCAACTTGACCACTTAGAAGGACTCCAGTGGGAGTAAGTTCTGGATGCATGATCCCAATATCCAACACTTCATAAGTTTGACCAGTTGCAGCAGACGAAATCTTATCACCTTTACGTAATGCACCATCAACAACGGCAACATGGCAAATTACACCTTTGTATTCATCATAATAGGAATCCAACAGAAGCATACGTAAAGGTGAACTGCTGCTTCCAGGAGGGGGAGGAATCCTCTCTATGACTGCTGGAAGGACATGCTCAAGCCCCTGCCCTGTTTTAGCAGATGTTAAAAGGGCATCACTAGGGTCAAGATCAAACATTGATTTTAACTGAGCTTTGACACGATCAGGGTCAGCAGTAGGCTGGTCAATCTTGTTTATGACAGGGATTATAGTCAGGTTAGATTCAAAAGCGAGATAAAAATTTGCAACGGTTTGCGCTTGAACACCTTGGGCTGCATCAACAACCAAAAGAGCACCTTGGCAGGCTGCCAGAGATCTAGACACCTCATAACTGAAGTCCACATGTCCCGGTGTGTCGATCAGATTTAGCAGAAACGTTGACGGTTCATCAATATTACCATCATTGCATCCATGGAGCTTGTATTTGTGGAACATAGTCGCCGTTTGAGCTTTAACTGTTATTCCCCTTTCTCTCTCTACCTAATAACATCAGAAAAAATATTATGAAGTTTACACCTTTAAACCAAAGCTAAACTCAATCCTTTCGTTTTCTTTTTTACAATTTAAACCAAATTTAACGTTCATATGAAAAAATAACAAACACCCGATTCTAGTTTCTCTTTAAACAATAATTGCAATGTCAATAGCTTGCCTTTTCATAAACTTATCAAACTAAGAACCATTTCAGAAGCAATAAAAAATCTTTAAAAAACCACACACACACACAGTTCAGGTCTCAATCCAAATAAAGAAGTCTTAATCTAAACAAGAAAATTTACCTGTAACTTGTCAAGATACTGTGGCTGACCATGGCCTCTCTTAATTGTCCCAGTAAGCTCTAACAGTCTATCAGCTAAAGTCGACTTTCCATGATCAACATGGGCTATAATTGAAAAGTTCCTAATTTTTTCAATTGGGTATCGACTCAAATCTATTGGAGCAGATTCTTTGCTGTTTTGACGAGAATGAGAGCAATATCTTTGACTTAACCCAAAAGCATCAAATGGGTTGTTCATTGAATAAAAGGGAGATAAGTATTTTCGAGGTTTAAGGGTTTTTGAAGCTCTGAATAAGGAACCCATTGGAGGGTTTTAGAGAGCTTTGCGGGAGAGAGGGAACGATGGTATAGCCTGTACCACTCTTTGAAATAAATTTTGGTTACACTATGCAGAAGACGTCGTCGTTTCTCTTTTTATTTTAGTCTAAAATCTAAATACCAATTTTTACCTCATCTTGTTGGAGTTGTAAATTACTTTGAAAATTTGAGGGTAAATTGCCTAGTTGGCCATCCAATTTTTAGGAAAATTTTATATCAGCTACTTAAAATGAAACCCTTGCAATTTGGTCACTTATCTTTTAGGTCGCTTTCATTTTAGTCACTCAAGCGTTAAATCTCTAACGTCGGTTAGCCGTACACGCTATATCATGTTTATACTTTCATTTTGGTAACTCAACTTTTAAGTTGCTTTCATTTTGGTCACTCAAAAAAAATTAAAGAATTGATTAGAGTCAAAAAAATCAAAAATTAAAGTGAAAAAGCAGTATAAACTAAAATAATATACAAAAACTGTCAAATTGCACTTGTTTATCCTATTTCAATTAAATTTTTGAAACTTTTTATTCATTGATGAATCGATTTGTTATTATAATATTAAAATTAATTAGTTTATTCTTCTTTTAAATTTTAAAATTATATTTTACATTTCGAGATTATCCTTAATGAAATCAACTCAATTAACCCATATTTAAAAATTGTTTACGAAACTTAAAATTTTGTTGATTATATAATCTTGAATCTTTCATGCTAAGCTAAAAGTAAAAGGAAAATATACTTGTAATTAATTAAATTAATTGATTGTTCTTTGTTTGAGTAAAGAAGTGATGAAAAAATTATGAGTTTTGTTTGGGTAAAAATCATGAAGTGTAGTGTGGTGGTTACTCTCCTCATCCCTTAACCATGATGTTGGAGGTTTGATCTTCATCTATGGGAATAGAGCACATTTCATACCTCTTCAAAGAGCACCTACGACAAAGTAGTCATTACTACTGGCAACGGACACCTTGGTTTCGACCAAAAAGAAAAGAAAGTGATGGAAAAAATTATGACTTTTTCACTTTAATTTTTTGTATTTAGTTTCTACCATTTTTTCATTTGAATCCTTGATTTTTTTTTACTCCACTCAATATTTAAAAAAATATTTTTTAGGTGACCAAAATGAAAATATAAACATGATGTGATGTGTACAGTTGACTTAGGTGATCAAATTACAAGAACCTCATTTTGGGTGACTAAAATGAAAGCACCTAAACAATTTACTTTAAATTGAATTATGAAAAGATAAAATATTTTTAATAATAAAACACCTACTAAATTAGCCTAAAATATGATTTTCAAAACATTGGTGTGCATTTGGAAAAAATTAGTAAAATCTATCTAACATGGGCTTTTCACGAGTTGAAGAAAATTTTTAGATTGAGTTGAGAATTTGGATTCATATTTCATTTAAAATGAAATGTATACAACAATACAACATATATGTAGAAAGCATAAAAACCATAAATTTATTACATTCATACAACAATCCATCTCAGCAAGTTTGAGTCCAAATTGAAAATTCATAACACTATTTAATAAATATTAAAATTATCCCCTAATTAAGTAAGAGTGTCTTCATACTTGTTCTCTTCTCCAAAAATATCCTAAAAATCATACTAGTAAACAGCATCCTGCAGGAGATAAAATAGAATTAGAGAACTTCACATCAGGATAATAGTTGTGGCATCTATTCCAGGGTTCCCAAATGAAGACCCGTCGGTATTGGGTTTGAAACAACCAAGAGCAGGAGGAACCAATGGATAGGAATGAAAGGTGGGAGATCTTTAAATTTAATACAAGCTGCTGCCAAAGCAAAAAAACTCACCACCACCTTTACTTGCTCTTTTAATCAAACCCTCAATTTGTCTACAGCCACCGAAAATAAAAGCATTGCATTGTAGCTAGATTTTGCAGAGAATGACTCCATAATTGTTTTTAGTTGTGTGTTTTATTTGTGATTATTCGAATTCATATTTGGATCGATTCATGGTATGAGAATAACGGAGAATATCGTTCGGTTGAAAGCTATAAACATCTAGGATCCGTCTCGGGCAAAGCATAGATATTTTTCGGGAAAAAAATTGTTACTATAAATATCACAAATCACTTTTTTCAATTTTTTAATTTTCGCAGAAGATTGTTTTAAACCAAACTTTTTCCAACAAAAAGAGTGGTGGTTGTTGTGAGAGCCAATTCACCTAGTCGAGGTGGAAAACCGAACATTACAAAGAGTGAGGATGAAAGGAATATAAAGGCTGGAGGTTGAAAGTGAGTTAACAAAGTGTAGGCATGGTATCTTAAGAAATTGATCATTTCTTCCTCGTTCTTGGAGGTATTTATAAGTGTTGAACTTACCATTAAGTCACCATTATGGAACTTATGGGATAGATGTCTTTAATACTCTAATTGTTAACCTTCTTAAGTTTGGAAAGTAAAAGGTTACTTTCCAAAGCACAATCTAACATGTAATACCATTGAATTTATTTTAATATTAACAAAATATTTATATAATTTTATTTATAATTAAAATAAAACAAAATATACTTTATAAAATTTTCTTAATAATTTTACTTTTACTTTAATATATATATTTATTACCTTAATAATTCATAAGAGAAATCACTTTTCTATAAAATGAATTCACAAGAGAATTAATTCGTCCCATTTATGATTAAATTTAAATAAAACGTTTCATATTACATAATAAAATAAGTTGAGTTTGACTCTAATGTATTATAATAATAAAAAAACTCTATGTATTACATATTAATATATGTATTGATGTCAATGCAAGAAGATGTGGGTTTGAGTGTGTTGAAACGTATTATCTTTATATTTATGAGTTGGGAGGGACTATAGGTAGTTTTAGACATTGTGTCAAAAATAGTAGATATGATCAAAACTTATAATAAGATTGTTCAAAAAGTACGTTAAAGTGTATTGGTATTGTTATTAATAAAAGAGGATGTGAGTTTATGTAGATTTTAGCACGTTGAAATACATTTATCCTCTTATTTAAAGGTTGGAGTGAGGTTATGAGTAATTCTAAGTGCTGTTAATACGTTAAAGAGTGTTTGGATGAAAAATTTTAAAAATTTTGAGTTTTTTTTTAAATGCTAGCAATTGCTTTGGTTGGATAAATAATTTATTTTAAAAAATAAATTATAAAATATATATGTTATAATTAAACAAAATTAGTTTTTGAAGTTTAAGTTTTTCATCTTAGAGTGAAATCATATATATTAAATTGAGGAATTATGAAAAAAAACACCCATTTAGGTGGAATTTGAAAAAAGAATTTAAGCTATTAAAATTCTCTCTTGAAATTACTCACAAATTTTAAAATTCTCTAACATATTTACACAAACAAATAAATCCATTTTTAGAAATTTGAAAACTTTGATACAAATCCCTAGTACAAATTTCTCACACAAACACACCCCAAAGGTCTTTATATTTTTTTTAAAAAAAAATTCTGAGTATTTTAATTTTGAGACATTGAATACCTATATTTTTTATTTAGAAATATCGATCCCTTCATCCAATTTTGTAATTATAAAAAAGATAGAACCATTATAAGTAATTTTTTCGAATAATCTCATTATAGGTTTTGATCATATTTAATTTTTTTGATACAATGGCTAAAACTACCCATAACCCCTCCCTACCCTATAAATAGGAGGATAATACACTTAAACGCACTCGAACCCACATTCTCTTCAATCGGCAACAATACCAATACTAATTGAGCTAAAACTCAATCAACATAAGTATTTTATTATCAAGTGGATGTCCATCAAAATAAAAATAAATTTGATGTATTTTAAGATTCTAATAATAATTAGAAGTAGAGTTTTATTTCATTTACACTTATTATACCTATAAATATAGACTTTGGAAAAATATTATAAGATTGTATCCATCAATAAAAATAAAAATAAGTACTTATTTGCTCTCCTCTTTTTTGTTTTCTTGCTTTCTTTATTATTTATTTAATAATAAGAACAACTTTTTTAGTTATTTTTATTTTCAATAAAAAATCCTAAAATATTTTAAAAATTATAATCTTTTAAAAGGGAAAATTACCAGAAAATACCTCTTTTTTACAAAATTTACGGAACAGGACCAGTTTTTTAATTATTTACAAGAAAGGGTCATTTCCCCCGAAAACGCGTCCACGTCAGCGCATTTTAAGGGGATGCAGCAGGAAAACGCTCCCTCGGGGACGCGTTTTGCCAGCTTTTAACGGTCAAATTTTTTTGACCGTTAGGCCTCCAACGGTAAAAAAAAAACTATAAAACCTCCCCACCCTTTCATTTTTTTTCACACAAAGGTCCTAACTCAATTTTCTCTCAACTTTCTCTCAAATTCCTCTCAAATCCCTCTCAAATTCCTCTCAAATTTCACAATAGTCCTTTAATTTTTACAAAAAGCCCTGTTTCAAAGTTTTTTGAAATACTTATTTTTTGTTAAATTTAAAAATATTCGATCGTATTAGCAATGGCCGAAGAATTAATTCGTCTTGACAATAAACACATCTCCGTCCATCAAATGACAATGGTAAGTTATAATTTTAATTTTTCAATACTATTTAATATTTTTTAGGTTTATACAATTTTAATTAATTTTTATTTTATAATTTTTTAAACAGTCTGTAGATCGGGTGTTGCAATGTTATATTCGCAATTTGCCTGGTCCGCCATCGCCGTTGATCGAGAATTACCTACAAGAAGTGGGTTTTTGGCACGTGGCCACGATAGGCCAGGGGTGCAAGTTGGACCCGAAGCTAATTAGTGCGTTGATAGAGAGGTGGAGACCGAGACGCACACTTTCCATCTTCCATGCGGAGAGTGTACTATCACTCTAGAAGGCGTGCATTTGCAATTGAGATTGCCGGTGGATGGGTATGTAGTCACTGGGTCCGCAACTTCTGGTGATTGGGGAGCCGTATGCTACGAGCTTTTGGGTGCTATTCCGGAAAACATTTACGGAGGTCGGATCGAGATAGGCTGGCTACGAGACACATTCCCGGAGCCGGATAATGATTCGACCGAAATAGAAAGAATACGGTATGCTCGAGCATACATTCTTGAGATGATTGGAGGCTATCTGATGTCGGACTTGTCATGAAACCTCGTACATCTGAGATGGCTGCTGAAACTAGTTGATTTTAGAGCAGCCGGTGAATTGAGTTGGGGGTCTGCCGTGCTAGCAAAATTGTATCGGGAGATGTGCGGGGCGATGCTGCCGAATAAAGCGAAAATTAGAGGTTGCCTATCACTACTGCAATCATGGGCACGGTTTCGCTTTCCATTTTACGTCCTCGAGTGGACCACCCATATATATTCCCACTCATAATGAGGTAAATTTAATATTATATTTTACAGTTATTACGTAGATTTAAAATATAATTGTATGCTAAAATTTTTATTAATTAGGTGGAACTATTCGGCGAGTTATGTTGGAATACCTACATCGCTTGAAGATATACGGCTTCTATTAGAGCAACGGTCGGAAGCACAAGTAAGTATTAAATAAAATATATTTTCGTAATAAAATAGTCATTTCAAATTTCGTATTTAGTATTTGGTATTTAGTATTTAGTATATAACTAATATTTTTTATCATGTTAATATAGTTTGAATGGACACCATACGAGGATCCGTTAATTCGGGTAGTAATTCTGAATGAGTTCTTTCAAAATCCAAACATTTGGCATGTGAAGGTCCCATTGATCAACTATGCCACCATGGAGATGCACCAGTCAGATCGGGTTCTGCGTCAATTTGGATTCCGACAATCGATTCCCGTGGCACCTGAGGTGCTCGATGATGAGCACAAAGTTGACTTATGGCAGTTGCATACGAATTAGCCAAGATTTTGGTCAGTGTATATCGAATTGTGGGAGAACCGGTATGATTATATACCTACTCGGGAATCGATCATCTTTCTTGAGTTAGCGTGCGTGCTGGAATACATGCCATGGTTTAGGATCCATGGCAAGCCGTATTTATTGTCAGAAGATGAGAGGCGATGACAACTTCGTGAACAAAGGGAACGACGGGGCCCTTTAAATTCAAGGAGAATGGATGATAAGACGGGACCATCAACAGCGCCGATACAACCACCGAGCCCATCAACAGCGCCCATACAGTCACCGGGCCCAACACTTCAGCCAATGACACCCACATCACAGCCTTTTCAAATTATGCCAGGTGCGTTCTCTAGCCCTTATATGTATCCTAACCCTTATATGTTTCATTTTCCCAGTCCCATGGCAGGTTGGAATGCATGGTCCGGTTCGAGTCCGTTCCCAACTACTCCGACTGGCCAGCCAATCTGTAGGCCACCGTCGCATGAGGGATCGCACGAGGCGCTATCAGGGAGCTCTTCTTTTTAGCAATCTCCTTCGCCTTATGGGTTTCAGACACCTCCACCATGGGCGATGCAAACACCTCCCCAGTAATATTTTATCAAGGTGGATAATCCTCCCAACACCCACAATCAGACCCCATGCCGGAGAAACCAGAATCCCCGCTTGAGGTTCCACAACCCCCGCCGAAAGCTAGAAGAAGGAGGAATCCAGGGCGTAACCGTCGACCACCCCTATGTGGCACTGATTCCGACCAGCACCAACATTGATTCCGACCGTCATTATTTTATTTTTTATTGTAATTTATTTTTATTTATTTAATAAAATAAAAGATGTTTTTATTTTTTATTGTAATTTAATTTATTTTTTATATCTTAAATAAAATAAAAGTTGTATTTTATTTTTTTATTGTAATTTAATTTTTATATCTTTAATAAAATAAAAGTTGTTTTTTTTTTTATTGTAATTTATTTTATTTTTATACCTTAAATAAAATAAAATTTATTTTTATTTTTTATATCTTTAATAAAATAAAAGTTGTTTTTTTATTTTTATTGTAATTTATTTTATTTTTATATCTTAAATAAAAATAAAAGTTGTATTTTATTTTTTATTGTAATTTAATTTTTATTCTTTAATAAAAATAAAAGTTGTACTTTATTTTTTTATTGTAATTTAATTTTTATATCTTTAATAAAATAAAAGTTGTTTTTTTTTTTTTATTGTAATTTATTTTATTTTTTATATCTTAATAAAATAAAAGTTTTTTTTATTTTTATTGTAATTTAATTTTTATATCTTTAATAAAATAAAAGTTTTTTTATTGTAATTTAATTTATTTTTATATCTTAAATAAAATAAAAGTTTTTTATTTTTTATTGTAATTTATTTTTTATATCTTTAATAAAATAAAATTTGTTTTTATTTTTTATTGTAATTTAATTTATTTTTTATATCTTAAATAAAAATAAAAGTTGTTTTTTATTTTTATTATAATTTATTTTTATTTTTATATCCAGAAACTAAGAAGAAATGGATGAATTAGGACTAAATTGGATAAGTGAAAAAGTATGAGGGGTTAATTTGTAATTTTATCAAGATGAATGTTGATCCAATGTATGAATTTTGAAGGATCATAAGGGGCAAAATAATCATTTAGCAAGAAAGATAATTTTGAAGAATAATGATAATGGTGATATTTTAGATTAATTGAATAACTTTTTTTTGTTTTGCAACTTAGCCCTTCTACAAAAATTCACCATTTTCATCAAGAAATTAAAAGAATTTTCATAGCCACCAAGAGACAAAAATGATAAGGAGGCTATTAACTATTTCGATTTGGACACTAGCGAGATGTATGGCCTGGGTTCCTACACCATCCGCATAACTTCCATTGGTTGGTTGTTTCTTGAATATCCATATTGTTGCATATTCTAGTCGAGCAAGGTCGACCCTTTGGTTTGCGACGCAGTTCTCTATCTGGTAACAGCTTAAACAGAGCAAGCGATACAGACGGCCACTTACGTTCATCTGGGACTGGTGGGAATACGTGTCTCCACACGTTGTACATGTAGTCTATTTTATACACTTCGTTGACATAGCTCATGGGATCCAGACGGAGATTTTGACAAGCTGCAATTACATGAGCGCATGAATAACGAAGTGCGTCAAATATCCCAGAATCGTAGGTCCTATTTCTCAAGTGTACACGATATTGCCTGCCAACAATACCTTGATTCGATCTGTCAAACTCCGTCACACGAAACCATAGGTTGTCGCGATCGCGACACACTGTGTGCATGGTGTTGGCTCGTGCCTTCGCCTTGTTAATTTCTCGCAATACCTTCGCACACCATACATGGCCTCCCTGCATTTGGCCTTTATAACTCGCTGCTCGCTTCGAAATAGTGCTGCTAAACAAAAATATGTCTCTCGTACAACTGATGTTATCGGCAAATGACGCGTTCCTTTTAGAACAGAATTTATGCATTCGGCCAGGTTTGAGGCCATATGACGGTCCTTATTGATCTCGTACCCTACTAATATAAGTTGATAGCGAATATTACATACCACTCTTCAATTAAGAATAAATTGAATATTACAAACGAAATTATATTAATAGATATTACATACCTATGATGGTCACTTGCCGTCGTTCAGTAGATCGATGTTGCCCGTGGTAGTTGGACGCAACATGCCTCAGGCAATATCGATGGTGTGTGCGATGCCACAGGCTTCCCTGTCGCTTTATTGCGGTTAGTATTCCAGGGCCCCGATCCGGTATAACGCATATATCAGGTTGGGGGCAGACATGCCTCCTTAACCTAGATAAAAAGAAATCTCAGTCATCAGCTGACTCCCCCGGTGTTATTGCAAACGCAGTTGGAAGGATTCTCCCACTGCCATCCTGTGCCACAGCTAGCAATAGCCGATGCGTATATTTACCATACATAAATGTACCGTCAATTTGTACCAATGGCTTGCAGTATAGAAATGCGTCTCGGCATTGCTTAAATGTCCAGAATAGACGCTTGAACACTTGGCATCCACGGAGCAATCGATCGTTGTAGTACTCTGGTTCCGTTTCAAGGTCTGTTATGCTGCCTGAGACATATCTCTCCATCACTTGACACCACTGCCACACTTCATTATATGAAGCGTTCCACTGACCATGCAACTTTTCCAACGCCTTTTGCTTAGCTATCCAAGTCTTCCGGTAAAAGGGCGTGTACCCCAATTGGCTACGAATATTAGCAATTAAGGCCAGCACTGAAGTCTTGGGATCCGCTTTCACCGTCAGTATTATTAAGTTAGCTAACATATCTGAATCCATCCTGGGATAATCTTGTGAAACACCTGGCAATGAAGTACGTTAAATAATGCAACATTACGTAATATCAGTATTATTCAAAAACCTTGAACACCTAGTGATATTGTACCGGCAAGACATGTATGTGGACCTTTGTACTTTTTAATCTCCCACAAGCCTGTCATTTTCCTTAACGAGGCCATAATTTTCCATGAACATGTACTGTCTTGCACTGCACACTTGGCCTCGTACTTATCGAGTTTGGATTTAACCATCTTGTAGTTAACCCCGTTCTTGATGCTATATTGTTTCAATGCACCAAGAAAACTATCCTTGTTGGAAAACTCTTTACCAACTTCTAATTCACCCGATCCAACGATGAACTTGTACGGTCACGCCTTCTGTGTGGTAGTTCAAGAAACTCCAATTCATTGTCTTGAGATAGATTGACATTATGCATATGGGCTGGAGGCGAGTATGCCCTGAATCGCGGATCTTCTTCTTCTTTTTCATCTAAACCTCCTTCAACATCTTCAGGTACGGTTGGAACAGGCTCCGGTTCAAAAAATAATGTAACTTCTGCACCATCAGGGCCGCCTCTCGAGGTGGATCCACATCGGACTCATCATCTGATCCACCATCATTTGCAACGAATGAGGTCCCCTCGCCGGTGGATATCGTGGGGAGTACATTATCTCTTCTTAAACAAATTTCGTAACGTCCCCAATCATATGTGGATTGCCAACCACTAGAAGTTGATGACGTTCCTCAATTTCTAGCATCGAACGTCGAAGGAAGGATATGCATGTCCCATCCACCGACTGAGTGTCGTGCAGGGGTTGTGTTTTCCATACTACCACCAAATACGGGCGCTTCCGTATTCTGCCTCCCACTAACAGAGTGTCGGCTTGGGGTCGTGTATTCCCCTCGAACAGCAGTAGATGTTGAAGTCGAAAGAAGATCACTTGGCAATGAAAATTGTACATATACCTCAAGATAGGGTGATCCACTGGCAAGATGAGTCTCCACCATTGCCTCCAAGCTCTGAGGACCTTTGATGTCGAATGAGTCATATCTCACGGGATCAACCGAAGCACAAAATCTATACTTAATAGACTAAACTTTCATTGGCGTTGTTCCGAAGATTTTACGTCTAATTCTTTTGCGAAGTTCTGTCAAATCTATGTTCTAGTTAAAAACCAGTCGCGCTGTGTTCTTCGATAAAAAAACAACACCGTTTTCGGTGTCACAAACCTCACCATCATAGTAAATAACAACACTAAT
Organism: Gossypium australe; assembly: GCA_005393395.2. Classification (NCBI taxonomy): domain Eukaryota; kingdom Viridiplantae; phylum Streptophyta; class Magnoliopsida; order Malvales; family Malvaceae; genus Gossypium; species Gossypium australe. The sequence continues at coordinate 88,453,815 of CM016622.1, read as the reverse complement.
ACGTTCACTCATCTTCAGTTTCTATTTTACTTTTGCCCCAATTTCTATTATGCAACCTAAGAATGAAATTTGGCTCATTTATATTCTAAGGACAATTACGAACTACTGTAGCAAAAGAGCGTCCACGTGGGAGCTTTTTTCAGTACTCTTGCTGACAGTACATCCTGCTTGAAGCGTTTTGGTCACTATTTGTTCAGAAACGTCTTCTCAAAATTATTTTGTCAGAGACTATTGTAGCAAAAGAGCGTCCACGTGGGAGCTTTTTTCAGTACTCTTGCTGACAGTGCATCCTGCTTGAAGTGTTTTGGTCATTATGTGTTCAGAAACATCTTCTCAAAATTATTTTACCAGTAACTACTGTAAAAAAAAAATAATTTTTATCTTGCTAATATATTTTTTCCACCCAAAATCTAAAATTATTTTAATTAATTAACCATAAAATCTAATTCATTAATTTTCTCATAAAAACCCTAAGACCCTAAAACCCCTAAATCATAGCCTTAAAACCCTAAAAACCCATACCATAACCCCTAAAAAAGCTAAAAACCCTATCGGGGGAAAGCAGGCAAAATGCGTCCCTGAGGGATCGTTTTTGCCACATCAGCAAAGCGCGCCCTCAAGGACGTGATTTGTGCTGATGTGGCACAAAACACTCCCTCGTGGAAGCGTTTTCTTGCTGCATCCCCTTAAAACGCGCTGACGTGGACACGTTTTCGGGGGAAATGGCCATTTCCGGTAAATAATTAAAAAATCGGTCCTGTTCCGTAAATTTTATAAAAAAAAATATTTTATGATAATTTGCCACTTTTAAAAAACATTTAAAATTTAAAAAATCATATAAAAAGTTTCAACATTTCAAAAAAGAAAGTTCTTTCTATTGACTTCTTGACTGGTTATTAGGTGACTGGTTGGTTGAATAAATATTAAATCAAAATTTTAATATAATTTTTAAATTAAATTAAAAAATAAATTTTCAAATTTAATTTTAATATTATTGAGTTTTTTCAAATTTTTTTGGACTTTTTATGAGTTTTTGAATTTTATAAATGTTTTTTTTAATTTTAAAGAGTTTTATTTTTTAAATAAAACATTCTATTTTTTAAATATTTTTTTTATAATTTTTATGTTCTTTTAAAGATTGAGGACCAAATCAACAAAAACTATAAAACATTGAGGGCCAAAAGTTGTTCTATCTCTTTATAATTGAAAATTTGGATGAAGAGATCAATATTTTTAAATAAAAAGTACAACGACTGATAAGGTCTAAATTTTAAATTATAAAATAGTACAACAACCTCTAATATATTTAAACCTAAAAAGAATAAAAATTTGCAATTAGATACTTAAAACTTATATTCCATAAAAGAAAACTAGTAATAATTTTTATTTTATCTTTAATATAAAAAAAATACAAAAATAAATGTGTTCTTCTAGTACAATTATAGTTTTGCATTGATTATGCTTTAAATGTCAAAGTCATCAATATCTCTATTGGAATTTTGTAATGAAAAACCTAGGAAATTAAATTAGGGACTAAATAATCAAAATTCTTAGCTTCGACCACTTCAAATTTCCCACTTTTTCAAGTCTTTCCAAATTCCACACTTTCTTCATAGTCTACCAATGTATTTAATGAAAGACCTACCTCTATCATCTTTTCTTTATAGGCCTCAACATTAATATGATTTTATGAAACAACTCTTTGATTTATGTTTGGGGGAAATTTTGCATTTTTATCAAAATCATGGTTTAAAAATTAAAATTTTAATATTTATGATTAAGTCTTAGCCTGATTGGTATGAGTATTATTGTCAATACAAGAGGATGTAGTTCGAGTGTGCTAAAGTGTATTATCATCCTATTTATGGATTGAGGAGGGACTATGGGTAGTTCTAGACATTGTGTCAAAAAAAGGATATGATTAAAACCTATATTGAGATTGTTCAAAAAAAATATTTACAATAATATTCTCTCTCTTTGAATTTCAAATTTTTATATATGCATAAATTGATAATGACCTAAAACAAATCACATCCATGAGTTATATGATTTAGTGTTTGTATGCGATAAAAATATTATGGAAGTCACTGTATTGAATGTCAGATTACATTTTGTCCACTCCACTTAAAAATGGGTATATTAGTTCCTGTATATTAGATTAAAGAACACACTGACCATTTCTATTAAAAATTTTATTAATTTTTACTATTAAAAACTAGCATGGCTGACAGAATAACCAAATAGTGGCATGTGTACCTCATGCTAACATACAGAGACCGTTTTTTAACAGTAAAAATGGATAAATTTTTTTACAAAATAAATAATTTGCTCTTTGATCTAACATATAAGAACTGATTTGTCAATTTTTTTGAGTAGAAAAAGGAAAAACGTAACCCAACTCTTAGTAAAAGATCTTCCATGATACTTTTACTAAACTTTACTAGTTTAATATTTATATTGTTGAATTTGAAATTTCCATTTTATTATTTAAAAATGACCCAATTATACTTTAATTTAGTCAAAATTGAAAGTAACTGATTTAGAATTAAAATGTTTTATATCAAATTGAATCCAACAAGTAACCCCCTAGTCATGGTCCACCATGTTGTTTTCAAGGACTTAAAATTATTAAAAGGAAAAACCCATAGGTATTTAATCTCATTTTAATATATTTGTACATGTTTAAGTACAAATCACATTAGATAACCCAATTAACCAAATGATCTAATTAAAAATGGAAATTTATTTATTGAAGTAAAATATATTCTTAATATATATATGAGGTTGTAACTAATTCAAGTATGGAAAGTATGTTTCCAATATTAAGCTAAATGTTAGGATGCATTTTATATTATATATTTAATTATATCTTTTTTTTATTGAAATAGTATTGAAGGTCGGTATAAGGGTTATAAGGTCTGAACTTATGTCATTTACGTACTTGATGAAAGAAAGGATTGCTGGGGAGTAATATGTTGTTCTATTTCATCACTCGCTTGCTTTATTATGGATGTGTATTACTCGTTTCTTATGTCTTTGTCTCTATTGCATTCTATCTCATCATATCACATTCTGTTCTGCGATATTTGAGAATTACCGCCAATGCCTCAATGTAGTTGTTCGAGATAATCTTTTATTCCATAGTCCCAAGGCTATTTACAACCAGCCAATTAAGAATTCCCAGATGTACTAGTACTAGCAAATGCCTCAAAGATGCAATTATCGATTCTCTTGAGATGCAACAATTACCATGAGTAAACACATTAATTTAATGACAAGGAGCGTATTTTTTCTATGCTAATAATACTTATACTTGCTCTGCTATTCTGCCCAAGTCTAGTTGAGGAAGAGTCGCTTGCTCTACTATGGATGTGTAATCATGAAAATTACTATCATCTGCACAGATGTTGGATATATATTTTACACAACTCTTAAATAGAAGGATAATACGCTTCAGTGTATTTGAACCCACGATCTCCTACACCGATAATAATATTAATGCCAATCAAATTAAGATTCAATCCGCATTATTAGTTAAATATTAAAATTATGCAGAATTGTTACGCCTATTTTTCCATTTATTTTTAGTTTTGATCTATTTTGTATTAAAATTAAATTAACCCTTTAATTAAGAAAATAGACCCTTAATTAATTAATCTGTCTTAAATTCTCCCTATTTTCACGGCGTAATACTTTGCTCCCCGTATCTAACACGTACCAAAGAGAAAAGAAAAACTTCTCTTAAATTTCACTCCAAAGCACCAAAATCTGAAGAATCTCAGATCAGAGCTCTCAATTTTCTCTTATTCTTTTCCTTTAATCCAAACAAACAAAAAGGAAATGAAGAGATTAAGAAGCTATTACATGCAGTTTCGACACAACAACAATCAAGCAATGGAGCGTAAATGGATCTTCCCATTAGCTGTTGGCTCCATTGTTTCTTTATTTTTACTCTTCTTAACAACCTTAACCTCTTTCGATGGCTCCCCTTTTCTTTTCTTCTACCGTTCCTCCGCCGTAACCGGCGGTCCCTCTCCTTTCGTGGAAAACCAACTAAAACCCATCCCTATTTCCACCCTCCCTCCTCCTCCCCGCTTCGCCTACCTCATCTCCGGCTCTGCCGGCGACGGTCGGATGCTTAAGAGGACTCTTTTAGCCCTTTACCATCCTTTGAATCAATACGTGGTTCATCTTGACCGGGAAGCTAGCTCTGATGAGAGGCTCGATCTGGAGAAGTTCGTGAAGGATCATCCAGTGTTTAACAAAGTAGGGAATGTTAGGATGATTGTGAAAGCTAATTTGGTTACTTACAGAGGCCCTACTATGGTTGCTAATACGCTTCATGCTGCTGCAATTTTGTTGAAAGAAGGTGGAGATTGGGATTGGTTCATTAATCTTAGTGCTTCTGATTATCCCCTTGTTACCCAAGATGGTGAGTTGGATCTTCCAAATAATTAATTCCCCCCCTCCCATTTCTTCGTAAAGAAAATTCCATTTTCTTTGATTTTGGCTTTGAGATTTTGGGTATCTTTCAGATTTGTTGCACACATTTTCGTACTTGCCAAGGGATCTAAATTTCATCGATCATACAAGCAATATTGGGTGGAAAGAGTGAGTACATTTGTATTCTTTTATAGCCTTTAAATCCTAGTTTTCCTCAACCTTTCCTTTTTTGGGTATCTTTTATATCAAGAAACTGATTGATTGTTGGGGTTTTGTTGTTGTAATGGCAGGTTCCAGAGGGCTAAACCAATCATTATTGATCCAGGATTGTATAGCATGAGAAAAGCTGATGTGTTTTGGGTTACACAAAAGAGAAGTGTGCCTACTGCATTCAAACTCTTTACAGGTAAAAGGCGCTGAAAGCTTTGAATTATATAGTGTTGTGTTTGGCTAATATATGCAGTTGTGGAAATCTTGGTGATGTCGTTTTTTTGCCATTTTTAGGTAAGTTCTGTCTAGATAGACACTCTGTTTTGTCTTTTCTATTCTTGTGAGGATAATTGTTAGATATAATGATCTCTTGGCAGATTTAAATAATCGGTTTAGATAATATTTCACTGAGTACATTTGTTTATATTGTTAGATTAGTATAATTGAGGTTGAAACTGGAATCTAGTTTTGACTTGATTTGATTCTTTTGTGACAAAGTTAGAGGTCAAAGTTAAGGACTGTAAATACGGTTGTTTTTCTTTTCTTGTCTGGGTTTCCCGAAGAACAATAGATTTGACTGAGCTTTGATTTGAATTGAAATCAATTGGTTGGACTGTGGAGAACAAGCAACTTTCTGGTTCATGTTCTGTCAGCTTTCTGATCGCTTAAAAGCAGCTTATTGAAGTGATTATATAAAGGAAGGCCAATTGTTTTGCTTTCAAAGCTTCTCATAGTATGATAAGATATTTCAGAATTTCTGATTAGAAGGAAGTGGACAAATATCTATAGTAGAATGACATTTCTTCGCTGCTTCACTTGTTTAAGTAGCTAGTTGCAGAATGTGGAATAGATGCACTTTAAGAAAGCTTTGCTGCTCAGCACAAGGGATTGTTGGTGAGAAATATTTGGGAAGATTGGTGTAATAGGCAGAAATCTCTGTCAGGATACTAAATTACTTTTTACTTATTATTATCTTTCCTTTGTTCCTGAAATAGCCATGAAACATGTTTGATCTGGGGGGTTTTGATGGTGCCCCTGCCAATTAGACGGTGAAACCCATGCTTATCTGCCAAGTCTCTAGCTTCCCCTTAAAACATAGAAATTGAAAGATTTTTAGGAGACATGCATCTTGCACATTTGCCTATCCATTTACAATTGGTTTTGCTGATATTGCCAAAGCCTTTATAGAAACCTGGATGTGCTAAAAAGATAATTTATGTGTACTCTTCTTCGCTCATTTTCTCCTGTGTCCACTTTTTCTAGAAAACAAAGTTTAAGCAGTGAGTTTGTTCAAGTTTTATTTGAACACTGCCTAGTTCTTCTCTGGCTTTACCTATAGGCTATTACTTTTTCCTGTGGTTTATTTTTGTTTTAATTTTAAATGTCATATTGGATGGTTAATGGTTAACACTGAGCACTAGATCCTTGATGTTTGTCATTGACTTGATTAGAAAATAGAAATCAAAACTGCGTCTTAGCCTAAAATAAATTTCCCAGAATTCTCAAAATGTGGAATGCTTAATTATAAGCAAGAACAATGTGACTTTGTTAACCAAATATTGCCTTACTCATTTCGTTTCTGTCTTCCAAGTTTAGCTGACAAGACTTCTTTATTTCTTTTAGTTTTAACGTTTCCAAATTCATTTTCTAATTCAAGCCATGTAATTCATTTGATTTCCTTTTCATGTAGGATATTAAAGTAATTCTGTTCCTTGAAACTATCTAAACAAAAATTTAAGGCAAAACGGTATAGATTTGACGTTGCAATTAGCTTAGATCTCTAGACAACTAAATCATGCTTATACGTTATTTTATGTTTGACTTGTAATTTCATTGAATTGTATGATGTTTATAATTGTTGACTACCGATGCTTTTGCATAACATTCATCTTCATATTTTTGATAACTTTGATCAATCATATGGTTATACTGAAAGTTTATGCAGTAGAGAAAATATATTCTAATTTAGTACCATTTAGTGGTAAGGAACATATATACCATGCAGTCTAAATGTCAGAACAGTCTCATGAAGTAGTGAATTTCATCTGGAATTGGCTGCTGTATGACCATATGCATGCTATTGTGATTGGAAAACGTGTTCATTCATATTCTGGCAAAATATTTTTCAATCTAACTTGTTGCTAGAATCTATTAGGCATCCATAAATATCCGCTATTGTCTGCAGACGCTTGTAACACTGCCATTTCTTTAATAGGTTCTGCTTGGATGGCACTTTCTCGCCCTTTTGTTGACTATTGCATTTGGGGATGGGACAACCTACCTCGAACTGTCCTCATGTATTACGCAAACTTTTTATCATCTCCAGAAGGTTACTTCCACACTGTCATTTGTAATGCTCAAGAGTTCCGTAACACTACAGTAAACAGCGATCTCCATTTTATATCATGGGATAACCCTCCTAAGCAGCATCCTCACCTCCTCAGGCTTGCTGACATGCAACGGATGATCGATAGCAATGCCCCTTTTGCTAGAAAGTTCCCTAGGGATGATCCCGTACTTGATAAAATCGACTCTGAGATCTTGTCTCGCGGCCTTGATATGTTTACTCCTGGTGGTTGGTGTGTAGGAAGTGGGAAGAATGGGACCGATCCTTGCACTGTTATTGGTAACAGAACAGTCATCAGGCCTGGCCCCGGAGCTAAAAGGTTGGAAAAGTTGATCAGCTCTCTTCTATCCAATGACAATTTTAGACCACGACAATGCAAATAACTCGAACTAACACGAACTGAAACTCGCAAAGGGAGGCACTCAAGCTGCATGAGGTAGGCTTATACATGTATCAAAAGATGAAGATGATGCAATCAAGGTATTCAATGCTCCTTCTGGTAGGGTTTGAAAAAGAATGATAAGAAAGAGGTATAGGCGATTTTTTTTTATTTAGATAATTACCAGCATGATTACTGATGAACTTGTCAATTTACAAGATTAGAGATGGATCTACGTGTTGGAAATGGTGTTGGTCCCACTGGAATCTTCTCACTTTTTTGTTTCGCTAGTGTTAATTGTGTAACGATTACATATTGAAGAGAAGTTCAAGTTTCACACTTTTTAGTCTCAGCCAAATTTCATGATCCACACATTGATGGTATTATATATATATATGGTTCAAAACTTTAGGAGTAAAAATAGGGTTCCATAATATCAATCCATACTAAATAATACTCGTAAAATAATTAAGAAAATTAGCATTCAATTAACTCAATTGAAATTAACTTTTCTCTATAGAAAGCTTTGACGACTGATTAGAGGTTTAATTGTTTTTTTTTTTTTAAATTATTATGTGATGTTTTTTCTTTTAAACATTTAAGTCAAAAAAATTATATAAAAAAATTCCTTGAAATGCTAAAAAAGTTATAAAATTTTTTTAAAAATAAGGATAAATTATATTAGTAGTCACTTAACTATTAATAAATTTTATTTGGTTATGCAATTATGAAAAGCTACAAAGTGGTCATTTAACTATTTGATTTTTTCTTTTTTGTCATCCAACTATTTAATTTTATTTTTTAGTCATCAGCGGGTTAAAGGTGACAACTTTAAAATTGACATAATAGCAACTTTAACTCTCAACATTTATATATTATGTCAATTTAGTCTTGATTCTAAAAAAATGTGTAATTTTTTTTTGTATTTTTTTACTCTTTCACTTAAAAAGCTAAAAAAAAATTATCAACTAAATTTGATTGAAAATATATACAAAAAATGAAAGCACTAAAAATTCAAGATAACAATTTTCATGTTTTCTCATTATTTTAAAATTAACCCTCAATGTAAAAAAAAAAAAAAGCAAACTAAAAAAAAAAAGAGACCAGATTATACAATGTATAAATGGCGAGGGTTAAATTTTTTTAGAATCAATTTAGTTATGTTGAGGATTAAAGTTGCTATTATGCCATTTCTAAAAGCTGCCACCATTAGTCAATTGGTAACCAAAAAGGAGAATTGAATAGTTGGGTCACTATTTTGTTACTTTCTTAGTTAAGTGACCAAAAATAAAATTTACTAATAATTAAGTGATTACTAATGCTGTTTACTCAAAAAATAAAAATGAAAACTTCTAAAAATTAAGAAAATCTAAAAAAAATTCATACAAATTTTAGTCCAAGTAAATTATTTGTCTAATTGATTGGTACATCTGTAAATGATGATAAGCCTTTTCAAAAGTTTTTAGTTCTATAAATGGTTGCTTGTGCATTAAACTGAACTTGAGTTATTGCCTTAACCCACAACCAAATAAATCAATACATTGAGATGTCCCTGTACACACAAATTTCGAGTAAAGAATAAGGCTTGAAAAATTGAAAAAAAAAAATCAACTAATTTTCTTTATGAAATTATGAGTTATAACCCAAATTTGACAAAGTTTTAATTCAAAGGTAGTCTAAATTTGATCTTGGATAGATGCAGGTCACTTCAAAGATCATTGAGATTTAATTTTGAAACTGAATTTAGAGATATGTGTTACAGGACAAAATTAAAATTAGATAAATAAAATAAAGAGTAGTAAACAGTGCGTATTGATTAGTTAAAACGGTGTGTATAGGGATAGTTTAATGAAACATTACGTTTTAAGGGAACTAAAGGTCTGAGTTGTAAGAAGGGCCAACTAATTGTTCAACCGTCTTAAGCACATCATTGTACAGGAAGCTGTGAACAATTTGGTTAAGCAAAAATTATTATTTTCTTCTTCCTCTCAATTCTCTCTCTTCTTCTTCCTTTCTTTTCTATTAAAATTTCTCTCTCAGATTTTCGTAGCAGTATGCTTTGTTGAGGATTTTATTTGATTTGGATTTATAGATCTCTTGGACTTAATCTTGAATCAATGAAGTTTGCACCCAAGGTCGTTAAAACTTGATCTTAAAACAAGTTTGAAGAAAGTTTTGATTCAAGAGTCATTTAGATTTGATCTTTGAAATTTTAATTTGTTCGAAGGGTCGTTGAGACTTTATCTTGAAGAGCGAGTTTTATTCCTTTTTTTTTTTGTTGATGCAACCAAATTGAGAAGAGATTTGATCCAAAGTCTTCTTTACTTGATATTCGATGAACGATTCTGCTTTAAGGTCTTTTCTAGGCTTAATCTTGGAAAACATGTTTAACCTCTTTTCTATCGGTTGAACAAGAATGAAAAACAGATTTTTTTTAAGATTGATGCGATATTCTTTAGAATCTATGTTTTTCGTTTTCCTCATAAATTTCTTGGAATTTCGGAGAGAACTTTTAATTTTTAAAATCTTTTTTACAAGCTTTTAAACTTTTGAACAGATAAAGTTGTGTTAGATTATAGTGCGAATTAGTCCAATAAAATAGAATTATTGCAGAATATAAACTCTTTATTTGGGTAGTCAAACACTTTTATTTATTATTATATATTATTAATTTAAATTAATTAGCAATAAAATTATTTTTAAAGAATATGATTTCTTTATAAAAGAGTAATTAAATCTAAAAATATGTTTTTTTTTATCTTAGTTAAATTCATCATAAAAAAATTAGTTTTTATGCCATAGTTGAATGAATAATTTATTGTATAAAGATATTTGAATGAATAACTTGTTGTATAAAGATACTTTTATTAAATTTAAGTTAAAATTGTATTGATTGATTTTTTATTAAAATTTTTATTGATCTTTTATTTTTAGAATATTGCATTTTCAGTTTTTATAATTTCTTAAAATTTTAGTATTTCTTTTATATTTTTAAGATTTTTAGATTTTTTCATAATTTTTAAAAATTTCTTAACAAGCTTAAAAATATTTTTTTTTGAGCATTTTTGTGTTTTTTAAGAATATTTTCTTAAATGTCGTGATTTTCCATGTCACTTATCATGCCATCACTTCATGAATCATTAATGGCTTCAACCGAAAAGTAATTTGAAAGGCTTAGTTGATAGTTAATTTTCAATATTTGAGTGTAGTTTTTATTATGGGCTTATTCAGTTTTTTAATTACTTTACTACCATTTTAAGCATTTAACCTAAAAATAAAGTATATTATTTTTATTAAAAAATGTTAGGTTAAGTCATTAAATTATAAAATTTTAGTATTTATATTAATTACAAATTAAGGGTAACTTATATGAGTAGTTGTCATTTTAGATTTAGTCATTAATATTTTCGAAATTTGATTTTTTTAGTTACTTTGTCGGTATCAATAATGGAGTAATAGTAAATTTAGTCCATCAATATTTATAAAATTTATCAATTTAGTCTTAATTTTTTTTTTAAAAAAAACAACCAATTTAACCCTCAATATTTATCAAATTTATCAATATAATCCTAATTTTTTTAAAAATAGATAAAAAATAAAACTAGAAAATATTTAAAAATGATTTTTGATAAAAAAATTATAAAAAACTAAAACATTATATTTAAAAAAGAGAGTATAAAAGTGATAAAGGCGAGGCATATGGATGGAATCCCAGAGAGTGATGGTTAAAAAGCCAAGATTGATTTCTTGGGTGTGGGTTTAAAGAAAAGGTGGGGAGCTCTAAAGGATTATAATGAATTGTGTTCATCATTTCCAATTTCTCAGGCAGATATTAGTAAGAGCAGTTAATAGAAGCAACTAAATAAACTACTATTAGTTAGCCTCAACCAATTCTAGCTATGAATTAATTATAATCTTCATGTATAAATAAACCATCCAAGATTTCATCATTCATTTCTTATTACACTTCTAATAACCATCTTCATCTTCTTTATCTTTATCTTTATTTTTTTTTCAATTAAGATTAAATTGACAAATTTTATAAATATTAAAAGCTAAAATTTTTGAATTTTTTATAATTAGGACTAAATTTATAGATTATGTAACATTGGAGGAGTAATTTTTTTTTATCATACCAATGCAAAAACAATAACATCGTACTTCCATTATTGACTTAGTGACAAAAAAATAAAATTTTAAAATATTAATGATTAAATCAAAATTTTTTTAATTGTGTAACCAAAATAGAAATATTCTCATAACTAACTAATATATAGTTTATCCAAAAATTTAATATAATTTTAAAAGTTTACATAAGACACTAAAGTAAATATAAAAAGTTTATAATTTTAATAATATAATCATATTTTGTAGACTAAATGTCTAATTTTTAAATTATGATTACTGAGTACGGTAATTCATAATTAAGCTTGCATAGCATGTTTTGAAAATCCTTAGTAAAAAAAATTATTAGTAAGAAATGTTATAATTTTATAATTAGGGTTAATATGCAGTTTGGTATCTGAACTATACTTCATTCATCTTATGATTTTTTTTTTAATTTGGTATTTGTATAATCCCACTGTTAATTAGTTCGCCTCAAATTGTCACGGAAATTTGATGTGACAGAATGCTTCAATATAATGTTGCCACATGTCTTGTCGAGAGTCCATATCATTTTTATAGGGTAAATTATACTCAGGGTCATTTTAAAATAGGATTTGTTCTATTTTAATTATTTTAATTTTTTTTCAATTTAGTTAATCTAAATAAAAAAATTTATACGAATTAGTCACTGTAGTTAAAATTTCTTTTTCCTCTGATGGAATGTTAACGTGACACATTAATCTATTAAGTGTCTGACATTTTTTTTTTCAATTAAAGTTTGGTACCTTATTATAATTATTCCAAAATTTTTTCCCTCTTTCTCATCTTCATTGCTGCTATCCCCATCATCCCAATACCAAAACCCCAAAACAACCAGCTCATAAATGAAGTCTTATAGAATTATATTGGTTTTGAATTTTTAATTTTTTTCATCTCCATTTATAGTTTTGATCATTTGGATGATCTCTCCATCCTCCCTTTGTTTACACTTACTCTGTTTTTTGGGATCTATTTTTTGACAGTTCAAAGAAATGGTTGAGCGTGTGATCACTTGCGTCCACAGTCTCCGTGAGCGTTTGGATGAGACCCTTCTTGCTCACAGGAACGAGATTTTGGCCTTGCACTCAAGTTAACTTGCCATCAAAGATTGTATTTAAATTTCCCCTGCATGGTGTCTTTCTTTTCAGATGTTTACATATTTTTATAAAATTGTTGTTATTATTGTGGGATTGAGGGTAAAGGAAAAGGAATTCTGCAACACCATCAAATTATTCTAGAGTTTGAAGCTATCCTTAAAGAGAACAGAAAGAAGCTTGCTGATGGTGCATTTTTTGAAGTATTGAAGGCTAGTCAAGTATAAGAAAACCCATTTTCTCCATTAATTTTTTCATTTTTTTGGGAGGTTATAGGGTCTTGATTTTAGTGTCATTTTTGTGGTTATAGAAAGCGTTTGTGTTGCCTCCATGGGTTGCACTTACTGTTCGTCCAAGGCCTGGTGTTTGGGAGTAGATTAGAGTGAATGGTCGCGTCCTTTTTGTTGAGGAACTCACTGTTGCTGAGTATCTCCATTTCGAGGTGGTTGCTTTGGATAATCACCATAGCAGCTAGGTTGAAGATGCTGCATTTTTAAAGACCAATTATAGTGGATGAGATAAGCCAACAGATTTTAGATCCTTCAACACGAAAGGTTCCACTTTGACAACCATGACCTGGATTTACAAAGGAACTTACACAAGCAAAACCAGGAAAAACCAATGGAACTTCAACTGAATCACAATTTAGATTAGAAGCTGCAAACTTTCATTAGTTATTACAAAATGATAGCCTCAGAGGTAGTGACGCGACAAGCTTTTATATACCTCTTAGAGCAAAACTATAGTTATCTTAACAACTTGTTTAATCCTTTGGCATGCCAACAGCCTCTCAACAAGAGTTAAACTACCTAAACTGCTTCATTAAAGAGCAAGATGAAGAGTTTAATTCTACAACAGTCTATGAGAAGCCAGAGGAATACAAATCCTTTTGTAAGAGAAACCTACCATCAACAGCCACAAGGTATTCAAACAAAATAACCGACTTGGACAGTCACTTTCCCTCCTCAACTTTGCCACCACCACCATGCCCGCCGGTTGTCCATCCTGTCAAAACCAACATAATTCTACAAGACTTCATTGATGAGCTGGTTGTTTGGGGTTTTAGTATTGGGATGAAACGTATGATGGATGATGGTGATAGCAGTAATGAAGTGATGAGAAAGAGAATGGGAAAAAGGTTTTGGAATAATTATAAATAGCTCCATACACTTTAGTCAAAAGTTAAAAAAATGTTAGGTGTGAAATATTCAATGGTCTGATATGCCAAGTCAACCATACTTAAGAGGAAAATATATTTAACGAGTTTTTTTTTCCTTTGGTTATCCTCTCATAGTCTCTTTCCGGGTTTTTTTTTATAAAAATAACTCAAATTATAAAAATGACTCATTTTTTTTATTATGTACGTAAATGACCTGAAATGAATAGTAAAAATTAGTGAAACTAAAGAGATTAGCGTCAACCACTTGTCACGTCAGCCAATCATTGGCTGTTAGGATTAAAAAGATAATTTTTTGGATGGAGCCAATCTATTTGACACCAAATACTACTCTAATACCAATATTTTTGAATATTTCGAGAGCTAAAAAATAAATAACATAGGTGGAGCCATAGTGAATGGTGCCACCACTTTAATATGTCATACTTTTTTTTCTTTTGTAGTGATTGATTTTTTTAGTTTAAAACTAAAATTAATATTTTATTTGGTGGAGAATGGCGCCACCACCTTCAGACTTTTTATTTTTAATTTAAAAATAAAATTATTATTTTATTTAGTGGAGTCATAGAGAATGACACCGCCACCTTTAATATGCTAGACTTTTTTTGTACAAATTTTTAAAATTATTTTTAATAATAAAAATTAATTTTTTTTTATTTTGGTGGAGCCATTTTCTTTGGTGTGACCACTTTGGTGGTGCCATTGAGAATGACGTGACCACTATAAAAATAAATTTTTTTATTTTGGTGGGGCCATTCTCTTTGGCATGACCACTTTGGTGATGTTACATGTATAGATTTTTCTTGACATTCTTGTAACAGTTGAACCATGAAAGAATAAAAGAGAGAAATTCTTGTGTTTAGCAGGAGAGCTCAGAAATTGTGGTGAAGATGAATAACACGATGTTTTTCGTGTACTTTTTTTTTTTATGGTGAAATTGTAGAAAGTGATGATGGTTCTGTGATGGAAATATGGTGGTCGACTGGGAATGAGAGCCCTTAACCAGTTGAGTTATTCACTAAGTTAGCCGATTTAGAGCCCGTTGAGAATGTCAGTCTAATAAGTTAACATCGCGGGTTTGACTTTGATCTTAATGTCAGATGGATAGATCAGTTAGACTGTGGAGGGACATTGCAAATGCCTGAAAATCCAAATTATGGTAGGAGTTTGTATAACAACACTGTCTCGGGTCCTCGTCTACAAAAAAAGTCTAGAGGTGATAGGCATGACGCAGACATCGAAGAAGGGTTCGATAATGATGAAGATTCTGATCACGATGGTGAATATTTTAGTGACCTCGATCTTGATGAGGTTTCTGGTGATATCGACGATGAAGGCCCAGAGGAGGTTGAAGATGTTCATGCCCCTTCTTTCGGGAACCCGAGTCTTGGAATTGTTTTACGAAATGACCTATATGTTGTAACATCCTAAATTTTTGGGCCTATGCGTTTAATGGGTGGATATGTTTAATGTGTTAATTTAAGTGTTAGGGGTCCAAATTGGGCTCAGGCTTAGGCGGAGGCCTTGATTAAAATTATTTGTTTGGGCATTATAGGGTTTAAAAGGTAGTATCTATGTTTAAAATACCAAAGTGGGCTTGTGGCCCAATCTTAGGGGGTGACGCCACACAAGGGAGTAAGGGGCCCAAATTTAAGTTTCATGGAGCCCAATTCTTTTAATTTAAGTTAGTTAAATTTTGGGCATTAGGATTAGGTGGAATGGATGGCAACAAGGCTAAAATTTTGGGGGTTTTAATGTCTAAAATATGTGGATAATAAGCAGATAAAGGCTATTATTTAGGAATTTATTTTATGTGGATAATAAGCAGATAAAGGCTAAAATTTAAGGATTTTAATGATTAAAATATGTGGATAATATGCTGATAAAGGAGGGAGGAGTTAGAGATAATTAAGTCTCTTTTAGATGAGCTAGTAGATTAAGATAAAGGAGAAAAGATAGGATTTGTCTGCAAGGTTAGGTAAGTGCCGAAATTTCTATAAATAGGGGGAATATTTCTTCAATTTCGGCATTTGGGTTTTTCTCTCATTCTTTTCTCTTCTTCTCCGAGTAAAAGCCGAAAACTCCTAAAGTTCCATCTTCCTCTTCATTCTCTGTAAAAGCCGAAATCTCTAAGCCAAATCCCTCATCTTCACTTTGATTCAAAAGCCGAAACTCTTTCCATTCTTTTTCTTCCTAGTCGAAATCTTTAAGTCTCTTCCTTGTTTTCTTTTCTTCTTCTCTTTTCCTGTCAGAAACCGAAACTCTTCACTCAAGTATTTTAAAAGCCAAAGACACATCAGCCTTCTCTTGTTCATACTTTTTTCGGGATTTTCCTAAAAGCTGAAATCCTTAGATCTCATCTCCTGTGGTTGCCGAATTACTTCTATGGTGCCTATTTGTGCCGAAATCTGAAGGGAACTTTAGTGGAGTCAATAGCATAGATCTCTGAGTTATAGATCGGTAGCACTCGAATCGTGTTACTTTCGAGATTTCAAGGTAAGAAGATCTATTAGTTTCAATATGTAAATTCAGGATTTACTAACCCTTGGCCGAATATAGGAGAGGCCCTCTTTTCACATCTTTCCAGCTTTTTGAGCAAAGTTGTAGATCGGTCTAGCAAGGGTATCGACATTAATCAGGTGTGTAACCTTTCTCACTGTTAGACTGATTGCTAATATATATTCATATGTATAAATCTGCTATACTCAGCTAAATGCCGAAATCCCGGCATAACAAGTGAAAACCCTTGAAGGGTAAAGGCTGATCAACAGGTTAATGACTTCTGTCCTATTTCAATGATTATTCATGTTAAAACAATATGCTTTGTATGACGATTTCATTGTATGCTTGGGGTTGGGAAATTGATGAAAAGGGGAAGTGATCTGTTCTGGTGGCTTTTGCCATTTCAGCCTGGTGACTCTGTCACAAACTCTGTTTCTGGTGGCTTTTTGCCATTTCAGCCTGGTGACTCTGACACAAACTCTGTTTCTGGTGGCTTTTTGCCATTTCAGCCTGGTGACTGTCACAACTCTGACGATGAGCAGCACGACTGCCATCAACGGTGTGTAGCGGTGCGGGTTGATTGTAGAAATCCCCTATGGTGTGAACGGCTGGTACGGGAGGCGTGTAGCGGATGGAAACTTAGGATTTGGGTTGGGCTTGTATAATTTTTTTGTTATATATATATATATATATATATATATATATATATATTAAACTGTTATTCTGTTCTGTGGGGCTGAGGCCCAATCTAATGGTTCATAAGGGTTGCACACTGAGTCTCGCGACTCAACCAATTTCTTAACATTTTCAGGTAGCACCTAGTGCATCGGACCGGGCTGGAGAGGAGCGCAAGGTGGCCATGCAAAAGAACTCTTGGATTTAACAAGAAGACTCCAGTTTATTATTTTATATTTTTATTTAATGGGTTTAAATTTTATTGTAATAAGGCCATGGGCCACTAGACTATTATTTATGTTTTGGTTTTATGTTGGGCTTTTATTACTGGGCTTTTAAGTTTTATGTTTTAAATTAAGTTAAGACATGTATGAAATTATAGTTTTTGTTTAAAATTCACCAATGTAATTTATAACTTTATATTTTATACTTACTAATAAATCACTAAGTTTTCGATTTTAGTATTTAAACCTAGTAGTTGTTTTCCAAAATGCGACATGTTTTGTAAAATCCCTTAAGTGACATACCAGATCCGATTGTAGCGTTTGGGCTGGGTTTGGGGTGTTACACATGTTGAGCGTAGATCAAGATGCGATGCATGCACCCGAGTTCCCCCAGTACGCTGATATAGTCCCTGGTCACAAATTGGTGTCAAATTCGCAGTTGGAAAAGTTTTTCGTTGGGCAACAGTTCAAGAACAAGGCGAATTGCGTGTTTTCATCAAACAGTACAACATGAAGGTGTCAATTGATTACAAGGTCGCAAAGTCTACATCGACATTGAGGGCTGACGAAGAGTGTGGCTGGTGGGTTCGAGCTACATTTATATAGAGGACTTAATACTAGTAAATACAAAAATTATAAAGGCACCATACATGCATCATCGGACATATGATGCAAGACCACCGAAAATTGGATGCCAAAAGTATCTGTAACTGCACCAAGCCACTGGTGAAAGATAGCCCAACCATTCCTGTATAGATCCTGATTGCGAGCATGCAATCCCGATTCCAATACAGAGTGTTGTATAGAAAAGCATGGTGGGTGAAACAAATGGCAATTGAGCAGTTGTACAGCGACTGGGATGAGTCATACAATGAACTTTAGGGGTGGATTTCAGCGATGCTGGAGTACATGCTAGGAACTATCATGGACTTGCAGATGTTGCCTTACAGAGGCCCGAATGGGGAACTTGAACCGGGGAGAAGAGTTTTTCACCGATTGTTCTGGACGTTTGATCCATGTGTTAGGGCCTTCTTCCATTGTAAATCGTTGGTGCAGATTGATGGAATGTGACTTTATGGAAAATACACCTAGTTACTACTGATTGTGGTTGCACAAGACGGTAACTGAAATGTACTATCGATCGCCTTCGCCATCGTGGGGTCGGAGAACTTCGAATCATGGGAATTTTTCTTAGGAACTTGCAGAGGCATGTTGTCAGTCAAGACAACATTTGCATTGTCTCTGATAGATCCAATGGTCTTTTTATTGTGATTCAGTGTTCTGGGGTTTCGTGGAGGTCTGTCTACTGCATTCGCCACATTGCTGTCAACTTTCACAAGGAGTATAAGAACAAAAATTAGCGCAAACAAATCGGGAACATGAGTAAAAATATCGTATTTAAAATTGTATTTGTAGGTGTTTTGGGTCCATTCACTAAAATGAATGGTAACATTTTTTTATCGGAGTACATACATAGGGTATGAGTTGGAACCACACCAATTCAGGCATAAGCTGGCAAGGTTGGAGACTGATATGGTGGGGTCTGATTCTTCTCTTAGGTAGTGGTTGGGTAGCATGGAGTCGTGGTAATGGGCTCAATGTTTTGATGATGGGTGTCGATATGGTCATATGACAACCAACCTGGTTGAGGCCGTTAATTCCGTCTTGAAGTGTACGCATCACTTGCCAATTTCATCAATTTTCTTAGCTACGTTTTACAGTCTTACTTGACACTTATTCACACTATGGACCTATTGCCTAGGACAAAGACATAGACAATGTCGATTTCCTCGAATCCTGATATGTTTGGAAGTTAGAATCTATATTATCAATAGGAGTAAAATTTCATCCGGAATACATAAGCATATAATCACTCATTCTCCCTAAATATTTGAGCACATGCTTAATTGCTTGCTAATGTCTTGGACTGGATTTGCCTGATATCGACTCACCAATCCTATTGTGAAATGGATATTTGGACGTGTGCATTGTTGGGAAAAATTCAGTTTAAAAATAGTTTTTTATTACAGCGAAAAATTAAAATTTTGAAAATCGAGTTGATTTGTGATATTTATAGCAATAAAAATTTCCCGAAAAGTACCTATGCTTTGTGCGAGATAGATCGAGTTTATTTGGTGTCATACAAATTGTCTAGCAAAAGTAGTGGTGGACAGAGCTTTAGTGCTGGAGTTTCTTGATTCCTTGCTGGTGGATTTTCTTTGATGTTTTTGGGTGTTGTTTTTATGTGTCTAGTTTACTTCAATAATTTCTTTTGTGTAGTATTGGTGGGCTATGTAAAAAACATGGGTGATTTTAGATTTTTAGTTGATTGTTCTTTTTTTTTTGCTATGTAAAAAATATGGGTTTTCAATCAACTCTATACACAAAATCTCACATTCTCAAATCCTTCTTTCTTTCATTTACTTTTTAGTTTTTCTTTACAAGTATTCTATTTGATATTAGAGAAAGATAGAAGCAAAAGCAAATTAGCATGGAAGAAGAAAACTGAAAAAAAAAAAAGAAGAGTAGAACGAATAACAAAAATAGATCAAATTTCTAACTGTAAAAATAATTTTTTGGGAAGAAAAAGTGAAAAAAAATTAATATATTTTTAATTTTTGAGAAAATATATAATATAATTTTTAATGAATTTATAATTTTTTTATTTTTAAAAATTCAAATTGGTAAAAAAATTATGAAAATAAAACAAAAAATGAACAAATTATTAATAAAGGATTGAGTTAGGCACTCAAAGGTGAAATGTGGCACCCCTTGATTGGATAAAGCACCAAGCAACATGAAACACCCCAAACCCGGCCCACAAGCCCCGACCGGATCTGGTATGCTTCTTGAGAAAAACTCATTTTATCGTTTTGGAAAAACATGTGATTTTGTGGTAAGAGAATAGATTTGAAGTACGATCTTGTTGAAAACCGTTTTGTGATTTAATTTTGTATCTTATTAAAACATTATCTTTATAATTTTATAAATCAAAAGAAGAACCGAATTTAGAATTTATGATTAAGTTGAAAACCATAGGTATTTAGGTGTCAAAACAATTTAAGGTGTTCGTAAAAAATATTTAATTATTTAGTTGAAGTTGATCGTAGCAGAATAAAATTTAAAACGTAAAAGTAACATAGCTAATGGCGGCCTTATTACAAAAACATAACCCAAAATAAATTCTAGAATAATAAAAGAAAACGTAATAAGTTTAATTAAAAGGAAAACCGAAATACTGAGTTGAGCAATGGCCACCACGTAGTCCTCGCTGACCCGGTCCATCACGCTAAGTATCACCTGAAAAGATATCCCACAAGGGGTGAGTCAACAGACTCAATGTGTAACAATACACTAAAAGCCCAATCGATCAAAGCAATAAAGCCCATTTAAAACACATTTAGCCATAAGCCCATGATATAGCAAATCAGATAATCATATGTACATATAAAATGAAATGCAATCCCGAGCCCACTTAGATATCCATCCGCTACACACCACCCGTACCTGCCAATCACACCGTGGGGATTACTAAATCGACCCTCCATCCGCTACACACCATCAAAGGCAGTTGCTGCAGTCAACTTGCACATCGCCCTTATAAATTGTGGCATGGCCACCAGATAATTGTGACAGAGTCACCGGATTCATAATATGTGACCGAAGTCACCGGATTCATAATATGTGACCGAAGTCACCGGATTTATAATATGTGACCGAAGTCACCGGATTCATAATATGTGACATAGTCTCCGGATAATGTGGTAAAAACCACCGGAACACTTCCCCTTTATCAAATCACCCATATGCCCATGCAACATACATATTATTCAGATATTATGCAATATACCCCAAAGTCATAACAGAATCATACTTATTTCATATCCATGCTTATAGCATTATTAACGAAGTATTAGGGGTTTAACGTACCTGAATGTCATATACCACTGAATGGTACCCGCAATCATTATTAAACATATTTCTTAATAACACATGCAAATATTAATACTACCGACTTATTGGAAGTTTAGTGTAGGGCTACACACCTGATAACAGTGAGAACTATAATTTCCCGCTCGTCGATACCTAAATATTTATCACGCTTGATTAGAACACTAATACTTATAAAACTATACAAATGATAAGTAATCTAAATCCTTACTCTCGAAATCTCGAACAACAACTATATGCGATTTCACTCTGATTGATGGTTCATAACCCGATGAAGAACCACGAACAAACAATGGCTCGGGGGTATGTACGACTTCAAATAATCGATTTTCACCGGCAGAGGGTCCACAACCCGATGGAAAGTCTCGGACTCCCGACACAGCCCTTCGTTTGAAATTTGAGGGTATAGCAGAACCACCCCTCTTCCAAACACTATTTACCGCTCTTTTCGAACCCATTCTTGATTGCCCCAAAATCTAACGTTCACGGAAAAATAATAATCGAGCGATAGAGTCCCCTAAAACGTAATCGATTAGTAGTCCATCTAAAACGATATAACAAGTAATATAAAAAATCCTTACCTTAACATTTCGATTCAATTTCGAAAATCGTCACTTGCCTATGGAGTTGTCGAAATCCTATATGATATATGTTAGATTCAATTCTAACATTAATGAACCAAAATACATGGCCTTTGGCCTAAGATTACACTTGCTTTACCTTGAGTATCCGAATCCCGAAAGGTTCCCTTCCAACCGTCAGCTACAACCAAATCCCGAAATCCTCTACTAACGCTGAGATCGATTGCACCCTTGCTTGAAACCACAGAAATATTCGGCTACAAAGAAGAGTGATTGACTTTGGAGAAGAAAGAGATGAAGAAATCGGCTAGATGGTGATATGTTTCGGCTTGGAGTTTAATGAACAATCGGCTAAGGTTTTGAATGTGCTTTCAGTTTTT
This sequence comes from Gossypium australe, assembly GCA_005393395.2. Lineage (NCBI taxonomy): Eukaryota > Viridiplantae > Streptophyta > Magnoliopsida > Malvales > Malvaceae > Gossypium > Gossypium australe. The sequence continues at coordinate 88,431,706 of CM016622.1, read as the reverse complement.
GGAGTTTGCAAACAAGAAAAGAAAGAAAGAGGGCTACAAGTTTCGGCTTAATAATAGGTGAGCAATCGGATATGGAGAAATATGGGATGAAGAAGAAAGATGAAGAAGTGAATAATGGTATGTGATGCAATTTGGCTTGGTGACAATGGGGAGATTCGGCTTAACAAAAGAATAAAAAGAAAAAGAGTGTGAGGCTTTAGAGGTTTCGGCAATGGTGAAATAGGATGGATGAGAGGTTCGGCTTAAGCAAAATAAAGGGAAGGGAGAGATGATCAAAAGAGAGAGAGATGCACGAATGATCACTTATTTGGTTTACGGTCTCAAAAGAAAAAGAACACAAAAGCTATCAAGAAAGAAATCGCACAAGGAATTGCCTAAATCTCACAATGCACATTCGGCCAAGAGGAAAAGATGAGAGAAAAGAAAATGTTTTTGGAAGAGCAAAATGACCAAAATGAAAACTCTCTCAAGCTATTAACTTTTCCAAAACTAATCACCAAAATTCGGCTCCCCCCTTTTGTCCATAAAGCCGTCCATGTTCATGGTCAAAATGGCCATGAAATAATTTCCATAACATCCACCTAGATACATGCCTTGTAATCCTCTACTTTCCCAAAGTTAAAGAAATTCTATCCCCACAATCTAGCAATTCTATCCCTTATTTCATGCTTACCATAACCGTAAGTCTTCTTGCCATAATAAAAATGTCCATCTTATCCATAAATACCTCTTTGACCGACACTTAAGGAAAGCATGCAAAAATAATCAAAATTTGCACACCAAGTGATTTGAACCTCTTCCCTTCAAGTCCATTATGTGGCATCATATCCTTCTTACCAATAGCTCATTTATGCAAGCTATTTACTCACAAATTTCCATATGTCTATGAAGCTACTTACATCTCTTCTTATAGTGCTAAAATACCAAATTTTTCCTAAGGCCCAATTAAACCCGAGACTTCATAGAAACCTCGTAACCTTCCAAATCCACTTAACTAATAAGTCCAATTTGCAATAACACCATTCTCATATTCTTGAAGATTTTAAACACTCCTAAGCCCGAGGCCCAATCCTACTAGGCCCAATTTCGGGATGTTACACAACAAAAAATTAACCCCGCTAGGGTCAGGGGCCACTTTAGTAAGCAGAAATAAAGTACAAGAGCCTAATTGGACATTTTGAAAGTATAAGAGTCACATTAGAAAAAAAAAAGGTCCAAAATTTATAGAATAAGAAACAAAACCAGTTCAATTGAAAATTAATGGTATGATCAATTCGACCACTGATCCAGTTCTGAAAACAGTGATATACTATTGATTGGTAAATATAAATAATGATTAGAAAAAAGCTTTTCACTAACATTATGATATTATTTATGAAATACAATAACAATTTGTAGCACCTCTTACTTGACTCGATCATCGGGTTCAAGTTAAAGGATGTCACATTCGTTGCCAGAGAAACTTTCGTCAAATTACAGTAAATATATCAAACAACAAACATTTATGACTTAAACACATTCATAATATGATTAATAACTAAATCTAAGCCTTAATCGAGCTTACAAAAGCTCTTTTGTTGACCCGAGCATAAATTAGGATCAAATTGTAAAGTTTTGAAAATCTAAGATCTCCTCCACGTTGTGACATCGTCAAACAGTTTGTCACGTTGCGACGTCTGGGGACTTGATGTTTGGACGTCACAAACTGTCGGTCGCCATTGCAACGTGGAGAGTTTCTCGTCTCGACGTGGACCCTATTTTGGTACATTTTAGGCCATTTGATCCCTATTTCATGCCAAGCCAAACCATATACTCATTTGGTGCATACAAGCATACTCAAATCAATACAAAACCAATCCAAAACATATATAAGGCACCCATTTAACCATTCACAAAATCATCCAAGCTATTCACCTCAATTAGACACTTTGCTAAAGTATAACAACCTCTGAAATCATAAACTATTCAAACATTTAATACCTTTCAATTGCATCATCTAACTCAACCATTTCATTCTTTATTCGGTTATTCATATATTTCAAATATAGCTAAACATGTTACCAATATGCAAATTTATATACATAACCTGTAACCATTCACTTTCAAACATTGTTTAAGGTCCAAATCAAGAATATTCAAGGTTCAAACTCAAGAACATTCAAAATAAGCCACATACACAACACAACTCTCATATACATGTCATATAACCAAGTCCTGATCGTTTAAAAGTCTACCAAATCAAAAGTTGGATAATATGAGTTCCGAGGCGATCTGATCGATCCGTTCTGCAAAAATGACCACCACAGAAATAGAAAACAAAATAGAGTAAGCATATCGTATGCTTAGTAAATTCATATTAACTTAACTTACCTTGTCATTATGACAATTTAAGTAATTGAAACACAAAGGCACAAACATATCCTTGGCATCCTTATTTATATATATATATATATATATATATTCATAAACCATTCCACAAGACAACTTGTAGGTTAGTACTTCACATAACAAGATCATGGGATTTAAATTCATATACATGTACAACCAAATTACTTTACGTCATACTATTCAACCTTGTTCAATACTACAACAAATCAATGGAATTCACATTCAATCATTTCATTACCATTACCATTTAATTTTTATTTTCTATTCGGAAAACTATAGCAATTTAAATTCGGATACCCGAGACTAATTTACTTCCACATATTGTAGAGTTGTTTTACTTAATACAAACTTTATTCGATATTGCTCACTCAAGCTGTTGAGAATTTGCAAATGTGTTGGATCTCAACCATTGATAAAGAATAATTCGATTTGCTCACACAAGCTGTGATATTTGGGCTGCTCACACAAGCTGTAGGTCAGATTTACTTTTGCAAACTTTATTCGATGTTGCTCACTCAAGTTATCGAGAATCTACAACACATGCTGAATATCAACCATCGATAAAGAAATCCTTGACCAACACCTGGTTTCTTTTTGAACATTAATGCCATGCCATTCATAACCCAATTGTTTATGAAGTTCAACTAGCATCGTTACTAGTTCTATATCATTACAAACTCTGAAGCTGTATACTCATTTTTTCACATGTCGAATAACAATCCATATACATTTTAACCCTGTAATATCATCACATACATACTGCTCAATCATATATCAATTTCACATATAATCATTATCATGTATCTATTCATATTAGTAATTTATTTCATGTTTTCAGTTTAATCCCTTCGATGCCAAAAGACATTATTTACCTAACAATTTGAACTAAAAAGTAAAAAAAAGATAATAAAAACATAGCATAAATTAATAAAGTAAGTCTCGTATGAACTTACTTGAAGAAAACAACAACTAGCAAGATGTCAATAACTAATCTGCAATTTTGCCTTCTATTCAATTATCTTCCGGTTGATTCAAATCCTGATCTATAATAATTCATTACAATTTATCTATTCTAAACATATTTTAATAGTTTATTATAACCATAAGTTATTTTAATTTCACTTTTCAAAATTTCCCTAATTTTTTTCATTTTATTCAATTTAGTCCCTAAAATCGAAATAACTATAACTTTCAAATTTGAGCCACAATTTCTAAATTGATCTCAATTTATCCTTACACATCCCTCTAATAACTATATTTACAAAAAAATTCACATCAAATTCAAATTTATTGCATTTTAGTCCCTAAGTTCAAAACTACAAATTTTAACTTTAGAAACTAGTCCTTTTTCAAGTTTAAGCATAAAATCTAACAATTTAGTACCAAAAGCTTCAATATTCAACAATGAAAACTTTTGTAAACTCTAATAGTTTTACAAATTGATACCCAGGCTAGCTAAATCAAGCTCCCAAGATCTCAAAAACATAAAAATCATTAGAAATGAACTTAAATTTGCTTACCAATTGAAGAACCAAAGTTGAAAGCTTCAAACACTAATATTTTCAATGGTTTTCAGTGAAGGGACGAGAAGGAGGAAGAAGCACGATTGTCTTTTGTCGAAACCATTCTTTTTTTGAAAAAAACTGGGTCGACTTTGATTTTAAAAATGAAAACGAAAAATGGGAGTCGCCACCAATCTTTTTTTTGATGAGGTGTGATCGGGTCACCTCGTAATTCGGTCATTTTAATAATAGATTTGACTTACTAAAACAAAGGTTTTGGTCTGAGAGATTTAGAAAAACGGGTTCGGGTGTAACTCCCTAAACCCGGTCTATGCGTTAAGACCAGATTTGACATGTCACACAAAAGGAACATTCATCTAGTCTTTTAAAGAAATAAAAAAAAAACATTTTTATACATGGAGTTGTTAAAAACTAAGGTTGATTTCTAAAACTAATAGTTGAGTCGTATAAATTGGAACTTAAAATAAATTTGATTTAATATTTTGAGAAAATTTATAGAGTTCAAAATTAATTTGAAAACAAAAATTTAAAACATTGTTACAGAGAAATATCCGAATTAAAAATATTTAAGAATGAAATCCTTTTCGTATATTTATTTAAGAAAAACGTTCATTTCCATTTTTAGAAAAGAAATCCCACTTAAGTATTAAAAGCGTATTATAAAATCCATCCACAAGTATAACATACATAAAAATTTAACCAGAGGCCTTATTACAACTTAACTTAATTAGTAAAAATTATAAAAAGTACTTAAAAGAAATCCAGAATGTAAATAACCTATTATTCGTAGTATGGCCTCCACAGAGTCGTCCACGGCCCAAGCCTCCATCACTGATCATTACCTGAGAAGGGAAAGGTAAACAGGGTGAGTTACTTAGAACTCAGTGTGTAACCCACTTACCATAGTCCATTGGGCCAAAACCATTTAAGCACTTACTTAGGATTGAGTCCATTTACAAATGTAACAATATAACAAGTATAAAATGCATGTGATATGCAATTCCCAACCAAGCCTAAATTTCCATCCGCTACACACCACCCGTACCAACCAGCACACCTGCGGGGAGCTTTAGTCACCCACCCCGCCAACACACCAACTGGGCATTAAGCCATAATTTAAATTGGGCACGAAGCCATTAAACTTGGCACGAAGCCATTAACTGGGCACGAAGCCATTAACTGGGCACGAAGCCATCTTCTCTTCATCAAATATCCCAACCCATGCAATCATGTATTTAAAATGCATAACCATTCATTCATAAGATAATTCCAACATAAGACCCATAAAAGAATTATCACAATCTGGCCCATATTACACTTTGGCTCATTTCACTATTTGGCCCATTTCACATTTTGACCAATTTCACAGTTTGGCCCATATCATCTCATTATTTTATCAAATAACTCATATGGCCCATTTATCACATGAGGCCCAAAATATCACTTTTTAACATATTAGCCCATTAAGGGCTATTCCGAAATTTTCACGATTTTAATACCGGTTTCATGCACTTAACACTAAAGTGTTAATATACCATATTTTCTGATTTCACCAACTTTGCGGTTTTAGTCTAATCCTTAATTACGGTATAGTCATCTAACCCATGTGATACGGTGTGAGATTACACACCTGATTACGGTAAGCACTACACTTTCCTGATCGTCGATACCTAAAAATGTTATAACACTCAATTAGACAATGAACACAATTTAATAAATCTACTCTTAAAACAAACGATCTAAGATTTTACCCTCGGAATCGTGAACAACTACGGTTTGTCGATTTTACCTGGTTGACGGTCCACAACCCGTTGGAAAATCTCGGATCACTGAAATAGCCCTTCGTTTGAATCTAGAGGGGATCACGAATTCTCTCCTTTTCCAATCACTATTCACCACTCCTTTTTTTTTATTCGATCTTGTTCGCCTCCCTTGACAAATGAATATTAGTCCAAACTAATATTTTGTAATTAAAACGATTGGTCTTATAGAGCGAAGTCGGCTTGCCACGAAATCCTTTCGTTCAAAGGATGAAAACCGAGTGATAGAGTCCTTCTAAGATTTTAGAACCGTTTTCTAGTGATTAAAAGATGATTTTGGAAACTCCAAGTTTCGACCTTCCACTATATTTCGATTGATCAAGAAGTGGATGTTAATATGGATGAGAAAAAGGAATAGAGAAAAGATGAAAGTTCGATTATGGAGGAAATAAGGAAACCAAATGAGAGGAAAAAAGAACTCAATGAGACTTAGCAAAAATTGGCACTCTCCCCCCCTAAATGACCGAATATACTAAGATGAAGTGAAACAATTTCCTAAGACCTATAAAATTTTCGGTACACTTTTAATAAATTTTGTCTTCTTTGTTAATAATGTCCTAAGTGCTGGACAAAGTTAGATAAAAAAATATAAAGCATATGGAGCATATGAACGGCAATAAAGGGATTGTGGGAGAATTTTAAATTGAAGCATGAGCATTTTTAATATATAATGCATTTGGGCAGTAACATTGTGGGAGAATTGATGGAATATTATAAATTGGGATGTGGGAGAATAAACAATTGATCATATAAGCATGGAAGGTAAGCATGTGCAAGGCAAAATTTCCTTTAAAGATATGTGCAAGTGGACGGCAAGGCAATATAGAGGAAAGAGAGCATGGAATTTAAAATTAGTGAGTGGATCCAATCTTTTAAGCATGAGAGAAAATTAATGGAATAATTAAATTGTTTGCTTATGGGATAATGTAGAATGGACGGCAACATGTGATTAGAAATAATAGATTTTGGATTTGTGAATAAACAATTGAAGGAGGAATGTAATGGAAGGCATGGGAATCTTTGAATTTGGGATGAATAAATAATTGGAACTCAAGCCATAAGATTAATGGAACACTTGGACGGCACGATAAATAAATCCATGTGCCAATTGGGAGATTTTTTTAAAAGGATAAAACAAGCACTATGTGAAACAAAACATTCATGGTCTTTCAAAGTGGACGGCATGGGGAGTTGGAGACATGGATAATGTGGCTATTATTAATAGAAATGTGGGACAATTAAGACGGCAAGTATATGGGGTAAGTCAAAGAAATTTCGAGGATGTTACAGTTCTACCCCCCTTAAAGAAAATTTCGTCCTCGAAATTTACCTGATTAAAAGAGATGAGGATATAGCTGTCGAATTGTGTCCTCAGGCTCCCAGGTAGCTTCCTCCATTCTGTGATTGCGCCATAAAACCTTGACTAACGGTACCGACTTCCTTCTTAGCACTTTAATGTCCCGATCTAAAATTTGCACTGGCTCCTCCTCGAAAGACAAGTCAGGCCTTATCTCAACTTCCTCTACCGGTACAATATGAGACGGATCTGATCGATAACGCCGTAACATTGAGACATGAAAAACACTATGTATCTGACTCAACTCCGGGGGTAACTCAAGCTGATAAGCTACTGGCCCAACACATTTCAACACATGATACGGTCCGATGAACCTAGGGCTCAACTTGCCCTTCCGTCCAAATCTGAAGATTTTCTTCCAGGGTGAGACCTTTAAAAAGACTTGATCTCCCACTGCGAACTCAATATCCTTACGCTTCAGATACGCATACGACTTTTGTCTATCCGAAGCTTCCTTTAACCGTGCTCGAATCACCTTTACCTTTTCTTCCGTCTTAGATATCAATTCAGGACCCAATAACTGCCGTTCTCCCAATTCAGTCCAACAAGTAGGGGTACGACACCTTCGACCATATAACGCTTCATAGGGTGCCATTTGGATACTGGATTGATAACTGTTGTTATACGCGAATTCTGCCAACGGTAGAAAATCCTCCCAACTACCTCTGAAGTCGATCACACAACCCCTTAACATGTCTTCCAATATCTGGATTACTCTTTCCGACTAGCCATCTGACTGAGGATGAAAAGCTGTGCTGAAGTTTAACTTTGTTCCCAAAGCCTCATGCAAAGCTTTCCAAAACCGTGATGTAAACCTAGGGTCCCTATCCGATATAATAGACACTGGTACCCCATGTAACCTCATAATCTCTGCTACGTACAACTTGGCCAACTTCTGCAATGAGTAATCTGTACGAACAGGTAGGAAATGGGCAGTCTTCGTCAACCGATCCACTATTACCCAAACGGAATCTTTCTTAGTAGGCGTTAAGGGTAACCCACTAACAAAGACCATCATTATTCTTTCCCATTTTTATAATGGAATCTTTACCGGTTGCAGCAATCCCGACGGCACTTGATGTTCTGCCTTCACTTGCTGACATGTTAAGCACCTACTCACAAAATCAGTAACCTCCCGTTTCAACCCTGGCCACCAATACTGTTCACGGAGATCTCGATACATCTTACTTCCTCCAGTGTGTATAGCATAAGGGCTACTATGCGCCTCTCGCAGAATCATTTGTCTCAAATCCGAATCCTTGGGCATACAAATTCTTCTGCGGAAACACAATACTCCATCATTATTCATTTCAAAATCCCCTTTCTCACCGCTTTCCACTTGCTGAAATAGGGAACTCAACTATTCATCTAATAATTGTTTTTCCTTAATCTGATCTAACCACACAGGCTTCATCTGAAGTTCGGCTAGCAGACTACCATCTTCATACAAACTAAGGTGAGCGAACATCGCTCTTAAATCCGATATCACCTTACGACTCAATGCGTCTGCCACTACGTTAGCCTTTCCGGGATGATACTGGATTGAGAAGTCATAATCCTTCAACAGCTCTATCCATCTCCGCTGTCTTAAGTTCAACTCCTTTTGGTTAAGGAGGTACTTTAGACTCTTATGATCCGTATAAATGATCGACTTCTCACCGTATAGGTAGTGCCTCCAAATCTTCAAAGCAAACACCACTGCCGCCAATTCCAAATCGTGAGTAGGGTAATTTACTTCATGCGGCCTTAACTGACGAGATGCATAAGCCATCACTTTCCCACTTTGCATCAATACACATCCTAAGCCTGTGTGTGACGCATCGCAGTAAACAACAAATTCTTTTCCAGCTTCAGGTTGAATCAGTACTGGTGCTTCCGTCAGAATCTTCTTCAATTTCTCAAAACTTTCTTGCTGTTGATCTGACCACACAAAAGGTACTACCTTGCGCAACAATTTAGTTAGGGGTGCGGCAATCAATGAAAACCCCTCAACAAAACGCCGGTAATAACCAGCCAACCCTAGGAAACTCCGAATTTCGGCCACTGACTTCGGTGGTTTCCAATCCAACACAGCCTCTACTTTCCGGGGATCAACTCTAATTCCTTCGGCCGACACAACATGCCCCAAGAAGGTCACTTCTTTTAGCCAAAATTCACACTTACTGAATTTGGCATAAAGTTGCTTTTCCCGAAATATTTGCAACACTACCCGCAGATACGAATCGTGCTCTTCCTCATTCTTCGAGTACACCAAGATGTCATCTATGAACACCACTACAAACTGGTCTAAATAGGGTTGGAAGACCCGATTCATCAGGTCCATAAATGCAGCTGGTGCGTTAGTCAACCCGAATGGCATCACCAAGAACTCATAATGCCTATAACGAGTTCGAAATGCAGTCTTATGAATGTCTGCCTCCTTGACCTTAAGTTGGTGATAACCAGATCTCAAATCTATCTTCGAGAAAGCTGAAGCTCCTTGCAGTTGGTTGAATAGATCATCAATTCTCGGCAACGGATACCTATTCTTGATCGTCAACTTATTCAACTGCCTATAATCGATGCACATACGCATCGACCCATCTTTCTTTTTGACGAACAAGATCGGTACTCCCCATGGTGACACACTCGGTCGAATGAATCCCCGATCCAACAACTCCTGAATTTGAGTTTTAAGCTCCGCTAACTCCTTCGGCGCCATTCTATAAGGAGCAATAGACATCGGAGTCGTTCCTGGCAATAACTCAATGCCAAACTCTACCTCCCGGTCCGGAGGCAATCCAGGAAGTTCTTCGGGAAAGACGTCTGAAAACTCCTTTACCGTTTTAACTCTTTCTACTGACACTTCCTTGGCATCCAACGCGCTAATGAAGGCTAGGAATGCTCCACACCCTTTTCGTACCAACTTTTCTGCCTTTAAAGCAGACACCACATTCGATAGATAGTTCCTCCTTTCACCTATCATCACCACTTCCTTATCTTCAGGAGTTCTTAGCGTCATCCACTTTACAGCATAATCCAAATTTGCATGGTATTTCACCAACCAGTCATGCCCAAAATAAGGTCGAACTCACCGAAAGGCAGTTCCATCAAGTCCGCTAAAAATGTTTCTCCTTGAACTTCTAAAAGTACATCTCTAAACAATTTATTTACTATCACTGACTGTCCTAAAGGACTAATTACCGTCATCTTTCTATCATTAATCTCAGATCTAATGTTCAGCTTTCCAGATACAGCACTAGCAACATATGAATGGGTGGATCTGATATCTATCAAAGCAGTTACAGGTACATCGAATATGAGGAACGTACCGATTATCACATCAGGTGCATCGCCATCCTCTCGGTGTCTGACCGCATAAACCAACCCTGGCTGTCTTGCCTCCGCGTTGCCTCTGAAACCATTACCTCTACCCGGTGCACCTTGACCACGACTACCGCCATTACCACCTCGACCTGGCCCACGGCCTCTCGGTGGATGTTGAGTGCCTCTAGTTGGCTGTGCGTCATGATCACGAGCTTCTTGAGTTTGAGCAGTCCTTCGAGGACAATCCTTAAGCTGATGGCCTTTAGAACCACATTTGAAACACCCACCAGTTCTTTTCCAACATTCACCTAGGTGTCGTCTCCCACAGTCAGCACACGGTTGAATCTGATTGGTAGTAGCAGGTGCTCTAGCTTGGGCTGGCTCATCATTCCTAGGCCTCTTCTGAAAACTTTTAGTGGAACCCAAATACCTGAAGTCCCTCTTGCCTCTGCCTCTGTCTCGGTTCTGACGTGCTGAGTTTTTAGCCTCCTCAGCTATTTTGGCTTTCTCCACAAGCTTGGCAAAAGTCCTTACTTGTTGTGGGGCTATCAGTACCCGCAACTCATCATTCAGCTCATCCTCAAAATGTACACAACGCTCATGATCGGTTGGCACTGACTTATTCCCTTGGACCAGATTCAGGAATTCTTTCCTCTGGGCATCCACATAACTTGCCCCGACATACTTTCCTTGGGATTCAGTCTTGAAGAAATCCCAAGTAACAAGTTCAGCCTGAGTGCCTTCTCGAACAGTGAACCACCATTGATACGCCTCGTCCCTCAACAAGGACACAGCGCCTCTTAGTTTCTGCTCGGTGGTGCACTCCAAATCATCCATGATTCGCTCCACTGCCTCGAGCCAATACTCCGCTACATTCGGAGCTACACCGGAGACACCCCTAAAAACCTCAGCACCACTTGATTTAAGTCGTTCCGATATTGATCCACGAGCTACTGACCCAGTTCTAGCTCCAGCAACCCTTTCTAGGACTCGCAACATTGCTTGGGTCAAAGCAATGTCCTCTCTCATGTGGTCGTATGATCCAGTCTCACTCCCGGGTGAAGCAGATGCGTCCATTTCCGGCATAAGACCCGGCGCTTCAGACGCAACCCTAGCACCTCGGCCTCTACCACGGCCACGTCTACCACGTCCACGTTCACGTCCACGTCCACGTCCTCTAGTGCTCATATTGGGTATTTCGGTTTAATCTGATTACAAGTTTTATGAATCAGTATACTATTTCAGTATTTATTAACGATATTTTATGAGATATAAGAGGTAAGTTGTTTTCGTAAACGCATCCTATAGTCTTAATCTCTATAGTTTCAATACCCAAAACTAAGAGTTCTATAGTGTTCCTATAGGTATATCACAATAATAAGAATTATTCAATTCACATACACTTACTTAACTTGGTGCCAGATACTCGTGGTGCCATACTTCCTTTAGAACATGCATTATAAATTAATATTTTAAACAGCTTTGAAAACATTTTTTTTGCCCAAACCACAACCGAGTTTTGAAACCGAGCTCTGATATCATAAAATGTAACACCCTAAACCCGGTCTATGCGTTAAGACCAGATTTGACATGTCACACAAAAGGAACATTCATCTAGTCTTTTAAAGAAATAAAAAAAAAACATTTTTATACATGGAGTTGTTAAAAACTAAGGTTGATTTCTAAAACTAATAGTTGAGTCGTATAAATTGGAACTTAAAATAAATTTGATTTAATATTTTGAGAAAATTTATAGAGTTCAAAATTAATTTGAAAACAAAAATTTAAAACATTGTTACAGAGAAATATCCGAATTAAAAATATTTAAGAATGAAATCCTTTTCGTATATTTATTTAAGAAAAACGTTCATTTCCATTTTTAGAAAAGAAATCCCACTTAAGTATTTAAAGCATATTATAAAATCCATCCACAAGTATAACATAAATAAAAATTTAACCAGAGGCCTTATTACAACTTAACTTAATTAGTAAAAATTATAAAAAGTACTTAAAAGAAATCAAGAATGTAAATAACCCATTATTCGTAGTATGGCCTCCACAGAGTCGTCCACGGCCCAAGCCTCCATCACTGATCATTACCTGAGAAGGGAAAGGTAAACAGGGTGAGTTACTTAGAACTCAGTGTGTAACCCACTTACCATAGTCCATTGGGCCAAAACCATTTAAGCACTTACTTAGGCTTGAGTCCATTTACAAATGTAACAATATAACAAGTATAAAATGCATGTGATATGCAATTCCCAACCAAGCCTAAATTTCCATCCGCTACACACCACCCGTACCAACCACCACACCTATGGGGAGCTTTAGTCACCCACCCCGCCAACACACCAACTGGGCATTAAGCCATAATTTAAATTGGGCACGAAGCCATTAAACTTGGCACGAAGCCATTAACTGGGCACGAAGCCATTAACTGGGCACGAAGCCATCTTCTCTTCATCAAATATCCCAACCCATGCAATCATGTATTTAAAATGCATAACCATTCATTCATAAGATAATTCCAACATAAGACCCATAAAAGAATTATCACAATCTGGCCCATATTACACTTTGGCTCATTTCACTATTTGGCCCATTTCACATTTTGGCCAATTTCACAGTTTGGCCCATATCATCTCATTATTTTATCAAATAACTCATATGGCCCATTTATCACATGAGGCCCAAAATATCACTTTTTAACATATTAGCCCATTAAGGGCTATTCCGAAATTTTCACGATTTTAATACCGGTTTCATGCACTTAACACTAAAGTGTTAATATACCATATTTTCTGATTTCACCAACTTTGCGGTTTTAGTCTAATCCTTAATTACGGTATAGTCATCTAACCCATGTGATACGGTGTGAGATTACACACCTGATTACGGTAAGCACTACACTTTCCTAATCGTCGATACCTAAAAATGTTATAACACTCAATTAGACAATGAACACAATTTAATAAATCTACTCTTAAAACAAACGATCTAAGATTTTACCCTCGGAATCATGAACAACTACGATTTGTCGATTTTCCCCGGTTGACGGTCCACAATCCGTTGGAAAATCTCGGATCACTGAAACAGCCCTTCGTTTGAATCTAGAGGGGGATCACGAATTCTCTCATTTTCCGATCACTATTCACCACTCCTTTTTTTTATTCGATCTTGTTCGCCTCCCTTGACAAATGAATATTAGTCCAAACTAATATTTTGTAATTAAAACGATTGGTCTTAAAGAGCGAAGTCGGCTTACCACGAAATCCTTTCGTTCAAAGGATGAAAACCGAGTGATAGAGTCCCTCTAAGATTTTAGAACCGTTTTCTAGTGATTAAAAGATGACTTCGGAAACTCCAAGTTTCGGCCTTCCACTATATTTCGATTGATCAAGAAGTGGATGTTAATATGGATGAGAAAAAGGAATAGAGAAAAGATGAAAGTTCGGTTATGGAGGAAATAAGGAAACCAAATGAGAGGAAAAAAGAACTCAATGAGACTTAGCAAAAATTGGCACTCTCCCCCCCCTAAATGACCGAATATACTAAGATGAAGTGAAACAATTTCCTAAGACCTATAAAATTTTCGGTACACTTTTAATAAATTTTGTCTTCTTTGTTAATAATGTCCTAAGTTAGATAAAAAAATATAAAGCATATGGAGCATATGAACGGCAATACAGGGATTGTGGGAGAATTTTAAATTGAAGCATGAGCATTTTTAATATATAATACATTTGGGCAGTAACATTGTGGGAGAATTGATGGAATATTATAAATTGGGATGTGGGAGAATAAACAATTGATCATATAAGCATGGAAGGTAAGCATGTGCAAGGCAAAATTTCCTTTAAAGATATGTGCAAGTGGACGGCAAGGCAATATAGAGGAAAGGGAGCATGGAATTTTAAATTAGTGAGTGGATCCAATCTTTTAAGCATGAGAGAAAATTAATGGAATAATTAAATTGTTTGCTTATGGGATAATGTAGAATGGACGGCAACATGTGATTAGAAATAATGGATTTTGGATTTGTGAATAAACAATTGAAGGAGGGATGTAATGGAAGGCATGGGAATCTTTGAATTTGGGATGAATAAATAATTGGAACTCAAGCCATAAGATTAATGGAACACTTGGACGGCATGATAAATAAATCCATCTGCCAATTGGGAGATTTTTTAAAAGGAAAAAACAAGCACTATGTGAAACAAAACATTCATGGCCTTTCAAAGTGGAAGGCATGGGGAGTTGGAGACATGGATAATGTGGCTATTATTAATAGAAATGTGGGACAATTAAGACGGCAAGTATATGGGGTAACTCAAAGAAATTTTGAGGATGTTACATCGGGTGTCGGTTACGCATGAGGAAAGATTAGCACCCTCGTAACGCCCATAATTGGCACCTAGTTGATTATTAGTGTCTTAATGTCGAAAATCAAAAAATTGAAGAGATTTTAAAAATACGATCATTTGTTAAAACATTGCTTAATAGAAAATTTTTCTGAGAAGAGGGCATATTTCACATTAATCGAGAATAAAGAATTACGTCCCGTAAGTTAGGACACAACATCTTAAAACCCGAAACGAGAATAAATACCGAAAAATTTGTTTATTTTGAAAGACATTTGATTATCTCAGTTTTAGAAAGAAATTGTATTCCTTAAGTTAGAACACGATTTTTCCAAATTCCCGAGAATGTTCAAAAAATTTATGCTTTAAAAACATTCGTTTATTCGGATTTGTTGAGGAAGTTGAAACCCCGTAAGTTGGGGAACGATTTTTCGAATATCAAAATATGGAATATTACTTATTTAAAAAGAACACAATTTGTGTGTTGGGTAAAATGTAACACGATTTTATAGTGAAGTAAAAATGGATTACGGTATTAATATGCATGAAAAATAATAAAGGCACTAATATGAATGGCAATAATAAGGATGAAAATAAAATAACATAAACGAGCCCAAAATAAAAGGAAAATAATTAGTAAAAACTAAAAATTTGTAACTAAAAGAAATATTAAATAAATAAATAAACAAATATAATGTAAAACATATTAAGAAATCATATTAATAATAATGATGATATTAGCAATAATAATATAATAAAAAATTTTTAAAATTATAGAAAAGGATACATAAATAAATAATAATCGATATAATAAAATAAATGTATTTAATAAAACTTGGGTAAATAAATATAAGTAGAAATATAATAATAATTGTAATGATAATTCTAGATTAATTAATAATATAATAATAAGTAAATAAACACAAAAGAGAATATAATTATAATAGTAATAATAATACAAAGTTAATAATAATAATATTAGTAGCAATTAAAAAGAATAATAATACTAAACATAATAAAAATAATTAATTTAATAAAATAGCCAAAATAACCAAAAAAGGACTGAATTGAACTTAAAACAAAAGTTTGGGGCAAATCTGAAAATAAATAAAAGAGAAAAAGACCGAATCGAGTGCACGAATAACAAGGAGGGACTAGAAGGGAAAATATCCCCGCCCTCCAAAACGCAGCATTTTGCACGGGGCTAAAATGAAATCAAAGCAAAATTCTAGGGCAAAATTAGAAATAAAAGAAACTTAATTGCAAAATCATAAAAAAGCGAAAGGACTTGCAGTGCAAATAACCCAAAAGTTGAAAACGCACGGATCCCCTGGCGGGTTGGGTCGCACACGCTGGTCAAGGGGCTAAACGACGCCGTTTTGGTGCTGGTGACCATGGTTCAAAACGGCACTGTTTCGTGCCCTTATTTAAATCAAATTTTTTCTAAAAAATTTCATTTTTTTCCTTCTTCCTCAAAAAAAAAAAAAAAGCCAAAATTCTCTCAACCCCCTACCTTTTCTTAGGCCAATAGGGCCACCGTTTATCCATCATGGCTGCCGACCGATGATGGTGGTGACCACCGTGTACGGCGGCCGAAGTCTAAAAAAAAGAGGCCATTTCCACCGTTTCGGCCTCCCTAAGCCCGAAAAATGCCCTCTTTCATTGGAGAGGGCGGTCCTTGGCCACTCACGGTGGCGGAACACAAGAGTAATGGTAATGTTTCGACTCCTTTTCTCTTTTTATGTTCGTATAAAAAATGAAAGAAAATAGAAATAAACAGAAACTTGAAACGAAAATTAAAAAGAATCACCTTCAAATTTTTTATTTGTTTCTTTTAGATTTTTTTTGTAATCAAAATCTACTATTTTTTTGTATTTCAAAAAACCATCTGTCCCCTTTTCTTTACATTTTTTTGGTGGCTTTATAGCCGAAAGAAAAAAAAATACAATTGTTTTTGTTACTGCTGTTTGTCTACTTTTGCTTGTTGCTGTTTCCTCTATAGGTACGGAGGTGCTGACGTGGAGGTACGGAGGCTGAGGTGGTGGCGCACGTGGGAGGAGCGGTGGCACACCTAGAGTTTGGTGTTTTTTGTTTCTTCTGATTAGGGTTGGGCTAGGGTTAGGCTGAATGGTTTGGGTTTGAGCCTATTGGGTTTGGTTTTATTTTAGGTTGATAGTTTAGGTTTTGGGTTAAGTCTAGTTTTTATTTGGGTCGTCTGATTTGAACTTCGAGTTTTGGGTCTAATAATGTAATTGGACTTTAAATTTTGTAAAAACTAGACTGTTTAATTATTGTTTATTGGGCCTGGGCCAAAATTACGCCTTATATCTTTTATTTTTAACTTTCTTTTATACTAAGGTTAAATTAATATATCTTAATAAACTAAATTAAACTTTAATTAACTTAATATATTGATGATTAATAAATTTGGTGGATGAAAGTTTTCATCCACCACCGTTTGGTGGTTTAACAAAGGTTCAATTGCTCAGTTCATCTTCCAAATAATTAAAAATTTATACTTATAAAATTTTACCATTTTTATAATTTAGTTCTTCTACTTTAATTAGTCACTAATTTGAGAAAATTACTTATTCAAAATTCAATTCACCTATATAATAAACTTCGTAATATTTAATAAAAATATTATGAGCTCAGTTTAATGAAATGAAGTCTTGATACCTCATTTCTGACACCACTAACTTTAGGGTCATTACACGTGTACATTAGTTAACTATCCATTTAACAAAATTAAAAGACCAAACTCTAATTAAACTTCATACTAACCTATTTACGAACTCGAAGATTGAAAATAGAGTTTCGAAACCACAGTTTTTGATACCATTAGTTTTCGATACCATTGAAAATCGAGTTGTTACACAATTAATTAATAGTTATTTAAAGCAAACCAATAAAGAAAATTTATATTTTCCTACTATTATAGTTTTAATTTAAATTTTAAAAAGAAGTGATCACAATTTCATACTTTGAAATTGATAAAAAAAGTACAAAATTCTGAAAAAATATAAATAATATAAATAAAAAATTAAGAAAACATATATTAAATCAATACAATACAAAAATATTAGTGAAAACATTAAAAAAATCAAATAATTATATATATTTTACTTTAGAATTTAATTGTTTTAATATAAAAATACGCCAAAAGAGAGAGTAAATATAACATATTAGAGATATAAACAAATTAAAACCAATAAATCAACAACAACTTTCTTTAAAAAATAACAAAAAAATTGAAAGTAAGAATAGAGAAAATATGTTAAAAAAATGGAAAACAGTTGACATAATATAATTGAAAATGATTTTCATGCAATAATTTTCTTTTGAATAATAATTTCATTACGGGTTCTTAATTATATCTGTTTTCTTTGATATAATGCTTAAAACTATCTATAGTCTCTCCTCAACTCTTAAATAAGAGGATAATACACTTCAGTGCACTTGAGCTTACGTCCTCCTGCACTGACAACAATACCGATAAGAATCGAGTTAAGACTCAATCAACTTTCATACAATAATTTTGATAATTTATATAGATTCTTTTAGAGTTGTTAAAAAAATTAAAAAATTTAACTCCGTTTAGTGTTATTTTGATATATTTTAAAGTTTTTATTTTATTTTATTTCATTAGTTTGACTAATATTACTTATTAGTTAAAGTTTATTTTATCTATTATTATTTTTACTATATATCAATTCTAGTATCAAGTATCAAGATTCTAAATGATATCATAATTTTAATGAATTTGAGTCTATATATTTTTTATACCATGACATTACTTACTAAATAAATTATTTTTTAAATATTTTTATTATAATTTAAATTTATATATTTTCTATATCATAATATTAACCGATCTGAATATCATTTAAATATATGTATTTTCTACTTTATAATATCATCTCTAAATTAAATATTTTATTGTTCTCAAAGCATTTTTTAATAGTAATGCTAAACATTTCAAACTTTTTAAATCATTTTTCTACCACACTTTGCAATTTCAATGATAAATTGACCCATGAGCTTATTCGATCTCTCTCTCAAACTCCTATGTATTTTAATATTGTGATGGTAAAACATTGATAAAAGAATATTTTGATGTTTAATAATTTATAAATTGATCTCTTATTATTTAGATTTCTAACATATATATTTTTAAAAATTTAAAATCCACTTTTGACCAAAAAATTAACAAGACGATTAAGGGTGAGTTTGGATGGGCGGTGGGGTGTAGTACGGTGCATTTAGCTTACTTTTTGTCTCACGCTATACTATCATTACAATATCTTATCTCACCGCCATCGTTGTTTTTACACTACGTTTGCATTAGGGAATGTTTTGATAGTCTTTATTTAGATTATTATTAATATGTTATATTATCTTATTTGATTTGTTTGAAGAGTTTATTTTTCTGATGGATTTAATATAAGATTATATAAAAGTACATTTTATTAATTTATTTTATAAAAAATATATTATTATTATTATTTTACTATAAAATGCAATATTTTCTAGTTAGGCTTATCCACGGGTCGGGTTGAGTGTTCGTCCGAAAAGTGGGAGGGTCTGGAAAAAATATAGATCCAAGAAATGTGCTTGGAAAAAAAAAAGGGTTGGGTCTGGCCTCGGGTAAGGTTTTTTTGGCCTAGGCTCGACTCGAATTTGCAAAAAAAAACACTATTGTTTTGCTGCTGTTTTCTCACTGTTTTGCTACAATTTCACTATTATGTTGCTACTATTTTGTTGTTATTGTTTGGATATTATATAAATCTTTTTTTGGTTAATTTTGCTATTATTTTAAAGGCATTTACTTGTTAAGTTGCAATTATGTTAGTGTTATTTAAAATATTAAAGACCTTTTATGTATTTTCAATTTGTTGGGAAACATTTATTATAATGTTTTTAGTTTATTTGATGTATTATGTTTTTTAAATTTATTTTTGTCTAAACAATAATTAAAAAAATTAATGCGGATCGGGCTGAGCTCAAGTTTAGCATTTTTATCCGGACCAAATTTGAGAAAAAAATTTTAAGCCCATTTTTTGAGTCAAGCCTAAACCTATCAAATGGGCCTAAAATTTTATTGGGCTCGATTCGAACCTGACTTGACCCTTAAACACCTTTATTTCTACTATGAAGAGTAACATATTACATGGATTTATGATTTGAACATAAGTTTATTTTATTTATGAAGAAATTCAAAGTTCTATTAGCCTAGAATAGAACTGTGCATATTTCCCCAGAAATTGTATATTTAAGTGAAATTAGCTTTGACAACACCTTATTTGTAAAGAATAATTCTCATACCCTAAACTACTCTCCCACGTCTTGCATATGATGTTTCATTTACTCGAGTCATTGGCCCAAAAAAGAGCAAAATAAATAAATAAATAATGAAAGAAATGAAAATCAAAAGCAGAGGAATCACAAAAGTGAAAAGATTACAAGGACCCATGTGGGGTTAGTAGCAAAAAAAAGTGAAACTACATGTAATATAGTTTACCCAAAGGCGACTTAAATTAAAATTTTAATTTTAGAAAGTATTAAAAATGCAATTTATCCGTTTATCAAGAACACCAAAAGGGAGAATTTGTTCCATCCTTCGTCGAAGATAATAAAATCATAAATTAATACATAATAAAATTATATTTTAACTTCTTAAAAAATTATAATTCAATTCTTCTTAATTATAAAATGTAAAATTTTCACCAACATTACTTACCTTAATCTAAACGTACAATTAAGATTGAAAATTATAGATGAAATCAGACAACAATTAGCAATGTGATTAACAACCGTGTGATCGACATCTCCTATTTCTGTCATCATATAAATAAAATAAAATAAAATACAATTACTCAAATGTAAGGATTGAATGGAGTTCTGCCGCAGTGAGATGGCGGATGCATACATGCATGGCATAGCATAGGCATGAATGGACCAGCCATCTCCCCTGCGACAGAACCCCACCTGAACCCTTGATTTCTTTTTACTCCTCAACATTGTCTAAGCTCAGTTGCGTATTTATAGGCACATCACTTTTCACTATTTCAATCTTTTAATTTCTTTTTTCTTCTAGTTTTGTTTCAACAAATATCTTTTTACTATACAATGAACACATTTCTCTTTGCAATTGAAATCTTTTTCTTTATTCTATACCTGATAGTATAAAACTTTTAAACTCCCCCACAAAAACAGAATTAAACTATTATCAAGTTAATCAGATATAAACTCGGTTAAAAATATTATAAAAATATTTTTTATATTAAAATAAGTTATATTATTTAAGATTATTTTAATTTTTTTATTTAAGAACACAATAAAAGATATATGAAAGGATTTGAACCCATGGTAATTGCATTAGTAAAACCTTAAATTTATCACTCAGTTAAAATTTTATTTTAATTTTATTATGTACACTTTATTACTTCCACTAATTGTATATATTAATAATTTTGTATTCATTTAAATCGACACCAACTTAAGATTAATGACAACACCGTGATAAATAATTGTATTCATTTAGTATTCTTAATTTGATGTATTCATGTGTATAAATTTCATTTTATACTTTAATCTATTTTTTATTTCAATATCGTACATACTTCATGTATTTATTATTAATTATTTTCAAACTATAATTTTATTATTTATTGTATGTTATTTTTAAACACAATCTATATGCTAAATATATAATTTATTAATACATACACATGTGATATATTCTTAAATTTCTAGAGAGAATAAAGAAAATTTATTTTTCATGAACTAAGACCTTGTTTGATAAAATGATGAAAAATTCAATCAACCGAAAATAATATTTTCAGAAATTTAATTTTTTAAACATGTTTAGTAATCCTCGGTGAAAACTATTAGATAACTTCTTTTTCACAAAAAAACTGTGAAAAATGATAAGTAAATAGGGACTTATCATTTAATAGAGAATAAATTCAATTGTTTTCTATTTTATTTTATTTAATATTGTATTATCCTTCATCAAACAATTTAATTATAATCTGTATTTAATTTAAAGTAATATACTAAACAAATTTTATAACTTAAATTAAACACTTAATTTTTCGATAATTATTTTTTAACATTCTTTTTAGATGTACTAAGATTTGGGCTAATAATAATTTTGTTTTTAATGTAGTTTGTGGCTGAAAATAAATATTCTATATTCGTTGTAAAGAAATAATAAATCATTTTCGTTTACTTTATAATGGCGGGCTATGTGGGTCTAAAATCATTTGGATGTTTGGCCAACAGAGAGAATATATACATACTCTTCTTTAACCAACCCACTATGCTTCACATCTTAATAAATAGTTAATGCAATTACATGAAGTGATCAATTTAGCTTTGGTAATTATGGGAAATAAAATAGTTTTGTAACACTGAATTTGGATTCTCATTTTGAACCACGTGAACTTCTTATGGAGAATTACAAAAGTTAAAAATTTGTTATACATTAATAGTTACTAATCCGAAATCCAAATAAGATCTAGGCCGTCTACCGGTGACCCGGTTAAGCCCCACTAGATGGACATGCACAAGACATACAATGAAAGGACAGTTAGGGGGCTTATAATACCAGCTCGCATATACCCAAGGAGTTCACATGTAAGGGATTGCGAGATCTAACACGCAAGCTGGAATGATACACGTGCTCAGAATACCTAAGATATGCTTAGAATGTCAGTCCTATGAATAGTGGGGTCAAGTCATGAAGAGTAGAGTCAAATCATGAACAATGATAATATGTATAAATATCCGAATGGTTCCTTCAATAAAATACAAAGAAAAATTACTCAACAAAATTAATTAATTGATATAATGAGAAAAAAAAATATTAGTCCATGCAAAAAGTAAATTATATTCTTTTAAATAAGAACGCATGAGGAGAATATTACGGTAGAAATATTGAAATCACAACTAAAAAGAGCTTTTAAAATCAGGGATGGGGTTGAAATAAAATTTTAAAATTGAGAGATTAAAGTTAAAAAATTGAATTAAAAGGGCTTTAATTGAGTTTTTGATTTTTAAGAGGGATTAAAAGTAAAATTTTCTATCTGACAAAGATGTTGAAGGGGATTGAATTGAATTATTAACGATCGGGAGAGATTGAAATATCAAAAGTAGTCTTTAAAATTAAGAACCAAACTACGAATTTTGTGATGGGGTGAAGTTAGAAATTTTGTATTAAAATGATTTATATTGAATTTTTAACTTTTAAGATGAAAAAAAGCATTATTTAACAAAAGGTAAAGGGGATTGATATTTTAATCAAATATTTCTTTCATTTTTTAAAGAGAAAAAGGAATTATCGACGAAGGTTTCGCACAAAGGCTTAACAAGGCCACAAACTCGGCTACAAAAATAAAGTAGTCGAGGATCTTAGTCTCGTATAATATAAAACCTTGAAAGACAAGTATAACCTAAACCTTGGAGAAGGAGAAAACAAATTTCCATTACTTGAATCAGGCCTCCCTATTGATATATTTATACGTGGGAGCAAGGAGAGACCTTTACATGTACTCTTGACCCTCTTTTCCATGTGACACAGCAATGAAGGAAATAACACATTGATGCAGCGAGTCTCTATGTAGGTCACTGCGGCGATGATAGTGAAGAATATCTCTGATCTAAAATAATAAATACAATCAAAATTTAATCAAATATGAACTCCCACAGAAATTAAAATGAAATGAATTAAATTGAATTGAATCGAGATTGAAATATCAACCAAAATAAGCCCTTAAAATCAGGTGCAAAGTCACAAATTGCGTGATTGGATTAGATTTTTTTTTTAAAAAAAAATTGAACCTGAACATGAAGCTAAAAGTTTTGTATTAAAATACTTAAATTGAAATTAATTTTGTTGTGGAGTTAAAAATGAAAATTTTCATTTAACAAACTAAAAGGGATTAAATTGATTATTAACACTTGGGGGAAATTGAAATATCAACCAAAAGGGTTCCTTAAAATCAAGGGTGAAGCCTTGAATTGTGTGATGGGGTTTGAAATAAAACTAAAAAGATTTGAGGGATCAAAGCTAAAAATTTCTTATTAAAATGGCTAAAATTTAAATTTTAGCTTTCGAGAGGGACAAAACATGAAAATTCTGCATTAGACAGAAAGGCTAAAAGGGATTAAATTAAATCATTAACATTTGAGAGACACTAAAATTGGAGTTATACCATTTAATAGTGGTCAAGATATATAAAATTCAAGTCTCAACTCAAACAACCAAAAAGAGAAAAGCAGAAGCTTTATTGAAGATCAAGATATAAATAGTGAAGGAAGCAAACCTTGAATTCTGTACAATATAAGTAAGAAAATGCCAAGAAGCACTCTCATGGAGAATTAGCTGGATTCTTGTGGCAGGGAGATGATGTCTATCTCAACCCCATTTAACGTATATTTGAATAAAAATATAAATATAAAGATATAATCTTTACAAAAATAATTTAAATATATAAATATATATACATATATCTGACTTTGGGTGAGTTTGGATGGGTGGTGCGTTTACCTGCGGTCAGTATAAAACCAATGATAGCGGTGAAATTAGATACTATAACGATGCACCCCACCACCCATCTAAACCCATCTTCTGAATAATTTAGATTTAGACGCCATCTCCCTTGCGACAAGATTCCGTGCAAACTCTTTTAGGCAAACAGTAAGGTATTGTTTTTTGTGGAAGTTTTGTCTTTCAATTTTATCAAGAGTTAAAATGCTTATAAAATATAAAAGAATGAAAAGATTAGCTCAACCATCAAGAAATATATATAGTTAGATATCTGAATATATGTGAGATAAAGAAAGTCCAATATAGGTATGTATGTGTGCAAATTGTTGATAAATTAAAGAAAGTTTGGAAAGTTCTTTTAGTCAATAATAGGATCAGAGAAGATCTGTGAGTAGGGGACCTTGAAATTACTAATGTTTTTTCGTTTTAAAACAACTCACCAATTAAACGTTTTTCAGACCTGTTTTTAGAGTTTAAGACAGGAATAAGCTTTTAGGGCACGTTTGGTTCGCTGTAATGGAATAGAGCTGTAATGGAATAGAGGTGTAATGTAATAGAGCTGTAATAAGTAATTCAACTGTTTGGTTGAATGTAATGGAATAGAGCTGTAATAGAATTCTTGTGTTTGGTTGAATGGAATGATGTTGTAATAGCATAAGGAAAAGAACTAAAATGACCAGAATACCCTTAGCAGAATTTTTGTTAGGTAGATGATTATTGTTATTGTTATTAAATGTTAATAAGGTTATTATTGAAAATAATTTAATAAAAATCATAAATAATTTAATTATATTTAACATAATTATTATTAAATATAATTTAATAAAAAATATAATTTAATAACATGCATAATATATTATTATATGAATTAAAAAAATCTTAATATATAATACTATAAAAATATTTTTATTTTGTTATTTTTAAACTGCAATACATATATGTGCTAAAATATCATTATTGAAACAAATAATTTAATTACTTTACAAAAAAAAAAAAAATATTAGAAGTAATTAATTAACTTCAAAAATAACTCATTTATTTAAAATAACTCCATTCATGTTACAGAAAAATCAATGCTCAATTTGCTTCAAAAATTCATACATCAACCTTCAACTCTATAACCATTATCTCATATTACATTCCTTCCTAAAACCAAATAACTATGACATAAACCAACTTCTTACTATTACGCAAGTTAAGTGATCCGTAAATTAATCTATCTTAACTGTTCATTGACATCAAAATGAACTATCATTTTCTGATAATGCATGGACCAATTTGCTGATCTTTCATGAAATTATCAGAAACCAATGGGACCTCCTAATGAAAATTGTAGCAATTCAACCAAAAAAGCAATAGTCTATTAGAATTTAGCATCAACACCTTTTAACTAATGCAAATGCCATCGTCCCATCTAAGATTAAAAACACTGCATTTGAATGAAAAAGAACACATAATTATTGCTACATGTCATACCACATACCACATCTCATGGTTTATTTTTAAAAGTTTTTAATTATTACCAAAATAAAGCTGAATCAAATTCAATACAAATTAAATCAAAATCGAATTGATCACTATAGTTTGAACGACTTTTCAATTTTCTCTTTCTTATTCTCAATCATAATTATAAATATATCAAAATTTATACAAATATAAAATACCTTAGACATGATTATAACCCAATAAAATACACAACATAATAGGGATTAATGAAAGCCGGAACCCACATCTTCAGCAAAACTAACAGAAGTACATTAATAATCGATGCAACAAAAGGGCTGAATTTATTTGTCCCAACAAAGGGAACTTTTTCATGATATCTTCTCTATTACCATCTAAGGTTTCCTTTGTTTCATCATCTACGAATATTGAATGAAAACCCATAACTTTCAAGCCTGTTACTAGTTTCAGGTTTCATCAACCTCAGCTTCTTTCGGGGTAGAAGCATTCGACAACATTTTCCTTGACCTTGAAATGGAAATTACTAACCTTGTTCCGACCCTTGTTCAAACTTGTCAACTGAAACATGAATAAAAACCACATTCAGAGGTAGGACATTTCCTATTT
This sequence comes from Gossypium australe, assembly GCA_005393395.2. Classification (NCBI taxonomy): domain Eukaryota; kingdom Viridiplantae; phylum Streptophyta; class Magnoliopsida; order Malvales; family Malvaceae; genus Gossypium; species Gossypium australe. The sequence continues at coordinate 88,405,328 of CM016622.1, read as the reverse complement.
TTATAGGAACATTTAATAAACAATTGTATTTCCAATTATAACCTTGTTACTCGAAACCATCAACTGAACATAATAAAAACCTTGCAATAAGACTGTAATTCGTTACTTCTAAGTTCTAATTTAGTATATCAATAGTTTAAGTGAAAGACAAGACATTTCCCATTTTTATAGGAACGTCTATATTCAAGAAACAATGGCATCTCCAATTGTAGTCTATGTTACTCTAAACTGTAAACCACAACATAAATACATAATAGAAATGACACAATTATCCAACAATGAAACAGGAATAGCATATTGGTACCTGTCCATGCACATCGGTTGCTAAACCAGTAGCCAAAGGCTCTGCCTTTATCAAAATGTCTGCAAGGTACTCCATTTGTTTATTGACTCGACTCTTAAATAATACGGTGACTTGGAGAATAGGGATTTAAGTGCATAATATCTTCTACTTTAAGGATTGAAATATTGTAGATAAAAAAAAATTTTAAGTTTATAGATATTAAAAAAATAAGCTTTGTTGAAAAGTTGTATTTAATTTATAATTAACTTATGATTTTTGTGTTTAAATATTCAAAGTTTCTATTTATAAATAATAAAAAACCAAATATTCTAATCCATAAATTTAGCTCCCAAGTTTCTGACCAAGAAAATGAAAAGATTATATTAAAATATTTACTTTCCATATATTTAAAGCTAGAGTCATACTTAATTATATGATTGCTTATTATTTCTTTCCATTTATTATTACTTAATTATATGATACTTATAAATATCTGTCCATAAAAGATTAGACTAAACAATCAAAGGTATAAATCAATCTATCAGTGTGCCAGGCCAAAAAAAAGGAAGGGTATTGGAGAAATAAGTTGGACCACTAAGTAAAAGGACAACTTTATTCTTAATGCTTATTAAGCCAAAAGTCTTACTCCAGTCCTGACATAAGCATTTGATAATTATCTTCATTTCAATTTCTTTTTCCAGCATTGATTAGGAAAGGCGTGATACAGAATGTGTCAATGGTCTGAAGATAGAGATAGCACGAAAACTAATAGCAATCTCAGTAAAGTATCAAGAATTTCCGCATCTTAACTTAAATCAAACAAATGCAACAAAGCAAAACACGAGTAAATAAACACCATACCATATATTATCGAGAGAGAAGGTGAAAAGTGAAAACAGATCAGGAAATAACTTATGAAGGTTAAAATGAGATACACACACTTAGATGAAAAGAAAAGAAAATTGCAAAACAAGAAGCACAAAACAAACTTTCAGACTACTAGAGACCAACAGAACCTTAATTACATATTTTTAGATTAAAATTAGGTTTAATTACTAGTAACTAGTGAGAGATCAGATCCAGAATGGCCACTCCACTCTTTTGAAGAATTTGGAGTTCTCTTCTAGGAAGATGCTAGATCAAGCTTTGAAGATTAACTTGGAGAATTGAGAATTTATTTTCCTTTTTATTTCCTTTTCCTTTTATCTAGATTTGATTGGATTGATTGGATTAATGTTGCTGCTTAGATCTAAGATCACTTATGGAAGAGTGTTGAACTAATTTACTAGATTAGTTTTTTCTTAAATATCCTAAACACAGCAAATAAAAGGTGAATGTTTAGCGATTTAAAACAACTGGTTAATAGTGAATAAAGAGTCACCGTAGTTGTGATGACAAGAAAACTGAAGAGCACTATCAAATATGATCCCAACACGAGAAGTAACAGCAAGTCGAATGTTACACTAGCAACCTGCAACACCACGATTAAACCTGTCATTATTTGAATGGGCAATGGTAAATAGATATTAATTCTGTTAAACAAAAAAAAAAGTTAATTCAAACAATAGTAAATATCATATATTTGATTCTTTAAACCTAATTCCACTCTGAAGAAAAGCAACTCAATTCTTAAAGCACAAATCATCTTAAAGAACGAAACTGTAACATAAAGGAAAAGATCAAGAAAAGGAACAGGTTTCCTCCAGCACAGAACTCAAGGACCAGGAACAAACAACTTTCAAACTAAAAATTAAAGAAAAATCAGCCCATTCTTATGTGGAAATTAGAGTAGAAAAGCATATATACATTGTATTCTAAATAATCAACACTTGATACTTGACTTTAACGTATTAACTATTAAGCAAATTATAACTATTAAGCAAATTATAACATCAAATCCCAACACAAACCAATTGGTGGAGAAGCATTGCCAGAAACTAATAAATTGCCCAGTCCCCAGTAATTGCTACAAAACAACCAAATTTCCAAGTTGACAAAGAGAAATCGAATCAGTTAATTCATCAAACCGTAGGATTAAAGAGAATATATCAAATGGGTATTCCAAAAATGACCGGAAAATCGTAAACAACCCACTGTTGGAATCGAAAAACGAGAAGAAAGAAAAGAGAGAAAGCCAAAAAAAGGAACAAACCTGTAAAACGTGAAGAAGGCGAATGATGTTAGGGTGATTAACAGAAGAGAGAAAATTAAGCTTGCAATCCAAACAGTTGGCGAGGTGTTTGTTGATATTGGAAAGGAAAACTTGCTTCACTGCCACTTCTTCACCGCTTGATTTCGTCTCAGCTTTCCAAACGATGGAAACAAAATTTCACGTACCTTTGATTTTAGCAAATAGTCTCCGGTAGTGAAGGGTACCAACAGATCGCGAAGGAGAAAGTCTGAAGGAGATTTTGGGAAAATTTTTCCTCATTTCTATTCGGTGATGGATGTAATAGCCATTCAGAGGTTTCAGCGCGGAATCCCTATTACGTGTTTCTCAGAATAGAAACGTAATAGGTAATACGACCGAATGAAAAAACAGTGAAGCAAACAAAATAATTAGATGGGCCCACGGAATAGGGGTGTAATGGCATTGCCATTACACCCAACCAAACATGGCCTTAGTTGATCGACCCAAATTTGGATCAATTATGACAATCAAGTTGTTGGTTTCACATTTGCTTTGCCTGTCTTATTTCGGCAAAATTATGGTTTTGGTTTTTCTATTATATTATAATTTAGGCTTTAAGCTTCGTATTTTTTTATCTCGAAAAGAAGGGAGGAGGAGTTATCTAAGTTTTAACTATATATGGACCTAATGTGAACAATGCAAGTCATTTACTACTATATTAATGGCTAACTAATTAAGTTTTTTTATTTTAATTTAACATAATTTATCTGTCTTATTTTTATAATGTATTTGATATATATATATTTTTAAATCTGATATGAGATTGGTGAATTATGAGATTTTTTTTTAAAAATCTGTATTTATTCGGTCTTTATTTTTATAATGTAAGTTTTTTTAATTTAACAAATATTTATGTTAATGCTTAGTAAGTTCGTGAAATTAAACATATCATACCCGGAAATTTAAATACAATAATACAAGAACATAACGTAAGATCAATTATCATAATTCACCTATCTCAATTAACTAAGACAATTCAACCTGTAACATTCACACCATCAACTCACCATATTATTAAATCGTGATATGATACATAAACAATCAGTTGGCCCGGAGAATAATTGTAAATCACTTTGGATACGTGGAAGAGAAATATCCAAACGTGTCAACTCTAGGACATTAATCGACACCTCAAGCTTCAGAGAGTCCGCAACACATGCTTGACCTCAAGCTATCGATATGAAGTACTCGATCTAATTATTCACCGGCTCAAAACCTGTTAGGCCCAAGGCCTAATACAAATACACCAACTCAAAGCCTGCTAGGCCCAAGGCCTTTTACAAATACACCGACTCAAATTCTGCTTCTTCCTAATGACTTGTCATTTGTATTCCGACTATTTACCAAGTTCACACGGGCCCCTCGTACTTTTCGATACATTTTAATCTCAATAATAATCTTTCATCCTAAGCATTTGATAATTATCACAACAACAACTATTACTTTAGTAAATAGGTAATAAACAACTAATTATACCAGAAATTACATAATACGAAACAATGTCGTTGTGATAAGAGCTTGTCTAACTTAGTGAAATGGGGTAAAAACCAAATTTCATGATCCATTTAATTCCATTTTCATATAATTCTCATTTCAATTTCGTTTCATGTTCAAATCACATATTGCCTAATGTAAAATTAGGCTTCCAATTCAAAACTTGTTAAACATTTTCTTACTCAATCGTCTAAAATCATAATACCCAAATTTAAATCATAACCATGAATTTCCTAATTTAATCATTTGAGAAACATATTCTTCATCTCAATACATAATTTTATAAATATTAACTAAATCATTCAAGCTCATCCGAAACTAATAAAAATAAAATAAAATAAATATAACTAGTCATAGTAAACTAAATATTCTAAAGCTTTATGAAATGAAAATAAAATATTAGCACAAACCGAAGTTTCAATCGCTTTACTCCTTCTCTTCGCCTTTCTCCTTCAAGATGCTCACTTGGTTTTTAGCTACAATAAGAGCAATTCAATATGAAACAATGTCGTTTATCCATTCTAATACTAAAACTAATAAAAACAAGCTTAAATATGTATGGTTAATCAAGTTGACAACTTAAGTTTCCTAGTTCGAAATTCGTATATCTTTCAGCTTGATTATTTTTTTCAATTCTATCTTCACGAGAATACTCACTGCTTCACAAGCTATCATTTAGCATCAATATTACACAAAGTGGCCAATGTTCTCTACTTCCCCTTCACCATGGCCAAATGTACCAAGTAAACTTTTCATCCAATTTTAATTTTTTTTTTACACTTCTAACAAGCTAGAACTCATCTTTTAATAATTTTCTATCCAAAAATATACAAGCTTCACTTAAGTTTTCTAAACTTCCATCCATGTCCTTTAATGACAACTTTCAATATACTTGATAAAAAAAAACTATTGATATATATATATATATATATATATATATATATATGTAAAACAAGCTTCAAAAATTCAAAATCTATGAAAAATTTGAAGAAAAATCATACCTTATGCTTGAATTTCAAGAAAAATGATGAAAGATTTTTTTTTCTTCCCGAGCGTTCGTGAATAAGAAAGTAAAGAAAGATGAAGATCTTTTATTTATATTATAATAATACTTATAATAATTATTTAATAAAAATATAATTTAAAAGCCATCATGAAACCATTGATTTTTTAAGCAATGGTAAAATTGCCATTAAACCATTTCCATCAAAATAAAAAATAATATAATTGTACTTTAATCTTAATACTTTTCCAACTTATTCAATTTAGTCCCTAAACTCGATATCAAATTATTGACTTAACCACATGCTTCTACTAATTATTCGCTATCTTTTCATTCTTGTCAGTTTCTTCTAAAAACAATCACAATTTCTTATACTATTATTTATTTATAAATAACTTATTTAAGGGCTTCTACCATAAATATTCTTTTTCTTCTTTTTTTTAAGTGGGGATGTTACATTGACACTTTTTGGAAAAATAATTATCAAATTTAACTCAAAAAATAAGAACCAAATTAACAAATTACAAAAATCTTAAAAACTAAATTTATTATTATACCAACTTTTATTCATACCATCAAAATTTTCAAACTTATATAATATATAAAACCAACTCCTATTTAGTGACTAAAAATAGACAGGGAGATTTTTGTTTATGTTTATGTTTTTTTCTTTTGGCTAAAATTAGTATGATTAAAATCGTCATTTAATTTTAATTCCCATCTCTTCTTTGGTATTATGATCATTTCAATTTTTTTATTTTAAAATTACTAAAAATTATTATGCTTAAAATCTTCATTTTTTAATAAAAATTTTATTCTTTTTCATACTCTCAATCTTTTTTTTTCCCTATCATATGGTATAGTTTTGCATTCCATTAATGAATCTCTTTTTTTTACTATATTATTAATTCTTTTTGCTATCAATATTTCATAATCCCTAGGAATAAACTCTTATGATTTATTTATGGATTCCATTATCGTGTTGTTCAAGAAAAAAATTAGGATTTGTTTAACATTATTTTTAAAAAGAGTTTTTGAAGTCGTAAACAATGATAAATAGATAGCTTTTGAAGTTAAAAATATTTTAAAAGGTGATTGAGTTCAACTCTTATGTTTAATATTTTCCTCTCGTTATCTAGTATTGATCCACAACTAATTTTGCTTGTTCAGCGCCATATCAAGTTCAACTCTCCCTCTCTCTCTCTCTCTCTCTCTCTTTTTTTTTAATTAATTTTTATCAAATTTTGAACTAATTTTAAAATTTAATATGTAACACCTCAAACCCAGTTTGGACGTTATGGCCGAATCTGGCGATGTCACATTGAAGTGTTTTTCGTAAAATATGTTGTCGTTGAAATCCTCATTTCTATTTAATCACTTTGTGTTATTCAATGATGAGTAAAAAACGAGTCAAAAACGAGTAGTTCATTTTTAAAGCATGAGTCATTGAAAAGTTATTTATTTTTTAAAAACGTTATTAATTTCCAAAGCGTCGTTTATTGCGAAAGCTTTTAAACCGATTGTGTATTTGAGGAAATTTTGATAAAACATTTGTCTTTCTGAAAACTTGCGGCTTTTCCTACTGCTAGTAGTTATAAACCAAAACAACCATAAAATCCCAAATTAAAAATATAAATCCAAAGACCCTTATTACAATAAAATACCCCAAAAGTTAAGTTGGAATTATAAAATACTAAATTGAATTAGATGGGTCGTATGGCCACCGTTGAATCCTCCGTTGCACCGATCCGCCTATGATTGGGGATTACCTATATAGTTTTTTTTAAAGCTAGGGGATTACCTATATATTTTAAACAGATGGGTGAGTTTACGAAAAACTCAGCGTGTAATCCCATAATAGCAAACAGACAGAAAACAAGCACAGTCTGGGCTTAAACCCTTTTTCAGTATCAGTGACAATATCAGTTTGGGCTTTAGCCCATCTCAATACAGAGGCAGTCATGCATTTGGGCCTTGGCGCATTACAGTATCAGTGATTAGTACTGTATCAAATTATGCAGTATACAAGTCCAACCCAGCCAGCCTCTACACTCCATCTCCGTCCAACCCTACACTCCATGTGGGGATATAATCAACCCACCCATCCCTACACTCCAAAAAGTACAGAATGTGGCACTAAATAGTGATATGCAACTGGGCTACCAGTAATTTAGGCTCGAAGCCTTTCATTACACTTCCTCCAATCAATAAAACCCATCCCCATGCAATGCATCACGCTATCATGTCATAGTATCATACATGTATCCGATACAATTTAAATTAGCATGCTAAAATACAGCCATACATGTATGTATATATATATATAAGTCACACAAGGGTATAATAGTCATTCAATCAATTAGGGATCTAGGTAATCTTACCGACCCTACAGTAGGTCCACAGTCGACTCGAGCGACCCGTGCAACCTTAGCAGTCAAAATAGTGGAAATGGGCCCACGAGCCCTTATAGTTTGCCCATGTGGGCCCACACACCCGTGTGGCCCACAAGGCCTAAAATGGCCTTAGCCGTATGATCACACGGCCCGACCCAATAATCCCACACGCCCGTGTGGGCCTACATGCCTGTAGGGCCTACACGGCCCAATTCAGCCCGGCTTATAAATCGCACATGGCCTGCCTCGTCGTTTACACGCCCGTGTCCGATCACATGGCCTACCACACGGGCGGCCACAGCCCATTTTTTGGCTTTTTGTCGATTACCGATTACAGTGTTATGGTTACACACCTGTAATGTTTTCGATGTTGAAACACTCCCAAAGCCTGGATACCTATCAAAGATCATTCAAACTGATTTAGTAGTCTAATTCACAGGTTTCAACAATCGTTAATAGTATTAGCTCGACTTACCGCCGATGAAAACCCTTTGCTAACGCCGTTACAGCGAGAACAACGAGTGCTCTAGAACCTTCATTTATCCAAAACAACCCCACTTAGTCACTTAAAGCTACGCTCAAAAAGACTAAATACTAAACTCACAAAACGTTACCTTCAAACGCACCAAGTGGTCTCGCACACTTCGCACATCGATCAGAGACCACCAGCCCTCTGAATAATTCATATCACCAACAAAAACCCCTCTTAACCGACATTCCAAAAAGAAATGTCAGAGTTAACACCTACCGAAACTTACCGAACCAACGGAATCAAGATTTGAGGGCAAGAGAAAGAAGAGAATCGACAAAAGAAGTGAAAAGGAAGGATGGAAAGAAGAAGAAAGTTCAGCCAAAGAAAGAAGAGAATGTTGCCCACTACACAGTGGGGTAGAAGAAGAGAAAATCGGAAAACAATGGGGAGGGAACGATTGCCGTAGGGAAGAACATAACTGAAGGAAACAAAAGGTGTGGCCGAGATTCACCTAACAATGATCGGCCAAAGGAAAGAGCAAAGTGGAGAAAGACAGACTTGAGGGGAAGGAAACTAGCGTCAAAAGAATTCGGGAAGGTATGGGGAATCAAAAATTTTGAAAAATATGACAATAATCAAAATACAATCCCCTATTTTCCTCCTAAAATTCGGACACCACAATCCCACACTCCTCAAACACTCCAACCGCCCACTAGCATCAGAATTCTACTGGCACACAAACACTTACACGGCATCCAGTAAAATAAAACACTCCTCTACATCGCCAGGACTCGAACTCAAGACCCCCAACACTTTGCCACTCTACTTAACCACCAGACCAACAGGCCAATTCTGACATGTTTTTCCAATATTTATATATAAGCCTACTGGCTAAAGGTAAGGGTTTATTCAATTAAAGACAAGCTAAGGCTTGAACTCAAGACTTCTCAGACAGTTCCTGAACACTTAACCACTGAAGTAGATAGATATTTTTGTCACAAACATATGAGAATAAATATTAAAAATTTTTGGGGCGTTACAACTCTACCCACCCTAAAGAAAATTTTGGCCTCGAAATTTTACCTGATCAGAAAAGATAAGGATATTGCTGCAGTATTGTATCCTCAGGTTCCCACGTGGCCTCCTCATTAATATGATTACGGCAAAGAACCTTAACTAGTGGGATGGACTTTCTTCTCAGAATTTTAACATCGTAGTCCAATATCTGGACTGGCTCCTCCTCAAAGGTCAGATCTGGCTTAACCTCGATTTCCTCAATAGGAACAACATGCATGGGATCAGAGCGGTAACGCCTCAGCATGGAGACGTGGAATAAATCATGAATCCGCTCCAACTCTGGAGGTAGCTCCAACTGGTAAGCAACTGGTCCCACATGTCTCAGTATGCGATAAGGTCCAATAAATTTGGGGCTCAACTTGCCCTTACAACCAAATCTCAGTACCGTTTTCCACGGTGAGACCTTGAGAAAAATGAAGTCCCCCACATAATACCTAATCTCTCGACGCTTCAGATCTACATACGACTTTTGCCTATCAGATGCCTCTTTTAATCGATCTCGAATCAACCTGACCTTATCTTCACTATCAGAAACTAGTTAGGACCCAGAATACGACACTCGCCCAACTTAGTCCAACACAAAGAAGTACAACACTTACGACCATAGAGCGCCTCATAAGGTGCCATCTGTATGCTAGACTGGTAACTGTTGTTGTAAGCGAACTCTGCCAATGGAAAAAACTCCTCCCAACTGCCTCGAAATTTAATTACACAACCCCTTTACATATCCTCTAGTATCTGAATCACCCTCTCAAATTGACCATCTGTCTGAGGATGGAACGCAGTACTTAAGTCCAACCTTGTACCCAGAGCTTCATGTAGCTTCTTCCAGAATCGAGACATGAAGCGGGGATCCCTATCAGATATTATCGAAACCGGTAACCCATGCAGTCTCACTACCTCAGACACATACAGTTTAGCCAGCTTCTGCAGAGAGTAATCAGTACAAACCGGTATGAAATGGGCAGACTTGGTCAACCGATCCATGATGACCCACACTGAATCTTTCTCAGTAGGCATTAAGGGCAACCCACTTACGAAATCCATAGTCACTCTTTCCCACTTCCAAAGCGGTATTTTAACTGGCTGCAGTAAACTTGAGGGTAGCTGATGCTCATCCTTAACCTACTGGCATGTTAGACATTTACTCACAAAATCGATAACATCTCGCTTAAAACCTGGCCACCAGTATAGCTCACGAAGGTCATGGTACATCTTGTTCTCGCCAAGATGTATAGCATAAGGGCTACTATGCGCCTATCGCAGTATATACTGCCTCAACTCGGCATCATTCAGTATACAGACTCTCCCACGAAAATAGAGAATCCATTCGTTATTCAACCCAAAATCTGATGTATTACCACTCTCAATCTGTCGGAATCGAAGACATAGTGACTCATCTTCCAACTGTTTACCCTTAATCTGCTTGATCCACATCGGCTTAACCTGGAGTTCAGCCAACAGACTACCATCATCAAATAAACTGAGACGAGCAAACATTGCTCTCAAATCAGTCATAGCCCTTCGGCTCAGTGTGTCGGCCACCACATTGGCCTTACCAGGATGGTATTCAATCGTACAGTCGTAATCCTTTAGCAGCTCAATCCATCTACGCTGCCTAAGATTTAGCTCCTTCTGAGTGAGGAGATATTTGAGACTCTTGTGATCAATGTAGATGATACACTTATCACCATACAAGTAATGTCTCTAGATTTTCACTGCAAATACCACTGCGGCCAACTCCAAGTTATGCATCAGATAATTTGCCTCATGAGTCTTAAGTTGTCGAGACGCGTCCGCAACCACCTTACTCTCTTGCATCAACACATATCCTAAACCGACATGTGATGCATCACTGTACACAGTAAACTTTTTTCTAGGCACTAGCTGTATCAGAACATGGGCTTCAGTCAGTACGATCTTGAGCTTCTTAAAGCTCATTTGCTGTGAATCAGTCCATTTAAATAGCACAACCTTACATACTAGCTTAGTGAAGGGTGCTGCAATTACAGAAAAGCCCTCTACAAATTGTCGGTAGTACCCAGCCAGTCTCAGAAAATTGCGAATCTCTGATACAGTCATAGGCTGCTTCCAATCCAAGGCAGCCTCAATCTTTCGAGGATTGACCTTAATCCCTTCAACAGATACCACATGGCCCAGAAATGTTACTTCTTTTAACCAAAACTCATAGTTATTGATCTTGGCGTACAGTTGCTTCTCTCTTAAAACTTACAAAACCACTCGGAGATGTTCATTATGTTCATCATCAGTCTTCGAATACACCAGAATGTCGTCAATAAAGGCTACCATGAACTGATCCAGATAGGGCTGGAACACTCGGTTCATCAGATCCATAAATGCTGCTGGTGCATTCGTCAATCCAAACGACATTACTAAGAACTCGTAGTGCCCATAGTGAGTCCTAAACGCAGTCTTGTATACATTAGCCTCATTAACTCTCAACTAATGGTACCAGATCGGATGTCAGATTTAGAGAAAATCTGAAGCTCCTAAGAACTGATAGAATAGGTCGTCTATCCTCGGAAGGGGGTTCTTATTCTTAATGGTCAACTTGTTCAGTTGCCGATAATCAATGCACATACGCATGGATCCATCCTTCTTTTTTACGAACGGAACTGGTGCTCCCCATGGAGACACACTAAGGCGGATGAACCCACGATCCAATAACTCTTGGATTTGAGCTTTAAGCTCTACAAGCTCCTTTGGTGCCATTCTATAGGGGCGATGGACACCGGAGCTGTACCAGGAAGGAGTTCAATCCTAAACTCAACTTCACGGTTTGGAGGTAACCCAGGTAGCTCTTCAGGGAAGATGTCCGGAAAGTCTTTATCCATTCTGATTTCTCTAATAGAAGAATCCCTAGAATATGAAACACTGATGTAGGCCAGATACGCCTCACATCCCGTACGAACCAAGTTTTCGGCCCTCAATGCAGAAACCACATTCGACAAGTAGTTCCGACATTCCCCAATTAAAACTACTTCGTTGTCCCCCTCAGTTCTCAATACTACCCGTTTAATGGCACAATCCAAGTTCACTCGGTGCTTAAGTAGCCAATCAATCCCAGTATCATATCGAATTCTCCAAAAAGGAGTTCATTAAATTGACCAGAAAAATAACTCCTTGTACCTCTAAAAGAACATCTCTAAATAACTTATTAACCTGGACGGATTGCCCCAATGGACTTAATACCGTAATTTCACTTGGATTACTCTCAATCGGAATCCCTAAGTTTTCAATAACAGAGCAGGCAACACAGGAATGAGTGGATCCTATATCTATCAATGCAGTATAAGGTAATTAAAAATTAAGAATGTACTCATGATGACATCTGGAGTATCTCCCTCTTCTCGGCGACGTGCAACATATACCAGAGCCGGCTGCCTCACCTCAGTCTGATTAGCACCTCTGCCCGATGCTCTCTGCCCACAGTCCAATCCATTACCACCTCAAGCCTAACCGCGGCCTCTCAGTGGCTGCTGAACACCCCTCTGCTACTATGCAGTACCCAAACCAGGAGCTTGCATCTGATCAGGCCTCCTTAGACATATTCTGATATGGTGCTCCAATGAATCGCACCTCAAACATGCCCTAGTTCTTTTCCAGAACTCGCCCTGATGGCGTCTCCCATAATCGTTACAAGGCTGTTGACCACTAGCAACCATAGGGGCCCCAACTCTGACCAGCCCATCCACTCTGGCCTTTTTCTTAAGCCTCTGAATGGAACTCGAGGGCTCCGAATCCCTCCTATTCCTCCCTCTCTCTTTCTCACGGTTTTGGCGCTCAGTGCGCTTAACCTCTTCAGCAATCTTCACCTTATCCACTAGTGCAACAAAGTCTCGCTTCCTCTTTGGAGCTATTAGAACTCTTAAGCTATCTCTGAGGCCGTCCTCGAAGCGAACACATCGCTTGTACTCAGTCGCCACCATACCTCTCGCATAGCGGCTCAGCCTTAAGAACTCGGCCTCATATTCAGCCACTAATCTGTCCCCCTAAGTCAGATTTAAAAACCCTCTCCTCCGGGTATCCACATAACTGGCACCCATGTATTTTCTTTGGAAGGCATATTTGAAGAATTCCCAAGTCAGTCGTTCGGGCTGAGTGCCCTCCTTTACAGTGAGCCACCACTGATATGTTTCATCTCGTAGCAGCGATACAACACCCTTTAATTTTTGCTCGGGGGTGCAGTCTAGGTCGTCCATAATACTTTCTGCGGCCTCTATCCAGTACTCAGCCACATTAGGGGCAACCCCAGCAATACCTCTAAAAATCTCAGCTCCATTGGACCAGAGTTGTTCCGTAACTGACCCGCGGCCTCCAGCTCCAGTATTGGTTCCAATGACCTTCTCTAGAATTATTAACATTACTTGGGACAGTGCGTCGTCCCCAGCTGTTCGATCATGAGACCCAGTCACAGTCACAGGTGAAGTCGGTGTTTCACTGGTTTCTAAATTAGGTATGTGGCCAGATGACAAGGACCCAGCTTGAGCACCTCTACGGCCTTTACCACGGCCTCTAGTACCCCATCCGCGAGTACCTCTAGTGCTCATTGCCTAATCTCGTGTTATCTGTATTAATAGTTTTATGCAGATTAGATTACAGTTTCAATATTTGTTAATCAAAGTTTTATGCAAAGTAGTATAGTAATTCAGTGTCCGTTTTCGTAAATCGGCCTAACAGTTTTGCTACAGTCTCAGTATACACTATTTTAAGTGTTTCTAGTGCAGTCCATCTATTGTAATCATAGGATATACTACCTATAGCAATTTTAGTTTAGAATATATAATAGTTTCAATCAAAATCATAATGCAGTTTTTAGAGAGAACTTACAGGATCGGCGTCAGAGACTCGACGTGCCACACTTTCAGTAAAATATTTCAAAACACTTCAAACCATTTGAAAACAGTTCTTTAGGAATTCGAGTTTAAAAATCAAATCCACAACCGAGTTTCGTAACCTGGCTCTGGTACCACTAAATGTAACACCTCGAACCCGGCCTGGACATTATGGCTGAATCTGGCGATGTCATATTGAAGTGCTTTTGGTAAAATATGTTGTTGTTGAAATCCTCATTTTTATTTAATCACTTTGTGTTATTCAATGATGAGTCAAAAATGGGTCGTTTATTTTTAAAGCATGAGTCATTGAAAAGTTATTTATTTTTTAAAAATGTTATTAATTTCCAAAGCGTCGTTTATTGTGGAAGCTTTTAAACCGATTGCGTATTTGAGGAAATTTTGATAAAACATTTTTCTTTCTGAAAACTCGTAACTTTTCCTATTGCTAGAAGTTATAAACCAAAACAACCATAAAATCTTAAATTAAAAATATAAATCCAAAGGACCGTATTACAATAAAATACCCCAAAAATTAAGTTGGAATTATAAAATACTAAATTAAATTAGATGGGTCGTGTGGCCACCGTTGAGTCCTTCGTTGCACCAATCCACCTATGATTGGGGATTACCTACAGTTAAAACTGATGGCTGAGTTTACGAAAACTCAATGTGTAATCCCATAATAGCAAACAGACAGAAAACAAGCACAGCCTGGGCCTAAGCCCTTTTTCAATATCAGTGACAATATCAGTTTGGGCTTTAGCCCATCTCGGTACAGAGGTAGTCATGCATTTGGGCCTTGGCCCATTACAGTATCAGTAATTAGTACAGTATCAAATTATGTAGTATACAAGTCCTACCCTGCCAACCTTTACACTCCATCTCCGTCCAACCCTACACTCCATGTGGGGATATTATCAACCCACCCATCCCTACACTCCAAAATGTAACGTATGCGGCACTAAACAGTGATATGCAGCTGGGCTGCCAGTAATTTAGGCTTGAAGCCTTTCAGTACGCTTCCTCCGATTAATAAAAACCCATCCCCATGCAATGCATCATGCGATCATGTCATAGTATCATACATATATTTGATACAGTTTAAATTAGCATGCTAAAATACAACCATACATATATACATATATAAGTCACCCAGAGGTATAATAGTCATTCAGTCAATTAGGGATCTAGGTAATCTTACTGACCCTACAGTAAGTCCACTATAGATTCGGGCGACTCATGCAATCTTAGCAATCAAAAAGTGGAAATGGGCCCATAAGCCCATGTAGTTTTCCCATGTGGGCTAACACACCCGTCTAGTCCACAAGGCCCAAAATGGCCTTTGCCGTGTGGATCACATGGCATGGCTCAATAATCCCACACGTCCGTGTGGTTCACCTGTATTGGCCCATATGGCCTAATTCGGCCCGGCACATGAATCGCACATGGCCTGCCTCGTCGTTCACACTCCCGTGTCTGATCATACGGCCTACCACACGGGTGGCCACACGCCCGTGTGGCATCGACAAACCCATTTTTCAGCATCTTGCTGATTACCAATTACAGTGTTATGGTTACACACCTGTAACGTTTTCGATGTCGAAACACTCCCAAAGCCCGGATACCTATCAAAGATCATTCAAACTGATTTAGTAGTGTAATTCACAGGTTTCAACAATCGTTAACAGTATTTAGTAGTCTGAAAACCCTTCGCTAATGCCGTTACAACAAGAACCACGAGTGCTCTAGAACCTTCATTTAGCCAATACAATGGCACTTAGTCACTTAAAGCTACGCTGAACCAAAAGCACAAAAAGACTAAATACTAACCCGCAAAATGTTACCTTCAAACGCAGCAACGAGGTCTCGCACACTTTGCAAACCGATTAGAGATCACCAGCCCTCTGAATAATTCCTATCACCAACAAAAACCCCTCTTAATTGATATTCCAAAAAGAAAAGCTAGAGTTAACACCTACCGAAACTTACCGAACCAACAGAATCAGGAATTGCGCACAAGAGAAAAAAGAGAATCGGCAAAAGAAGTGAAAAGGAAGGATGGAAAGAGGAAGAAGGTTCAGCCAAAGAAAGAAGAGAATGTTGCTCACTACACAGTGGGGTAGAAGAAGAGGAGAAAATCGGTAAATAAGGGGGAGGGAACGATTGCCATAGGGAAGAACAAAACCAAAGGAAACAAAAGGTGTAGATGAGATTCACCTAGCACTAATCAGCCAAGGGAATGAGCAAAGTGGAGAAAGACAGACTTGAGGAGAAGGAAACTAGCGTCAAAAGAATTCAGAAAGGTATAGGGAACCGAAAATCTTAAAAAATATGACAATAATCAAAATACAATCCCCTATTTTCCTCCCAAAATTCGGCCACCACAACCCCGCACTCCTCAAACACTTCAACTGCCCACTAGCATCAGAATTCTACTGGCACACAAACACTTACACGGCATCCAGCAAAATAAAACACTCCCCTACATCGCCAGGACTCGAACTCAAGACCCCCAGCACTTTGCCATTCTACTTAACCACCAGACCAATAGGCCCATTCTAACATGTTTTTCCAATATTTATTTATAAGCCTACTGGCTAAAGATAAGGGTTTATTCAATTAAAGATAAAATTTTTCCCAAGCTAAGACTTGAACCCAAGACTTCTCAAACACTTCCAGAACATTTAACCACTGAAGTAGATAGATATTTTTGTCACAAACATACAAGAATAAATATTAAAGAATTTTGGGGTGTTACATAAAATTATGGTTTATAGTAAATTTTTGAAGATGATGGTTTTTTTTCTTTGGGAAACAAGATGAATAGATGAGTGAAGTTTTCAAAGTCTATTAATGTTAGCATTGCAAGCTATGCATGAATCTTTTCAATAAGCGTACTCTTGCTGCTGCTATTGATGGATGCTATAATTTATACTTCTATTTGGAAAACCAGTCCTCTTGCATATATTGGCAAGAGGTGGAACCTCGTAACATTGGCTTCATGCGCGTTAAGGTACATATGAATCCTTGGCTCTTGCTCCTACTAGGTTGTTTCCTACAACGTAAGGACGAGCTAGAGATTTGGGTTTCATTTCGACAAGAGTGGCTATGGAAGATCTGCTTTCACTGTGGTAGGATCAGATACCCTAGCCACCTTTGTTTATCATCATTCTAGAATGTTGAATAGGAACTTAATGATCAAATGGGGAACATCCAACTATGCCATATTGATAATGATAATAATCAACATCATTTCAGCAATACCATGAGTACATCTCGGGCGCAACAACATGGAACTTCTACCTATGTTAACTTCAATCCGATGTATCGAGGACATACAAGAGGTATCAATCCTTTTACATGGTATTGCTATAATTATTTTATTCATGTTCATGTTGATCTAGTGCCCTTCGTGTAGTGATTTCATGTATGTATTTGAAATTTTTTGAACAATTTGATTTAATAAATATCCATCAATATTATTAATACTTTTTTATAATATCTTGAATGATTTTTGCACCAAAATTTGATGGTCGTCGAATCTACCAAATATAAATTCTACGACAAATATAACAGTAATTAGCAGTATAGAGCAGTAGGGTCGAATCCACAGGGACTGGCTATCTAATTTCTCCTTTTTCCGTGACCAGAATTGATGTCGCGGTCACAGTCTTACCCACAACCTATCTGTATAAATGCTAAAAATAAAAATAAAAATAGGGGGTTAAATTGATTAAGATAATAAAAGAAGAAAATATGCAAAATAAAATAAAACAGATTAAAAAACTGCAAATAAATAAATTTAAGAAAATAAAATAAATGGATAAATAAAATATTTTTTAAGCTTAGCCTTAGCCTCCGTGTAATCCAATCTTGAATCGATCCTTGAAATAGATTTTTCCTTCCAAGCAAGAAGCTGGTTATAACGACCAAGAACGTCCCGATCGCCAACTTTTCCTTATGTAGTCAATCCCGGTATGACCTGCAAACTGACTCTTGCCAAATTTCTAACTGCGATACACGTGTTCGCAATTTAAGATTTCGACAACCTTGCAATCTGAAAAGCCCAACTTGAATCAATGGCCTCAATCGCGTGGGTCATTTAAATCCGATCTCTATCTCTCTTGATGGAATCCAACTGACTTTTCCCACCTAGACACGCTAATTTGTTCGCGGAAATTTTAACACAGCACGACCAATTTGTCTTCCCAACTGTACGCCAAACTACTCCAACCCAACATGCAGTTTTTGAATCGAAGCTAAATCAACTTCAAGGGACGAATTTGTACTATCCCATATATCGGAGAGAGAGAAAATATTGTGTTGAGAGGTTTTTTTGAGCAAGCTCGAGCCTTACGATTGTTTTGTTGGAGTAATTTTTGGGCTAAAGCTAAAAAGGGTTTAGTTAATCATGGAAAGAATCATATTTGAAAATAAATAGTTTAAGTGGAATTGTGGAAAGTGGAAAATGGAAAGGGAAAGGGCCTTGGAAGATAGTTAAACCAAGAGTTGAAAGTAAAAGAAAAAGAATTGAAAATGACATAATGAAAAGTGACGCAGGTAATGGAAAGGAAAAAAAAAGAAAAGAAATTATTAAAACCTAAAGCCAAAGCATGTTCAATTGGTTGTAGCCACTAGGTATTTATACACATTATTAGTGCTAAAATTTAGCTAGATTTTTTCTAAATATTATCACTAAATAATTTCAAATATTATCACTAAATATTATAACTAAATAATTCTAAATTTAAAAATCAAATTTAAACTAGAATTTAAATTAATTACAGAGTTGTAACAATATAAAAAATCCTTCCATCTTTATCCAGCCACTTTTTTTAAAAAATCTTCAACCTTTCAGTCTTTATCCAGTCATCTTTGAATCTTTTAAACAATCCCTCCTCTTTGCCTTTTGTTCTAATTTAGCCCTTTTTTGTAAGAGTTTGAATTCAGCACATCAACTTCATTCTTGGTAAGAAAAGTCCAAATTTAATAGCATTTTATTTGATAATTAGCAAAAAATAAATATATAAAAAATACAAATTTATCTTCCTATCAGAAACATGAAAACAAATATTGATTTATTGATTATCTAACATTTAAACTAATATTAAACACATTACATGGTCGAATAATAATGCAGAAAGATAACTTATATTAGGCAATCTAAACACGTCCTTAGTTTAATCAAAATTTAATAAATCGATTAAAAGACTAAATATGCGGTCTATCAAGTCCAAATGAGGAGATACCTTGTCTTGGGTATTTGAGAGGATGACTCCTAGAAGATAGAGACATAGATGTGACTGACAGTACATCAGACAAGACCCAAATAGAATAGATACTAGATCCGTTTATGGATTTATTCACTTGTGACATTCATTGTGTAGCATTCCTTAATCCGAAGTGGATGAATGGACTATACATGCATGACTTATATACATTGATGTAAATGAAAGCCTGAGTTCAAATAGATAAGAAACCAGAAGTTGATATGTTGGGTATAGGACTTCTGCATGATGTAGCATCATTCCATAATAATGGAATTCATACTCCAATAAAGGGTAGAAGATATCCTCTCACCGACATTACATGATAGATAGAAAGTAACGTGGTCACGAGTCATTTGTCTTAGAGAGAAATCATTTAATTACTCTTCATTAGTAATTGACTTTTCATAAAGGATTATGCAATGGCCACCATGAGATAAAAAAAGATCATATTGGGAGAACAAATTTATCCCAAAGAGATTAATAATATCATATGAGGGTAAGCACTTATGATAAGGTCATTGAACGAGCACTTAATGAGTAGCTTTCGTAATGGTATATTGTAAAGACCCGATTTTCAGCGATACCAAAAAATATGATTTTGAAACCTCATTTTCATAAACTGAGTTTGTAAATATTAAATATGAATATTTATGGAGGCAATACAAATATATATTAAAGACTAATCCAGTAATTTTGCCAAATTAATAGTTAATTAAGGCTGAAGGATTAAATTGTAAAAGTCCAATCGCTATATATTTGTAATTAACAAAATGATTGAGGATTAAAATAACAATTAACCAAAGATCCTAAATGAAAATTAGATCATTTTTAAATAGAAGAAAGTGGATGATGATGGTAAAATCCACTATAATTTATTAAAGTCAAATTAAGTTAATTAAATCATGTTTATGTTAATAAAATTAGTTCAATTAAACCTTAATCATGCTATATAAGCTAAGTTAGTGGATGGATGTCATCTTCTTCAGCTATTTCTTCTCCTAGCCATCCCAAAGAAGAAGAAAACCTAAGGGAATTTGTAATGTAATGAAATTTAATTTGGAGAGATTATATTCTAGGAGATAATCAAGCATGCAGATAAGGTCTACAACAGGCTAAGTCTCCCATTTCCTTTTCCAATTTTTTTAGATTTTTCATAATCAAAATTCTAAAGTTGTTTTGGCTACTGAAAAAATATGAGAGAAAGCCTACAGACTTGAAGTTCTCCTACAAGTGGTTTAAAGGAAAACACAAAGCTTCTATTCCTAAAGTTGGTCTTGAAGTAGTAAACAAAGAAGGGGAAACAATAACAACATGAGTGGCCACTGAGGAAGCCACTAAAACTCATCTCTTAGCCTTTGAACAAAAGAATGCTTCATCACCTTGATGTTAAGATTGCCTCGTAGGAGAAAGCCATTCAATAGCTACAAGCCAATATTCATCGTGCTAAATCCCTTAGGAATGACCTATTTGTTAAAATGCTTCACTGATATTGTCAAATCTGTTGAATAAAAAAAAGGGAATAGTGGATAAGGGAACCGACATTAGAGGAAGCATTGATGAGAGCAAATATGTTGTGCTACAAGTCTCTATAACTTGACCTGACTTCTTTCTCTAACTTGGTATGATGATTTTTCTATTGTTATTCTACATTTCTTCTGTTGATGCTATAAAGATGATGGTTGACTTTTCGCTGCTGCAACTTCATTAAGACTTTATTTTGTCTTCAGATTGTATCTTTTAAACTTTATTTCTAGATCACTGTTATATTTATGACCTTATGATATATGCTAGAATTATGGTATGAACTTTAAGTATTTTGATTGTTAATGTTGGTTTGTCTCAAATGCATTAATGGTTATTATGCTTGGTTATGTTAATAGTTGTTGTATGAAGTATTAAGGGACATTGCTAAAAGGGAGAATTTTTGTTTTTGGTTAAAAAACTCCCCTAATATGTTTTGTTCAAAAATTTTCCAAAAGGGGAGATTGTTGATGTAACCTCTCAAACCCGGCCTAGAAGTTATGGCTAGATTGAGAAGCCTACATTAGCCACCGAAATGGCAAGGCTAACTTACGTTACTTTTAAAGATATTAAATGAACTCATTTTAGAGAAAAATCGTAGTTGTACTTTGAGTTAGTTTTAAAAAAATCATTTATTAGGTCATCTATACTTAAGATTCACTTTATTATTGACAGTGTTGTTTTAGAAAAAAATCTTTTGTTCGTCATTTTACTTTGTAAAAACTTGATGTAAACTAATGAAGCGAAAAAAAAAAACATTACTCATGTCATTTTGGAAATCTAGTCGCCTTATCGATTTGTTTTTTTTTCTTCTCAAAAACGGTTTCTTTACAATGCAACGAAAATTAGGGAACAATGTCAAATTTTATTTAAGCCAGATATCATGCGTTTTCTGGTTATTATGCTTGAGTAATCCATGCATGCAAAACTCCCAAAATGAAAAGTTACCTACAGACTAGAAATAATTAAAAATTACAAACCAAAACCAATAGAGACTTATTAATAATACTTATTAAAAATGGTTTGAGGTCCAAGGTGATTCTCCGTATGCTGAGTCTGGTCCTAGTTTTGAGGTTTACCTAAAAAGTTAGAAACTATGGAGGAGTGAGCTTATGAAAGCTCAGTGTGAGTCAAACAGTTATTTACAGAGACATAAATATCAAATATAGTGAAACATATTAGTATTAATAGAAGAACACAAAACCATTATTGAAATTTTATATCATAACATAATCATTATCAAATCTATGTCAAATGGTGTATGGTCATGGGGTGATGCAAATGACGCAATGTAAAAGTTCTTACCCAAAGCATCTGCTACACACCATGAATTCCCCAGAACCCGTCTATCAAACCCCAATGAATGCGAGCAAAGCTCGATGTGGTAAAACCACCGAATGAATATAATTGCAGAAAATCTGTCAAATAAAAAATAAATGAGAAAAAAGGCCAAATAACGAATAAATGTGGCAAAATCACCAAACCCCCTTAAATCTCCAAAGCAGTGCACTAACTATGAATAAATGCAGACTTAATATGCGGCTGAATCTCCAGGAACTCCTCCGTTAACCATAATAATAACCCCATCCCAATGCACATGCAATATGTCATACAATCTCATACATAGTCATAAATCAATACTTTCACAATTTATTGGCATGTTTAACATACCCTCAAATTATCAAATACTTTTAGTGAATAGGATCATTGATCCAACTTTCAATTTACCATGAAGGTGGTATCATTTAACAAATCACAATTTCATGTGTTCTTACAACTTTTCTGTGTGCTTGTATCGCAGTCTTTCAAACTTTACATAGCAAATTACTCATACCAATCTATCATGCATAAGCCTTATTTTCATTCAAAATCACGCTATACAAAAAACGAATCATACATCACATTAACTAACCATTCATAGCAATATCAATCATGCAATCATTCAGTCAATTTAGCAACTTTGCTAACGTACCAAATAATTAGGGCTCGAAACATACTTGGTTCGACCACATAAAAATTTAATTACTTAGCTATTTAGCCAAGCCCAATCAGCAAACTAAATCATCAATTATATCAATAACATCATCATTATCAATCAAGTTCTTGAGTTAGGACCTATACCTTATTTTATGGTCTTTCGCAACACACTTGTAAATCTTGCGGTTTCTCTAATAAGCTTTAAAGTTAACCTAAATTAATTTATCAAAAAAAAGTTAACCTAAATTAAAAATCATTATTAAACTCAATTAATATACCTCTTAAATATCCCCCAAACACTCACTTATGGGTTCAATCCAATCATTACAATTATAACTATTTTTCGAATCCAAACTAGTTAGATTTCTTACACTGGATTAATGAAAATCGTACGTGGGAACGTCTTTCAGCTTCACTGTTGGTTTGGCGCGTTGAAGTAAGCACCTAACACATTTTAATACTGTAAAACCAATATCTAACCCATGATTAAAATTCTTTATTTAATCAATTAACAATCTTTCTCCAATATCTAAACCGAAACTATAAACTAGTTTACAATCAACCACATATATGTTTCCTAAATTGTCAGATCCGAATTGCTGATTGATCAAGATCGATTTTCCCTAATTAAAACATAATTAAAGGGTTATTAGGAGGGGTTAAATCTTCCAAAATAATTCTGGAAAAGGATGGGTATAAATTAAAGAAAAATAACCCCCTTTCTTGACCATAAGCACACGCATCACCACCAACGGTGGCCAAATTGGGGCTAATTTGAAACCGCTTTTTAGATCACTTAGGAGGCTAGAAAAATACCCATTAAATCTTTAAAAATCCCTCAAATTTGATATCTGAAAATTTGGGCTTTTAACTCTCAAAATTCATCAAGAAATTGAGAAATAAGGAGAACTTACACAAACTAGTTTATAGGAGCGGCAATGGCACTTCTTGGGAACAAGGAGAATCATTCTTGGAGATCCAAAATTTTAGATTTGGGGATGAAAAATTAAGGGAAAATGACAACAAGATGGAGGGGGAGATGATGTAATATCCTAGAATTAGGGGTTATGCGTTTGGTGCATAATTCATGAGTTAGTAGGCTCAGTGTATGGTTGAGTGTGTTTTAAGGGTTGTTAGAACTCTAGGATAAAGAAGAATGCTTTGGAAAAATATTGGATTTTAAGTTTAGTAGGGGGGAGCTTGGCTAAGGAGGCCTTAAGGAATTTTGTGAGGGATTTATGACACAGCAAGTGATGTGGTAAAGTAGCTTGGGACGCTACCTTGGGGGCTTGGAAGGTTGCGTCAAAAGGGAGCTTCATGGGGAGGAGGTTCGAATCACGTTGGCAGCAAGGAGTGCGTTTTATTTTTGGGCTTTTGGCGTCAAGAGTGGGGAGAAAGGATGGACGGCATATGGACTTTGTAAAGATAAAGATAAGTCTTGATTTTCTTTTTAAATTTTGGCTTAAGATAGAAGATAATTGGGATTTTGTTTTATTTATTTTAAATGATAGGATAAGAGATAAATGAGGAGATTAATAAGGGATTTGATAAGGGAAGATTAAGTGGCCGGTCAAGGGACTCTCTTGGTGTGCATTTTCGGTTTGAAGCTTATTAAGGAGAGTGTGTCGAAATGCCGTTTTCTTTTTTCCCATTTGTGCCGTTTTCTTTTTGAGAAAAAGCTATCTAGTTTCGGGTTCCATTCTCTTTTGTTTGTGACTGAAACTTCAAGGTGCATTAGGGCTATTTGCATGTTACTCTTCTCTTCCTATTTGTTTCTTGGCCGAACATATAACTTCTTCCCGAGCTTCTTCTTTTATTTGGTGTTAGCCGAATACTCCATCCTCATTTGGGAGCCTTAGCCGAAACCTTATAGCCCCATTCTCTACTTTTGTGTATTTTTCTTTTTACCAATAAAAGTGCCGAAACACCATTGTTGTGCTCAAAAGCCGAATCCCTATTGAAGGTGCTGTCGACTACTTTCTTGTAGTCTCTTCAAGCAAGCGTTGGTGGTAAGTACTTCTATTGACAATCGGTTTCTTTCTCTTTCTTTTGGTGTGCCGAAATCATGTGGTTAGGCTTGGCTAAGGTTGGCCCAATGTCCTTTAAGCCATATTATGTGTCTCTGTTGAAGGTAGTCAACGCTAAGGAGCATTAAAGGAGATCTCTTGGGTTTTGAACATCAAGGTAAGTGATATGTAGTTTCGGCCAAGGGCCATTCTCCTAGATTTATGTGTTAGGCCGATTCTAATAGTTGTTTAGCAGGGATATCGACAACTTCAGGAACAAGCAAATATTTCGAGATTTAGTTAGCAAGGTAAGGAAGTGTGACTTTCGGCCTAAGGCCATATTGTGGGTATTTAGTGTTGACCGATTGTGTACTATGGTTCCTAGAGGCAAATCGATAGCTGTGAGCAAAGCTTCCGGGATTTTGATCCATTTTTGGTAAGACTGTAAGTTGTGATTTAGTTATTCGTTTAAGAGCTCGTATTAATCGGTTTTGATTAAAGTATTGTTGATGGAGGCGAATACCAGTCAAGGAGGACAAGGGGTAGTCCCTATCCCTAAGTTTAAGAGAAGATCAGTCTCTGCAGTGCGGGATTGGCCACCGAGGTGTGGTTAGGCCTTGGCTAAGGTTGGCCGAATGTCCTTTAAGCCATATTATGTGTCTCTGTTGAAGGTAGTCAATGCTAAGGAGCATTAAAGGAGATCTCTCGGGTTTTGAACATCAAGGTAAGTGATATGTAGTTTCGGCCAAGGGCCATTTTCCTAGATTTATGTGTTAGGCCGATTCTAATAGTTGTTTAGCAGGGATATCGACAACTTCAGGAACAAGCAAATATTTCGGGATTTAGTTAGCAAGGTAAGGAAGTGTGACTTTCGGCCTAAGGCCATATTGTGGGTATTTAGTGTTGACCGATTGTGTACTATGGTTCCTAGGGGCAAATCGACAGCTGTGAGCAAAGCTTCCGGGATTTTGATCCATTTTTGGTAAGACTGTAAGTTGTGATTTAGTTATTCGTTTAAGAGCTCGTATTAATCGGTTTTGATTAAAGTATTGTTGATGGAGGCGAATACCAGTCAAGGAGGACAAGGGGTAGTCCCTATCCCTAAGTTTAAGAGAAGATCAGTCTCTGCAGTGCGGGATTGGCCACCGAGGTGTGGGCCGGCGTCAGAATAGGAAAGTAGGCAGATAGCCGTAGTGTCGCTTAGTGATAGCATCGGGATCGAGAGCGTAGTTCTTCAAGTGATCAGGTGTGTGATTAACCCACCGTTTTCCAGGTATTTGTTATGTATGTGAAATTCGTATGTGTTATGTGTGTGCTAGTTAGTGCAGTGGAATTTGTGATATGGATACCCTTAAGGGGTATGTCGATAATCGGGTAAGTACCAAATCTGATGAAATGTGGATGTTAATGTGTATATGTGATGATATGTCTAATAAACATGCTCATGCATCATTATATTATGTCACTATAGTATGTTGCATGTGCATGGGATGGGAAATGAATATGAAAGAAGGACAGGGTGTACTTCGAGTACGTAGTTTAGTGATGGCTACGAGCCTCACGAGAATTGATGAGTGGCTCTGTGCCTCATCGTGGTTGATATCGGCTATGTGCCATATCGTGGTTAATAATGGCTTTGTGCTCATCGTAGTTTTGATGTTAGCTACGGGCTACATCGTGGATTGGCGCTGACTGAGGTCGCATTGTGGATTATTTGCGATTCAGTTCGCGTGGACGACATTAATTGCCAAATTGGGGTGTAGTGGTTGGAGGGTGATTTAGTAATCCCCTGGTGTGTGGTGGCTGGATACGGGGGTGTGTAGAGGATGGACCCTAGGCTGGGTTGGGTGCATTTTGCATAAATCTGTATGATATGTGAATTAATGTGGAAATGGGCCAAGCCCAATATGTGGACTCAAGTGGATAAATTGCCTTATCATATAATATGTGATGTGGATTTGGGCCAAGCCCAATAAGTGAAAACATGTGAATAAGTTGCATTGATTTCTGATATGTGGGTAAATATGTGGTTTGATATGTGGGTGGAATTCAGTGGACTAATTACACACTGAGTCTGTTAGACTCACCCAAATTTTACCAACATCGCAGGTGATACGTATTGCCTGGACCGGGTTGGAGAGGATACAAAGGTGGCCATGCAGAAGTTATTTTTATGCCATGCAGAAGATATTTTAATTGTTTTACGCATTTATTGTTTTAAGTATTTATTGTAATAAGGGCCACTGAAAGTATTTAAGTATTTATTTTTAGTATGTTTAAGTTGGATTGACATTTAAACTATTATTTGCGAATGTGTTTAGTTTCGACAACTTATATCTCAAAAGTATATATTTTAAAGTTTTAAGTCCGAATAATCCGCAACATCAAAGTTTTACTTAGAATTTTAATTATGAAATGTTTTACCAACGACAACAAATTTTTAATGTTTTTATATTTAAGTCAAAAATTTTCAAACATTTTTAGCAGTGGCATTCTAAATTCGGTCGTGGCTCGTGGGCCGGGTTTAGGATGTTATAGTTTGGTATCAGAGCCCGGTTCAAAACTCAGCTTTGAGGGTTTTGGGCCCAAAAACATTTTTTTAAGATAGGCTTTTCAAAATATGGATTTTCATGAAATTTTTTAGGTTTATTCTGGCATGGCACCTGTATCTCCGACCCGAAGCCCACTAGGTAAGTACCCTTAACCACTGAAGTGATTGATATATGTGAACTTTAGGGGCACTATGGGAATGTAGATTAGAAAATTAAGGCTATTGAACCCTAGGATTAGTGTACTCCAACACAGAATGCATAAGACTTAAGGACAACCGAACAAACCTGTGAAGTAAGTCGCCGAGTTAGGGTGTAGCAACAGTTATGCGCATGTCTAGGAGTGGATTCAATAAGAGCTTGGTATTTAAGCAGTCCTAGTGACTCACCTCCTCTTTGCTCGAATCCTACCTGGTGCGTAGTGATGGTTCACCCTAACCAAGAGGACTGATTCACGGGCTAAACCCGATAATTAAAACCCGAAAGGGACTAGCCACACAGTTTTATAAAAACTTTAGTTTTAAAATCCTCAAATTTTCCTTTTTGATTGTTAGAAACCTATTTTGTAAAATTTTTCTGAAATATTCCCGATTTACAAAAAATTACCCGAATACCCCTGTGTTGTAAATTACTGAAATACCCTTAGTTTTAAAGTTACCAAAATACCCTCGACTTTTGTTAAAACATTTCTACTTTACAAAATACCAGAAACCCTATTTCATAAAATACCAAGATACCCTGATTCAGGAAAATTTACTAAAATGCCCCTGACTTCCAAAATTACCGAAATAGCCCCGATTTCAGAAATTTCTGCAATACCTTTGATTTAGAAAAATTTTCAAAATACCCTCGAGTTTTGAACATTCTAGAATGCCTTTGATTTGTAAAGATTATTTTTGAAATTGACCCCGATTAATTACCAAAATACCCCTGTAAGAGAAATGACGAAATTACCCCTAGGTTGGGAATGGACAAAGATGCCCATAATAGTGTGTTGAATGTGGTGAATGCATGAATGTGAATCTCTGAAGTAGAATAGTGAACTTGAGATAAAATTTTGATGGATCGAAAGAACCACTACTAAACTTCTTTTCATAAAACTGCTCGCGGATAAATAGTGGAACAAAGTACTAATGCATAAAACTTTTTAATCAGATTAAATCACGATGTTAGATATGAGTTCTAGTGGACGTGGTAGAGGTAGAATGACGGTATTGGAACCAGTAGGGTCTGGCCACGGGTCAAAAAGTGATGTGCCGTCGCCAGCAGTGGGCGCGGAGGATCAAGATCAGACAGTAGGAGATGACGCAGTATCGTTGGCTATGCTGCGAGTGCTAAAGCGAGTGGCAGGAGCTAATGTGGGCAATGGAGCTCGGAAATCAGTGCTTGAGAGACTTAGGTCAAACGGAGTCGAGGTTTTCAGAGGAGTGTCTGGAGTAGCTCCGAACGTAGCAGAGTACTGGGTAGAGGCAGTTGAAAGGATCATGGACGATTTGGATTGCACTGTCGAGGAAAAGCTGAAAGGTGCTGTCTCGTTGCTCCGAGACGAAGCTTATAGGTGGTGGCTCACAGTCAGACAAGGTACCCTTGCAGATCGAGTGGATTGGGAGTACTTCAAGGCTAAGTTTGAAGGGAAATACGTTGGAGCTAGTTATTTAGACTCGCAAAGGAAGGCGTTTCTAAACTTGGTGTAAGGAAGTAAGTCGGTAGCAGAGTACGAAGTGAAATTTCTGCGGTTAAGTCAGTATGCTAAGGGGATCGTGGCTACTGATTACGAGAGGTGTGTCAGATTTGAAGATGAATTGCGGGATGAGCTACGAGTGTTGATTGCTCCGCAGAGAGAAAGAGACTTTGCTATTCTAGTGGAAAAAGCTCGGATCGCTGAAGAAGTTAGAAGGACTGTGAGACAGAACCGAGAAAAGGATAGGAACCGGAATAAGAGGAGTTTTGGACCGTTAGAATCATCTGGAGATTTTCAGAAAAGGCCAAGGATTGAGAATTCTGTACGTGTACCTGTACCAGTTGCTGAGAATCGGAGTCGTTCATGTGCTCAGTGTGGGAGAGCTCATGCAGGAGAGTGCTGGGGGAATAGTAAGGAATGTTTCCAGTGTGGATCTAAGGCTCATCTGGTTAGGAAATGTCCTCAAGTGATGGATAGGGCTCGGACAGTAGGCCAGGGTTTTGTGCAGCCTGGCAGAAATGGTCAGCAGGTGACAAGGAGTCATGGTCCGAACCATGGAAGGAATGGTTCCGGCCGAGGTTGTGGAACACCAAGCAGAGGTGCTGAAGGGTCAGATGCGAGACAACCAAGGTTGGGTTAGGCAGTCAGTCGCCGCAAGGAGGAAGATGTGTCAGATGTGATATTGGGTACGTTCCTTATTTCTGGAATGTCCGTTATTACCTTGTTTGTTATAGAGTTAGTTCGTTCTTATATTCTTAGTGAAGTGTATGGAACCTTGACTGTGAACTTTGAGTTTGTGCATAGGAAGTATGTTGGGTTTACTAAGATCAGAGTGCGCAGCAGTAGCATAGTGTGGTGAGTTAGGATGTACGAATGTTCGTTAGTAAGTAATTTTGATGACGAAATTATTTTTAAGGAGGGTAGAACTGTAATATCCTAGAATTAGGGGTTATGCGTTTGGTGCATAATTCATGAGTTAGTAGGCTCAGTGTATGGTTGAGTGTGTTTTAAGGGTTGTTAGAACTTTAGGATAAAGGAGAATGCTTTGGAAAAATATTGGATTTTAAGTTTAGTAGGGGGGAGCTTGGCTAAGGAGGCCTTAAGGAATTTTGTGAGGGATTTATGACACAGCAAGTGATGTGGTAAAGTGGCTTGGGACGCTACCTTGGGGGCTTGGAAGGTTGCGTCAAAAGGGAGCTTCATGGGGAGGAGGTTCGAATCATGTTGGCAGCAAGGAGTGTGTTTTATTTTTGGGCTTTTGGCGTCAAGAGTGGGGAGAAAGGATGGGCGGCATATGGACTTTGTAAAGATGAAGATAAGTCTTGATTTTCTTTTTAAATTTTGGCTTAAGATAGAAGATAATTGGGATTTTGTTTTATTTATTTTAAATGATAGGATAAGAGATAAATGAGGAGATTAATAAGGGATTTGATAAGGGGAGATTAAGTGGCCGGTCAAGGGACTCTCTTGGTGTGCATTTTCGGTTTGAAGCTTATTAAGGAGAGTGTGCCGAAATTTAGTTTTCGCTTTTCCCATTTGTGCCGTTTTCTTTTTGAGAAAAAGCTATCTAGTTTTGGGTTCCATTCTCTTTTGTTTGTGACCGAAACTTCAAGGTGCATTAGGGCCATTTGCATGTTATTCTTCTCTTCCTATTTATTTCTTGGCCGAACCTATAACTTCTTCCCGAGCTTCTTCTTATATTTGGTGTTAGCCGAATACTCCATCCTCATTTGAGAGCCTTAGCCGAAACCTTATAGCCCCATTCTCTACTTTTGTGTATTTTTCTCTTTACCAATAAAAGTGCCGAAACACCATTGTTGTGCTTAAAAGCCGAATCCCTATTGAAGGTGCTGTCGACTACTTTCTTGTAGTCTCTTCAAGCAAGCGTTGGTGGTAAGTACTTCTATTGACAATCGGTTTCTTTCTCTTTCTTTTGGTGTGCCGAAATCATGTGGTTAGGCCTTGGCTAAGGTTGGCCGAATGTCCTTTAAGCCATATTATGTGTCTCTGTTGAAGGTAGTCAATGCTAAGGAGCATTAAAGGAGATCTCTCGGGTTTTGAACATCAAGGTAAGTGATATGTAGTTTCGGCCAAGGGCCATTTTCCTAGATTTATGTGTTAGGCCGATTCTAATAGTTGTTTAGCAGGGATATCGACACCTTCAGGAACAAGCAAATATTTCGGGATTTAGTTAGCAAGGTAAGGAAGTGTGACTTTCGGCCTAAGGCCATATTGTGGGTATTTAGTGTTGACCGATTGTGTACTATGGTTCCTAGGGGCAAATCGACAGCTGTGAGCAAAGCTTCCGGGATTTTGATCCATTTTTGGTAAGACTGTAAGTTGTGATTTAGTTATTCGTTTAAGAGCTCGTATTAATCGGTTTTGATTAAAGTATTGTTGATGGAGGCGAATACCAGTCAAGGAGGACAAGGGGTAGTCCCTATCCCTAAGTTTAAGAGAAGATCAGTCTCTGCAGTGCGGGATTGGCCACCGAGGTGTGGGCTAGCGTCAGAACAGGAAAGTAGGCAGATAGTCGTAGTGTCGCTTAGTGATAGCATCGGGATCGAGAGTGTAGTTCTTCAAGTGATCAGGTTTGTGATTAACCCACCGTTTTCCGGGTATTTGTTATGTATGTGAAATTCGTATGTGTTATGTGTGTGCTAATTAGTGCAGTGGAATTTGTGATATGGATACCCTTAAGGGGTATGTCGACAATCGGGTAAGTACCAAATCTGATGAAATGTGGATGTTAATGTGTATATGTGATGATATGTCTAATAAACATGCTCATGCATCATTATATTATGTCACTATGGTATGTTGCATGTGCATGGGATGGGAAATGAATATGAAAAAAGGATAGGGTGTACTTCGAGTACGTAGTTTAGTGATGGCTACGAGCCTCACGAGAATTGATGAGTGGCTCTGTGCCTCATCGTGGTTGATATCGGCTATGTGCCATATCGTGGTTAATGATGGCTTTGTGCTCATCGTAGTTTTGATGTTAGCTACGGGCTACATCGTGGATTGGCGCTGACTGAGGTCGCGTTGTGGATTATTTGCGATTCAGTTCGCGTGGACGGCATTAATTGCCAAATTGGTGTGTAGCGGTTGGAGGGTGATTTAGTAATCCCCTGGTGTGTGGTGGATGGATACGGGGGTGTGTAGAGGATGGACCCTAGGCTGGGTTGGGTGCATTTTGCATAAATCTGTATGGTATGTGAATTAATGTGGAAATGGGCCAAGCCCAATATGTGGACTCAAGTGGATAAATTGCCTTATCATATAATATGTGATGTGGATTTGGGCCAAGCCCAATAAGTGAAAACATGTGAATAAGTTGCATTGATATCTGATATGTGGGTAAATATGTGGTTTGATATGTGGGTGGAATTCAGTGGACTAATTACACACTGAGTCTGTTAGACTCACCCAAATTTTACCACCATCGCAGGTGATACGTGTTGCCTGGACCGGGTTGGAGAGGATACAAAGGTGGCCATGCAGAAGTTATTTTTATGCCATGCAGAAGATATTTTAATTGTTTTACGCATTTATTGTTTTAAGTATTTATTGTAATAAGGGCCACTTAAAGTATTTAAGTATTTATTTTTAGTATGTTTAAGTGGGATTGACATTTAAACTATTATTTGCGAATGTGTTTAGTTTCGACAACTTATATCTCAAAAGTATATATTTTAAAGTTTTAAGTCCGAATAATTCGCAACATCAAAGTTTTACTTAGAATTTTAATTACGAAATGTTTTACCAACGACAACAAATTTTTAATGTTTTTATATTTAAGTCAAAAATTTTCAAACATTTTTAGCAGTGGCATTCTAAATTTGGTCATGGCTCGTGGGTCGGGTTTAGGGTGTTACAGATGATGCAAGATCTTTTGAAAAAGAATGGAAAAGAAAAGGATGGCAGATTAAGAATTGTGGGCGGCGACAACAAGGAAGAAAGAAAAAATAATTGGAAGAGAAGAGGAGAAGGAGAGGGACGAATAGGGTGGGGGAAATGAGTAAAGGTTTATTATTTTATCTAAAAATAATATTTATACCTAGGTCTAAAAGGTATGGACGACTAGGCTATTTCCTTAATTTAATTTAATTTCATGTTTTTCCATTTATTAGTTAACCACTAGGCTATTTCCTTAATCTTGAAATAATTTTGCAATATTTATTTTAAAAATAAGGCGTGTCACATACTAGGGTTTGATGCAAAATTTGAAAAATATTAAAAATGGTGCAAAAGAAGGGATTTGAACTTGCGTTTCAAGGAACGTTCCACTAACACTTAACTAACAAACCAATACCTCATTTATTTCTTAAAAATGCACAGATATCTCAAAACTTAGGGCATGACCACTCTCTCTCGGTTCACAAACCCGATTCTACTAACCCTTGATTTTTGGGATGTGACAGTTGAGGCCTTTTTCATTCAGTGTCTAGATCAGTGCCAACTGTGTCTAACACTAATGACCTGGAAAACTGTCATGTTTGGATTGACAAATTTTTGCAACAAGTATGGAGAGATGTAGTCTTTCCATATAGGTTTATACGTTCTTATGTTTCTTCAATTTTCCTTTCAAATGATGTAAGCTTTTGAGACCAACAAATCTTGAGAAACAAAGCTTTGAAAGATCCCCCTGTTGAAATAATTTTAGCCTTCTCAATCCCCTACATATCTTTGTGTTTGAGAGGCCGAATTGTTATACGTCTTTAGAAAATATAGATATATGAAACTTAGGTGGTGTGGAAAATCTATCTAAAATGGTTATACAATTATCCAAGAAGTAATGAAATGTTGTATGATTTGGTGCTAATGCTAGACTATGTCACATTGACTCTTCATTTTTTTTAAGTATTCATATGAGACACCTTTAGTTTTTTCATTCATATTTGGAAATCGGTGTGGAGACACGATATACATGTATGCATGTCCCATATGAGTGAAAATTAAATACTTATATTCTATTATTTTGTTTAGTACAATACATCAAATTGTTAAAGAGTTTTTGTGAGAAATATTGAATGAGCTTTACAAATGCGTGGATGTATATATACCATGATATCTTAAGATATATGTTTTCTTATATTTGTCATAATGGTGATCTTTAAATGATGCTTATTATTATATATATTTATGGTTTTATGTCAGTTGACATTTAAAATCAAAATAATAATAATAGATGTTAAAGACACGAAATTTTGTAGAGGGAGATAGTACCTTAGCAACAAAAGCTGTTTGGGATGATGAGCTGACGTTGATATTTTGTGAACTTTGCGTGAATGAAGTCAATGCTGGTAATAGACAGGCAACTCATCTAAAATCAAAAGGATGGGAAAATGTCATTTCTCTTTTTCAAGCAAAAACACAAAAAAATTATGGAAAAACTCAATTAAAAAATAAGTGGGATACATTAAAAAAGAATTGAGGTTATGGAAGGAGATTCTTAAAGAATCTACAGGTATAGGATGGTGTCCATCTAAAAAGACGGTCGATACTATCGAAGAATGGTGGGCTGAAAAAATACAGGTTAGTGTTAACTTTATCATTATTTTAATGCATAAAGTTTATTGAAATTAATAATCTACAAATATAAAAATCTTATTATAACATTTAACATTTAACATGTTATGTAGGAAAATCCTGATTTTAAAGGATTTAAGAAGAAAGGGATTGAACCACGATTGAATGAGTTAATGTGGCAAATGTTTGGTGGCATCGTAGCCACTAGAGAGAATGCATGAGCACCTTCGTCCGGTGTTCTTCCAAGCGAGGTTCCTATGGGAGATGATACACCTAATGATGGATTTGGTGATTCAAATGAACATAGTAATGAGAATGAAGGTATTCCTCCTAATGAGCCACCATCAAACCCTTCTCATGAAACTCCTAATCGAAGAAAGCAAACACTTGGGGTTGTACACGGTAAGGGAAAAAAATCAAGTTCAAGTAGAAAATCATCAACAAATACATTAACTACTCAGACTGAGAAATTATGTGAGAGTATGCTAGTCCAAGGAAGTCAGTGAATGAAATTATTTTTCCTTACTCTCAATATACTATTTCAAATGCAATGGATGCTTTGCGTGCTTTGGGAGATGAAATTCCAAAAATAGATGAACTGTACTATGTTGCCATCAAAATGTTCCAAATACCGGTGAAACGAGAAGTGTTTTTGAACTTAGATCCAGATGTTAGGGTTTGGTGGCTTCGTCATGAGTATGTTGAACAAAATCCAATTGCATCATTTTCATCCATGGCATCAACATCCTCATTTCCCTTCCAACCATACCATCAACCACATCCACCATAATCTCCTTAGAATTATTACTGTAATATAACTATACTGCTTTTTTATGTGTAAAACTAATGTATGATATTTTTTATGTTTGGTATTTTTGTGCTATGCTTTTATTCAAGTTTCTGTGTTGTATAGAATGTCACAAAATATTAATTTATTTTCATTTGATTACTTTTTTATGTTATGGATGAAATTAACAATATGCATAATAGTTTTGATATGAATTATGATACCCTTGAATTGAGTGAAGAAGCTCAACGAAGAATAGCCACAGTTGTTACACAAGTTGAGCACAACAATTATCATGAAGAAGAAGAATATGTGTTAAGTATTGCATTGGTACGCCGTGAAACTTATTTCACTATGCAACCGTGCATGGATTCAAATTATACAGGTCAAATGTGGGTGGACGAAGTATTAAATGGGCATGATGATCTTGCATGAATAGTTTTAGGATGCCAAAAAATATATTTCACAGCTTGTTGCATGATTTGCAAACAAGTTATGGCTTAAAGCATGAGAAAGTATCGACGATGGAGAAGTTAGCATTATGATTATACATTCTTGGAAATAGAGAATCAAATTCAAATACAACAGAGTGATTTCAACGATCTGGGGAAATTGTTAGTAAAATTTTTACTAATATGTTGCATTTATTTGCTCGAATGGGAATAGACACGGTTAAACCCACTAAAGGTTAATTCGAGGAAGTACCAAACCATATTTGACATGTGATGGGCTCGAAACTAACTAATATTTCGACAAAGGCAAGCGCACCTATCGAACAGTAGTATAGCTTTGATGAGTTCGGAATATAGCATCCACAAGGACTAAAATTACTAGTAATAACTATCTTTTTATTATTTAGCCTAATAATTAAGGGGATTTGTTTTAATCTAAAATTTAACTAAATAATTAACTATGAACGCGACAGAAAGTGAAGAAAGTACTCGAATAAACCAATGAATAATGACAATACCCAAGGAAGAATCCACCTAGACTTCACTTATTATCCTGACTCTGAATTAAATGATTTATTCACTTGCCTTGATCCGTAGAAATCCCTAAATTATGTTAATATCTCTTTCGAGACTAAAAACAACTAACTCTAGGTTGATTAATTGAAATCTCTTTCTGATTAAAACCCCTATCCTCACATTAACTCGATCTATGGATTCCCTTATTAGATTTGACTCTAATCCGACAGATTTATGTCATCCTATTTCTAGGGTTGCAATCAACTCCGCTTAATTAAGCTAGATCTTCTCTTAAACAGGGACTTTTGCTCCACTGAATAAGCACATTAAACTTGA
This sequence comes from Gossypium australe, assembly GCA_005393395.2. Taxonomy (NCBI): domain Eukaryota; kingdom Viridiplantae; phylum Streptophyta; class Magnoliopsida; order Malvales; family Malvaceae; genus Gossypium; species Gossypium australe. Next base: position 88,368,926 of record CM016622.1, on the reverse strand, counting down.
ATTAATATCCTGAAAATATTAAAGCAAGGGTTAAGAAACATAATTAAGAATAAGAACAAGTATTTATCATGTAACTCAGATAATTAAATAATAAGATTCATCTAGGTTTCATCCTCCCTAGGTATTTAGGGGGTTTAGTTCATAACGTAAAAGGAAGACATCTCAGAATAAATAAAGCAACAAGACATAAAGAACCCAAAAACTTCTAAAGAACTTGATGGAGATCTTCAATCTTGGAGTGGATTTGCTTCCGAGATGAATCCGACAGCTTCTTTCGAGTAATTTCTTCGTTCTTCTCTGCATGCTCTCTTAGGTCTTCCTCTAGTATGTATTTATAGACTTTAGGAGGCTCAGAGACCCTAAAAATTGGATTTTTCTGCCTGAGAACAAAGCAGGGTGCGATAGGGACACGGGCGTATTCTCAGCCCGTGTAAGGGTGTCCAGGCCGTGTGAAAATTTGTATGGCTTGCGATTGACACAAACTGTCACACGGGTGTGTGTCCAGCTCGTGTGGTTTACACGGGCATGTGCCCTGCTCGTGTGGTTCTGGCTTTGGCTGTGTGGATGCTTAAGATGGCCCATTTTGTCCGGTTTTGGCCCGTTTTCCACTCCTTTCGCTTCCATATGCTCACCTAAGTATAGAAATATTAATTTAAAGGATTAGGAGCATCGAATTCACATAATTGTGTAAATAAACATCCAAAAACATTCTAAGCATGGGATTAAAATGTGTTACTTTTATGGTTTATCAAATATCCTCACACATAAGCGTTTGCTTGTCTTCAAGCAAAATCCTCAACTCACAATTAAAATTAAACTTCCTTAATTCACAATTCTTATCAATAACGTCCTATCATAATTCACAAATAATTCATACATTGATAATTTAACTAAAAGAGTCTTAAAGATTCAAACAATCGAAGTCACAAATTTTTATAGCACGAAACATAGGTGTTTCCCCTTATCTAAATAATTACCTTTGATTCAAAATTGACAAGATTTGACATCCTCACTAAAGATTCACTCAAATCACTCATAGTGTTTAAGGTTCAAATTAAGCACTCAAAAGTCTAACATGAAAAGTTATTACCATAGCCTTGCATGAAAATCAAATCTCCACCACTATAAAATGAGATGATACACAAATCAAAAGGCTTGAAAAGGGTTGTAATGGGGCTTGGGTTAAAGGTGTGGATAAAGGCTGAATTAGAGGGTTAAAATCGAGATTGAATTGACAATTTACCTAACTAGAAAAATAAACTAAAATTGAATAATTACATTAATTGAAAACTTATCAATAATAACACGAGCTTCTTCTCAAAATATGAAATTAACTATTTGAGCTCAAATAACATAGAACTAATAAATGAACCTTTTTTTTTTGTTCGTGTACGATAATTTAACAACTGAAATAAAGAGCATAGTTAGGCAACTGATCAAATCGAATCTCAACAAAAAAGGGGTTAATACAATAGAAAAAATTCTTAATGAATAAAAAAGAATGAGTTTTGGGTTAATATTAAGGGTAGATCAAGAAATGATTTATTAGGAACAAAGGGGTTCACTAAGGGTTAATTATGAAGGTAGGCTTTTAATGGAATAAGTGGGTTAAAACCTAGGTGCCTTCATCATCTCAGTATATCAAATCAAAGGTGTGGTCTTGACATGCATAATCGAGGCAAGTTCTAGAATAAAAAATCAATATTGACACACTCATAACCAATAATAAAGTGAGCAAGAAAAGTGTATGCTCATAAAGGCTCAAAATCTTACAAAATTTATGGTTTTTGATGTCAACCTTGCAAATTTCAAACTTCAAAGTAATATTTAAATTTAGGGAACAACCTAACAAATTTTTAATTCTGAAAATAAAATTATCATGCTTGATTCTCTAATGTCTTAAAGTTTAAACCATCAATACACAATTACCTATGACTTAATCCAAAACATATTAATAAAAATCATAAATCAATAAAATTTTATTCTAATAGTAATATGAGAAAGTTTACTTAAGAACAAGATATAATTCAGGGATTTTCTAATAATGATATAATTAACCTCCCCATACTAAGATGTACATTGTCCTCAATGTACCAAAATAGATAATATAAGAATATCATAAGAGAGGGAGAGAAGTGAAACTTCCTGAATTTTGGATAAAATCCGTGGAAAAGTGAACGCGGAATTGTAGATATAAAGTGAAGTGCATGATTCTGAGCAACTACTAAGAAAAATAAACACAACTGTAGAAGAAGATTAAGGGGTTACTCGATTAGGAATAATTAAAAAACACTAAAATATAGTTCAAAATATAAAAGATAAATCTTGGAAAATATAATAAGGAACATAAAGAAAATAGACTAAAAATAAAAAAATAAAATGAAAAATAAAAATAAAGATAAAAATAAAATAAATGGACTCAAAGGTCCTCATCGTCAGATACGTCGCGATATAGGGGTGCCAAAGGAGAAATATGGAGATGGTGGCAGATATGCTGTAATGTGGCCTCGAGACTGTCAAACCGCTGGTAGCATTGTTACTCGAAGCTAGTGAGACGCTCGGATATGTCATTCAAAGTAGCAGCAGAAGAAGGAGGTCGGTGACTCGGATGTGGAAGGTGAGGTGGATCCTCGTGAGGGAGAGGAACATCCTCATTGTTATCCTCGGGATCATCCTGATCATCAGGACGGGTTAATCGGTACTGGGGAGGATCAAATCCACGATGCCACTTGATCATCCTCATATGTAGCATGCTCGAGATGCCCTGAGGGGACATTTGGCCAACAAGTGTAAGTGAGGAGGGTTGCTCTGGTGTGTCAAGAAGACCAAAGTATCGAGCAAGGCGAGTCACGTAAGGGCCTAGGTAGATGGGGCCCTTCCTGTGGCGGTCAGTTTGATGGCGGAAAGATAAACCAATGAAGTACGTTGGATCAAATACATGGCCATGTGCCATGCTCCATAAATAATATGCATCGTGTGTGCTCATGACTCTGGTGCTCTCTCTCCGTCCTGTCAAAGTGTGAGCTAAGAGGGCGTGAATATGCCTTAGAGCAGGAGAGAGAGAAGTCGCCTTCGAGCGACTAGGGTCATAGTTTGTCAGGCCGCCTGTGATATCGTTCCAACAACGCGAGGGTGAGTAATGAATATGGCAATGTAGCCGAAGAAAGTCCTCGGCGCTCATGAACTCCTCTTGCATAGTCCCAAAGCAGCACCGAATTCTGGGACGCTCATGTGGCACACCAAACCGCTAAGGCGAAAAATGATGGTGTCTGGCTCGTCATGGGCTGACATTACGCTCTGAAGATGGAACGTCGAGCAAAACTCCAAGGTCAACTCCATATACGCGGGCTCGATGATACTGAAGAAACGGTCCCATAAGGCTTGGATGATGAAAGCTCGAACCCCATCAGTGAGGTGGACTTGCTCCAACGCGGTCCAATCAATGCAGCGGCCCAAACCTATGGGTCGTACTGGAAGAAGCTAAAAGAGGTCCTCCAGTGGGTCTGCGGTAAATCTGAGGTAAGGGTGGCGCACTTCAGCAGAGGCGCTCAATGAGGTCGCACCGGGACCCTTCCTCTTTTTCAAAGCGGGGACGGTGACCTTGGTCTTGCCTCGTGTATTTGTCATGGTGTACCTAAAAAATTAAAACAAAATATCAATAAGATATCATCAAATAAAATCCAAGTAGTTCCAAGAAAATTTACTCCTAAACTAGTGTAGTCGAATATCAAATTATCAAGAAGCATAGTGGTGGAAACACTAGTGGAGTAGAATCAAATATCAAAGTCATAACTCAAATTTAGATTCTAAAAATAAATGCAACAAGACTAATATAAAGAATCAAAGACACAAATAATAGTAAATGAAATAAAAATCAAAGTAGTCAGAATAAAGAACTAGTATCAAAGTATCATAATATCAGTAAGTAAATAGGATTAGTCTAACAGAATATTCTTAAGAAAATATTATAGAAAAGAAATAAAGTAAATAAAATAACTAGTAACAAATATTAATAATGAATGATAAATAATAAAGAAAATAAAAAAATGGGCAAAAAGGGAGGAAATAGAACCAACGGTGGCAAGGTGGTGGTTGGAGTGAGGCGCGACTGGCGGTTAACAACGAATAAGGGTTCGTTCAGGTAGAGAGCGAGGGGCTAGGGGCTAGGGGTTTGGGTTTGTGGTGTGTGTGCACGGGTGGGGGTGGCCGGAGTAAGAGGAGAGGGAGTTTGGAGGGAGGGGATGGGTAGTCTGTGCAAGAGAAGAGGGGGAAGGGAAAGAAGAAGACGTGGGGGACTTCGGGTTGGGGAAGAAGAAAGGGGAAAGAGGAAAGGAGGGAAGATAAGGGGGTCCGACGGGGTGGCGACTGGAGAAGGGGGCTGGGGTTGCGGTTGAGGTAGGTTGCGACGGTTAGGGTTTTAGGGGGAGTTTTGGAGGAAAAAGGAAGAAGAAGAGAAAAAGAAAAAAATTGTTTAAATAAGTGACACGGTCGTGTACCGGCTCGTGTTGGACCACACGGCCGTGTCACACACCCGTGTGATAAAGCCCCTAGCCCGTGTTCATCACGATTTGTAATGGCGTAGTATTAACACGGCCTTGGATACACCCGTGTGTCTAGGCCGTGTGGTTCACACGGCCGCATCACATGGTCGTGTGTAAAGCCCTTCGCTTCTCCTATGCCCGTGCGAAATTTGACACGCCCGTGTGATTGCACAAAGTGCAGTGTGTCCTACCCATGGAGCCCTCTGACTTGTTTAAATTTTGAAAAGTGAGGCTCCATTTTTCGCACGGCCATGTCTCCAGGCCATGTACCTAATTTTCGATTTCTTTAAAATTTAAAAACTAAGTCCCACGATCCACACGGCCAGGGACACGCCCGTGTGTCCAGACCGTGTGGGTTTTAAAACACCATTATTTATTTATTTATTTTGAAAATGTCATAAATTATAATTAGTAAATTAGTAAATTAATGCTTTGGTTACCTCCTGGGAAGCGCTTATTTAGAGTCTAAGCTCGACTTACCTCATTTTTGCTTAGTTACGGTGGTTCACGGAGTCGAAACTCCTCTTTCTCGCTATCAATTCTATCAATATACAGTTTGAGTCGAGTAGTATTTACTTTAAAAGTGCTTAAATTAAAATGAGTTACCTCGATTGTTCCGTATGGAAAGACATTGAGTACCGTAAAAGGGATCGCTCTGTTTGAATTAAGCTTTGCAGTGGTTATCCAAAGGTCGGTTGCATCTAACAGTACTTGGTCCCCAACCTTGAAATGTTTTATTCCACCTTTAAGCTCATCATGGAGTTGCTTCGGTTTTGCTTCGCGTATTCTCGGTTTCTCCTTGACTTGTGTCCTCTATTCGTCTAGTTCGTCGATTTGAAGCCTTCGCTCCTCATGAGTTGTTTTTTTGGCATGAGAACTAGGACGTGGCTCGTTTTTTCTTTTTCGAGGTGCTTCCTAAAAAGAGGGTTGGACCACATGGTTACTAATAGAATTTATACACCCACCTTTATTACTCGATGTCTTAACCGAATCACGAGCCTGAAGAGTGATCGTTTCGTCACCTACATGAAGTGTGAGTTTACCTGTACCAACATCAATAATAGTATTGGCAGTTGCTAAAAAGGGTCGTCTTAAAATTAAAGGTGCATCACTGTCCTCATCCATGTCTAAAACAACAAAGTCAACTGGGAATATAAATTTATCAATTTTTACAAGCACATCCTCAACAATTCCCCTAGGAAACCTAATAGTTTTATCTGCTTGTTGAATGCTCATCCTAGTTTGTTTAGGTTTCCCAAGACCTAGTTGCTTAAAAATTTTATAGGGCATGACGTTAATACTCGCCCCTAAATTAGCCAAGGCATTGTTAACATCTAAACTACCAATTAAACAAGGAATAGTGAAACTCCCTGGATCCTTTAGTGTGTGAGGTAGTTTATTCTGTAAAATGGCTAAGCAGACATCATTTAGCTCCATGTGCGACGCATCGTCTAACTTCCGTTTGTTTACTAAAAGCTCTTTTAAAAATTTAACTGAGTTGGACATTTGTGAAAGAACTTCAATAAATGGTAAGTTAATATGTAACTTTTTTAAGAGTTTAAGAAATTTACCAAATTGCTCATTAGTATGGCCTTTCTTCGTCGCGTTAGGTATGGCACACGAGGTATATGCTCTTTACATACCAGTTTCTGTGTACTGTGGCTTACCTCAACCTTACCTTTACTCATCACAGGTTCCTGCCTTGGTATAGATTCAGATTCCACTAACCCTTCTTCGTCATGCATGGTGATGGCATTGAGTTGCTCCCTCGAGTTAGTTTTGGTGTTACTGGGCAAGCTGCCTTGTGGTCATTCTGAGGTCAGCTTAGCAAGCTGACCTATTTGGTTTTTGAGCCCTTGAATCGACGCTTGCTGATTTTTTGAGTGATGTTTTGGTCTTTTGAAAACGGGTTTCTAACATTGAGATGAATTTTGTTAGCATCTCTTCAAGGTTCGGCTTCTTCTCCTGTGGGTAGGGTTGTTGTTGAAAGCTTGGAGGGGGTTGTTGTCTCTGATTTCCTTGACCACCCCATGAGAAATTGGGATGGTTCCTCCAATCTACATTGTAAGTGTCACTATAGGGATTATTCTGTGGTCTAGAATTGTTACCCATGTAGTGAACTTGTTCATTCTCAGTGCTTAGGTTGTAGGATGGATATTCTGTGGTGTGCATCCCTCCTCCATTTGTATTGTATTGCATCACCGGATGTACTTGCGTAGAAACGCATAAACCATCAATCTTTTTGTTTAAGAGCTCTACCTTGTTTGATAACATGGTGACTGCATCGAGGTTAAAAACACTGGCGGCTTTTGGCGGCTTTTGTCAGCTTTGTTCTAATGACTTGCTACTAATAGTTATTTAGCGGCATCTCCTCTATGAAATCATAAGCCTCCCTAGGTGTTTTATTATTTAGGGTACCGTTGACGGCTGCGTCAACTAGCTGTCTAGTTGAGGGGTTCAAACCGTTGTAAAAGTTTTAAACCTGTAACCATAGAGGTAACCCATGGTGTGGGCACCTTCTCAACAAGTCCTTATACCTCCCCATGCATCGTAAAGAGTTTCTAAATCCATCTACACAAAAGAAGAGATATCATTCCTCAACTTTTTCGTTTTAGCTGGCGAAAAATATTTTAGTAACAACTTTTCGGTCATTTGTTCCCAAGTAGTGATAGAACCTCGTGGTAATGAGTTCAACCACTGTTTAGCTTTGTTTCTTAACGAAAAAGGGAATAACCGAAGGTGAATGGCTTCGTCAGAAACGCTATTGATTTTAAAAGTATCGCAGAATTCTAGAAAATTGGCTAAATGGGTATTTGGATCCTCATCTTGTAAACCATCGAACTGAACAAATTGTTGGATCATCTGTATAGTGTTCGGTTTTAGCTCGAAGTTGTTTACGGCAACAGCAGGCCTCACAATACTCGATTCAGTCCTAGTCAAATTAGGCTTAGCATAGTCATACATAGTGCGAGGAGCAGGATTTGCGGCAACCACCGGGGATAACGGATTATTATCAGCCATCTCCTCGTAATATTGGTATCGTCCTCTTGCTCTTCTTGCATATACTGTAGACTTCAGCTTATTTCCCTACGATTTCTACGAGCGGTACTTTCTATCTCACTGTCAAAAAGTAGTGGTTCTAACGGGTTCCTTCCAGTCATAAACTAAAAATACTTGCTAGAAGCAAATAAAAGAAAAGTTAGTAAATTAAAAACAAAAAATAAATTGCAAATAAAAAAAAGGCTAAAGTAATAAAAATTAAGCGTTCCTAATATCTTAGTCCCCGGCAACGGCGCAAAAAACTTGATGGGCTCGAAACTAACTAATATTTCGACAAAGGCAAGCGCACCTATCGAACAGTAGTATAGCTTTGATGAGTCCAGAATATCCTATCCATAAGGACTAAAATTACTAGTAATAACTATCTTTTTATATTTTAGCCTAATAATTAAGGGGATTTGTTTTAATCTAAAATTTAACTAACTAATTAACTATGAACGTGATAGAGAGTGAAGAAAGTAATCGAATAAACCAATGAATAATGACAATACCCAAGGAAGAATCCACCTAGACTTCACTTATTATTCTGACTCTGAATTAAATGATTTATTCACTTGCCTTGATCCGTAGAAATCCCTAAATTATGTTAATATCTCTTTCGAGACTAAAAACAACTAACTTTAGGTTGATTAATTGAAATCTCTTTCTAATTAAAACCCCTATCGTCACATTAACTCGATCTATGGATTCCTTTATTAGATTTGACTCTAATCTGACAGATTTATGTCATCCTATTTCTAGGGTTGCAATCAACTCCGCTTAATTATGCTAGATCTTCTCTTAAACAGGGACTTTTGCTCCACTGAATAAGCACATTAAGCTTGAATTAATATCCTGAAAATATTAAAGCAAGGGTTAATAAACATAATTAAGAACAAGAATAAGTATTTATCATGTAATTCAGATAATTAAATTATAAGATTCATCTAGGTTTCATCCTCTCTAGTTATTTAGGGAGTTTAGTTCATAACGTAAAAGGAAGACATCTCAGAATAAAGAAAACAACAAGACATAAAGAACCTAAAAACTTCTAAAGAACTTGATGGAGATCTTCAATCTTGGAGTGGATTTGCTTCTGAGATGAATCCGATGGCTTCCTTCGAGTAATTTCTTCGTTCTACTCTGCGTGCTCTCTTAGGTTTTCCTCTGGTATGTATTTATAGGTTTTAGGAGGCTCAGGAACCCTAAAAATTGGATTTTTCCTCGTGAGAACAAAACAGGGTGAGACAGGGACACGGGCGTGTTCTCACCCGTCTGAGGGTGTCCAGGCCGTGAGAAAATTCTCAAGGCTCGCAATTCACACGGGCTGGACACATGCATGTGCCCTACTCGTGTGGTTCTGGCTTTGGCCGTGTGGATGCTTAAGAGGGCCCGTTTCGTCCGGTTTTGGCCCGTTTTCCTCTCCTTTCGCTTCCCTATGCTCACCTAAGTATTGAAATACGAATTTAAAGGATTAGGAGCATCAAATTCACATAATTGTGTAAATAAACATCCAAAAACACGCTAAATATGGGATTAAAATGTGTTACTTTTATGGTTTATCAACATGATACAAGATATTGGCCTCACTTTAAAGTAAAATTTACACAATCTTTATATTTTTAAAATATAAATTATTTCTAACTTTTATCTCATTACTTGTATTTATTTTAAAGGATTGTATTGGGGCCATAGATGGAACACACATAAAAGCATATATTTTGCCTTCTTGTTAAATACCTTATATCAGACAGAAAAGTGAACCAACTCAAAATATTATGGCAGTTTGACTTTAAGATGTGCTTTATTTTTTACATTTCCTGGTTGGGAAGGAATAGCACATAACAGTAGAATATTTTTGCAAGCACTTAGAAAACAAGAGTTAAAGTTTCTACACCCTCCACCAAGTTGAACTTTAATTTTTTAAATTAATCTTTACATAAAAACAACATTAAAATTTTTAATTTATTTTTAAACTTGATATTATGTTTTACTTTTTTGTAGGAAAATATTATCTTGTGGATTCAGGATATCCACAAACGGCAGGTTTTCTAGGTCCATATAGGGGGAATGATATCATTTACCTGATTTTCATCGAGGTAATCATCGAGTATCTGGAAAAAAAGAAATCTTTAATCATGCCCATTCTTCGTTACACTCTGTGATTGAATGAACATTTGGAGTGTGGAAAAAAAAAAGGGCCAATATTAAGTGATATTCCAAGTTATTCATTCAACAAGCAAGTTTTAATAGTTATTGCAACAATGGTTTTGCATAATTACATTCGAAGACATGCTTGGTCAAATGATGAGGATTTTCGATAATTTGAGAATATACCTGACATGCCAGTCTCTTCAGATCATTTTGACAGAGGTGAATCGAGTTCCTCTAACAGTGAAAGTGACCTTGAAATTGCGAAGTTAAGGGAAACCATTGCAACTAGTTAAATGAATCCATATTTGTAAAAACAGTTTGTATCATAACCTAATTCCTAATAATAATGAAACTTGTTATATCTTATGTTACTATATTTTTTTTTATTAAAAATCATCCGTTTAGATACTTCAAAATTTGATCCAAGTATAATGTTACTAGTTGTGAAAATAATATTTATCATTGTTATAAAAGAATATTTAACTATAAAAAATTAAAAAAAATTATCATTTTTTCTAATAAATAATTTAAATTGATTATATAATTCACTAAAATATTTATAATAAAATTTTGGAAGATACATTTTAATAATTTAAATGAATTTATAATTTCACAGATTTTAATAATTTTATAAAAGTAAAATAATTTTAAAAACTTCTATTATATATCAATTCTAATATGATGTCCTTAATAGTCATTTTTTATTCTCACCTTATCGCTATAGCTGCGTTTGAATCCAAACACACACTCCACCATTGTTTCTAATCTCACCACTACAATAACTAATCTCACTGCCACTACTGTTTTTAACCTCACCGGAGGTAAACACATCGCCCATCCAAACTAAGCCTAAAAACCCACCACACTTTAAGGTTTAAGATTTCACAGATTTAACCTTTGGCAGGCTACTTATTTAACATCAATGAGTTATAATATCATTTTTCCGTTAAGGCTTCTATTCAACGCTTGACGTGTTTAAAATAACGTTCATTACAAACTAATAATTTCAAATTGGTGGCTTCTAACAATGGCCTAACACCCCCAGCAAATATATGTTAACCCTGAAAATTAAAAGGCTCACAAATGACCACAATTCTATCTATATCCCTTCGAACACCACGCTTAACTTAAGAACCTGAAAGGAAGAAGAAACTGGGTAAGTTGGTAAGAACTTAGTGAGTTCTTGGGAAGGACAATTCCACCATGATACTGTCAGCCAATAAGGAAAAGAATTTCGACTAGCTCGCTATAGTTGGTGAACACTTTACTCTAGTCTGTGGATTAACTAGCAGAATGATACTGCAATCATACTCAGACTATTAGTGAACAACACTGGTTTCTAAACCCATATATGAGAATCATGGGCACATTTGCTCCGTGAATACCCCACTTGTATGGACTACTAGTTATGATAGACTATTCATGCCTTCATGCAATGTGCAATACCACATGCACTTTTTTCTACATACCCCCTTCCTTGTGCTAGCTTCTGATCCCAGTTCCCGGAGAGCCAATTTTTCTTGTATCTTCATATCCACTCATCTGAGGTGTGTAACAACATCACTTCATATCCTTCTAACTCCCCTCCTTGTATAAACACCTGAGTATTCTTCCTTAACATAATATACAACATCCCTCTTGTACCTCCTTACACCCATCTGGATACGGAGCTTGCGCACCAAGGAAGGAGTACTCATACTGTGTATAAACCAGGTTTCCATGTCTGTCTAACTATATTTAACCATACATGCACTGACTCTTTGAATGAAACTCCTAAAACATGAACATCAGAGACAAATGACTGAGTCACTTACCTAGCTATACGGAGTTTAGAGGTAAATGAATTAACACATGTACCATACACAAGGTACAGAGTAACTCACACTTAGAGCTTTGTCTACTCTATTGGTTCTTTTCCTTTAACACTGGGACCTTCTTTCATTTCTTTAGCTAAAACAATAAAACAACTTCTTTAATCATAAAAAAATGACTAAAATTTTACGATTTAGCAAGAATCTATAGACATGCAAATGATTTTTGGATAGAAGTTTCCTTCCTATCTAGTATTCAAAGAAATCCTACCAATCCTTTCTTAAGTCACCTTCTACCTATCTAGTAAAGCCTAAAGGAAGGTTTAAGAATTTACCAGTTGCCAGCTAGCACATAGTTCTCCTAAACTTTTTCAGTTAACACCCTTGTTAGTAAGGAAGAACTCTCCTGGTTTCTTTGGAGATAACAAAGTCTGGTGGAGAAGATGAATAAAAAATCTTCTCTCCACTATCATGCTATCCTATTTATAGATAATCCACATCCAAATCTCAATCAGGATTATCTTTAATCATTACTCGATCTCGTACACTTCCACTAATTAATCACATCTTATGAGACTCTACAAGTGTCCTATGTAGTGACATGTTTCCTACACTAGGATGCTCGGTGACTTAAACGTATCCTACAGGCCATTGTACTTATTTAAGTAACAACACTAAAACGCATGTGGCAATCTTATTAGTGGGAAAGTCCGCCTAATAAGGTAATTATCCTAACTATAAACTCACTATCACTCAGATTGGTACTCCACAGCGTTGGCAAAGTTCTTTGTAGCGCTCCGCCACGAAGTTACCATCCTTATCCGGTCTAAGTCTCGCAACTTAGACGGTCTTCACTGGCATAGTCTCCTAAACCGAACTAGTTCGCCAAATCATGGTGTGACATTTTTTGTCTCTTTTAGCCCTTGAACTTGCATTGTTTGTCAAATCACCCCAAAATGGATGGAAAAATTAACGTGTATTAGCTTTGCTAACGTGACATCCACATGGAAGTCCACTTGTATGACATGTTAGCAATTAATTAATTTTAAAAATTTAAAATATGAAAAAATATTTTTTATAATTTTTATATTTAAAAAATTAATTAATTTCTAACGTGGTATCCACGTGTAAGTCACATTAGCAAAGTTAACATATGTGAACTTTTTCATCTATTTTTGGGTGATTTGACAAACAACACAAGTTTAAGAACTAAAAGAGATGAAAATTTTAATGAAGGGCTAAAATGATATTTTTTATTAAGTTGAAGGGCCAAATAAATCATTATACCTAATTATTTTTTATGTGATTTTAACATGTGTAGCTGTATTATTTTATGTTATTTTTGTGTCATGATATGTTTTAATTATTTTATCATGTTATATTCGTACCATATAATATATATGCTCTAAATTATTGGAAGTTGTCGCAATCTTTGTTTTTTTAAAAGCCTTTTTGAAAAATAATAAATTTTCAATTTTAAATATAAAAATAATTTTTAGGTAAATAAAAAAAATCAATAAATCGTATATGGCATTTTAAAAAAATTATTTTTATATAGAAATGTGAAGTTTTTCATTATTTTAAAAATAAATATATTAAAATTAATTATAAAATTAAATAAAAATACAACTTGGTTCGATTTAGATAATCTTATTTTTAACTTGAATTCTTTAAACCTTCAAAATACTTTAATTTGGAACCTTCTATGTTCATGTAATGGCATTAATTATTATTAAGTTGTGAGGTATGGTTGGTTAGTTAAAGCATTACATATTCACATTTTTCATATATATATATATATATATATATATATTACAATAAATAAAGATATAATGATTTATTTGATTGTCTAATTTTATAAAAATGATCATTTTATTTATTATTTATTTTTAGTGCTTAAACTTGAGTTGTGCATCAAACCACCTGAAAATGGATGTCACGTTAGCAATTAATTAATTTTTTAAACTTTTAAAAATTCAAAAAATATAGAAATTATTTTAAACATTATTAAAATCCTTTAAAAAGTATAAAAGTTATAAAAAATTTTTTATTTTTAAAAAATTAATTAAATACTAATGTAACATATATGTGAGCTGCATCATGGATGTCACGTCATTAGAGTTAATAGATGCTAACTTTTACATTCATTTTGGGATGATTTGATAAACAATACAAATTCAAGGGTTAAAAGAGACAAAAAATTATATGAAGGACTCAAATGATTTTTTTATAAAATTAAAAAGCCAAATAAATCATTATGTGATAAATAAACCTAACCAAAATGAATTAATATCTCTTTTCAACGAATATAAAAGATTTATTCTCTTAATTAAAAAAAAAAAAGATTTATTCTCTCTTTTGCATCTCTATATGTAAAGTAATCTATTCACTTTATATACCAATCTTTTATTTTCAACCACATACTATATTAAACTGAAATTATTATTAACCTAAGACTTATTTAGTTTATGAATTTATTATTTATTCCACATGGTTCAAGATTTAAATAAATGCATAAAAATTAAATAATTTATGAATTTATTTTTAAAAAGAAAATTAATTAAAAAGTTTTAATAAAATTAAGTAATGTTATACTATTTATATGTTTTTATACTATTAATATTTTAACAATTCAATCGTTGAATTTATCAATTGCAAATGAAGTCTATTGATTGTATAGTTAAAAAAAAAAAAAGTAGTAATAACAGAAAGAACAGTGAGGGATAGAAAGAAATAACTTAAAACTTGAAAATAGTAATAAACCCTTTGACTATAAATATGTAATTGTATTCGAGCAATGTTGAGGGAGAGAGGAGTTAATGGAGGTTAAGGTGGGCTCCGGTCGCAGGGGAGATGGCTCGTCCATGTATGTCTAAGCATCCACCCGTAGGACACTGTGGCTAGCCAAGCCTAGCCATGCCATGCATGTATAAGCCATCTTGCCGCGGCAGGACTCCATCCAACCTCTAAAGATGAGCAACCATATCCCACTTTCATCTATTTTCATACTGCATATGTATATGTACTAGTTATTCATTCTCTTTGTTTTTGTCTTCTTAGATTGACTTTGGACAGCTCCTGGACTGAAGGTTGAACCCTGAACTTTGGGTCCAGTTGAAAGAAAAAAATGTCCAAGTTGGCACTTCCATTGCTTTATGATGCTTAAGTTAACTTGATAAAGAAAGTATACAGATGAGAGGTTGAGGTTTATAGCTTGACCTCTGGTTGGTTGCCATATATCCTTCACTTTGAAAACAATTGAACCCAGAAAAGTGGGATAATGAATTTTTTACCCTTTCAATTTTTATTATTTATTTATTTTATATAAATATAATTTTAGTGTTTTTAATGTAGCATAATTTTATTATATCTTATTATTTAGTATAACTATATATATAAATAATTTTAGTAATTTAATTTTAATATAATATTTTAGTATTTTTTAGTTATAATTTAGCACAAATAGAGTTATAATTATAATATATTTTATTTATTTTAAATATAATTTGAAAATAAATTTTGACAATCTAATATATATACCCATTTTTTTTAATGTTGTTAATAATCATTTCTATCTCATAACTAGGAGTGAAAAAAATCTGATTCGATTCGAAAAACTTAATAAAAAGATTAAAAATTAAATTAAATAGTTCGAGTTATTCAAATCAACTCGAATAAAAAAATCAAATTTTTTATTTATCTCAAATATGAATTACACAATTTTAGTTATCTGAAAATCTGAATAAGAAAAGTAAAAATTGCGTTGTTTTAATAAATGTTTACATTTTCTGAAGTAAAAAAGTCAAAACCATTATGTCAAAAGGCAAAACTACGTCATTTTGATAAATGTTTACCCATAAACCTTACTTATATAGTTAAACGCAACATTGAGTATAAATTACAGGATTCGTTAACTACACTAAAACGATATTTTTTGACTCGATTCGATTCAACTCGATTGAATACTTAGGCTGTGTGGCTTCTGAAAACAGCTTTATTTGTCTGATTTTCGCTTGTTTGTCACTCCTTTCGCTCCCGAAGCTCTCCTAAGTATAGAAACATGAATTCAAAGGATTAGGAGCATAAAATTCACCAATTTGCATAAATAATCATCCATAAACGCATTATGAACGGAGTTAAAATATGTTACTTTTGTCACTTATCAGTTGCCATTAACATTGTAATAGCCCATTTGTGCCCGGGCCCATACAAAAACTAAAAAATAATAAACCAGTATAATAAATAAATAAATAAATAAAAGTCCATTTTTTTTACAATAAACGGGTTTAAAGCCCCAAGCCCAAACAGCAATGCCTAATTTTCTAAACCCACTACCCGTGATCCAATTACACCCAAACCCAAACGTATACAGCCCAAAAGGGCCCAATACCCAAACTGTTTCAGAGGACCTAGGGTTTCTGAAACCCTATGTAATATCCCGAAATAGGGGTTGCGAGTTTGGAAAATAACTCGAGTATTTTTGGCCTCAATAGTGGTTTTGATGTGTTTTAGGAGTTCCTAAAACTCCCGGAATAAAATGGGACACTTTTGAAAATTTTGAAAATTTAAGGGTTAAAAATGGAATTTTGGCTGAAGAGGCCTTAATAATAAGTTTTGTAAAATCTGGACATGAAAGTCCAGTAGTAAAGTGGCTTCCGTGTGCCACTTAAGGGTCAGCGTCAAAACAGGTCACTGGTTCGAGTCTCGCGTGCGGCAAAATCATTTTTATTTTGAAAAATAGCACTGCTTTGGAGGAGGGCTTAAAACAAATTATTGGCGCGTTATTAGCACAAATTAAACACTGGCCAAATGGTTAAGGACTTGGCTTGAGAACTGAGTCTAAGGGGACTCATGTTCGAGTCCTGGAAATCGCACATTAGGCGCTTTATTTTTATTTCAGCGCTAAAGTGAAGGGAGCCAAGGCAAGGATAGATTAAAAGAAAATGCGATGCAATTAGTCGCATGAAATTCACCTTGGCCGATTGGTTAAGACGTTGCAGCATGGAAGCCGCTACAAGGACTCGTGTTCGAGTTCCATTAAGGGCGCGGACGTTTTCATTTTTTTCGGTTCTAAAATGGAGAAGCCATTGAAATAAGGTTAAAAAGAATTTATATGCGCTTATTGTCACGAAACACGCAAAGGATTAAATGGCTGGAAGCAAGAGGACTCTTCCCCAGGTCTCGGGTTCGAGACCTGGGGTTGCAGTTTGGCCTTGTGTTTTGTTTTGGCCACGTGAGGAGGCCTGCATGGCACATGCATGCACGCCTGCCGCCTTGGGGGAGGGTTTGCTCCTCTTTGTTATTTTTATTTTTATTTTATAAGTATTATTATTTTTTTTATGCATGAAGTATGGGAAATTGTTAAGTCTTATTTTTTATTTATAAAAGGTGTTGAGCATGCTATTAAACAAAGAAATTTATTATTCTTATGATAATGTGTTATTATTTTATTAAAGGATGGGTTATATTTTTAGTTTATTTTATTAATAAAGAATGATGGAATAATAATATTATTATTATTACTAGTTATGCATGGATGAATTTTGGCCTTGGGAAGGTTATATGCATGGCCGGCCTAGGGTTGGTGAAAAGAGAAGCATGGCCATTAACTTTTATTTTTATTCTTTTGGAAGATAGGGAAATTATAAGTATTATTATTTTTATGCATGGGAATTTGTTAAATTTGATTTTAAATTTCAAATGGTGTTAAGCATGCTAATTATTAAGGAATTTTCTTTGTTGTTGTGATGATGGGAACAAAGCCTGCCGTTGGAATTGGGTATGCCTTGGGTTGATCTTTTTTTTTAATTGTTGGATGAAGGAACTAAGGGAGGAGCTTGCTAATCAACTATGTTTATTGGTATTTGATGTTTAAAAAATTTTCAAATGGATATGGGAAAGGAGAAAGCATGGCCGGCCATTTGCTTAACAAAGCATGGCCGAATGCTTGAATTGTTTTAGCTCTTCATTTCCAATTGTCTTGACCGAAAATAGAGATGAGAAGGAGCATGGCTGAAATGCATGCAAAATTTTTGTTTCCTTCTTGCTCTTGAAGCTTAGCCGAATGTAGAACTCCTTTGGCTGCTTCCCTTTTTCCCTTACGTGTTGTGTGCATGGTCGATTGTGAGCTGCTATAGGATCTTCCTTTCCAAGTTATCAAGGAGTGCCGAATATCTTTGTTTTGCCTCCTTTCTTCCTACATGTTGCATGGCCGGTTTTGAGCAAGCTAAAGGGTACCAAAGTCGACCTTTTTCTTCCCATTTATGCTTGACCAACTATAGGACCCTTTAGAGCAATATTTTCGGTTTTGAAAGGAGCTATAAGGCCATCGTATTTGTATTTTCCTAATTGCTAGCTTAGCCGAATATACAACCATTATTAAAAAGGCTAGCCGAAGCCCCTCCATCATTATACACCGTTGCCGAATCTCTTAGAGAGCAAAAGGACTTTTGGGTGCAAGCTTTTTCAACTGTTTTGATGGGTGGAAGGTGCTATCGACTAAGTGTTTGTGATCTTTTCAAATGTTGAGAACACTAAAGGAGCCTTGTGGGTTTCGGCTATTCAAGGAATATTGGTAACTACTAAGGCATGCAAAATATTTAGGGACTTGGAAAAGATAGCTAGTATTGAGGAGTACAAAGAAATCGTTCAGAAATTGAAGTGCTCAAGGTAAGTGGCTGTGCTATTCGACCTAAGGCTATGATATTGGTACAGTATGACCGATTTCGGCTATGTGTTCTAGGGACAAATCGATAGAAATAACAAAAGCTCTAGGGTTTTAGACTTTGTCAGAATCGATAAATCTGAATCTCGCCATAGTCAGGTGCGTAGTTATCGCACTGTACTCTTGTTTGTTATTCAATATATGTGTTGTATGTGTTGTTTTATGTAAACGAATAGGTTATGCATGTTAGCCAAAATAAAGGCTATGAGTAAGGATACCAAGGTAAGTGATCGATAAATCAAGTAAATGGTTATGATATTAACTTTTGGTGATGTGCATTTATAAATGATTATCGATGAGCGTAAATTAAAGTGATGACTTGTAATGTATATTGTTATGAGTAATATGTGACCATGGTATAAAATATACATATTGTTTCATACGAAATGTTGTTATAGTACGTATACGCACGCATGAGATTTGTGATGTGACTATTGGAAAAAAAGGTGTACACTATGTGAATGATCTAATGCTAGCCTCGTGCTACATTCGCGATTGATATGTAGATCACTATGTGACCGGTGGCTCAGCCACGATCTTAAGTAATAATGTGCAAAAGAAAGATATGTGGATCACTTTGTGGATTAGACTTCGTAATTGTATATTAGTGATCATATTTATAATATTGTGTATTCATGATTGCATTATTATAATTGCATGTTGTATATATATGAATTGGGTGGATATGGGCCAAGCCCATAGGAGAGGACATGTGTATTAACTATGCACTGAGTCTTGGTGACTCACTTTATTTTTGTTAAACCTTTCAGGTGGCGCGTAAAGCTTGGACCGGGTCGGAGAGGATACAAAGGTGGCCATGAGGAAATGGACTTTTGAAAAGGGACGTTTTATGTAATTAAATAAATAATTATAATTTTTCCGTATTTTGATTAAGTGTACTGAAATAAAGCCCACTAAAGTGTTTCAGTTCATTTGTTAAGTATCGTTGCTATTATACCCTATTATGGAAGGATGATTAAAGATTGATTTCAAACGGTTTTATTTCCTCGAGCAAAGCTCGAATCCGATATTTTTATAATAAACTTCGACTTTTACTTAGAATATTACAAGTCACGAAAATGTTTTACCAAACTCCGCAAAATTTTCATCGGTTTCACTATTAAGAAAGAATGCCTTTCGAAGTGTTCCGCAGTGACATTCCAAATTCGGTCGGATTTAATGGGCCGGGTTTGGGGTGTTACATTTTTGTATCAGAGCCAGGTTCAAAACTAGGCTTTGAGGTTTTGGGCCCGAAAACAGTTTTAGAAAGTGGGCTTTTCAAAATGTGAACTTCTATTTTGGGCTTATTCTGGCATGGCACCTGTACCTCCGACCCAAAGTCCCTCTGGTAAGTACCTCTGACTATTGAGGTATAGTGAATATATGAATTGTATGAGCATAATTAGGCTTGTAGATTGGAAAATTTGGACTATTGAACCCTAAACCTAGCCTATTCAAAAACAAGTGCTTAAAACTTAAAGACTGAAAGGATCCTAGAGGTGTAGTAAATAAATGTGTCCCTGCTTATGAACGTGTATGTGACTCTCTGAATAAGAAGTAGCGAACTTGAACCGAACCTATGTGTGATCGAAAGAACCACTTCTAAATACTTTATTCCATAAAATTTTTCGTGGATAATCAAGTGGAACAATTTATAATGCATAAAACTTATAAGTCAGATTGTGCGATAAGAAATGAGTCCTAGAGGACATGATCGAGGCAAAATGGTCGTACCGGGACTCGTTAGATCGGGTCAAGGGTTGATAATAAGGTATCACCTCCACCACCAGCCTTTGATAATGAGTAGCAAGAGCAAACAAGAGATAATGCTGTATCGCGGACAGTGTTGTAAGTTTTGGAGATGGTGGATGGAGAGGGGAGAAATATGAGAGCTCGAAAATTCGTTTCCGAGCGACTTTGAGCCAATGGAACGGATTTGTTTTGTGATATATCGGGCGGAGCACCCAGTGTGATTGAATATTGGTTGGAAGCAACCAAGCGAGTTATGGATGAACTCGAGCTAAACCCTGAGAGAAAAAGTGAAAGGAAATAGTGATGCTACTTCGCGGTGAGACGTATCAATAGTGGCTCACGGTTCGGGATAGTGTCACAACGGAGGACCCCACTCAGGAGTATGTCAAGATGACATACCAAAATAAGTATGTCAGTACTTATTACATTGATACTCAGAGGAAATGCGTTTTTGGGACTAGTTCAATGGAACAAGTCCATAACGAAATACGAGGCTAAATTCCTAAAGTTAAGCCAATATGTTCAAGGAGTAATGGCTACGAAACATGAATGATGTGTCCGGTTTAAGGACGGATTAAGGGACGGCCTGAGACTGTTGATAGTTCCTCAACGGGAACGGAAATTTGCTGTGTTAATCGAAAAAGTTAAGATAGCTGAGGAGATTAAGAACTCGATGAGGTAAAATAGAGATAAGAATACAAATCGTGATAAGAGAAATTTTAAATTGTTTAAATTATTTGAGGATCTTCGGAAAAGACCGAGGGTTAAAAGTTTTGCTCATGTGATTAAACCAGCCATGGGAAATCGGGACCGTCCGTGTGCTCAGTGTGGAAAATACCATGTCGGCGAGTGTTGGAACTAGAAATTGAGAATGTTTTAAGTATAAGTCTATAAGCAATTGAATATTGTTAAGGTTAGTTATATCCTTGTGTACATTTTGGAATCCTGGTTATAAAAATAGTGAAAGCCGACTGTGGATAGACCTATCTATCATGAATTATAATTGAAGTGATGTGAATTATATATGGTTTATAATTTTGGTCCGCTTGTAATGTGATTCAGATGATGATAATCTCGTATTTTAGGCTTTCAGCCTAGCAGGCCTTGTGCCAGTGTATTATTTCGGGCTTTCATCCTAGCAGGCCTTGTGCCGGTGTATTATTTCGGGCTTTCAGCCTAGCAGGCCTTGTGCCGGTGTATTATGTTTCAGGCTTTGATGCCTAGCAGGCTTAATGCCGGTGATGTGTTATAAAAGAGATTTCATGAATCACTTACAAGATGGAACATGTTTATTATCATAAGCTAAATGCTCGGATAAGTGCAAGTCTTTCGTACTTGCAAGGAATAAGGAAAGTTAGTGAGTTCCCATTTGAGTTAAATAAGATGCGATATAGTTGAAGCTTCGGTAAGACTTTTAAAATGTGCAATTGATTTACCATTGATGTGTATGGTATCCGTAATGGAATGTAAGCTTAAATATGCTTATGGAAAAGTGGCCATATGTGAAAATGCTAAATGAGAAAGAGGTTGAAATGTGTTTACATATGTGTATAATTGAATATATGTGATTGATATGTGGTGAATTGAAATGTACGGATGATCGTTTATAAGTAATTTCGAGGACGAAATTATTTTTAAGGGGGTAGAATTGTAATATCCCGAAATAGGGGTTGCGAGTTTGGAAAATAACTCGAGTGTTTTTGGCCTCAATAGTGGTTTTGATGTGTTTTAGGAGTTCCTAAAACTCCCGGAATAAAATGGGACACTTTTGAAAATTTTGAAATTTTAAGGGTTAAAAATGGAATTTTGGCTGAAGAGGCCTTAATAATAAGTTTTGTAAAATCTGGACATGAAAGTCCAGTAGTAAAGTGGCTTCCGTGTGCCACTTAAGGGTCAGCGTCAAAACAGGTCACTGGTTCGAGTCTCGCGTGCGGCAAAATCATTTTTATTTTGAAAAATAGCACTGCTCTGGAGGAGGGCTTAAAACAAATTATTGGCGCGTTATTAGTACAAATTAAACACTGGCCAAATGGTTAAGGACTTGGCTTGAGAACTGAGTCTAAGGGGACTCATGTTCGAGTCCTGGAAATCGCACATTAGGCGCTTTATTTTTATTTCAGCGCTAAAGTGAAGGGAGCCAAGGCAAGGATAGATTAAAAGAAAATGCGATGCAATTAGTCGCATGAAATTCACCTTGGCCGATTGGTTAAGACGTTGCAGCATGGAGGCTGCTACAAGGACTCGTGTTCGAGTTCCATTAAGGGCGCGGACGTTTTCATTTTTTCGGTTCCTAGCGCTAAAATGGAGAAGCCATTGAAATAAGGTTAAAAAGAATTTATATGCGCTTATTGTCACGAAACACGCAAAGGATTAAATGGCTGGAAGCAAGAGGACTCTTCTCGAGGTCTCGGGTTCGAGACCTGGGGTTGCAGTTTGGCCTTGTGTTTTGTTTTGGCCACGTGAGGAGGCCTGCATGGCACATGCATGCACGCCTGCCGCCTTGGGGGAGGGTTTGCTCCTCTTTGTTATTTTTATTTTTATTTTACAAGTATTATTATATTTTTTTTTATGCATGAAGTATGGGAAATTGTTAAGTCTTATTTTTTATTTATAAAAGGTGTTGAGCATGCTATTAAACAAAGAAATTTATTATTCTTATGATAATGTGTTATTATTTTATTAAAGGATGGGTTATATTTTTAGTTTATTTTATTAATAAAGAATGATGGAATAATAATATTATTATTATTACTAGTTATGCATGGATGAATTTTGGCCTTGGGAAGGTTATATGCGTGGCCGGCCTAGGGTTGGTGAAACGAGAAGCATTGCCATTAACTTTTATTTTTATTCTTTTGGAAGATAGGGAAATTATAAGTATTATTATTTTTATGCATGGGAATTTGTTAAATTTGATTTTAAATTTCAAATGGTGTTAAGCATGCTAATTATTAAGGAATTTTCTTTGTTGTTGTGATGATGGGAACAAAGCCTGCCGTTGGAATTGGGTATGCTTTGGGTTGATCTTTTTTTTTAATTGTTGGATGAAGGAACTAAGGGAGGAGCTTGCTAATCAACTATGTTTATTGGTATTTGATGTTTAAAAATTTTCAAATGGATATGGGAAAGGAGAAAGCATGGCCGGCCATTTGCTTAACAAAGCATGGCTGAATGCTTGAATTGTTTTAGCTCTTCATTTCCAATTGTCTTGACCGAAAATAGAGATGAGAAGGAGCATGGCTGAAATGCATGCAAAATTGTTGTTTCCTTCTTGCTCTTGAAGCTTAGCCGAATGTAGAACTCCTTTGGCTGCTTCCCTTTTTCCCTTACGTGTTGTGTGCATGGTCGATTGTGAGCTGCTATAGGATCTTCCTTTCCAAGTTATCAAGGAGTGTCGAATATCTTTGTTTTGCCTCCTTTCTTCCTACATGTTGCATGGCCGGTTTTGAGCAAGCTAAAGGGTACCAAAGTCCACCTTTTTCTTCCCATTTATGCTTGACCAACTATAGGACCCTTTAGAGCAATATTTTCGGTTTTGAAAGGAGCTATAAGGCCATCGTATTTGTATTTTCCTAATTGCTAGCTTAGCCGAATATACAACCATTATTAAAAAGGCTAGCCGAAGCCCCTCCATCATTATACACCGTTGCCGAATCTCTTAGAGAGCAAAAGGACTTTTGGGTGCAAGCTTTTTCAACTGTTTTGATGGGTGAAAGGTGCTATCGACTAAGTGTTTGTGATCTTTTCAAATGTTGAGAACACTAAAGGAGCCTTGTGGGTTTCGGCTATTCAAGGAATATTGGTAACTACTAAGGCATGCAAAACATTTAGGGACTTGGAAAAGATAGCTAGTATTGAGGAGTACAAAGAAATCGTTCAGAAATTGAAGTGCTCAAGGTAAGTGGTTGTGCTATTCGACCTAAGGCTATGATATTGGTACAGCATGACCGATTTCGGCTATGTGTTCTAGGGACAAATCGATAGAAATAACAAAAGCTCTCGGGTTTTAGACTTTGTCAGAATCGATAAATCTAAATCTCGCCATAGTCAGGTGCGTAGTTATCGCACTGTACTCTTGTTTGTTATTCAATATATGTGTTGTATGTGTTGTTTTATGTAAACGAATAGGTTATGCATGTTAGCCAAAATAAAGGCTATGAGTAAGGATACCAAGGTAAGTGATCGATAAATCAAGTAAATGGTTATGATATTAACTTTTGGTGATGTGCATTTATAAATGATTATCGATGAGCGTAAATTAAAGTGATGACTTGTAATGTATATTGTTATGAGTAATATGTGACCATGGTATAAAATATACATATTGTTTCATACGAAATGTTGTTATAGTACGTATACGCACGCATGAGATTTGTGATGTGACTATTGGAAAAAAAGGTGTACACTATGTGAATGATCTAATGCTAGCCTCGTGCTACATTCGCGATTGATATGTAGATCACTATGTGACCGGTGGCTCAGCCACGATCTTAAGTAATAATGTGCAAAAGAAAGATATGTGGATCACTTTGTGGATTAGACTTCGTAATTGTATATTAGTGATCATATTTATAATATTGTGTATTCATGATTGCATTATTATAATTGCATGTTGTATATATATGAATTGGGTGGATATGGGCCAAGCCTATAGGAGAGGACATGTGTATTAACTATGCACTGAGTCTTGGTGACTCACTTTATTTTTATTAAACCTTTCAGGTGGCGCGTAAAGCTTGGACCGGGTCGGAGAGGATACAAAGGTGGCCATGAGGAAATGGACTTTTGAAAAGGGACGTTTTATGTAATTAAATAAATAATTATAATTTTTCCGTATTTTGATTAAGTGTGTACTGAAATAAAGCCCACTAAAGTGTTTCAGTTCATTTGTTAAGTATCGTTGCTATTATACCCTATTATGGAAGGATGATTAAAGATTGATTTCAAACGGTTTTATTTCCTCGAGCAAAGCTCGAATCCGATATTTTTATAATAAACTTCGACTTTTACTTAGAATATTACAAGTCACGAAAATGTTTTACCAAACTCCGCAAAATTTTCATCGATTTCACTATTAAGAAAGAATGCCTTTCGAAGTGTTCCGCAGTGACATTCCAAATTCGGTCGGATTTAATGGGCCGGGTTTGGGGTGTTACACCCTAGGCACCGCAAGCACCCAAAACAGATCCTGGTCGCGCTGCAATCAACGCGGATAGCCTTCGTCACCCCCGAGATCTGCGTTATTAACCTGCAAAAGGAAAGAAGAACACAGCAAAAGGAGCAAATAGGGCAAAATAGAATTTGTACTCTAATTATTTTTGGGTTATAAAAACCCACTGTAATCTGTAAACAGGAGGGGGCTACGATTTTATTACACGCATATACAGAAAAGAAAATATATACGAAATCAATACAGAGATCATCAAGGTTGTTATTTTTATTTTTTCTTCCTTTTATTTTTTTCTTTTCTTTCAAATCTGCAAACGAACATATAAAATTTTCACTTCTAATTTTTTTTAAAAAATTACATGCATATTTAAATAAACTGAAAAAAGAGGAAAAAATTTACCTGTTTTTGAATTCCGGCCACCGTGCACGGTGGCTAGAGACGGCGGCGGTGACCGGTCGGAGTACTCGCTAGAAATCGCAGAGGGTGGAGAAGCAGAGAGCAAACTGGGGCTCTCTCTCAGTTATTTTTAGGAATTGAAAAAATGAATTTTTTTCTAAAAAATTTGGCTTTTATAAGTGATTAAAACGGCATCGTTTTAGGCCCTGGCCAAACGTGCCAAAACAACGTCGTTTCAATGCTGACCCGACTCAGTTCCAAGATCTGCGTGTTTTCTACGGGAGGGCTAATTGCACTTTTAGCCATTCCGCCTTTTTATTTATTTATAATGAAGTTTCTTTTATTTTTTAATTTAGCCCTATATTTTATTTTGGTTTCAATTTAATCCCACACGAAGCGCAGCGTTTTGGAGGGAGGGGATATTTTCCCCTTTAGTCCCTCCTTGTTATTCGCGCGCTCGGATAGGTCCCTTCTTTTTTATTTGTTTTCAGATTTACCCCTAAACTTTTTATTTTAAGTTCAATTTCGTCCCTTTTTTATTTCTTTTGTGATTTTTGTTATTTCATTATTAATTTTTTTAATTCTTCTTCTTATTAATATTATTATTATTATTGCTTTTACTATTATTTTAACATTACCACTACTATTATTTTTTTATAATTAACTTTATTATTACTCATTTGTATTATTATTATTATATTATTATTATTATTATTATTACTGTTGTATTTTTGTCACTATTATTATTATTTTATTATTATTATTTGATTATTGTACATAGTATTTATTTGTTTATTGATTTATTATTAACTTTTGTTTTTGTTTTTATTTAGTCATCTTTTTACTTATTATTTATTATTCGTTTTAATTTTCATTTATTATTGTAATTTATATTGTTTCCCTCGTTTCACTCTATTATGCATGTGTATTATAATTCATCCTCCATTTTATTATAAAATCACATCACATTTTACCCGATTTTGGAAGTAAGCAATTACTTCGTGTTCTAAGATTTGAAAGAAATTATACCCTAACTTATTGGGTTTCGATTTTTCTTTTCGAATCTAAAGAACTAATTATTTTTAATTAAAGCATAAACTTCAAATCAAAACTTATTCTCGGGAATTTAAAATGTTGTATCCTAACTTATTGGATACGATGTTTTGTGTCTCGAGGTATGGATTGTCTACAAATAAAGGTAAGCTTAGTTTCGAAGTTTTGAAATGTTGCATCCTAACTCATTGGGTGTGGCATTTTATTTCTTTGAGATAAGAAAGTCTTGGCTTTCTTTCAAATAAAGGGATTATATCTTAAATTTTTTCGACATTAGGACATGAATTCATCAATTAGGTACCGATTTTTGGGCGCTACGAGGGTGCTAACCCTTCCTTGTACGTAACTGACTCCCAAACCCGTTTTCTTGAATTTCGTAGACCAAAATCATTGTTTTAATAAATCAAAATGTTTTTGATCAATTTCAAGGCGACCCGATCACACCTAAGCAAAAAGGATTGGTGGCGACTCCATTTTCTTTTTTAAATTCGATCCCCGTTTTTTTCAAAATAAAAAAAAGGTTTAAACAAACATTACTTTTGTTTATTTGAATTTGTATTGGTTTATGCTTTGAATTTGCCAAATATGAATGTTAATCTCCACTTGCATAAAAATAAGTCTTGTATAAGATCGGGCTATATATATATATATATATATGTTATATTATCTACATTAACTACCACATTCAACTTTATAGATATGGTAATCAGATTAGTCTACCGAATGACATTTTTTTGTTGTTGTATAATCAGCTTTTTGTGGCATGGTTTTTGTTTTTTTTTTAAAAAAAACATTTTCACTTGTTTTTTTTCTGTTTTTTTGATTGCTTGCTTTTTTACCTGTGGAAAATGAAATGGCGTATCTAAATCTTGACAAAGGCGAAGAGGAGGCCTGGTTATTCAAGGAAGAAATCGGTCTGTAGAAGTGAACATTTGAGTATTGTACTGTCGGATGCTTTTTAACGACGAGCGTAGTCCATTTTCTGACAATGAGAAGTACCATGGCAAATCTATGGCATTCTTTAAGTGATGTTTTGATTTCGGATCTGGGAGAGAAAATATATTTATTCTCTGTTTTTTAACGTGGAGAAATTCCTTGTCACAACGTTGAATGAATTTTTAGCCTTTGTCGCTTTGTTATTCTGTGTTACAACTCGGGCTCTCTTGTGACAAAACACGACCACCGTCCCTTGTATTCTTGGGCCTCAATTGGCACTTTACACGCTCAAATAGCTCATTAGTCACTCCCGAGGCCCAAGTTGGCGTTACGGGTCATCAATATACTAAAAAGTGCATAAAACACTTATTTTGAAAATAATTAAATCTAAACTAAGAAAATCGAAGATGCATATAAATGTGATAAAATCACTAGAAATTGAGCTTATTAAGTGTCGAAATGTACCTAAATTACTACTACATTTGGTGGCAGGTTATTAGTATTGGTGATAAACTTGAGTTTGTAACAATTATTATGAAGCCTAAGGCTCATGTGGCTGGAAATGTGCCTAGTACTGTGTTTTTAGAGGAAAATATTGATAATGTAGTGGTCACAAAAGTGATAATATCAATGGCCACACCTTCTTCTGCCTTAAGGAGAAGAACGAGATTTGTGTCAAATGAAGAGTTGAAAGAACTGGCAGAATCAAAGAAATAGGACTAAGAGAAGACTAGTATTGCCTCCAAGTCATCCCAAAAACACAAAAAAAATGAAGAGGGAAGTTCAAGTGATGAGGATTCTGACTCTTTGATGAGTCATTCTCTAATTCTTATTCAAGCTTTGAGAAAAAATTTCCTCTAAATGAGATCGTAACATACAAGGTCAAGTCCAAGAAGCCTTTGATAATAAAGTCTGCTATTCAAATAAACAAAATAGTGTTCTATCAATGCTTGTTGATGTAGTGGAGAAGGCTAAAGCAATGAAAGACATCCTTTTTGACAAGAAAGGTCTAACATTTCTAACATCAAATTACTTCAACAAATATTTGGACTTGAGGACCAATGGTTTTATTGAAGAGGAAAACATCGAGGATGCAAGTTTTGCTGAACATGGAATCAACACTTTTCTGAATAACAATGGTCTACTTAGCACTGTGGATTTTGTGAACTCGTATGAAAGGGAGCTTGTGTTGGAGTTCTATGCTAATTATTGCTATCTATCATTGATTCTAGAAGCAAATTGTTCCAGAAGGTGTACGTTCGAGGGTATTGGTATGAGTTCAACCCTGTGCTATCCAAAATGTGTTTAACTGCTACAATAGAAACACAGTTGAATTGGAAGAATCCCTAGATGAAACTTTTGTTGTCAATACCAATAACATCTACCAATCATGGCCTGAGAAAGGAAGCATTAGAGCTTCTTCATTATCCATTGTACATGTTGTCTTTTTTGGAATTGCAATAAGGAATTGGGTCCCAAATAGTTAGAGGGGTTAAGTGACTCTAAAAGTTGTTGTGCTATTAGAAAAGTTGTGGAAATGATTGAGTTTGATGTGGCTCAACTGATATTTGATTAGGTAGTTAGTCATGCTGAGAAGGTAAATGATAAACATCTCTTACCATTTCTATCTTTGGTTTTCCAAGTGTTAACATTGCAAAATCCAAAGATTGTGAAAATCAATTATTCTTGAGCTTAAGTTTTCTCTAAAGTGGTTGGATTGTAAGTATGTTATTGTAGAGACAACTAAGCAAGCAGTTGAAGAAGGAGCTGAGCAAACAGACCAAAAAAAAAGCTACCACAAAGGAGGCTGAAGTTCCCACTCCCAGTAGCACATAGAACAATGTTAAAGGATTCCACAAAAGAATGGTTAATCATTTAACATCCTCTATTGAATCTCATAATGGTTAATCATCTAACATCCTCTATAGAATCTCATAATCGAGTGATTTCCAAGATGCATTCAGAGGTTAGGGTCATATACCATATTTGTGATAGGGAGATAACACTAAGGAATGATCTACAGCACAAGTGATCCTTGCATAGTACTAAGGAATGATCTATAATACAAGTGATCCTTGTACAGGTGTTCACTCAATCCAATAATCTTTACCCTAATTCTTTAAACTGGCTTGCTTCTGATTGGATGGATTGTTTTAATCCTCATATTTTTCAACATTCGTTTTGTCTTGGTCCAGTTAAGAGAGTAAGGGTTTTTACCATTCTAATTAGCAAGTTTCTTGAACAAAAAGGGGGAGTAGAAGAGAGTATGGAAGCTGAAGCTATATTGAGTGAGTGATGTTGGTTATTGAATTGTTGAAGCTCTGATTGTTGTTGGTCAAAATAATAAGGGTTTGTTGGCAGTCTGATCGACAAGTTTCCTGAACAAAAAGGGGAGTAGAAGAGAGTACTGAAGTTGTGTTGAGTGAGTGATCTTGGTTGTTGAATTGTTGAAACTCTCATTGTTGTTATCTTTCAAGGAGTTACCTTGTATTCACTTAGAATCTATGTGAGTAAGCTGAAATTGATATATGCTTTGAGGCTTGTCTAGGTTTTGTATGAGAGCTTATTGAGAGCACTTTAATTTTTCCATTGAGGAACTATTTTATGAGAGAGTGCAAACTATTGTAACATTATTGAGTGTTTGCTGCCCAAATTCTCACGAGGAAGATTTGGAGGTGAGTATTCTTGTCTTTAGGTGGAAATGTGTGATTTCTATACTTGGGGAGTGGTAGAGCGTGGATCACTTATTGTATTGTGGATTAAAGATAGGGGAATTACTCACTTAGCTAGGCTCCACAAACACAAGGAAATTGAATTGTGTAAAAAAACCTTAGGTGCTTTTTTTTTTGCACAATTTTAATAATGTCAAGTCGTCAACAACCGTAGTTAGCAATAATATTTTTTATATTATTTTTCACTGGCATCATGTTTTGTAATCATATTCATATATAGGTAATTATTGAGTGTTTGCTGCCCAAATTCTCACGAGGAGGATTTGGAGGTGAGTATTCTTGTCTTTAGGTGCAAATGTGTGATATCTATACTTGGGGAGTGGTAGAGCGTGGATCACTTATTGTATTGTGGATTAAAGATAGGGGAATTACTCACTTAGCTAGGCTCCACAAATACAAGGAAATCGAATTGTGTAAAAAAAGCTTAGGTGCTTTTTTTTTTTGCACAATTTTAATAATGTCAAGTCGTAGTAGCCACTGCAGTCTAGCTCTTCCATTAGCTATTTTTATATTAAGAAAAAAACAACCGTTGTAACATCCTGCATTAGGGGTCATTCGCCATACGATTATTATTGTGGGTTTTCCTGTTTTAAATGCACATATTATGGTTTAGCCAAAAATCCTGAGTTAGTCGGGTATAGGGTTAAGAAGGTTCTTCAAGTACTTGGGATAAAAAGGGGTATGTGTATAAGCCTTATCATTAAATTAGGGCGAGTTTTGTCACAAAGGAATGGCTGGCGGAGTGGTTAGGGCGTTGGGAGAAGGTTAGAAGATGCGGCTAGGTGAGGGTTCGAGTCGCGTGAAGGAAGTTTATATTTTGGCGTGTAGGGGGGGCTTAATGAGAAGGGCTTAAGAATAAGTTTGTTAAACTTATGGCACAATGAACGCCCTGGCCAAATGGTTTGGGGCGCTAAGGTGCATAGGGATTTCAGCAAGTCGGGCGTTCGAGTTATGGTGGCTACATGTGGTGTTTTTATTTTGGGTTTTGGTGATATGAAGGGCCTAGCCAAGAAGACTTTAAAAAGAAAATTTCGTTGAGTCATGGCATGAAAGTCTGAATGGCAGAAGCGGCAGGGCGCTTGGGCATGCTCCTTCGGGTCCCGTGTTCGAGCCCTAGGAGTCGCACCTAGGGCGTTTAAATTTTTGCTTTTAGCGCTCAAGTTAATGAAGCCATCGGGGAAGGATTAAAAGGAATATGCGATGCGATTTCTTCATGAAAGTCATGTTAGTCGAGCGGTTAGGGCGTGGGGGTCTCCTTCTGCACGTCTGGGGTTCGAAACCTCTGGGCAAAAGACGGGCGTTTTGTTATTTTGGCCTCTGGCATTAAATGCGTGAGGAAGCCAAGAGAGGGAAGCTTAAAGAGAATTTCCGACGCACTTATAACAGAAGTGGCGCAGTAGTCGGATGGTCAGAAGCATGGGCAGTTTCCCCCAGGTCTCGGGTTCGAGACCTGGCAACTGCATTTTGGAATTTTAAATTTTGATTTTGGTCGGCAGGTGGCAGCCTGCATGGGGGCACGCATGCATGCAAGGCATGCTGCCCATTCCTTTTCAGCTGCACGGTTTTGGGGGGGGAGAGAAGTAGTTTTAATTATTTATTTATTTATTATTATTTTTATAATTGGAGTATGGTGTAATATTTTATGATAGTATGGGAGTTATCCTTATTTTATCTAGCTATTAGTTTAATCTAAGTATGGGGGAAGTGTTGGGAATGTACCAAACAATGTTCATAGGAAATTGAAGGTGGAAGGAAAATATGTCTTGGGGTTGGCCGGCCTTGGAGTTTAGCAAGGGAGAGCATGTTCGGCAATAGCTCTTTCATTTTCCTTTCCCTCTAATTTTGAATGCTTGGCCGAAGGTGCTTCTCTATACTATCTTTTCTTCCCAATTTTGATGATCGAATATGGTGTTTCCTAGAGGGACTTGGCCGAACTTTGGTGCTCATCAAGGAAGAGAAATCATCGAGGTAAGGGCAACCAACTCTTGTGGCCTTGAGTTCTTAATCTCTGGCCGAAAATGGGAGACTCCAAGGGGCTTGGGGTTTCGGGTTGGAAGAGGCCCTAGGGAGTGATTTCGGCTAGCTCCTTGTGCTTTTATTTTCCTTCCATTGTTGTTGACCAAATGGTCTAAGCTCTTTGACCTTGTCGCATTGCTTTCTTTTCCGTTGTAGCCCTAGCCGAATGACACTTACCACATAGAGCATAGGCCGAATCCACGAAAAGAGGTATATTTTCGAAAGTTGGTAGCCGAAGCTAAAGGATTTTGAAGGAGTCTTTTGGGTCTCGTTTCTTCAAGGGTCTTGACTATCCAAAGCATAAAGGGAATTTTAAAGCTTCGGTAGACAAGGTATGAGGTTATTGACATTCGGCCAAGAGCCATTTTGGTATTTATGTCTGACCGATTTATACACTTTGATTTTAGGGAATAAATCGACCGAAGGAAAATCGGGAGTTTCGAGTTTTCAAATCACGGGGTTTAGTGCTAATAAAGGTTCGACCTAAGGCTCTATTTTGTCATGATATGACTGATCCTTTGGAGTTGTTGATTAATCAATAAGACCCCTAAATGCTAACCTATGATGGCCGAATATATGAGTTATACGAGGACAAGTTCGGGACTTTTATAATATCAAGTAGATCCAGGATTTCTTTTTAGATCTTCGATTAAATAGGTGTGTAAGCTCTTACACATTTTTTTTAGTATAACTGTTATTTGATAATATTATAACCTCTCATGTGGTTACTTTGCCTAGTGGGTATAAGCTTGGCATTCGGGTAAGTCCCCTATTACTCGACTTACGATATATGTTGTAAATGCCATCATATGCTGTGAAATGCTATGCTAAATACGATTGCATGATATATGGGATCATGATACTTGCGATATGAGCATGATGATGGTGGGATTGATGAGAGGGAGCAATATTCGTGTCAACGGACACCAGTGTTTTGGTAACACATTGTGACTACGGTCACCAGAGGTTTGGTACCTCCAGAGGTTTGGCACCTCATAGCGTCTCGTCCCTGTGGCTTAGTACCACCGTGGGTTGGCCCCACATTTGAGATACGGGATCGACGCCAGTGATTTGGTATCACACGATGGGTTGGCCCCATCATTTGATCGTGACTTCGGGTCACCAGTGGTTTGGCACCACCAGTGGTTTGGCACCACACGTATTGACGGATATCGTGACTATAAGTCACCAGTGGTTTGGCACCACCAGTGGTTTGGTACCACACGGGGTAGAAAAGGAGCATGAATGGCTAGGTTGGGTTGCATAATTGCATGTCATACTAATATCTTGTGTATGAGTGTGATTTTCGGGTCGGGGATTTATACACTGAGTCTTGGTGACTCACCCCTTCCCATATCATCTTGCAGGTGAGTAGAGCACGGATGCAGAGCCGAGGAGAGCTCGAGGTGGCCATGTTGGTTTGTGGACTTGAAATTTTATTTTGCCCCATTTTAAGTTTAATCATTCACTACAATTCGATTGGGTTGTAATATGGCCGCTTATTATTATTTTGGATGATTAGGTAGTTGTTTTTACTTTACTTTATAACTGATGAACTTACGAACGGTTGTGCAAATCGGTTAAAAGTAACGTTTTCAAAGATAAATACTTGTACGCGTTTTCAAAAATGCTACCATCGGGTAACGAAATTTTCTAAGCTATCGATCACTCTATTGTTCTAAAATTAAGGGGTCAAATGGTTTTTAAAGGAAGAAAGGATTTTCAACTCAATCGGATTTACCTAATCAACCCACTTAAGTTTTAACGAACACCGTTTTATACCCTTAGCAAAATTTTTAATTTCTACTATTAATCCAAACCTTTCAAACTTCTTTTATTCCGTGACATACCAGATCCGGTCATGGCTTGTGGGCCGGGTTTGGGGTATTACAACCGTAGTTAGCAACAATATTTTTTATATTATTTTTCGCTAACATCATGTTTTGTAATCATATTCATAGATAGGTAATTATTTGATACATCGTCTATGGAGTTTTTTAGACATCATAAATAGATTGAAGGTGTTACAAGTCTCACATTTATTTATATGTTTAGTTTTTTATTTTTTATTACACCCTATAAAACATTTGTCATAGCTTAAATTCGATTGTGGATTAAAAAAAGAACAACTCCATAGACGATGTATGAGATAATTTTTCTTCATGTATATGAATAATTATTTAGTACAAAGGCAATGAAAATTTTTAACTTCGCACGTAAGATTGAGATTTTACCATATATATTTTTTAATATAACTTAAGAATATATAATATAGGCTAACTTTTTAGCCAACATTTGAATATATAGATATCACACAATACAATAAGTGATCCACGCTCTACCACTCCCCAAGTATAGATATCACACATTTGCACCTAAAGACAAGAATACTCACCTCCAAATCCTCCTCGTGAGAATTTGGGCAGCAAACACTCAATAATTACCTATATATGAATATGATTACAAAACATGATGCCAGTGAAAAATAATTACCAAATAATTACCAATATATAATATAGGCTAACTTTTCTACCAAATTACCAAATAATTACCAATATATAATATAGGCTAACTTTTTAGCCAACATTTGAATAACTTTTTATCACATAAACACCCCATTATAAATCCAACGAAAATGAATAAGTATCTCTTTAATTACAACGAATAAAAAAATCCTCTCATTTGCATCTCTACTTTTAATACCTCATTGCATTTTCAACCAAAACTCAATTAGTTCATGAATTCACATTTAAGAAGTGAAATTCAGTAAATTAAACTAACAAACTCTTGAAATTTGATTATTTATAGTATGCATGCACTTGTACCCTAATATGAACATCAATAGTGCAATTATTATAATTAATTAAGATTACAAGCACGTGTAAGAATTAAAACTTGTTCCACCTCAAAAGTACAAAAAATGGTTTTGATCTCACTATTATCTTAAAATTTTAAGATTTACTACATAATTTGATTCTTACTTCTATAATATCTTTAATTAGGCATGAATTTATTTTTAAATTACATCTCACTCAAATGCTTAAAGGGTTTTTGTTTTTAATTGTCAAACAACTTCATCTAATAAAAAGCTTCCGGTTAAAGTTTATTATAGGTCCCTATAATGTAACGCCCCAAAAATTTGAATGTTTGATTGTTGGATTTTATCATATTTGAGTTTTTGTATATGTGGTTATGTGCTCTACTTATGTGATTGAGGTTAGGAGTTCAAGTTCCATCTTTAAAAGTTTTGCTATTTTATTCTAAAATAACCTTTAGCCTTGAATTACATATTTAAGATTAATTCAGGGTAAACTTATGTCAAGAATGAACTTGTTGGTTCATTGGTTAAGCTTTTGTATTTTGTTTGGTCCCTGTTCGAGCCTTGGGGTATGCGATAGGGAACATTTTTGCTAAATGGTAGGAATCTGATTGGAAGTTAATTAGGACTTAAATGTAGTCATCTTCTTCTATTTCATTTCATTGTTTTTCTTCTTTCCTTCTCTTTCCTTTTTTTCAATTCTTTTATTTTTCTTCATTTTGATTACTATCGTAAGTAAATACAAGACTAATTAAAGTTATACGCAGTTAGTTGCGTCGATCAAAAGGTTATTAAGTAAGTTTCACTGTCAATTCGTTAAATTTCTCAAATTTTCTTTTGTTTTTCATAGAATGTTTAAATTGGGCGTTTCGAGCGTATTGTGTAAATTTCTGATAATTAGTTGTTGGTTTCCCTCTTAGGCGGGGATATCGGGAGTAGCGAACCTCAACACGACTATTAGAGTAATCTTTGTTGACCTTTCGGTAAGTGTTGTTTCCGTTGAAGGTTTAGTGTCGAAAATTTTAACATAAAGTATTCTGTGTATAAATATGCATTATTGCCAATAAAGTTGGTTGAGTGAGTTATTGGATTGTCATTTTAGGCTTCAGAAATCCTCTATGTTGTTACTGCTTCGAAATCACTTCAGGTGCATACCGAAAACCCGAGTTTTTACGAATTTCATACATCGGAAAACATGGTTGTCGATGCCACATGGTCGTGTGCCAGACCGTGTAACACACTGATTACCAAATTCGAGCTACACGGGCAAGGGACACAGGCTTGTGTCCAGGCTGTGTGTGGTCATGTTGGTGTAGGGTTCACTTGGGCCAAGGACATGGGTGTGTGTCCAGGCCGTGTAACTCACTGATTACAGGATAAGGATCACATGGGCTAGGGACACGGGCGTGTGTCCAGGCCGTGTGACTCACTGTTTGTGATTTAGAGATCACACGGGCCAGAGACACGGGTGTGTGCCAGACCGTGTGAAACCACTTGTGCATGTGGGTCAAATTAGAAATTTATCTCTAAGGCCGTAAGCGTTGTTTAACAAGAATGTAGGCTTTCAGTAGTGTATTTATGATTTGAATTAGACTATATAAGTGCTATGTGATGATCTGAGACCGAGGTGTTCACTATATAAATGTCTACTGTACGTGATGACTGCCGATGACATTGATTTGTATAACCTAGCTATGAATTACATCTGAATTATTGTGTGTATGTTCTTGGCATCTGTAATCTACATTTGCATTGAGTGGAAATGATGTAAAGGAGGAACTGAACTATTCTAATTTGGTGGCTAAGCCACAATTTTTATGCGAATCTAGCGTTTTATCGCAATTTGATATGGCAACTAGTCTGCGTTTCATTGAACGTGTCGGACTGACACTATATGGTGTGTAGGGCTGGATAGGTATTAAATTCCCTTAATGGTGTGATGGGATGGTTGAAGATGGTGTGTAGCAAATGGGGGTAGGAATAACTGTATCTATTTCTGATATTTTCTGCATCTGAACTGGAATCGTTCTACCATATAACTGATACGTTAAATTTGTACTAGATATCCTCTAATTCTATTTGGAACTTGAAATTGGAGAGTTCATTATTATAATTATGTTTTTAATTGAATCCATATCAGTTATGCACTGAGTTTTTAAATCATTTTGTTGTTGATTGAATTTCAGGTAACTCACAGTCTTGATCGGGTCGGTGTAGTGGGAGCTCAGTCAGCCTGCTTTATTCCCCTTTATTTATATTATTAGCAGTTTCAGGATTCCTTAGTAATATGGCTTCTTAAGACCGTTGAATTATCGGTTGGCTTTTATAATTATTATAAATTGTCGAATGATTTTCTTTTATTTGTGTTTATGAAAATGGATTTTTTTAATAACGTTAATGTAACTCATCAGACTTGGTCTTGACACCTAGGCCGAGTTTGGGGTGTTACATAAAACATATCAAAAAGTTCGTTTTTGTCCCTCTGATATTGAAAGAAACACTTAGTCCTTGCACTTTTGAAAAGATGATGTTTTAGTCCTTATTCAGGTATTTTTTTTCTTTATTTTATGTATCTATTCATGCATTGATAGATCCAAATTCTACACATTCATACATGAGAACTGGGTTGATTAATATAGAGAAAGTAATAGTTGAGATATCTGAGATTAGAATTAATGTTTCAAATCTGATGGGACATTCGGTGATAGTAAATCAAGTATGTAGGCAATGCCTTATTGAGATTCAGGGTAAGATATTTTTGGTCGATTTACTATTGATGCCATTTGAAGAATTTGATGTGATTTTTGGAATGGATTGGCTATCAGAGCACGATGTAATTCTTGATTGTTGAAAGAAAAAAAATTATGATACCAGATTCAAATGGTTAAGAGATGGAAGTGAAAGCTATGAAACCAGTTGGTCTTGCCCGAATAATCTCAACAATAAAGACAGATAAGTTGATTAATCAGGGTTGTGAATCATTTCTTGCTTATGTTATAAATTTGACTGAGAAAATTCCCAAATTGGAGGAAGTTCGTATGGTGTGTGAATTTCCAAATGTGTTTCCAGAAGAATTACCAGGACCTCCCCTAACCGAGAGGTGGA
Organism: Gossypium australe; assembly: GCA_005393395.2. Lineage (NCBI taxonomy): Eukaryota > Viridiplantae > Streptophyta > Magnoliopsida > Malvales > Malvaceae > Gossypium > Gossypium australe. Next base: position 88,330,679 of record CM016622.1, on the reverse strand, counting down.
GTTTGCAGTTGAAGTCTATTCGAGAACTACTCCAGTATCTATTACCCCTTATCACATGTCACCAAAAGAGTTGAAAGAATTGAAAGTATAGTTTCAAGATTTATTAGGTTGATGCTTTATAAGAACTAGCGTATCACCTTGGGCCGCACTAGTGTTGTTTGTAAAGAAGAAAGATGGTTCGTTGCAGTTGTGTATCTATTATCGACAGTTAAACAAGGTGACAATAAAGAATAAATATCCTTTTCCTCGTATTGATGATTTATTTGATCAATTGAAAGGTGCAACAATATTCTCTAAGATTGATCTAAGATCTGGCTATTACCAATTGAAGGTAAAAGAAAGTGATATATCGAAGACTACTTTTCGAACCAGATATGAACATTATGAATTCTTGGTGATGCCTTTTGGATTGACTAATGCTCCTGTTGCATTCATGAATCGTATTTTTCAACCATATTTAGATCGGTTTGTGGTGGTGTTTATTGACGATATTTTAATTTATTCAAAGACTAAGGATGAACATGATCGGCATTTAAGGATTGCATTGCAGAAATTAGGAGAAAAATAGCTTTATGGGAAGCTTAGCAAATGTGAGTTTTGGTTATCTGAGGTAGTGTTCCTTAGGCATATAGTCTCAGCCGAAGGTATCCATGTAGATCCGAAGAAAGTTGAGGCCATTCTGGAATGGAAACAACCCAAAAAAATGTTTCAAAGGTTCGTAGTTTTCTAGGATTAGCGAGATACTATCGGAGACTTATTGAAAGATTTTCAAAGATAGCTTTGCCCCTGACCCGACTACTCGAGAATAATGTACCATTCAAATGGGATGAGCGGTGCTAGGAAAGCTTTGATATGTTTAAGAAATTGTTGACAGAGGCTCCTACCTTAACACTTCCAAAATCGGGAAAGGATTTTGTGATATATAGTGATGCTTCACTTAGTGGTCTTAGTAGCATTTTGATGCAAGAAAGAAAAATGATTGCATATGCTTCATGACACCTAAGACCATATGAATGCAACTATCCAATGCATGATTTAGAATTGGCAGCAGTGGTTTTTGCATTAAAAATCTGGAGACACTATTTATATAGTGAAAAGTGTTACATCTACACAAATCACAAAAGCTTGAAATATCTTCTCACCCAAAAAGAATTGAACATAAGACAACATTGTTGGATAGAGCTATTAAAACATTACGATTGTGTGATTGATTATCATCTAGGTAAAGCAAATGTTGTTGCTGATGCTTTGAGCCAAAAATCCTTTGTTGCTTTAAGTTGAAAATCCCTTGCTGATTTGAGATAAATGTTTGCATAATTGAGTGTTTGTGATGATGGTGCATAATAGTTGAATTAAAAGTGAAGCCACATTTAATTGGGTAGATTAGAGAGGCTCAACAAAATGATGATACGATGATGGAAAAAATAAAGATCAATTGAGCATAATAGCTCGGGCGACTTTGATATCGGAGATAATGGTTGTGTAAAGATTTCATGGAAGAATTTATGTGCTAAACAAGGTTGAATTGAAGAATGAAATACTTCAAGAGGTGCATAATAGTCCTTATGCTATGCATCCAGGAAGTACAATGTACCGGATTTGTGAGAATTGTATTGGTGGGCTAGGTATGAAGAGAGCGATTATAGAATATGCTACAAAGTGTTTAACTTATCAAAGGGTTAAAGCTGAAAATCATTTTCCAACAGGATTACTCCAGCCTATATCGATTCCCGAGTGGAAATGAGATAGAATAACTATGGATTCGGTCAGTGGTTTACCTCGCACTCAAAAAAGTATAACACAATATTGGTTATAGTGGATCGTCTGATGAAGCCAACTCATTTTCTACCAGTAAGGAAGAATTGGTCATTAGATAAGGTTGCAAAATTATACATAGCTGAGATAGTTAGATTGTATGTGTGCCAAAGTCTATTATTTCTGATCGTGGTCCTCGATTTATATCAAGATTTTAGAGGAAGTTACATGAATCACTTGGTAGTAGATTAAACTTTATCACAGCTTTTCATCCTCAGACAGATGGCCTACCAGAACGCGTGATTCAATTGTTAGAAGATATGTTACGAGCTTGTATTATTGACTTTGATAGTGATTGGGAACGATATCTACCACTTGCGAAATTTTCATATAACAATAGTTTCCAATCAAGTATTCAGATGGCACCGTATGAAGCTCTATATGGACGTAAATGTCGTACTCCTTTGTGCTTGATTGAACTTGATGAAAAGAAGATGGTTGGCCCAGAATTAATACAAGAAATAGAAGAAAAGGTTCGACTAATTACAGAAAAATTAAAAATCATAAGCTGATTTTAAAATAAGAGAAATTGAATATGAAATGGGAGATAAAGTATTTTTGAAAGTCTCCCCGTGGAAAAAGATTATGAGATTTGATCAAAAAGGAAAATTAAGTTCGAGAATCATTGGACCATACGAGATTATAGAAAGAGTTGGACTTGTTGCCTATAGGCTAGTTTTGCCACCATAATTAGACCGATTCCATAACTGTTTCATGTATCAATGCTTCGAAGATATAGGTAGAATCCATCTCATATTGTGTCAATGAAAAACATTGAGGTACAACCCGGTCTATTGTATGAAGAAGAATCGGTGCAGATTTTAGCAAGAGACATAAAATAGTTGAGAATCAAGCAAATTCTTTTGGTAAAAGTATTGCGGAGAAATCATAACATAGAAAGAAGCTACTTGGAAACCTGAGGATATAATGTGATCACAATATCCGCAACTCTTCAGGTAAATTTCGAGAATGGAATTCTTTTAAAGGGGGAGAAATTCTAACATCCCCACTTTAAAGAAAAAGAAGAATAATATTTATGGTAGAAGTCATTGAATAAGTGATCTATAAATAAATAATAGTTTAAGAAATTGTGATCATTTTTAGAGGAAACTGTTAGAATGAAAACATAGAGAATTATTAGTAGGAGCATGTGGTTAAGTAAAAAATTCGATATCAAGTTTAGGGACTAAATTGAATAAGTTGGAAAAGTATAGAGACTAAAGTGAAATTATCCTATTTGTATTTTGTATGTGTTAATGGCCCAATTTGTCCGGGCTTGAGTATGAGATAATAAAACATAAAAAAATTAATAAGCCCAATATGTAAGGGGCCCAAAAGGCCCAAAATATTAAAACTGGGACACAAAAAAAGCTAGGGTTGGAAACCCTAGCGCCGCAAGCCCCTTTTGGTGCGCCGTTGGCCTCCACCCACACGGGAACTGCCTACTGTCGGCCACTCCGCCAGCCCACGACCTGCAAAGAAAAGACGAAGCCACAGCAGCAATAGGAAAAAAAGAACAAATATATTGTATTTTATTTGATAAAAATCAGCTATATAACCGAATATCAAAATGTAACAGTGGACTTTTTTTTGGATTTGGGGAGAAGAGAAATACAAGAGCTTTTAGCAAATCAGTAGCAATAATAAAATTTTCAAGGTTGATTGCTTTTCCTACCACTATTCATTATTTTATTTTTATTTTTATTTTTAGTTTATTTCAAAATCTTTACAAGCAAATAAAAAAGGGAGGAGGAGACTCACCTAAGGAAGAGCCCGACCGCGCCCGCGTTGGTCGTTGCCAACGATGGCGCTGAGGGGAACCCGAAACCCTAGCAGAGAAAAAGGGTCCCCCCTTTTGTTTTTATGAAAACTACAGCAGCAAAAATAAATAAAAAAGAGGAAAATCGGTTCAAATAGCAGCTTTGAAACGCTGCCGTTTCAATGGGTTCCCCAGGCGACGAAACGGCGTCGTTTTGGGGAACCCGACTCGACCCGACCCGCGTAGGTCTCAGGATCCACATGTTTTTGATAAAAAAGGTTATTCACCCTTTCAGTCCTTCCGACTTTTTATTTGTCTTAATTTAGTCCTTTTGGCCATTCTTTTTCTTATTTTTAAATCTGTCCGCATAATTTGTTTCCTGTTTTAATTTAGTCTTTGACCCATGGATGAATTGGGAGTCGACACGTGTCCAGCGACTGGGGATATTTTTCCTTTTTGTCCTCGCATGTTTTCGCGCTTGTCACTTCAGTCCTTATGCGTTTTTTTATTATTTTTATTTTTCAATTTGCTGTGAATTTAACCCCCTAATTCTGATTCTATTTCAATTCAATCCATTTATAGTTAGTATACGTTCTTACTCCGTTATTGTTATTATATACTATATTGTTGTTGTTATTATTATTATTATTATTATTATTATTATTATTATTATTATTATTATTATTATTATTATTATTCTTGTCCTTATTATTATTATTATCCTTATATTTATGTCTTTATTATATACTTTGTGTTATCTTGTTATCGTATTATTATTATTATATTGTTATTATTCCTGTATTATTATACTATTTACTACTACTATCTTTATTATTATTATTATTATTATTATTATTATTATTATTATGGTTGTTGTTGTTGTTGTTACTATAGTGGTATTATCATCTTGTATATATTTTGTATTATTTTTATTATTATTACTATACTACTATTATTTTATTATTATTATTATACTACTATTATTATTATTAGCATTATCATTATTATTATTATTATATTTATTAGTATTATTAGTATTAGTATTATTATTATTGTTATTACCATATTTACATTATTGTATTGTACATATTTCGTATCGTTATTATTACAATTTTATTATTATATTTGCTATTATTATGTATATCATTATTATTATTATTATATTTACTAACATCTTTCAACTTTTATTTATTGTTGTTATCTTAATGTCATATCCCATGTAAATTACCATTTTTTGAATTGCATTTCAATATCTTCTTATTTCTTTATAAAAAAAAGAGGCTTCACAAAGGTAATATTCATGAATTTGGGAAGTCAAAAATTTGTGCCCAATCGTGTTGGGTGCGACTTTTGGTTTGACCGAACAAGTGAATAGCCTTTTAAATTTTGTTTCTACCTTCAAATAAGGTGATATTTGCGCGTTTGGAAGTTCGAAAAGATCGTACCCAATCGTGCTGGGTGTGTTTTTTGGTACGACCGAATGAGCAAATACATTTTCCAAGATCTTAAAAAATGTGTGCTTGGAGAATTTTGGAGATGATCTTGAGTTCAAGGACTTAGGTTCTCGTGTCCAATCGTGCTGGATCTGAGACTCTATTCCCTCGAAACAAGGGAAACTCGATATTCGACCAAGTTGTTTAAAATAAAAAAATGGAATGAAACTTCAAATCTTTTCAAACTTTTCGACATTAGGACCTCGATTAATCAATTTGGTACCAATTTTGGGCATTGTGAGGGTGCTAATCCTTCCTCGCACGTAACCGACTCCCGAACCTATTTTCTCGAATATTCGTAGACCTAAAAGCACTGTTTTAGTAAACCAAATGTTTTATTAAAACAAGGTGATCCGATCACACCTAATAAAAGGTCGGTGGCGACTCCCATTTTATCCATTTTCAAAACCCAAAGTCGATTCCCGATTTTCTTTTCAAAAATGGTTTCGACAGCTTGGCGACTCCACTGGGGACCAAAAAAGAGAGTCAGGCCGTAAAGTTGATTATTCTTTGTCCTTTTGTCAAAAACTTGGAAAATCATTTTGAAAAAAAAAACCATGTTTCTTTTGATGCATTTGCTGGTACTATGATTGCAATAACGTCGAGTCTCATAGGATGTCTCTGCATTCATTTTTGCATGACCGTTGTGGTCACACCCTTAAGTGGGAGTGAGAAACTATGCCTTCGTGAGGTTTTCACCTCCGCATGAGCTAGTGGACTGCTTCTGGAATACATCCGTACCTATGGTTCTGTGAGGTTTTCACCTCCGCATGGCCATAGGGAAATGTATTCCCCTGAACTGAACTCGATCTGTATGAGCCTATAATGGGTGAGGATCGAGGAATCTGCTGGTTTGGGAACCCTTCCGTTAGAACTGAGCCACATATAGAGAAACCTAGGAGCTTACCCTAAATAGTACCAAACTAAACCCCATAGCGGTCACCCGGATAAGTGTCCTGTGTTGCTTATTTCTCCTGTACTAACGCATTTTTTGCTGTTTTGATCACATGCATTGCATCATCATAGAAAGAAGGTGCTTATTAATATTCGATTGCTAAATAGAGGAGTTTTTCATAAGGAAATAAATTTCTCGATAAAGTGGATTGTAATACGGTTGCCCAAATATAGCCCAAGTAAACAACAAGAGAAGGCCGATAGTCCATAGAAGAGTACAAGACCTTGCTCGATGATTCAGGCTAACACAGATTATTCAAGAGTCATCACGTCTCGATTTTCTTAAAGAAGCTTATGAGTATCACGAAGGACAAGTGTGAAGGAGTGCGGCCTGAACCAAGCTACAAGGAGCTAGAAGAGGTATCTACGAAGAGAGTTCAGAAGACATGGCCATGACATCCAGTCACGAAGGAAAAGATTGGTGTTTTGCTTGGACTATGATGACAAAACCGTATATGCAATCCATTTTATGTAAAGAACTTTATTTTCTAGAAAAGCTCTTCTAATGGAATTGAATTCATAATCGGCGCCCTTCTTTCTTTTTGCATTCATTCCATGCATTCGCATTGCATTTCATGCATTTGCATTTGCATCATATCATTTGCATTTAAGAGAGCCTCCCAAGCTAATAAATTAAAACAAATTTCAGAAGAAGGAGAGAAAAGTGAAACCTGGAAGCTGAACACCCATACGGCACGCGAGCTAAGTCTAAGAAAATGGATCAAAGATATGAGCAACTCCAAAAAGAAATGGCACAAACACAAGAACAGTTGGCCCAGATCAAGCAGGACATGACGAACAAGATGATGGAGTCCGAGAGAAACTTGATGGCTCAAATGGCCCAAATGACCCAACTACTGAACGGACTTGTGGAGAAAGGAAAAGGCCCCATGGCTATTACCGGGGAAGAAAACGAAGGCACTCCTTCAGGTTTTACCCCACCACATGCACCTGAAGGATATCTTTCGAGGCTACCTGTCACGATTAGGCCCCAACAAGGTCAAGATAATATCAGACCACCCGTGAATTTTCAAGTAGGTTCCGGATCCAACCTAGGGGATAACCCTGCTAACTTGGTTGTCCCTGATTTCGATATGATAGAGAAGGAAGAGACAAGAGCTGAATCCTCAAGACAGTTAGAGGACCGTTGTAAATGGTTGGAGGAGGAAGTCAAGGCTTTGAAAAACGCCGGCCATCGCCCTGGTGTTAAGGCAAAAGAGTTGAGTTTAGTCCCGGATCTGGTACTACCCAATAAATTCAAGATGCCAGACTTCAAAAAATATAACGGGACAACTTGCCCTGAAGCCCATATTACGATGTTCTGTCGAAGGATGGCGGGATACGTCCATAATGACCAACTGTTAATCCATTGTTTCCAAGATAGCTTGATTGGATCTACAGCTAAATGGTATAATCAGTTGAGTCGCACCCAAATTGCTTCATGGGAAGATTTGGCTCAAGCTTTCATAAAACAATATAGCCATGTAACCGATGCGGCACCTGACAGATTCATGCTACAGAACATGGAAAAGAAGTCAAGTGAGAGCTTCAAGCAGTATGCCCAACGATGGAGGGATATGGCAATGCAAGTTCAACCGCCACTCTTAGAGAAAGAGAGAACCATGCTCTTCATCAGTACACTAAGGGCCCCGTTTATCACTCACATGGTAGGGAGCACGACTCAAAGCTTCACAGATAGTCATGGCGGGGGAGATGATTGAAAATGCCATAAGAAGTGGATGGATAGAAGTGGGTGAGGCTACTAAGAGATCCGTTCCCAGAAAAAGGAATAACGAAGTAAACAATATGAGTACGTACAATAAAAGATACTCGAAGGCGGTTACCGTTAATTCACCAAAAGTCGTAGCTGCCAAGCAACAAGAGACGACAGGATAAGAACCATGCCCAAAACCAAATTTCGAGAGGCCCCAATTTACGCCAATCCTGATAACATACAGGGAGATGTATCAATGTCTGTTCGACGCATACATCGTAGCCCCGTATTATCTAAAGCCATTACAGCCCCCATACCTCAAATGGTACGACCCGAATGCTGAATGCGAATACCATGCAGGAGTAACAGGCCACTCGATAAAAAACTGCACTGCCTTCAAAAAGGTAGTCGAAAAATTCATCAAGATGGGGATTATAGAGCTCGATGATCTACCTGGTTCGGGGAACCCATTACCCAATCATGGGGATAGAGCGGTAAACGCGATTGGAAAGGATGGAGCAAGAAAGACCAAGGAGGACATCCCAGATGTGAAGACCCCACTGATAATCGTATGGAGGGAAATGATAAAAAGGGGGCTGATAAAGTCAAGTCTCGAAGGAAAAGGCGAAAAATCTGGAAATTGCTACGCGTTCCACGGAGCTGAAGGGCATAAGATCCAGGACTGCACAGAATTTAGACTATTAGTGCAAGGCTTCATGAACAATAAAGAGTTAGAATTCTATAAAGAAAGCTCAGAGGGAGGGGACATACATGCGACAGAAGGAGAATTGACCCGTCAAAAGACTAAGTTTCCAAAGATCATTATTTCCCGCGCGAGAAACCCAGAAAGCGGAGCTCAAACGATGCCTAAGATTATAATCAAGAAACCAGCATCCTTCCTTTACAAGGATGATAAGAAGGTACCGTGGAGCTATAATTGTAACGTGACAACACCTGGGGCAGAAGGTTCAACCAGCACTGTAAATGAAAACCAAAAGGAAGGGTTCCACACACGAAGCGGAAGACGTTATGACCCAACAAGCGTCAGAATAAATACGGCAAAATTAAAGGCTACGACAGTCGGGCCAGATGAAGAACCTAGCACCCTTGTCAATGTACCCGTAAGAGAGGAGGAGGCGAAAGAATTTTTGAAATTCTTAAAGCATAGTAAGTACAGCGTAGTGGAGCAACTGCATAAGCAACCGGCCTGTATCTCAGTGCTAGCTTTACTATTGAGCTCGGAAGCACATCGCGAGGCGTTGATGAAAGTACTGAACGAAACTTATGTTACCAAAGATATATCAGTCAATAAACTTGACCGATTAGTTGGCAACATAAGTGCTGATAACTTCATCTCCTTCAGTGATAATGAAATTCTATCTGGGGGCATGGGATCAACCAAGGCTTTGCATATAACTACTCGTTGTAAGGGATCTACCCTACCGAGCGTGTTAATTGACAACGGGTCGGCCTTGAACGTCTTACCATTATCGACTTTGAAAAGGCTACCAATAGACATTTCTCACATAAAGTCGTGCCAGAACATAGTGAGGGCGTTTGATGGCACCGAGAGAAGGGTGATGGGAATGATAGACATACCGTTGCAAATCGGGCCAAATACATATGAAGTAGATTTTCTGGTGATGGATATCAAGCCCTCGTACAATTGCTTATTGGGAAGACCCTGGATTCATTCGGCAGGGGCAGTACCTTCATCCCTCCATCAAAAACTAAAGTTGGTGGCAGATGGTCATTTAGTCACCATCAACGCGGAAGAAGACATCATAGCAACAGTTACCAATGACGCACCATATGTGGAGGCGAGTGAGGAGGCCGTTGAATGCTCTTTTCGATCTTTAGAGTTCGTCAATGCGACATTCGTTCGTGAGGGGGCTAAAATTCTGGTACTAAGATATCCAGGACCATGAAGATGGGCCTACAAATGATGATCAGTAAGGGAGCCTTACCCAGAAGAGGGCTAGGCAGATGTCTCCAGGGTGAAGTTCACGCGCCATCATTGAAAGAAAAGAGGGACCATTTTGGCCTGGGTTTTAAGCCAAATGCTAGCGAAATGAGAAGGGAAATAGAGAAGAAGCAGGAGAGAAGAAGAGCACGAGGGGAAGAGGTCATGTGGGAACCAATGACGTTCCCTCATATATCCCAAACCTTCGTATCTGGAGGAATAATTCACCCCCGAGAGAGGATTGTCGAATGATGGCCCTCACATCAATGCTATGGACGAAGGAGAAACTGGACAAAGGAACCTGACGGGCATTCGTCCTTATGAACTTGGGAGCATTTTGAACAATTGGACTGCGGAGGAATTGCCTGTAGTTTTTAGAAATTCCACAGAGTAATATTCAAGAACACGTTTGTTGTTTTAAGCCTAAGAACAATAAAACCTCTTTTGTGAAACGGGCTAATGTTCAGAAATCTTTATTTGAATGAAATGCATGTTGATTTATTATCAAAAATATTCCGTGTTTCCCTCTAGCCAAGTTCTTTTTGTTTTTCCTTTTTTGCTCATTCATGGCATGAATAATTGTCCGCAAATTCATTCTTCATACATTTTGGCACCCATCACAGGTCCCTAGATATCAACGATGTAAGCAACGACACTACAGACCTAGAGGCCCATTTTGAGCAGGACATGTGTTTAGAAGGATCTCAAGATTTTGAAGGTGACAGAGATGGTGACTTATCCCCGGATCTGTTGAGAATGGTACAGCAGGAAGAGAAACAAATCCTACCCCATGAGGAGGAAGTGGAGAATATATCCTTACAAGAAGGAAAGATGGTGAGAATCAGAGCACGCATAACCGAGGAAACGAAACAAAATCTGGTAGAATTACTGCAGGAATTCAAAGATGTCTTTGCGTGGTCATATCAAGACATGCCGGGTCTGAGTACTGATGTTGTAGTGCATCGCCTCCCCATAAAGGAAGAATGTAAGCCAGTGCAGCAAAAACTACGGAGGATGAGGCCCGACGTAGTATTGAAGATAAAGAGGAAGTGAAGAAACAGTTTGATACTGGTTTTCTACAGGTGGTCAAATACTCAGAGTGGGTGGCCAATATCGTTCCTGTCCCAAAAAAGGATGGAAAGGTTCGGATGTGTGTAGATTATAGAGACCTAAATAAAGCCAGCCCAAAAGACAATTTCCCCTTGCCCCATATTGACACGTTGGTGGATAACACGGCGGGGTACTCGTGGTTTTCTTTTATGGATGGATTCTCCGGATACAATCAGATCAAGATGCACCCTGAAGACATGGCGAAGACCACTTTCATAACGTTATGGGGCACCTTCTGTTATAAAGTAATGCCATTTGGGCTGAAGAATGCAGGGGCAACATACCAAAGGGCCATGGTAACCTTGTTCCACGACATGATGCACAAAGAGATTGAAGTGTACGTTGATGATATGATCGCCAAATCTCGAACAGAAAAGGAACACATCGAAGTTTTGAGGAAATTGTTTTTAAGATTGAGGAAGTTCCAGTTAAAGCTCAACCCGGCCAAGTGTACTTTTGGAGCTCGGTCCGGGAAACTGCTGGGTTTCGTGGTCAACGAGAAAGGGATTTAAGTTGACTCGGACAAGGTCAAAGCTATACAAGATTTGCCTCCACCGCGTACTCAAAAGGAAGTTTGAGGCTTTCTTGGAAGATTAAATTACATTGCTCGGTTCATTTCACAGTTAACCGAGAAATGCGATTCTATATTCCGTCTTCTCAATAAACACAACCAAGGGGTATGGGACGAAGAATGCCAGAGAGCTTTTGACAAGGTCAAACAATATCTGTCGACTGCCCTAGTGCTATCTCCGCCAAATCCAGATAGACCATTGATATTGTATCTATCAGTGTTCGATAACTCCATGGGATGCGTGCTTGGTCAACATGATGAGTCAAGAAGGAAAGAAAAGGCGATATACTATCTCAGCAAAAAGTTCACCGAATGTGAAATGAGATATTCGTCGATCAAAAAACTATGTTGCGCCTTGATCTGGGCAACCCGAAGGCTAAGGCAGTATATGTTATACCATACGACCTGGTTAATTTCAAAGCTTGACCCGTTGAAATATATGATGGAGTCGACTGCCCTGAACGGGAGAATGGCAAGGTGGCAGATTTTGCTATCTAAATTTGACATAGTCTACGTAAATCAAAAGGCCATAAAAGGGAGTGCAATAGCGAAATTTCTGGCTAGCAGAGCCTTGGAAGATTATGAGCCTTTGAGCTTTGAATTCCCCAATGAAGAGTTGATGTATGTGGCAAATGCTGAAGAAATACAGTGGAAGTTGAACTTTGATGGAGCGTCTAATGCTGTGGGAAATGGAATTGGGGCAATCTTGGTGTCTCCTAGTGGCGATCATCATCCACTCACATGCAAATTGGATTTTGACTGTACAAATAACATGGCAGAGTATGAAGCTTGCATCATGGGGATTTGAGCAGCCATAGAGCGGAAGATCAGGGTGTTAGAAGTATATGGAGATTCTGCACTAGTGATTTATCAACTCAAAGATGAATGGGAGACCCGAGATCCTAAACTAATCGAATATCGAAAGATAGTTTTGGGATTGATTAAGGAATTTGATGACATCACCTTTAATTATCTCCCACGTGATGAAAACCAGATGGCAGATGCCTTGGCAACTCTGGCTTCTATGATCAAGGTTAACAAGCCAGAGGATATGAGACCCATCCAGATGAGTATTCTCGAAGTCCCAGCCTATTGTTGTAATCTGGAAGAGGAAGAAAGAGATGATCACCCTTGGTATCAAAATGTATTGCAATATATAAAAAACCGCGAATACCCGGAGCATGCGACGGAGAATGAGAAAAGGACGCTCAGGAGATTGGCCTCTGACTATGTCTTAGATGGGGACATCCTCTACAAAAGGAGAAAAGATCAGGTGTTACTGAGATGCGTTGATGCTATAGAGGCCAGGAAAATTTTAGAAGAAGTTCATGAAGGCGTTTGTGGAACACATGCCAATGGTTTTACAATGGCCAGGAAGATCATGAGGTTTGGATATTATTGGTCCACCATGGAAGGAGATTCCATCAACTATGCTAAGAGGTGTCATAAATGTCAGATTTATGGTGATAAAATTCATGTGCCTCCGTCACCTTTACACGTGATGACTTCCCCATGGCCCTTTTCCATGTGGGGTATGGATGTTGTTGGACCAATCTCACCGAAGGCTTCTTACGGGCATCGATTCATCTTCGTAGTCATTGATTATTTCATCAAGTGGGTAGAAGCTGCCTCGTATGCTAATGTCACAAAATCGGCAGTCAGTAAATTCTTAAAAAAGGAGATCATATGTCGTTATGGAATGCCTGAGAGAATTGTATCTGACAACGCGTTGAACCTGAACAACAGCACCATAGCAGATGTTTACAGCCAATTCGGTATCAGACACCATAATTCGTCTCCCTACCACCCAAAAATGAATGGTGCAGTGAAAGCAGCCAATAAAAATATCAAGAAGATAATAGGGAAGATGACCGAGACTTATAGGGATTGGCATAAGAAATTACCATTTGCACTCTACGATTATCGAACGTCGGTCAGAACCTCTACTGGGGCAACCCCTTTCTCGTTAGTTTATGGGATGGAGGCAGTCCTACCTATTGAAGTGGAAATACCTTCTCTTCGGGTTTTTTCAGAAATAAAATTAGATGAAGCAGAATGGATCCAAGCTCGTTACGATCAGCTGAACTTAATCGAAGAAAAGAGGCTAAGGGCTATCCCTCATGGTCAGATGTACCAAAAATGAATGATGTGAGCTTATGATAAAAAGATTCGCCCAAGAGAGTTTAAAGAAGGAGATCTTGTGCTGAAAAAGATCTTTCCCATGCAAAAGGATTTCAGAGGAAAATGGATGCCGAACTGGGAAGGACCATATGTGGTGAAAGAAGCTTTCTCTGGGGTGCATTGATTCTGGCTGAAATGGATGGAAAAACCTTACCTAATCCTGTGAATTCAGATTCAATCAAGAAATACTATGCTTAAAGAGGCCAAGGTGAAAACCCGCAAAGGGCGTTTTGGGCCTAAAAAAAAGGAAGCCGAGTTAGAAACCCACAAAGGGGCGCCGCGGATTCAAATGATCCTGTTACACCAGACCGGACGAGAAGTGAAGTCGAGGCATCGGCAAAGTACTTTGAGTCGTCTAAACACATGCTAAAACTCAAAATAGTCTTCATAAAGTTTGTATGTAGAAATGCAATCAATGATATCTGGGGCATCTCACCTTTGTTATCTTTGATCTTTTCCTCTTTTCAAAGAGATATGTTTTCCCTTAGTTTTAATGACTCATTCGACTCTTTTTGAAATCAATTTGCTGCATTAAAACAATGATTAATGAGCTAATAATTTCACAAAGGTAGTTCTACACGTTACTTTGGAAATTTCTAGAAAAATAGGGAACCAAAGCAGGACAGTTGTTTAAAACTCCTCAAGCACGTGACAGGACTGGATCCTTTGAGCAGATCAGCAGTTGTGATTGAAACATACCTTTGGGTCATTTAGGGGATGGAATGGCAGGCCGATTGTGAACCGAATGATAGACAAAAAAAGGTTGTAGTTCCCAAAGGAGAGATGATTTGATATACGACCTACAGCTCACGGACCCCAAAATTACCAAGGGCCAAGTGTTTGAAAAAACGATGCTTCGAGATGAACGAAGACGAAACCCTGAAGGATAAATAAGCGATAATGTCTTAAAAAGAAATCAAACTCATAACACATTTGCATCATAACATGTCTAAATAGGAGCATTTGACTCACTTTGATCATGACATCCTAATCATTAGGCATAAGCATGCACCCATTATACTGTACTGTCCTCAAGAGGGCAGTAAAGTAAAGATTGAAAACAGTAAATCTGGCATTCCTGAGCTTTGCAGGAAGCAGGTTGAAGACAGAAGATCTGGCATTCCTGAGCTTTGCAGGAAGCAGGTTGAAGACAGAAGATCTGGCATTCCTGAGCTTTGCAAGAAGCAAGTTGAAGACAGAAGATCTGGCATTCCTGAGCTTTGCAGGAAGCAGGTTGAAGACAGAAGATCTGGCATTCCTGAGCTTTGCAGGAAGCAGGTTGAAGACAGAAGATCTGGCATTCCTGAGCTTTGCAGGAAGCAGGTTGAAGACAGAAGATCTGGCATGCCTGAGCTTTGCAGGAAACAAATTGAAGACATTAAGTTTGGCAATACGGAACAGATTGAAGTTGCAGTAGAATGGATCAGAACAAAACTCATCTCACTAAAGTGGTATTGAAGCAGTTGCGGTGGGTCAAAACGAGACTACCCAGTAGGTCCCGACAAATTTGGGCCTTCTTTGTGTTTTTGCTCTATTCTCGTTACACGACAATGAGCAAAGAGGGGTAGCTGTTAATGGCCCAATTTGTCCGGGCTTGAGTATGAGATAATAAAACATAAAAAAAATTAATAAGCCCAATATGTAAGGGGCCCAAAAGGCCCAAAATATTAAAACTGGGACACAAAAAAAGCTAGGGTTGGAAACCCTAGCGCCGCAAGCCCCTTTTGGTGCGCCGTTGGCCTCCACCCACACGCGCACTGGCTACTGTCGGCCACTCCGCCAGCCCACGACCTGCAAAGAAAAGACGAAGCCACAGTAGCAATAGGAAAAAAAGAACAAATATATTGTATTTTATTTGATAAAAATCGGCTATATAACCGAGTATCAAAATGTAACAGTGGACTTTTTTTGGATTTGGGGAGAAGAGAAATACAAGAGCTTTTAGCAAATCAGAAGCAATAATAAAATTTTCAAGGTTGATTGCTTTTCCTACCACTATTCATTATTTTCTTTTTATTTTTATTTTTAGTTTATTTCAAAATCTTTACAAGCAAATAAAAAAGGAAGAGGAGACTCACCTAAGGAAGAGCCCGACCGCGCCCGCGTTGGTCGTTGCCGATGACGTCGCACCGACGACGGCGCTAAACCCTAGCAGAGAAAAAGGGTCCCCCCTTTTGTTTTTCTGAAAACTACAGCAGCAAAAATAAATAAAAAAGAGGAAAATCGGTTCAAATAGCAGCTTTGAAACGCTGTCGTTTCAATGGGTTCCCCAGGCGACGAAACGGCGTCGTTTTGGGGAACCCGACTCGACCCGACCCGCGTAGGCCTCAGGATCCGCGTGTTTTTGATAAAAAGGGTTATTCACCCTTTCAGTCCTTCCAACTTTTTATTTGTCTTAATTTAGTCCTTTTGGCCATTCTTTTTCTTATTTTTAAATCTGTTCCATAATTTGTTTCCTGTTTTAATTTAGTCTTTGACCCATGGATGAATTGGGAGTCGACACGTGTCCAGCGACTGGGGATATTTTTCCTTTTTGTCCTCGCATGTTTTCGCGCTTGTCACTTCAGTCCTTATGTGTTTTTTTATTATTTTTATTTTTTAATTTGCTATGAATTTAACCCCCTAATTCTGATTCTATTTCAATTCAATCCATTTATAGTTAGTATACGTTCTTACTCCGTTATTGTTATTATATACTATTGTTATTGTTATTATTATTATTATTATTATTTATTATTATTATTATTATTATTATTATTATTATTATTATTCTTGTCCTCATTATTATTATTATCCTTATATTTATGTCTTTATTATATACTTTGTGTTATCTTGTTATCGTATTATTATATTGTTATTATTCCTGTATTATTATACTATTTACTACTACTATCTTTATTATTATTATTATTATTATTATTATTATTATTATTATTATTATTATTATTATTATTATGGTTGTTGTTGTTGTTGTTACTATAGTTGTATTATCATCTTGTATATATTTTGTATTATTTTTATTATTACTATACTACTATTATATTATTATTATTATTATTCTATTATTATTATTAGCATTATCATTATTATTATTATTATTATTATATTTATTAGTATTATTAGTATTAGTATTATTATTGTTATTACCATATTTACATTATTGTATTGTACATTTCGTATCGTTATTATTACAATTTTATTATTATATTTGCTATTATTATGTATATCATTATTATTATTATTATTATTATTATTATTATTATTATTATTATTATTATTATTATACTAACATCTTTCAACTTTTATTTATTGTTGTTATCTTAATGTCATATCCCATGTAAATTACCATTTTTTGAATTGCATTTCAATATCTTCTTATTTCTTTATAAAAAAAGAGGCTTCACAAAGGTAATATTCATGAATTTGGGAATTCAAAATTTTGTGCCCAATCGTGTTGGGTGCGACTTTTGGTTTGACCGAACAAGTGAATAGCCTTTTAAATTTTGTTTCTACCTTCAAATAAGGTGATATTTGCATGTTTGGAAGTTCGAAAAGATCGTGCCCAATCGTGCTGGGTGTGTTTTTTGGTACGACCGAATGAGCAAATACCTTTTCCAAGATCTTAAAAAATGTGTGCTTGGAGAATTTTGGAGATGATCTTGAGTTTAAGGACTTAGGTTCTCGTGTCCAATCGTGCTGGATGTGAGACTCTATTCCCTCGAAACAAGGGAAACTCGATATTCCATCAAGTTGTTTAAAATAAAAAAAAATGGAATGAAACTTCAAATCTTTTCAAACTTTTCGACATTAGGACCTCGATTAATCAATTTGGTACCAATTTTGAGCGTTGTGAGGGTACTAATCCTTCCTCGCACGTAACCGACTCCCGAACCTATTTTCTTGAATATTCGTAGACCTAAAAGCACTGTTTTAGTAAACCAAATGTTTTATTAAAACAAGGTGATCCGATCACACCTAATAAAAGGTCGGTGGCGACTCCCGTTTTATCCATTTTCAAAACCCGAAGTCGATTCCCGATTTTCTTTTCAAAAATGGTTTCGACAGTATGGAAAGGACTTAATGGGAATTTTACCATTACTTACAAAAATCAATGGTTTCATGATGGCTTTTAAATGATATTTTTATTAAATAATTAGCATTTAATATTTTATTAAGTATTATTATAATATAAATAAAAGATAAAAAAAGAAGATGAGCATCTTTCTTTACTTTACTTTCTTATTCACAAAAGTTGAAGAAGAAAAAGAAATTCATCATTTTCCTTCAAATTCAAGCATAAGGTATGATTTTTCTTCAATTTTTTCATAGATTTTCAATCTTTGAAGCTTGTTTTACATATATATACCAATAGTTTTTTTTTTTTTCAAGTATATTGAAAGTTGCATTGAAGGACATGGATGGAATCTTAGAAAACCTAAGTGAAGTAGGTATATTTTTGGATAGGAAATGATTAGAAGATGAATTCTAACTTGTTAGAAGTGTGAAAAAAAAAAAAGTAAAAATGGATGGAAAGTTTACTTGATACATTTGGCCATGGTGAAGGGGAAGTAGAGAACATTGGCCACTTTTTGTAATATTGGTGCTAAATGATTACTTGTGAAGTAGTGAGTATTCTGGTGAAGACGAAATTGAAAACGGATAATCGAGTCAAAAGATATTTGAATTTTGGACTAGGAAACTTAAGTTGTCAACTTGATTAACCATACATATTTAAGTTTTTTTTATTAGTTTTAGCATTAGAATAGATAAATGACATTGTTTCATATTGAATTGCTCCTATTGTAGCTAAATACCAAGTGAGCATCTTGAAGGAGAAATGTGAAGATGAGTAAAGCGATTGAAACTTTGGTTTGTGTTAATATCTTATTTTCATTACATAAAACTTTAAAATATTTAGTTTACTATAACTAGTTATATTTATTTTATTTTATTTTTATGAGTTTCGGATGATTTTGAATGATTTAGTTAATATTTATAAAATTATGTATTAAAATGAAGAATATGTTTTTTCAAATTATTTAATTAGCAAATTCATAATTATGATTTGAATTTGGGTATTATGATTTTAGATGATTAAGAAAATGTTTAATATGTTTTGAATTGGAAGCCTAATTTTACATTAGGCGATATGTGATTTGAACATGAAATGAAATTGAAATGAGAATTATATGAAAATGAAATTAAATGGATCATGAAATTTGGTTTTTACCCTATTTCACCAAGTTAGACAAGATCAAATATAGTTGGCATACCGTAGAGTCTTTACATCAGAGGATTTGGAACTTCCCAATTCCCAGAGCGCGAGGGAGGAAAGGTCAAATTGGTCAGGTCTTATTATTTTTATCCACAATTCCCAGAGGGTCATGGGCAGTCCCAATCCCAAAGAGCCGTGAACTACTCTGATAACCATCGTTGTCGAACAACTCGAGGTGGCGGATTCGTGTATCTTGTTATGAGTCTAAACATTAGTGCGAGGTCTAAATTGAAAGAAAAACAAAAAAAAAAGTTGAATTTATTTTAATTTCCATATTGTGCGAATTAAATTTAATTATGTGATTTTGAATTTTATTAAAAAGCTTATTTTCTTTA
Source organism: Gossypium australe (assembly GCA_005393395.2). Classification (NCBI taxonomy): domain Eukaryota; kingdom Viridiplantae; phylum Streptophyta; class Magnoliopsida; order Malvales; family Malvaceae; genus Gossypium; species Gossypium australe. The sequence continues at coordinate 88,311,509 of CM016622.1, read as the reverse complement.
TTCGATTTGTCAATATCAAAATATTAAAGTTTATTAATATTAGAATTTTCTTTTATTGTGATGTTATTAATGATATGTATAATCATATTTTAATTTATTTCTATCAATTAATTTATGTTTACTACTTATGTAATGATTTATATGATATTAGCACCATTGAGCATAAAAATTGCTTAGCATACGGTTTGTCTATTTTTCCCTGCGCAGGTGATTAGATTCGATAGATCGTTCCAACTGCACCCGAAGAACTGAAGATCAACTCAAACAATGTTGGTGAAAATTTTACTTTATAGTTGATATAAATGACATGTACCTAGGCATGTATATATAATACTATGTCGTAAACTAAATTTAAATATTTCATTATGTTTTCTTTACTAGTACTTTATAATTAATATTTTTTATGAAATAGTAAAGCATAGAAATATAGTTTATTGATATGTTTTGAGAAATCGAAGTGTGGAGAATTGATTTGGGAGATGATTTGAATGTGAATATATTGTGAAATCTAAATTTTTGCAGGGTTTTTACGTAAAATAGGCAGAAATACTGTTGAAATTTTTATAAAATAATTTTACCACTACATTTCCTTTTCAAAAAAAAGTAAATTGCTTCGGCAACAGAATGTGACATTTTATATTTGAAATCAACAACTGGGTCGAGTATAAGGTGTCACAGTCAAATCAATTTTTAACAAAAATGTTGACTAAAACATTAATTTCTTAACGATGTTGACTTGGCAACTAGCGTGAGAGTCCATATGTACTTCATATTAACATGAATTATTTGTTGACATTATTTGTTTCATATGTCATGTCAACAAATAATTTTATATTATAAAAATATTAAAAAATTCAAAATTCAAAGAATATAAAAAGTTCATAAAATTAAAAAAATCATGAAGTACACTTGGATTGCATTGCAGATTGTCATATTTAAAAACTTAGCATTTTAATCTATACATCAATAAATAAACAACAATTGAACTCTTTTTAAAAAGTTGAAAGAAAAGTATAACTCAAAAAGAGAAGGCTTAAGGACCAAAATATATGTAATAAAAAGAATCAGTTGAGTCATTAATGACTAGAAAACAATCAACTAGACTCTTCTGTTAGTGGAGATCATTAGTCGATTGGTTTAACCATTAACGGTGTTGATGATAGTCATTAGGAGATGACATAAGGCATGTCACATGAAAGAGTGTTGATCATAGCAAAAAGTTCAATTTTTTTAAATATTTAAAAAATAAAAAAATAAAGGCAGCTTATAAGTACAAGAAAAAAAAATCAATTGAGCCACTGTACAAAATACACACTCAATTAAGCCCTGTCGTTAACCAAAACAATCAATTAAGTCTCTTCGTTAACAGTTTTTGTCTTTGACCACGTTGACCGTTAAAGTCAATTGACGGACCAAGTAGATAGTGGCATGTGGCAACTTCAAGTTTAATATTATATTTTCTCATAAAAATAATTTTAAAAATTATCAAAAGTCATAATTTTTTTAAAAATTTAAATATTTTTAATAATTTTTAAACTTTAATCATTTTAATAATTGTTAAATTATAGTTTTGTACTCATCCAAAATAAATCTGAACACATAGTTATCAAAATTTAAATAAACTTGGACAATCATTTATCCAGATTCATTTTAAAGGTGGTTTTTATCTTTTGGTAAAAGCATTGTTATTATTTTTAGAATCCTTACAAATTATTAATAATTATTTCTATTTTCTTATTTTTCTTAATATTTTAAATCTTTTAGAACTTTTTTTTTTTAATTTTTTTATAGTTTTACACTCATCTAAATTAAAACTGTACAGATAGCTGCCCAGATTCAAATGATGCTGGACAATCATTGATCCAAGTTCATTCTACATGTATATTTTTATTAGTTTTTATTTTTTTAAGTTTTTTTTTTATGATATGACATCCACATGTCTTCTCCTTGTGACTATCGTCAATTGTTACTAATGGTTAAAGTAGTTAATTAACTGAAAGGGTTTAACTGAAATTTTTTTGTCATTAAAGGTTTAATAAGATACACATTTTGTTAATGGTTGTATTGGTTTTTTTTTTCCTTATCTTTTACTAAGAGACTTTTTTATTTTAAGCGAAAACGAGAAAATTAATAAAAGAAAATGTACTATACTTAAAAGTTAATTACATAGTGATATATAATTTTTATGACATTATTCTGAATTATCATTTTTAAATTTTGATAATTTTAGGATATGATATAACTATATAATAAAAATAAAACGCCAGTTTATTCAGTTTTTAAAAGTATCCTTATCCGGTATCTGATGTGTGTATATCTATTGCAGCAATAACAAGCAACCAAAATTCTGATCCTTTATTCCCTTGTGAGCACCTGCTCCACTTTCGCCCAACACCACAATTAAAAAAATAAAATAAAAAAAAGCTTATAAAATAATATAGCTTTGTCTCAAAGTTAAATATGGATATTAGACGGGGATTGAGTTTTAGTTTAGTAAAATGTGATTTTAATTATGCTGAAATCTTGTTATTTAAAGTTTGGAAAGGGCTATAAATAATTTTAGACATTATATTAAAAAAATAAAAGTTAAAAATTGTGATGCTACATTCATACGAAATAATGACTAAAGTTTTAATTAAAGATCTGAATTTTTAATTTTTATCATCTTTCATAATCCATTTTTAAGAATTTATGGCTAAAAAATTTTTAAAAATAAATTTGTTTAGTGTTGAACAATTACTCAAATCTTGATGACGTAATTGTCAACAAAAGATATGCCTGTTTAATTGAATATGATTCGGTCACTGCTAATAAATAGTGTAACAATGCTTGTGGGTCGTCTCTTGAATTTATTCAAATACTGTTTTACCATATAGCAATTTCAGCCGCATCTTTTTTATATTCAATTATTCAAATAAATAAAGATGATGGATATATGGGCTTTGACATCTACCATTTATTAGTCTAAACTCTAAATCACTATACCATATTTAATATGATGATAAACTTTTTTTACTTCAGTTATCATAATTATTATTATTATTATTATTATTATTATTGACTGATGTAACTTTTTCTTTTAAAAAAAATTTCAAAATTCTATTTTCTATTAATTTATCTTTTAAAACAAATTTTAATTTAGGGTGAATAATATAAAAATACCAAAATTAAAAAAAATAGATTAAGTTATTTTTTTGAAAAATTACGAGACTACACCGATTTTACTAGATTGAGTTAGTTTTTTCAACTGATTTGCAGAAAAGCGCTTCCAGTTAGAAGCGTTTTCAGTGTATTTGCAAGAAAACACTTCTAGTTAGAAACATTTTTACCGCATAAGCTGAAAATCCTTCCAGCCGGAAGCGTTTTCCCCCAATAGTCACTCACTCCAATGGTTATTTTCCCTAATGGCTACTTAATTAGTCATTGGGACCAACGCCTCCCCCCTCCCCCCCCCCATTTCATTTTTTTCTTCAATTCAATCTCAACTCTATTACATTCTCAAATCTCTCTCAAATTTCTCTCAATTCCCTCTTTATTTCTCACTCAGAATTTATTTCTCTCTCAACCTTCTTTTATTTATTTATTAAAATTGTCTTAAGATTTTCGTAAAATATTTTTCTATTACAATTTATTTCGTGTTTTCGCAAAATTAACAATGGTACAATCTCTAATCCATTTGGATGGCAAGCACATTTTTGCCACTCAATTGCAAATGATAAGAAATTTTTTATTATATTTAATGTAATTTAATTTAAATATTTTCTTGTTATATTGGAAGTTAAAAATTTGTATGTTTTTTTATATATAGGTGAAAGATCGAATGTTGGAGACATATATTCTTAATCTACCCGCTCCTCTATCACCCTTAATCGAACCATACTTAAGGGATGTCAGATTTTTGCACGTGACCCTTATTGGTCGGGGGTGTAAATTGGACCCTGCACTTATAAGCATGTTGGTGGAAAGGTGGAGACCCGAGACGCACACATTCCGTCTTCCATGCAGCGAGTGTACTATCACTCTGGAGAATGTGTAGTTACAACTCGGGTTATTGGTGGATGGGTCGGTAGTGACTGGATCAGTTCACGTAGCCTATTTGAAAGATGCATGCGAGTAACTTTTAGAGAGGGTTCCAGAAACGATTTATGGAGCCCAGATAGATATGAATTGGTTAAAAAAAAATTTCGGTGGGCTCGATGAGGATTCGACTGAAGTCCAAATAAAACAACACACTCAGGAGCATTAACGCCCCGATTTTTTCTTAATTCTAACTTTTGTAAATTTGTTACACAAATCTGTATCTGCTTCAGTGGTTAAGTGTTCTGGGAGAGTCTGAGAAGTCTTGGGTTCAAGCCTTGGCTTAGGCAAAATTTTATGTTTCTTAATGAATAAAGCCTTACTCTTGTCCAGTAGGCTTAAGTTTTATGGTGTGTAGTAATTAACAGAATGGGCTTGCTGGTCTGGTGGTTAAGAGATGTGTCAAGGTACTAAGTGTCCTGTGTTCGAATCCCGGTGTGAGCATTATTTTTGCCTGTCACGTCCAGAGAATTTGTGTTGCACTAAAAATCTGATTAGTGGGGAGAGAGGTTGAGAGAAGTTAGGAGGGAATCAAGGGATGTGGGGGGAGATCCAAAAATCTGATCACATTCTCCTCTTTCGAAAAACAGTGGGTTCTCTCTGTAGTTTTGGCATTCTTTCCCCTTTATTTGGCCCGTTCTTTTCCATTTTCCTTTCTATCTCTTCCACCCTACGTTAGCTCGTGCTCGGTAGGTTATGCTTTTGATTAATTTTATCCGTTATTCTTGAATGATACTAAAGAGGAGTGTTTTCTTGTTTAGGAGTTCTGTAAGTGGCTGTGGTTCTCAAGCTGTGCCGACTAAGCACGTGGTTGTCGGTGTCCGCTCAAAGGTAGGGGTTTTTGTTGAGATTTGGGTTTTATCTGTTCATAATAACTCGTCTTAAGTGACTAATTTTGGACTTGGGATTATCAATTTTAGGTTCTAGATTGCTCGAGAATCATTTTAGCTTTAATCGAAACAAGGTGTATACTCGGAAACGTAGAAAACGAGGTTTCTGTGAAAGCTAAAAACCTCACTGTCGACGCCACACGGGCGTGTGGTTACCCGTGAGGTAGGCCGTGTGCAAGGCTGTGAGCCACTACACGGCCGTGTAATTGACGAGCCAAGTCGTGCGTGAGTAACAAGGCCGGGCAAGGCCGTGTGCGACACACGGGCTAGATCAATTAGGCCTCTTGGGATATACGGGTGAACCACACAACCATGTGGGATTCTGAGCCAGGCCATGTGATCCACACGGCCAAGGCCAATTCGGGCTGTGTGGGGCACACGGGCATGTGGGCCCACATGGACGTGTGAGCCCATTTTTCTAAAAAGTTCTGTAAGGTTGCATGAGTCGCCCAAATCAACTGTGGACCTACCGTAGGGTCAGTAAATAATACTTAGACCTCTATATGAGTGATCTGTTTGTCTGATTACTGTACCGAGCATGAATTATGATATCTGAATGTATGTACTTTTAATTGCATAATAGCTTGACATTCTTTGTATGTTGCATTGCATTGGGGTGGGTTGATGATATTTGGAGGAAGTATCTTAATGGCTCTTAAGTCTGTTATCTGGCAACTCAATTGCAATTATCTAATTATGTGCCGCAGCCGATACAGCATGATGTGTAGGGATGGGTGGGTTGATTTTATCCCCACATGGTGTGTAGGATTGGACGGAGTTGGGGTGTAGAAGCTGGTAGGTAGGATCTTGATATTTTGTTCTGATCTGCATATTATGTCTGTAATAGGCTAAGGCCCTAGAATATATCTGATTCTGTATCTGAGTGGGCTAAGGTCTACACCGTTTCTGTAATAGGCTCAGACCCGAACTGTGAATTGATGTCTATTTTCTGATATTATGCTGTGTGCATGTTTTTTGTGGGGATTACACACTGAGTTGTGAAAACTCACCCTTTTCTGTTTAATCTGTTCAGGTAATCCCCAGCATTAGACTGATCGCTGAAGTAGAGAGCTCGTTGGTGACCACGGTTCTGGACTTTTACAGTTTCTTATTTTTATTTATGTTTTTGATTTTATCCGGAGAAAGTTTTACTGTAAATGGCCTTTATGGGTTGTTACTTTAATTTGATGTTTTTATTTTGATTTATAATTGCTAGCAGTAGGATAAGACTCGAGTTTTCAAAAAAATACGCCAACTTATTTAAATGATTCCGCAAACTGTAAATATTTTAGAAAATGGACAATGTTTTGAAAATGGATAATGATGGATACAAATGACACATTTTGAAAGTTGCATAAGACAACGAAAAAGGGTTTTATTGTATTTATGTTTTTTCCAAAGCACTATCATGTGACATCGTTAGATTCGGCCATAACGCCTAGGCTGAGTTTGCGGTGCTACATTTAGTGGTATCAGAGCCAGGTTGCAAAACTCGGCTGTGGATTGGGTTTTTAAGATGGGTTTTAAAGAAACGACTTTTAAGTGATTTAAAATATTGTTGGACTGAGTATGTGGTACACCGAGTCTCCGGCGCCGATCCTGTAAGTGTTCTGAAACTTTGATTAAATTTGTTTGAAAATACTACTAGCATGCTTGAAACAGCCAATAGGTAGTACACTATACTGAAACACTTTAGGTAGTGTCAACCAAAATCGTAGTGGGACTACGATTCGCGATAATGAAATTCTGAACTTCTGATATTGATATGCATAAAACATGTGTTAATAAATATCAGAACTGTAACTAATGCATAAAACTGTTAATACAGATAAACTCCAAATTTACGATGAGCGCACTAGGTATCTGCGGACGGAGTACTAGAGGCCGTCGTAGAGGCTGTAGAGGGGCTCAAGCTGGGTCCTCATCATCTGGAAATCTACCTAATCTGGATACGAGCGAGACGCTGATATCACCTGTTACAGAGACTGGGTCTCAAGATCATGCGGCTGGGGACGACGCACTATCCCGAGCTATGTTACAGATTTTAGAGAGGGTCGTAGGGCCAAACACTGGATCTGAGGGCCGAGGGTCGGTTACGAAACGACTTCGGTCCAATGGGGCTGAATTATTTAGGGGTGTCACTAGGGTGGCCCTTGACGTGGCCGAATATTGGATGGAGGCCACGGAAAGAATTATGGACGATTTGGATTTCACTGCGGAGTAGAAGCTTAAGGGGGCTGTTTCTTTGCTTCGCGATAAAGCTTACGAGTGATGACTAACTGTTAAGGAGGGCACTTAACCTGACCGATTGATTTAAGATTACTTTAAGACGGCTTTTTAGAGCAAGTATGTGGGAGCCAGTTACATTGATGCTAGGAGGCATGAGTTTCTTAATCTCACACAGGGGGTTCGTTCAGTGACCGAGTATGAGGCCGAGTTCCTGAGACTGAGCCGTTACGCTCGGGGCATGGTGGCGGCCGAGTATGAGCGATGTGTTCGATTTGAGGATGGACTCAGGGACAGTTTACGAGTTCTGATAGCTTCACAGAGGGAGTGTGACTTTTCTGCTTTGGTTGAGAAGGCGAAGATCGCCGAAGAGGTTAAGTGCACTGACCGCCAAAACCGCGAGAAAGAAAAGAAAAAGGCCAGTGATGATGCCTAAGAAAAAGGCCAGATCTAATGGGCCAGTGAGAGTTGGGCCTCCTGTTGCACCTACTAGTGTGGCGCTTTTTGGACACTGTGGTAGACGCCATCCAGACGAGTGTTGGAGGACAATTGGGGCATGCTTGAGATGTGACTCTACTGAGCATTGTGTCAGGGACTGTCCGTTAAGAATCGATCAGAAGCAAACTTGCTTTACTGGTACTGCGCAACAACCGAGAGTAGTTCAGCAGCCATCTAGGGGCCAAGGTCAGGCCAAAGGTGGAAACGGCATGGGCCAAGGGCAGAGAGCGCCGAGCAGAGGTGCTGGACGGACTGAGGAGAGGCAGCCTACACTGGTTTATGTTGCTCGTCGCTGTAAGGACCGAGATGCTCCGGACGTCATCACGGGTACGTTTTTAATTTATAATGTACCTTATTTGGCACTGATAGACATAGGCTCTACACACTCTTATGTAGTTACTTCTATGTCTAAAACATTTGGGATTCCGGTTGTGAATACCTCGAGCGAGGTAACTGTTGTGAGTCCATTGGGGCAGTCTATCCGAGTTAGTAAACTATATAGAGACGTTCCGCTAGAGGTTCAAGGGACAGTATTTCTGACTGATCTGATGGAGCTTCCATTCGGGGAGTTCGATTTGATCCTGGGAATGGACTGGCTGGTCAAACACCGGGTAAGTCTGGACTGTACGATAAAAAGGTTTGTTTTGAGAATCGAGGAGGACAACGAGGTAGTGGTGATTGGGGAATGTCGAGACTTCTTGACTAATGTTATTTCTACGTTGGTGGCAGAGAAATTGGTACTGAAAGGATGTGAGACGTTCCTGGCCTACATTAGTGTTTCTGATTCTGGGGACTATTCGGCTAAGGACATCAGAACCGTAAGGGATTTTTCGGATGTTTTTCCTGAGGAACTACCTGGTCTGCCTCTGAGCTGAGAAGTAGAATTTGGGATTGAGCTCATTCCATGTACAGCTTAGGTGTCAATTGCGCCCTACCGAGTGGCACCGAAGGAGCTTACAGAACTTAAGGCTCAAATTCAAGAACTATTAGGTCATGGATTCATTTGTCCCAGTGTGTCTCCATGGGAAGCACCTGTGTTGTTTGTAAAGAAGAAAGATGAGACAATGAGGATATGTATTGATTACCGGTAGCTGAACAAGCTAACAATCAAGAACAAGTACCCACTATCGAGAATAGATGATCTATTTGACCAGTTCAGAGGGGCTTTTGTGTTCTCCAAGATTGATCTACGATCAGGATAGCATCAACTGAAGGTTAAGGAGGCCTTTGTGCATAAGACGACATTTAGAACTTGGTATGGACATTTCGAGTTCCTGGTTATACCTTTTGACCAACGCATCAACGGTATTCATGGATTTGATGAATCGTGTGTTCCAGCCTTATCTGGACCAGTTTGTGGTGGTGTTCATTGATGATATCTTAGTGTACTCCAAGACTGAGGACGAGCACGATGAGCATCTCTGGGTGGTATTACAGATGCTTCAAGAGAAATAGTTGTATGCGAAGTTCAGTAACTATGAATTCTGGCTTTGAGAAGTAACCTTTCTAGGGCATGTAGTTTCTGCGGAGGGGATTCGTGTTGACCCTCGTAAGATTGAGGCCGTGTTGGAGTGGAAACAACCAAAGGAGAGGTTGGGGCTGGCGGGTTATTGTCGACGCTTCGTAGAAGGGTTTTCCTTGATCGTAGCACCGTTGACCAAGCTTCTGCGCAGGGGAGTTCCCTTTGTCTGGAATGATAAGCAAAAAAAAGAGCTTCGGGAAGTTCAAATCCGTTCTAACACAGGCTCCTGTTCTGATACTATCAGAGCCTGGTAGAGACTTCGTGGTATACAATGATACGTCGTATGTAGGTTTGGGTTGCGTACTGATGTAGGATAGTAAAGAGGTAGTTTATGTGTCTCATCAGCTCAAGACGCATGAGGCTAACTATCCAATGCACTATTTGGAGTTGGCAGTAGTAGTCTTTGTTCTAAAGATCTGGAGGCACTACCTGTACGGTGAGAAGTGTACAATCTACACTGATCACAAGAGCTTCAAATATTTCCTCACCCAGAAGGAGTTAAACCTTAGGCAGCGTAGATGGGTTGAACTGCTTAAGGATTATGACTACACCATCGAGTACCATCCTGGTAAGGCTAACGTGGTGGCAGATACTTTGAGCCGTAGGGCTATGACCGATTTGAGAGTGATGTTCACTCGACTTAGTCTTTTTGAAGATGGGAGTTTGTTGGTGGAGCTTCAGGTTAAACCAACATGGATTGATCAGATTAGAGGTAAACAGATGGAAGATAAGTCTCTTGAGTTGCGTTTCCCTCAGGATGAGAGTGGTGAGACTACTAATTTTGGGATTAACAGTGATGGGGTACTTTGTTTCCGCGGTCAGATCTGTATGCCGAATGATGAGGATTTAAGACAGTCAATTCTAAGGGAAGCGCATAGTAGCCCTTACGCTATGCATCCCGGCAGGAATAAAATGCACTGAGATCTGCGAGAGTAGTACTGGTGGCCACGGTTGAAGAGTGAGGTTACTGAATTCGTTGCTAGCTGTTTGACTTGCCAACAGGTTAAGGCTGAGCATCAGTTGCCTTAGAGGTTGCTACAGTCGGTGAAAATTTCGATGTGGAAATGTGAACAAGTAACGATAGACTTCGTTAGTGAGTTGCCTTCAGCACCCACTAAGAAGGAATTTGTCTGGGTCATCGTGGATTGATTGACCAAGTCTGCTTATTTCATTCCAGTCAGGACGGACTATTCTCTCCAGAAGTTAGCTAAGCTGTACATATCTGAAATAGTGAGACTGAATGGGGTTCCTATCTCGATCACCTCCGATAGGGATCCTTGTTTCACGTCTCAGTTCTAGAAGAAATTGCATGAGGCTCTAGGTTCGAGGTTGGACTTCAGTACTACTTTCCATCCTAAGACAAATGGTCATTCGAAGAGGGTGATTCAAGTACTGGAGGATATGTTGAGGAGCTGTGTTATAGATTTTCAAGGCAGTTGGGAGGAGTATCTGCCGTTGGCAGAGTTTGCCTACAATAACAGCTACCAGTCCAGCATCCAGATGACACCGTACGAGGCCCTGTACGGTCATAAGTGTCGCACTCCCTTGTGTTGGACTGAGTTGAGTGAGCGATGTGTTCTGGGTCCGGAATTGGTTTTTGAAATTAAAGATAAGGTTCGATTGATTCGAGATCGACTGAAAGCGGCATATGATAAACAAAAGTCCTATGCTGATCTGAAGAGAAAAGATGTTGAGTATTCTGTGGGGGACTTAGTCTTTCTCAAGGTCTCGTTATGGAAGAAAGTTTTGAGGTTTGGCCGCAAGGATAAGTTCAGCCCTCAGTTTATTGGGCTGTACCATATTTTGAAACAAATGGGGCCAGTTGCATATCAGTTGGAACTTCCTCCGGAGTTGGATCGCATTCATGATGTGTTCCACGTCTCAATGTTGAGACGCTACCGCTCTAATCCCATGCATGTTGTTCCTATTGAGGACATCCAGGTTAGACCAGATCTGATGTTCGAGGACGAGCCGGTCCAGATCTTGGATCGTGACATTAAAGTCCTGCGAAGGAAGTCTATCCCCTTAGTGAAAGTGTTGTGGCAGAATCATAACATTGAGGAGGCCACTTGGGAGCCGGAGGATTCAATGCGTCAGAAGTATCCTCACATTTTCTGATCAGGTAAAATTTCGAGGATGAAATTTTCTTTTAGGGGGTAGAGTTGTAACGCATCGATTTCTTCTTAATTTCGGCTCTTTGTAAATTTGTTACACAAATCTGTATCTACTTCAGGGTTAAGTGTTCTGGGAGTGTCTGAGAAGTCTTGGGTTTAAGCCTTGGATTGGGAAAAATTTTATGTTTCTTAATGAATAAAGCCTTACTCTTGTCCAGTAGGCTTAAGTTTTATTGTGTGTAGTAATTAACAGAATGAGCCTGCTAGTCTGGTGGTTAAGAAATGTGTCAAGGTACTGAGTGTCCTATGTTCGAATCCCGGCGTGAGCATTATTCTTGCTTGTCACGTCTAGAGAGTTTATATTGGACTAAAAATTTGATTAGTGGGGAGAGAAGTTGAGATAAGTTAGGAGGGAATCAGGGGATGTGGGGGGAGTTATCCAAAAATCTAATCACATTCTTCTCTTTCGAAAAATAGTGGGTTCTCTCTGTAGTTTTGGCATTCTTTCCCCTTTCTTTGGCCTGTTCTTTTCCGTTTTCCTTTCCATCTCTTCCACCCTACGTTAGCGCGCGCTCGGTAGGTTATGCTTTTGATTAATTTTATATGTTCTTCTTGAATGATACTAAAGAGGAGTGTTTTTATGTTTAAGAGTTTTGTAAGTGGCTGTGGTTCCCAAACTGTGCCGACTAAGCATGTGGTTGTCGATGCCCGCTTAAAGGTAGGGGTTTTCGTTGAGATTTGGGTTTTATTTGTTCATAATAACTCGTCTTAGGTGACTGATTTTGGACTCAGGATTATCAATTTTAGGTTCTGGAGTGCTCGAGAATTGTTTTAGCTTCAATCGAAACCAGGTCTGTACCCGGAAACTCAGAAAACAAGGTTTCTTTGAAAGTTAAAAACCTCACTGTTAACACTACACAGGCGTGTGGTCGCCCGTGTGGTAGGCCGTGTGCAAGGCTGTGAGCCACTACACAGCCGTGTGATTGACGAGTCAGGCCGTGCGTGAGTAACACAGCTGTGTGACTGCCAGGCAAGGCCGTGTGCGACACACGGGCTAACCAATTAGGCCGCGTGGGCCACACAGGCGTGTGGCCCACTCCGGTGAACCACACGACCGTGTCAGATTCTGGGCCAGGCCGTGTGATCTACATCGCTAAGTCCAATTTGGGCTGTATGGGCCACACTGGCATGTGGACCCACAAGGGCAAGCCACATAGGTGTGTGAGCCCATTTTTCTGAAAAGTTTTGTAAGTTTACACGGGTCGTCCAAGTCGATTGTGGACCTACCGTAGGATCGATAAGCAATACTTAGACCCCTATATGAGTGATCTGTCTGTCTGATTACTATACCGAGAATGAATTATGATATCTGAATGTATGTAATTTTAATTGCATAATAGCATGACATTCTTTGTATGTTGTATTGCATCGGGGTGGGTTGATGATATTTGGAGGAAGTATCTGAAAGGCTCTTAAGCCTGTTATCTGGCAGTTCAGCTTCAATTATCTGATTATGTGCCGCAGTCGGTACAGCATGGTGTGTAGGGATGGGTGGGTTGATTTTATCCCTACATGGTGTGTAAAGTTGGACGGTGTTGGGGTGTAAAGGCTGGTGGGTAGGACCCTGATATTCTATTCTGATCTGCAGAATATGTCTGAAATGGGCTAAGGTCCTAGAATACATCTGATTCTGTATCTGAGTGGGCTAAGGTCCACACCGTTTTTGTAATCGGCTCAGACTCGGACTGTGAATTGATGTCCGTTTTCTGATATTTTGCCGTGTGCATGTTTTCTATGGGGATTACACACTAAGTTACAAAAACTCACCCTTTTCTGTTTAATTTGTTCAGGTAATCCCCAGCATTAGACTGATCGGTGCAGCGGAGGACTCGGTGGTGACCACGGTTCTGGACTTTTACTGTTTCTTATTTTTATTTATGTTTTTGATTTTATCCGGGGAAATTTTTACTGTAAATGGCCTGTATGGATTGTTACTTTAATTTGGGATTTTTATTTTGATTTATAACTGCTAGCAGTAGGATAAGACGCGAGTTTTCAAAATAAACAAATGTTTTACCGAAACACCCCAACTACACAAACTTATTTAAATGCTTCCGTGAACTATAAATATTTTGGAAAATGGACAAAGTCTTGAAAATGGATAATGATGGAAACAAATGACACGTTTTGAATGTTGCATAAGACAACGAAAAAGGGTTTTATTGTAATTATGTTTTTTCCAAAGCACTATCATGTGACATCGCCAGATTCGGCCATAACGTCTAGGCCGGGTTTGGAGTGTTATAGGCGCACGTCCTTATGATTATCGGAGGTCTCCTAATGTCCATTAAGGGAGCTTTTAAAACTCTTCGAATTTAGAGAAGCGGACAAATTGAATTGGGGGTCAGCCGTGTTGGCGACGTTGTATAGGGAGATGTGTCGGGCAATGTAACCACACAAAATCAAAATTTATGGTTTCATGCTACTGCTACAATCATGGGCACAGTATCGACTGTCATTTTTACATCCTCAAGCAGACTACCCTTATACATTCCCACTCGTAACAAGGTACAATTTATTAGATAATATATTTACCACAATAAATTTATTTAAATTTTAAATTATTGTGTTAACATATTATTTCAATAGGTGGAACCATGGGTCGAGTCGCGTGAGACTACCCGATGAGCTTCAAGATATACGGCTTATGTTAGACCAACAATCAGAAGTAGAGGTGTGTATTTTTTTAAATTTGAATTATATAATATTAATGTAGTTCATTTAAAAATTAGTACTATATAGATAACTAAAATATTTATTATTTTAATATAGTTTTAATGAATGTCATACTCCGATCCGGCAATTAAAAAAAGCATCTTGGCTGAATTCTTGGTCAATCCCAACATCTGGCACGTAAAAGTGCCATTGGTAGTGCACACTACTGTGGATTTGCACGAGTCATATAGAGTGTTGTGACAATTCGGGTTCAAGCAGTTGATTCCACCGACACCACAAGGCATCGAAGATCTGTATCGTATCAACTTGCAGGGGAGAATGGATGAGAATTGAACTACATTCCACGCGCAATATATCAACATGGAATAATAGGTACAAATTTTTACCTACTGGCGAGGCTATTTTCGCACAGAAGTTAGCCGCTATTCGGAGTACATGTCATGGTTTAGGGTCCATGGCAAGCCACATCTACTAGGTGAAGAAGCGAGGGGTAGGAAACCGCATATGAGGAGGGCACGACAGGTGCCTAGGAATCCAAGGAGATGAGGCCACGACGGAGCTGCCAAGGTGAGTCCATCGTCTACACATATGCAAGAACCGATACCGATGGTCGTACCACCCTCCGGTCAGTATGACTCGACTTATTTTGGTGTTTATATTAACCCCATCTTATTTACACAAGCACCATATTTTCTGCTTCTACTTTGATGCGAGGTTTTGCTTATGGACCTCCGTCCCTGACATATTACCCACTAATTCCATCAACTTTTCTGACAACGTCGATGCCAAACAAGACATATAGGACATCTATGTTTGGGGCACCGATCGAGAGTTAGATTGTTATGCCATTGATAAACCGTAAAAGTAACATATTTTAGGCCCACATTTAGCATGCTTTTGGATGATTTATCCCTTGATTTATGTAAAAAGGTGCTCTTAATCCTTTCTTTTCATGTTTTATAATCAGGAAAGCACCCGAGGATGAAAAGAACGAGAAATGGGCTTAAAACAGACTAAATTGGGCCAAAATAGAAATCGACATGGCCTGGGCCCAAGACCACACAGCCGTGCCTCATTAAAAGTCCTAACATGACCTGGCCATGACTCACACGGGCGTGTGCCATGGTGGCGTCCCTGTCGTGGAGAAGAGCAATTTCACTCGGAAAAGGATACTTAGGGGCAAAGAAACCTATTTCAAAAGCCTATATAAACACCCTAAGTATAACCTTAAGGAGGACGGTTAGCTAGGCCAAAGAGTCCAGCCAGAAAGGTCAGATTTGTGGAGATTTACTCGAGGATAGCCAGTTGATCCATCTCAAGAAGTCGGAATTATACTCAAGACAGCGGATCTCTCCTTTAATTCCTTTAGGGGGTTTTAGGGATTTCTTATGTTTTGTTTTATCTTTTCTTTTGAGACGTTTTCTTTTATTGTTATGAACTAAACCCTCAGATGCCTGAGGGGGATGAAACCTAAGATGAATCTTGTTATCGTTTGCTGAACTATATGATAAATATTTGACTTGTTCTTAATTATATGTTCTTAATTCTTGTGTTTATATTTCCGGGATATTAATTCAAGTGTGATGTGCTTAGGTGGAGGAGCAAAAGTCCCTGTCTAAGAGTAGATCTAGCATAATTAAGCGGAGTTGATCGCGCGCCTAGAGATAGGGTGACGAGATTTTGTCGGATTAGAGTGAAACCTAATATGGGAGTCCATAGATCGAGTTAATGCGATTCTAAGGGTTTTAATTAGAAAGAGATTTCAATTAATCAACCTAGGGTTAGACGTTAGTCGCCTCGAGAGAGGGATTAGTATAACTTAGGGAATCTTACGGACCAAGTCAAGTGAATAAATCGTCTAGTTCAGAGTTAGATAACAAGTGAAGTCTAGGTGGATTGTTCCTTGGGTGTCTTCTTAATCAATTGGTTTTCTCTCAAGTTATTTTCCCAATTTCATTCTTATTTGTCTTTGCATCTTTAGTTTAATTGTTAGTTAATTTTAGATTATATAAATAATTTCCCTTAATTCTTAGGCTAGATAATAAAAAGAAAGTTAGTATTAGTACTTTTGGTTCATTTGGGATTCGACATTCCGGTATTGCCTAAACTATACTGCTGTTCGATAGGTGTGCTTGCCTCAAATCGTTGTCATAGTTAGTTTCCAAGTTCGATCATTCTTTATGTAAAATTTAAGACTCTGACATAACGATCAAGTTTTTGGCGCCGTTGCCAGGGATCTAAAATATTAAGAACGCTTAATTTTTATTACTTTAGCCATATTTTTATTTATTTTATTTTTGCAATTAAATTTTAATTTATTTTTATTTTTTCTAAATTTTCTTTCTTTTGTTCCTTTCAGGTACCTCTAGTTTATGACTAGAAGGAACCCAACAGGACCTCTACTTTACGACAGTGATATTGAAGGTACCATTCACAGAAATCACAGAGAGATAAGGCGAAGCTTAAACTACATAGAAGAAGAGCAAGAAGACGAAACCAATCCTACTGAAAGGATGGCTGAGAACAACTTGCCAGCTCCAGAGATGGCAGAACATCATGTTCCATATACTATGTATGATTATGCTAAACCTAGTTTAACAGGAACTAAATCTAGTATTGTTAGGCCTACTATTGTTGCAAATAATTTTGAATTGAAACCTAACACCATATAGATGATACAACAGTTTGTTCAGTTTGATGGTTTACAGGATGAGGATCCTAACACACACTTAGCAAATTTTCTAGAATTCTGTGATACCTTCAAAATAAATGGCGTTTCTGATGATGCCATCCGTCTTCGGTTATTTCCCTTTTCTTTGAGGAATAAAGCCAAACAGTGGTTGCATTCTCTTCCACGAGGGTCAATCACTACAAGGGATCAAATGACCGAGAAGTTTTTATTAAAATATTTTTCGCCAGCCAAAACGGCTAAATTAAGGAATGATATCTCTTCTTTTGTACAGATGGATTTAGAAACACTTTACGACGCATGGGAGAGATACAATGATTTGTTAAGAAGGTGCCCACACCACGGATTACTTTGTGGCTACAGGTCCAAACTTTTTACAATGGTGTGAAACCCTCAACAAGGTAATTAATTGATTCAGCCGTCAGCGGAACTCTGAATAATAAAACTCCTGAAGCAGCCTACGAATTCATAGAGGAGATGTCATTGAATAACTATCAGTGGCAAGTTACAAGGACAAGGCCAGCTAAAGCAGCCGGAGTTTTCGACGTCGACGCAGTGACCACACTAGCAAATCAGGTAGAATTGCTACATAAGAAATTTGATAGTTTCTGTGGTTCTTCGCAGGCACATCCAGTTATGCAGTGCGACACAAGTGAAGGAGTGGCAAATCCTGAGTACCCATCCTACGGACAGGGCATGGAGAGCGAACAAATGAACTATATGGGTAACAATTTCTGATCTAACAATAACCCTTATAGTAATACTTATAATCCAGGTTGGAAGAACCACCCCAATTTCTCATGGGGAGATCAAAGAAATCAAAGACAACAATCATCCCAAAACTTCCAACAACAGCCCTACCCATAGGAAAAGAAGCCGAACCTTGAAGAGGTGCTGACAAATTTCATGGCAGCCACAGAAACACGTTTCCGAAAGGTAGAAATAAAACTTGAAGTAATGGCACAAGAATTCAAGGATCAATTCGGGCAACTTGCTAAGCAGATCTCTGAGAGACCACAGGGAAGACTACCAAGCAACACTGAGACTAACCCAATGGAGCAAGTTCAAGCCATAACAACTCAAGATAGTGAAGGGTTAGACGAGCCTAATTTGAAACAAAAGAATGTGGAAGAAGAAGATATGGTTGAGGTCGATAACAAGCTGAAACCGGTAATCAAAGAGTACAAACCTCGCATACCATATCCCCAAGCAATAACGAAAAACGACACAGAGGAACAGTTCGGTAAGTTTCTTAAAATTTTAAAGAAACTACATATTAACTTACCTTTTCTTGAAGCTCTTTCGCAGATGCCAGATTCCAGGAAATTTTGAAAGAAGCTATTGACAAAAAAGCAGAAGATAGATGAAGAATCATATGTGGAATTAAACACAGTGTGCTTAGCAATGTTGTAAAATAAAATACCATAGAAATTAAAAGATCCAGGGAGTTTTACAATTCCATGCTTAATTGGTAGTTTAAATATTGATAATAAGTTAGCCAATTTAGGGGCAAGCATAAATGTCATGCCTTATAAATTGTTTAAACAACTAGGTCTAGGGAAACCCAAACAAACTAGGATGAGCATTCAATTAGCTGATAAAACTATTAGAGTTCTTAGGGGTATAATTGAAGATGTACTTGTGAAGATTGATAAATTCCTATTCCCGGTAGACTTTGTCGTTTTAGACATGGATGAGGACAACACGATCCCCCTACTTTTAGGAAGACCATTTTTAGCAACTGCCAGAACTAAAGTTGATGTCGACGCAGGTGAACTCATACTCTGTGTAGGTGAAGAGACAGTCACTCTTCAAGCCCTTGATTCAGCTAGAACATCAAATAATCAAAGTGAGAAAGTAAATTCTATTGATAACCACTCGGTTAACCTTTCTTTTTAGGAATCACCACAAAAGAACAAAACTAAATCCGATCCTAGACCCCATGCCAACCAAGACATAACTCAAAAGGAACAAGGGATTCATATCGATGAGCTAGAAGAAGGGAAGGCACACCTTAAAGAAGAACTAGGGATACACAAAGTAGAATCGAAGCTACAAAACGAGGCAGACAGGTTCAAAATCGGAGATCAGGTACTATTAGACAAAGCAGATCCACGAATACCTCCTCCTGATCCTAACACAAACAAAGAAATCCCTTTTAAAGTGGTCAATGTTTTCCCTTACGGAACAGTTGAGGTAAGTAATTCCATGTTTGGCACTTTAAAAATAAATGCTACTCGTCTTAAACTCTATCATGATAATGGAACTGCTAGCATGAGGAAGGACTTTCAACTCCTCAAACCACCATGAATACGTGAATGAGAGGCAAGTCTAGCTTAAGACTATAAACAAGCGCTTCTCGGGAGGCAACCCGAGTTCTAACCTCATTAACTTTTACATTTTTATTCTGTCTTATTTGTTTTATTTTATCCTTTCTTCATAACACCTAACTATAAACTAACCAAGTACAGATTTCCAGGTTATTGCAAAGGCAATCGGCAAGATTTTTTGATTGTTGTCTTGTGACACAGACAACTGATAACCAATGGGTATATCTTTCGTACATAAAGGTATCGTCAATTTGTACTAGTGGCTTACAGTACTAGAATGCTTTTCGACATTACTTGAAAGTCCAAAAAAAAGATGGAACACTTAACATTCATGTAGCAACTGATCATTGTAGTAAGCAGGCATCGTTTCCAGATCAGTTATGTAACCTAGAACGTACCTCTCTAGTTCCCGATACCATTGAAATAAATCATTGTATAATGCATCCCACCCATTATGCATATTCTCTAACGCCTTCTTCTTTGCAATCCATGCCTGGCAGTACGATGATGTTTAATCGAACTGGCTACGAATATTTATAATTAAAACCAACACAACAACCTTAGGACTCGCTTAGACCATAAGCAATATTATGACTGCGATCATCTTTGAATCCAATTTTAGATGATCTCATGAAATACCTTCAACAACTTGAGTACGTTAAAATTAGCAATTCAACTCTCCAAATACAAAACAGTCTTGATGCAGTACCCACGACAACACATGTATGCGGAGCGATATATTTCTTTATGGCTTACAACCTCGTCTTCTTCTTAATAGAAGCTATGATTTTCCATGCATATTTGTTATCTCGCATTGCACACTTTGCCTCAAACTTGTCAAATTGGGATTTAAAAACAGGAAAGTTTACCCGTTCTTGATGTTGTATCACTTCACTGCAACAACAAAACCATCTTTAGAGGAAAACTCCTTCCCCACCTTTAAATCACCCAAATCCAACAAAAAACTCGCATGGCCCAGTCTTTTGTGTGGTTGTTTTGCAAACTCCACCGCATCTTCTGCTGATAGGGCCACATTATGCATATAGGCTAGAGGTGAGTACACCCTAAACTGTGGATCTTCTTTGGCATCTTCGTCCAGACCTTCGCTATCTGAACCTCCATCTTCTAGTTAAGTTGGAATTGGCTCTGGTTCAGAAAATAATGCAATTTCTAAATCATCAGCATTAGGCTCCTAAATTGGATCGACATTTGATTCATTGCCCTTTTCATTCTCAACCCCACCAACATTTCCAGGGTTGGATGTCCTTTCACCGATGGACATCATAGGGAGTACATCATCCATTCTTGTATAGTTGTCGAAATAACCAAAATCACCAGTTGATTGTCAACTGTTGGAACTTGATGTTATTTGATCGTGTCTGTGAAAGTTTTAATATTTATATAATGAATGATCGAGCCTAGAAACTAACTATCACCACGATTGAGGCAAGCGCACTTATCGAACAGTAGTATAGCTTAGTGGCAAGACCGGAATGTCGAACCCAAAGGAACTAAAAGTACTAGTACTGACTTTTTCTCTATTATCTAGCCTAAAATAAAAGGGATTGATGCTTATCTAACTAATTCTTAAGCTAAGGATGCCAAGACACAGAGAATGAATTGGGAAAATACTTTTGAGAAAATCAATTGATTAAGACAATACCCTGAGGAAGAATCCACCTAGACTTCACTTGTTATTTACCTCTGAACCAGACGATTTATTCACTTGACTTGATCCATAGGATTCCCTAATTTATATTATTATCTCTTTCGAGACTAATAACATCTAACCCTAGGTTGATTAATTGAAATCTCTTTCTAATTAAAACCCCTAGTGTTGCATTAACTCGATTTATGGACTCCCATATTATGTTTGACCCTAATCCGGCATATTTTCGTCGTCCTAGGAGTGCGATCAACTCCACTTAATTATGCTAGATCTACTCTTAAATAGGGACTTTTGCTCCTCTGAATAAGCACATCAATACTTGAATCAACATCCTGAAATATTAAAGCAAGAATTAAGAACACATAATTAAGAACAAATCAAGTATTTATCATATAGTTCAGAAAACAATAACAAGATCCATCTTAGGTTTCATCCCCCTCAGGTATTTGAGGGGTTTAGTTCATGTTCATGAAAGAATACATCTCAGAAGAAATTAAATAACAAAACATAAAGAAAAACCTTCAAACCCCCTGAAGGAAATTGAAGGCAAAACCTTCAGTCTTGAGTGTGATTCCGGCTTCTGAGATGGATCAACTGGCTTTCTTCAAGTAATTCCCTATATTCAGCCCTCTCTGGCTTCACTCCTTAGTCTTGAGTGTGATTCCGGCTTCTAAGATGGATCAACTGGCTTTCTTCGAGTAATTCCCTATATTCAGCCCTCTCTGGCTTCACTCCCCCTATTAGGTCACACTTACGGTGTTTATATAGACTTCGGAATATCTTTCTTTGCCTCTAAGTAACCTTTTTTGCATAGAATTAAAACGGGTCACGACAGGGACACGCCCGTGTGGAACGCCCGTGTGAATCGAGCCTAGGGCCGTGCTCAATTTTGCTAAAGTGGCACAGCCGTGTGGTGAACTCCAGGCCGTGTTGATTTCTTACTTTGACCCACTTTCTCCATTTTTGGCCCATTTCTCGTTCTTTTCGTCCTCTTATGCTCTCTTGAGTATAAAGCATGAAATTAAAGGATTAGGAGTATCAAATTCCATAATTCAAGGGATAAATCATCCAAAAGTATGCCAAATGTGGGATAAAAATATGTATATATTACGGTTTATCATCATCCCCCTGAAAGTGTTCTCAACATTGAACATCAACTAACCAAAGTTCAAAACAAAACCACTAATTGAGTGCTGTGCAAGGTCCAGTATTCCATGTTACCACCAAACTCTGATTGTTCGGTGTTCTACCTATCACGGTTGAAATCTAGGGCCAAAATAGATAAGTGTCCTCCTATTGATGATTCCTGGATATCATAATGGGAACTTTTTGACAAAGTGGTGATCCCACTACACAACTGTGTCGTTGGACTCTCGATTTGTTCTTCCGTTCTAGCCTCTCGAACTGGAACATATGTCAACCTCCAAGGGCCTTCATTTATCCTTTGTAAACTCTGTATATAACTCGAGAAATGGTGATCCACTATCAATATGCATTTGCACCATAGCCTTAAATCCCCTCGCACTTTTTATATAAAAAATGTCATATCTAACAATGTCGACCGAAGCACAAAATTGATATTTAAGCGACGATACTCTCATCTGGTTGGATCCAATAGTTTTTCGCCTAATTCTTCCATGCAGTTATGGAAATTATATGTTCTGGTTAAAAGCCAACTGATAAACTGTAAAAGTAACATATTTTAACCCCACATTTAGCTCACTTTTTGATGATTTATTCCTTGATTTGTATAAAAAGGTGCTCGTAATCCTTTCTTTTCATATCTTAGACCCAAGAAAGCACTCGAGGATGAAAAGAACACAAATTGGGCCCAAAACGGAGTAAATGGGCCTTAGCATGAAATAGACACGGCCTAACCCATAGCCCGTACGGTCGTGCCTCAACGAACACCTAGAGCACGACCTCAACTTTGCCTCACACAGCCGTGCCTCAATTTAGAAGTCCAAACACAGTCTGGTCTCGATCCACACAGGCGTGTGACATGGCCGTGCCTCTATCGCTGGAAAGAGTAATTTCAGTCGGAAAAGGATACTTAGGGAGAAAGAATCGCATTCCAAGAGCCTATATATATCCCCCAAGTACCACATTTGAAAGACATCGAAAGCTAGGCCAAGGAGCCAAACCGAGAAGGTCAGAGTTAGGGAATAACACGAGGATAGCCAGTTGATCCATCCCAAGAAGCCAGAATTATACTCAAGACGGCGGAATTCTCCTTCAATTCCTTCAGGGGATTTTAGGAATTTCCTATGTTTTGTTTTGTCTTTTCTCTTGCGATGTTTTCTTTATTCATTATAAACTAAACCCCTTAGATACCTGAAGGGGATGAAGCCTAGACGAATCTTGTTATTTTATT
The DNA here is from genome assembly GCA_005393395.2 of Gossypium australe. NCBI lineage: Eukaryota > Viridiplantae > Streptophyta > Magnoliopsida > Malvales > Malvaceae > Gossypium > Gossypium australe. Next base: position 88,288,384 of record CM016622.1, on the reverse strand, counting down.
TTTAAGTTATATGATGAATTACTTAGTTTGTTCTTAATTATGTTGCTTAATCCAAATCTAATGTGCTTAGGTGGAGGAGGAATAGACCCTGCCTAAGAGAAGATCTAACATAATTAAGCGGAGTTGATCGAACGCCTAGAGATAGGGTTACGAGATTTTGCCGGATTAGGGTGAAACCTAATATGGGAGTCCATTGATCGATTTACTGCTATCCTGGGGGGTTATTATAAGCGAACGAGAGTTCCACTAATTAACCTAGGGTTAGACGTTATTCACCTCGATAGAGGGTTTAATATAGGTTAGGGAGTCTTACGGATCAAGCTAATAGATCATATAATTAAAAGTTAGATAACAAGTAAAGTCTAGGTGGATTCTTCCTAAGGGTATCGTCGTAATCAACTGAGTTTTTCTTCTAGTTATTTCCCAATTCGTTCTTTTTGTCTTTGCGTCTTTAGCTTAGCAGTCGTTTAGATTAGATCAACTTCACTTTATTTTAGGCTAAATAATAAAAAGAAAGTTAGTATTAATACTTTTAGTTCCTTTGGGTTCGATAATCCGGTCTTGCCTAAGCTATACTACTGTTCGATAGGTACACTTGCCTTTAATCGTTGTCAGAGTTAGTCTCCAGGTTCGATCATTCTTTTATAAATTTTAAAGCTCTGATTGCAGCGATCAAGTTTTTGGCGCCGTTGCCGGGGAACTAAAATATTAAGAAAACTCTATTTTTATTACTTTAGCCCTAATTTTTATTTTTCACAATTTATTTTTTTATTTCTATTTTTACTTTTGGCTGAAATTTTCTTTCTTTCTTTTCCCTAGTAGGTACCTCTAGTTTATGACTAGAAGGAACCCAAGAGGACCTTTGATATTCGATAGTGAAATCGAAGCTACCGCTCGTAGGAATCGTTGGGAAACCAGGCGAGCCCTAGATTACACAAAAAAGGAGGAAGAAGGCAGATCCAATCCTACTGAAGGGATGGACAAAAACAACCCACCACCACGTGATGTGGGGGAAAATAATGCTCCACGCACAATGTTTGATTACGCGAAACCACATTTGACAGGAGCAGAATCAAGTATTGTTAGGCCTGCTATATCTGCTAACAATTTCGAATTAAAGCCTAAGACAATACAAATGATTCAATAGTTTGTTCAATTTGATGGTTTGCAGGACGAAGACCCAAACACGCATATAGCTAACTTTTTAGAGTTCTGTGATACTTTCAAGATAAATGGCGTTTCTGATGATGCCATACGTCTTCGATTATTTCTTTTTTCATTAAGAAATAAAGCTAAACAGTGGTTAAACTCGTTACAACGAAGGTCAATCACTACATGGGATCAGATGACCGAAAAGCTTTTAATGAAATATTTTCCACCGGCCAAAACAGCCAAATTACGAAATGATATCTCTTCTTTTGTGCAGATGGATTTAGAGACACTGTACGATGCATGTGAGAGATTTAAGGATCTCTTGAGGAGGTGCCCACACCATGGCCTACCCTTGTGGCTACAAGTCCAAACTTTCTATAACGGTGTAAACCCCTCAACAAGGCAACTGATCGATTCAGTCGCTGGTGGAACCTTGAACAAAAAAACTCTAGAAGTAGCCTACGAGTTCATTAAGGAGATGTTACTAAACAATTACCAATGGCAGGCTTCAAGGACTAAACTGACGAAATCAGTAGGAGTTTTCAACGTCGATGCCATAACCATGTTATCAACGTAGATAGAGATGATGAAAAAAAAGCTTGACAGCTTATGTTCTTCACAGGCACATCTAGTCATGCAGTGCGACGCAAGTGGAACTGTGGCAAATCCTGAGTACCCACCTTACCAACCAGGAGCAGAGGACGAATAGATGAACTATATAGGTAATAATTTCCGATCCAATAATAATTCTTATAGTAACACTTACAATCTAGGTTGGAGGAACCACCCAAATTTTTCGTGGGGAGGCCAAGGAAACCAAAGGCAACAACCTCCTCAAAACTTCCAAATTTTGCCCTATCCTCAAGAGAAGAAACAAACCCACGAGGAGGAATCAGCAAATACAGAAAAAATAAGATGGTTAAAGATCAAGAGAGAACCCTTAAAGATCAACAAGCATCAATTGAAAAATTTACCGAGTCGTTTGGGGAACTCACTAAGACGGTTGGAATGCTTACTAAGATGATCTGTGAGATACGAGCTGAAATTTTTCCTAAAGGGACAGAACAGGTAAAAGTAGTCACACTAAGAAGTGGAAAGGAATTAGGAGAACCGAAGAAACAAAAAGGCAAGTGATGAGAAGATTAAGGAAGTGACTCCATTACGCAATGAGAACAAACCACCAATTCCATATCCAACAAAGTTAAAAAAGGAACGAATTGATGCCCAATACGGTAAGTTTCTTGAGCTTTTTAAACAAATACATATTAACTTACCCTTTGTTGAAGCTATTTCACAGATGCAGAAGTACGCAAAATTTTTAAAGGAACTCTTGACGAATAAGAGGAAGCTTGAAGAAGTGTCAACAGTGGAACTTAATGAGGAGTGTTCAGCCATCCTCCAAAATAAGTTGCCAACCAAATTGAAAGACTCAGGAAGTTTTACTGTCCCTTGTTTAATTGGTAGCTTGAATATTAAGAAAGCATTAGCTGATCTAGGTGTCAGTATTAATTTAATGCCTTACAGAATGTTTAAACAACTAGATCTCAGGGAACCAAAACCTACTAGGATGAGTATTCAGTTAGCAGATAGATCCATTAAATATCCTAGAGGAGTTATCGAAGATGTCTTGATAAAAATTGATAAATTTATTTTCCCCGTTGATTTCGTTGTGTTAGACATGGATGAAGACATTAATATTCTTTTAATATTAGGGCGTCCTTTTTTAGCCACTGCTAGAGCTGTTATTGATGTAGGTGATGGTAAACTCGCAATGAGGATAGGTGATGAAGAAATCATTTTTCAAATTTATGATGACATGCGCTATTCTAAAGAACAAGATGACTCTGTTATTTTGTTGATACTACTGATCATATCGTTCAACATTCATTACAGGAAATCATACATGACGACACGACGGAACTGTACCTGACTCAAGAAGAGGGGGAAGAAGATGAGGACGATGAGTTGAATCTGAATACATCATCATCCAAACAAATGAAAGAAGAAAGCATAGAAAATGATGACGAATTAAAACAGAAACCCTCCATCGAAGAGCCTCCTAAATTGGAATTAAAATAGTTACCAAAACACTTAGAATATGCATTCCTCGGGGACAATTTTACGCTACCAGTAATCATCTCTACAGAACTAGAACCCAAGGAAAAAGAGGAGCTGATAAAGGTACTAAGAGAGCACAAAAAAGCCATAGCTTGGAAAATTTCTGACATCAAAGGAATAAGCCCCACATTCCGCAGCCACAAAATTTTAATGGAAGAAGAATATAAATCGTGTGTGCAACCTCAGAGACGGTTAAACCCCAACATGAAAGAAGTTTTCAAAGCTGAGGTAATTAAACTTCTAGATGCAGGAATAATTTATCCGATTTTTGACAGCACTTGGGTAAGTCCTGTTTAGGTAGTTCCAAAGAAAGGAGGAATGACGGTAGTGCCCAATGAAAAGAATGAGTTAATTCCCACAAGAATAGTTACAGGGTGGAGAGTCTGTATAGACTATAGGAAGCTGAACGACGCCACCAGAAAAGATCACTTCTCTCTACCTTTCATAGATCAAATGTTGGAAAGATTATCCGGGCTTCTTGATGGACTATCCGGCTACTTCCAAATCCCCATAGCTCCTGAAGATCAAGAAAAGACAACATTCACATGCCCATGCGATACGTTTACTTATCATAGAATGCCTTTTGGATTATGCAATGCTCCTACTACTTTTCAGCGTTGCATGTTGGCAATCTTTGACGAACTCGTGGAAGACATCATGGAGGTATTTATGGATGATTTTTCGGTATTCGGTAATTCTTTTCATCTTCGCCTTAAAAATTTGAAACGAGTTCTAATGAGATGTGAGGAAACAAACCTTGTCTTGAATTGGGAAAAATGTCACTTTATGGTTAGAGAAGGGATTGTGTTAGGACATAAGATTTCTAGTAAAGGATTGAGGTAGATAAAGCAAAGGTTGAAACAATAGAAAAACTACCTCCCCCTAGTTCTGTTAAGGCTATTAGAAGCTTTTTAGGACATGCAGGGTTCTATAGAAGATTTATTAAAGATTTTTCTAAAATAGCTAAGCCTTTGATAAAATTACTAGAAAAGGATGTTCCTTTTGATTTCAACCAGGAATGTTTAGATGCATTTAATATCCTTAAGGATAGATTAATAAATGCGCCGATCATAGTTGCACCTGATTGGAATTTACCCTTTGAACTAATGTGTGATGCAAGTGATTTTCTAGTAGGTACAGTTTTGGGACAACGAAGAGAAAAGCATTTCCAGCCGATTTACTACACTAGCAGAACGTTAACACCCGCTCAAGAAATATACACCACCACAGAAAAAGAATTACTAGTTGTAGTTTTTGCTTTTGATAAATTTAGACAGTATCTAATATTGTCTAAAGTTGTCGTTTACACTGACCATTCAGCTCTTTGTTATCTTCTAAACAAACCTGATGCAAAACCCAAACTCATACGATGGATTTTACTTTTATAGGAATTCGACCTGGAAATACAAGACAAGAAAGGAGCCGAGAATCTCACAGTAGATCACCTTTTTAGACTTGAAAATCCACACACCAAAGAGCTCGATGAAAGTGAAATAAATGATTCGTTTCCCGAAGAACAACTCTTTTCTATAACACATTCTGAGGTACCATGGTTTGCAAATATTGCAAATTATTTAGCTACTAACATCTTACCAAGTGAAGCGATTCTTTGCTGATGTGAAAAATTATTTATGGGAAGATCCCTTTCTTTTCCGCATTTGTGCAGATCAGGTAATTCGAAGATATGTTATAAAGACAGAAGCAAACAAAATCTTGGAGCATTGCCACTCAGGACCATCAGGAGGACACTACAGTGGTATTAAGACAGCACACAAAATACTCGAATCAGGTTTTTATTGGCCTACTCTATTTAAAGATGCCGACAGGTATGTTACCTCGTGTGATAGATGCCAACGAATAGGTAATATTTCTAAACGAGATGAAATGCCTCAAACATATATGTTATCATGTGAAATATTTGATGTATGGGGTATCGATTTTATGGGACCATTCCCTAGTTCGTTTGGAAACAAATACATCCTAGTGGCAGTTGATTACATGTCAAAATGGGTGGAAGCAGAAGCTTTACCTACCAATGATGCTAGGGTAGTAGTCAAGTTCCTCAAGAAATTGTTTTCTCGATTTGGCACACCTAGAGCAATTACTAGTGATAAGGGTACTCATTTCTGCAATACTCAATTTGAAAAAGTCCTAAAAAAATATGGAGTATACCACAGAACAACAACCCCATATCATCCTCAAACAAGTGGGCAAGTTGAGGTGGCAAACCGAGAACTTAAGTACATTCTAGAAAAAATCGTTGAATCAAATAGAAAAGACTAGGCATTAAAAGTAGATGATGCGTTATGGGCCTATAGAACAGCATTTAAAACACCTTTAGGGACATCCCCATACAAACTTGTATACAGGAAAAGCTATCATTTACCGTTCGAATTAGAACACAAAGCTTTTTAGGCAATAAAATTTTTGAATACTGACCTCAAAATTGCAGGAAAGAGGAGAATAATGCAGATGAACGAGCTAGACGAGTGGAGAACGGAAGCCTATGAGAACTCAAAACTGTACAAGAAAGCAACAAAGTGACGCCACGATGCTCGTCTCAAGAGATCAAGGCAATTCGAAGTAGGAGATTTAGTCCTACTGTACAACTCAAGGCTTAAACTATTCCCAGGAAAGTTGAAATCAAGATGGTCAGGCCCATGCATGATCAAAACAATATTTCCATATGGCACCATCGAGGTAACTCATCCACTAAAGGCACATTCAAGGTAAATGGTCACCGACTTAAAATTTATAATGGTGCAAATTTTGGAGACATGAGAGAGGAGCTTATGCTCCATGAGCCTTCCTTTAGAACTGAAAACAGGGAAAGACTAGCTTAAGACTATAAACGAGCGCTAGGGAGGCAACCCGAGCACTAACACACTAACATTGTTTTCATTTTTTCTTATCTTTCTCTCTAACATCACACTAAAATAGTCTAATAGAAACGCAGGATTTGTAACACGGCATTAAACACGGGCATGTTAATGATCGTGTGTAAGACAGGGGACACGCCACGGGCGTGTCAAGAGCCATGCACAAATAGGGAAAAGAGATCTTTCAACAACCGTGCCTCTCAACCGTACGAAGCTACTGACTTCCACACCACGGGAAAACCACACCCGTGCCTTCCACCCGTGTGAAGCTACTGACTTGTCGGACACGGGCAAGATACGCCCGTGTTACCTCACCGTGCTAACAGTTTAACTTATAGAACACGGGCGTGCCAAATAGACACACGACCGTGCCACGAAACTTGAACGCGCCCAATCCTGAAAAACGGGAAAAGCACGGGCGATTTTAAAATGAAACGGGTGTGTCATCGGACCGTGCCCCCTATAAATAAAATCTAACCGTCATCTTCTCCAAAAACAAACCCTAAAATCAGATTTCAACCCCCTTCTCCCCAAATCCGACCAAACAACCACTCCTCTTCCATTAAAACCGCATCCCCTCACCTTTTTATTCCAAAGATCAACCAAAACCCTCCACACGGCCGCACCACAGCCGTGCTACCAAGCCTCACGCCCACACCACCGCCGTGTTCGCGCCACAGAAACCCACGCCACCGTTGTGCTCCACCCGTGCTAATCGTCTCCCCCATCCCTGGTTCCATTTTCTTGACATAATCTTTGATGGCGTTTTCAGATTTTGTTAGATTTAGTTTTTCAAAAGCATGATTTATTTTTGTTTAAGTACCCATAATCCGTTGATTACAGCTTTATTTTTTTTCATTTTTGTTTAAAATTAACCTTGATTTTTAGTTAGTGGTTGTTCTCACAACATTCATGAATAAATTGATTTTGGTTGCTGATTGATTCTGTTCTTAGACATAAAATTTACTAATTTTCTTGAACAAAAGAATCACTAATATCGAATCAAATTTATAGATGATATGAGATACATTGGTCATAATTTTGATTAAGGAACTTGTTCCTTTTATTATCTGATCATTTTTCAGGTACCATGTCGTCGTCACGAACCAAACGATTCGTCCCAAGCAAGAAAAGAAAGGGACCCGGATCATCGTCCGCAAGTGCCTCCACCGAAACTCGACACCCATTTCTCCGATTCCCCCAAGCAACTCAAGATGAAAGGTACAAAGCAATCCGGAGTAGACCCATAGGCACCGGTAGACGCATCGACTGGAATGCAGTGCGGCAATTTAGGCTCGAAACTGACATTCAAGTACTCCTCTCAACCGAACCGTGGAAGAACTTCTTCAATATTGACGAACCCACATATATGGAGCTTACATTAGAATTCTGCACCACCTTCATTTTGCAAGCGGTGACGACTCAATTCGACGACCCAGGTGCTATTCAATCCCGTCTAGGGGGCTCAGTACGTCGATTAAGTGTACCACAATTCGGCACGGCTCTCGGACTTTACACACTGGACTTCATAGGAGAATACCCACTTGCCGGATTAAACCGTGAGCTCCACTGCACCCCGCTTGAATGTTGGCATAGCCTACTCCCCAATACAAGCCAATATGACCCCAGCCGCTCTAAGGCAACGACACTTCCCCTGGCCCTAAGGTATTCACGCAATTCTCACGCATACCATCACAGGTCGCAGAGAAAGCACCAGCGTCGTAAACAAGCACGACGTCTACTTCCTATCATGCATGTCTAAAGGACATGTTTTTGACTTGGCATATTTTATCGCATGTGCGATTCAACATCAGACAGAGCCGCACAGGAAAGGGATTTTGTCAATAGGGCCATACATTACGAGGCTGGCTCGACACTACAACCTCCTAAACACAGTCGATCAGATCACCTCCCTCACACTGATAGGCAACATGGTACCTCAAGGCATCCAGACGATGCTACACATGAGGATGATCAAACAACGTCGAGGTACCAACCCCCCTCAGTACAAACTGTAGACACCCATGAACGAGGGAGAGGACAAGGACATTCCTGACGATGTCCCACCACCATCAAAGGAGGCACCAAATCTAAGCCAGCACTCATACCGAGCAGCAACATCATTAGCATACATCTCTGCTCGACTTGATCGGTTCGAGATGCATTTTGCTGAAAACGCACGACGCTTTGATGGATTAGAGGCGACGCTCCACCAAATATGTCAGCACCTCTATATTTCATCATCAGCACCACCACCGGCTCCAACCAACGATGAGGACCTCTGAGTCCTTTTAATTTGATTTCTTTAATTTTATTTTCTTCATTTTTAAGACCTTATTTTACATTGTTTAATTTGAACTTTTATTTCAAATTTTTATCATTGGCTATCCAATTATTCAAGCATCCCTAATCGATGTCATCGAAAAGATCATTAACAAGTGACTTTTGCAAAATGAATCATATATTCCACCTATACACAAGCACAATTAGGCGAAATACAAAAAGTCACCTGATGCCACACACTGTCCACATCCTCAAGGATCTCGTCAGTAAATCAAGCAAGTATACTTTCCCCTCCTATCTTTTTGATTGCTCACTAATTATCATTATCTATCTTTGTACATTGAGGACAATGTACATCTCAAGTGTGGGGGTAAAAGGATTTAAATTTTTTTCATTATTCTCAAATCCCTGATTTAGTCTTGTTTTTATACAAAGTTGTCATATTACTAATTAAGATGAAAATTCTGATGATTTATGATGATTATTGACATGTTTTAGAATAAGTCATAGTTAATTGTACATTGATATTTAATTTGAGAAATACTAGAGAATCGAGCATGATAAGTCTGTTTTTCAGAAATAAACATTTTGATAGATTGTTGACCTAAATTTGAATACTACCTTGAAATTTAAAATTCATAAGGATGATGTTAAAACACCCATAATTTTTGTGAGTTTTTGAACCTTTTAGAGCATACATTCTTTTTCGTGCTCATTTTTTTATTATGAGTGTGTCAACTATGAACTGTTATTCTAGAACTTGCCTCGTTTATACATGTTGAGACCACAGTTATGATTTAATATACAGAGATAATAAAGGCACCTAGGTTTTAACCCACTAACTCCACTAAATAGCCTACCTTTACAATTAACCTCTAGTGAACCCCGTTGATCCTAACAAACCCTTTTTATTGACTCATCCACTAATATTAACCCAAAGCCTTTGTAATTGTTATCACCCTTTCTTTTGACTACCCCTTAATCGAGACTTGATTTGATCACTTACCGAAGTTTATTATTCTGATAGTTAAATTTATCATGTATTATTTAGTTTGTTCTTAAAAAAAATATCCAAGTTATTCAATATTAGTAGTATGAAAAGAGAGCTTACACAATCAAAGACTGTTTTCAAAAGAAAAGCTCGTATTAGTTGGATTATTACTTTTCAGTTAATGAAATTTCAGAAAAGTTTTAGGTAGGCACTTGTCAATTCAATCTCGATTCTAACCCTCTAATTTCAAGCCTGTGACCACACCTTTTACCCTAGCCCCATTACAACATTGACAATGACCTTTAGATCTGTTTATCATCTCATATTGCAGTGGTGGAGATTTGATTTTCAGGCAAGCCTATGGGATTAACTTTTCAGGTTCGACTTATGAGCAATCTTTTCCTGAACATTAAACACTTTAGAGTGATTTAAGTGAATCCTTAGCAAGGACATCAATCCTTGTCGGTTTTGAATTGAAAAGGGTAGTCATTTAAATAAAAGGAGACACCTATGTTTTCAAGGTACAAAACCATGGCTTATCTCGTTTAAATCTTTAGGACTCTTTGAATTGAATTATCCATGTATGAATTATCTATGAATTATGATATAGCATTGTTTATAAGAATTGCAGATCATGGAAAGTTCGTTTTAATTGTAAGTTGAAAAGTTTGCTTGAGGACAAGCAAAAGCTTAAGTGTGGGGGTATTTGATAAACCGTAAAAGTAACATATTTTAACCCCACATTTAGCTTACTCTTTGATGATTTATTCCTTGATTTGTATAAAAAGGTGCTCGTAATCCTTTCTTTTCATATCTTAGACCCAGGAAAGCACTCGAGGATGAAAAGAACACAAATTGGGCCCAAAACAGAGTAAATGGGCCTTAGCATGAAATAGACACGGCCTGACCCATAGCTTGCATGGCCATGCCTCAACGAACACCTAGAGCACGGCCTCAACTCCACCTCACACGGTCGTGCCTCACTTTAGAAGTCCGAACACGGTCTGGTCTCGATCCACACGGGCGTGTGGCATGGCCGTGCCTCTGTCACTGGAAAGAGTAATTTCAGTCGGAAAAGGATACTTAGGGAGAAAGAATCGCATTCCAAGAGCCTATATATATATCCCCCAAGTACCACCTTTGAAAGGCATCGAAAGCTGGGCCAAGGAGCCAAGCCGAGAAGGTCAGAGTTAGGGAATAACACGAGGATAGCCAGTTGATCCATCACAAGAAGTCGGAATTATACTCAAGACGGCGGAATATCCTTCAATTCCTTTAAGGGTTTTAGGAATTTCCTATGTTTTGTTTTATCATTTCTCTTGCGATGTTTTCTTTATTCATTATGAACTAAACCCCTCAGATACCTGAAGGGGATAAAGCCTAGACGAATCTTGTTATTTGATTTTTAAGTTATATGATGAATTACTTAGTTTGTTCTTAATTATGTTGCTTAATCCAAATCTAATGTGCTTAGGTGGAGGAGGAATAGACCCTGCCTAAGAGAAGATCTAACATAATTAAGCGGAGTTGATCGAACGCCTAGAGATAGGGTTACGAGATTTTGCCGGATTAGGGTGAAACCTAATATGGGAGTCCATTGATCGATTTACTGCTATCCTGGGGGGTTATTATAAGCGAACGAGAGTTCCACTAATTAACCTAGGGTTAGACGTTATTCACCTCGAGAGAGGGTTTAATATAGGTTAGGGAGTCTTACGGATCAAGCTAAGTAAATAGATTATATAATTAAAAGTTAGATAACAAGTGAAGTCTAGGTGGATTCTTCCTAAGGGTATCGTCGTAATCAGCTGAGTTTTTCTTCTAGTTATTTACCAATTCGTTCTTTTTGTCTTTGCGTCTTTATTTTATGCTAAATAATTAAAAGAAAGTTAGTATTAATACTTTTAGTTCCTTTGGGTTCGATAATCCGGTCTTGCCTAAGCTATACTATTGTTCGATAGGTACACTTGCCTTTAATCGTTGTCAGAGTTAGTCTCCAGGTTCGATCATTCTTTTATAAATTTTAAAGCTCTGATTGCAGCGATCACCAACCGCGTTGTGTTCTCTGATTAAAAAAAATCCCGTTCTTGGTGTCACACACTTGGCCATCATAATAAACAATAACATTAATTATCTACTCATTTTCGACGAAATAACCTATTCCACATGTTCGAAACAAAAAAATTATGCATAAAAATAGTGTTGTAATTAAATATCAACAATAAGAATCAATCTTTACTTTATGCAAATTGCGTAGTAGCTCCAAATTATGCCTTATGTGCAAACTTCTCTTCTTCTGATCTTCTTACAACTTTCTTTGCTCGTAAATGCCTTATGCCACTCAATGCTGAAATAGATTGCTTTTATAGACCCAGAGGTGAGTGCCAATTGATTCAAAAGTGAAAAAAATCACATATTTGCATGTACATTTACAAGCCCAAAAATAAAGCATATAGACAAGTACGCTAAAACCACATCACATTGCCAAAGTAGCATAAAAGCTCTTATTACATGCCTTTTATAACTACGAACAAAATAACCCAAAAACTACCAAATTGATCGATAGATAGTGTGTATGTGTTCCGGCAAGGTTCCAACCTATCGAACTTTCTGATCACCTACAAGACAAAGAAAACAACTACATAAGCGACTAGTGCTTAGTAAGCTTGTATAATCTTAAACGTAAACTTACTGTAATAACTTGTTTTTTAGTGGTGTCAAAAATAGTGGTTTCAGGGCCAGAATTCCGATGTGAGAGTCCATAGATATATTTAATTAATAATTATGATTTAAATATAGTATACTAGTGAATAGTGATTTTATAGATTTTATTAAATGGTCTGTTAGTCAAGGGTACAAGTGGTTTGTATCAGAAGTCAATGGTTTTGGAGAATGAGATATCGAGACCTCATTTCCATAAACCGAGCACATAAATATTTTTATTAAATATTTATAGAGTTTTTATATAGGTGTAATAAATTTTAGTTTGGAAATATTAGTGATTAAAGGACTAATTAAGGAAAAAGGACTAAATTGTACAAGCCACAAAAGTTAATCGCTATTAGTTTATTTGTGCTAAATGGTTATGAAATCATAATTAGATGGTTTAAAAGGAAATTAGACCATAATATAGTTGGGTGGACAGCTAATGCATGATTATGGTTTTAATTTTTTTTTTTGAAAATGATAAATAAAATAATGAAAATAATAGTAATTAAAAAGGAATTACTGTGGAAAGAAAGAGAAATGGTTACCATCTTTATCTTTCCACCATTCGAAAGCCATAGGAGGGGTTTTGGAAAGCTTCAAACTTCTCAAGTGATCGGTTTATGCATGTGAGTGAATTTAAATTTTTTTTTTGTAATTTTTATGTTTTTGAGATCGTTGTAGCTTAATCTAGCTAACCTAGGGACTAATTTGTAAATCTGTTAAAGATTTTGGAACTTGCCATTGGTGAATTCTATGTGTTCTTGTGATAAAATTAAAATCTTGGTTGTTGATTAAGACTATATTATAAAGTGATTTTAGTTAGTTTTTATTTAAAGGACTGAATTGATAAAATATTAAATTTAACATGAAATTCTTATGAATTTTGAATAATTATGGGCTGTATAGGGATTATGGGAAATTTGGTTAGCATGATTTGAGTTTAATTATGTTAAATTTAAAGTTTTGGGTTTAGGGACTAAATTGAATAAAAGGTGAACGTTTAAGGTAAAAGTATAAACTTTTGATAAATTTTTAATTACATGAATTTAAGTATTTTAAAGTATCTAAATTGAATAATTGAATAAAATTATTATATATAGATCAAGAAATGGATCAATTGATAGACAAACATTGAAAAGGAAAAATTGTTGATTTGCCCCTGACATTACAATCTTTGTTGTTTCTCCCTGGTAAGTTCATATGGTTTAAATTAGAATAATTCATAATATTATATTGTTTTCTGAGTTGTGGTATGTTAATAAAATATATAGATGTAATTTAATTGTTATAAATTGGTACAAGGTGAGAAAAATGAAATGAATTGAAAAATGTTATACGATTACCTGTATAGGATAGGATACAACTGGCATACCAATAGGTTGTATTGTACGTTGTACGAGATTGAATTGTGATGAGATGATGATTATTGACTTGTTACTATCCACTGAATATAGCAAAGGCCAACATTTATTGCGGAATATCATGTTATATTTATAGTGATTCTGGTGTCTTATCGGGGGCGGATGTAAAGCCTTTGGGCTTGACACTCAGTGTCGAGGTGTGTTTCGGAGGGATATTAGCCTACGGGCTTTGCACTGGGTGCCCAAGTGTGTTTTCATATGGATAGCTTGTTTGAGCATTCTAGATTGTTCTGGATGGATAATCGTGTATCCGTATCTATTATACCGTTCATCAAGCCAAATTTTTAATGGTTAAATGATTAAATGATGATAGGTAACTGATATTTAGTTATGATTTCTTGTGAAAGACTCATACATGTGTTTATGGTATATTATCACGACTTGTTAAAGGTTGATATTGTATAAATGAGGTGATTAAATAACTTGTATTTATGAAACTCACATGTTGAATGGCTATGATTGACAGGGTTAATGTTAGCTATTGATTTTGTTAATTATAAAACTGTGGTTATACGATAAGTTATAACGTTTCAACCAATGAACTTACTAAGCTCGTAAAAGCTTACTCGTGTTGTTTTCCTGATTTTTTATAGATCTTGTTTAACGAAATCGGGTAACCGGATCAAGTGGAAGATCACACTATCCAACTATCTTCGGTAGTCTTTGAAAATGTTTACTTTGGGATATGTGGCATGTAATAGGAGTATCTTGTAATTTGTGTATAAGTGTTCATAATAAGTGGCATATTTTATACTTGTTTATCAGTTGATTATTTGTGGCCAATAATGTGGTTGATCATAGCTTGATTTAGAGATTTGAATGTGATATTGAAATTGATATATGGTGGATTTAACTTGATGGCATGAAATGTGATAAGTATGTTTTGTATATGTTTTGGATACTTACTTCATGTGTTACATCTTAGGTTGGTGTAAAGTTGTTTAAGCTTGGTTTTAGTTTGCTTGTGTATGTGTCTTTGGTTTTGGCATGTATATGTTCATGGAAATATGTTTTTGGCCATTTGGTATAAACCTCATGAAAGTGTTTGAAAGATGGTAAGATGGATTCTAAATGAGTTGCATGAGATGGTAAGTTTGGCATGTGTTTAATGTAAGAACTTGTGAACTTTGAATTCAAGTTAATTTGGTATGAAATTTGAATTTGGTTGATAATTGAATTGTGGTGTCGATGAGAACACATTGGTTATGCACTTAGTTTCAATGTTTTGGCATGTTTTAGACTTGTTTAAATGTGTTTTTGAAGTAAGGAAATGGTTGATTTTGATTTGACTTGGTACCTAAGTTTTGGATGAAAGTTTGCCTTGTTTTGGAAGCCTTTCAAGGTGCAAACAGCCTAGGTCACGGGTAGCCACACGACTGTGTGCCTTATTAATTTTACGTGCAGGATTTTCCACATGGTCACAACTAGTTACACAGTCTGAGCACACGGGCATTTGGAGTAGTCACACAGGGGTGCGGGGTAGCCACATGGCCATGTCCCTGAGCCACATGGTCTGGGTTCTGTCACACGGCCATGTGACCCCTGTTTTCAAAATTTTCAAAAATTTTCATGTTTCTCTGTATTGATTCAAATTAGTCCCTGATTATTTCCAAACTATTTTTAGGGCCCCGTAAATGTTATTTTGCTATGAATGAAATGCAGATTCAAATGTTGTTGTTTAAAATAATAAATAAATTGTTTAATGATTTAATTTTTTTTAATATGTGTAGTAATACTTTGTAACCCTAATCCATCAACAGAGACGGGTTAAGGGTGTTACACTTACCTTTTAAAAAAAATTTATATAAATTTGATGTATAATCTCATTATCATAATCATGAATTTATGAAATCCTATACACATCACAAGACCCACAAGTTAGTGAGCTCCACAAGAAAAACACATAATCTCATCATGTCATAAAACACATAATCGTAACATATCAAATATACCTTTGATTCACCATAATACCAATTTGCATAACTCATCCAAATCAAAGCATTATACCCACATCTTCCATTTAAACTTTCATGATCACATAACAATTCATATAATTAAGCTTACTCTTTTACGTCTTTATTACCCATTGAACCAAATGAAACAACGTCGAAAACACAAAAATCATGCTCACTCAAAGTGTGTGTGTATCTATAACTGTATCCATATCTATAATGCTCACACGAGCTGTGAAGTGGGTTTGCTCACACGAGCTATAGGTTGGGATGTTAAGCTATACAATGCACGAGCTATGGACTATCCGCAACAAATGAAGGACCTTAGCCATCGATAGGACATTTAAGACCAGCACCCGAAACTGTATAACCCTTAATGATATGTCATTTGTATCCTAAGTATTCACCAGGTTCTAATGAGACACATTACATATCCTCTAATTCCTTTTCTGATATAACATTTCATATACATATTCATGAAATTTACATTTTCCACAATTCGCCAATTGATCACCATAATCATTTAATCTCATTAAGCATATAACACATAGTAATCATTTAAGATATAACTAATATATTTATTCATTAACATTTAAACAAATCTACAAGTAATGAATTAACCATTATACGAACTTACATCGACTAAAACGGTTGCAAAAACAGAGCCAACGACTAGTCCGATACTTTAGTTTTTCCTTAATTTAAATCCAATTAATTCATTTCTTAATCTAGACAATAATTTTCATTCCGCTGATACAATTCTAGCCCTTAAATAAGCAGTTTTATACAATTAAGTCCTTCCATCATCATTTTGCAAAATTACCCCAACATTTTAACCTTTATGCAATTAGTTCCTAAACCTAAAACTTACAAATTAACCACAATTAAACAAAGTTCATGCTAACCGAGTTTCATGGGGTTCCTAAAAAGCCTATATTCATCAAAATTTCAAATTAACTCCAATGAATTTTACTCTTTTAAGAAATTAATTCGTGAACATTAAAATTACTAAAAACTACTATACAAAATAAGCTTATTTATCAACCAAGCTTAATATTCTATAAATTAAGTTCACAAACACACTTTAACCATTCATGGTAAATCCTAAAAGTTTTAACAGTTTCACGAATTGACCCCCAAGTTGCTAGATTAAGTTAAAACATTCACAAAAGTATAAAATTCATTATAAACGGGTCAAAATCACTTATCGTGCATGAACAAGTGTTGAACAAAGCTATCCAATTTCTCTAATGGAGGATTCAACTATGGTAAATTAAAGGAAGAAGATGATGACAATAGATTTTGTCATCATTTGTTTTAAATTTCCAAATAATTACAAAATTAACCTTTTAAATTAAACAAAATTTCACCAAATGCCAACCCACAACCGTCCGCTATCTAATGTTATAGGATATTTACCATTTAAGTCCACTTGTTTATGTAACACCCCAAACCCGGCCTAGAAGTTAGGCCCAAATCTGGCGTCACATTGAAGAGTTTTTTGAAAACCATGCGTTCATTAGAAACCCTTCTTAAAGAATTTAAAACTTTCTACCATGTAAAACCTCAGATTTCGTTTTCTTATCTTCAGAACGTAGTTTATTAAAAGTCATTCTCTTGAAAAATCATTATTACTTTCAAAACCTTGATTGTTGCAGAAGTTTGATTCAAACATTTGCGAATACGTGATATTTTGAAAACAGTGGTTATAGTTTTAAAAACCCGTGTTTAACAGAGTAGCAGTATGTAATTTAAAGAAATACCAAATAAAAGTTAAAAAGAAAAACCCAATGGCCTTATTACAAAAGTTATTAACCCAATAATTTAAAATAAATAAATTAAACTAAAATCGCTAAGTTTAGTCTTTAAACCATATCCGATGTGTGGCCACCTCCGAGTTCTCCGCAGCTCCAAATCCTCTAAGGCTGGGGATTACCTGCACAGTTAAAAATGGGGTGAGTTTACGAAAACTCAGTGGGTAATCCCCTATTAAGGTAACAGTCTGGGCCCGAGCCCATACGGTATCAGTCTGGGCCTAAGCCCTATTCGGTAATAGCCTAGGCCTAAGCCCTATTCGGTAACAGTCTGGGCCTAAGCCCCAAAATCGTATCAATGCAATGAACATGTACCCAATCCATACCAACCAAACTCTCCACCCGTACCAACCAATCTCTTCATGTGGGGACCATGTCAACCCACCCAACCAACACACCAAGCTTAGCACCGGTTGCGGCGCTAAGTCAACAGAACTACTCAGTGCCGTGAACAGAATGGCTTGGCACCGTGAACAGAACGACTAAAATCCATAAATAGAATGGGTATCAACCATAATCAGGATGGCACAGAGCCATAATCAGGATGGTACAAAGCTATCAGTAACCGTAATAAGTTTGGCACATAAGCATTAGCGACAGTAATATAATCGGTACGCAGCCACGGGTCATTATGATTGACACAGAGTCATCAATATATATGTTAGGCACATAGCCACGAGTAAATACGATTGGCACAAAGCCATAATTTTCACAGAAAGGCTAAAAGCCTTGTACAGAACGGCAATGGGCCGTACACTTCCTTCGTAACTTTGTCCCAACCCCATGCAATATGTCGTGTATGTCATGCTCAATCATTACACGTGTATGCAAAATGGCCAAACTTAGTAACAATCATTTAAACATGCAATAAAAGAATATCAGTCATACAACCACAGTCAAATTAGTCAACTCATCGTCTAATTCAGTCATTTACCCACAAGGGCAAAATAGTCATCTTACCCTATAAGGGTATTTCGGTAATCGTACCCTTCAGGGTTATTTCAGTAATTTTATAAACTTAGGGTATTTTGGTAATTTCGCAATCGAGGGTATTTCGGTAATTTTACAAATCGAGGGTATTTCGGTAGTTTTACAAATTGAGGGTATTTTAGTAATTTCACAAATCAAGGGTATTTCGGTAATTTCCCAAACTGAGGGTATTTCGATAATTTTGCAAACCAGGGTATTTCAGTAATTTTACAAGCCAAGGATATTTCGATAATTTTGCAAATTGAGGGTATTTTGGTAATTTCATAAATCGAGGGTATTTCAGTAATTTTTCAAACTGATGGTATTTCAGTAATTTTGTAAATCAAGGTATTCTAAACAGAGATAATGATGCGATTGGGCCTTAGGCCCATTCTCGGCCCAAATGGGCCCACACGCTCGTGTGACCCATTTAGCCCAAAATCTAGCCACAGAAATGAGATTCACATGGTCCAGTCTAATATTTACTACACAATCATACAATTTATTCATATGGGCCCAGGGGCCCATTGGCCCTACATGGTCCCTTTCGACCCAAACATCCTAAACCCACAAGAACACTCATGATGGCCTCAACTATCGCGTCGAAGCCCCTACACATTCGCTCGCACGCTCGTGTGGCTACCATCGCCGTGTGACCGGCATTTCGGCATTTGCCGCTCTACAACTAGAGTAGTGCGAAATACACACCTGATAGGAATCTGAAGCTAATCCGCGCTCCGAACACTCCTATGCCCAAACGCCAACCAAGGTATGCTTACTCTCCTCATAGATTGCTCTATTTAAAGCCAGCTTCTTGCCCACTCTCATGCTAGCTTCCCGATGTGGGATTCCTCATTCAGCAGAGTTTAATTACAACACATCCACCTGTCGTCCCAACTTAGAAAAATAAATATCCCTTTTTTCTTGCAATGGGATTCGAACCCTTGCCCTCTCTTATGCTTCAGACGCTACATGCCACCACAACACAAGCTCCTTTTGTGACTTAGAACACGCGCAACTAAATATAAGCTTATGGGCCAAAGTCTAAGTTCATTTAAAAAGAAATCAAAATGAAATGCAAACGCCAAGACTTGAACCTTGGACCCTTTGCTTGTAACATCCCCAAACCCGGCCCATTCGTTACGACCGAATCTGGTTATGTTAGTGCGGAAAAGACGGTGGAAAATCTATTTAACTTAGAAAAATTTAGTAAAACTTGCTACCTTTTGAAAAATCCATGTTTATTTAAACTTATGAGTAAAACTTTGTTATTAAAATATACTCATTCTAAAAGATTAATATATACAAGCCAAATTGAATAAGTAGGTTGGAAAAATATAATCATCTTCACATAGTGTTTCTAATTCTTCAAACCATAATAAATACTAATAAAATAATAACAAAAATAAATAAGAGTCAAAAGGCCTTTATTACATATTCTATTTAAAACCAAATACTTAAAGTAAGCCTAAAACGTTTAATCTCTTCTTCTGCATGGGCCACCATGTGTCCTCTCCGAACCCGATCCAACTATGCGTCACCTGAAATGTTAGAAAAATGATGGGGTGAGTCATAATGACTCAGTGCATAATCAAAACACAGATTTCCCGCGTATGGGCTTGGCCCCATACCAAACAATTCACATAGCAAGTCATGCCCATATGCATCTCAGCCCCACCCATTGTCCAACCGAACACCAACCTTAGCAGACTCCCTGCCTAAGGCCGTGGGAAAACTCCCCACCGATCACATTATGATCCATAACATCTTACCTTGGCAAGCTCGCTGCTCAAGGCCGTGGCTGAGCCACCGATCAACCCAAGTGATCACAATATCGCAATCTGCCTACGGTGATGCACATAGCAATCAACCGCCGAGACGGGCACCTAGCCAACATCTCCCTTGAGGTAGCACAAAGCTAACCAACAAGCGCTAATGTAGCCGGAGCTATCATTAGACCACGTACACCTTGTGTACACTTCCTCCTTCAATCCAATCCCATACCCATGTGTCAATAAATCATGCAAGAATATCATATAGAGTGAGTATCTATCACTTATCACTACCACATTGTACATATATAAATGTATATCAAGATTAACTTACCATCACCTGTTACTCATCACTTATGCCATTAAAATCAGCCTCCACACATAATACATATGTAATCACATTTAACAACCAACAATCGCAGAAATAGTGCGTTGATTACGCACCTTATTACTAGCACAAACGATCAACTGCCGAAATGCTGCTTGACTAACTCTCTGCCGAAACACCACCGAGTTCGATTGTGGAAGCTTGACTGAATACCACAAACCCCCAAAGTGCCTTCACTAACCGATTGCAAACCGAGGCCCGAAGATCTACTTCCAATATTTGGCAAAGGTAAGTTAAACAATAGAAAGGGATTTTGGCACAGAGGTAAGGTGTAGGTTTGGCTAACAATGGAAGAAAATCAATGGGAAAGGGAATAGGGGTTTCGGCCAAAGAGGTTTGAGAAGATAAAGAAAGGTGTCTAGATGCTTTCGGTTTTGAAGAAACAAGGAAGGGATAAAAGAAAGAGTGACAGATTCGGCCATTTGGAAAATGTGAGAGCAAAAGAATTTGGAGAAGGAAGTTTCGGCAACCAAAGGAATTTTGGGAAGCAAAATTCGGCAAGGGAGAGAAAGCAAATGGTGAAAATAAATGAACACCTCCCCCCTATTTATACTAATCGGCCAAGCTCCAAGCTCCCAAAAAAAAAAAATCCTCAAAACTCTCCTAAAACACCTCCCTTCCATCCATTCAAAAAGATTTGAAAAAGTCAAACCTATCTAGCCAAATTCAAAAAGAGAAGACCAAGTCTTCCTCCACCTTTTAAGCCTTTCAAAACCGTCCAACCCCATGCCAAGTTGACGCAAAAACAAAGCCTTCCTGTTGCCCTTGCGAATCGAACCTGAGACCTTTACCAGCTCCCCCTTGAGGCGTCACTTCCCATGCCTTATGTGGCGCCTCCTTGCCACTCTGCCAAGCCACTCTTTGTGCCAAAACTCCACCAAAAATTCTCTTAAGGCCCCTTCCATCCAAGCTCCCCCTTTTAGCCCCTAAAACTAAAAATTTTCCAAAGTCTTCCCCATTAATCTGAGCATTCTAAAAACCCCAAAACACATCCAAGCACACCCAAGAACCTTCCAACACCTACATTATACTCAAACCGCATAGCCCCTAAACCAGGGTGTTACAATTCTACCCTCCTTAAAATAATTTCGTCCTCGAAATTACTTGGCTAGACTAACACCATGCTTCCGCTGCGCAACTCTGATCTTAAAGAGCTAACATACTTAAGGTTCCAATACTGACATCCTGCCTCTACCACACCCACGAGTATTGCGACCACGCCCCCTAGAACTCATCTCTATCGTCACGATTTAATCTGTTTAAAAAGTTTTATGGATTAGAAATTCTTGTTTCACTGTTTATCCACGAGCAATTTTATGCATAGAAGTTTCCGAGAGTAGTTCTTTCGAGCAATCAAGTTCCATTTCCTACCCAGGGGTAATTTCGTCATTTTTCCTAAAGAGGGGTATTTTGGTAATAACTCAGAGTCAATTTTGAAAATAGTTTTCCAACTTCAAAATTTACAAAATCTCAGGGGTCGTATTGAAAATTTTGTTTCTCAAACAAAGTGTGTTGCAAAAATTTCAAAAAGTAGGGTCATTTTTGTAATTTTGGAAATCATGGGCATTTTCGTAAATTCTCCAAATCGGAATACCATTGTATTTCATAAAATAGGGTTTTCTGATATTTTGTAAAATAGGAATATTTTAGTAAAAGTCGAGGATCATATGAAAATTTAGAAACCAATGGCATGTTGGAAATTTTATCAACCAGGGGTATTATCATAAATTTCCACAAACCAGGGTATCTTAATATTTGAAAACTCGAAATTTTGGTATTTTACAGAGTAAAGATCATTTTATCAAAAGCTGAGGGTAGTATGGTAATTTTACAAAATAGGGGTATTTTTGTAATTTTGCCACTAGGGCATTTTTGGTAATTTTGTAAATCGAAAAACGTCCTTCATCAATCAAATTTAAGGTTTATAAACCAAAAGGGTGAAATTTTAAAACGAAGGGTTTTGAAAACAGCAAGACTACTTCCCTTTCGGGTTTTAATAATCGGTTTAGTCTATGAACAAGTCCTCTTGGTTAAGGTGAACCGTGGCTACGCACCAGGTAGGATTCGAGTAAAGAGGAGGTGAGTCGCTAGGACTGCTTAAATACCAAGCTCTTACTGAATGCCACTCCTAGACATGCGTACAGTGGTTACCACACCTTAACTCGGCGACATGTTTCACAGGTTTGTTTAAGAGCTTTAAATCTTATGCATGTGTTTGAGTAGACTAATCCTAAGGTCCAATAGCCCTAAAAAACTAATCTACGAGCCCAAATAAACCCATTATAATAATACACATAAACAAAACACTTCAAAAGTCCGAAGTACTTACCTGGCGGACTTCGGGCCGGAGACACAGGTGCCATGCCAGAATAACCTGAAAACTTTTTATTAAATCCCACATTTCAAAAAAACCCATTTTGAAAACTGTTTCGGGCCCAAAACCCTCAAAGCCGAGTTTTGAACCGGGCTCTGATACCAAACTGTAACATCCCCAAACCTGGCCCATTCGTTACGACCGAATCTGGTTATGTTAGTGCGGAAAAGACGGTGGAAAATCTATTTAACTTAGAAAAATTTAGTAAAACTTGCTACCTTTTGAAAAATCCATGTTTATTTAAACTTATGAGTAAAACTTTGTTATTAAAATATACTCATTCTAAAAGATTAATATATACAAGCCAAATTGAATAAGTAGGTTGGAAAAATATAATCATCTTCACATAGTGTTTCTAATTCTTCAAACCATAATAAATACTAATAAAATAATAACAAAAATAAATAAGAGTCAAAAGGCCTTTATTACATATTCTATTTAAAACCAAATACTTAAAGTAAGCCTAAAACGTTTAATCTCTTCTTCTGCATGGGCCACCATGTGTCCTCTCCGAACCCGATCCAACTATGCGTCACCTGAAATGTTAGAAAAATGATGGGGTGAGTCATAATGACTCAGTGCATAATCAAAACACAGATTTCCCGCGTATGGGCTTGGCCCCATACCAAACAATTCACATAGCAAGTCATGCCCATATGCATCTCAGCCCCACCCATTGTCCAACCGAACACCAACCTTAGCAGACTCCCTGCCTAAGGCCGTGGGAAAACTCCCCACCGATCACATTATGATCCATAACATCTTACCTTGGCAAGCTCGCTGCTCAAGGCCGTGGCTGAGCCACCGATCAACCCAAGTGATCACAATATCGCAATCTGCCTACGGTGATGCACATAGCAATCAACCGTCGAGACGGGCACCTAGCCAACATCTCCCTTGAGGTAGCACAAAGCTAACCAACAAGCGCTAATGTAGCCGGAGCTATCATTAGACCACGTACACCTTGTGTACACTTCCTCCTTCAATCCAATCCCATACCCATGTGTCAATAAATCATGCAAGAATATCATATAGAGTGAGTATCTATCACTTATCACTACCACATTGTACATATATAAATGTATATCAAGATTAACTTACCATCACCTGTTACTCATCACTTATGCCATTAAAATCAGCCTCCACACATAATACATATGTAATCACATTTAACAACCAACAATCGCAGAAATAGTGCGTTGATTACGCACCTTATTACTAGCACAAACGATCAACTGCCGAAATGCTGCTTGACTAACTCTCTGCCGAAACACCACCGAGTTCGATTGTGGAAGCTTGACTGAATACCACAAACCCCCAAAGTGCCTTCACTAATCGATTGCAAACTGAGGCCCGAAGATCTACTTCCAATATTTGGCAAAGGTAAGTTAAACAATAGAAAGGGATTTTGGCACAGAGGTAAGGTGTAGGTTCGGCTAACAATGGAAGAAAATCAATGGGAAAGGGAATAGGGGTTTCGGCCAAAGAGGTTTGAGAAGATAAAGAAAGGTGTCTAGATGCTTTCGGTTTTGAAGAAACAAGGAAGGGATAAAAGAAAGAGTGACAGATTCGGCCATTTGGAAAATGTGAGAGAAAAAGAATTTGGAGAAGGAAGTTTCGGCAACCAAAGGAATTTTGGGAAGCAAAATTCGGCAAGGGAGAGAAAGCAAATGGTGAAAATAAATGAACACCTCCCCCCTATTTATACTAATCGGCCAAGCTCCAAGCTCCCAAAAAAAAATCCTCAAAACTCTCCTAAAACACCTCCCTTCCATCCATTCAAAAAGATTTGAAAAAGTCAAACCTATCTAGCCAAATTCAAAAAGAGAAGACCAAGTCTTCCTCCACCTTTTAAGCCTTTCAAAACCGTCCAACCCCATGCCAAGTTGACGCAAAAACAAAGCCTTCCTGTTGCCCTTGCGAATCGAACCTGAGACCTTTACCAGCTCCCCCTTGAGGCGTCACTTCCCATGCCTTATGTGGCGCCTCCTTGCCACTCTGCCAAGCCACTCTTTGTGCCAAAACTCCACCAAAAATTCTCTTAAGGCCCCTTCCATCCAAGCTCCCCCTTTTAGCCCCTAAAACTAAAAATTTTCCAAAGTCTTCCCCATTAATCTGAGCATTCTAAAAACCCCAAAACACATCCAAGCACACCCAAGAACCTTCCAACACCTACATTATACTCAAACCGCATAGCCCCTAAACCAGGGTGTTACATTGCTTCCTCTATGGCGTCACTTCCTTGTCTCCCTTATGGTGCCATTTGCCACTAGACCACAACTCCTTTTTGTGTCTTTTTTCTCCGCATTTTATTCTTAAAGCCTACTTACTAACTCCCAGGGTTTTATTCACCTAAAACCAAAATTTTTCTTAAAGCCCAGGTTTGAACCTGGGACTTCATGGAAGCCCACTACCCTTCCAAAATCACTCACCTAATAGGTCCAACTTGCATTAGTGTCGTTCTCTTATTCTCAAAAATTTTAAACGCTCCCATGCCCAAGGCCCAATAGGCCCAATTTTACTAGGCCCAAATTCAGGGCGTTACTGTTTATCTTTCTCTAGCCATTTGACAACTGTAACTAATAAGAACTTGATTTTGCAACTTTTACTATTTAGTCCTTTTCACTTAATTAACTATTTAAATGTTAAAATTTCTTAACCAAATTTTAATATGACTCTAATAAATGCTCATACACATTAAATAAATAATAAAATATTGATTCTCTTATCGGAATCATGATCTCAAAACCATTGAAAATGAGTTGTTTCAGTTTATTTGCATCAACCACATATATGTAGATATGCATATGTATATATATTATGTATTGAACCCAAATCATAAAACTACAAACAAAATTTGTCGCTAGTCTACGACTCTCGTCTTTGCCTTCTCTTGCGACAGCCCAACATCAATTTTAGATATGTTTGATAATTCAATAATAAAAACAATATCAGTTTACATCAAATTCACGTCAAATACATAGCCAAACATAGTTTTCATTTTATTCAATTTATTTCCTATATCCGAGATACTCATATTTTCCATATCTAACATTGGATCAAAATCCGATTTCACATTCTTTCATTAGGAATCTTATACTTTCTATCTATAGCATAATTTTATGATTATTTTCAGTTTATTCTATTAAGTCCCTAATGTTACCAAGTTATTTAACAAGTTTAGCTTACTTTCTAATTTAGCCCTTATCAAAATCTAAGCCTACTAACAACCAATTTCTTCAATTCAAGCTCAAAATCATCAATTTCATTTTTGTGGCAACTTGCTAAACATCAAATAATTGAATAAATTAACATATCGGTTAGCTAAATCTAGCTCCCATGATTCAAAATCCATAAATTCTTAAATAAAAATGCTTAATTACCTGGGTAAGTTGGACCAAATTGGAAAAGAGAAAAACCATCTACTTTCTTCAACCATGGACGACAATGCTTGACTAGAAATATGGTTCTTTATCTTTTTCTGCTAAAAATTGTTTATATATAATCAACTAAGGTGTCATTAATTTTAACTAACTTAGTTTATTATTTATTAATCTTATTTACTTAATCAATTAACATTATTAATCATATGTAAGTGGATTACCATCAACATCCACTAACTTATATTTAAAAAATTAATTAATTGATCATTTTAGTCATTTCGATAATTGTTATCTAGGTCCCTAAGCATTTTCTCAATTAAACTCAATTGCAAGGTAGACTCAAGTTTATCACTACTTTCAACTAAATGACTTTCTCTACTATCCTTGAACCACAAATTTTGTCCAGTATGGGCTCGAGCAACATGAACCAAGTCATAGAATAAAAATGATATATTTACTTTCAGTGGGGACATAAATTTTCTCTCTAAACTGGTAATTGTTTGTAATTCTCAGAAAATAAAATTTATTCTTTGTAAGTAAATTACCATTAATTTCTACCAGAATAATGATGTATGAAATGTGTGTAAATAGCTCTACCAGTGCTCTCTCTATATAGAGAAAACTACAAGAGTTCTGGTTGAATAAATCTTGAATAAATAATATTATTTTTATAAAAAAAACACTCCTACTCTAGTAGTAAGAGA
Organism: Gossypium australe; assembly: GCA_005393395.2. Lineage (NCBI taxonomy): Eukaryota > Viridiplantae > Streptophyta > Magnoliopsida > Malvales > Malvaceae > Gossypium > Gossypium australe. The sequence continues at coordinate 88,261,475 of CM016622.1, read as the reverse complement.
GAGGGGCAGCGGCACACCCTTATATTTACTAGGGTTTTTCGCCCCTTGTCATACACAAGGTCATATTGGGCCTTTCATGTATTTGGTCCAATTGTATCTGTTTCCTAGACTTTTAGCTCAACACTTTATAATTTATTCAACTCAATATTTATTTCTATTACCCAAAACATTATTTAATCAATTAATTAAATTAACTAAATTAATTTATCAATCAAATATTTTTCTCAACCCAATTCTAATTTCATTAAAGTCATAGAAACTTTATCGTAATAGAACCTATGAGGAAATATATTTAATTTTCTTATTCAATTGAATTTATAATGACTAATTAATTTAATTCCATCTTCGAGCTTAAATTATTTAATTATAATTAATTAAATAATAATCTGAAGAAACTTCATCGATTTTTCTTACTTCATCAATAGTGATATATGCAATCTATTTTTCTTACTTCATCGATTCCATTCATTTCTATTTATTGATTTTACATGCAATTGGCTTATGGTTATCTCGAGCTAACGGAGAGGCCAATTGGACATATATAATAAGGTCTCAAATAATTTATAATTAAGTTTATTTTTTTCCTATTAGTTATAACACTATTTAATCCCGAAGCCATTCTACTAAAGTATCAAGACCGAGCTCTCCCTTATTATGTAACACCCCAAACCAGGTCTATGCGTTTAGACGAGATTTGGTTTGTCACACCAGTCGAACTTCCATTTAAACCTCTAGTGATTAAAGTAAAACCATACTACAAAACCTTTTGGAAATAGAGTTTAATAAAAATTTAAAATAATGATTTGAAGTTGATGATCTAAGAAAATGCTTGATTGAAAATCTTATCATTGAAATATAAAAGTCAAAACCTTAAAATAGTTTTCTTTTTTTAAAAAAAAAATTGAAAGAATTTAAAAGAGTAATTTAAGTGTTCAAAATGTTATAAAACACTATATTTCAGGAAAACTTTAAAAATTTAACATAAGTCCATACTGAAAGTCTTAAACAAAATTAAATCCATCCACACAATAAAATCCATAAAACATAATTAGAGGCCTTATTACATCAACCCAAAATAGTAATTAAAATAAGTAACTAAATTAAAGTTCATAGTTTATAAAACCCATGCTTGTAGTATGGCCTCCACCAAGTCATCCCCGACCCAAGTCCACATCAATTTCCATTACCTGAAATGGATAATAAAATGGGGTGAGTTACAAAGAACTCAGTGTGCAACTCACTTACCATCTTTGTTGGGCCAGACCATCGAGACATTAATTTGGGCTTGAGCCCAATCACAGATTTAACAGTATGATATAAAGTAACAAAAAATAAAATGCATGTAAAATGATTTTCCCAACCAAGCCTAATTTCCATCCGCTACACACCCCCGTACCAACCAACACACCTGTGGGGATCAAGTCAACCCACCCCGCCAAACACACCAATCATAGGCATTAAGCCTTTGAAATAATATTGTAATGCACTACCGAACTAGATTGTGACATTGTCACCGAACTAGAGGCATTTAGCCAAAATTTGTGGCAGAGCCACCGAACTAGAGGCATTAAGCCAAAATTTGTGGCAGAGCCACCGAACTAGATTCATGGCCACAGGCCTTACTTCTTTCCATCATATATCCCGTCCCATGCAATTATGTATGCATAACAAACTTTATTCATATAACAATTTATCAAATAATTCATAACATAAATGGGTCTTATAATTAAACCTTTTTATTTGGGCCTATTAAACAAAATAGTACTTAGCCTTTTTTAACAAACTAGCGAACTTTGGCCCATATAACGAACTAGAGTATTTTTGGCCCATATATCGAACTAGAATATTTTTGGCCCATATTTCGAACTAGAGTATTTTTGGCCCATATAATTATCAATCTAGTAGTTTACAGCCCAATTTATCGATCTAGCAGTTTTATGGCCCAATTTATCGATCTAGCAGTTTTATGGCCCAATTTATCGATCTAGAAATTTTATGGCCCGATTTATCGATCTAGCAATTTTATGCAAATTTCTCGGTTTAGCCGTTTTCATGCATTTACACAAAAGTACTAATTACTACAAAATTTTCGATTTGGTCATCTTTACGATTTATCAAAATACTTACGGTTTGATAATTAACCCGAGAGATAAGTGTGAAGTTACACACCTGGTTATAGTGAGAACTAGACTTTCCCGCTCGTCAACACCCTCGGATCTTTGAACCACTTCTACTCGCGGTTTCTCCCTGATTGATGGTTCGTTAACCGAATCAAATCCACGAACAAATAGTGGTTCGGGAGTACGAACGACTTCGAACAGTTGATTCTCCTCGGATGAACGTCCGCAACCCGGTGGAAAATCTCGGATTTCCGAAATAGCCCTTTGTTTATACTTAGGGGGATTAATGGAACCTCCCCTCCTTCGAACACTATACACCACCCTTTTCTTCTCTATTTTGATTGTCTTCAAAGACAAAAGATCATTAATCCAATCTACTATTACATCGAAATATGACTAAGGGTTTAAGGGGTGAAATTTTGCTTACCACAAAGATCCTTGTTCCAAAATATGAGAATCGAACAAAACGATCCTTTATCACCTTAAATCGATTCCAACGTTCTAAGATACCCATGAACACTTGATTTCCGATCTTTCGTTACCGCACTAACGGATAATAAATAAAACGTTAATAGGATGAACCATAATTTCGATCTAATGAGATCCTCTTACCACCATCAATATTCGGCCAAAATAAAAATTAACTAAAAGAACTCTTACCTAACGTCCACGATTGAAAAGGGATGATTGAGAAAGATGTTTGTGAAAGATGGAGGATTTGGCTATATGACCAAAGGAATAGAAAAATGATTCGGCTATGGGTACATCAACATTCGGCCAAAGGAAAATAATGGAGAAAATATGTGTGTCAAGAATAAAAGGTGAGAGAAGAATGATGATGATGTTGTTTCGGTTTTCAAAGAGAATGAAAGAGAAAGAAAGAAAGAGATGAGTTTTGGGAGCAATGTATATTCGGCAATGGGGAGAAGAAAAGAAAAGAATGGCTTTTTGGTATAGGTGATTTCGGCACTAAAAGAAAAGGCACACAAAGCAAATGCTAAAGTAATAAGCAAAAATGACCAGTCACAAGATTAAGGCTTACCAATGTTCAATTTCGGCCAAAGAGAAAGGTAGGGAAAAGAAGTGTAAAACTATGCACAAAATGCTAAGAATGAGCAAACTAATCCTAGCCAACTACTAGCATTTTCGGCCAACCTCCCCCTAGCCACTATGCCGTCCAAATTCATTGGTCAAATGACCATGAATTTGTTTCCAAAACATTTTCCTTGATACTTGCCCCATGTCTCCATATCTTTCCATAAGTTCTTGATTCCATACCATATGTTAACACTTACCTTATTCCTTAATCTACTAACCAAAAATAACAAGGTCAACACTTACCATAAATGTGCTTGGCCGACACTTACCATAGAAGAGAAAAAATAAAAGTTGTCAAAATGCCAACCAAGGGATTCGAACCTCTCCCTTCATGCACTAACTTATGCGCCATTACCACCTTACCAATTACTCAACTTGTGATTCATATTGACATTTAAATTAACTTAAGTGTCAATGTCATATGATCCACTTCATTAAATTCTTAAAACTAAAAATTATTCCTTACCCAAATTATGCTATACTCTTCTTCAAGGCTATAATAATCACGAAAAAGAAGTAAAATTTTTTCCTTCATAATCTAAACACCAAAACATGCAATAAATCGATACTTGAATTTTTAGGGTGTTACATATTATATACCATTATGAAAGCTACTTAATAAAATCTCATTCAATAACCTTGTCATAAGTGTGCTACCCTCATAGGATACCCTTGATCTCTTTGGATAAATTTATTCTCCTAATATGGTTCTATTTTATCTCATAATAACCAATATATCGTCCTTCATGAAAAGTCAATTGCTATGAAATACTAATTAAATTATTTATCATAAAGACAAATGCAATAGTAATTAAATATTCTTTCATGTAATGCCAATGATAGAATATCATTTACCCCTTCATTGGGCTATGATTTCCATTGTTGTGGAATAATACTACACACTATAGAAGTCGTATATCCAACATGCTAACTTTTGATTCCTTATTTATTTTAACAAAATCTTTTATTTACATCAAAGTATATGAGTCACGCATACATAGTTAATCATCCATTAAATATTAATGTATGTCACACTATGAACATCACAAGTTAAGAAATCCACAAACAGATCAATGATTGATTCTACTTGGGTCTTGTCTGATGTACTATCAATCTAGTCAATCTCATCTATGTCGTTATCTTCTGGGAGTCATCTGCTCTGATACCCAATACAAGGTATCTTCTCAATTGGACTTGATAGACAACATATTATTCTTACAATCAGTTTGCATGTTTTTTATTAGACTAAGGACATGTTTAGATTATCCACTAATATAAGTTGTCTTTTCCTATTATGATCCGACCACGTAATATCGCTTAGTATTAGTTAAAATTTAGTTAATTAGTAAGTTAATATTTACTTTAATTTTGTTTTGCGTGTAAAAATGGTTGAGGATAATATACAAAGAATATTAATATAACTAATGAACATTTTATTACACCAATTTGTTCAAAAAATACAAATATACATTGAAGAAAATAATATACTAAGGGAACTAGATCCAATAGTCAAATGAGTTAAATTCTAAAAGCTTTCTTCTAGGATTGTTCAATTGGCAAAAGTTTGTTGTTGAGTGATTCTCATCGTGAATTTACGTCAGGTGAAATTTGTGGTTTGAAGTTGTTCTTAGACTATTTCAGCTACCTTTTCAAGGATTAATATATATATATATACTATGTGTTCTATTCAAACACTAAAGTTAAAATTAGTCTAGAGTTAGAATTATCATCAAATTGATTTTATTTAATTTATTTCATGTTTTTGTTATTTTAAATGTTATGTTCATTATTTCTATTATATTAAAATTTCCTTGCTATTGTTTAAACCCTAATTTTATTTTTCATGCAACATTATGAAATTTTTGGGCACGACTTTACCCTCACAGCATTGGTCTAAATCTATTTTAATTTACCAAGTCTTCATGGAATTCAAGCCTACTACTCTACCTACAGTTCTAAATCTATTTTTAGGTGTAGGATATTTAAATTGGTGGATTTGGCACCCATCAGTTAATGAAATCTCATAAATTATTCACATTGATGTATATGGCCTAACGAACATTAGTGTGCAAGGAAGATATGCATAATACATAACCCTTACAAATAATTATTCTAAATATGAAAATGTCTACCAAATGCATCTCAAGATTGAAGCTTTTGAGAAATTTCAAGAATTTTATATAGAAATGTAGAACTAATTAGGTTTATCCATTAAGACAATTCAGTCTAATCAAAGTGGAGAATATTTGTCTAATGAGTTCTTAGGACACCTCATTCAGAATGGGATTTTATTCAAATTATCTACACCTAGAACTCAACAAAATAATGGTGTAGTAGTGAGAAGGAATGAAACCTTGTTAGACATGGTTCGTTTAATATTATGTTATTCATAACTACTAATGTTATTTATGGGATATGCATTATAAATGACTTGTTACATTCTGAATGATGTACTAAACTATACCAACACCTTAAACTCCATACAATAAGTGGCATTGCAAAGCGCCCTGCCTAAACTTTTTTAGGATATAGGGATGCTTTGGATAAATGCAAGACATTCGAAGTGAATAAAATGTGGGTTATATTATAACCCCAAAGGACCAAATGGTCAATATGTCAACTTTTGTGATGTTCCTAAAGGAAAGTTACATGAATGAATTTTAACATTAAAGTAAATTAATACTTAAGTAGTTTTTTGGAAATAGTGTAAAATCCCAAGTTTTGATCTTGGATCTCACTCCTAATGAAAGACCTAGAAACAATCAATAATATAAGGAGCCTCAATGTAGTTGAGATTCTCTAAGAGATTGAATTTCTTCACGTAAGATGATCAGGTTTATTAAATGAAAACCATTGAATATGAAGAAGATGATCTACTCGCTTACGAAAATACTATGTAGGATGTTGATTCCAAGCTTTAAAAGAAAGCTATGAATGCTAAAATGGATTCAGTGAAATCCAATATTGTATTGGAACTTGTAGACTTATCGAAAGGGATAAAACTCATAAGGTGTAAGTTGATTTACAAGAGGAAAATAAATATGGAAGGAAAGATTAAAACCTATAAGGTGGACTTATAGCTAGGGGATACATGCAAAAAGAAGGCATCAATTACAAGGAAACCTTTTTGCATATAGAGATGCTCAAGTCTATTCACACTCTCTTATCCTTTGTAAAAACTTTTAATTATGAAAACTGACAAATGGATGTCAAAACCAAATTCTTGACTTGATATCTTGATGAAAGCATCTTTATGGGGAAACTTAGTGGATATATAGCTAACGACTATGATTATAAAAGTTTCAAGTTGCTAAGGTCCATAAATGGACTTAAGCAAGCATACTATTGATGGAATCTAATGTTTGATCAAGTGATTAAAATGTAGGGATTTGAGAAAAACATTGATGAACATTGTGTTTTTAGACATATAACCAAGGATGGAAAGGTGATCTACTTGGTATTTATATGTCGATGATATTTTACTCATTAGGAATGATGTAGGGATATTATCATCGAATAAACTATGGTTAACAAGACATTTCAACAAAAACTTAGCTGCCTATTTTTAGTGATATCGGAAGAGTGGTTTTGGGACCACAAATCTGACATGAAAATATTTATTTTATTATTATTTTAATTTCTACAGTATGTTAGTACTGTCGTATAAAAATTTTGTTAAGAAATTTTGTCATTTGCGTGCTTAATTTGGTGAAAAGGACTAAATCGTAAAAGGTGCAAAAGTTGAGTTCTAGTAGCTAAAGGTATCAAATGGCTATATAAATTTAATGTAAGAGCACTTAGGTGTTAAATATACCATTTTTGTGGCAGTGGACATTTACGGGTTTGGTTTTATTAAAATTATGAATAATTTTAAAGGACAAAATGGTAAATAAGTAAATAATGATAAAATAACTTAAGTAAAATGTATCCATTTTCTTCATTTTAACATCTTCAATTGATTTTAACAAGGGAAGCCATATCTAGGGTTCGGTCAAGCTACCAACACTTTCATGTAAGTGGCTTTTGTCCCATTTTTAATAATTTTTATGTTTTTGAAGTCATTGTAGCTTAATCTAGCTAACCCATGGACCAATTTGCAAAAATATTAAAGGTTTAGGGTTTTTTTTACTATTCTTGTATGGATTATGAATTTTGATGAAAGATTATGGGTCATTGTCATTAAATAAACAACTTTTGTAAAGTGATTTTTTGATGAAATTATCATTTAGGGACTTATTTGTAAACGTAGTAAAATACCATGATAAAATTATGAAATGTTGAGTTTTATGAGGTTGTATAAGTCCCTAGGAAATTTGGTGAGCTTGTAATGTGGATGAATTTGCATAAATGTTAATTTACGAGCTTAAGAACTAAATTATAAAGAAGTTAAAATAATAGCAACAAAAGTGTAATTTTGCAAAAGTATGAATTTTGGACTGAATTGAATAGAATGAATATTAAATGGATTGAATTTGCTTATTTAGATCAAGTGAAGCCTTGTACGGACCTGGATTGAGGGAAAGATAAAGTCTCAAATTATTTGATTCTATTTCGACATCTTTAAAGTCGAGGTAAGTTAGTATGTTTAAATAACGTTTTAATGTTATTTGATTTAAGTGCTATTATGCTATTTATCATATCATGTTACGATGGAAACCCAACAACATTACGACGACTATCAAGCCTCGTTTGAACCTTAGGAATATATAGGATACAAATGAAATGTAATTAGGGTTACCATGTTTTGGGTGTTGGTCTTGAATGTCCTACCGATGGCTGAGTTCTTGCATTTGTTGCGAATAAACGTCAAATTATGTGAGCAGCATCATATAGCTACATTCAAACGTCAGCTTGTGTGAGCAGACCCATTTATGGGTCGAGTGAGCATTAATATAGAGGAAAAGGAAAAGGAATGATTTCGACCATATGTTAGCACACTTTGTGTGAGCTTTCCACGTATCTGATATTATTCTAAGTGGTTCAACATGCATGTAAAGGGAAGGAAGGGTAAGTGTTCCGATTGACTATATTATGAACTTATGTAAAGGTAAGAATTAATGTTGATTAAAATATGTATAACCATGTTTATAGAAAGTATGAATTGAAATGTGATATATTCATGAAATCTGTCTTACCATGTGATGATTTTGGTTATGTGTTTAAGCACTAACTTGTGTTGTTGATGATGCTTAGGCTTGTGCCAAGCTATGTTAGATTGAGTCATGTCTATTTTATAAGATTTTGCATTGAAATGGTAAGTTATGTTCATGATTTACGAACTTACTAAGCATTATATGCTTACGTTGTTTCTTTCGTATGTTTTATAGATTATTGGAAGCTCAATCAGTTTAAAAGCTAGTCGGAGATCTATCATACTATCCAGAGATTATATCGGTAGATTTTGATGGTTTAGTCATGGTAATAATGGCATGTATGGGTGGACTTGTGCTTAATGATCTAGTTGTTATGTTTGGAATGTATATATGGTATTATGGTTGGTGTGCTTTTGGAACTTTAATGCCTTGATGGTTGATGTTGATACAAGTAAGTGGATGCATGTTTTGAACGACCAATTTGGCATTTTAGGATGTGATTTGGTATATGGTCAATTGTGTTATGTTTTGGAATGGAAATAAGAAGTTGTGTATGGTTATTTATGGACAAATATGCATATGCTTAGACATTTATGACGGTTGTGTTTGAGGTACCTATATGGCATATTGGTTGGATAAATAAATAGCCTTTTGAATTGGTCTTATTATACATGATTTGGGTATGTTTTAAGATCTTTATTATATGTGCAAGTTGCTTGTAGGTTCATGTTTGAATGGAAGAAAGAAATGGCTTGATTTTGGCCATTGTCTTGTCCACACGGCATAAGACACGGGCGTGTGTCTTAACCGTGTGTGACGCATGTCCATGTGACACTGCTGTGTGTGTAACACCCTAAACCCGACCTAGACCTTACGACCGGATCTAATGTGTCACATTGAAGTGTTGATCTAAAAACCAGTATTGTCGATGAAAGTTCGCGACTAAAGTTTTAAAACCCTTTTTAAATAATCGCTATTGAAAACGTTGGTGTTGAAAAAAATCAAAACATGTCGACTAACTATTGGTCACATCATTTGTTACAAGTTTATTAATCTGAATTAAAAACCGCGAAAGCTTTTCTAATTGTAAACCTTAAAATCTGAAGTGCATGATTTTCTTCGGAAACATTTATTATTTTGAAAACCCGTGTTTCCTAATCTAGCAAGTTGAAATAATAAGTTAAAACCAAATAAAAGTTAAACCTCAAATAGCCTTATTAAATAAATATATACCCCAAAATAAAATATTTAAAAGGCTAGATATAAATTAAAATACTCGTGAACATGTGGCCACCTCCGAGTCCCTTGCAGCTCCAAATCATCTAAGGTTGCGGATTACCTGAACAGTTAAAAGAAAATGGTGAGTTACGAGAACTCAGTGTGTTATCCCCTATCATGCAGTAACAGACTGGGCCAGAGCCCTATTTAGTACTAGTACAGTGTGGGCCTGAGCCCAATACAGTAGCAGTACAGAACAGTGATGCAACCCAACTCAATCCAGCCAACACACCACCCGTACCAACCAACACACCATGTGGGGACTAAGTCGACCAACCCAGCCAACACACCAATATCGCAGCATAGCTGCTAATAGTAACACAATAAAGCTGCTAATAATAGTAAATGTGGCCAAGCCACTAAAATCAGAACACGTGGCGAAGCCACTAGAACAGTAAAAACGTGGCAGAGCCACTAGTACAGTACTTTCTCCAAATCAGAATCCCAATCCCAATGCAGAATGTTGTCTCACAAATATTACGTGTATGCAGTATGTCATATTCATAACCAGTCGTATAGATATCATACACACATCAACTAAACTACCACTAAGGGTATAATGCTCATTTTGTCGGTTAGGGATATTTCGGAAATTCTACCCTACAAGGATATTTCGGTAATTCTACTCATTAGGGGCATTTCAATCATTTTACACCCTAGGGGTATTTCTATCATTTTACTCATTAGGGGTATTCGGTGCCGTTAATGACCTTTCCAAAGGCCTACAGTCGCCTCGAACGACTCGGATAACCTATATGGCCAAAATAATGTAATTGGGCCGAAGTGGGCCCACATGCTCGTGTGGCCTGTTCAGCTCACATTTCGTCACAGCTATGCGAACTTTGCAGCCCAATCAATTTTTAGTCACTTACCGTGGATTTCGTCCATGTGGGGCCCATTGGGCCCACATGGCCCCTTTCGGCCCAACGAGGCCCATTACGACCTAAGCCCACGAGAAAGTTCGTGGCGGCCTCTGCAGTCTATCGCCAACGATTATGGCTCAATTTATCCATACGAGTGTTCGTATGCTCGTAAGCCCTCAGAAGCCGAAGTTTCGACTTTTCGACTTTTGCCGATTCACAGTAGCAAACCAGGGAACACTTACCTAATCCCTCAGAACCGAAAACTGCCTTAAAAGAGTGGCACACGCGGATGGAGTGTTGTGTTCAATCTAAGAGAGAGTAAACTGAGAGAAGATTATTGAATAGCAATAATGATAATCCTAAAAGAGAAACCAGCAAAGTAACAAGAGACATCCCACTTGCTTACCCTAATATTCGAATTTGGTAACAAGGAGAAATAGTAATATTAGACTTGCCACAAAATGAACGTTTGAGAAGGTCTAGGCAGTGATAGACTTATCAAAGTTTTAGAAGGATAGAGGAGAAGGCAAGGTATTCAACTATTCACAAGACGAGAGGAATAGAAGAACTTACTTCGATTTAGCGAAAAAGAAGAAGAAGAAAAATTCCAAGTCAGTAGAGAGAAGATGTGCAGAAGAAAAGAAGGGTTTCAAGGGGAGAATTCGGCACTAGTATTGGTGTTAGGAAAAAGTGAATAACAGTTGGGAGAAAGAAAAAGTCCAAGAGAGAAAGACCGGAATGGTAAAAAATGCTACACGAGACGCCACAAAGAGAGTAACCCAAAATGAAAAGAAAGAAAAACTCAAAATGGCAGAGAAAAATATTTAGCTTCTACCCTCTCATCAAAAGCCGAAAATGCACTAAATGAGCTCCCCTAGTCAAAATTCCCCTCCTCTAGCTACCCAATTCGGCTATGACTCCCCCTCACACCTCAATCCCTCAAAACTCTCCACTGATTTCTCCTTGATTTACTCCAAACCTCCCATTGAAATCCATTCAAATTTGATGACCAAGTCTCTAACCACCTCTGCAGAGTTTGAATCAAACTCTACTTCTCACACCACAGAGTTATAAAATAAAACCTCTTAATTACATGCCATGGGATTCGAACCCAATCCCTCTTACATGCCCAACACGCCACTTGCCACTACAACACAAGATCTCTTGTGTCATAAAACAAACACAACTTAATATATGCCCTTTAAGCTAACATCCAGGTTCCCCAAAAGAGAAAAAATCAAAATTTTGCCAAAGGCCATACTTGAACCCAGGCTTCCTAAATACCCCCATACACACCCAAAATACTTAACCATTGAAGCAGACAAGAACTTTTTGTCAGGACATGAAAAATTAAAGACCCTATACTTTTGGGGCGTTACAATTCTACCCCCTAAAAGAAATTTCAACCTCAAAATTTACCTGGTCAGAATAGGTTAAGGTATTGTTGTTTCATCGCCTCCTCAGGCTCCCACGTGGCTTTGTTGGTACCATGATTGCACCAAAGCACCTTGACCAAAGGAACAGATTTCCTCCTTAATACCTTAACATCACGATCTAGTATCTACACCGGTTCTTCCTCAAAAGTCAGATCAGGTTTAACCTCAATCTCCTAAACCGGTACTATATGTGAGGGATCAGAGCCGTATCGCCTCAACATGGAGACGTGAAACACGTCATGTATCCTGTTTAACTCAGGAGGTAGTTCAAGTTGATAGGCGACCGGTCCCACACACTTGAATATTTGGTAAGGTCTGATGAATCTAGGGCTCAGTTTGCCTTTCCGTCCAAACCTCAGGATCTACTTCCATGGTGAGACCTTCAAGAAGACATAATCCCCCACAGAGTACTCTATCTCTTTCCACTTTAAATCAACATACGACTTCTGCCTATTAGATGCTTCCTTTAATCGATCTCAGATCAACTTTACTTTTTCTTCGATTTCAGAAACTAACTCTGGCCCCAAAACTCACCGCTCACCAAGTTCTGTCCAACATGTAGGGGTACGACACCTACGACCATATAACGCCTCGTATGGTGCCATATGAATACTGGATTGGTAGTTGTTGTTATAAGTGAACTCTGCTAGCGGTAAATAGTCTTCTCAACTGCCCTTGAAATCAATTTCATAGCTTCTTAACATGTCTTCCAATATTTGAATCACCCTCTCCGACTGACCGTCAGTCTGAGGATGGAATGCAGCACTGAAGTCCAACCTTGTACCCAAAGCCTCGTGTAACTTTTTCCAGAATCAAGATGTGAATCTAGGATCTCTGTATGAAATAATAGAAATTGGTACCCCATGCAGTCTCACAATCTCAGCCACGTATAACTTAGCCAACTTTTGCAGTGAATAATCAGTGCGGACCGGTATAAAATGGCCAGATTTAGTCAGTCGGTCAATAATAACCCATACTGAGTCTTTCTTAGTCGATGTGAAGGGTACCACACTTACAAAATCCATGGTTACCTTCTCCCAATTCCAGAGTGGAATCTTCACTAGCTGCAGTAACCCAGAAGGTAGTTGATGCTCAGCCTTAACTTTTTGACATGTCAGACACTTACCCACGAAATCAATAACCTCGCGTTTAAGCCTTGGCCACCAGTACAATTAACGCAGATCTCGATACAATTTCTTTCCACCAGGATGCATAGCATAAGGACTGCTATGCGCCTCTCATAGGATAGACTGCCTCAGATCAGAATCTCTCGGTATACAAACTCTCCTATGGAAACATAGTACTCCCTCACTATTCAGCCCAAAATCCTTCGTCTCCCCCTTCTCAACCAATTGGAAACGAGAAACCAGTGATTCATCCAACAACTATTTCTCCTTAATTTGATCAATCCAGGTCGATCTCACTTGGATTTTAGCCAACAAACTACCATCCTCAAACAAGATGAGATGAGCAAACATTGTTCTCAAATTAGATACAACCCTACGGCTCAGTGCATCGGCTACTACGTTAGCTTTACCAAGACGGTACTCAATCGAGCAATCATAATCCTTAAGCAACTCTATCCATCTTTGTTGCCTAAGATTTAACTCCTTCTGAGTAAGGAGGTACTTGAGGCTTTTATGGTCTGTGTAAATAATAGATTTCTCATCGTATAAGTAATGCCTCCAAATCTTTAGTGCAAACACCACCGCAGCTAACTACAAGTCGTGAGTGGGGTAATTCGCCTCGTGAGGCTTAAATTGACGAAACACGTACGCAACCACCTTACCCTCTTGCATCAACACATAACCCAATCCAGTGTACGACGCATCACTGTAGACAGTGAATTCCTTTCTAGACTCTGGTTGTATTAACACAGGGGCTTCAGTCAAAACTTTCTTCAATTTCTCAAAACTCTCCTACTGCTTATCGATTCAAATAAACATTACCCTTTTACGCAGTAACTTAGTCAGAGGTGCAGCAATCAGTGAAAACCCCTCAACAAAATGTCTGTAATACCTAGCCAGACCCAGAAAGCTTCAAATCTTAAATACTATCTTTGGTGGCATCCAATTTAATACGACTTTAATTTTTCGTAAATCAACCCTAATCCCCTTGGCAGACACCACGTGACCCAGAAGTGTCACTTCTCGCAACCAGAACTCACTCTTGATGAACTTTGTGTATAACTGCTTTTCCCTCAAAATTTGCAAAACGATTCAAAAATGTGCATCATGATCCTCCTCGGTTCTTGTATACACCAGTATGTCGTCTATAAACACAACTACGAACCGATCCAAATAGGGCTGGAATACCCAGTTCATCATATCCATGAAAGCAGCTGGTGTATTCGTCAACCCAAACGCTATTACTAGAAACTCATAATGACCATAACGATTCCTAAATGCAATCTTATACACATCCGCCTCCTTAACCCTTAGCTAATGCTACCCAAATCGAAGATCTATCTTAGAGAAAACCAAAACTCCTCGCAGTTGGTCAAACAGATCATCTATCCTCGGTAAAGGGTACTTGTTCTTAATAGTCAGTTTGTTCAGTTGATGATAATTGATGCACATGCGCATGGATCCATTTTTCTTCTTAACCAGTAGCACTGGTGCTCTTCATGGAGACACACTCGGCCGAATGAATCCTCGGTCCAATAACTCTTGAATTTGAGCCTTTAACTCGTCCATCTCCTTCAATGCCATCCTATAAGGGGCGATGAACACCAGAGCTGCTCCCGGTAGAAGCTCAATACCGAATTTGACCTCACAGTTTGGGGGCAACCCAAGAAGCTCTTCAGGAAATACACTGGAAACTCCCTAACAGTTTTGACATCTCCAACAGAAGGACCCTTAGAATCAGAACTGCTTTAATAAGCTAAGAGTGTCTCGCAACCCTTGCGAACCAGTTTCTTGGCCTTTAATGCTGAGATTACATTAGACAGATAATCTCCCCGCTCTCCTAACACAACCACCTCCTTATCCTCAGAAGAGTTCAACACCATACACTTAGCAGTGCCATCCAAATTCGCATGGTGTTTCACTAACCAATCCATGCCCAATATAAGATCGAATTTGATGAACGACAGTTCCATCAAATCCGCCGGGAAGACAACCCCTTGGACCTCTAGGGGCACGTCTCTGAACAACTTATTCACCCTAACTGACTGTCCCAGTGGACTTAACACAGTCATCTCACTATCAGTAATTTCAAACTGAAAACCCAGCGTCCCAGACACAGTGCATGCAACATACGAGTGTGTAGACCCAATATCAATTAAAGTAGTGTATGGTGTATTACAAATTAGGAACGTACCAGTTATGATGTCCGGGGCGTCGCCATCCTCTCGGCGAAGAGTAGCATAAACCAAAGTTGGTTGTCTCGCCTCAGTGTTACCAATACCTCTACCTGGTGCTCCACGTCCTCTTCCCAAACCATTTCCCCATCTGGCCTGACCCGGCCTCTCGGTGGCTGCTGGCCACCTCTCTCTAGTTGAACATGGCCCTAACCTATGGCTTGCATCTGAACAGGCCTCTGAGTACAGTTCTTAACCTGATGATCCATGGACCCACATTTGAAACACACCCTATTTTGTTTCTAGCACTCACCCTAGTGAGCTCTCCCACAATCTACGCAAGGCTGCAGTCTAACCAGAGTAACAGGAACTGCTCGGACTGACCCATCAAACTTGGCCTTCTTTACAGGCCTTCCAGAAGAACTTGAGGGCCTAGAATCCCTCTTATTTCTGCCCCTATCTTTCTAGCGGTTTTGACGCTCAAAGCACTTCACATCCTCAGCAATTTTTTCCTTTTCTACAAGGGCAGCAAAGTCTCATTCCCTCTATGGAGCTATCAGTACTCTTAACACATCTCAAAGGCTGTGCTTAAAATGCACACAACGTTCATACTTAGTTGCGACTATACTGCGAGCATAACGACTCAACCGTAAAAATTCTGCCTCATATACTGCCATTGTCTTATTCCCTTGAGTCAGGCTTAAAAATTCCTTTCTTCGAGCGTCCACATAACTTGCACCCACATACCTCCCTTGAAACGTCTTCTTGAAGAAATCCCATATCAAACGGTCAGCCTACGTACCTTCTTTCACAGTGAGCCACCATTCGTATGCCTCATCCCGCAGTAAAGACATTGCTCCCTTTAATTTTTGTTCCACAGTACAGCCAAGGTCATCCATTATCTGCTCGGTGGCCTCTAACCAATACTCTACTACATTCGGGGTTACCCCAGAAACACCCCTAAAGATCTCCACTCCATTAGATCGGAGTCACTCAGAAATTGACCCTCGACCCGCTGATCCAGTACTCGCTCCAGCAACCCTTTCAAGAACCTGCAACATTGCTTGGGATAAAGCATCATCCCCAATGGCTCGGTCATGGGACCTTGTCTCAATTATTGGTGAGGCTGGTGCCTCTCTAGCAGGCATGTGACTCGATGCTGAAGACCCAGCCCTAGCACCTCGGCCTCTACCGCGACCTCAAGTACCCCTTCCGCGAGTACCTCTTATGCTCATATTGACACAATGTATTTTCTGTTTTAAAAGTCTTATGAATCAGTTCATAGTTTCAGTAATTATTAACGGAGGTTTTATGAAAGTCAGTATTTAAAAGTTTTTATTTTCGTAGATTGAGATATCTCATTACAGTTTTCAGTCCTCTACAGTCTCAGTTTATCCTAACAAGAGAGTTTTAGTATAGTGCTATTATCAATAGTAGTTTTTCAGTATAACATTTCAGTCTATAGCGGCAAATAGTGTCAGAAAACTTACAGATTTGCCGTCGGATTCTCAGTGTGCCACATTTTCAGTAACAACCTTTCAGTTTTCTTTCCAAAACAAAAATTTAGACAATTTTAGAAAACTTTTCAAGAACCCATTCCACAACCGAGTTTTGCAACCTCGACTCTGATACCACTAAATGTAACACCCCAAACTCGGCCTAGACGTTACGACCGAATCTAACGTGTCACATCGAAGTGTTGATCTGTAAACAAGTATTGTCGATGAAAGTTCATGACTGAAGTTTTAAAACCCTTTTTAAATAATTGTTATTAAAGACGTTGGTATTGAAAAAAATCAAAACATGTTGACTAACCATTGGTCACATCATTTGTTACAAGTTAAATATTCTGAATTAAAAATCACAAAAGCTTTTCTAATTGTAAACCTTAAAATCTGAAGTGCGTGATTTTCTTCAGAAACAGTTATTATTTTGAAAACCCGTGTTTCCTAATCTAGCAAGTTGAAATAAGAAGTCAAAACCAAATAAAAGTTAAACCTCAAATGGCCTTATTACATAAATATCAACCCCAAAATAAAATATTTAAAAGGCTAGATATAAATTAAAATACTCGTAAACATGTGGCCACCTCCGAGTCTCTCGCAGCTCCAAATCATATAAGGCTGAGGATTACCTGTACAATTAAAAGAAAAGGGTGAGTTATGAGAACTCAGTGTGTAATCCCCTATCATGCAGTAACAGTCTGGGCCAGAGCCCTATTTAGTAGCAGTACAGCGTGGGCCTGAGCCCAATACAGTAACAGTACAGAACAATGATGCAACCCAACCCAATCCTGCCAACACACCACTTGTACCAACTAACACACCATGTGGGACTAAGTCGACCCACCCAGCCAACACACCAATATCGCAGCATAGCTACTAATAGTAACACAATAAAGCTGCTAATAATAGTAAATGTGGCCAAGCCACCAAAATCAGAACACGTGGCGAAGCCACTAGAACAGTAAAAACGTGGCAGAGCCACTAGTACAATACTTCCTCCAAATTAGAATCCTAACCCCAATGAAGAATGTTGTGTCATAAATATTACATGTATGCAGTATGTCATATTCATAACCAGTTGTATAGATATCATACACACATCAACTAAACTACCGCTAAGGGTATAATGGTCATTTTGTCGGTTAGGGGTATTTCAGTAATTCTACCCTTCAAGGATATTTTGGTAATTCTACTCGTTAGGGGTATTTCAGTCATTTTACACCCTAGGGGTATTTTGTCATTTTACTCATTAGGGGTATTTCGGTCATTTTACACCCTAGGGGTATTTATATCATTTTACTCATTAGGGGTATTTCGGTATCATTAATGACCTTTCCAAAGGCCTACAGTCGCCTCGAAGAACTCAGATAACCTATATGGACAAAACTATATAATTGGGCCAAAGGCCCATAACTCGGCCTAAGTGGGCCCACACGCTCGTGTGGCCGGTTCAGCCAAGATTTCGTCATGGCTATGCGAACTTCTCAACCTAATCCATTATTAGTCACTTATCGTGGATTTCATCCATGTTGGGTCCATGAGCTCATTGGGCCCATATGGCCAATTTCGGCCCGACGAGGCCCATTACAACCTAAGCCCACCAGAACGTTTGTGGCGGCCTCTGCAGTTTGTTGCCAACAATCGTGGTTCGTTTTATCCCTACGAGCGTTCGCATGTTTGTGAGCCCTCAGATGCCGAAGTTTTGGGTTTTCGGCTTTTTCCAATTCACAGTAGCACAAGGGTGTGAATACACCATTGTCCAGCGCTTTAACAGTACAATACTGGGTGTATGATCACACACCTTTTAGCGACCTCTTGTGAAAATCCAACAGCCCCAACCTTGGTAAACAGGAGTGTAGCCTTTAACCCTAAAATCATTTGGCTAGACTCCCACAATTGACGATTTACCCCTCATTGCATAACCGCAGGTTCTGTTAGAGGGTTGAATAAGGATGCAGTCTACACCCATCACATAAACTTGAGCAAAACTAGGAACACTTACCGAATCCCTCAGAACTGAAAGCTGGCTTAAATGAGTGGCACGCGCGGATGGAGTATTACGTTCAATCTAAGTGAGAGTAAACCGAGAGAAGATTATTGAATAGCAATAATGATAATCCTAAAAGAGAAACCAGTAAAGTAACAAGAGACATCCCACTTGCTTACCCTAATATTCGAATTTGGTAACAAGGAGAAAGAGTAATATTAGACTTGCCACAAAATGAACGTTTGAGAAGGTCTAGGCAGTGATCGGCTTATCAGAGTTTTAGAAGGAGAGAGGAGAAGGCGAGGTATTCGTCTATTCACAAGAAGAGAGGAATAGAAGAACTTACTTCAATTTAGCGAAAAAGAAGTAGAAGAAAAATGCCAAATCGGCAGAGAGAAGATGTGCAGAAGAAAAGAAGGGTTTCAAGGGGAGAATTCAGCACTAGTATTGGTGTTTGGCAAAAGTGAATAACAGTTGGGAGAAAGAAGAAGTCAAAGAGAGAAAGACTGGAATGGTCAAAAATGCTACATAGGACACCACAAAGAGAGTAACCCGAAATGAAAAAAAGAAAAACTCAAAATGGTAGAGAAAATATATTCGGCTTCTACCCTCTCATCGAAAGCCAAAAATGCACTAAATGAGCTCCCCTAGCTGAAATTCCCCTCCTCTAGCTACCCAATTCAGCTATGACTCCCCCTCACACCTCAATCCCTCAAAACTCTCCACTGATTTCTCCTTGATTTACTCCAAACCTCCCATTCAAATCCATTCAAATTTGTTGACCAAGTCTCTAACCACTTCTGCAGAGTTTGAATCAAACTCTACCTCTCACGCCACAGAGTCATAAAATAAAATCTCCTACTTGCATGCCATGGGGTTCAAACCCATTCCCTCTTACATGCCCAACACGCCATTTGCCACCACAACATAAGATCTCTTGTGTCATAAAACAAACACAACTTAATATATGCCCTTTAACCTAACATCCAGGTTCCCCAAAAGAGTAAAAATCAAAATTTTGCCAAAGGCCATACTTGAACCCAGGCTTCCTAAATACCCCCATACACACCCAAAATACTTAACCATTGAAGCAAATAAGCACTTTTTGTCAGGACATGAAAAATTAAACACCCTATACTTTTGGGGCATTACAGTGTGTGTCCTGTAGGTTTTAAAGGTTACTTTTCGAAAGTTACACGACCTAGCACATGGCCTGGCACATGGGCGTGTGAGGCCATTTCGAAGGTTACACAGCCTGGCACATGGGCGTGTGGCATGACCGTGTGACCCAAGTCAGAAAGTTACACGGGCCCAGACATAGGCTGGGACACGGCCGTGTGTTCCTATTTCGAATGTTACATGGCTTGAGACACAGACGTGTGTCTCAACCGTGTGAGTCACACGACCTGGCCACACGGCTGTGTGACCCCTCCAGTATGAAGTTTTCTAACTTTTTCCTCAATGTTTTAAATATTCCTGATTTAGTTCCAAGTCGATCCTAAAGTGTTTCTAAGGCCTCGAGGGCTCGAATAAGGGACGATATGCATGTGTTTGAATGGATTATGATATGATTTATGAATTGTTGGGAAATGAATGATTTTAAGTTACGTTTTTACGGTAATTCTTTATAACTCTATTTTGGCGACGGATACGGGTTAGGGGTGTTATGTTTAGTGGTATCAGAGCTACGGTTTAATCGATTCTCAAGCCGAGCGCAGTGTGTACAAGTCTAGAAATACATGCCATTATATAGCCTGTGATAGTGTGATATCTCCTTACTCATTTTAAACTATGCTTTCATATAGAAAATATCATCCAACCTTGTCGATTCCGATAAGGCTGAAAGTAACGCACAAGCCTCTGTTCACGGAGCAGCGTCGAGTGGCAGTAGGCATCTAAGGGCCGGAGAGGAGAGTCTAAGGGAGCCTTCTTCAAAATGATGAATGAGTGGTTTATTGAGTTCGTACGAACGAACCTGATGGCTCAACGACCTCCACCCCCATCTGTTCCCAACCTATCCTCGTAGTTCTTCAGGGTTTTGAACCAGTACGGTTGAGCAAGCCTCTAGTTGATAAAATTCATAAATATGGGGCTGAAAAATTTAGAGCTACGTTTGAAGATGATTCAGAGAGAGTTGATGTAACACCCTAACCCTTATCCGTCACCGGAAAGGGGTTATGAGATATTACCGGACTTAACTACTAATTTGGGGCATAAAAATTTAAACTGCCCATCTACGTCATGTTGATTAAATTGACTATAACATGAGTTAGGAAACTCGAAAGTTATATTCGTAAATTTTCCTTGAAACTAACTCATATATCTTCTTACTATAATTTTTCCAGAATTTTTGGCTTAGCCATTTAGTACAGTTTATTCATTAAAGTTTCCCCTGTTTCACTGACCAACTATTCTGACCTCTCTTAACCTAAATTCAAATATATCATAGTACAGTTTTCATATATTGTTCCCACTTGTTTCTATTGAAAATAGACTCACTAAGGAATCTATACATATAAATTATAACTCATAATTCATTTTGTACAATTTTGAATGATTTTTCCAAGACAGAATAGGGGACCACGAAGTCATTCAAAACCAGTTTCACTAAAATTTAAATATCACAGAATATAAAATTCCTTTGCCTACTCTGTTTCATTCATATAAAAATAGACAAAATAAGCTCTAATTCTACATCTTATTCACTTTCTAATACTCTTTCTCCTATTTTTGGTGATTTTTCAAAATCACGTCATTGCTGCTAACCAAAACCTGTTTCATTGCAAAATATGGTTAACTAGTTTATAACATCTTTACTCCATTTCAATTAAACTCTATATATTAACCATACTTATAAATACCAAAACCAAATCAACCAAAACCACAACCAAACATCATAATCAAGCCATTTTTGCATGGCTATATATATACATAATTTCAAAACCGGCAATATCAAAACTAGTCTATACATGCCACATAACCAAATCTCCAAGCATTTATTTACTGAAGCGAAAATTGGATAGTGTGATGAGATCTCCTTCGACTTTCAACCCCGAGCAAGTCTTCGAAACTCTATAAACATAGGAAAATTACACAAAGTAAGCTTTGAAAGCTTAGTAAGCCATAAGCAAATAATTCACCATAGAAACATATATAATTCAATTCAAATAGGCCAAATTTAGTTAATCACATACACATATACAATCACTTTTCACATCTAATCCATGTTCCTCGTTAAGTAACTTCACTTACCTTATTTTTCATTTAACAATTAAACCTCATACGTACCTGAATCATTTAACTCAAATACACAGTCAGTCATCAATTCATTCATGGAAATATCATATTCATGCATATATTCCATCTCATAATTTATATCTAATTCACTTACTCATAGTTTATCATCATTCATAAACTTTCACCTTTCATAGCCTTAAGGCCAAACACTCACACATTCAATAACAGATTTCACATCGATCTATAAATCACTTTCTCATCTCAGAACCAATACATATACATTTGTTCAAGTATATACATATTAACTACTAAATTTTCTTTCTTACCTTTCAATCCATATAATTCCCATACATTCTCCAATTGTATCACATATAACTAGTAACAAATATCTATTTACTAATTTACCTTATCTCCAGTAACCAATAGACTTATACATGCCTGAACATCGAGCTCATTTACCGAATTTAAGTTCCACATCATCAAGAATCTATTTAAGCATGCACGTCATATACATTCACTAATTCATCTACTTATTTTCCAAGCTACCCAAGTCTCAATTTAATAGGTATAACACTTACCTCTAGTATACTTACCTTTCCAAACTTAACCGTTCAGGTATAACGCATGATAATTCACTTGTACATTTCCACAGGCATAATATTATTAGAAATAGAAATCCTTTAACGAACCTCATACTTACTTGATTTTTAATAAAATTTAGTAACGTATCGCTCACATAGAGCCGTTACTTAATACTTCTTGTAACGTACCACTCACATAGAGCCGTTACATAACAATTCTCGTAACGTATCGCTCACATAGAGCCATTACCTAAAAGTTTCAGTAACGTATCGCTCACATAGAGCCGTTACTTAACAACTCTCGTAACGTATCGCTCACATAGAGCCGTTACTTAACAATTTGCACACATAATGCTTATTAAATCATTTCGCACAATTTATGCCTTTCATAACTTGTTGTTCATTCGATTTGTATACTTTCATATATAGAAGTTCACACTTCACACATAAACACATATATTTATATATAAACAAAATGTTCAATATCTCAAGTCCTATATTACATTCGGCCTATACCACATCAAGCCATCATCAATTCCATTGAGTATGCCCAAATCCCATTATAGTATCACTATCAAAATTGCGTATTTCATGCATCTAAATACAACATCCAAGTAATATCACAATCAACTATCTTTTACCAATTTCATTTATACATTCGGCAATGCATTGTAATAGACTCACCACCATTCAACTTAAACATGTAATAAAGTATAAATTCAACTTAATTATATCGCTTAAAACTTACCTCGAATATCGATGGACTTCGTTGCCCGACTATTCAATTAACTTCTCCTTTCCCCGATTCTTTTTGTTCTTGATCTAAATAATTTCAAATTAAGCTCATTCAACATATTTTCATTCAATTTAGTCCAAAAACACATAATCGGGTAAATTACAATTTTACCCCTGACATTTAAAATTTTTACAGTTTAGTCCCTATTGCACCAAAACACCAAATATTCAAAATTTGGCAACATCTCTTTAGGGTCGAATTTTCATAGTCCTAATACAAGCTCATACATTTCATTTGTTTTGCATTTTAGTCCCTCAAAAATTTATTTTTTTAATTTAATCCATAATACTCAATTTCATCAAAAATGTAAAAACAAAACTCACTAATCTATAACCTAACATTATTATTTCACCATTAATCAACAAAAACATTAAGCTTTCACCCATGGCCGAACTTAGAACATGCCTCAAACTCTAAAATTTCCATATGGGTCTGATAGTATTCAATATAACTAACTCAAAGATGCAAAACTTTACAAAAAATCAAGATCAATTACTCGCCTCAATAGTACATGCAATGACCGAATGAAAATGAAAGTTTTTGCTTCCTTCTTTCTTTGTGAATTCGGTGAAGAAGATGGAGAAGAAAGAGATGAAATAAAACATCTTTTCTTTCTTTAATAATATCTATACATATTTTAACACTCCACTAACATTTTATTATTACTTTAACCTTTATAATTAATATCAAAGCTATATAATATAAGCACATGCCATCTAGTTAATAAATTATAACATTAAAATAAACTTGGCATGCAATACTTTCATTAAAATAAACTAAGCATGCAATATTATATTATTAAAATAAAATAGGCATGCAATTGCTTTATAAAAGCATAATGCCGTCCCTTATCTTGCCAAAAAGGGTCAATTTACTATTTAAATCCTCATCAATAAGGAGACTATTCAATTTAGCCACTAAATTTAATAGTTAGCTATTTTTACCACTTAGGCGATTTAGTCCTTTTTCATAAATCGAACATACAAACGGACAAGTTTGCCTACGAAAGTTTAACACATGCTCAAACATATACAATTAACACGAAAAATAATATAAAAATATTTTTCTAACTCGCATTCGTGGTCCCGAAACCACCGTTCCGATTAGGGTCAAATTCAGACTGTTACAACTCTCCCCCCTTAGGGATTTTCGTCCCCGAAAATCTTACCAGAAGGTAGATTAAGGATTTGCTTCCACACAATACATTTCAAATTCACACATAACTTCAGATTTCAAATTTCTTTAATCTCACAATTGAAATTCTGATCTGACTTTCGTTGTACATCATCTCTAGCTGAGACTGCTTATGACTGTATTAAATTGTTTTCATTTTCTACTCAATTTCTTTGACGATATTAATCCCGTGGATCATTTTCTCACAAAACTCGATCATGAAACAACAGAGTTCGGTAACTGCTTATAATAGCAACAGTCTTTCTTAGTTGTTTTGAAACTCTAAAACACTATGACAAATAAATATTTCGAGAGTTTGAGTTGCGTTTCCCGATTTCAATGCAATCTCATACTCACAGATTATTGTAATTTTCCCCAGAATCCCAATATGAGTTTCAGATCTCAATCTGAAACAATGATGATTGGTACCATGTGTAGACTTATCATCTCAGGAACAGATAACTCTATTATCAACACTTTATTTCTATAATCAACAAAGTCAGGAATATCATAGTTCACACTCATTCATCAATATCATTTCTCAGAATGTCGTGCATCATATTACTCTCGTATGGCCAAACTAACTGACACTGTGAGCCACCTATAACAATGGTTATACAGTCTCAGAGCTTCTCAGTATAAATACTTTATCTCAAAACAACAATTTATCATTGATTCCACATCTGATGTTCTGAATCAGAAATCAATTTATGCTGAACCCCTTTTTAACTTATAATTCACTGACACATTTCTGAATTTCACAACTTCACTAAGTAAACATTTATTTAGCCTCTAATTCAGCTAACAACCGTTCATTACTTGATGAGATTAATCACATATTCATCGCTCAAAAAAGCATACAAAAGTTTTCCCATTCAAAACATCCGAAACTATAATCATTTCCTCGGATAAGAATCACTTACAGACTCAAAAGTTTTTCGACGATTCGAGCTAACTTTGCTGTGCCAAGTTCAGATCTTTCTCTGACATTAAACATTTTAAACTCTTATCGTCATCATATATATCACATAACTCTTTTCATGCATCTTTAACTATATGAAATCACAAGATATCTCTATACACTTTTTCATTAGAACACACTTCAAACCATTCATTAACATATGATTGAATATCATAAACTCTTTATTCAACTCAAACGAAACTAGAACTGACATTTCGGTTGATAATGTCTTCGTGCAAAAGAAAGCTTCAACATTCGAACTAATTTTAATTTACCACAACATTTCTCAGATAGAATTGTTCCAATAGATATAATTTTGTATTAAATCTTCAAGAATACAAATTCTTCTTCCATACTATCCTTCAATTCATACATGTACGTTCAAAATTTATTTCCAATTCATAGATAGATTCAAACACATATAACCCAATTAACTTTTCAATCAAATAATTCAAATCATACTAAACCAATGAATTGGTCTTTTCAAAGAAATCTTTTCTTCTCGTTAAAAGGATAACGCCAGACATATCATTATACAGATTTATCTTGATCATACAGATTTATCTTGATCTTATATCATTTTCACTTTTATCAGTGTCGAACATAACCCAAACAGATCAACAATGCTTTCGTCTATTAATATGTTTAGCTAATGTTCTCATACGATAAGATTTACTTTTTGAAATTAAACAGTCACATATACTTCTGAGGAAAAATGTACACATAGAATGCCCAGAAGGAATCATAGTAACTACCCAATTATAACCATTGCATTAAACCATTAATACAATTCAATCATTATTCATCTGTCTAATTCTATCATCAAAATTTTTCACATTATCCCTTCACAACAGAAATCAATTCAGAAAAGCTTAAATAACATACCTGAATAGGTCATTTAATCGGAGTTAACTTCTTCTATAATAGTGACCTTGCATAATCTGAATAGTCTTCAGAACTATCCAATATCCCTTTTAGTACTGTCTTCATTTACTGATTTGTTCTCTTTTCTGACTACATTAGTAATCTTTCAAACACGGATCTCTGTAACTCCACACTCGTGAGCATATTCAACCCAAAATCTTACAGATTTCATTGTAACATTTTACTGATAAAGGGGTGAGGGTAGTAAAGCCTCAAATTTAACTCGCACATAAATGCACATAACACATACTATCACAAATAACCAGTTTATTTCTAATTTCACATTCTCAAAACATTTAATAAACATTTGCTTATAATCACTTTTGTTCGTAACACATAGTTCATAAACCAACTCAAGCCACTAATTCACAATCGAAATTCTCATCTAGCATCATAACTCAATTGTCATAACTCATATGCTCATATAATTATAACATTTATCAATAACAAAAATGTCATACACTTTGATTCATACCTTTACGAGTTCAACTCAGCACCAATATATTTTCACTCAAACATTTGAGTACACATTCCATACTATCGAAATTTAGCTCGGTTGGAAAGCATATCTGTCTAATTAAAATAATTTTCGTCAGAGTCGGGAGATATCACACTATCGCAAGTTAAATATGGCATGTATAGCTAGACTCACATACACTATGGTAGTCCTAAAACCAATTAAACCATAGCTCTGATACCAATAAAATGTAACACCCTAACCCTTATCCGTCGTCGGAAAGGGGTTACGAGGTATTACCGGACTTAACTACTAATTTGGGGCATAAAAATTTAAACTGTCCATCTGCGTCATGTTGATTAAATTGACTATAACATGAGTTGGGAAACTCGAAAGTTATATCCGTAAATTTTCCTTGAAACTAACTCATATATCTTCTTACTATAATTTTTCCAGAATTTTTGGCTTAGCCATTTAGTACAGTTTACTCATTAAAGTTTCCCCTGTTTCACTGACCAACTGTTCTGACCTCTCTTAACCTAAATTCAAATATCTCATAGTACAGTTTTCATATGTTGTTCCCACTTTTTGCTATTGAAAATAGACTCACTAAGGAATCTATAAATATAAATTATAACTCATAATTCATTTTGTACAATTTTGAATTATTTTTCCAAGACAGAATAGGGGACCACAAAGTCATTCAAAACCAGTTTCACTAAAATTTAAATATCACAGAATATAAAATTCCTTTGCCTACTCTGTTTATTTCAAATAAAAATAGACACAATAAGCTTTAATTCTACATCTTATTCACTTTCTAATTCTCTTTCTCCTATTTTTGGTGATTTTTCAAATCACGTCATTGCTGCTAACCAAAACTTGTTTCATTGCAAAATATGGTTAACTAGTTTATAACATCTTTACTCCATTTCATTTAAACTCTATATATTAACCATACTTATAAATACCAAAACCAAATCAACCAAAACCACAACCAAACGTCATAATCAAGCCATTTTTGCATGGCTATATATATACACAATTTCAAAACCAGCAATATCAAAACTAGTCGATACATGCCACATAACCAAATCTCCAAGCATTTATTTACTGAAGCGAAAATTGGATAGTGTGATGAGATCTCCTTCGGCTTCCAACCTCGAGCAAGTCTTCGAAACTCTATAAACATAGGAAAATTACACAAAGTAAGCTTTGAAAGCTTAGTAAGCCATAAGCAAATAATTCACCATAGAAACATATATAATTCAATTCAAATAGGCCAAATTTAGTTAATCACATACACATATACAATCACTTTTCACATCTAATCCATGTTCCTCGTTAAGTAACTTCACTTACCTTATTTTTCATTTAACAATTAAACCTCATACGTACCTTAATCATTTAACTCAAATGCACAATCAGTCATCAATTCATTCATGGAAATATCATATTCATGCATATATTCCATCTCATAATTTATATCTAATTCACTTACTCATAGTTTATCATCATTCATAAACTTTCACCTTTCATAGCCTTAAGGCCAAACACTCACACATTCAATAACAGATTTCACATCGATCTATAAATCACTTTCTCATCTCAGAACCAATACCTATACATTTGTTCAAGTATATACATATTAACTACTAAATTTTCTTTCTTACCTTTCAATCCATATAATTCACATACATTCTCCAATTGTATCACATATAACTTGTAACAAATATCAATTTACTAATTTACCTTATCTCCAGTAACCAATAGACATACACATACCTGAACATCGAGCTCATTTACCGAATTTAAGTTCCACATCATCAAGAATCTATTTAAGCATACACGTCATATACATTCACTAATTCATCTACTTATTTTCCAAGCTACCCAAGTCTCAATTTAATAGGTATAACACTTACCTCTAGTGTACTTACCTTTCCAAACTTAACCGCTCGGGTATAACGCATGATAATTCACTCGTACATTTCCACAGGCATAATATTATTAGAAATATAAATCCTTGAACGAACCTCATACTTACTTGATTTTTAATAAAATTTAGTAACGTATCGCTCACATAGAGCCGTTACTTAATACTTCTTGTAACGTACCACTCACATAGAGCCGTTACATAACAATTCTCGTAACGTATCGCTCATATAGAGCCGTTACCTAAAAGTTTCCGTAACGTATCGCTCACATAGAGCCGTTACTTAACAACTCTCGTAACGTATCGCTCACATAGAGCCGTTACTTAACAATTTGCACACATAGTGCTTATTAAATCATTTCGCACAATTTATGCCTTTCATAACTTGTTGTTCATTCGATTTGTATACTTTCATATATAGAATTAAGTTCACACTTCACACATAAACACATACATTTATATATAAACAAAATGTTCAATATCTCAAGTCCTATATTACATTCGGCCTATACCACATCAAGCCATCATCAATTCCATTGAATATGCCTGAATCCCATTATAGTATCACTATCAAAATTGCGTATTTCATGCACCTAAATACAACATCCAAGTAATATCACAATCAACTATCTTTTACCAATTTCATTTATACATTCGGCAATGCATTGTAATAGACTCACCACCATTCAACTTAAACATGTAATAAAGTATAAATTCAACTTAATTCTATCGCTTAAATCTTACCTCGAATATCGATGGACTTCATTGCCCGACTATTCAATTAACTTCTCCTTTCCCCGATTCTTTTTGTTCTTGATCTAAATAATTTCAAATTAAGCTCATTCAACATATTTTCATTCAATTTAGTCCAAAAACACACAATCGGATAAATTACAATTTTACCCCTGACATTTAAAATTTTTACAGTTTAGTCCCTATTGACCAGAACACCAAATATTCAAAATTTGGCTACACCTCTTTAGGGCTGAATTTTCATAGTCTAATACAAGCTCATACATTTCATTTGTTTTACATTTTAGTCCCTCAAAATTTTATTTTTTTAATTTAATCCATAATACTCAATTTCATCAAAAATGTAAAAACAAAACTCACTAATCTATAACCTAACATTATTATTTCACCATTAATCAACAAAAAAATTAAGCTTTAATCCATGGCCGAACTTAGAACATGCCTCAAACTCTAAAATTTCCACATGGGTCTGATAGTATTCAATATAACTAACTCAAAGATGCAAAAATTTACAAAAAATCAAGCTCAATTACTCGCCTCAATAGTACATGCAATGACCGAATGAAAATGAAAGTTTTTGCTTCCTTCTTTCTTTGTGGATTCGGTGAAGAAGATGGAGAAGAAAGAGATGAAATAAAACATCTTTTCTTTCTTTAATAATATCTATACATATTTTAACACTCCACTAACATTTTATTATTACTTTAACCTTTATAATTAATATCAAAGCTATATAATATAAGCACAGGCCATCTAGTTAATAAATTATAACATTAAAATAACTTGGCATGCAATACTTTCATTAAAATAAACTAAGCATGCAATATTATATTATTAAAATAAAATAGGCATGCAATTGCTTTATAAAAGCATAATGCTGTCTCTTATCTTGCCAAAAAGGGTCAATTTACTATTTAAATCCTCATCAATAAGGAGACTATTCAATTTAGCCACTAAATTTAATAGTTAGCTATTTTTACCACTTAGGCGATTTAGTCATTTTTCATAAATCGAACACACAAACGGACAAGTTTGCCTACGAAATTTTAACACATGCTCAAACATATACAATTAACATGAAAAATAATATAAAAATATTTTTCTAACTCGGATTCGTGGTCCCGAAACCACCGTTCCGATTAGGGTCAAATTCGGACTGTTAGAGTTGAGTTCTGGTAGAAAATACGATCAGGGTTTTTGAAAAATTATCTTGTACACTGGCTGAATGCGTGAAATGTGTTATTTCCTTATTAAAAGACTCAGCCTATCAGTGGTGGAATATCTTGGTTTCAGTTGTGTCAAAAGAGCGAGTAGACTGGGAATTCTTTCAAGCTGAGTTCTGTAAGAATATGTGAGTTATAAAATCCTTGATAAGAAACGCAAAGAGTTTCTTGAGCTTAAATAGGGCCGAATGGCAGTATCAGAGTACGAGAGAGAATTTGTTAGATTGAGTAAGTATGCTTGAGAATGTATATCGACTGAGATTGTCATGTGTAAATGGTTTGAAGATGGACTGAATGATGACATAAAGCTATTAGTCAGGATACTTGAATTGAAATAATTTGTTGTTCTAGTTGATTGCGCACATAAAGCTGAAGAAGTGAGCAAAGCTAAAAGAAAAGCTGATTTTGAAGCTCATGCTTTAGGTAAGAGCTCAGCATGAAAATCTTATCATTCACCGTTAAAGAAGTCAAAAGAATATCATAACCATTTGTCAGCTTCAGTGGGTTGTTCTGGTAGAGACTGAGGTAAACAACATGCAATTTTAAAACCTCAGGCTACGTCTGTAGCGAGCGTGGGCAGTGTTAAGAGTAAAAAGATTAAATTTCAACAATGTATACGTTGACACTTTGGTGAGTGCAAGATGAAAGACGAAGCATGTTTTAAATGCGGTTCATACGAACATTTTATCCGAGATTGCCCAGAGAGGTCCGATAAAGAAAAGGTTCAAACTGTTCAACTGAGCAATACAACTACTTTGAGGTAGATTGCCACGAAACCCTGGAAATGTGGGTAATAGCTGCAGTGGGGCAAAAGACTCTACTGTGAGGTCTGAAGCACGAGCACCGGGTAGAGCTTATGCGATCCGTGCACGAGAGGAAGCGTTAGTGCCAAATGTTATTACTAGTACATTTTCTACCTTTGATACTGATGTTACTACTTTGATTGATCCGAGATCAACACATTCATATGTATGCATGAATCTAGTGTTAAGTAAGAAATTGCCTTTCGAGTTTATTGAGTTTGTGATTAAAGTAACGAACCCCCTAGGTCAGTATGTGTTAGTTGATAAAGTTTGTAAAAACTTTCCTTTGATGATTCGGGGTTGCAACTTTTCAGCCAATTTAATGCTACTAACCTTTGATGAGTTTGACGTGATTTTGGGTATGGATTGGTTGACTCTGCATGATGCTGTTGTGAACTATAGACAAAAGCTTATTGTGTTAAAATGTCAGAACGGTGAAAAGCTTCAGATTGAATCAGATAGACTGGATAGTATGTCTAATGTTATTTCAGCTATGTCAGCACAGAAATATGATAGAAATGGCTATGACGCGTATCTTGCCTACATATTTGATTCCAGAGTTTCTAAGTTAAAGCTAGAACCGGTTCTAGTGGTATGTGAGTATCCAAATGTTCCTAGAGGAGTTACCCAGATTACCACCAATCTGAAAGGTTGAGTTTGTTATTGAGTTAGTGCTGGGAACATCTCTAATATCGATAGCTCCTTACAGAATGACACCTACAGAGTTGAAAGAGCTGAAATCACAGTTGCAAGAGTTGGTAGATAGGGGTTTTGCTCGACCTAGTTTTTCTCCTTAGGGCGCACCTATTCTATTTGTTAAGAAAAAGGACGAATCCATGAGATTATGTATCGATCATTGACAGCTTAATAAAGTCACGATCAAGAACAAGTATCCACTGTCACGTGTTGATGATCTGTGTGATTAGTTGAAAGGTGCGACAGTGTTCTCAAAGATTGATCTTCATTCTGGTTATTATCAATTGTGAGTTAAAGACTCAGATGTGCCAAAAATCGCGTTCAAGACTAGGTACAGACATTATGAATTTCTTGTAATGTCGTTTGGTTTGACTAACGCACCTGCAGTATTTATGGATTTGATGAACAGAATTTTCATACCATATTTAGACAAATTCATGGTGGTATTCATTGATGATATTTTGATTTATTCAAGAGATGAGACAGAACATGTCGAGCATTTCAGAATTGTTTTGCAAACTTTGCGTGAAAAGCAATTATTCGCTAAGTTTAGAAAGTGTGAATTCTGGCTTTGGAAAGTCAGATTTCTAGGACATGTTGTATCAGTCGAGGGCATTAGAGTTGATCTGAGCAAAATTTCAACTATTGTAGATTGAAAGCCTTTGAGAAATGTATCTGAGGTAGAAGTTTTTTGGGTATAGCCAAATATTACAGAAGATTCGTCAAGGGATTCTTGATGATTGCTACACCGTTGACGAGACTATTGCAAAAAGATGTTAAGTTTGAGTGGTCTAAGAAATGTCAGCAAAGCCTTAATCAATTAAAAGCATTGTTAATAGAGGCATTGATGTTAGTTCAGCCAGAGTCGGGTAAAGAATTTGTTATTTATAGTTATGCATCATTAAACAGTTTGGGATTTGTTTTGATGCAAGAGGGCAAAGTGATAACATATGTTTATAGACAGTTGAAACCGCATGAAAAGAATTATCCGACGCATGATTAGAATTATCCGATGCATGATTTAGAGCTTGCAGTGATTGTGTTTGCTTTAAAGATTTGGCAACACCATTTGTACGGAGAAAAATGTCATATCTTCATGGATCATAAAAGTTTGAAATACTTAATGTTGCAAAAAGATGTGAATTTGAGACAACGTAGATGGCTCGAATTATTAAAAGACTATGAGTTAATCATTGATTATCGTCCGGGAAAGGCTAATGTTGTTGCTGATGCTTAGAGTAGAAAATCTCTGTTTGCTTTATGAGCGATGAATACACGATTTACATTGATTGGTGATGGTTCACTTTTAGCTAAGTTAAAAACTACACCGACATTTTTGCAACAAATTTGCGAAGCTCAGAAATGATGTGTTGATAGCTAAACGTAAATGGATTGAGTAGACACTCCTGATTTAGATTTTTATATTGGATCTGATGATAGTTTGTATTTTCAAGGCAGGATTTGCATTCCAAGAAATTCAGATCTCGTTCAAAAGATTTTGATGGAAGCTCAGAGTAGTAGCTTATCTATTCATCCTGGTAGAAAAATGTACGGTGATTTAAAAAAATTATGCTGGTGGCCAGGTATGAAACGAGAGATTTCTAAGTTCGTATTGAGATTTTTAGTGTGTCAACAAGTTAAAGTCGAGCATCAGGTACCTTCTGGTTTGTTACAACTAGTGATGATTCTAGAGTGGAAATGAGAGTGTGTCATGATGGATTTTGTATCAGGATTGTCTTTACCTCCGAGAAAGAAAGATGCAGTGTGAGTCATTGTTGATCGTTTGACGAAATCTACACATTTCATTCCAGTGCATACAGGTTATTCACTCGAGATATTAAAAGAGTTATATGTAGTTGAGATTGTCAGATTGCACGGGGTGCCAGTTTTTATTATTTCTAATAGAGATCCATGGTTTACATATCAATTCTAGAGCAAGTTACATGTGGCTCTAGGTACTCGTTTGTACTTTAGCACCAAATTTTATCCTCAAACCGATGGCCAATTTGAGCGAGTGATTCAAGTACTCGAAGATATGTTTCAATGTTGTGTTTTAGAGTTCGAAGGTAACTGGGAAAGATTTCTACCGTTAGGTGAATTCACATACAACAAAAATTATCAATTAAGTATAAAGATGGCACTGTACGAAGCTTTGTATGGTCACAAATTTCGAACACCATCATATTGGACTGAGCTTAGTGAGAAAGAGCTTCACGAGGTTGATTTGATACGAGAAACCGAAGAAAAGGTTAAAGTAATTTGAGTCAGTTTGAAAGCAGCTTTAGATCGACAGAAATCTTATGCAGATTTAAAACGAAAATATATTGAATTTCAATTTGGCAACAAAGTGTTCTTGAAAGTCTCTTCTGGAAGAAAGTTCTTCGATTCGATCATAAAGGAAAGCTAAGTCCGCAATTTATCGGGTCGTATGAGATCACTAAAAGAATCGAGCCAGTAGCTTACAGATTAGATTTTTCATTAGAGTTAGAAAACATTCACAATGTATTTCATGTATCTATGTTACGACGGTATCGATCAGACCATTCACATGTGATATCACCTATCGATGTTGAGATTCAATCTGATATGACGTATGGTGAGGAACCGATCAGAATTTTAGCTCGAGAGGTTAAAGAATTGAGAAATAAAAGCATAGCTTTAGTGAAAGTCCTCTGGCAATGGCATGGTATAGAGGAGGCTACCTGGAAACCAGAAGAAGTTATGAAAGTGCAATACCCGAACCTCTTTTCTGGTAAGATTTTCGGGGATGAAAATTCATTTAGGTAAGAGAGTTGTAATAGCCTATTTTCAAAGATATCGAAACAGTAGTTTTGGGACCACAAATCTGATGTGAAAATATTTATTTTATTATTATTTTGATGTCTACAGTATGTTAGTAGTGTTGTATAAAAATTTCATTAAGAAATCTCTGCCGTTTGCATGCTTAATTTGGTGAAAAGGACTAAATCGAAAAAGGTGCAAAAGTTGAGTTCTAGTAGCTAAAGGTATCAAATGGCTATAGAACTTTAATGTAAGAGTACTTAGGTGGTAATTAGACCATTTTTGTGGTAGTGGACATTTATGGGTTTGGTTTTATTAAAATTATGAATAATTTTAAAGGACAAATGGTAAATAAGTAAATAATGATAAAATAACGTAAGTAAAATGTATCCATTTTCTTCATTTGAGCACCTTCAACCGATTTTAACAAGGAAAGCCATAGGTAAGGTTCAATCAACCTACCTTCACTTGCATGTAAGTGATTTTTGTCCCTTTTTTAATGATTTTTATGTTTTTGAAGTCGTTGTAGCTTAATCTAGCTAACCCAAGGACCAATTTGCAAAATTGTTAAAGGTTTAGGGTTTTTCCATGACTGCTCTTGTATGATCTATGAAGTTTGATGAAAGATTATGAGTCATTGTTGTTAAATAAAAAACTTTTGTAAAGTGATTTTTTGATGAAATTTTCATTTAGGGACTTATTTGTAAAAGTAGTAAAATACCATGATAATATTATGAAATGTTGAGTTGTATGAGGTTGTATAAGTCCCTAGGTAATTCACTTAGCTTGTAATGTGGATGAATTTGCATAAATGTTAGTTTACAAGCTTAAGAACTAAATTGTAAAGAAGTTAAAATAATAGCGGCAAAAGTGTAATTTTGCAAAAGTATGAATTCTGGACTGAACTGAGTAAAATGAATATTAAATGAATTGAATTTGCTTATTTATATCAAGCTAAGCCTCGTACAGATCTAATTCGAGGGAAAGATAAAGTCTCAAATTAGTTGGTTCTATTTCGACATCTTTAAAATTGAGGTAAGTTAGTACGTTTAAATAATGTTTTAATATTATTTGATTTATGTGATATTATGCTATTTATTATATCATGTTATGACAGAAATCCAACGATGTTACATTGACTATCAAGTCCTATTTGAACCTTAGGAATATATAGTATACAAATGACATGTCATTAGGGTTACCATGTTTTGGGTGTTGGTCCTGAATGTCCTACCGATAGTTGAGTTCTGGCATTTTTTTTGGATACTCGTCAGCTTGTGTAAGTGACATCGTGTAGCAACATTCCGACCATCAGCTTGTGTGAGAAGACCAATTTATGGCTAGAGTGAGCATTGATGTAAAGGAAAAGGAAAAGGAATGGTTTCGACCATATATTAGCACACTTTGTGTGAGCTTCCCGCGTATCCGGTATTATTCTAAGTGGTTCAATGAGCATGTAAAGGGAAGGAACGATAAGTGTTCTAATCGACTATATTATGAACTTATGGAAAGGTAAGAATTGATGTTGATCAAAGTATGTATAACCATGTTTATAGAAAGTATGAATTCAAATGTGATATATTCATGAAATCTATCTTACCATGTGATGATTTTAGTTATGTGTTTAACCACTAACTTGTGTTGTTGATGATGCTTAGGCTTGTGCCAAGCTATGTTGGATTGATTCATGTCTATTTTATAAGATTTTGAATTGAAATGGTAAGCTATGTTCATGATTTACGAACTTACTAAGCATTATATGCTTATGTTGTTTTTTTGTATGTTTTATAGATTATCAGAAGCTCGACCAGTTTGGAAGCTCGTCGGAGATCTATCATACTATCCAGAGATTATATCGGTAGATTTTAATGTTTTAGTCATGGTTATAATGCCATGTATAGGTGGACTTGTGCTTAATGATCTAG
The DNA here is from genome assembly GCA_005393395.2 of Gossypium australe. Classification (NCBI taxonomy): domain Eukaryota; kingdom Viridiplantae; phylum Streptophyta; class Magnoliopsida; order Malvales; family Malvaceae; genus Gossypium; species Gossypium australe. The sequence goes on along the minus strand of CM016622.1, from coordinate 88,224,548 downwards.
TTGTTATGTTTGGCATGTATATATGGTATTATAGTTGGTGTGCTTTTGGCACTTTGATGCCTTGATGGTTGGTGTTGATATGGCTAAGTGGATGTATGTTTTGAATAACCAATTTGGTATGCCAGGATGCGATTTGGTATATGGTCAATTGTGTTATGTTTTGCTATGGAAATAAGTAGTTGTGTATGGTTTATTTATGGACAAATATGCATATGCTTAGACATTTTTGATGGTTGTGTTTGGGGTGCCTATATGGCATATTGGTTGGATGAATAAATAGCCTTTTGAATTGGTTTTATTATGCACGATTTGGGTATGTTTTAAGGTATTTATTATATGTGCAAGTTGCTTGTTGGTTCATGTTTGAATGGAATAAATAAATGGCTTGATTTTGGCCATTTTCTTGTCACACGGCATAAGACACGGGCGTGCGTCTCAGTCGTCTGTGACACACGCCCATGCGACATGGATGTGTGTCCCCCGTAGGTTTTAAAGGTTTTTTCGAAAGTTACATAGCCTATCACACAACCTGACACATGGGTGTGTGAGGCCATTTCGAAGGTTACACGGCCTAGCACACGAGCGTATGGCTTGGTCGTGTGACCCAAGTCAGAGAGTTACACTGTACCACCCCTTTCCTGTGTCCGTCGTCAGATTAGTGTTAAAGGCGATATCGGATATATTAGAAAAAAATTACAAGTATTTCATACAACCATTCATCAATCACAATCAAAGAGTCCCTTATATTGGTCACCAAGACCATAATCATGCTTTAGAGTAGGGCCGGGACTAAACCGAACACTTAGAAAATTTTCCAAAGTTTTCAACATGTTTCAATGCTGTATAGGACACATCCTGTGTAGGTAGGCCGTGTGCCTCACACAACCATCAGACGCACCCATGTGTCTAGGTCGTGCCAAACAGAGCATGCATACTGACTTTTCCACACGGCCACTAGACACGCCCGTGTACCATGGCCGTGTGTTCTTAGGCTATATACTAACTTAATCACACGGCTACCAGGCACATTCGTCTGCCAAGGTCATGCACACTTAGCTAGATACTGTCATTTTCCAACGGCCATTCAGCACGCCTGTGTGCCATAACCGTGTAGGCAAAACAGGCCATTGTCAAGGCCATAATGCCACCCACTATTGGGTCATACCTACAAGCAAAATACGAATTCATACCATACTCAATTGACAAAAAAAGACATGCCAAATACTCAACAAAGCTTTGCATCCAATCTCATTTTCAAACATACCAAATTTGTAACATCCCGACATAAGGCCTAAACAGAATAGTGGTTCTGGGACCACAAATCCGATGTTGATAAATTTATTTTATTTATATTTTTATGTTCTACAATTTCACGGAAAGATTTCGTGAAAATCTCATTCGAAAATTTTGACGTTTGGGCACTCAATTTAGTCAAAAGGACTAAATTGTAAAAAGTGCAAAAGTTGAGTTCTACATGTTAGAGGTGTCCAATTGTTATGAAAATTTTAAATTGGAGGTCCTTAAATGATAATTAGACCATTGGTTAAGTCGGTGGACAAAAATGGATATGGATGGGTATGTTTCAAAGGATTTTTTTAGGGGCATTTTGGTAATTTAGTGAATTAAATGAATTAAAAACAAAATTTAAATGCCAAATATGTCCATCTTCTTCATTAGGACGAAATTAAAAGGGTTCTCCATAGCTAGGGTTTGTTTCAAGCCTCCAAGCTCCATAGTAAGTGATTCCAAGCCCCGTTTTTAATGTTCTTTACGTTTTTGGAGTCCTGGTAACTTTATTTAGCTTATTCTAGCAATAATTTAACCTAGGGTCATATTTGGAAAAATACCCATAGGTGAAATGTGTTTATTTTGATGTTTTATGATAGAATATGAAGGCTGAAATTTAAACAACTTTTACTAAGCGATTTTACGTGAAAACGAGTAAAACGACATAATTGGTAAAAATACCTAATGTTCATAAGTACATGTTAGAGTGAGAATTTGATGTTGCCATAGAAGGGAAAATTTTGAAAAGTTTAGGGCAAAATTGTAATTTTTTCCAAAGTTTGAGTTAGGGACTATTTTGAGTAATACATTAATTAAATAAGTGAAATGTGATGTTTTAGACCCCAAAAAAATAAGATTTGGACCTAGAACGGGAGGAAAATCGAAAATCAAAAATCGAGAAAGTTGGTAAATTGTCGTTTCTAGATCCGAGGTAAGTTCGTGTGTTAATAATAATGCAATAGCATGCTTGAATTGTAATTCTCTATTGATATGGCAAATTAATGTTACATGAATTGAATGTTAAATTAATATTATATAGGTTGTGTGAGTTGCTACACGGTTATACCTGACGAGATTTCGATAAATAAGTTGGTCTGATATTAATAATGCAATAATGTTATAATTTATATGTGTAAATTATGAATTATGATTGATTATGAATGAATTGGTAAAGTGTTGAAAAGTGAGAATTACCGGTTGAACCTTCGGAATAGAAAAGATACGAATGAGGTAGCTAGGTCACATGTGTGGTACTAAGTGTAGGCCACTATGTGTACAAGAGAGCTGAGATGGTTTTAGGTCATGTGTGTAGTACTAAGTGCAGGCTACTACGTGTACCAGATGGATAGGTCGCATGTGTAGTACTAAGTGCAGGCTACTATGCGTACCAGATAGTTTCGATCACATGTGTGGTACTAAGTGCAGGTCACTATGTGTAAGTGATGGTTTTGGTCACATGTGTAGTACTAAGTGCAGGCTACTATGTGAACCAGATAGCTTCGGCTACAAAGGTGGTACGATGTGCAGGCCACCGTGTATCTGTTATTATTCCGATGAGTTCAACGGGAAATTGACTAAGTGAAAATACATGTAATCGTATAATGACTAAGTGTAATTGAATATGATTATGTGATGAATAAGTGCAGGTATATGTGTGAAAATTTATGAACAATGTACTCGATATTTGATCGAACCTTCGGTAAGATGAGATCTAATAAGTGAAATTATGAAAGAGTAAATTTAGCAATAAAATAGTTTTGGATAGCAGCAGTTGTGTGACTTTGAAAATTCACCAAAACTGGAGAAAATCGAATTAGAGGTTGAATAAGATATGAAATTAAAGCTAAATGAGTCTATTTTCATATAAAAGAAACAGAACAAAAAAGGATTTGTATATTTTGAGATATTTAAATTTTTGTGAGACTAGTTCAGAATGATTACGTGATCCCCTGTTCTGTATTGGAAAAATCATTAAATATTGTACAAAAATAGATATGAGATATAATTTATATGCCTTAAATCCTATATGAGTATAGTTTCAAATGAACTAAACAAGAAGGCCATATAAATTCTGTACAAGGAGAAACTTGATTCGTAGTGAAGATAGGTCAGAATAGTCAAACAGTGAAACAGGAGAAACTTTAATGAATAAACTGTACTAATTGGCTAAGCCAAAAATTCTGAAATTTTTTTGGTAAGAAGATAAATGAGTCTAGTTTCAGGAAAATTTAATAGATCTTAATTTGGAGTTCCGGAGCTCCAGATATAAATTATTTAATGACTGTGACTTGAGAAAACAGCTTAACTAGAATTTGAATAAATAGAAAAAAAAATGAAAATAGCATGTTATCGCATTGCTTATTATTTTCATGTGAGCTTACTAAGCGTAAAGCTTACTTCCTCCTTTTCATTTCTTTTAGTTTTTTCAGGTCAGCTCAGGGTTGGAGATCATCGGAGGCAGCATCACACTATCGAGCCATTATCCTTGGAATATTGGCATGTGTATATTAAATGTTTACAAGTGAATGGCATGTATAGGGACTTAGTTTTTCTATGATGGATGTTGTTGTGATTAGCCAAATGTATTGGCTTATATTGATTTGTTGGTTATATCCATGAGATGTGGCATATAATGATTTTGGCTTGTAAGCCTATTTGTTCATGGTATGTGTTAATGTTTTGTTATGTGGTATAAGTGATTAAATAGATGACAAGGTCAAATGCATGTGTTTGAAAAGATTTAATTTTGGCGAAATTTGGTAACCCGGTTTTGTATTATTGTGAATGTTTAAGTCCGGTAACGCCTCGAACCCTGTCTCAGAGTTGGATACGGGGTGAGGGGTGTTACAAAATTGCACAACTAAAACACATTTGTTCACCAGCATAATTCATATATAATTACCTTTTATATAATCATTTCTTTGATCAAACATCAATACTCAAAATTTCATCCATATGCTTATCATAACTTTGACCATTTCATTAGCTATCTAGCCATACCAAAACATGCATCATTTGTCATATATGTCAAACATTTACCAAAACTTATCTAGCCATGTCTCATGGCTATCATATACACATTTTAAACATCATTCAAAAAGACTAGCCTATACATGCAATATTTAGATATATACATATTCCAAAGGTACCAAAATGAGTTGAGTAGTGTGATGATGATCCTTGATGGTTCTGAGCCTTCAGTAGCTTTGACGATTTATAAAACAGAGAAAACACACAAACAGAGTAAGCTTTCAAAAGCTTAGTAAGCCATATACAAATAAACATAGCAAATAATACACATATTCAATTTGATAAGATGTCATTTATAGTTCTCATAGCAACTTCATCTCATAATCATTGATTCATATGCTTAGCCATATCATACCAAATTCTTCAACTCCAATATCCTATATACACATAGCTCATTTGAGCATATATTCACATATCATTCCATCCATCCATAATACATATTCATTTTAGTAAGTTCATTTAGATACTTACCTTCCATACACACTTAGTACACAAACCAAACGTACCTGAAACGGATATACAAATCACGTAATCATTCATATCTCAGATTTGCCCGTTGAACCATTCGGAATCTAATAGGATATGCAAAATACTCAGAATAGTCGAACAATGCCAACGTCCCAGACGTGGTCTTACATGTAATCAGATGTCGATGCCACTGTCCCTGACAGGGTCTTACACTAATCAATACGATGCCAATGTCCCAAACATGGTCTTACACGTAAGTCTCATATCGATGCCAACATCTCAGACGTGGTTTTACACGAAATCTCGAATCAATGCCAACGTCCCAGACATGGTCTTACATGATAACTCATAACAGAAACCTATGACATGGCATAGTTAATCCTATCTATTCCTAGGCTCATACGGGACTTCTCGGATGTTAGTACTATGTCGATCTTATCTCAGAATTCATGTATACAACATCTCATATGCATTCATCATTATCAATAGTCATACAAACATACATAATTCAATACAAATACATTTATTTGTATATTGACTTACCTCGGACTCGGATATTCGTTCAGACTCAGTTATTCGACTACCTTCGCTTTCCCGCGATCTAAGTCCGTTTTCTTCGGTTCTTGATCTATACATATTCAAATTTAACCCTCTTATTTATCAACACATTCAATTCAATCCAAAATCACACATTTAGGGCTATTTGCAACTTAGCCCTCATATTTGCACATTTTCTCAATTTAGTCCATTTTTCTCAAAACATCAAATATACCAAATCATCATTTAACCATGCTTAGTTGAATGCCCATATATCTCATACAAGTCCAAAAATTTCATCAAATTCACAATTTAGCCCTAATTAGCTAAATTCATCAAAAATTCAAGAACAAAACATGTTCATTTAACACATATCTTTCATTAAACACCTAAACTCATCACAAAGCTCACAATTTCATTAATGGCACATTTTATAAACATCATCAATACACAAAATTGAGACATGGGTTTTGAAGTATACGAAGCAACAATTGCAAAAACGTAGAAATTATCGAAAACTGATCAAAAACACATACCAGATTATGCTTGAACCATGGCCGAATATAACAAGCTCAAACTCTTTCTTTTCTTTTCTATTTTTGGTTGGTGAAATAAAAAGATGATGGAATTTGGCCTTTTGATTTTGATTAATAAACTTTGATTTATCAATTTACCTATTTACCCTTCTTATAAACATATAAAACAAACAAACATTAAGGTTATTTGGTCATTTGTCCATCCACTAACCTTAATGTTGGCTTAATTTCTATATAAAACCTTCACACTTATAAAGACATAACAAATTGGTATCTTTTCATAAAACATGCAAATTTGCATTTCAATGCAATTTAATCCTTTTATCAAATTAAGCACACAGACGGACAAATTAACTTACGAAAATTTAGCACATACTTAATCACATATCAAAGACACGAAAAATAATATGAAAATATTTCACTGACTCAGATTTGTGTTTCTTAGACCACTGTTCCGAATATGGTCTATTCCGGACTGTTACAATTCTCCCCCCTTAGGAATTTTCGTCCCTAAAAATCTTACCGTTAAATAGTTTCAGATATTGTTGTCTCATTGAATCTTCAGGCTCCCACTAGCCTCTTCCACGCCATGTCGATACCACAACACTTTAACTAATGGAATTTTCTTATTTCTCAATTCTTTCACTTCACGAGCTAAAATACGGATTGGTTTTTCCTCATGTGTCATATCAGATCAGATTTCTATTTCAGACGGAGTAATCATATGAGACGGATCAGATCGGTATCTACGAAGCATCGAAACATGGAATACATTGTGAATCCTTTCTAGCTCAGATGGCAATAACAACCTATATGCAACAGGTCCGACACATTCGATGATTTCATACGGCCTGATGAACCTCGGACTCAATTTACCTTTAAGTCCGAATCGGAGTACTTTTTTCCACAGAGTTACTTTTAAAAACACTTTATTGCTAATCTCAAATTCAATATCTTTTCTTTTCAAATCTGCATAAGACTTCTGACGATCAGATGTTGCTTTCAAGCTATCTCGGATTACTTTCACTTTTTGTTCTGAATCTTTTATCAAATCGACCCCGTGTATCTTATTTTCACTAAGCTCAGTCCAATACAGAGGTGTCCGACATTTATGTCCGTACAAAGCTTCATAAGGTGCCATTTTGATGCTCGACTGATTACTATTGTTATATGCAAATTCGATCAAAGGTAAGTACTGTTCCCACATACCGTTAAACTCAAGTATACAACATCTTAACATATCCTCGAGAATCTGAATGATCCGCTCGGATTGACCATCCGTTTGCGGATGAAAAGCTGTACTAAAATGCAATTTCGTGCCTAAGGCTTCTTGCAGTTTCTTCCAAAATCGTGATGTGAATCTCGGATCTCTATTAGACACAATTGATAGTGGCACCTCGTGCAATCTCACAATCTCAGAACTATAAAGCTCAACTAACTTATCAAGTGAGTAGTCAGATCTTAGCAGAATAAAATGGGCTGATTTCGTTAATCGGTCAACTACGACCCAAATCACATCTTTCTTTCTCGGAGTCAGAGGCAATCCAGAAACAAAATCCATCGCCACTCTATCCCATTTCCACTTGGGAATTAGAATTGGTTGTAACAATCCAGACGGAACCTGATGTTCATCTTTGACTTGCTGACAGACTAAACACCTCGAAACAAAGTCAGAAATATCTCTTTTCATACCAGACCACCAATAATGTTGTTTCAGATTATGATACATTTTAGTGCTTCCTGGATGAACAGATAGTCGGCTATTATGAGCTTCACTCAAGATCAAATGAATCAACTCTGAGTTTCTCAAACCACAAATTCTATCTCGAAATTTCAAACAATCATTATTATCAACTCGAAATTCAGAATCAGAGTTCGAATCACACTGAGCGCGTCTCGCTATTATTTCATTATCCACTTTCTGAGCATCACATATCTATTATAAAAACATCTGTTTCACTTTCAATTCAGCTAACACTAAACTATCATCAGACAGATCTAATTGAGCATTTAAAGCACGCGGTGCAAACAATGATTTTCTACTCAGTGCATCAGCAACGACATTTGCTTTCCCCGGATGATAATCTATCACAAGCTCATAATCTTTCAACAGTTCTAACCATCTTCTCTGATGCAGATTCAAGTCTTTCTGGGTCATCAAGTATTTCTGACTTTTATGATCAGAAAACATGTGACATTTCTCACCGAACAGATAATGTCGCCAAATCTTTAATGCAAATACAATCGCAGCTAACTCAAGGTCATGAGTCGGATAATTCTTTTCATGAGGCTTTAGTTGTATTGAGGCATAAGCTGTTACTTTACCTTCTTGCATTAGAACACATCCCAGACCATTTAACGAAGCATCACTGTATATCACGAATTCTTTACCTGATTCTGGCTATACTAAAACTAGAGCTTCAGTCAAAAGGGCTTTTAACTGATCAAAACTTTTCTGACATTTATCGGACCATTCATACTTTACATTTTTTTGAAGCAATTTAGTTAACGGAGTAGCTATCATCGAGAATCCTTTTACATACCGACGATAATAACCAGCGAGTCCGAGGAAACTACGGACTTCAGATACATTTTCGGAGGCTTCCAATCTAAGATAGCAGAAATCTTGTTCGGATCAACTTGTATACCAGAGGCCGATACAATATGTCCCAGAAAACTAACTTCACGTAACCAGAATTCACATTTATTGAATTTTGCATACAATTTCTTTCTCACAGAGTTTGCAACACAATCCTCAGATGTTCAGGATGTTCAGTTTCATCTCGTGAATAAATCAAAATATCGTCGATGAAAACAACAACAAATCGATCTAGGTACGGTCTAAAAATTCTGTTCATCAAATCCATAAACACTGCAGGAGCATTCGTTAGTCCAAAAGGCATTACTAAGAATTCATAATGTCTATACCTCGTTCTAAAAGTAGTCTTCAGAATGTTTGAATCTTTTACTCGCAACTGGCAATATCCCGATCTCAGATCTATCTTAGAAAACACGGTGGCTCCTTTTAGTTGATCAAACAAATCATCAATTTTGGGCAACGGATATTTATTCTTTATGGTCACTTTATTCAACTGGCGATAATCTATGCACATTCTCATTGTGCCATCTTTCTTTTTCACAAACAGAACAGGAGCACCCCAAGGTGAGAAACTCGGTCTAGCGAACCCTCTATCAGTCAACTCTTGCAACTTTGACTTTAACTCTTTCAATTTTGTTGGTGCCATTCTATACAGAGCTATCGAAATAGGTGTCGTACCAGGCAATAATCAATACCAAATTCAACTTCACATATCAGAGGCAATCCCGACAATTCTTCAGGAAATACATCAGAGAACTCACAAACAACTGGCACTGATTCAGCTTTCCTTTCAGACATTTTCGAATCAGTCACATAAGAAAAATATGCCTCATACCCCTTTTTCACATATCTTTGAGCTTTCAACACGGATATTATAGTAGGTAACCCGGTTAGATCATTAGATTCAATACAAACTATTTCATCATTCTGACATCTCAATACAATAGTCTTTCTTTTACAGTTTACAACAGCATCATGCAATGCCAACCAGTCCATATCCAGAATGATATCAAACTCATCAAATGGTAATAACATCAGATCAGCAGGAAAACAGACATCTCAAAACATTAACGGATAGTTCTTGCATACTTTGTCAACCAGGACGCTTTTATCTAAGGGGTTCGATACTTTTATAACAAACTTGATAGACTCTACAGGCAAAGTCGTGCTGAATACTAAGTTCATGCATATACACGAATGAGTAGAACCAGAGTCTATCAATGCAATCACAGAAGTATCATAAAGTGTAAATGTACCCGTTATAACATTTGGAGATGAAGCTTCTTCTCGAGCTCTGATAGCATACGCTCTGGCTGGCGCTCTAGCTTCGGATCTCGCAACAGTATCTCTCGTAGTTCTCTGACTACCACTGATATTTCTTGCATTTCGAATAGGTCTACCTTTCACTGGAGCGTTATCGGATCTTGGATTTTGGGCAGTCTCTTGCTCAACAGACTTTGGGCAATCACGAATGAAATGGTCTAATGACCCGTATCTGAAGCAAGCTTTGTCATTCAATCTACAACTACCCGAATGTCTTTTACCACAATGTTTACATTCAAGTTTCTTGAATCGTACATTTCCAACACTTGCCACTGAAGTTATCGGAGCCTTAGAACTCAATTGTGATCTAGCTCGATCTCTACTCGAATGTCCTATATTAAACCTTGAACGGCTTTGTTCATCTCTAAATTTCTTCGAAACAGATTGAAATGATCTATTCTAAAATCTTTTTCTCGCATCTCTAGCTTCAGACTCAGCTTTCTTTTTATCTTTCCCAAGTGCCTCAGCTTTGCATGCTCGATCAACAAGCATAACAAACTCTTTTATCTCCAAAATCCCAACTAGCAAATGAATATCTTCATTAAGGCCGTCTTCAAATCTTTTGCACATTATTGCCTTAGTGGATACACATTCACAAGCATATTGACTCAATCTCAAGAACTCTCATTCGTATTCCGAAACAATCATACGGCCTTATTTCAATTCCAGAAATTCTTTCCGTTTCTGATCAATAAATCACTCACTGATGTATTTCTTCCAGAACTCAACCTGAAAGAAGTCCCACGTGACTCGCTCTTTCGGAATAACAGAAATCAAAGTCTTCCACCACTGATAGGCCGTATCTCGTAGCAGTGAAACAACACATTTAATACTTTCCTCCGGAGTTAAAGTCATCTCATCGAATACTCGGATAGTATTCTCTAACCAGAATTTGGCTTTCTTGGCATCATCATCACTAGTAGCCCTGAACTCTTCAGCCCCATACTTACGGATTTTGTCGACCGGAGGCTTATTCAACAGATTCAGATACATAACCGGTGGTACAACTAAAATTTGAGAGGGATTAACCGGGGGCAGAGGTTGTGAAAAAGTCGGGTTATTTCTAATAAACTGAGTAAACCAATCACTCATCATCTGGAAGAAAGCTTGTTTAGCTTCTCCCTCATGACCATTCGTAGCCGGTCTTGAATCAGAAGGCACTGTCCCTTGCGCGGGAGCAGGCGCATTACTTTCTACATCGTCAACTACGGCTCTTTCGGGATCCATTATTATACGTAAAACACATTTTACACGTCAAGATTCATCACACTATCACAGTTGAGATATATGGCATGTATAGCTAGACTCTAACACGTTACATTAGTTTGAGAATCGACTAAACCGTAACTTTGATACCAATCAAATGTAACACCCTTTTCCCGTGTCCGTCAACGGATTAAGGTTAAAGGCATTACCGGATAGATCAGGAAACTTTTACAAGTATTTCATACAACCATTCATCAATCACAATCAAAGATTCCCTTATATTGGTCACCAAGACCTTAATCATGCTTTAGAGTAGGACCGGGACTAAACCGAACACTTAGAAAATTTTCCAAAGTTTTCAACATTTTTCAATATTGTATAGGACACACGCCAGTGTAGGTAGGCCGTGTGCCTTACACGACCATCAGACGCACCCATGTGTCTAGGCCGTGCCAAACAGAGCATGCATACTGACTTTTCCACACGGCCACTAGACACGCCCGTGTACCATGGTCGTGTGCTCTTAGGCTATATACTGACTTAATCACACGGCTACCAGCCACGTCCGTATGCCAAGGTCGTGCACACTTAGCTAGATACTGTCATTTTCCCACAGCCATTAAGCACGCCAGTGTGCCATAACCATGTAGGCAAAACAGGCCATTGTCAAGGCCATAATGCCACCCACAATTGGGTCATACCTACAAGCAAAATACGAATTCATATTATACTCAATTGACATACAAAGACATGCCAAATACTCAACAAAGCTTTGCATCCAATCTCATTTTCAGACATACCAAATTGCACAACTAAAACACATTTGTTCACAAGCATAATTCATCTATAATTACCTTTTATGTAATCATTTCTTTGATCAAACATCAATACTCAAAATTTCATCATATACTTATCATAACTTTGACCATTTCATTAGCTATCTAGCCATACCAAAACATGCATCACTTATCATATATGCCAAACATTTACCAAAACTTATCTAGCCATGTCTCATGGCTATCATATACACATTTTAAACATCATTCAAAAAGACTAGCCTATACATGCCATATTTAGCTATATAAATATTCCAAAGGTACCAAAATGAGTTGAGTAGTGTGATGATGATCCTTGACTGTCCTGAGTCTTCAGTAGCTTTGACGATCTATAAACAGAGAAAACACACAAACAGAGTAAGCTTTCAAAAGCTTAGTAAGCCATATACAGATATACTTAGCAAATAATACACATATTCAATTTGATAAGATGTCATTTATAGTTCTCATAGCAACTTCATCTCATAATCATTGATTCATATGCTTAGCCATATCATAACAAATTCTTCAACTCCAATATCATATATACACATAGCTCATTTGAGCATATATTCATATATCATTCCATCCATTCATAATACATATTCATTTTAGTAAGTTCATATAGATACTTACCTTCCATACATACTTAGTGTACAAACCAAATGTACCTGAAACGAATATACAAACCACGTAATCATTCGTATCTCAGATTTGCTTGTTGAACCGTTCGGAATCTAATAGGATATGTAGAATACTCAGAATAGTCAAACAATGCCAACGTCCAGACGTGGTATTACATGTAATCAGATGTCGATGGGTCTTACACAAATCAATACAATGCCAATGTCCCAGACATGGTCTTATACGTAAGTCTCATATCGACGCCAACGTCTCAGACGTGGTCTTACATGAAATCTCGAATCAATGCCAACGTCCTAGACATGGTCTTACATGATAACTCATAACAAACACCTATGTCATGACATAGTTAATCCTATCTATTCCTAGGCTCATACGGGACTTCTCGGATGTTAGTACTATGTCGATCTTATCTCAGAATTCATGTATACAGCATCCCATAAGCATTCATCATTATCAATAGTCATACGAACATGCATAATTCAATACAAATACATTTATTTGTATATTGACTTACCTTGGATTCGAATATTCGTTCAGACTTGGTTATTCGACTACCTTCGCTTTCCCGCGATCTAAGTTTGTTTTCTTCGGTTCTTGATCTATACATATTCAAATTTAACCCTCTTATTTATCAACACATTCAATTCAATCCAAAATCACACATTGAGGGCTATTTGCAACTTAGCCCTCATATTTGCACATTTTCTCAATTTAGTCTATTTTTCTCAAAACATCAAATATACCAAATCATCATTTAACCATGCTTAGCCGAATGCCCATATATCTAATACAAGTCCAAACATTTCATCAAATTCACAATTTATTCCTTCAAATTGCTATTTTCACAATTTAGCCTAAATTAGCTAAATTCATCAAAAATTCAAGAACAAAACATGTTCATTTAACACATATCTTTCATTAAACACCTAAACTCATCACAAAGCTCACCATTTCATTAATGACACATTTTATAAACATCATCAATACACAAAATTGAGACATGGGTTTTGAAGTATACGAAGCAACAATTGCAAAAACGTAGAAATTATTGAAAACCGGTCAAAAACACATACCCGATAATGCTTGAACCATGGCTGAATATAACAAGCTCAAACCCTTTATTTTCTTTTCTATTTTTGATTGATGAAATAAAAAGATGATGGAATTTGGCCTTTTGATTTTGATTAATAAACTTTGATTTATCAATTTACCCATTTACCCTTCTTATAAACATACAAAACATACAAACATTAAGGTTATTTGGTCATTTGTCCATCCACTAACCTTAATATTGGCTTAATTGCCACATAAAACCTTCACACTTATAAAGACATAACAAATAGGTATCTTTTCATAAAACATGCAAATTTGCATTTCAATGCAATTTAATCCTTTTATCAAATTAAGCACACAAACGGACAAATTAACTTACGAATATTTAGCACATGCTTAATCACATATCAAAGACACAAAAAATAGTATTAAAATATTTCACTGACTCAGATTTGTGGTCCCGAGACCACTGTTCTGACTAGGGTCTATTCTGGACTGTTACATACACGAGCACAAGCACGGGCTAGGACAATGCTGTGTGGCTTAGTCGTGCGACCCAAGTAAGAGAGTTACACAAGCATGGACACAGGCTAGGACACGGCCATGTGGCTTGGTCGTATGACCCAAGTCAGAGAGTTACACAGGCATGGACAAGGTCTAAGACAAGGTCGTGTGTCCCTATTTTGAATGTTACACGACATGAGACAAGGGCGTATGTCTCAGTCATGTGAGTCACATGGCCATGTGACCCCTGCAGTATGAATTTTTTAACTTTTTCCTTAATGTTTTAAATGTTTCGGATTTAGTCCCCTGTCATTTCTAAAGTGTTTCTAAGGCTCGAGGGCTCAAATAAGGGACGATATGCATGTGTTTGAATGGATTATGCTATGATTTATGAAATATTTGGAAATGAATGATTTTAAGTTACGTTTTTACATTAATGCTCCATAACCCTATTCCGGTGATGGATACGGGTTAGGGGTGTTACAATAAAAGACTTAGGTCAAGCTAATTATGCTCTAGGAATTAGAATCTTAAGGGGTCGAAAGAATAAGATGATAGTTTTACCAAGTTTCATACATAGATAAAGTTAGAGAACGATTCACAATTACTGATGTAAAGAAATGTGTCCTTTTTTAGAATATTTTCCTAAGACGGTGGAAGAAGGAGAGTATATGAGTAAGTTTCATTACACATCTATAGTGAGAAGTCTTATGTATGCAATGCTTTACACACATCTAGGCATTTATCTTACAATTGAGATGGTAAGTTGATATTTGGAAAAATATAAACTTAGACATTAGCAAACAATAAAGCATATACTCAAGTCTTCATGGAGAATGATGGATTATATGCTTGTATATTTTATAAGGGACCTAACACCGATTAGATATATAGGTTCTGAAGTTTAAACCTATAGGGAATTGAGGAAATTGATGTTGGTCTGTTTGTCATTGGCAATGGGGTCATAGTTTGAAGGAGAATCAAGTAGACATGTATTGCTACCTCCATTATTAAAGCCGAATATATTACTTCTTCATAAGAAACAATGAAAGCTACCAGGCTACGTAAGTTCTTAATAGACCTTAATGTAATTCCTAGTATGGACATAGCTATCATATATTAGAGAGTTGATAACTAATGTAATGTTAGATGTAGTCAAAGTAGCATAAGAGGATAATCTTGTAGATCTATTTATCAATACTCTAGTGAATAGGAGTTTTGAGAAACATGTTGAGAGAATGGGAATGTGAAATATGCACTCCACTAGGGCAGGCAAGTGGGAGATTTCTAGGTTGTATGCCTTTGGTGTAGTAATTTTGCCATAAATTACTATAATGTTTTGAAATGTTTGAATTGATAAAACTTTGACATGCTTATTTTATATTCTTTGTATGGATTTCTTCAATGGTTATGCAAATATTAGTTCATTGATTACCTAAGGTTAGGTAAGACCATAATTTCGAGTTCTTTTGACTAAGTTGTGGCAAAGTTGTGTCACCAAATCTCTGTAATGGTCAATTGTTCTGGCAAAGGGGTGTTTAAGGAACAATATACAAATCATTCATAACTATTTTCAAACTTAATCAATGCTTATTAATGGCGAATTTGAAATATATACTAGTTTGTTTGAATTTAAAGTGTAATTGAATTAAATCAAATTTAACAAGGAAGAAGCTCGAGCTCATGCTAACTTTGTTAGATTGAGTTTTATTTTTAAAGTTAGATTACTATTCAAAATCAAAATTCCAAACCTATAATATGCTTGACTTTGAACACAATATGCTCAAGTTCGAGTTGGACATAATTCTTTTTAATCCTAACTAAAAATAACAAGATTAAACTCACTAGGAATTCGAGTGAAGGACAATATAGTCCTTTGGTTCTCTTTTATCTTTCTTTAGCCAGGAACCTATAAAAAATGATGACAGATAATTTGTCGTTTACATATTAATTTTGGATTGAAATTATTGTAGAGGAGAACTTCAAAGCGAAATGTTGATTGTTGATGTTATTTCCTCCTCATAAATTGATGTCATCCTTGGTTACTTGAAATAGGGAAAAAACCATGAACATTTTAACTTTTTTTTCCTTCTACATCTAAGGTATTATTGGAAACTCCTCCGAATTTGACAGTGTTAATGATTGAGTTGCTTTAACCTTTCAGCTCGTAAAAACATACATTAGGATGCTTGTCAAACATAGAGCAACTTCTGTAAGACAATTTACTGCAACTTTTGTAAGAAATTGCAGGGTGGGTTATTCCAACATTTTATATATAATTTATGTACAAAACATATTCATATCTAAGAAATAATCATTCAAATATATAAAAATATATTTTTTTTAAAAGTAAATTAAATTATGATCCTTTGAGAGTTTAGACATTCATGGAGGAGTACATTTAGTAAATTTCTAGCAATTTCAGACAAGGTATATATAGGTGTATGATCATCGAATATATATATATATATAGAAAAGATTTTAGAAAATTTAAAGATACCCATATTTATCACTTAAGCATATAACAAGAAGGAAAAAAAAAGGAGATGAATAATGATTCATTAAGCAATTTATGTAAGAAAAACTTACAGCAAAGAAATGGAAGGTAGCTTTTGCATACCTGTGAAGAACTACGCACAAACGATGAACAAAGAAATTGAAGGGTTTCTTGTCACAAGGCGACGGCACTAAGCTAAGCTTTTGGGGGGGGGGGGGTGGGAAGCAAAGCATATATAAAACCCCCAGTGCCATCTCTCCTGCGACAAGATTCCCCCAATCTCCTCTTTATTTCCTTTGGATTTCTAGCTTTCGGTTCAGCTTTTTCTGTGCATATTCATCTCTGTATTTATAGCGCTGGAAACATGGTTAATTGCCCGGCAGGAAGCAATTGAGAAAAGTCTTGAAAAAGACTTTTTTGTTTGTTTGTTTGTCTGTTATTTACTTGTGCCTACATGTGTTCAAATATTTTGGAAAATGTCTCAATTATAGTTCCTCCCTTTTTCTTTTCCTTTCCGTATGTTTGGAAAGCACCAAACGACTAATTACTACTATTACTCTTTTATAAAGAATTGTAATAATTTATATTTTTTAAATATATTAGTACGATAAAAATTTTTTCTAAATAAGTAACAAAAAATAATTTCAAATCATGGAATATATTATATTAGCCTAAAAAAAATAGTTGAGGATACGATTAATAATAAAAATAGTAACAAAAATAAGCACCATATGCAATATTATCCAATTGTTCTAGTTTTTCATATTGTTGAGTTTTTCCTTCTTTACTATTTAACGTAAGCTCATTTTCATCAAATATATCCTTAAGATTATCGAAACCTCTTTCTTCCATGTACTCTGTTAAAAGTTGTGTGACCCAAATTTCTGTTAAAATAAAAATACAAGTGGCAAGATAGCAGATCAACTATTTTTATTATAATATAAAAAAATTATAATAAGCTTTTTGGTCACAATTTTTTTAAAAAATAGTATTTAAATAATATTTTTTTTGCTATAGATTTATAAAATATACATAAATTAGTTTTATAATATAATTTGTTAGAATTTATAATATAATAAATTTTTGGCAATAACCATCCCAAATACTCATACGCGTGTTCATGTTTGTAATATAAAAATTTATAAGTTAAACTTCTAAAAAAAATAATAATTAAAAAAATTTTAAGTGTAATTACCTGCGTAATCATTTTAATTCTCACTCCTCCCAAGAATTAGAAAGTGTAATTAGGGTGCTCCAATTACATCTAAATTAGTGAGACCCACCAATTACAATAGCTACCAAACATGTCATCCTGTGTAATTACAAACAAGTACACCAAATCCAATTATTAGTTGATTTTTCAAACACTACCTTAAATAAATAAATTTGTCCAATGAACACCTTAATTAATTGTAAAATTAGCATTTTAAAGAATAATACGATAAATATACTTTACCATCCATGTCAATATTTCAAATTCTAAAGATAACATTATTAATAGAAGTAGCCAACAATTTTAAATTTAAATCGTAAAACGAATATGAAAAATACTACTAATTAATTAGTGATTTATGCGAGACCAAAAATACCTAGAAATTAGAACCTATTAAAATTTATTGATCTTTTATATTTCTAAATTTTTATTATATATTCTAAAAATGTCATGCACTTGTTGGAATATAATTATTGAGTGATGAATGATAAATTGATGCTCAAATTAAATAATTGTATCTCTTGGATTAGTATTGTATTTTTTCATACAGTTGTATCTTTTGAACAATTGCATCTCTTGATTTAATATTGTATTTTTTTTCATTTATTGTCTCTATTCACTTATATCTATTTATTCTTCAACAAAACTCTTCATGAATCGGTCTAAATCTCTTCATTCATTTCCTCTCCTCTATACAAAGCCAAGTTAGGAGATTTCCAAAACATCATCAAAATCCATCAATATAAAAAATTCCTTCTAAATTCATTTCTCCTGGTGATAGAGAAAGGCAAGATTGTGTTCGATTGATCACTGTTGTTGTGCTACTATTGTGATCATTTGTTGCTATATCTTGGGAGATAGACGTCTAACATTACTCAAAGCACCGAGGAGAGGTCAAATATGTCTTAAGGAAACTGTTTATACTAGCCTCAACAAAATTCTTCTTCTAATTTTCAACTTTGTCCGATTACAGATATTCTGTTGTGTTACTGCTATTGCATTATATTGCATTATCATTGTTACTGACATATTAATACTACATACTATATTATATTTTCTTATAGCATTATCAAGGGCGAATTTAGGGCTGGCTGGACTTGTCCCTATATTTTGTAAAATTACTATTTAATTTTTTTGTGTTTTGAAAATTTTAATTTAATATTATAATTAGTAAAATGGGATAAATATGTGTTTCGCCTCTCAAAAAATTTCAAAATTTTTTAAAATTTGATTTCTTTTATAAGATTTATAATTTTTAATGATAAATTTAGTAATATTTTTAGTTTAATTTAGTAAACTAATATAAGGTAATATTCTGAAAACTAATTTGGTAAAATAAAGTTTAATAATTGCAATATCTAAGTATAGATAATATCTAAATATTAATTAGATAAAAAATATAGTTACATAATTATAATATCTAATTCAAATTGAGCATTTAACTTATTTTTCTTACCGATTCAGTCTTAGTTCGATTAACATAAGCATTGTTGCCAATGCAAGAAGACATGGTTCGAGTGCGCTAAAATGCATTATCCTCCTATTTATGGGTTGGGGAGAAGCTATGGGTAGTTCTAGGCATTGTGTCAAAAATAGCAGATATAATTCGAACCTATAATGAGATCGATAAAAATATTTTTTTTCTTACATTTTATTGATTAAGATAATTTCAAATTTAAAAAGACCTTATTAAAAGTAGGCCCGACTCATATGAGCTAGATTTATTTTGAACATATATATTTTATATAAATATCCAAACTTCTTATCAACAATTCTAACTTTGTTTCTATTCACTATTAATCTTTAAATATAAAAACCCTAACACTATAACCTTTTGAAAATATCTAATATCTAAGTAATCAACTTATTATTTATTATATATATTATTTAGGTAATTAACCTCATATTCATATATTTAATTAATTTTGGTATGTTAATAATTTATATTTTCAGATTTGAATATTATATGTTTATAATATGCTTGTATCTTATTTTTTTATTGCATATTCTAAATTGTTTTCTGTTTAACATTAATTTCCTTAACAATAAAACGATGAACTTCAAAAATAAAGATTCTAAATCTCAACTTTTGACAAATATAAAAATAGTAATAATAGTAATAAATTGTGGTGAGCTTGGATGCCGTAATTAATAAAACCAATTTTAATATTCATAAATGTTTTAAATTGATATTATTCATTAATAAAGAGAATTTATGTCTATGCCACAAATTTGATTCGCTAAAATCAAATAGAGAAAAAAATATAATAATTGCTCCTTTAAACTCTGAGGCTTCTTCTTTTAAAATTCTTAGAGTTGAAGATGAAACAATTGATTTGTCTAACTTTGAACATGATCTTGGATTATGTAAACAAATATACAAGTATCCGACTAATATGCATGATGAGAGAGTCTATATTAAGGTTGGACCATTTCAACCTATTCTTTTAGATTATCTTGGTTCTAATTCAAAAGAGCATTCTTGTTATTTCCAACCATCATGGTTCCAACAATTTTCTTAATCAGAATATTCACCCTTAAAAGATGCAGTATTTTGTTTGTCATGTTTTTCTTCTTAATAGCATACTAAGTGTTCACTCCAGACCAACTGCATTTACTCATAATGACTTTAGGAATTAGAAAAAGGTACATGATGGACACAATTGTGCTTTTTTAACCCATATGGGAAAAGATCCAAATTTAACGCAGAATAATGCATAAAGAGCTTATGCAGATTCAATGAATCAAGCTCAACATATTGAAGCATCACTTGATAGGCAAACAACACAACAAATTGCACACAATCGTCTACGTCTCAAAACTAGTATAAATGTTGTTCAATGGTTGTGTAACACCCCTCGCCCGACTCGACCACCGGGTCTAAGCTACGAAATGTTACATTCGCTGCCAGAGCAACTACAATCAATCAGATAACATATAATCACTTATACTTGTAATCAAGAGTTAATTACATTCAAAATTATGATAAACAATCAATTCTAAGACTTAATCAAGCTTATGAAAGCTCTTTTGTAAACCAGAGTATGAAACAAGACCAAATTGCAAAGTTTTAAAAGTTTAGGGCCAACATCATGATGTCATCTATTCCATGTCAAGACGTCACCAAAATAGTATGTCACATCACAATGTCAAGCCATTTGACGTCGCGGCATTACTTATTGTCGGCCAATGTTGCAACGAGGTAAGTTGGTCGCCGAGACGAGGACTCTGTTTTTGGTAAAAATAAACCATTTGGTACCTATTTCATACTCTCCAACCAAACCTATCAATTTATGCACCAATTACCAAATTCATTTGAATCATAACATACTAATAACATACCAAAAGAAGCTCAACATCCATATTCAACTTCAAAACAAAACATTAATCACTTCTGCATCAATTAAACCTAAACTTTTCAATGTCATTAGAGCATACAAACCAAATCATTCACTTACCAACAATATCGTTAGCTCGAAAGGACCAGCTCGAGATCATCAATAGGGAGGTTGAATTGGCCTTTGAGAAATTGTGGTGGAAGCAATGAAAAATATGCAACAAAGAACACAATGATTTGGAGTGGTTCGGCCCCAATTTCCAACTCCACTACCTTAGCTTACCACAACTAAAGATTTCCCCAAATTCACTAACTTGGCAACCTTTAAGGACAAGGTTTAATCTTACAATCTCTCTTAAGATTTATGCCCCAAATCTTAAGATACAACTCTCTTAAGGTTTCTACCCAAACCTTAAGGATTAGCCCTCTCTCTCAAAGGGAAACAAATAATCAAGTAAAGAAATAATCCTTACAAGATTAGGATGTTTGTCAATGAAACAAATACAAAGAAAAACACTTGAGATAAATGAATACAATGAAAGCTCACAAGTATTTACAATGAAAGCTCAAGGTTGTTTTGATTGATCTTTAAGCTTTGCAGATGTTTCTTGTTGTTGCTAAACCTTTGGAAGATGGTATTTATACCCTCTAAATGATTTCAAACCGTTGTGGTTGTTGTAGAAGTGAGTGTAGCCGTTGGGGATGAAATACCAGGTCATTAACTTCACGTGTAGCAACAAGTATCGATACCTACTAAAAGGGTATCAATATTTTTTGTAATTAATGCAGATTTTAGTAATCGTTGGAGTAGGAATATCGATACCTTAGGAAATATTTCGATACCTTAAGAAATGTATCGATACCGGATCGATACCTACCAGGTTTGAAAGAAACAAAATGTCAATTTGGTATCAATTATCAAAGGGGTGTCAATATCTTGTAAAATATCAGTACTTAGATAAAAAGTATATATACTTTTTGTCCTAGAGCAATTCTAACTTGATTGAAAATGATTAAAACATATTTGAAAATGTTTGACTGCTCAACTTTACTTTTATTCAAAAACACTTTAATTTGTTATATCAAAACATATTATCAAATAAGGCTTACTTTAACAATCTCCCCCTTTTTGATATAAAAAAACATTTTGTAAATTTATTTTTAATAGATTGCTCCCCCTTAATAAAAGTCATTTTCAATTTAAGCTCCCCCTATATAAAAATCAATTTCTATTTAAGGCATAAATATTTGGAGCATAAATATTTGCAATAAGCACAAAATTTACATTCATTTTGATTTGAAAATTTGGTCATTAATCTTGGCATATAAGCAATGAATCAACCATTAAAATTTACTTTTCTTTTCTCCCCCTTTTTGTTATATATAAAACATAAACAAGAAAGATCTCAAGAGGAAAAGAAAGTGGTTAGTTCAAATATATATATTAAACATAAAGAACTAATGAACTACCATACCAATCAACATTAAGGTGCAATCACATAGAATTTGCCTTTGATCACTCTAAAGCAATGCACCTTACCTACAAATATAGAATTAAGTTTTTGGTATCCAATGGGAGCAAGTTAAAATTGGGGCAAGTTAGAGCAGAGACTTCTTGCCAATGAGATGTACCAACGAGTGCAACGGTTCAAGTTAAGAGGTGACGAAAGCCGAGGCAAAGGTTTCGAAGGAATGGACAACCCAATTGCAAGGCAAGCCGGTAAGAAGCCAAGGCAACAAGAGAGTTCCAAGGAAAATCAAGTCAGTGTTATTCAGAAGTCACAACAAGGGCGTTGCAAGAATGGGTGGGGGAGAATGTCACGGGCCAAAGTGTAAAGCCTATTACCATGGCACAAGATGCGCCCAATGGAGGTCTATCGATTAGATGGGGATCATTTAGCCCACAAGAACTGGCCCAATTCCAAGAACTGTTAGAGAAGCTTGTCAGATTGAAGCCTGGTTGGCCCGGTAATGAAGATATGGTAACATAGGCTATTTTTAGTAAACATGGGAATCATATCTTGTAGATTTGATTTGATATGATGTAATCTAGTAAATCCCTAAATCAAAGGATGGGCTAATCTTGTCATTTGATGTAATTTGATCTTGATCGTTGGTTTTGGGGGAGCTCAACTATAAATAGAGAGCCTTCCCCTTATTTGTATATCATCCATTGTATGTTGAAGTCTTAAGAGTAATAGAACTCTTTGAGCATTTAATCAAACACTTTGTGTGCATTCTTTCTTTGGCTTTCTATTGTTCATTTATTACTTCTTTTGGCATAATCGCTTCCACTGTACAAATTGGTGCCTTCGAGGAATTCTAAAGGAATTCTCACTTTTGGGAGTAAAGCCTGACTTAGGCGAGTTTGGAGCGAACGGATTACCTAAGGACGCACGAATCGTGAGACGAAAGATCTAGCCCCGTGGCACTAGCAGGTTGTTTCCCTTCTGCCTTGGGCTATCTTTGCCTACCATCTTCCTGATGTAGCCATCCTGTCTGTATTGCACTTTCCACTGCATCTTTGAGGGAGACACACCTTTTAGTGGAATGACCAGTTTGGTGGTAAAAATCACATATCTGAGAATAGTTCCTTCTTGGGTCTACCTCATTGGGGAGGGGGATCCAGTATTCTCGAGGTTGCCACATGTCATTGGATTTTCTCCAACTGTGGTGTTAGCGAGGTGCATTCATCGAACTACCTCTAAAGTCCTCTGGATCTCTACTTCTTTCCTCTTGTGAAATTGAGTTGTTTACGGTGCGTGCCATGAGGATAATCGTCAAGTTGCCATCTTCTAGGTTTAGGGAACTTCGGGGAGGATTGGTCCTTTTTGTTGACTTTTAAGGACTTATGCATCCTCTCCTTGTTCCTGTTTTACTCTTTCCCCCGGCTGTACCCGTCTTCTCTAGATGGTAGATTGGAACTAAACGTTGAACTGGTTGCACTATTGATCTCTTCGATCTCAGCACACTTCGCAACCATGTCATATAACTGAAAAAATTTTCTAGTCTATTTATGGTAAGGTTGAATTTCAAAAATTGATGGTCGAGACTTGTAATGCAGGTTAGAATCGCCTAATTATCAAGGAGGGGCTCTCCTTATCATTGTCTTACTTCTAACAAGCTCTACTTGGATTTGAGTGTGGCTTTGTTGGTTAGGAAGTGCCCCACAAAGATTTTTTCTAACTCATCAAAGTTATTGATGGAGCCTAGTTGTGGCGAGTTGTACAAGTTTATGGCATGGCCTTGGAGGGTTAAAGGAAAGCTCATCTAGCGCTCCTAATATCTTTATGCAACTCTTAACTTGAACTAGGTAATTGGTGGGGTCTTTCTTTCCATCAATCTAGCCATTGAAACCTTGAAATTAGCTGGATGTCTTATGGGAATGGTACATGGGGCTTGAGGGTCATTAGCCTTAAGAGTCCATCTTGTCTACCAAAGATGTTTTGTTCTTAGGTCTTGCATTCCCTTCTATAAAAGTTCAACTTCACTTCTCCATGCCATCTCCCTAGTGGATATAGGCTTGGGCACATACTCAGGGTCTCTTCTTAGGGGCACGTCACAACCTATTTCTGGCTCGACTTTAGTGCCCTCTGGTCTGGTTGTCTCTCAATTGAGGTTCTGGTCTTGCTTGATGTAGGAGACTCTTTCTTCTTCATCTTCACGTTTTCCCTTATCTCGTCTACAATTATTTAGGAGCTCCTACATACTATGCTGAAGAAGTTCTTCTTGTTGTTGGTATATTTGTTGTTAACGTTGTTGGTGTAACACCCATCACTCGATTCCATAACAAATTCAAATAAGAGATGCTATATTCAATTTCAAATGCATCTTCCAAATACTTTTGTTTATTTATTCTCTCCTATATTTTTTTTATAATTTTTTAACAATTAGTTACACAATATCACTTTTTTTTTTTTTACTTATAATCACATTTCACACAATATCACTTTCTTTTTTTTTTTTACTTATAATCACATTTCTCATACTTATTTAGTCATATAATGATAATAAATTTTACTTCATTAAATCACTTTTTAACATAATCGAATTTTATCAACATGATATACCATTCTCAATAATCAAAAAAATTGAATATAATATCATACTAACTTTTCTCAAATTATATTTAATGTAGTTCCACCCATAAATAAATAAAAAATCCAAATCAAATACAATTCCTATCAGATTTAATTAATCATATTTTATTGTTTTCTTTCAATGAATTACAATCACTTAGTCCATTGAAATTCACTAATTTTTATATTGATATTTCCAGACTTTACCAAAGTAGTTTCTAACTTCAAGTTTTACAGAATTTAAAAATTCAATCCCTAAAATTTTAATTCTAAAATTTTACAATTTAGTCCTTAAGATTTCAATTTTTTACCATTTAACAGTTTTGTCCTTCAGTTGTTATCATGTTACTTCTGAAACAGCCCAGACTGTTTTAAATTTTGCAAATCAAACTTTTTTTGGGAATTTTTAATTTTTACAACTTTTACAATTTAGTCCCCATCTTTCAGTTACAGCTTCTTATTCAAATTCTCTGAAACATTTTATTCCAATAACTTTTACAACTCAGCAATTGATGATTTAATTCATATTTCATTATTTAGCTTGTCAAATCTAGGTTTATAGATCTAACAATTTAATCCTCTTCTTAATTCTTATCAAAATTAAACACATTGTTCACTAAGTTTCCAATTCAATTCACATGCAAAATTATTTCTAATTTCTTTAACATGGTTAATCCAACTTCCAACTATTTCTTTCTTTGATTCTCTATGTTTGAATTTTTAATCAACTAATTTCACCTTTATTCCATTTAATTAGTTTACTTTATTTTCTTTTCATGAACTACCATATTTCACCTATCTAAATTTTATTCAAAATAAATATTTCACACTTCCATCATTGCAAGCATACAACCACATCATCCAAAATAATCAAATCTCATTTTCATATTTCATAATTAAATTTATCACACTACTTTCTTCTAATTATTTATATTTAAAAAAACATAAAAAATCATTCATCAATTTCTACATGCTTTAATTATATTATTTTCACCATATAAAGTATACAAAATAATTCCACATATTTAATCTTTGCTTTTACACAACTATTTAAATACACAAATTAATGCACATATAGTATTTAAATAACTTACCTTAAGTTATCCACGTACCCATACTTTCCTTCAGTTCTAACATTCATCTCCAAGTTTTCATATTTGGTTTTAAAAGAAGGATAAATTATAAAAATAGTCATTTTTGTTTGCCTTAGATTACATTTTAGTCACTTATATTTGAAATGTTATGTTTTAGTCACTTACGTTATCGTTTTATTACAAAGTGGTCACTTTACCGTTAAACTCCATTACCTCCTTAACGCCAGTCCTACGTAGCAATTCAAACGGGTTTTAAATTTCAACTTGGATGTCAAGTTCTTGGGATGAAAATAGATTTTTAATTAAATAATTTTAATTTGGACTGCCATGCAAGACTTCCAAGTTGACATTTAAAACCCATTTGGACTGCTACATAGGACCGTCGTTAGGGAGGTAATGGAGCTTAACGGTAGAGTAACCACCTCGTAACAAAACGATAATACAAGTGACTAAAGCTTAACATTTCAAACATAAATGACTAAAATGTAATCTGAAACAACTAGTTTTATAGTTTATCCTTAAAGAAAAACATACTTGAATTATTTTTTTAAATGAAATCTAACTTTATCTTATAAAATTTTCTAAAGAAAATGGTTAGAAAATGTTCCTAAATAGGAAAGAAAGCTAATTGCATAAAAAAACTCTCGTTTTCCACACCCTACATTGGGGTTTATATAGAGAGAGAATGATTTCTCTTCTATCTTATAGACGTTTCTTTAATTTTTGTCTATCCTAATTATTTATTCATTTTATTATTTAATAAATTAAATGAATGGTTAGGATATAATCCTTAAAAATCCTATCTAAGGATTATTAATTCAATCAAAATATTTTTTTTTAATTTGAAATTCAAAAACAATCTTTTAATTTAAAATAATTAATATATCCTTGAAAATATTTCATTATTTTTTAATCTTTCTCCTTCTCCAACAAGATTAACCAAATTATTATTATTTTTTCTACCCCTTCTACTGCCATTCAACCTTCTTTAGTGTGGAGGAGCTCTACATTTTTCTTTTCTTTTCTTTTAATCAATTAATTGACCAACCAATTAAAGTATACCAAATTTCACCCTTTTACTCATGTATATCCAAATATATTTATTAAATGTCTCATAAAAATCAATCAACTATGGGAAAATTATCAATTAGTCCTTTCTCTATTAAATAATTAAATTACACTTTAACTCTTGAACTTTTATACTTTAATCAATCTAGTCCATACCATTAATTTTCAATTTCACCTATCAATATATTTTCATGTAATGTTTATAAAACAAATATTTATTTGTGACTCTACCTTTTCTTCCTATGGTTTGTTTTCACTTTTAATCTTTCTTTCACCAAATTCTAAATTATTTATTTATTTTTGGCTAAACCAAATTTCAATACTCTCAATTCATTTTCTTGATAAATCTCTCATATACATTCCCGAAACAACATCGTTTATTGTACTAAAAATTTTTGGGGTGTTGCAATTAGGACTCTTGTGACTGGCGGAATTACACTTGGAGTTCTCTAACTTGCTTTTGAAACGCTAGAAATTCCTGAGAGTTTGGATTTGGATTTTGGGTCGCATAAGCTTGGTTTTCATAGTACTAGTGAAACTTGAAAATTTTAAAGGTGAAAGTAGCCTACATTCACTGCACTAGTTGTTCATGTGAGGACTAGATAAGGTGGTGGTGACGGTTGTTATCGGTGGTGAGCCACTGTGGGTGGTTAGGTATAAGAAACTATCTAGAGAGAGAGATAAGAAGGAAAAAGGGGCAGATCCTCCTACTATGTGGGACAAAGGGTTTATATACCTTGAGCTAGGATCCCGAGATGCCACCTGTCACTACCTTGTAGGTGGCTCTGGGTAGGTTAGTTAACTACTCTATTGTGGAAGGCCTAAGTGGGGTAGTTGGGGTGGTGATTGGCAGTTGGTTTTATAAGCGGCAATTACAAAGTAAGCCTTTGTTAAGTTAATTCTTGAAGAGTTCTCTCGAGGGACTTCTATGAGGAATTGTGTTGAGAAGATGGTTGGGATGAGTGGTTCTTAGGAGCAATGACAAGGAGTGAGGATCTGGGAAATCTGCTCGAGGTATATGGGTATAACAATATTTAAATATATTGTTAAAATATATATAATACGTTGATTAATTGACTTAGCCAATTAAACTGAGCGACAAGCTTTACAATTTTAGCTTCTTCTTTTTTACTTGTTTTATTGTAGAGAGGGATATAAATAGCTTCAAAAATGGGTGAAGGATAATATTTAATCTATGTTTTTCCTTTTTCTTAACAATATAGCTTTTAATTTTAGTCAATATTATGTTGTTGTGTTTGTGTACATGAGTATTATGCTGTTGAAAGGAGAGGTGAAAGATTAAAAACTCAAAATCCAAAAATATATTTGAGTGATATACAAATCTTAGTTGGCTGAATAAGTGTTTAACGCTTTACTTCATCAAACTTTGATGTGTAGAT
The DNA here is from genome assembly GCA_005393395.2 of Gossypium australe. Lineage (NCBI taxonomy): Eukaryota > Viridiplantae > Streptophyta > Magnoliopsida > Malvales > Malvaceae > Gossypium > Gossypium australe. Next base: position 88,195,857 of record CM016622.1, on the reverse strand, counting down.
GAGATTGGAGGGATGAGGTTGGTAGGTTTTGGGCTTGGGCTTGGCCTTGGCTTAGGCTTAAACATTGTGGGAGTTATGGTAGCTTGGGAGGAAATGTAATGGTATTACGAGAGAAATAGGAAAAATTAGGTTAGGGTTTATTAACCTATACTTGTTGTTTGATTGAGTTGATATCACTCATTAATCGGGTTTTAGTTTAATCATAAAGTTATCAAAAACTTCTTATTTTTAATTAGCAATAAATATTGTTTTGAGAATAAAATCTAAAAAGAAAATACTTACCAGTGCTCGAATTTGAAGCCAAAACATTATCAAATTGGGTATTAAAATGCTTAAATTTGACTCATTTGATAATTCAAGCTTAATTTGATAATTGCTAATTTGAATTTAATTTTTTTTTTGGTCAAACTTGAATAACTGACTAGTACCAATATATCGCTTACACCTTAATTAGCTTAATTTGGAAAAAGCGAAAAACGTTTTATTAAGTGTTAATTATTTTAAACTTTGCCATGATGTATGAATGAAATGTATTAGCACCACGTTTGGTTGGATGGAATCACTATTCCATTCCTGCTCAATTTCGCGTGCTACAGTAATTTTTTGCTATTACACCGTTTGGTTCACCGTTTACTTAATTCCACACCTTTGCTATTACATTCATATTCCCTCAGATGTTGTAATAGGTATTCTGGGTTGGGGGTGCTGAATTTCTATTCAACACCACACGCGTAAAATTTATCCCCAAAATAGCCTTCTTTCTTCTCCTTTGCTCCAGATTTCTTCCAACATTTTCCCCCAAATCAACAGCACGTTCGCCCTTCATCTTCGTCTCCGGTATCAAACTTATGAAGGTTTGAGAAGCAGTATTTAACTATGATTAACTACTTGAACCAACCAATCTAACACAATTAACTTGTTCTCCCAATTTCTTTGTTGTGTTGTGGCTGATCCTTTTCTCTTTTCCATGATCTGATCTTTCTTTTCTATCTCAATAATGGCCCAATCTTGGATTTAATTGCTCCCTTGCAACCAATCTTTTTGTCCTCGCTTTTGCTACTACCCAACTGAAGAGTAGGTTTGATTGTTACCCAATAGCTCTTTCCTGATCTGTTTTCACTTTTCACCTTCTCTCTCGAGAATATAATTCGCTCGCATAAGAATCTTCAGGTCCTTTGAGACTGGTTAACTGTTACAGTACGTTTGGGATGCAAAATCTTGTAAGCCTCACTGTAGTTTTCTCTTTTCGTTTTTTGGGCAAAATTTAATTTTAATTAGATTTTCTGGCTTTTTTGGTATTCATAGTAGTGTCTTTTCAATAACTTGAATAGATGGAAATGTTTTAAATGCTAGAATATATCTATGATTGAGGGAATTCTAGTATTAAGCTGATGCAGCAGATGGCATACATTATGGAGTACTTGTTATGTACATAGAAAAAGGATATATGTTTTTGGAATATAAAGTTAATTATTGAATCTTCTTGCTTAAATAGTCAAGTTCCATGGGTATATCCTCTCAAAACACACGTGGTGTTTGAATACAAAAATCATGGCTACCATTTGTGATCATCTAAATGGATAACAATTCAATTTTTTATAACAATTCAATTTTTATTTGACAGTGTATATGGTTTATAAATTTGTCCTTTTGCACAAACTATCGTATTTATATATGCTTTGTGTTGTGTAGGGCTTGGAGCAGTGTGGAACACAACCAAAGTTGAACCAGGGGCTATTGTTGCTATTTTTGGCCTTGGGGCTGTTGGTCTTACGGTATGTTTCAAATATCCATCTCACTTATTAGGAAACGTATTAAAACTGTTTATTATGAACTTCTAGTTATCTTTTTTGGTTCTATTCAATATGTTTTTTATTGCCACTGTTGTTTTATTTTTGGTGCCAAATGTTAAATTGTTTATTTATCTAGTCTTTTGATCGCAATGTTGCAGGTTGCAGAGGGTGCAAAATCAGCTAGCACCTCTAGAGTAATTGGCGTAGATATTGACAGAAAAAAGTTTGATATAGGTAAGTAACGTAAGAATAATAATGCTCAAAGTATTTTATTAACATTAATATGAGATATTCAGTATGCAGTTTGCTAAAAAATTGGAGGTTATTGTCAAGCTTGTCTTTTTTGTAATAAATCTTGTGTTACTTCTATTTATACATGTACATGAATATATTTTTGCAAATTGAAACTTGCAGCAAAGAATTTTGAAGTTACAGAGTTTGTGAATCCAAAGGACTATGATAAATCGATTCAGCAAGTCCTTGTTGATCTCACTGATGGTGGTGTTGATTACAGTTTTGAGTGTATTGGAAATGTCTCTGTCATTGAACAATTCAATTATAACAAGTTACACATTCATATTCTGGAAACACAGACACATAAATTTTGCGATTGAATAACAAAAATAGTATGGGCTAAGAGGTTAAAAGGGTTGTGTGGTGCATGAGACTCCTGCTTTTTGGGCATAGGGAATGTCATAAGTAATCTCTTGACTAATAAACAAGTTACTTATACTTGTTTTTCACCTTGTAGAACTAAAGAGGATGATTGCCAGTAATCATCAGAGTGGAACAAATCTGAACCAGGTTAAGTAGTTCCTCGTAACATATTAGATCTATAAAATACTGACTACAGAGACTGCTATAATCTAGCATTTTCAGCAAAAATACTTTGTACCAAAGGATTCTTTGGATAATCTTATCTGTTAACTTTTACTTTTTAAATGTTATAGCTAGCAACATAAAAGGGAATTGAATTTGGATGTGAAACCCTCGAGGCAGAGTACTCTCTTGTCGCTGATAAAATTGGATAGTTGCAAGACAAGGCTAGGTTTCTCTCTTATTCTCTCTCTTTTTGCGCTCTCTAGATCTATTCTTTATTAATTGTATTTCAGTTGGTCTTTTTTACGATTTTATGATTTCTTCTTTATAAATCCTTTGTCGTTGCCTGTTCATCTCTGTTTTTTGGTTTCAGATATATTTATTTATCACTAAAAGTGCTAAAGAATGAGTAGTTGGTTTTCGCTATTGTTTCCAAGGGCATTGTTCTTCTAGGCTGCTAAAACATCATCGCTTGATAATGATATTAACTGCAATTTATTTCAGGAAAAAAAGTTTTCTTCAAAAACAATATATTTATCTTATGTATGGTAGATTTCTTATCAATATCTATTGTAGTATGATTTTAAATTATGTTGGAAAATAAAAGTTTATTAATTTTAAAAGTGAGTATTTAAGCATAATTAATCATATTGTAATGTATTCAATCAAAAGTACATAATTTTAATTAGTATAATAATTATTTTATACCTCAAAATTTACACATTCACGATTTAACAAATTTAGCCCGCAACATTTGTGTAAATATATAAACGATAAAGATAGATTTATTGACTTTTTAGAGGATTAAATTATTTCGATTTTTTTAAAGGGATCAACTTGCTCAATATAAAAATAGAGAGTGAAACACCCCAAACCCGGCCACGACTCTCGACCGAATCTGGTATGTTCCTGGAGTTAAAACATTTTCAAATTCGTTTGTTATTTTGGAAAACTTGGGTGGTTTTGAAGAAGGTTTGATTCGTGTTGGGTTTAATTGAAAACATTGCTATTCTTGAAATTAGGGATTTATAAAAACCTTGTTTTTAAATTAAAAGACATGCCGAATTTCTTTAGAGGCACATTGGAAAACATTTGTATTTAAGTGTCCAAATATTTGTTTTTAAGAAAAGTTACTTGAACTTTAAAATTTATAAAATTGCATCATACTAAAATAACTAAAAAAAACATGTATAAAACAGTACCAAACTAATGGCCTTATTACATCAAAGAATACCCGAAATAAATCCAAACTTAGAAATAAAGTCCCAAAATAAAATAACTTTAAGCTGAGCATGGCCACCACTAAGCTCCTGCCGACCCGGTCCATTACTGAGTGTCACCTGAAAAATATCCCACAACGGGGTGAGTCAAACAGACTCAGTGTGTATAACCAACTCTAAATCCCAACGATTCAGGCATATCATATCATATCATACATATATATATAACAGATAGGAATAATGATGCAAACTTGAACCCCTACCTAGATAACCATCCGGTACACATCACCCGTACCAACCATCACACCGTGGGGACTACTAAGTCAACCTTCCATCCGCTACACATCATCGAAGGCAGTCACTGCAGACGACGTGCTCACCGCCCTTATAAATTTTGTGGCATATCCACCAGATAATAATTTGTGACATAAGTCATCACATTCAGATTTCGTGACATGAGTCACCACATTCAGATATTGTGGTATAAACCACCAGATCACTTCCCCGTTCCATATAACCCATATGCCCCATGTCATACAAATCATGCAAATATCATGCCACTTCCTTTCCTTATTCCACATTCTTATCAATATTCACATACGTGCCATAACAGATATTCATAATATTATAACTACCGTAGTAGTAGATTAACGTACCTGAGTACTTTGTACCATTGCATGGTACCTTTAGCCACCTCTTACATATTCTTATTAACACATTTATTAAAATAATACCGTAAATCAATTAAGATTCAGTGTGGGGTACACACACCTGGTTTACTTAACGCTTTACTGAAATCCCGAAAATCTGATCTAATGCTTTAGATCCCTAGATCCTTGCTGCCGATTGGGTTACCAAGCAAATCCCGAAATTTTGTGCTATTTCTCCCTTGAAATCGGCCTATACTAGATCACTTGACTTGGTTAGTTTTCGGCTTTTAAGTAAATAAGAAATAGATCCTAATCATTAAATAGGGCCTTGGCCGAATATCACATGCACTTACCTTGTGGATCTAAATCCCGAAAATAGTCACTTGGCTATGGAGATGTCGAAATACCTATAGGTATATGTTAGATTCGGTTCAACATTTAATCACAATGAATGGCCTTCAGCCTACACCACACTTCACTTACCTTGAAGAACCAAATCCCGAATATCTCCCTTAGAAGTCGGCTACACTAGAAATCCTGAAAGAATCCATCAAGGGGATTAGTTCCTAGATTTCGGCTAAAAGAGAGATTGAAAATCAAATGACAATTGATCCTACCTTTAATACTGTAGTCGACTGCTCCTTGTCTGAACCCACAGAAGTGTTCGGCCTTAGCAATTGGAAAAGAAAAGAGGTGAGACTTACAAGGGTTCGACAATGGTGGTATTTTGATCCAGGAATTCGGCAATGATGAACCTTTGGGAGGGAGAGGTTCGGCCTAAGTAGAATGGAATGAGAAGGTGAGAAGAAAAAGATGAAGAAATCGGCAATGCTTGCTTGAGTTTTCGGCTTTGACCAAAATAAAAGAGAAAAGAGTGACTGAAAGAGAGGCTCAAAGGCTTTATGAATTTCGGCTATTCCTCCTATACACACCTAGCCGAATTTGTCACCTAAGACCCCCTTGGCCGGCCAACTCTTCTTCCCCTTATCAAATCCCAAATTTTTCTCCTTATTTTTCTCTTTATCACCCATTCAAAATGATTGAAATAAATCAATAATTTATCCTTTGCTTAGCCGAAATTTTAAAAGAATTCAATCACATCTAAATCTCCTCCCTCAGACTCCCCATGCCATCCACTACTACTCCCTTTTGCCGCAAAAATAAAAGCTCCCTTTTACATCCCTTGTGACTCGAACCCAAGCCCATTTGTACATGCTTGTGGCGTCACTTATTGGGCTTTAAGTGGCGCTTCCTTGCCACTTTAACAAGCTGATTTTTGTGTCATATTTCACCTACAATTTCTCTTAAGGCCTCCTCTGCCTAGCTTCCTCTTTTAGACTTAAAACTTAATATTTTCTAAGGCATTTTTCCTATATTCTAAAGTCCTCAAAATTCATAAAACATACTTATAATACACATAGGCATGCTTTCACATAAAATTCAGCAATAATTCATAAGCCCAAAATCCCGGATGTTACAGTTCTACCCCCTTAAAATAATTTCAACCTCGAAATTACCTGGCTAAAATAAGTGAGGGTATTGCTGTCGCATTGCTTCTTCCGGCTCCCACGAAGCTTCTTCCGATCCATGATTATGCCATAACACTTTGACTAAAGGAACTGATTTCCTTCGCAACACTTTCACATCTCGTTATAAGATCTGAATCGGCTCTTCCTCGTAGGACAGATCTGGCCTTAGTTCCACTTCCTCAACTGGTACTACATGAGATAGATCCGATCGATAACGACGTAGCATAGAAACATGGAATACGTCGTGTATCTGCTTCAACTCCGGAGGCAACTCTAACTTGTATGCCACTGGTCCAACTCGCTTCAGTACCTGATAAGGTCCTATAAACCTAGGACTTAACTTCCTTTTGCGACCAAATCTCATCACCTTCTTCCAAGGCGACACCTTAAGAAACACTTGATCTCCTACATTAAATTCTACTTCCTTCCGCTTAAGATCCGCGTACAACTTCTGCCTGTCAGACGCTTCCTTTAACCGTGTTCGAATTACCTTAACTTTCTCTTCAGATTCTGCCACAACCTCTGGACCTAAAACTTGACGTTCCCCTAATTCCGTCCAACATGTAGGAGTGCAACACTTTCGTCCATACAACGCTTCATACGGTGCCATCCGAATACTGGCCTGATAGCTGTTGTTGTATGCAAATTCCGTTAACGGCAAATACTCTTCCCAACTTCCTCTGAAGTCTATTACACAGCCTCTCAACATATCCTCTAACACTTAGATTACTCGTTCAGATAGACCGTCCGATTGTGGATAAAATGCTGTAGTGAAATCCAATCTGGTGCCTAAAGCCTGATGAAGTGCTTTCCAAAACCGAGACGTAAACCTTGGATCCCTATCTGAGATAATCGACACCGGTACTCCATGCAACCTCACAATTTCTGCCACATACAACTTCGCCAACTTCTGCAAAGAATATTCAACCCGCACTGGAATGAATGCGCGGACTTTGTCAACCGATCCACTATCACCCATACCGAGTCCTTATTTGTAGGCGTAAGGGGAAGCCCACTAACGAAGTCCATGGTGATTCTCTCCCACTTCCACTGCGGAATCTTTATCGGCTGAAGTAATCCTGACGGAACTTGGTGTTCAGCCTTAACTTGCTGACACGTTAGGCATTTCCCCACAAACTCTGTAACTTCCCGCTTAAGACCAGGCCACCAAAACTGTTCTCTTAGATCTTTATACAACTTGCTGACCCAGGATGCATAGCATAGGGGCTACTATGCGATTCCTGAAGAATCTTCTGCCTTAACTCCTTATCCTTAGGCATACAGACCTTACCCTTGAAACACAATACCTTCTCGTCATTAATACCATAATCTTTCAACTCTCTATTCTGCACTTGTCGTAACTTAGCACTTAGATCCTCATTCATTAATTGACTCCCCTTCACCTCCTTCAACCATGTCGGTTTAACTTGTAATTCTGCCAGCAGACTTCCATCGTCATACAAGCTCAGATGTGCGAACATCGCTCTCAGATCCGACACTACTTTCCGACTTAGGGCATCTGCCACTACATTCGCCTTGCTCGGGTGATACTCTATGGAACAATCATAGTCCTTCAACAATTCCACCCACCTTCGCTGTCTTAGGTTCAGTTCTTTCTGAGTCAACAGATACTTAAGACTCTTGTGGTCTGTGCAGATCACTGACTTTTCTCCATAGAGATAGTGCCTCCATACCTTAAGAGCAAAGACCACTACCGCCAATTCTAAGTCATGCGTCGGGTAGTTAACCTCATGTGGCCTTAGTTGCCGAGACGCATAAGCAACTACTTTCCCGTCTTGCATCAATACGCATCCCAATCCTGTATGAGAAGCGTCGCAATACACCACGAAATCCTTTCCTGCCTCCGGCTGAATCAAAACCGGAGCTTCAGTCAAGACCTTCTTAAGCTTTTCAAAGCTCTCCTGTTGCTTATCCGTCCTTACGAAAGGTACCTCCTTTCTCAACTTCGTCAAAGGTGCGGCTATTGATGAGAACCCTTCCACAAACCTCCTGTAGTAGCCTGCCAATCCCAAGAAGCTACGAACCTCAGCCACAGACTTAGGTGGTTTCCAATCCAACGCTACCTCAATCTTCCTAGGATCCACTCTTATCCCTTCTGCAGACACCACATGCCCTAAAAATGCAACCTCTTTCAGCCAAAATTCACACTTACTAAATTTGGCATATAGCTTCTTCTCCCTTAACACTTGCAACACTATTCGGAGATGCTCATCATGTTCTTCCTCAGACTTGGAATATACTAGGATGTCGTCTATGAACACAACGACGAACTGATCCAAGTAGGGTTGAAAGACTCGGTTCATCATATCCATGAACGCGGCTGGGGCGTTCGTCAATCCAAACGGCATTACTAAGAACTCATAATGCCCGTATCTTGTTCGGAAAGCTGTCTTATGGATATCCGCTTCCTTCTCCTTGAGCTGATGATATCCAGACCTTAGATCAATCTTCGAGAATACCGCGGCCCCCTTAAGCTGATCGAACAAGTCGTTAATCCTTAGCAAAGGATACTTGTTCTTGATGGTCAGCTTATTCAACTGACGATAATCTATGCACATACGCATAGTCCCGTCCTTCTTCTTCACAAACAAGACCGGTGCTCCCCATGGAGACACATGGGGTCGAATAAACCCATGATCAAGCAGCTCTTGGATCTGAGCCTTGAGCTCAACCAACTCTTTCGGTGCCATTCTGTATGGGGCAATTGACACAGGAGCTGTTCCTGGCAGCAAATCAATTCCGAACTCTAACTTCCTATCCGGGGGTATTCCAGGTAATTCCTTCGGGAAAACATCTACAAATTCTCTTACTGTTCTAACTCCACTAACTCCCCCTTCTTTTGCATCCAAAGCACTAACGAAGGCCAAAAATGCCTTGCACCCTTTCCGAACCATCTTATCAGCCTTCAGTGCTGAAACCACTTTTGACAAGTAATTCCTTCTTTCCCCTATCATAATTATCTCCTTATCCTCTGGGGTCCTTAACTCCATTCGCTTAGCTGCACAATCCAATATAGCCCGATGTTCCACTAGCCAGTCCATACCAAGTATAAGATCGAATTCTCCGAAGGGTAGTTCCATTAAGTCGGCAGAAAATATCACTCTCTGAACCTCTAGAGGTACACTCCGAAATATCTTATTCACCACTACAGCTTGACCTAATAGGCTCACTACAATCATCTCCCTATCAGATAGTTCAGAAGCCATGCCTAGAGTTTCAACTACTCTACATGCAACATAAGAATGGGTCGAGCCAACATCAATCAAAGCAAAATAAGGCTTGCCAAATACAAGGAACGTACGGGTTATGACGTCCGGTGCGTCTCCATCCTCTCTCCGGCGCACTGCATACACTAGACCCGGCTGTCTTGCCTCTGTGTTACCAATACCTCAGCCCGGTGCCCCACGTCCTCTTCCAGCACCGTTACCTCTACCATTTGGACCACGACCCTGCTGAGGCTACTGTCCACCCCTTCCAGCCTGATTAGAACCCTAACCTGTGGGTCGGCTCCCATCTATCTTAATAGGACAGTCCTTAATCATGTGTTCCTTAGACCCACACTTAAAACATCCTCCTGTCTTCCTCCAACACTCTCCTAGGTGCATCTTCCCACATTGAGTGCAAGTACGATACTGCCCTCCGGTACCAACTTGCTGACCTCGCGGCCCATCAACTCTAGGCCTCTTATGCATATTCCCAAATGGTCCTGACGATCCAAAACCTCTCTTTTGCCTATTCCGGTCAGTATTCTGCCTTACAGAGTCCTTAATCCCTTCTGCTACCTTAGCCTTCTCTACCAACACGGTAAATTCCCGCTCCTGCTGTGGAGCTATCAACAACCTCAGATCATCCCTAAGTCCATCCTCAAACCGGACACACCGTTCATGCTCCGTAGCCACAATTCCTCGAGCATACCGGCTCAACCTTAGGAATTCAGCCTCATATTCCGCTACGGACCTGTTCCCTTGAACCAGCCCCAGAAATGCCTTCCTCTGCGCATCAGTATAACTAGTTCCAACATACTTCTTCTGATATGCCGCCTTAACATACTCCCAAGTGAGATCCTCAGCTGTGGCACCATCCCGAACTGTGAGCCACCATTGATATGCTTCGTCGCGAAGAAGCGACACCATTCCTTTCAGCTTCTCCTCAGCAGTTAAATCGAGCTCATCCATAATTCGCTTTGTCGCCTCCAACCAATACTCAGCCGTACTGGGTGCCACACTAGATACACCACGGAACACCTCGGCTCCATTGGCTCAGAGTCGCTCAGGTACAGATTTTCGAGCTCCCATATTTCCTCCTGCTCCAGTCACCATTTCAAGAACTCACAGTACCGCCTGCGATACTGCATCATCCCCCGTCTGATCTTGCTGCTCAACACCAACAGCTGGTGGTGGGGGTGGTGGTACCTCATTCTCGGACCCTTGACCCGATCTAACGGGTTCCGACACGGTCATTCTTCCTCTACCATGTCCTCGCACATTACGACCACGTCCCCTAGAGCTCATTTCTACGATCGCACTTTAATCTGATTTAAGAAATTTTATGCATTAGTATTTTGTTCCATTGATTATCCGCGAAGAAATTTTATGAAAAGGAGCTTAGTAGTAGTTCTTTTAATCAATCAAAGTTTTCGTTCCAAGTTTTCTACCCTAATTTAGAGAAACACATCTATTCAGTAACATCTATTATACACATTCATTGTTTGAACATTTTTGTCTGCTCCTAACCCAGGGGTATTTTCGTTATTTCTCCTACAGGGGTATTTTGGTAATAAATCGGGGTCAATTTGAAAATCTTAATAAATCAGGGCACTTTGAAATTTTCAAACTCGAGGGTACTTTTGAAAATTTTCTCAAATTAGAGGTATTGCAGGAATTTTAGAAATCAGGGTTATTTTGGTAATTTTGTACTCCAGGGGTAATTTAGTAAAGTTTCCAAATCAGGGTATCTTGATATTTTACAAGTAGGGTTTTTGGACATTTTTTTTGTAAAGTAAGAATATCTTGATAAAAACTGTGGGTAGTATGGTAATTTTATAAACCAAGGGCATTTTAGTAATTTTACAATCAGGGGTACTTGGGTAATTTTGTAAATCAGGAATCTCTTGGAAAAATTTTCAAAATAATTTTGCTACAAATCAAAGGGGTGATTTGGTGATTTTAAAACTAGGATTTTATAAAAATACGGCTAGTCCCTTTCGGGTTTTAGTTATTGAATTTAGCCCGTGAATGAGTCCTCTTGGTTAGGGTGAACCGTAGCTACGCACCAGGTAGGATTCGAGCGAAGAGGAGGTGAGTCACGAGGACTGCTTAAATACCAGGCTCCTCCTGAATCCAATCCTAGACATGCGCACAATGGTTGCCACACCCTAACTCGATGACCTAATCACAGGTTTGTTTAATTAGGCATTAAGTCTTATGTAATTCTTATGTTGGGGTGAACTAATCCTAGGGTTCAAGTACTTAATATACTAATCTACGTTCCCGTTATAACCTTATACAAGTCATATAATAAATCACACAATAGTTAGGAGTACTTACCTGGTGGACTTCGGGTCGGAGACTTAGGTGCCATGCCAGAAAACCTGCTCATTTCACAAAAACTTTCACAGAATTCATTTGGCCCAAATTTAATTGAAAACATTGCTATTCTTGAAATTAGGGATTTATAAAAACCTTGATTTTAAATTAAAAGACATGCCGAATTTGTTTAGAGTTTATTTGCACATTGGAAAACATTTGTATTTAAGTGTCCAAATTTTTGTTTTTAAGAAAGTTACTTAAACTTTAAAATTTATAAAATTGCATCATACTAAAATAACTAAAAAAAACATGTATAAAACAGTACCAAACTAATGGCCTTATTACATCAAAGAATACCCGAAATAAATCCAAACTTAGAAATAAAGTCCCAAAATAAAATAACTTTAAGCTGAGCATGGCCACCACTAAGCTCCTACCGACCCGGTCCATTACTGAGTGTCACCTGAAAAATATCCCACAACGGGGTGAGTCAAACAGACTCAGTGTGTATAACCAACACTAAATCCCAACGATTCAGGCATATCATATCATATCATACATATATATAACAGATAGGAATAATGATGCAAACCCGAACCCCTACCTAGATAACCATCCGCTACACATCACCCGTACCAACCATGACACCGTGGGGACTACTAAGTCAACCCTCCATCCGCTACACATCATCAAAGATAGTCACTGCAGACGACGTGCTCATAGCCCTTATAAATTTTGTGGCATAGCCACCAGATAATATTTTGTGACATAAGTCACCACATTCAGATTTCGTGACATGAGTCACCACATTCAGATATTGTGGTATAAACCACCAGATCACTTCCCCTTTCCATATAACCCATGTGCCCCATGTCATACAAATCATGCAAATATCATGCCACTTCCTTTCCTTATTCCACATTCTTATCAATATTCACAAACGTGCCATAACAGATATTCATAATATTATAACTACCGTAGTAGTAGATTAACGGTCCTGAGTACTTCGTGCCATTGCATGGTACCTTTAGCCACCTCTTACATATTCTTATTAACATATTTATTAAAATAATACCGTAAATCAATTAAGATTCAGTGTGGGGTACATACACCTGGTTTACTTAACGCTTTACTGAAATCTCGAAAATCCGATCTAATGCTTTAGATCCCTAGATCCTTGCTGCCGATTGGGTTACCAAGCAAATCCCAAAATTTCGTGCTATTTCTCCCTTGAAATCGGCCTATACTAGATCACTTGACTTGGTTAGTTTTCAGCTTTTAAGTAAATAAGAAATAGATCCTAATCATTAAATAGGGCCTTGGCCGAATATCACATGCACTTACCTTGTGGATCTAAATCCCGAAAATAGTCACTTGGCTATGAAGATGTCGAAATACCTATAGGTATATGTTAGATTCGGTTCAACATTTAATCACAATGAATGGCCTTCGGCCTACACCGCACTTCACTTACCTTGAAGAACCAAATCCCGAATATCTCTCTTAGAAGTCGGCTACACTAGAAATCCCGAAAGAATCCTTCAAGGGGATTAGTTCCTAGATTTCGGGTAAAAGAGAGATTGAAAATCAAATGACAATTGATCTTACCTTTAATACTGTAGTCGACTGCTCCTTGTTTGAACCCACAGAAGTGTTCAGCCTTAGCAATTGGAAAAGAAAAGAGGTAGGACTTACAAGGGTTCAACAATGGTGGTATTTTGATCCAGGAATTCGGCAATGATGAACCTTTGGGAGGGAGAGGTTCGGCCTAAGTAGAATGGAATAAAAAGGTGAGAAGAAAAAGATGAAGAAATCGGCAATGCTTGCTTAAGTTTTCGGCTTTAACCAAAATAAAAGAGAAAAGAGTGACTGAAAGAGAGGCTCAAAGGCTTTATGAATTTTGGCTATTCCTCCTATACACACCTAGCTGAATTTGTCACCTAAGACCCCCTTGGCCGGCCGACTCTTCTTCCCCTTATCAAATCCCAAATTTTTCTCCTTATTTTTCTCTTTACCACCCATTCAAAATGATTGAAATAAATCAATAATTTATCCTTTGCTTAGCCGAAATTTTAAAAGAATTCAATCACATCTAAATCTCCTCCCTCAGACTCCCCATGCCGTCCACTACTACTCCCTTTTGCCGTAAAAATAAAAGCTCCCTTTTGCATCCCTTGTGACTCGAACCCAAGCCCATTTGTACATGCTTGTGGCGTCACTTACTGGGCTTTAAGTGGCGCCTCCTTGCCACTTTAACAAGCTGATTTTTGTGTCATATTTCACCTACAATTTCTCTTAAGGCCTCCTCTGCCTAGCTTCCTCTTTTAAACTTAAAGCTTAATATTTTCTAAGGCATTTTTCCTATTTTCTAAAGTCCTCAAAATTCATAAAACATACTTATAATAGACATAGGCATGCTTTCACATAAAATTCAGCAATAATTCATAAGCCCCAAATCCCGAATGTTACAGAGAGGGACTAGAGAGGTTTTTTACCAATTATTTTTAAATATAGATGAATTAATTTATTTTACTTTTTTTTAAAAAAAGATTATTGAATTTATTTATTTCAATATAATGTCTATATCTATTTATAATTCACTCAAAATTTCAAATCCGAGTAAAAATGTGCATGTACTTAATACCAACTAAATTGAAGTTTAGTATATCATTGTACTAGAAAGATTTTTGATAAACCGTGATAGTAACATATTTTAAGCCCACATTTACCATGCTTTTGGATGATTTAAGCCTTGAATTGTGTAATTTTGTGCTCTTAATCATTTGATTTCATGTTTTATACTCAAGAGAGCACCAGGGGATGAAAAAAACGAGAAACGGGCCCAAAACGGAGTAAATGGGCCATATCACGAAATCAACATGGCCTGGGCCCAAGACCACATGGCCGTGCCTCGTTCAATAGTCTCGAACACGGCCTGGCCATGACTTACACGGGCATGTGCCATGGGCGTGTCCCTGCCATGACTAAGAGAAATTTCACTCGGATTAGGACACTTAGGGGCGAAGAAACACATTCCGAAGCCTATATAAACACCCTAAGTATAACCTAAAAAGTGGCAACCCAAGGCTTTAGTCAGGGGGCGTCCAGCTAGGCCAAAGAGGGCAGATTTGTGGGGATTTACTCGAAGATAGCTAGTTGATTCATCTCAAGGGGCTTTAGGGATTTCTTATGTTTTGTTTTATCTTTTCTTCTGAGATGTATTCTTTTATTATTATGAACTAAATCCTCAAATACTTGAGGGGGATGAAACCTAAGATGAATCTTGTTATCGTTTGCTTAACTATATGATAAATATTTGACTTGTTTTTAATTATGTGTTCTTAATTCTTGTGTTGATATATCTGGAATATTAATTCAAGTTGGATGTGCTTAGGTGGAGGAGCAAAAGTCCCTGCCTAAGAGTAGATCTAGCATAATTAAGCGGAGTTGCTCGCGCGCCTAGAGATAGGGTGATGAAAATCTGCTGGATTAGGGTCAAACCTAATATGGGAGTCCATAGATCGAGTTAATGCAATTCTAGGGGTTTTAATTAGAAAGAGATTTCAATTAATCATCCTAGGGTTAGACGTTAGTCGCCTCCAGAGAGGGATTAATATAACTTAGAGAATCCTACGGATCAAGTCAAATGAATAAATCGTCTGGTTCAGAGTTAGATAACAAGTGAAGTCTAGGTGGATTCTTCCTTGGGTATTGTCTTAATCAATCGGTTTTTTCCTCAAAGTTATTTTCCCAATTTCATTCTTCTTTGTCTTAGAGTCTTTAGTTTATTAGTTAGTTAATTTTAGATTAGATAAAAATTCTTTTAATTCTTAGGCTAAATAATAAAAAGAAAGTTAGTATTAGTACTTTTGGTTCCTTTGGGTTCGACAATCCGGTCTTGCCTTAACTATACTATTGTTCGATAGGTGCGCTTGCCTCAAATCGTTGTCATAGTCAGTTTCCAGGTTCGATCATTCTTTATATAAATTTTAAGATTTTGACATCGCATAAAACAATGATCAAGTTTTTGGCGCTGTTGCCGGGAACTAAAATATTAAGAAAGCTTAATTTTTATTACTTTAGCCATTTTTATTTTTTGCAATTTACTTTTATTTTTAACTTTACTAAATTTCCTTTTTTTTTTCTTTCAGGTACCTCTAGTTTATGACTAGAAGGAACCCGACAGGACCTCTACTTTACGACAGTGATATTGGAGGAACTGTTCACAGAAATCGCAGAGAAATAAGGCGAAGCTTAAACTACTTAGAAGAAGAGCAAGAAGCCGAAATTAATACCACCAAAGAGATGGCTGAGAATAATCTGCTACCTCCAGAGATGGCCGAAAATCATGCTCCTCGAACTATGTATGATTATGCTAAACCTAGTTTAACAGGAACTGAGTCAAGTGTTGTTAGA
Organism: Gossypium australe; assembly: GCA_005393395.2. Classification (NCBI taxonomy): domain Eukaryota; kingdom Viridiplantae; phylum Streptophyta; class Magnoliopsida; order Malvales; family Malvaceae; genus Gossypium; species Gossypium australe. The sequence goes on along the minus strand of CM016622.1, from coordinate 88,179,881 downwards.
CCTACTATTGCTGCAAATAATTTTGAACTAAAACCTAACACTATACAGATGATACAATAGTTTGTTCAGTTTGATGGTTTGCAGGATGAGGATCCTAATACACACTTAACAAATTTTCTAGAATTCTGTGATACCTTCAAAATAAATGGCGTTTCTGATAATGCCATCCGTCTTCGGTTATTTCCCTTTTCTTTGAGAAATAAAGCCAAACAGTGGTTGCATTCTCTTCCACGAGGGTCAATCACTACATGGGATCAAATGACCGAAAAATTTTTATTAAAATATTTTCCGCCGGCCAAAACAGCCAAGTTAAGGAATGATATCTCTTTTTTTGTGCAGATGGATTTAGAGACACTTTATGATGCATGGGAGAGATACAAAGACTTGTTGAGGAGGTACCCACACCACGGATTACCTTTGTGGCTACAGGTCCAAACTTTCTACAACGGTGTGAACACTTCAACAAGGCAATTAATCGATTCAGTAGCAGGCAGAACCCTGAACAACAAAACTCTTGAAGCAGCCTACGAGTTTAAAGAGAGATGTCGTTGAATAACTATCAGTGGCAAGTTACAAGGATAAGGCCAGCCAAAGCAGCTGGAGTTTTCAACCTCGACGCAGTAAATCTACTATCAAATCAGGTATAGATGTTACATAAAAAATTTGATGGTTTATACGGTTCTTCGCAGGTACATCCAATTATGCAGTGCGACGCAAGTGGAGGAGTGGCGAATCTTGAGTACCCACCCTACGGACAGGTCATGAAGAGCGAACAAATGAACTATATGGGTAACAATTTCCGATCTAACAATAACCCTTATAGTAATACTTATAATCCAGGTTGGAAGAACCACCCCAATTTCTCATGGGGTAGTTAAGGAAATCAAAGGCAACAACCATCCCCAAACTTCCAACAACAGCCCTACCCACAGAAAAAGAAGCCGAACCTTGAAAAGATGCTAACAAAATTCATAACAGCCTTAGAAACAAGTTTCCAAAATATAGAAACACGTTTCCAGAATACTGAGACAACACTTAAAAATCAACAAGCATCGATTCAAAGGATAGAGAATCAGTTAGGGCAACTTGCCAAGCAAATCTCTGAAAGACCACAAGGAAGCCTACCGAGCAACACCGAGACTAACCCAAAGAAGCAAATTCAAGCCATAATAGCTCAAGATAGTGAAGGGTTAGATGAGCCCAATTTAAGGAAAAAGAATGTGGTAGAGGAATGTAAGGTTGAGGTAAAGCCAAAACCGGTAATCAAAGAGTACCAACCTCGCATACCATATCCCGAAGCGATAACGAAAGACTACACAGAGGAACAGTTCGGTAAGTTTCTTAAACTTTTAAAGAAATTACATATAAACTTACCGTTTCTTGAATCTCTTTCACATATGCCAGATTCTAGGAAAATTTTAAAGAAGCTATTAATAAATAAGTGGAAGATAGACGAAGAATCACATGTGGAATTGAACACAGTGTGTTCAGCAATGTTGCAAAATAGACTATCACGAAAACTAAAAGATTCAGGGAGCTTTACAATTCCATGCTTAATTGGTAGTTTATCTATTGATAATGCGTTAGCTAATTTAGGGGCAACCATCAATGTTATGCCTTATAAAATGTTTAAAAAACTAGGTCTTGGGAAACCCAAACAAACTAGGATGAACATTCAATTAGCTGATAAAACTGTTAGAATTCCTAGGGGTATAAGTGAAGATGTGCTAGTAAAAATTGATAAATTCGTATTCCTAGTAGATTTTGTTGTTTTAGACATGGATGATGACAACACGATCCCCCCAATTTTAGGAAGACCATTCTTAGTAACTGCCAGGACTAAAATTGATGTCAACGCAGGTGAACTTATACTCTGTGTAAGTGATAAGACAGTCACTCTTCAAGCGATTCAGCTAGGAAATTGAATAATCAATGTGAGAAAGTAAATGCTATTGATAACCATTCGGTTAACCCTTCTTTTTAGGTAGCACGACAAAAGAATACAATTGATCTTAAACCCCGTGCCAACAAAGAAATAATTTATGAGGAACAAAGGATTCAGATCGATGAACTAGAAGAGTGGAAGACGCATAACAAAGAAAAACTAGGGATACACGAAGCATAACCAAAGCCACTCTACGAGACAAACAAGTTCAAAATTGGAGATCAGGTACTGATAGAAAAAGCAGACCCACGAATACCTCCCCTTGATCCTAACACAAACAAAGAAATCCCTTTTAAGGTGATCAATGTTTTCCCATACGGAACAGTCGAGGTAAGTAACCCTATTTTTGGCACTTTAAAAATAAACGCTACTCGTCTTACACTCTATCATTATAATGGAACTGCTAGCATGAGGAAGGACTTTCAACTCCTCAAACCACCATGAATATGCGAAAGAGAGGTAAGTCTAGCTTAAGACTATAAACGAGCGCTTCTCGGGAGGCAACCCGAGCACTAACTCTATTAACTTTTACATTCCTTTAATTTTAATTTTATTTTTTGTTTCTACTCCAGCATCTAATTATAAACTAACCAATAGTGCATATTTTCAAGCCACACGGCCTTGCACACGGCCGTGGCCGTGGCCGTGTGGTTGCACCGAATCTCCGTACTAACATGGCTAAGATGGTACGAGTCAGAAAAAATCATATCTTTGAGTCATAGACTCCAACTACCACGCCACGGCCATGTGATGCGACCGTGGCTGATACTGTTAGATCATACACGAGTGTGGAGACTTGAGCATGGGCGTGGGAGAAGCGAACAAAGCAAAACACGGCCGTGCGATACGGTCGTGTGACTTACACGTCCATGGTACACGGGCGTGGGATAGAACCAGGCCCCAAAATTCTATTTAACCCACCCCACCTTCTTCTCACCTACCTCCTATCTCTTTTCTTTCATCCCATCCTTCAGACCACTCCCCTTCCATACTCTTCCTCTTTAATCCTTCATCTAACTCTTGAGCTACACCACATCTATGTTGAAGAAGCAGAAGGACCTACGCACAGTCTCCCTGTGGGAGACCAATCTACATAAGTTCATGTCGGCCGCTTCATCAACTCGACAAGCCAAGGGTCTTTGAGACCATTTAACTTATATTTTTATTTTCTCGTTTTCTTTATTATCCTTCTCTTTTATTATCTTTTGCTTAAATTAGATTATTTTATTTTAGTTTCTTGGCTTTAGGTTCTAAAGGCTACTTGGGAATCACGCCACTTCGACCACCGCCACCCCAATACAACCCTAGAAATCACACCCACCTTGCGAACCATCCAACAATAAGGACTCGTCAATCCATTCATTTTTTCTTTTAGTTTTATTTCAATTTTTACATTAGTTCTCTTTATCTTTCTTGTCTTTAATTATATATTTAGTTTATTTTAAATGTGTCTTAATATTTCCTGGCTAATTCTCTACGAGCTGCCCAATTTCTTCATTTAGCGCAGAGCTCGGTAGTAGCCACCACGCCTCGGGACTCCCAACTCAAGGAAACCATCCAAATTCAGAAAGTTTCACATCTCCCTTTCTTTTAAATTTCATATACATCTTTGTACATTGAGGGCAATGTACATCTTAAGTGTGGGGGTGAATATTTATTTCGAGAAAGTGCCTAACTTTCTTCATTATTCTCAAATCCCTGAATTATACCATGAATGATATCTTGTCTTTAAGTAATTTTTTTCATATTATGATTAGAATGAAATTTCCTTTGTTTTATGATTTTTATTTATATGTCTTGGATTAAGTCATTGATAATTGTACATCGATGATGTAAACTTTAGGAGACTAGAGAGTCAAACATGATGAGTCTGTTTTCAAAAATTAAAATTGTGTTAGGTCGTCTACCTGAATCTAATTATTACCTTGAAGTTTGAAATTTACAAGGTTGATATCAAATAACCATAATTTGTGTGAGATTTTGGCCTTTTAAACCATACATTCTTTCGTGCTCACTTTTTATTATGAGTGTGTCAACATTGATTTGGTATTCTAGAACTTGCATCATTTATACATGTCGAGACCACACCTTTGATTTGATATACAGAGATGATAAAAGGCACTTAGGTTTTAACCCACTTACTCCACTAAAAGCCTACCTTCATAATTAACCCCTAGTGTGTAACACCCCTTACCCGAGACCGTTGCCGGAGTCGAGCACGAGGCATTACCAATCTTAACTACTAATTCAACATAAAATTTAAATCTATCCATCTGCGTCATAGTCACTAAATTATTTTTATCTGGAGCTACGGAACTCAAAAGTAAGATCCGTTAATTTTCCCTGAAACTAGACTCATATATCCTTTTACAATAATTTTTCCAGAATTTTTCATGTGGCCAATTAGTACATTTTATTCATTAAATTTTCCCCTATTTTACTATTTGACTGCTCTGACCCCTCTTCACTTTGAATCAAATTAATCTTCGTACAGAATTCATATGACCTTATTATTTATTTTATTTGAAAATAGACTCATTAAGGATTCCATGCATATAAACTATATCCCGCAATTATTTTTATACAATTTCTAATGATTTTTCAAAGACAGAATAGGGGATCACGTAATCATTCTGAACTAGTCTCACAAAAATTCAAATATCTCAAAACATAAGAATAATTTGTTTGTTATGTTTCTTTTATATGAAAATAGGCTCAATAAGCTTCAATTATATATCTTATTCAATTTCTAATTACATTTCTTCTATTTTTGGTGATTTTTCAAAATCACATTACTGCTGTAATTCAAAAACTGTTTCTTTTCAAAATATTGTTAACTAGTTTATAACATCTTTACTCCATCTCATTTAAACTCTATACATGCCATATAAATCCTCAAACATAAAACAAAAGCTACCGGAATTGATCTGGATAGTGAGCTTTGCTGTGATGATCCGATCTACGACTTCTCTTTAATTCAATCTACATAAAAATATCAAACACACACAAGTAAGCTTGATGAAGCTTAGTAAGTTCATTGGTTTAAAAGTAACTTACCACACATAATATTTCCAAAACAATAACAAAATATTTACTAAAGTTCCCTGCCATTTACAACCATTGTTAAAATACTTCACATAGTTGAGCTCAACATTAACAACTACTCAATCTCTTCCATTTGATTCACTCATTTTATATTACTTCTTATCAAATTAGGAAACGTCTTACAAATTTGAGTATGTCGTTGCTCAGTGCCACGTTTCACAACTGAGTATGGATGATTCCATACCTACATTTCACAACTCAGTATGGATGATACCATACCTACTTTTCATAACTCAGTATGGATGATACCATACCTACATTTCATATCTCAGTATGGTTAATACCATACCTACATTTCACAACTCAGTATGGATGATACCATACCTACATTTCATATCTCAGTATGGATGATATCATACCTACATTTTATAACTCAGTATGGATGATACCATACCTACATTTCACACTTTGCCATGGATTAACCATGGTCTTATCCGTCAATTCATCACATGTCACGATACGAACGTACTCAATCCTGCGTTTTTCCTAATTTGAATTACCACCTTTATTCTTTCATTTTATCATAATTTTCATAATTCCACAGCAAATTCAGATTTAACAACACATTATATCATTCAATCATTCACAACTAAACATATAAATTCAACCATATGAACTTACCCGGCTGATTTGTAGAAGATTTTTGAAATTTAGGGACTACTCTGCAACTTTTTCTTTTCCTCTTTCTTCTTTGGTTTCTTGATCTATAATGTAAAATATTTTCACTCATTAGCATATATTTCATTTCTGTAACAGACCAATTTTGACCCAAATCGGAACGGTGGTTTCGGGACCACGAATCCGAGCCTGAGAGATATTTTAATATTATATTTTGTGTTTGTCATATGTGATTTAGTGAGTGTGAAAATTTCGTAGAAAAAAATTTAGTCGTTTAAGTGCTCAATTTGATAAAAAGGATTTAATCGAGAAAAGCGCAAAAGTTGCATGCTAAAGTGAAGAGTACTAAATTGATTGTGGCTTTTTAAGTGGGTGTACCAAAAGGGCAATTAGCCCATTCACCATAGTAAGGGACGGCAATGGGCTTTTATAAGTCCAAATTACATGTTAATTTAGTTTATTACCAAGTTATATTAGAATATTAAGTAATAATGTTAAATTGTATGTGAAATACAACATTATTATAATAAGAATGAGTGGGAAGAAAGAGAACATCACATTGTTCATCTTCTTGGCCGAATTTTTGAGGAGAAAAACTCCATTGTTGGAGCTTGAAGTTTTGGCAACTTAGAGCTTGATTTGGGGTAGGTATTTTGCTTAGTTTTTGATAAATTTTACGTTTTTGAGATCGTTGCTTCGTATATTACCCGACCCATGTCTAAATTTTTGAAAATACTATGTATGTAGGATTCGGCCATTAACAAGCTTGGATAGTTTTGATGTTTGATGATTTTAAATTAAATGTATGTTAAAGATTTACAAGTTTTGTATTGGGATTTTTGGTAATTTTGAGTATATAGGGCTAAATTGAAAAGAATAAATTTGTGAAGGATTAAAATGTCAAATAAACGAAATGCATGGACACATATGGCCATAGGGGATATTCGGCCAAGCTATAAAGTTGGAAAATTTTGCTTATTTGGTGTTTTGTGTAAATTGAACCAAATTGTAAAAATGGGAAATATTAGGGGCAAAATGGTAAATTGCCCATTAGGGTGTTTTGAGACTAAATTGAGATGAAATGAGATTAAATGAGCTAAATTCTAATTTGTTTTAGATCAAGAGCAAAGAAAGACAAAATTAGACCGGGGAAAGACGAAGGTTCTCGAATAGCCGATTCGCACGGACTATCGACAACCGAGGTAAGTCCTTTAGCTAAAATATGTCAATAAATTAATTACGAATTTAGTGAATGATAAATTGTGGAAATTTAAAGTATAAATTCATGATATAGCCGAATGTGAATGTATAGCATTGAAGTGAATTTATTTGGCTAATGCAAGGTGAATAAGTAAGTTCTTGAGCAATCTTATGTTTTAAGGTTATTTACAAATCTAATGAATGATAGAATTTGTATGAGTTTGGTGTAAAACCATGAGTTGGCCGAATGTGATGATGATGGATTGGGTTGATTTTAAATATATTTAATGTAATGTGGATAAACGCATATGGTTCGATATGTGACAGCGAAATGTGAAAAGCATGTAAAACTATTTTTGACATTCGGGCTTTATGCCTAGCAGGCTTCGTGCCGGTGACATAATCGGGCTTTACGCCTAGCAGGCTTCGTGCCGGTGACATAATCGGGCTTTATGCCTAGCAGGCTTCGTGCCGGTGACATAATCGGGCTTTACGCCTAGCAGGCCTCGTGCCGGTGTTATTTATCGGGCTTTACGCCTAGCAGGCCTTGTGCCGGTGTTACTTTTCAGGCTTTTACGCCTAGCAGGCTTGATGCCAGTGATGTATTTTACAAAAGAGAAATTGAATCTTTGTTCAAGACAATTTAAAGCTAATTTGTTAAGTATACGGTTCAGGTAAGCATGTAAGGTATGCTATGTTTAATATTACTTGGGTCAAATTAATATCAGGAGAATTGTGTTATATGTGTTCGAAGTTAATATTGATGGATGTAATATGACGGAAGTCGAGCTTAGAATGTGCTATTATGGAACAATTGGTTTTCATGTATAAATGTTAAGAAAGTAGATTTCCATGCGATATGCTTATATGAACTACGAAGAAATGTAGGTCGAAGGAAATGATTCCTAATTTACTTGGGTTACTGAATTACTAGTATTTGGCTTTGTATAAACTATTTACTTAATTGCCTATGTGAAATGCCATATGTTGATTGTTTTCATTTCGTAAATAATTAAATGCTTTATTATCATGAGTTAGGACTTACTAAGCTAGTAAGCTTAATTATGTGAAATGTTTCCTCTGTTTTATAGATTAGGAGCAAGCTACAAGCTCATCGGGATCGTTCGGAAAGTCGCTCACACTATCAATCTACATTTTGGGTACTCTTTCATTTTGGTTTTAAACGAAGGCATGTATAGAAAAGACTTGGTCTTTGTTTGATGAAATCTTAAGGTTCATGTATAAAATAGCCATGCGAATATGGCTAAATTTTTAGTTAAGTACGTTGTTGTGTTTTTGACATGTATGGTGGTTCATGGTGGCAATGTTTATGCATTCTTAATCAAGTTAATCGTCTTTATTAAGGAAATGTTTGTATATGAAATGAATCCTTGAATTTGGGATGTAGGTAGGTTCGGTTAGAAGCTAGTTTTTCATAAAATGCAACAAAACAGCTTGTAGTGGCAGCAGTGATGTGAGTTAGAAAAATCACCAAAAATAGGGTATATTGAATTTGGAGGTGAATGAGTTATGAAATTGAACCTTAGTGTGTCTACTTTTACATGAAAGAAACAGAATAGGCAAAAGATTTATATATTATGAGATAATTAAGTTTTAGTGAGACCTGCTCTGAATGAATTCGTGAGTCACTGTTCTGTTTTGGAAAAATTGTCAAACATTGTACCAAAATAATTAGGAATCATGGTTTATATGTGTAGAACCCTTAATGAGTCTATTTTTCATTTGTATAAACAAGAACAGTATATGAAATTTGTGCAATGAGATAACTGCATTTTTGTAGAGACAGGTCAGAATTGTCAAGCTGTGTAATAAGGGTAACTTTGATGAATAAACTGTACTAATTGGCCACATGAAAAATTCTGGAAAAATTATGATGAAAATTTATATGAGTCTAGTTTCAAGGAAAATTTACGGATCTAAATTTCGAGTTTTGTAACTTGAGTTATAGTCAAATTATTCGGCATGACACAGTTTGACAGCTTTAAATTTTTTTGTCCTGAACTTGTAGTCAAGTCTAGTAATGCCTCTTACTCAACTCCGGCGATGGTCTCGGGTAAGGGGTGTTACATTTGATTGGTATCAGAGCTCACGGTTTAGTCGATTCTAGGACTACCGTAGCGCGTGTGAGTCTAGCTATACATGCCTTTATTATATGTTGATAGTGTGGTGACTTCTGACAGCCTGAACTTTGTTTTATATAGTAAATGGACACTGATCCTGAAAGAGCCGTAGCTGATGATGTCGAGAGCGTGGCGCCTGACCGTACCCACGGATCAGCACCGATAGACTCTCGACCTGTTTCGGGTAGCCACGAAGGAGAGACTAAACAAGCCTTTTATCGGATGTTGAATGAGTGGTTTGCCCAATTTATTCAAAATAACCCGGCTGTACCCCAACCTCCACCCCCGAATACTCCAACCCCGATTCCTTCAGCTCCCCCGATGATAGATCCGATGAGATCTAGTAGGCCCCCAGTTGATAAAATCTAAAAATATGGGGCTGAAGAATTTAAAGCTAATGACGATGATGACGCTGAGAGAGCCGAAATGTGGCTTGATAACACTATTCGGGTACTTGATGAGCTGTCTTGTACTCCGGATGAATGTTTGAAGTGTACTATATCCTTACTGCAGGACACTGCATATCACTGGTGGAATACACTAGTATCAGTGGTTCCGAAAGAAAAAGTGACATGGGATTTCTTCCAAACTGAATTTCGCAAAAAGTATATTAGCCAAAGATTCATTGATCAAAAACGAAAGGTGTTCCTTGAGCTGAAACAGGGGCGAATGACCGTAACAGAATATGAAAGAAAATTTGTCAGGCTCAGCCGATATGCTAGAGAGTGTGTTTCTACCGAAGCTATTATGTGTAAAAGATTTGAAGACGGCCTAAATGAAGATATAAAGATGTTTGTTGGCATTCTTGAAATTCAAGAGTTTGTGACTTTAGTTGAGAGAGCTTGCAAAGCTAAAGAGCTCAGGAAAGAGAAAAGAAAGGCTGAGACAGAAGCTAGAGACATCCGAAAAAGATCTTCGAATAAAGTCTTTCATTCCACGACCAAGAAGCCCAGAGATGACTACAGCCGACAGAAAGCTACTACAGATCCACCTAGACGGGATCGACCTCCTATGAGCTCCCGAGCTACCTCGATAGCCAGTGTTGGTAACGTACCACAAAATAGAGTTGAGTGCAAGCATTGTGGGAAATGGCACTCAGGGAGTTGTAGATTTTATGATCGGTCTTGCGATAAATGTGGATCGTCAGATCATTTCATTAGAGAGTGTCCGAAGTTAGCTGAGTAGAATACAGTCCCGAACACTAAACCGAGCAACGTGTCAATGCGAGGTGGACCACCCAGACATTCCGGCAATGTAGGTGGTAGTCAGAAAAGAACGAAGAACACTACAGATCGATCTGAGGCTAGAGCTCCGGCTAGAGCATATGCTGCACGAGCTAGAGAGGATGCTTCCTCCCCCGATGTCATTACCGGTATTTTCACTCTTTATGATACTACTGTAATTGCACTAATCGATCCTGGTTCGACTCATTCTTATGTGTGTGAAACTTTAAAACTTGGCAAGACTCTGCTAGTTGAGTCTACCGAGTTTGCGATTCGTGTGTCCAACCCTTTGGGTAGATATGTGCTTGTTAATAAAGTGTGTAAGGGTTGTCCGTTGATGATTCGAGATTATTGCTTCCCAGCTGATTTAATGTTGTTGCCCTTTGACGAATTTGATATAATCTTGGGTATGGATTGGTTAACTTCGCACGAGGCAGTAGTGGATTGTAAAAGAAAGCTTATCGATTTGAAATGTAAAAACGGTGAGACCATCAGAATTAAATCCCGTGACATAAATGGGTTGCCTACAGTAATATCCTCAATGTTAGCTCGGAAGTATGTGAGAAAATGGTGTGAAGCTTATTTGGCCTATGTACTGGATAATAAAATGTCCGAGAAACAAATCGAATCTGTATCAGTTGTATGTGAATACCCCGATGTGTTTCCTGAAGAACTACCGGGTTTACCCCCAGTACGAGAGATTGAGTTCGGCATTGAGTTAATACCGGGTGCGGCTCCGATTTTGATAGCTCCGTACCGAATGGCACCTATTGAGTTAAAGGAATTGAAAGTGCAGTTGCAAGAGTTGACAGATAAGGGCTTCGCGCGACCGAGTTTCTCTCCATGGGGTGCACCGGTTTTATTTGTGAAAAAGAAAGATGGGACTATGCGAATGTGTATCGACTACCGGCAACTAAATAAGGTAACTATAAAGAATAAGTACCCGTTACCTCGGATTGATGATTTATTTGATCAGTTAAAGGGGGCTTCAGTGTTTTCGAAAATAGATTTGAGATCTGGTTATTATCAGTTGCGAGTCAGAGATTCCGATGTGCCAAAGACTGCATTCCGAACGAGGTACGGACACTATGAGTTTTTGGTTATGCCTTTCGGACTCACTAATGCACCTGCTGTTTTTATGGACCTAATGAACCGAGTCTTCCGACAGTTTTTGGATCGATTTGTAGTGGTGTTTATTGATGACATACTGATCTACTCTAAAAATGAGACGGAACACGCTGAGCATTTGAGATTAGTACTGCAAACTTTGAGGGATCAACGGTTGTATGCAAAGTTCAGTAAGTGTGAATTCTGGATGAATGAAGTCAACTTCTTGGGTCATGTTGTTTCGGTGTCAGGTATTCGGGTGGATCCAAACAAGATAGCAGCCATACTCGATTGAAAACCACCAAAGAATGTTTCCGAGATCCGAAGTTTCCTAGGCCTGGCAGGGTATTACAGACGGTTTGTAAAAGGTTTTTCTGTTATAGCTACACCGTTAACGAGACTACTACAGAAAGATGTCAAATTTGAGTGGTCGGAAAGGTGTCAAAAAAGTTTCGAGCAGTTGAAAGCCTTTTTGACCGAAGCCCCAGTGTTAACTCAGCCTGAATCGGGTAAAGAATTTATTATTTTTAGTGATGCTTCCTTGAATGGGTTGGGTTGTGTTTTAATGCAAGAAGGCAAGGTGATAGCCTACGGTTCGAGACAATTGAAGCCGCATGAGAAAAATTATCCAACTCACGATCTGGAGTTAGCAGCCATTGTGTTCGCATTAAAAATTTGGCGTCACTACTTATTTGGCGAAAAATGTCATATTTATTCAGATCACAAAAGTTTGAAGTATTTGATGACTCAGAAAGACTTAAACTTGAGACAACGTAGATGGTTAGAATTGCTGAAAGACTATGAATTAGTGATTGACTACCATCCGGGAAAAGCTAATGTTGTTGCGGATGCGTTAAGTCGAAAATCATTATTTACTCTTCGTGCATTGAATGCACGGGTGACTATGTCTGATGATGGTTCGATCTTAGCAGAGTTACAAGCAAGACCGATGTTCATTCAGCAGATTTGTGATGTACAGAAAGTCGACAAAAAGTTGATTGCTATTCGGAATCAGTGTGGAAGTGGTACAGAATCAGATTTTCGGATTGATGCAAATGATTGTTTGAATTATAAAAGCCGATTGTGTGTTCCGAAGAACTCAGAATTGATACAGATGATCCTGTGTGAGGCCCATAGTGGTCGACTATCGATACACCCGGGTAGCACAAAAATGTATAACGATTTAAAGCAGTTTTATTGGTGGCCTGGCATGAAACGGGACATATCTGAGTTTGTTTCCAAGTGCTTAATCTGTCAACAAGTAAAAGCTGAGCATCAGGTACCGTCCGGATTACTTCAACCAATCATGATACCCGAATGGAAATGGGATAGAATCACAATGGATTTTGTATCTGGTCTTCCTATGACACCGAGTAAGAAAGATGCTGTATGGGTTATCGTTGATAGACTGACTAAATCAGCCCATTTTGTACCGGTACGCACTGACTATTCACTTGATAAGCTTGCCGAACTGTATGTGTCACAGATTGTGAGGTTGCACGGCGTACCAAGTTCCATTGTTTTAGATAGGGACCCGAGGTTTACATCACGGTTTTGGAAGAAATTGCAAGATGCTCTAGGTACTAAACTTCATTTTAGTACAGCCTTCCATCCACAAACAGACGGTCAGTCTGAGCGAACTATTTTGATACTTGAGGACATGCTGAGGTGTTGCGTTCTCGAGTTTGAAGGTACGTGGGAACGATACCTACCTTTGGTCGAATTTTCTTATAATAATAGCTTCCAATCTAGTAAAAAATGGCGCCTTACGAAGCCTTATATGGGCGAAAATGTCGCACACCGTTGTACTGGACTGAGCTCAGTGAAGATAAGATACACGGGGTTGATTGGATTAAGGAAACTGAACAGAAGGTGGTTGTAATTAGAAGTAGTTTGAAAGCTGCTTCGGATCGTCAAAAGTCCTATGCCGATTTAAAACGCAAGGACATTGAATTTCAGGTCGGAGATCGGGTGTTCTTGAAAGTTTCTCCGTGGAAGAAAATACTCCGATTCGGTCAGAAAGGCAAGTTGAGTCCGAGATTTATCGGACCGTATGAAATCATCGAGCGTATAGGGCCTGTTGCTTATCGATTGAAACTGCCCCTTGACTTAGAAAAGATACACAATGTATTTCACGTTTCGATGCTTCGCAGATACAGATCGGATCCGTCCCATGTGATCACCCCGTCAGAGATTGAAATTCGATCTAATTTGACCTATGATGAGGAACCGATCCGTATCTTAGCTCGGGAAACCAAAGAGTTAAGAAATAAAAGGGTTCCATTAGTAAAGATTCTATGGAATCGTCACGGAGTTGAAGAGGCTACGTGGGAGCCTGAAGAGTCAATGAGGCAACAATATCCGAACTTATTTAACGGTAAGATTTTCGGGGACGAAAATCCTTAAGGGGGGGAGAGTTGTAACAGACCAATTTTGACCCAAATCGGAACGGTGGTTTCGGGACCACGAATCTGAGCCTAAGAGATATTTTAATATTATATTTTGTGTTTGTCATATGTGATTTAGTGAGTGTGAAAATTTCGTAGAAAAAAATTTAGTCGTTTAAGTGCTCAATTTGATAAAAAGGATTTAATCGAGAAAAGCGCAAAAGTTGCATGCTAAAGTGAAGAGTACTAAATTGATTGTGGCTTTTTAAGTGGGTGTACCAAAAGGGCAATTAGCCCATTCACCATAGTAAGGGACGGCAATGGGCTTTTATAAGTCCAAATTACATGTTAATTTAGTTTATTACCAAGTTATATTAGAATATTAAGTAATAATGTTAAATTATATGTGAAATACAACATTATTATAATAAGAATGAGTGGGAAGAAAGAGAACATCACATTGTTCATCTTCTTGGCCGAATTTTTGAGGAGAAAAACTCCATTGTTGGAGCTTGAAGTTTCGGCAACTTAGAGCTTGATTTGGGGTAGGTATTTTGTTTAGTTTTTGATAAATTTTACGTTTTTGAGATCGTTGCTTCGTATATTACCCGACCCATGTCTAAATTTTTGAAAATACTATGTATGTAGGATTCGGCCATTAACAAGCTTGGATAGTTTTGATGTTTGATGATTTTAAATTAAATGTATGTTAAAGATTTACAAGTTTTGTATTGGGATTTTTGGTAATTTTGAGTATATAGGGCTAAATTGAAAAGAATAAATTTGTGAAGGATTAAAATGTCAAATAAACGAAATGCATGGACACATATGGCCATAGGGGATATTCGGCCAAGCTATAAAGTTGGAAAATTTTGCTTATTTGGTGTTTTGTGTAAATTGGACCAAATTGTAAAAATGGGAAATATTAGGGGCAAAATGGTAAATTGCCCATTAGGGTGTTTTGAGACTAAATTGAGATGAAATGAGATTAAATGAGCTAAATTCTAATTTGTTTTAGATCAAGAGCAAAGAAAGACAAAATTAGACCGGGGAAAGACGAAGGTTCTCGAATAGCCGATTCGCACGGACTATCGACAACCGAGGTAAGTCCTTTAGCTAAAATATGTCAATAAATTAATTACGAATTTAGTGAATGATAAATTGTGGAAATTTAAAGTATAAATTCATGATATAGCCGAATGTGAATGTATAGCATTGAAGTGAATTTATTTGGCTAATGCAAGGTGAATAAGTAAGTTCTTGAGCAATCTTATGTTTTAAGGTTATTTACAAATCTAATGAATGATAGAATTTGTATGAGTTTGGTGTAAAACCATGAGTTGGCCGAATGTGATGATGATGGATTGGGTTGATTTTAAATATATTTAATGTAATGTGGATAAACGCATATGGTTCGATATGTGACAGCGAAATGTGAAAAGCATGTAAAACTATTTTTGACATTCGGGCTTTATGCCTAGCAGGCTTCGTGCCAGTGACATAATCGGGCTTTACGCCTAGCAGGCTTCGTGCCGGTGACATAATCGGGCTTTATGCCTAGCAGGCTTCGTGCCGGTGACATAATCGGGCTTTACGCCTAGCAGGCCTCGTGCCGGTGTTATTTATCGGGCTTTACGCCTAGCAGGCCTTGTGCCGGTGTTACTTTTCAGGCTTTTACGCCTAGCAGGCTTGATGCCGGTGATGTATTTTACAAAAGAGAAATTGAATCTTTGTTCAAGACAATTTAAAGCTAATTTGTTAAGTATACGGTTCAGGTAAGCATGTAAGGTATGCTATGTTTAATATTACTTGGGTCAAATTAATATCAGGAGAATTGTGTTATATGTGTTCGAAGTTAATATTGATGGATGTAATATGACGGAAGTCGAGCTTAGAATGTGCTATTATGGAACAATTGGTTTTCATGTATAAATGTTAAGAAAGTAGATTTCCATGCGATATGCTTATATGAACTACGAAGAAATGTAGGTCGAAGGAAATGATTCCTAATTTACTTGGGTTACTGAATTACTAGTATTTGGCTTTGTATAAACTATTTACTTAATTGCCTATGTGAAATGCCATATGTTGATTGTTTTCATTTCGTAAATAATTAAATGCTTTATTATCATGAGTTAGGACTTACTAAGCTAGTAAGCTTAATTATGTGAAATGTTTCCTCTGTTTTATAGATTAGGAGCAAGCTACAAGCTCATCGGGATCGTTCGGAAAGTCGCTCACACTATCAATCTACATTTTGGGTACTCTTTCATTTTGGTTTTAAACGAAGGCATGTATAGAAAAGACTTGGTCTTTGTTTGATGAAATCTTAAGGTTCATGTATAAAATAGCCATGCGAATATGGCTAAATTTTTAGTTAAGTACGTTGTTGTGTTTTTGACATGTATGGTGGTTCATGGTGGCAATGTTTATGCATTCTTAATCAAGTTAATCGTCTTTATTAAGGAAATGTTTGTATATGAAATGAATCCTTGAATTTGGGATGTAGGTAGGTTCGGTTAGAAGCTAGTTTTTCATAAAATGCAACAAAACAGCTTGTAGTGGCAGCAGTGATGTGAGTTAGAAAAATCACCAAAAATAGGGTATATTGAATTTGGAGGTGAATGAGTTATGAAATTGAACCTTAGTGTGTCTATTTTTACATGAAAGAAACAGAATGGGCAAAAGATTTATATATTATGAGATAATTAAGTTTTAGTGAGACCTGCTCTGAATGAATTCGTGAGTCACTGTTCTGTTTTGGAAAAATTGTCAAACATTATACAAAAATAATTAGGAATCATGGTTTATATGTATAGAACCCTTAATGAGTCTATTTTTCATTGGTATAAACAAGAACAGTATATGAAATTTGTGCAATGAGATAACTGCATTTTTGTAGAGACAGGTCAGAATTGTCAAGCTGTGTAATAAGGGTAATTTTGACGAATAAACTGTACTAATTGGCCACATAAAAAATTCTGGAAAAATTATGGTGAAAATTTATATGAGTCTAGTTTCAAGGAAAATTTACGGATCTAAATTTCGAGTTTTGTAACTCGAGTTATAGTCAAATTAGTCGGCATGACACAGTTTGACAGCTTTAAATTTTTTTGTCCTGAACTTGTAGTCAAGTCTAGTAATGCCTCTTACTCAACTCCGGCGATGGTCTCGGGTAAGGGGTGTTACAATTTCTATTTCACTTCACAAATTATGCTCTTCAAATTTCAAAATTTCACTTTTACCCCAAAATTTACAGTTTTTACAATTTAGTCCCTGCTCAATTCAGCCATCAATTGAACTAACTTTTCTCAATAAACACTTTATTCTATCATAACAAACTATTTTACAACCTTTGATATTCTGAATTTCAACACCAACCTCTAATTCACAACTTTTTCACAATTAGGTCCTAAATACCATTTCCTATCAAAATCACTTAATATAACCATCTTAATATGAAATTATAATTTAATTTTCATAATAATTCATCATAAACTTCCATTACTCAGCCAGGGTAACTTCTAATTTTACCCACCAAATCAAAAACTAATGAATTCTATAAGTGGATCTAGTTGTAAAAGTCATAAAAACATAAAAATTATCAAGAAAAAGCATGAATTAAACTCACAGGATGTAATAGTATGAAAATAAGCTTTCTCCAGAACTCCTCTGACGTTTTGGCTGAGATAGTGTGAAAATTTCTCTAGATTATTTTCAATCTTATCTTAATAAACATGTTAAAATTGTAAAATTCCAATTTTACCCTTATTTCCCTTATCTCCTGCTGATTCCCTTGCCTTTGTCGTCCAACCTTCTCACTTTTAGGTTTAATTGCTCTTTAAATCCTTTTTCTTTTAACACTTGAGCTATTTAATTCTTCTAGCAATTTTGCATTTGTTACAATTTAGTCCTTTTTATTAAATTGGCTACCCAAAAATTTAAATTTCTCAACCAAACTTTAATACTAACTTAATAACACTCCATAAATATTTCTAAAAATATTTATGGCTCGATTTTTAAATTTGAGGTCTCGATACCTCGTTTTTGACCCATTTGACCTAATAAATTCTTTTAATTCACTAAATTCACCAATCCCCAAATTCTTCTGAATTCTCACTTGACTCATAAATATTAAATTACTATCTTATTCAATCTTACCTGTCGGATTTAGTGATCTCATATCACCATTTCCGACACCATTGAAAATTAGGCCGTTACATAGTGAACCCTTTTTAATCCTAACAACCCTTTTTATTGACTCACCCACTAATATTAACCCAAAACCCTTTGTATTTGTTATCACCATTCCTTGACTACCCTTTCTGTTGAGATTTGATTTGATCGGTTGCCTAACTATTTTACTTCAGTATTTGAATTCATCTTTTATATTATGACTTGTTCTTAAAAAAAATCGAAGAATATTCACTATTAGTTTTGTGATTAGGCGAGCTTATATGTTAAATTCCAATTATTGAAGAAGAAACTTATATCAGAATATTATTATTAGTAGTACAAGTTTTTAATTATTATCAGTTTAATATCTCTAGTTAGGTAATTTGTCAAGTCAATCTCGATTCTAACCCTCTAATTTAGCCTTTATCCACACCTTTAACCCAAGCCCCATTACAACCCTGTTAAAGAACTTTTGATTTGTGTATCATCTCTTATTATAGTGGTGGAGATTTGATTTTCATGCAAGTCTATGGGATTAACTCTTCATGTTCGACTTTTGAGTGCTTAATTTTGAACCTTAAACACTTTGAGTGATTTGAGTGAATCTTTAGTGAGGATGTCAACTCTTGTCGATTTTGAATCTGAGGTAATTAATTAGGTAAGGGGAAACACCTAACGTTTTTGGGCTATAAATGTATGACTTTGATTGTTTTAATTTTTAGGACTCCTTGAGTTGAATTATCAATGTATGAATTATCTTTGAATTATGATGAAACATTATTGATGAATATTATGAATCAGGGAAGTTTGTTTTAATTGTAAGTTGAGAATTTTGCTTGAGGACAAGAAAAAGCTTAAGTGTAGGGGTATTTGATAAACCGTGATAGTAACATATTTTAAGCCCACATTTAGCATGCTTTTGGATGATTTAAGCCTTGAATTGTGTAATTTGGTGCTCTTAATCCTTTGTTTTCATGTTTTATACTTAGGTGAGCACCGGAGGATGAAAAGAACGAGAAACGGGCCCAAAACGGAGTAAATGTGCCATATCACGAAATCAACATGGCCTGGGCCCAAGACCACATGGCCGTGCCTCATTCAATAGTCTCGAACTCGGCCTAGCCACGACTTACACGGGCATATGCCATGGGTGTGTCCCTGCCGTGACTAAGAGAAATTTAACTCGAATTAGGACACTTAGGGGCGAAGAAACACATTCTGAAACCTATATAAACACCCTAAGTATAACCTAAAAAGTGGCAACCCAAGGCTTTAGTCAAGGGGCGTCCAGCTAGGCCAAAGAGGGCAGATTTGTGGGGATTTACTCGAAGATATCCAGTTGATTCATCTCAAGAAGCCGGAATCATACTCAAGACGGAGGATCTCTCCTTCAATTCCTTTAGGGGTTTTAGAGAGTTCTTATGTTTTGTTTTATCTTTTCTTCTGATATGTATTCTTTTATTATTATGAACTAAATCCTCAGATACCTGAGGGGGATGAAACCTAAGATGAATCTTGTTATCGTTTGCTGAACTATATGATAAATATTTGACTTGTTCTTAATTATGTGCTCTTAATTCTTGTGTTGATATTTCTGAAAGATTAATTCAAGTTGGATGTGCTTAGATGGAGGAGCAAAAGTCCCTGCCTAAGAGTAGATCTAGCATAATTAAGTGGAGTTGCTAGAGCACCTAAAGATAAGGTGACGAAAATATGTCGGATTAGGGTCAAACCTAATATGGGAGTCCATAGATCGAGTTAATACAATTCTAGGGGTTTTAATTAGAAAGATATTTCAACTAATCAACCTAGGGTTAGACGTTAGTCGCCTCTAGAGAGGGATTAATATAACTTAGGAAATCCTATGGATCAAGTCAAATGAATAAATCTTCTGGTTCAGAGTTAGATAACAAGTGAAGTCTAGGTGGATTCTTCCTTGGGTATCGCCTTAATCAATTGGTTTTTTTCCTCAAAGTTAGTTTCCCAATTTCATTCTTCTTTGTCTTAGAGTCTTTAGTTTAGTTGTTAGTTAATTTTAGATTAGATAAAAATTCTTTTAATTCTTAGGCTAAATAATAAAAAGAAAGTTAGCATTATTACTTTTGGTTCCTTTGGGCTCAACAATCCGGTCTTCCCTTAACTATACTATTGTTCGATAGGTGTGCTTGCCTCAAATCGTTGTCATAGTTAGTTTTTAGGTTCGATCATTCTTTATATAAATTTTAAGACTTTGACATCGCATAAAACAATGATTAATTTTCTTTTTCTTTGGTTTATATTGAGTAAAAATGTGCATGTACTTAATGAATGTTTCCCCTATTTTATTCTCTGTAACAATAGTTGGATAAGGATTGATTTCTTTTTTTAAATCATTTTAAAACCTAATAAAAATACAATTGGGTTTATTTACTTATTTCATTTCCCCTTTTTGATTCTATTAAAACATTTAATATTAACTCAATTATGTCATTAGGTATTGATTTAAGCTCTCGTGTAAATAAAAATGATGTATGCTAATAAATGAAATGTTTCCTTTTGTCTGTCTTTTTGTAATACGTTAATAAACTACAAATAGTGTCTGCAAATCTCTTTTTTTGCAATTATTTTTACCTCATTGTAATAAGTTATTGTAAACATCTTTGATAGGTTGTAATTTCTATTTTGTGCTTTGTAAATATTCTTAATGTATGGTTCATTTTTCTTTAACAGTTTGTTATTGATTCTTCTTTTTATTTGGCTTGTTTGGTTGCTTCCTCCACCCAGGGTTGAGCATCTTGTATTCATTGAATCACTGTAAGTTGTATGGCAATTAAATTCTTTGATTTTGTTTTACTGTTATTGAAATTAGTATTGAAGAAATGTGACCCTTTTACTATGATTTGAAGATATGTAACACTTTAATATATTGCAGTTATGGCTCGTTTGCCTTTAATTGTACAAAGTGAGAGGCGTAAAAGAATTGGTCTTGCTATTACAATATGGTTGCAAATGTGTACTTTTGTGAGTTGGTTCTTAGTTGCATTAGGTGCCGTCCATAGCCTACATACTTATAGACCAAGGATTAGATCTTATATTTTAGATTTTAATGCACAACGAGATTATGTGAAAAGAATTTGTATATGCTAGTGACGAGACCTGTATTGAACAAGTTAGGATGAATAGAATTACCTTTTTTAAACTATGTGAGATGTTACAAACTTTAGGGGGATTGAAGTCATCAAGGAACATGCTTGTTGAAGAGCAAGTGACAATGTTTTTACATATCATTTCTCATCACCTTAAAAATAGAGTTATCAAGCATCACTTTAATAGGTCTAGGGAAACCGTTAGAAGATCATTTCACAATGTTTTAAATGATGTAATATGCTTACAAGATGTGTTATTTAAAAAGGCAGAGCCAATTACAGTTAATTCTACAGACCCAAGGTGGAAATGGTTCAAGGTATTGGAGTGAATACTATATATAGCTCTCACATAATTTAATCCATTTAGATTTAAATATAGTATCCTAACTCGAGGTTTTATACATGTGATGTAGAATTGCTTAGGTGCTTTAGATGGAACCCACATCAAGATTAAGGTTCCAAAAGTTGATAAATCTAGATATCGAACGCGAAAAGGTGACATAGCAACAAATATGTTAGGTGTTTGTACACCTGATATGCATTTTGTTTATGTTCTTCTTGGTTGTAAAGGTTCTATAGCTGATGGATGAGTTCTTCAAGATGCTATTAGTAGGAGACATGGACTAAAAGTTCCGCATGGTAAAGTGCAAAATTATAGGAATTTGAATTAATTTTTAAGATCATACTTTTATGGGAAATTAACCATGACAAATAGTTTCTTTTTATAGGTTGTTATTATCTAGTTGATGCTGGATACACAAATTGTTAGGGATTTCTTGCGCCATTTAGAGGACAAAGATATCATTTAAATGAGTGGCGTCAGGGTCACTAGCCAAGTACTCCGGAATAATTTTTCAATATGAAACATGCTTCAGCGCGTAATGTTATTGAAAGATGTTTTGGGTTATTAAAACTTAGATGGGGAATACTTAGGAATCCATCATTCTATCCTGTGAGGGTGCACAATAGAATCATTATTGCATGTTGTCTGCTCCATAATTTTATTAGAACCTATATGAGTCTTGATCCTATTGAAGCGAAGTTGGAAGAAGGATTACCTAATAATGTGATAGATGATGATGAGCCGAATATCATAGATATTCATCCATCGGATGCATGGGCTACTTGGAGGATGGAACTAGCCAACCAAATGTTCGATGAATGTAAAGCATCTAGAAATTAGTTAGGTTTAAGGTAAAAATAGTAAACGTTACGTTGTTTATGTATTTCATGTATCTAGTTTATGAAACTTTGGTGGTGTTTGAATTATTTTTTTGTATTGTACTAGACTTGTTGAATGATAATTTATTTTCCTTTGATTCATCATGTGTTATAATTTTATAAAGTGTTGATCTCTTGATGCATAATATTGAACTTAATTTTAATTTGCATTTTTTTCTTAAGATAATTATGTCAGGTTTTTCACAATCAAGTGCTTCTTCCCAAAATTCTCGAGGAACCAAAAGGAAATGGATTCCAAAAGAAGATGCTGCTTTGGTTGCTTGCATGGTCGACTTGCACAATGTTGGAACCTTTAATGCAGATACGGGATTCAAAGCCGGGTATTTAAATGAGTTGGAAAAAAATGTTAGAAAAAGTTTTACCCCATGCCATGTTGAAGGCTAAACCTAATCTTGAATCGAGGATTAGGATATTGAAAAGGGATTGGTCAATCGTTTATGACATGCTTAGTGGAAAAAACAATAGCAGCTTTGGTTGGGATGAGCATAGGCAGCTCGTTGTTACTGAAGATGCGATGTGAAACTCATATATAAAAGTAAGAATCATTTCAAGTCTTTATTATCTTATTTTGACCAAACTTATATCTAATATGAATTCCTCATTTTTTATAGAGTCATAAAGAAGCTGCTCAATTTAGACATCAGAGTTTCCCTTATTATGACCAACTTACTGCCATCTACGCAAAAGATTGAGCCACTGGGAAAGATGCTCAAACAGCAGCTGATATTATTGAAGAAATAGATGTTGAGGATGTGGCTGCTACAAATACTAATGAAGAAAGAAATGATTTCTATGGATGCGAAGCTGATGTTTCTTTGGATGATATGGATCTTTCAGCTACACAACCGCAACCAGGTACAAACCAAGGTGATTCCACATCTTCAAAGAAGAAAAAAATTATTTCTGATGCAAGTGAATTCTTTTACTTCATTTAATGATGTTGCCACTTTATTAGCGGAAAATATACGGACTGTTGGCCTTGGAATCAGTAAGAGTATTGCCTCTGAAGTACTAATTCAACAAAAGTCAGAAATGGCCATTCAAGAAAGTGCTCTGAAATTATATCCAACATTGTGTGAAGTAGAAGTTTTAACTGAGGATGAGTGCCTTCGAGCATTGAGCAAAATTCCTGATCATCCAACGCAAATGCTCATTTTCTTTAGTTTACCTTCTGCTGTGCAGTTGGAATGGGTCAGAAGATTTCTTGCTGACCATTAAAAATTATGGTTGTGTTGATTATATTTTGGTATCTTTTTGTGTTTGTAATATTTGGATGATATAATGACATGATAGAATGTCATTACAATGTTGTAACTTTTTGATGTTGTAAAATTTTAAAACATATGGATTATGACAAATAAACTAATGAAATCATGTAACTTTTTGTTAATATATGAATATTATGCTTGGATGTGAAATATAATTCTCAAGTTAATTAATTACTTCTAATATTTAATTTTTTGTAGAATAATTAAATTATTTGTTTCAGTAATAATATTTTAGCACATTAAATATGTATTGCAGTTTAAAAATAATAAAGTAGATTATATATATTTATAGTATTATATATTTTGATTTTTTAATTCATATAATAATTAGATTAAGAATGTTATTAAATTATATTTTTTATTAAATTATATTTAATAATAATTATGTTAAAATATGATTAAATTATTTATTATTTTTATTAAATTATTTTTCAATAATAACCTTATTAAAATTTAATAACAATAACAATAACAATAATCATCTACTTAAAAAAATCTGCTAAGGGTATTCTGGTCATTTTAGTTCTTTTCCTTATGCTATTACAATATCATTCTATTCAACCAAACACAAGAATACTATTACAGTTCTATTACATTCCATTCAACCAAACAGTTAAATTACTTATTACAACTCTATTCCATTACAGCTCTATTTAATTACAGCCCTATTCCATTACAGTGAGCCAAACGTGGCGTAAATGTTAATTTAGCTAGTGTTAATATTTGGCTTGTCAGTTTGGGGTGTTGTGTGAGACTAGGATCAGCAGGGGGAACTAGCCTTACTCATTTGTTAGTTTGTTATTTGCCTACGATAGTATTGTGTTTGGGGAAGCTACTATCGAGGGGGCGAATATTATCAAGTCTATTATTGAGGAGTACGAAGGTTGCTCAAGTCAACAGTTTAACTTGGACAAGTCATTGTGATGTGTCTAAAACTAACTATGATCACAATAAAGGCAAGCGCACCTATCGTTTATAGTATAGTTATGGTAAGACCGGTAATATTGTATCCACAAGGACCAAGAGTACTAGTAATTATTATCTTTTTATTATCTAGCCTAAGAATTGGAGTGATTTCTTTTTAAACTAAAACTTAATTAAAAAACGATACAGAAAGAATTAGGAAAATACTTTTAGACAACTTATATGATAAAGGCAATACCTAAGGAAGAATCCACCTAGACTTCACTTATTACTTCTGATTCATATGATTTATTCACTTGACTTAATCCGTAGAACTCCCTGATTTATGTTAATATCTCTTTCAAGACTAAAAATAACTGACTCTAGGTTGATTAATTGAAATCTCTTTCTAATTAAAACCCCTATTTTCGCATTAACTTGATCTATGGATTCCCTTATTAGATTTGATTCTAATCCGGCAGATTTTCGTCGCCCTATTTCTAGGGTTGCAATCAACTCTACTTAATTGTGTTGATCTACTCTTAAACAGGGACTTTTGCTCCACTGAATAAGCACATTCGACTTGAATCAATAACCTGAATTATCAAAACAAGAATAAAAACTCACAATTAAGAATAAGAACAAGTATTTATCTTATAAATCAAATAGTAATAAGATCTGTCTTAGGTTTCATCCCCACAGGTATTTGAGAGGTTCAGTTCATACTGATAGAGGGAAACATCTTAAAATAAGGAAAACAAACAAGACACCAAAAACTTCTAAAGAACTTGATGGCAGATCTTTAGTCTTGATGAAGATCCTTCTTCCGAGCTGCTCCTGATGGCTGTCTTCGAGTATTTTCTGCCTTGTACTCAGCGTCCTTTTAGGTTGCCCCCTAGGGTGCTTATATAGGCTTTGGAACGCCTTTCTTGGCCCACAAGTAGTCTTTTCTGAATAGAATTAAACCTGGTTTCGACAGGGACACGCTCGAGTGACACGCTCGTATACACGGCCATGGGATTTGCCCGTGTGCGAGAGTCCAGGCCGTGTTCGATTTTGCTCATAATGTACGGCTGTGTGGTCTGACAATCTAGGATGTGTTGATTCAAGTAGGCCCATTTTGTCCCATTTTGGCCCGTTTATCATTTTTTTCGACTTCCTAAGCTCTCCTGAGTGTAAAACATGAAGTTAAAGGATTAGGAGCATCGAATTCATCAAATCTAAGGAAAATTCATCCAAAACTAGGCCAAGCATGGGGTTAAAATATATGTAAATTATGGTTTACCACATTGATTTACTATGGTTCACATGTACCACCTCATTCTCAAGACCAAATTACCTCGTTGCTAGGTGTTTGAAATACCTCTAGCTTGAGAAATATGTATGCTTGCTGATGATGGTGGGGAGAAATCTGAAAGAAGCTTTTCAAGAGCTTATTGATTGATGCGAGCTTGGGTGGATAGTTGGAGTACTAAATATTGGTCATTACTAAATATTGGTGGCAGAAGGGACCAAACAAGCATGGAATCCATTGGTTCTCTTGGGCTCAATTGTGCGGTTCTATGTTGTTAGGAGGTATGGTGTTTCACAATCTTGCCATGTTTAATATGGCTTTTCTAGCTAAATAAGGATGGCAATTACTACTACATCATAGTTTGCTAGTTGCAAGGCAGTTAAAAGCAAAATATTTTCCTACTAGGACTTTTTTGAGCTCGTGACTAGGAACATACCCTTCTTAAACATGGATGAGCATATGGACTGCTAAGGGTCTGCTGGAGGTAGGTGATAGATTGCGAATTGGCTCAGGCAAGAGTGTTGTAGTGTGGAATGATGCATGGTTGTCGAGAGAATAGCCTAGGAAAATACATGCAGCATCGGCTAATCCAAAGGTTTGTTGGGTATCAGTTTTAATAGATTATGAAATTGTGGAAGACTAACCTGATTCATAGAATTCTTGCTCCTATGGATTGTGCCAAAATACTGCAAGTTCCATTGTCGAGTTTTGATCATGATGATGTGCTAGCATGGTCAATGGAAAAAATAAGCATTTATTCAATCAGGAGTAGTTATCGGTTGCTCCAGTAGGGTACGTTAGTGGCTAACCATGACTACATTATGGAGACTGAACCTAGCACTAAAGGTTTTACAGAAAGCTTTGGTTTTCTACAATGCTTAATCAAATTAAAATTAAAATTTGATGCGTGCTTAATAATTTTCTCCCAAATCCTTTCCAACATGTTCAATAAATGGGTGCCCTCATCAGATGTTTGTCCACAGTGTCAGACTGTGGTGGAGACAACTTTGCATGCTATACGCAATTGTGATATTGCCAAGGAAGTGCGGATGTCCCTCGATTTTGTTGGCCAACA
The DNA here is from genome assembly GCA_005393395.2 of Gossypium australe. NCBI lineage: Eukaryota > Viridiplantae > Streptophyta > Magnoliopsida > Malvales > Malvaceae > Gossypium > Gossypium australe. The sequence continues at coordinate 88,153,072 of CM016622.1, read as the reverse complement.
ATGCAAAATAGTCAAAATCCATAGGAATGGTTAGAAGAGCTATTTGTGAGAAGTGATCAAGCACAATACAATATGATTTGTACAGCAATTTGGACACTAGGGTACGCTCATAATTTATTATATCATGAGGGGGACAAGAGAAATAAGGTAGAGGTAGTGTAAAGATCTACCATGAACTGAGTAACATATGAAGAAAAGGTAATATGTATTAATCTGTATTATTGCTCTCCCTTGAATTATACAACAATAGTATTTATAGGGTGTATGAGTTAGCTACTGCTAACAACTGCTGTTAATAGCATAACAGACTGTTTAACAGATTGAATAACAAATTAATCAAACTAACCACTAGTCGTTATACCTATATGTTAACATTCATCCATCTTCCCGACAGGTAAAACCCGAAGAAGACTCTTAAACTGAGCAAAAGATGAAATAGACAGCTGCTTAGTAAGAACGTCAGCAACCTGATCACATGCAGGTACCTCACCAACAACTATAAAACCATTAGCAACTTTCTCTCGTACAAAGAATAGATCAAGCTCTACGTGTTTAAATTTGGAGTGTAAAACAGGATTAGCAGCAACCGCAACTGCACTTGAGTTGTCACACCAAATAGTAGGCGCATCATCAGATTGAAGTTGTAACTCCTTTAGTAGTGAGACCAACCAGGAAATATCACTACTTGTGGTAGCAATACTCTGATATTCAGCTTCAGTTGTGGATCGTAAAACTACTGATTTTTTTCTTGGAACGCCATGATACTAGAGTCTGACCAAAATAGACACAGTAATCGGTTGTAGAACGACAATAATCAAAATCAAGCCCCTAGTTGGCATCAACATAACCAACTAACAAAAGATGAGTAGAAGGAAAAAAAATAAGCCCATAATGTAGGGTACCACACAAGTATCGCAAGATGCGTTTTAGAGCAACAAGATGGACAGTAGTCGGTGCTTGCATAAATTGACATATGCAATTCACTACGTAACCAACATCAGGTCGAGTTAGAACCAAGTACTGTAGTGCACCGACAAGACTTTTGTATTCAGTAGGGTTATGAGGACGATCCCCATCATCCTTAGATAAAGACGAGGAACTAATCATAGGAGTATGAACACTCTTCGCATGAGTCATAGAACTCCTATCAAGCAGATCACGAATGTACTTCTACTGGCACAGATGGAGACATCTGTTAGAGGAGCGAGTAACCTCAATCCCAAGGAAGTAATGGAGATCACCCATATCCTTAAGCAAAAACTCCTTATGCAACTACTGAACAAACCTATCTATACATATAGGTATACTTCCAGTAATAATAATATCATCCACATACACAAGAACATAAAGAGTGGAGGTAGTGTAATTTCAACAAACACAGATGCATCAGACTTTGATATAATAAAGCCAACTGAAAGAAGAAAACACTTCAATTTGCCAAACCAAGCACGCAGTGCCTGTCGTAGCCCATACAATGCCTTCTTTAGACGACAGACCAAAGGTTTGCCATTAGATTCATACTGAACATACCCTGGAGGTTGCTGCTTAAACACTTCATCAGTAAGATCTCCATTTAAAAAGGCATTATTCACATCTACCTGATGGAGTTGCCAACCCTTTGAGACAACAACAAATAATATGACCCGAATCGTAGCAGGTTTTACCATTGGACTAAATGTTTCTTTAAAATCAAACCTAGGAACCTGAGAACACCCTTTAGCTACTAACTGAGCCTTTCGACGGGTGACCGTACCATCCAAATTTTTCTTCACTTTGAAAAGCCATCTACACCCGATCACCTTTCGACCATTTGAGGACGGAACAAGTTCCCGAGTGGAGTTATTAATAAGAGCATCGTATTCAGCCTGGGCAGCAGCACGCCATTCTGAGGTAGAGAAAGCTTCCTCAATTATGTGAAGCTCAATAGCTTCAATTGTCAGAGCCTTGGGTTTAAAGATGCCAGCCTTAGACCAAGCAACCATTGTATGTGTATTTTTTGGGGGGTAAAGAGGATGACTGAATCGTAGGAGAGACGAAAGTATCCGTGGGTAACTAGTAGTGTAACACCCTTTAACCCCAAACCGTCACCAGAATAGGGTTACGAGGCATTACTAGACATATCAGACTATTTACAAATAATTCACAAATAAAATAACATTCATAATATAATTATTAAATAAGTCCCTATAATAGACTTTCAAAGCCCAAAACATTTACTAAAAGTAGAACGAGACTTATTCGAATATTCTCGATTTTTTTTAAATCCTATAAAAATTTCGGCAGCATTTCTGCTTATTTTTACCTAAATTCCCCTGCAAATTTAGACCAAAACAACCAATACCAAATTTATCATCTTATAACTTCATATCATTTTCCTCATCCAAAACATTATAATCATTTATATACAACCAAAATCATTTAACTTAAGTATGTATATTTATAATTCATATAACTATCTAGTACATGCCACTTAACAAAAAGGAAGAAATTCATCACCAGAATCTTCTTGTTGGAGTCGGGTTTGTTTTGGATGCTGGATCAGATTAGAAACTCTATTGACCTGCGCACGGAAACAACCGTACACTGAGTATTTCATACTCAGTGGTATTACTATAAATCAAAACTATTTAACATAAATAAATTACAAACATCCACCATAAACTTTATAAATCATTTAATCTAATTACACATAATTATATATCTCTTCATAATCTTAAATTCACATTTCATTTATCATATACTAATTCAATTCATAATTTAACTCATACATTCTTTCACATACCTTTCAATAGAGCCAAATCAATCAATCTCATTTTCAAAGTTTCATTTCAATTATTTACTCTATTAACAAGGCTCGGACTCTGATAGATACGCGGATTCCACCCAAACACACCAAAGTATCCAACCCAATCACACCCGGAATAATATAAATCCTCCATAACACACCAGTATAATATAACCTCCCAAACACACCAGTATAATATAACCTCCCAAACACACCAGTATATCATATCCTCCCAAACACACTAATAAGGCATTATATGCCTCTTCGGATAAATCGAAGCATATAATAACGGAATCATCTTCTCGACTGAGCTACAAATCTCCTCATCACATCACAAATACAATGGCATGCCATTTGTATCAAATCTAGTCCGACAAGTTGATAGGGTATTATTTTACTTGACCAATTTCGAATTCATTTCCACAACAATTTCAAATACTTGATCAATTCAAAACATCTATTATATCAATTCACATATAATTCAATATTCACACATATTCTTACTAAATTTCAAATATTATTACTTACCTTGTCTTAATTACTTCATAACATATACTATAAATTCAATATACATTTAATAGATAGTTTGAGTTATAGTAATACAAACCCGAAATACGAGTTTACTCCTCCACGATCTTTTCTTTTCCCTTGGATGCCGATGCCTCGTTGTCCTTGTTAGCTACGAAAATAATAATAACAATTTACATTATTAATTACAGCATTAAATTACAATAAATAATTGAATTTTATTCAATTCCTACTCTTGCTCTTCATTCCACATTCTTTATACACAATTCTATTATTTACTTATAAGTTCTTTCAAAGCTGTCTACCTGAGTCATTGTCACTAAATTATCTATATCTTGAGTTATAGAATTCCAAATTAAGATCCGTAAATTTTCTATGAAACTAGACTCACATATCATCTTTCCATAAAATTTCCAGAATTTTGGATTTATCCAATAAATACAGTTTATTCTTTAAAGTCACCCCTATTATGTTGTCTGACAGTTCTAACCACTCTTTGCTAAAATTTAATTCTCTTTTCGTACAGAATTCAAATGATGTTCTAGTTTGTTTCTTATAAAACTAGACTCATTAAAGAATATAAACATATAAATTATGTCCCACAATTATGTTTTTACAATTTTTAATGATTTTTCTAAATCAGAACAGGGGATCCCGAAATCACTCTGAACCAGTCTCACAAAAATATAAATATCTCAAGATACAGGATTTCTTTGCTTCTATGTTTCTTTCATATGAAAATAGACTCAATAAGCTTTAATTTCATCTCTCACTCAACTTCTGTTTCCATTTCTACCATTTTTGGTGATTTTTCAAAGTTACTCTTCTGTTGCTGTCCCAAAACTGTTTTTTTTATAGCTTACTTTGCAATTAAATCCTAATTAAGTTTACTTATTTCCTTAACTTAATTCATGCTTTGTTTCTACTTAAGTTCCTTCTATATTCAACTTGACTATCTAATGTTCATAATAAAACCCTAATTTATAATTTCTTCTAAATTAATCTCTATAATACAAACTTATAGCTTACTTTACAATTTAATCCTTTTACTAATTCTAACTTAAATTTCATTCAATTTAATCTTTAATTCATCTTTTTCTTCAACATCAACTATACTTGAAAACCTATAAACTCTCAAAATATCAACTTAGTTTCATCAAAATCTTGTATTAAAGCTTCTAAAATATCAAAATTAAGAGAAAATGGCTAAATTTAGCTTACCAATTAAATTTGAAGCTTTAAAATCCCAATTTTCCCTTCTCTTTCTTTCCCCTTTTTCTTCCTCTGTTTTCGTCTTGTTCTCTGTTTCTTTTTTTTTTTTTTGTTCTTCTTTCTTTTTACTTTTGTTTTTATTTCTTTTTAGTTTTATTTACTTTATGTTATAATAATATAATATACAATAATTATTTAATAACAAATATCTTTAGCTTAAATTACACATGTATAATTTAGTCACCACATATTTGTCTTTATTTTAATTTATTTATCATATAAATATCTTATAATATAATTATTTTAAATTAATTTAATATAGTTTATTACTAATATATATATTTATAATTAAAATCTAAGTAAAAATCTTAGATTTTTATCTCATATGCCGCCTCAACTTATGCTAAATTGCTTAATTGCCATTTTAGCTATTTTAGCCCTTTATACTTTCTTTTAATCTATAATTAGACTTTCACTCTTTATTCAATTTGATCCTTTTTCCTAATTATTTTAAATTAAACTAAATTCACTAAATAAAAATCTAATTAAACCCACTATTAGACTCATAATTGCTCCTAATAATTATTACAAACTCGATTTACTGAGACGGAGGCCCGATAACACACTTTTTCCGGTGCCCACGAATTTTGGGTCGTTACATTTCTTCCCCCCTTAATAAATTTCGTCCTCAAAATTTACCTGAGAATAGGTGAGGATACTGTGCTCTCATAGTTTCTTCCAGTTCCCAAGTTGCTTCTTCCACACTATGGCTTCTCCACAGTACTTTTACCAAAGGGACCCGTTTGTTTCTTAATTCTTTCACTTCTTGAGCTAGTATTTGAATTGGTTCTTCTTCATATGACGAATCCGGTCTAATCTCAATGTCTTTAGTAGAAATAATATGAGACGGATCCGATCGATACCTTCGTAACATGGAAACATGAAACACATCATGAATTTTCTGTAATTCCGGAGGTAAAGCAAGTCGATAGGCAACCGGTCCGATTCTTTCAACTACTTCATACGGCCCAATGTAACGAGGACTTAATTTTCCTTTGCGACTAAATCTCAAAACTTTCTTCCAAGGCGATACCTTTAGAAATACTTTATCACCCACAGAATACTCTATATCCCCTCGCTTCAGATCTGTATAAGACTTTTGTCTGTCAAAAGCTGCTTTCAACCTATCTCTTATCTTTTTAACTATTTCTTCTGTCTCCTGAATTAATTCCGGTCCAACTATCTTTTTCTCATTCAACTCTGTCCAACATACCAATGATCGACATCTTCAACCATATAATGCTTCATATGGAGCCATCTGAATACTGGATTGGAAACTATTATTATAAACAGATTTAGCTAACGGCAAGTAACATTCCCAACCTGATTCAAAGTCAATAATGCAAGCCCGAAGCATGTCTTCTAAAATCTGAATTACCCGTTCTGATTGTCCGCCGATTTGTGGATGAAATGCAGTACTAAAATTAAGCCGAGTACCCAAAGAATATGTAACTGCTTCCAAAATCTTGATGTAAATCGCAGATCCCGGTCGAAAATTATAGACGCTGGAATACCATGCAGTCTCACAATTTCTCGGATATAAACTTCAGGAAGCTTCTGTAAAGACCAATCAGTCCTAACTGCTATGAAATGAGCAGACTTAGTAAGCCGATCAACTATCACCTAAATGGCATTCTTTTTGCTCACCGACTGTGGCAACCCCGTAACAAAATCCATAGTAATACTATCCCATTTCCATTTAGGAATACTAATAGGCTGGTGTAACCCTGTCGGTACCTGATGTTCTGCCTTTACTCGTTGACAAGTCAAAAATTTACAGACATATTCAACTATATCTTTCTTCATCCCTGGCCACCAATAAAGCTCCCGTAAATTACGATACATTTTTGTTCCACCAGGATGTAATGCAAAAGTGCCATCGTGTGCTTCTTGAAGAATCATCTTCTTTAATTCAGAAGTAGCTGGAACACAAACCCGGTTTTGAAACCTCAAGCAATCATGTTCATCAATACTAAAGCTCTCAGCTGTACCATTCTGAACCATTTTTCTTTTCTTTAATAATTTTTCATCTTCTATCTGAACTGCTCTAATCTGATCTAACATCATTGGTTTAACCCTTAACTCAGCTAATAAGCTCCCATCATTATTAACATTGAGCCGAGCAAACATTGCTCGTAACTCAATCGCAGCTTTTCTGCTCAATGCATCAGCTACTACATTTGCTTTTCCTGGATGATAGTCTATAACACAATCATAATCTTTTAGAAGCTCGATCCACTGTCTTTGCCTTAAATTCAATTCCTTCTGTGACAGAAGATATTTAAGACTTTTATGATCTGTGTAAATATAACATTTTTCACCATATAAGTAATGTCTCCAGATCTTTAGAGCAAAAATTACTGCAGCTAGCTCCAAGTCATGCGTCGGGTAATTACGTTCATGTGGCTTCAACTGTCTAGATGCATATGCAATGACCTTCCCGTCTTGCATCAATACACAACCCAAACCACTTAAAGAAGCATCACTATACACAGCAAAATCTTTCCCTGACTCTGGTAATGTTAATACCGGTACCTCTGTCAACATTTGCTTCAAAGTCTCAAAACTTTTCTGGCACTGATCATCCCAAATAAAAGGAATATTTTTCTGTAATAGCTTAGTCATTGGTAGTGATATCTTCGAAAATCATTAACAAATCTTCGATAATATCCAGCCAAACCAAGAAAACTGCATACCTCAGATACATTCTTTGGCGCTTTCCACTGAACAATTGCTTCGATTTTCTTCGGGTCAACTCTAATCCCATCGGCAGATACCATATGTCCTAAAAATACCACCTCTGACAACCAGAATTCACATTTACTTAATTTCCTATACAACTATTTTTCCCGCAGAATCTGTAAAACTTTTCGAAGATGCTGATCATGTTCTGCCTCTGTCTTCGAATATACCAATATATCATCAATAAAGACCACCACAAATTGATCTAAGTAAGGCTGGAAAATGCGATTCATCAGATCCATGAAAGCAGCTGGGGCATTCGTTAATCCAAACGACATCAACAAAAATTCATAATGGCCATAACGAGTACGGAAGCAGTCTTAGGCACATCACTTTCCTTCACCTTCAGCTGATAATACCTAGGTCTCAAATCAATTTTAGAAAATACTGAAGCTCCCTTAAGCTGATCAAACAAGTCGTCTATACGAGGCAAAGGATGCTGGTTCTTGATCGTCACTTTGTTCAATTGTCGATAAACAATGCATAACCGCATAGAACCATCTTTCTTTTTAACAAACAGCACTGGAGCTCCCAGGGTGAAATACTTGGTCGGATGAAGCCTGGATCTAATAAATCTTGCAACTGTACTTTCAACTCTTTCAACTCAGTAGGCGACATTCGGTACGGAGGTATAGAAATTGGTGCTGTACCTGGATACACCTCAATAGCTAATTCAACCTATCTGTCAGGTGGTAAGCCCGGTAGCTCCTCTCAAAATACATCTAGAAACTCACATACAGTCCTAATCTGGCTGCACTGACTCCCAACTGAATCAGAATTAATAACATATGCCAAATACACTGCACAACCCTGCTGTAATAGTTTATTAGCCTTCATCGCTAAAATGATACGTGTCAAACCACTGGTACGGAAGCCATTCACTTCAATCCTGTCCCCGTTTTGTGTCTGAATACTAAACCTCTTTTTATAGCAATCCAAAACTACCCCATGTTCATATAACCAATCCATACCCAAAATGATATCAAAATCGCCAAAAGGCATTATCAACAAATCCACAGGAAATATTTTATCATATATTATTAACAGGCACCTCCGGCATACTCTATCTACTAACACTGTTTGTCCCAAAAGGCTAAACACCTCTATGAAAAATCTAGACATTTCAGATTCTAAAAAATCTAGACATTTCAGATTCTAACTTCCCCGGCTCAACTAATTTTGAATTAATATATGAATGTGACGAACCCGGATCAATTAAAGCATGAATAGGCTCAGAATACAATAAAAATATACCTGTCACCACATCATGAGCATTGCCTTCTTCACGGGTCCGAACTACATACGCTCTGGCTGGTGCTTTAGCCTCTGACTGTTGTGTAGCTATATCACTACCTCTACTATCTCCTCCTCTCTTCAAAAAAAACACCCCTCTAAACATTCCTCTACCTCTGGCAGTCGATACTGATCTCTGAGATGCTGCAGGTGTGACACTTTCACTTTTTGGACAGTTTCGAATGAAATGACCTGTAGACCCGCATCGAAAACATTGTCGAGTTATCCTCCAACATTCACCTAAGTGCTTCTTTCCACAGTATTCACAGTCTGGAACCTCAATGTTCCGTGAAGGCCCTTTTACACTGCCGGTAGATTAGTAGTCTGTTTACCCTGACTTTTGTCACCTCGATCTGATCTGAAACTTGGTCTCCAACTACTTCTTGATTCTCTGGACCTCTTCGGTAATGGATTAGAACTGGTAGTTCCCATACGTTTCCCAGCTGACTTACCCATTTCTGACTTTTTATCCAGGCCCAATACTTGTTCTATCATTTTCGCTCGCTCAATCAAATCAACAAGTTCAGTAATTCTGAGACTTACCAATTGAATCTTGATTTCATCTCACAGTCCCCGTAGAAATCTCTTGCAGCTATCAGCTTCTGTTGGAATGAACTCAGTAGCATATCTGCTCAATCGAGAAAATTCTCTTTCATAATCCACTACTGATAGATTACCTTGCTTCAACATCAGAAATTCCTACTTTTTATCTTCAATATATAGCTCTCCAACATACTTCTTCTAAAATTCCTTCTGAAATAATTCCCATGTTACCTATTCTGCTGGCAAATGTCGGATTACAGATTCCCACCACAGATAAGCTTCACCATGAAGTAATGAAACAACACAGATTAAGCATTCCCGGGGGGTACATTCTAATTGCTGCAGAACTCGTTTAGTTGATTCCATCTAATTCTCTGCCGCAGATGGATCAACTCCTATCAAACCCATAAATTTTGTAGCACCGTATTTTCTTAACTCTTTTATCGGGGCCCGTCTCTGATTTGATACAGAAGTTGTAGCAGGAGCAATCTCTGCCACTCTTTGTAAAGCATTGGCAATAATTCTTAATATATCAGAATCATCTCTGTCATTTCTTCTTTCTACTCTAGGAGGTTGATTTCTCATCGGGTTAATACTAGGTGTTACCTATTCAGTTTCATTTAACCCGTAAGATTCTTCTTCTCCAATATGCATTTCTTCATCAGTATCATTTATTCTTTCATCTGACATCTTTTATATATAAAACAAAAACAAACAAATAGGTCAGCATCCAAAATTCTCGACTCAATTTCAACTCAAAAGTGGCATGTACTATTAGACTCACTTCCGAGCTCAATTTAGCCCGAGAATCGGCTAAACCTGATAGCTCTGATACCAACATTTGTAACACCTCTTAACCTCAAATCGTCGCCGGAATAGGGTTACGAGGCATTACCAGACATATCAGACTATTTACAAATAATTCACAAATAAAATAACATTCATAGTATAATTATTAAATAAGTCCCTATAATAGACTTTCAAAGCCCAAAACATTTATTAAAAGTAGAACGAGACTTATTCGAATATTCTAGATTTTTTTTAAATCCTATAAAAATTTCGACAGCATTTCTGCTTATTTTTACCTAAATCCCCCTGCAAATTCAGACCAAAACAACTAATACCAAATTTATCATTTTATAACTTCATATCATTTTCCTCATCCAAAACATTATAATAATTTATATACAACCAAAATCATTTAACTTAATTATGTATATTTATAATTCATATAACTATCTAGTACATGCCACTTAACAAAAAGGAAGAAATTCATCACCAAAATCTTCTTGTTGGAGTCGGGTTTGTTTTGGACGTTGGATCAGATTAGAAACTCTATTGACCTGCGCACGGAAACAACCGTACACTGAGTATTTCATACTCAGTGGTATTACTATAAATCAAAACTATTTAACATAAATAAATAAAAAAACATCCACCATAAACTTTATAAATCATTTAAACTAATTACACATAATTATATATCTCTTCATAATCTTAAATTCACATTTCATTTATCATATACTAATTCAATTCATAATTTAACTCATACATTCTTTCACATTCCATTCAATAGAGTCAAATCAATCAATCTCATTTTCAAAGTTCCATTTCAATTATTTACCCTATTAACAAGGCTCGAACTCTGATAGATACGCGGATTCCACCCAAACACACCAAAGTATCCAACCCAATCACACCCGGAATAATATAAATCCTCCATAACACACCAGTATAATACAACCTCCCAAACACACCAGTATAATATAACCTCCCAAACACACCAGTATATCATATCCTCCCAAACACACCAATAAGGCATTATATGCCTCTTCGGATAAACCGAAGCATATAATAATGGAATCATCTTCTCGATCGAGCTACAAATCTCCTCATCACATCACAAATGGCATGCCATTTGTATCAAATCTAGTCCGACAAGTTAATAGGGTATTATTTTACTTTTCCAATTTCGAATTCATTTCCACAACAATTTCAAATACTTGATCAATTCAATACATCTATTATATCAATTCACATATAATTCAATATTCACACATATTCTTACTAAATTTCAAATATTATTACTTACCTTGTCTTTATTACTTCATAACATATACTATAAATTCAATATACATTTAATAGATAGTTTAAGTTATAGTAATACAAACTCGAAATACGAGTTTACTCCTCCACGATCTTTTCTTTTCCCTTGGATGCCGATGCCTCGTTTTTCTTGTTAGCTACGAAAATAATAATAACAATTTACATTATTAATTACAGCATTAAATTACAATAAATAATTGAATTTTATTCAATTCCTACTCTTGCTCTTCATTCCACATTCTTTATACACAATTCTATTATTTACTTATAAGTTCTTTCAAAGCTGTCTACCTGAGTCATTGTCACTAAATTATATATATCTTAAGTTACAGAATTCCAAATTAAGATCCGTAAATTTTTTATGAAACTAGACTCACATATCTTCTTGCCATAAAATTTTCAGAATTTTTTATTTAGCCAATAAATACATTTATTCTTTAAAATCAACCCTATTCTGTTGTTTGACAGTTCCGACCACTCTTTGGTAAAATTTAATTATCTTTTTGTACAGAATTCAAAGAATGTTCTAGTCCATTTCTTTTAAAAATAGACTCATTACGGAATATAACGATATAAAGTATGTCCCATACAATTTTTAATGATTTTTCGAAGTCAGAACAGGGGATCTCGAATTTGCTCTGAACCAGTCTCACAAAAATCTAAATATCTCAAGATACAGGATTTCTTTGCTTTCTATGTTTCTTTCATATGAAAATAGACTCAATAATCTTTAATTTAATATGTCACTCAGCTTCTTCTTCCCTTTCTACCATTTTTGGTAATTTTTCAAAGTTACTCTTTTGTTGCTGTCCCAAAACTATTTTTTTTATAGCTTACTTTGCAATTAAATCCTAATTAAGTTTACTTATTTCCTTAACTTAATTCATGCTTTGTTTCTACTTAAGTTCCTTCGATATTCAACTTGACTATCTAATGTTCATAATAAAACCCTAATTTATAATTTCTTCCAAATTAATCTCTATAATACAAAACTTATAGCTTACTTTACAATTTAATCCTTTTACTAATTCTAACTTAAATTTCATTCAATTTAATCTTTAATTCATATTTTTCTTCAACATCAACTATACTTGAAAACCTATAAACTCTCAAAATATCAACTTAGTTTCATCAAAATCTTTTATTAAAGCTTCTAAAACATCAAAATTAAGGGAAAATGGCTAAATTTAGCTTACCAATTAAATTTGAAGCTTTAAAATCCCAATTTTCCCTTCTCTTTCTTTCCCCTTTTTCTTCCTCTATTTTCGTCTTGTTCTCTGTTTCTTTTTTTTTTTTTTGTTCTTCTTTCTTTTTACTTTTGTTTTTACTTCTTTTTAGTTTTATTTACTTTATGTTATAATAATATAATATATAATAATTATTTAATAACAAATATCTTTAGCTTAAATTATAAGTAATTATATATTTTTTACAAGTGTACAAATGTATGCATTACACATGTATAATTTAGTCACCACATATTTGTCTTTATTTTAATTTATTTATCATATAAATATCATATAATATAATTATTTTAAATTAATTTAATATAATTTATTACTAATATATATATTTTATAATTAAAATCTAAGTAAAAATCTTAGATTTTTATCTCATATGCCGCCTCAACTTATGCTAAATGGCTTAATTGTCATTTTAGCCCTTTATACTTTCTTTTAATCTATAATTAGACTTTCACTCTTTATTTAATTTGATCCTTTTCCTAATTACTTTAAATTAAACTAAATTCACCAAATAAAAATCTAATTAAACCCACTATTAGACTCATAATTGCTCCTAATAATTATTACTAACTTGATTTACTGAGACGGAGGCCCGATAACATACTTTTTCCGGTGCCCACGAATTTTGGGTCGTTACAAGCAGTATCTGCGGGTAAATTGTTACTAGTAGGAAAAGAAGACTCAGGACTAGAACTGAGATTATCTTGAGGAACTATAGATGTTGAGGGACACATATTTAAAGGTGAGAATGGTTCAGGAGGTTGAGCAAAGGAGGCCTCTATGGGTCGTGAACAGACAAGCTTAACAAGAGGGACATAGGTTGGTGAGAGAGACTGACCTGACAAAGATGAGGAACCTTTTGAACCCAACTTAGGAAGCAAAAACTAATGTTCATCAAACACGACATGACGAGAGATAACAATCTTACCATCTGTGTGAGACATTGATAACCTTTATGTTGAGAGTTATATCCTAAGAACGTACATGGTTGAGAGTGAGAATCCAACTTGTGATGCAAAAATGGAAAACAACAACATCCAAATACTCGTAAATGATCATATGTGGGATCTTTCCAATACAGAACCTTGTACGAAGACTATCCCTTCAACACTGAGGTAGGGAGACAATTGATGAGATGAATAGCACAGCAAAAAGCATAGCTCCAATAATCTATAGAAAGATCTGCTTGAGCCAAGAAAGTGAAACCCATGTCAACAATATGCCAGTGTTTGCGTTTAGCCACCCCATTCTGTTTTGATGTATGAGGACACAATAGTTGTAACAACCCAAACCCGGCCCAAACACTATGGCCGAATCTAGTTTGTTACAGAAGAAAAAAAACTTTTTGAAAAAAAAACCCTTTTTAAATCAATTTAAGTTGTCGAAAACCTTTTATTTTAGTGACCTTGCTAAAACCATACTTAGATTTAATTTGGAAATTTATTTGAGTCAAGTTATTATACAAACTTCAAATGTGCCCGATGGCACGATGAAAATTTTTTTTTTCGGTTTAATTTGGGAAAACATGTGTATTCAATTCAATATTAGTAAAATAGTTCAAATAGAGTATCTAACATATGAGAAATAACAGAATAAAACATCAGGAGGCCTTATTACATTCGAAATAAAATTTAACCAACAGTAAAAATAAAATAACTAAGTTAAAAGTTCATTTAATTCAAATCCACTGCATGGCCACCTCGAGTCCATCCGGCTCCACATCCACGATCTATGTGTCACCTGAAAAAGTAAAGGAGAAGGTGAGTCACCAAGACTCAGTATGTAACCTTTCCCCCCCAGTTTTAAGTAATTTCATACACAACATATAATTAACCAACATGTACCAAAACATGCACCCAACCTAGCCAACCAAACGCCTTTGTCTACCCCGTGTGGTACCAAACCACTGATGACATATAGTCACAAATGTGATGTCAAATCACTGGAGGTGCCAAACCTCTAGTGTCCGTAGACACAATCGATTGATGGGGCCAACCCATCGTGTGATGCCAAATCACTGGCGTCAATCCCTTATTATAATATGTGGGGCCAACCCACCGTAGTGCAAAGCCACTGGGACAAGACGCGATGAGGTACCAAACCTCTGGAGGTACCAAACCTCTGGTGACCGTAGTCACTTTGTGTTACCAAAACACTGGTGTCCGTCGACACAATATCACTGCCCCCTCCTCTCATCAACCCATACCAAACAATCACAATATTCATACCATCATGTGTCCAATCACATATAACAAATTTATCATTAATCGTAAACCACATATCATGCTTCCCAAAAGCATCATAAAATCACATAATCAATCAGGGACTTACCCGGATCCTTGCTTATACCATTCATGGTATTAAATCCAAATCTACATAGATTAGGTTAGCACACACACAACAGTTTTAGTACATTTAGATAATCATAAGTGTGTATGTACACACCTGATGTCGACGATAGTCCTAAACCCGAATAGACAAATCGGCCACACAAGCTTTTCTTTGTCCCTATATTCGGCCAAACATGGGAGTTAGTACTATGGCCTATTCGGCCAAAGCAAATATTTTAAAGGGTTCTCTTTTTGAACCCGAATCCTTACCCGAGTGCCTTTAAATAATTACTCCAAGCGTTCTGCTTTCCTAATAATCGGCAACCTTATGTTAGTAATTTTCGGCTTATAATCACTAACTAAATAACTTGCTTAAATTAGATCTTACCATTACTTACCAAGATCGAATACTAGAGATCAGGGCCTGAATCGACTGCTTTACGTTTCCTGAGTACCTAGAAGAGATCGGTTACCAAAAGTGTTTAGAAGCCTTCGTTTAACAACTGCCGGAATCGGCACTTACCCTTAATAAAAATCGGCAAGGAACTGAGAAGAGGAACTATAGAGTTTCGGCTATGAATACTTACCTACTCTCAGGACCGATTGAAGAAGAAGTTGAAGAAGATCACCCTTTCTTGAGATTCGACTAAAGTTTAACAAAAGAGGAAGAAGAGAGTTCGGCTAGTGTGGAAAAGAGAAGAAAAGAAAGTGAAAGTGGGAGAGGGATTCGGCAAAGAGGAGCAAGGTGAGTTTCGGCACAAGGGTTTTATGAAAGAAAGAAAAAATAAAAGAAGGAGAGGAATGAGAGGGAGGGATGTTCGGCTTTGAGAAAGAAAAGGAAAAGGAATGGTAAATGGGAAGAATGCTAGCTGAAATTGTCAAGTAAATGGCTAAAAAAAAAAAAAATTCGGCACTCCCCCCTTCACAAAAACTCCATGCCGTCCACTCTACTCCAACAAGGAGTTCAATTTTTGGCAACCTCCTTGATTTTCTCTTAGCCACCAACTTAAAAGTATTCAAAATATTTTAAATTCCCAAGTGCCTATTTTTCCTCCTTGCCACTTAATAAAGATTATTCAAATAATAATCCTATTAATTATAAAAGAAATATTATTATTATTATCCCTTATTATCCTATCATCAATTTCAAGCCTTTTCTCTCTCTTCTTTGCCGTCCAAATAAGGAAATAAAAAGGGAATTCCATGACTCGAACCTAGGCTCCCCTTACTCCTTGGTGGCGTCACCTGCAGCTCCTAAGTGGCCCTCCTTTTGCCACTTTTCCAAGGTCATTTTAATGTCAAATATTCCTCATTTATTCTTGTAACCCTTACTTACTAAGGCTTATTATTCCAAATAAAATTTTCTACTATTCCGAGTCAGCTCAAGACCCCTAATTAGCCTTATTATTCCATAAATCATGTTACAGCAATTCAAACTCAGGCAAAACAATGCAAACACGAATAACCCCAATTTTAGGATGTTACAGTTCTACCCCCCTTAAAATTAATTTCGGCCTCGAAATTACCTGATCAGAAGAGATGGGGGTATTGCTGCCATATCACATCCTCGAGTTCCCACGTAGCTTCTTCTACACCATGGTTCCACCATAGCACTTTCACTAAGGGCACTGACTTTCTACGTAGAACCTTGACATCTCGATCTAAGATCTGAATTGGTTCTTCTTCGAAAGATAAGTCTGCATTAACCTCAATCTCAGCCACTGGCACAATGTGTGATGGATCTGACCGATACCGTCTTAGCATCGACACATGAAAGACGTCGTGGATCTGATTCAGTTCTTCCGGCAACTCAAGCTGATAAGCTACTGGTCCCACTCGCTTCAACACTGTATATGGGCCAATGAACCTTGGGCTTAGCTTTCCTTTTCGCCCAAACCTCAACACCTTTTTCCAAGGCGACACCTTCAGAAAAACCTTGTCTCCTACATCATACTCCATTTCCTTACGCTTCAGATCAGCATAAGACTTCTGTCTATCTGACGCTTCTTTGATACGAGACCGAATCACCTTGACTTTGTCCTCAGTTTCTGTAACCAATTATGGACCCAAAACTTGTCGTTCACCCAACTCCGTCCAACATGTAGGAGTTCGGCAATTTTCGTCCATATAGGGCTTCATATGGAGCCATTTGAATACTTGTTTGATAACTATTGTTATAAGCGAATTCCGCCAACGGTAGATACTCCTCCCAACTACCACTGAAATCCAAGACGCATCCTCTTAACGTGTCCTCTAAGATCTGTATCACCCTTTCTGATTGTCCATCAGACTGTGGATGGAAAGCCGTACTGAAATCCAATCGTGTACCCAAAGCTTGATGCAACGCTTTCCAGAACCTTGACGTGAATCTGGGATCCCTATCCGAGATAATCATTATTGGCATACCATGCAACCTTACTATCTCCGCCACATACAACTTTGCTAGCTTCTGGAGTGAGTAATCTATTCTCACCGGTATGAAGTGAGCCAATTTAGTCAACCGGTCCACAATCACCCAAACTGCGTCCTTCTTGCTGGGCGTAAGGGGTAGCCCACTGACGAAATCCATAATGATTCTCTCCCATTTCCACTGAGGGATCTTTACTGGTTGAAGTAGCCTTGATGGCAACTGGTGTTCAGCCTTAACTTGCTGACACGTCAGACACTTTCCCACAAACTCGGTTACCTCACGCTTCAACCCCGGCCACCAGAATTGTTTCCGTAGATCTCCATACATCTTGCTTCCTCCCGGATGCATAGCATACAGGCTGCTATGTGCATCTTGGAGAATTCTCCGCCTCAATTCTGTATCCTTCGGCATACAGGCTCGCCCTTGAAAACATAGTACCCCATCCCTAGACAAACTGTACCCTTCTAAACCACCATCTTGAACTTGCATCCTCTTAACCTTCAACCCTTCATCCACTAACTGCTTTTCCTTAATCTCCTTAATCCAGGTTGGCTTAACCTGAAGCTCTGCCAAAAGACTTCCATCGTCATATAGACTCAAACGAGCAAACATCGCTCTTAAGTCTGTCACGACCTTCCGGCTCAACGCGTCAGCTACTACGTTAGCCTTACCCGGATGGTACTCAATTGAACAGTCGTAGTCTTTTAACAATTCAATCCATCGACGCTGTCTTAGGTTTAGATCCTTTTGAGTCAGGAGATACCTCAAACCCTTGTGATCCGTGTAGACTACTGACTTCTCCCCATACAGGTAATGCCTCTATATCTTCAGAGCGAAAACAACTGCTGCTAACTCCAAGTCGTGCGTCGGGTAGTTAACCTCATGCGGTCTTAACTGACGGGATGCATAGGCTACTACCTTCCCTTCCTGCATCAACACACATCCCAACCCAGTATGGGATGCATCACAATAGACCGTGAATAACTTCCCTACCTCAGGCTGTACCAACACCAGAGCTTCCGTTAGAATCTTCCTTAGCTTCTCAAAACTTTCCTGTTGCTTCTCCGACCATACAAAAGGAACTCCCTTTCTTAGCAACTTAGTCAACGGCGCTGCAATTAGAGAGAATCCTTCCAGAAATCTGCGATAGTACCCCGCTAAACCCAGAAAACTTCGGATTTCTGCCACCGACCTAGGCGGTTTCCAATCTAACACTGCTTCCACCTTGCGAGGGTCCACTCTAATCCCTTCTGCTGACACCACGTGGCCTAAGAAAGCCACCTCCCTAAGCCAAAATTCGCACTTACTGAATTTGGCGTACAACTGCTTCTCCCTCAATACTTGTAGAACTATACGTAAATACCTGTCATGCTCCTCCTCCGTCTTTGAATAAACCAATATGTCGTCTATGAACACCACGACAAATTGATCCAAGTACTGCTGAAATACCCTATTCATTAAATCCATGAACGCCGCCGGTGCGTTGGTCAATCCAAATGGCATTACCAGAAACTCGTAATGCCCATACCTTGTTCAGAATGCCGTCTTGTGCACATCAACCTCCTTCACCTTAAGTTGATGATAGCCCGACCTAAGGTCTATCTTCGAGAATACTGAGGCACCCTTCAGTTGGTCGAACAAGTCATCAATCCGGGGCAACGGATACTTGTTCTTGATCGTTAACTTGTTTAACTGACGGTAGTCGATGCACATCCGCATGGACCCGTCCTTCTTTTTGACAAACAACACAGGTGCTCCCCACGGAGATATACTAGGTCGGATAAACCCTCTATCCAAAAGTTCCTGAATTTGAGCCTTCAGCTCCACCAATTCCTTTGGTGCCATTCGGTATGGTGCTATCGACACAGGTGCCGTTCCAGGTAGCAATCTATACCGAATTCGACTTCCCGATCCGAGGGCAGACCCGGAAGTTATTCTGGGAATACGTCAGCGAATTCCCCTACCGTTCGGACCTTTCCCACTGCTGACTCTTTAGCCTCTAAGCCACAAATTCGAACCAAGAATGCCTCATACCCTTTTCTAACCATCTTTTCAGCCTTCAAGGCCGACACCATATTAGATAGGTAATTTCTTCTATTACCGATCATGGCCACTTCATCCCCTTTGACTGTCTTAAGAAACATGCGCTTAGCAGCGCAATCCAACCTCGCTTGGTACTTAACCAGCCAATCCATTCCGAGGATCAAATCGAACTCCCCAAACGGCAGTTCCATCAGATCAGCTACAAATACGACCCCTAGGAGTTCTAGGGGTACATCCCTATAAAGCTTGTTCACAACTACAGAATGGCCTAAAGGGCTAATTACAGTCATCTCCCTAGAAGCAGTCTCAAAGTTTAAGTTCATAGTCTCTACCACACTACTAGCTACGTACGAATGCGTTGATCCCACATCAATTAATGCAATATAAGGAAGTCCAAAAATTAGGGAAGTACCGGTTATAACATCCGGCGCGTCACCCTCCTCGCGACGCCTCGCTGCATAGACTAAGCCAGGCTGCCTCGCCTCTGTGTTGCCTGCGCCTCTGCCCTGAGTCCCGCGACCTCTATTAGGACCATTGCCGCCTCTACCATTACCGTGACCTCTCTGTGGTCCCACATTCCTATTCTGAGTACGGTTCTACCCCTCTGGCTGATTCTAAGCTCGCTTCCAGGGACAATCCCTCACACGGTGATCCAAAGACCCACATTCAAAGCAACCCCTTTCACCGGTCCAACAACCTCCCCAATGGGATTTTCCACAGCGATTACACTGAGCCGGTCTCTGATTAGTAGCCATGGGCCTTGCTGCCTGATTTGGCCCACTCTGCCTAGCCTTTTTCTGAATATTACCACCTGCCCCAGACGACCCAAAGCCTCTCTTCTGCTTATTCCTATCATAGCTTTGCCTCACAGATTCCTTGACACCTTCGGCTACCTTAGCCTTTTCTACCAGAGACGAAAACTCACGAACCTGCTGTGGGGCAATCAGTAACCTTAACTCGTCTCTAAGCCCGTCCTCAAAGCGGACACAGCACTCATGTTCGGTAGCCACGATGCCTCTAGCATAGCGGCTCAACCTCAGAAATTCCGCTTCATATTCAGACACCGTCTTATTTCCCTGAACCAATCCCAAAAAGGCTTTCCTCTGAGCATCTGTATAGCTGGTGCCCACATACTTTTTCTGATAAGTGATTTTGAAGTAATCCCAAGTCAGATCATCTGCCGTAGCACCATCTCGAACCGTAAGCCACCACTGATACGCTTTATCCTTTAGAATCGACACTGCCCCTTTCAGCTTTTCCTCCTCAGTCAGGTCAAGATCATCCATGATCCTTTCGGTCGACTCTAACCAGTATTCCGCTGCACTGGGTGCCACGCCCGACACACCCCGGAATACCTCAGCTCCGTTAGATCGGAGTCGCTCGGGAACAGATTTTTGAGTTCCCAAATTTCCACCAGCCCCAGCCACCATCTCCAGAACTCGCAATACCGCTTGCGATACTATCTCACCACTGGTCTGATCCTGATCCTCAGCTCCAAAAGCTGGAGGTGGTAGTGGTGGTGGCGGTGGTACTTCATTTTCAGAACCTTGACCCGACCTGACTGGTTCAGACACCGTCATCCTACCCCTACCGCGTCCATGGCGTTCACGTCCTCTAGAACTCATTCTACTTACTGCGCTTTAATCTGATTAAGAAAATTCTTATGCATTAGCGTTTGTTCCACTTTATTATTCGCGAAGAAATTTTATGAAGAAAGTTTTAATCAGGGATTCTTTCGAGCAAACAAGGTTTCAAGTCTTTTATCCTAGTTCACACAAAAGAGTACATACATCCATTCCCTAATACTTTCCATACCTATTCGCTCTTCGGACATTTCTGCCCATTTCTAGCCCAGGGGTATTTTCGTCATTTTCCTACAGGGGTATTTTCGTAATAGAATAAGTTGTAAAACTTTAATAAAGCATGTCACTTTGTAATTCCCAAACTGGAGGGTGTTTTCAAAAATTTGCAAAATTTAAGGATATAGCATCATTTTGGAAACCAGGGGTATTTTAGTAATTTTGTCATTCAGGGGTAATTTTGTAATTTTGCAAATCAGAGATGTTTTTAACAATTGCAAGATTCTGGGGGTCCTTTTTGAGAGTTCCTCTTCTTAAAACGATGACGTTGCAAAAATTTCAGAATTTAGGGTCATTTTGGTAATTTTGCAAGTTGAGGGCGTTTTTGTAATTTTCCAAAACCAAAGTATTTTATTGATGATAAGCAAAGTAGAGTTGTTGGATTTTTATAAAACAATAAAATTTTTGGACAAAACCATTGAGTTGATATTTTATGCACCAAGGGCAGTTTAGTAATTTTACCCCTAAGGGCATTTTTGTAATTTTCCCCACATCAAACTTTTCGAGAAAACGTTGTAAAATGGTTGTTCTCAGATTTGAAAGAGTTATTGTAAAAGTTTTGAAAACATTAGGGTTTTGTTGTTTCATTCTTTTTCAAAACATGGCCAGTTCCCTTTCGGGTTTTAGTCATTATGTTAGCCTACGACCGAGCCCTCTTGGTCAGGGTGAACCAAAGCTACGCGCCGGGCAGGATTCGAGTGAAGAGGAGGTGAGTCACGCGGACTGCTTATATACCAAGCTCCCACCGAACCTTTCTAGACATGCGCACAGAGGTTGCCACACCACTGAACCCTCTGAGTTAGGGTGAACCGAAGCTACGCACCAGGTAGGATACCTGCGAAGAGGAGGTGAGTCACGAGGACTGCTTAAATACCAGGCTCTTCTGGATCCACTCCTAGACATGCGTACAGGGTTACCACACCCTAGCTCAGTGACTAAGTCGTAGGTTGGTTTAGTTCATTAAGTCTTATGTCTTGTTTTGTGTGTTTGAGTAACCTAATCCTAGAGTTCAAGTTCCTGTAAGTCTATCTACGTTCCATACTTCCTACCCTTCTACAGAAAATAATTCACAAAGAAGTTCAGATGTAACTTATCTGGGCGGATCGGTGCCGGAGACTCGGGCCATGCTGTTCAAAAACCACAAATTATTCCATAAGGCCTATCAAAACAATTTTGGGCCTTGGGCCCCCACAGCCGAGCTTTGAACTGGGCTCTGATACCAATTTTGTAACAACCCAAACCCTGCCCAAACACTATGGCCGAATCTAGTTTGTTACAGAAGAAAAAAAACTTTTTGAAAAAAAAACCCTTTTTAAATCAATTTAAGTTGTCGAAAACCTTTTATTTTAGTGACCTTGCTAAAACCATACTTAGATTTAATTTGGAAATTTATTTGAGTCAAGTTATTATACAAACTTCAAATGTGCCCGATGGCACGATGAAAACTTTTTTTTTTCGGTTTAATTTGGGAAAACATGTGTATTCAATTCAATATTAGTAAAATAGTTCAAATAGAGTATCTAACATATGAGAAATAACAGAATAAAACATCAGGAGGCCTTATTACATTCGAAATAAAATTTAACCAACAGTAAAAATAAAATAACTAAGTTAAAAGTTCATTTAATTCAAATCCACTGCATGGCCACCTCGAGTCCATCCAGCTCCACATTCGCGATCTATGTGTCACCTGAAAAAGTAAAGGAGAAGGTGAGTCACCAAGACTCAGTATGTAACCCTTCCCCCCCGGTTTTAAGTAATTTCATACACAACATATAATTAACCAACATGTACCAAAACATGCACCCAACCTAGCCAACCAAACGCCTTTGTCTACCCCATGTGGTACCAAACCACTGGTGGTGCCAAACCACTGATGACATATAGTCACAGATGTGATGTCAAATCACTGGAGGTGCCAAACCTCTGGTGTCCGTAGACACAATCGATTGATGGGGCCAACCCATCGTGTGATGCCAAATCACTGGTGTCAATCCCTTATTATAATATGCGGGGCCAACCCACCGTGGTGCTAAGCCACTGGGACAAGACGCAATGAGGTACCAAACCTCTGGAGGTACCAAACCTCTGGTGACCGTAGTCACTTTGTGTTACCAAAACACTGGTGCCCGTCGACACAATATCACTGCCCCCTCCTCTCATCAACCCATACCAAACAATGACAATATTCATACCATCATGTGTCCAATCACATATAACAAATTTATCATTAATCATAAACCACATATCATGCTTCCCAAAAGCATCATAAAATCACATAATCAATCAGGGACTTACCCGAATCCTTACTTATACCATTCATGGTATTAAATCCAAATCTACATAGATCAGGTTAGCACACACACAACAGTTTTAGTACATTTAGATAATCATAAGTGTGTATGTACACACCTGATGTCGACGATAGTCCTAAACCCGAATAGACAAATCGGCCACACAAGCTTTTCTTTGTCCCTATATTCGGCCAAACATGGGAGTTAGTACTATGGCCTATTCGGCCAAACCAAATATTTTAAAGGGTTCTCTTTTTGAACCCGAATCCTTACCCGAGTGCCTTTAAATAATTACTCCAAGTGTTCTGCTTTCCTAATAATCGGCAACCTTATGTTAGTAATTTTCGGCTTATAATCACTAACTAAATAACTTGCTTAAATTAGATCTTACCATTACTTACCAAGATCGAATACTAGAGATCAGGGCCTGAATCGATTGCTTTACGTTTCCTGAGTACCTAGAAGAGATCAGTTGCAAAAAGTGTTTAGAAGCCTTCGTTTAACAACTGCCGGAATCGGCACTTACCCTTAATAGAAATCGGCAAGGAACTGAGAAGAGGAACTATAGAGTTTCAGCTATGAATACTTACCTACTCTCAGGACCGATTGAAGAAGAAGTTGAAGGAGATCACCCTTGCTTGAGATTCGACTAAAGTTTAACAAAAGGGGAAGAAGAGAGTTCGGCTAGTGTGGAAAAGAGAAGAAAAGAAAGTGAAAGTGGGAGAGGGATTCGGCAAAGAGGAGCAAGGTGAGTTTCGGCACAAGGGTTTTATGAAAGAAAGAAAAAATAAAAGAAGGAGAGGAATGAGAGGGAGGGATGTTCGGCTTTGAGAAAGAAAAGGAAAAGGAATGGTAAATGGGAAGAATGCTAGCCGAAATTGTCAAGTAAATGGCTAAAAAAAAATTCGGCAATCCCCCCTTCACAAAAACTCCATGCCGTCCACTCTACTCCAACAAGGAGTTCAATTTTTGGCAACCTCCTTGATTTTCTCTTAGCCACCAACTTAAAAGTATTCAAAATATTTTAAATTCCCAAGTGCCTATTTTTCCTCCTTGCCACTTAATAAAGATTATTCAAATAATAATCCTATTAATCATAAAAGAAATATTATTATTATTATCCCTTATTATCCTATCATCAATTTCAAGCCTTTTCTCTCTCTTCTTTGCCGTCCAAATAAGGAAATAAAAAGGGAATTCCATGACTCGAACCTAGGCTCCCCTTACTCCTTGGTGGCGTCACCTGCAGCTCCTAAGTGGCCCTCCTTTTGCCACTTTTCCAAGGTCATTTTAGTGTCAAATATTCCTCATTTATTCTTGTAACCCCTACTTACTAAGGCTCCCTACCTTTAAAGCTTCCAAATAAAATTTTCTACTATTCCGAGTCAGCTCAAGACCCCTAATTAGCCTTATTATTCCATAAATCATGTTACAGCAATTCAAACTCAGGCAAAACAATGCAAACACGAATAACCCCAATTTTAGGATGTTACAATAGTCTATGAATTATCCCTTGATTTGCCAAGATAGACGTGAAAACTCGATATTCGCCACCCCAATCACTCTGAAATTGATAGATATTTCTCCCAAACTAAGTTTTGATTAGCTGCTAAAATTGAATAAAACAATCCATTGCTTGAGACTTTTGAAGAATAAGATATATCCAAGTAAAACGTGTGCACTTGACAATAAACGAGACATAATACCAGTTTCGTCCACAGGAAACTGACGCAGGCCCCCATAAATTGAAGACAACCAAAGAAAAAGGATCAGTATATTCAGTAGTAGAAGTTGGAATGGGCAATTTATGAGACTTCCCTTTTTGATATGCAATACAGATATTATCAATGCAAACCTTATTACAAGCAATATCACAGTTATCTAAAATAGTATTGACAATAGTATCAGAAGGATGACCAAGACGTTTGTGCCACAAAGTAAAAACATCACAGTTCTCAATTCGAGATGAAGTCCAACATTGGCAAGAAAGGGAGCCATAACAGCTGGAGAACACTCAACTGGTGAAGAAAAATAATAGAGCCCATCATGAATGTGGCCCCGAAGCAAAATTTCTCGAGTCTTAATGTCTTTAACAATACAATAAGTTGGATGAAATTCAAAAAAAACACATTGATGTCAGTGGAAAACTGAGACACGGACAGAAGATTCTTCCTTATATTCGAAACACACAAAACATTAGATAATTGAAATAATTTATGCCGTGTAGAAATCACTGAATTACCAATAGACGAGATCCTGGTGGAAGTCTCGTTACCCATCAAGAGAGAAGATGTACCTGAGTAAGGGGTAGACTCGTTCAATGCAGAAGCATCGCAAAAAACATATTGTGTAGCCTCTAAATCCGAATACCATGATGCAGTTCCAACAGGAAAAGGAACATAAGAATCAGTACCATCAAGATTGGACCCAAATTGAGTCATATGAATATTAGATCCAGTAGAGTTGGACACATCAGATTCATGCAAATTGGGTATACGAGGGAGCCCAATACAGGGATCAGACCCAATGTAGACATTAGCCCTTGGTTTGGTTCGCCAATGAATAGATGGCCCAGACGTAGGACGATTTCCGTCACCAGAGGCCTAACTTCGTACCCAGTCCTAAAAGAATCATCAAATTTCATGAAACACCCCAAACCCGGCCCACGAGCTTTGACCAGATTTGGTATGTTCCTCAAGTAAATCGGTTCAAAGTTCCTTTGTTTCTTAGGGAAAACTTGTGTGATTTAAAAAAAAAAATATTGTTTGGGTTGGGCTTATGATGAAAACGAATTCGTTTTTTTATATTGGAAACCTTTTATAATTTTAAGAATAAAACATTTAGAGTACATTTAAAATAAATTTCTTAAAACTTTAGCTTAATAAAGTTTGTAACGTAGTTAAATAATAAACAGAAATAAAATAGTGCACTATGGCCTTATGGCCTTATTACATCAAATAAATCCAAATAATTCGGAGTACTTAAAAATTAATAGTCCATAAAAATAAAAACTTCATGTTGAGCATGGCCACCACAAGTTCTGCCGTCCCAGTCCATCACTGTTCAACGCCTGAAACATGGTCCCACAACGGGGTGAGTCAAACAAACTCAATGTGTACACGACACTAAATCATAATAGGATCAGGCATACAAGAGTTACACATTCAGAACAAGGTATACAAGTTATGATGCATTCCCAAACCCAAACCTAATTGTCCATCCGCTACACACCCCCGTACCTGCCAATCACACCCTGGGGACTACTAAGTCGACCCTCCTTCCGCTACACACCAATTTGCGGTCTTAGGTCACCGCATTCGTGGTCTTAGGTCACCACGTTCAGATTACTGTGGTCTTAGGTCACCACTTTTCAGATATCACGGTCTTAGGTCACCGTGTTCGTGGTCTTAGGTCACCACATTCACTTCCCCTTTCAAACATACCCATATGCCCCATATAATAATAATATACATAAATATGCCAGAGTTCACATTCTTATCATATTCTCATGTTACTAATATCATTTTTCATATTCCTAGTAGAAGTAGGAAACGTACCTGAGTACTTAGTACCATAACATGGTACCTTAGCTACTTTCATATTCTTAATAACACATATTTTAATTAAACATGCCATAAAACGTATTATAATATAGTGTGGGGTACACACTTGATTCGCTTAAAATTTCCTTGAGATCCCGAAAAGCTTGATCTAATGCTTAGATCCTTAATCCCTAATTGATTTATCACTTATTACCTTAATAAAAAGCCATTCGGCCAAAATTCCAAATCCTAGTAGGATTAATATTCTTACCTTGTTGCCGATTGGAACACCAACAAATCCCGAAACTGTTCCTTGTTTCCCTAGGAATGTCGAAATCCCTAAAACCTTACGTTAGACTTAATCTTAATCATCGAAACATAAATCAAGGCCTTTGGCCAAATATTCACATGTCTTACCTTAATCTTAGAAATCCCGAATACTCCTCCTTTTAGTCGACTACTCTGATAATCCCGAAAGATCCTTCCATATTCGGCAACCATAATATGTATGGGGTTAGATTATCTCTCAGCTAATCTAAAAGAAAAGAATGGAAATCAAACTTGTTCTTACCTTTGAAGAAATCAACAGCACCTATGCTTGAAGCCCTTCCAAGATTCGGCTTTTGAATGGATTGGTAAGAAGAAATAGGAAGAAAAGAAAACTTGAGAATTTTGACAATGGTGGACTATAGATTCGGCTTGACAAAAGAAAAAGAGAAGAGAAGAGAAGAGAAGAGAGCACTCAGAAATTCGGCAGAGAGAAGAGGAGGAAGAAAAATTGATGAGTAGCCCTATTCTCTTCCTTTTATAGCCGAGACTACTACTCAGAATCCCTTACTTGGCCATCACTCTTCTTTATTTGATAGCTTTATCTCCTTAATTTAAAATAATTAGAGAATACTCCTTTATTATCTCTTCAAAAAATAATCCAAATTAAATCCCTTATTTATCACCTTATTAATCGAACATTAAAGAGAATAAAACTCCTCTTTTCTAGAAGGCTTGTGCCGTCCACCTCAGGCTTCTGGAAGCAAAAATAAAACTTCCTTTATTTGCTTCCCAAGTGACTCGAACTCAGGCCCATCACCTTGCATGTGGCGCCTTTTCCATAGGCCCTAAGTGACATCTTCAGGCCACTTTTCCAAGCCTGTTTGTGTGTCAAATTTCACCAACTTTTTCTTTTAAGGCCACATTGCCTTAATTTCCTCTTTTAAACTTTAAAACTCGACATTTCTAAGTCATTTCTAAGTTTCCAAAAATTTTCGTTCAGCTCTGTAAACTTGACATTTCCTTACATTTCCAAGTTTCCAGATATGTTCACTTTCCTCTTTTGAATCATTTCTAAATCATGTCCATACATTTTCAGGTTTCCAAAAATGTTCATTTCCAAATCATTTTCATTCATTTCCGGGTTTCCAAAAATATTCAAAATTTATTCTTAGTACATAAAACATGTCATTTCGTACAATTAAACCGAAAATGCATAGGCCCTTTCCAGGATGTTACATTTCACATTATTAGATGTTGGCCCATTGAGAATATTATGTGCCCGCAGCCAAAATTCATAATTGAGACCAGTAGGCCTATCATGCACGGGTGGACCATGGCCTTATTCAAACAGTCCAATAGCAGCAGCATCATGCCCAAAAACAGCAGCAGCCCGCGGCCCAAATTGGGAGGCTGACCCAAGCGCATATTGATGAGTATAACACCCAGACCCAGCAAAGCCATCCGTACGTGCAAAACCATCACCGGAACTTGCAAATGGGTTAGAAAGCCTAAAGGGTAGCCGACGCAAGGGAGGCGCAACACAAGGATCTTTAGAAACAAAATTACCAGGACGCGCGATCGCGACTGAAACCCCGTCGAAGTAAACGCCCGAGCCATCAGCGCTAGCCCATCAAAATCCCGATTATAGCGATAATAGCATCGCTGAGCTCGATACCCAAATCGGTCATAGATTTGACACTGAACTCGGGAGGGAAAACCACAGCCGCGATTGCTATACGGAGGACGACCACCACGAACCAACTCCACCAACGATGGTGATGGAATCGACTGCACAAGATTAGCACGGATTGGTACCTCTGGAAGCGCTCACAACTGTTGACTCTCATATTCGAGTAACATCTCAACAAGGTGCTGGAAAGGAAAAGGTTCTGATAAAAATGATGCTAATGTAATCACGGCATCAAACTCTAGAGGTAAACCTGCAAGAGCAATCTTGACTTTCTCCGCCTCTGAGATCTAAGAACCAGAGGCTTCAATCAAGGCACAGGTGTTTTTTTATTTTGCTACATATTCATTGACAGAGAGGTTACCTTTCTTAAGTGAGTACAGCTTATGACGAATGCGGGACAACTTCGCACCGAGTTCTGCTACAAAGAGTCGAATGGCTGTGTGCCAAACATCAGACGCTGATCAAGAATTTGTAAAAGAAGGTAACAGAGACGGATTAATGGTGGAAAGCAACCAGGAGGTAAGTAACTGATCCTGTTGAAGAAAAGCGGAGGCATCTAGATTTGAAATAAGCGATCCGTCAGTCGATGGTGCAAGGCGCGGTGGAGCAGCCAACGTCCTGTCCAAAAAACCAGTAA
The DNA here is from genome assembly GCA_005393395.2 of Gossypium australe. Classification (NCBI taxonomy): domain Eukaryota; kingdom Viridiplantae; phylum Streptophyta; class Magnoliopsida; order Malvales; family Malvaceae; genus Gossypium; species Gossypium australe. Next base: position 88,123,484 of record CM016622.1, on the reverse strand, counting down.
GCTCATAACCTTCAACGATTAGCCTAATATGCTACTTCCACTAAACAAAATTGCCACTGTCCAATTTAACAGTGTCATGAAGGGAAAAGAGTGAATAAGATTAGCACCAAAGAACGGTTGGCTTCCATACTCTACAGAGGTCGAGTCATCAGAAGTTGTGGTGGCCATGATCTAAGATAAAATCTCCAGGAACAAGGAGACTGATACCATGTAAAGATCTACCATGAACTGAGTAACATATAAAGAAAAGGTAATCTGTATTAACCTGTATTATTGCTCTCATTTGAGTTATACAACAATAGTATTTATAGGGTGTATGACTTAGCTACTGCTAACAACTGTTGCTAACAGCATAACAGATTGTTTAACAAATTTGTTATAATCAAACTAAACACTAGTCGTTATACCTATATGTTAACAGGTAGTTACCTTTATCAGACGCCCTCTGTTAGAACTGAAAGCTATCTATGATAGTTTGTTGACTAGTTTTCCAAATCGGAGTGGTCGATTGAACCCTCCAGTTTCCACTATTATAAAAGTGAACTTTGATGCATTATATCATGCTGTTCATCATCTGTGAAGCTCAAGGGTAATTATTCGGAACACTTAGGGGTTGGTTATGGGGGCCAACACTGTGTGGGGTGAAAGGGTACCGAATGCTTTTGTTGTAAAAGCCATTGCTAGCATTCAAGCTCTCCGGTTTGTCATGGAGCTGGGTTTTTAGAATACCATTCTAGAGAGGGATGCTAGATCAATCTTAAAGAGGATAGAGGCTGGTGGTGAGGATCGCTTTTTGCTTCAGTTATATATCATGGATAGCCGATAGTTAGCTACCCAGTTTTGTCAATACATGTTCATGTGGTATGGTGAGAGGCAAATGTTGCGGCTCATGAGATGGCAAAAAGAGGTTTTATGGGGCCTGAGGAACAGTTCTAGGCAAGTAGGTACTTGCTACTGTTCTGTATGTGGTTGAAATAATTGACCAAAGGAAAGCTACCTGCTGAAAGACACTAGAGCAGCAGTTGATGGGTTAGTGGCATGGAGCTTACAGAGAAAATTTAGGTTTATCGAATGGAGTCAAAAAATTTTGAGTTAATCGAGTTCACGAGTATTATTTTATCATCTAAACTTAATTTGATTTTTTTTTCGAATCAAGTAGAGTGAAATTAAATTCAAGTCGAGTCGAGTCGAATCGAATAAAATTATTCGAGTTAAATTAAAAAAATTAATCTTACTATAACACCCCAAACCCGGTCAACACACCACGACCGAATCTGGTATGTTACGAAGTGAAAACATCTTAAAATCATAAGTTTGTCGGAAATGTTTAAAGAAGACTCTTGTTTTGTTTTAGGGTTTAGAAAACTTAGTGATAATTGATGCTGAGTTTGTTTTAGAAGTTGTCGTGATACTTGGAAAACTCGTGAGCAAAAACCCATTTGTGATTACCGATTTTAGAAAACATTGGACACTTGTTAAAACTGAACGCGATAAGAAAAATCAAGTTTAGAACCATTTACCTTTAAAGTGATTTGAAAATGAGAGTTTATAAAAACATCCAAGTTACCTTTATTATCTTGTAACGTTTGGAAAACCCGAAGAGGTATAGTTTTGAAAACGCTTTATTTACCGGTGAATTAAGCAATCAAGTTCTAATCACATGCATAACAAAATCAGAAGTAAATCAAATAACAAAAACCCAAAATAAAAACCAGCGGCCTTATTACAAAACAAACCCAAATTTAAAGCAATAAAATAAAACAAAATAGTATCGTAAAGTCAAAAACCCGAAATAAGTTGCATGGCCACCTCGAGTCCTCCTCAGCTCCATATCCGCGAATCATGCCTCATCTGCAAAATATAAGGGAAGGGGTGAGTCACCGAGACTCAGTGTATAAATCCCCAACCCGGAAGAATAGCACTTAAACAAGTCATTACTAAAACATGCAAATCATGCAACCCCATAACCTAACCATCCGAACTCCTTTCTCTACCCCGTGTGGTCAAAACCACTGGTGGTCAAAACCACTAGTGACCGAAGTCACGATATCATATCGGTGTGGTCAAAACCACTGGTGACCGTAGTCACAAATCAAGTGATGGGGCCAACCCATCTTGTGGTCAAAACCACTGATGACAATCCCGTAATATCATGTGGGGCCAACCCACTGTGGTACCAAACCACTGGGACGAGTCACAATATTCATTTGTGGTCAAAACCACTGGTGATCGTAGTCACAAATATCAATAGTGTGATCAAAACCACTGGTGACAGTCCAAATAAATCATCCCCCTCCTCTCAACAATCCCACCATCATGTCCAAAATTAATCGTGGCATAATAACATGATGATGCAAAATAACATATGGCTTAGCATTTAATAACGACATGATAGCATATATCAAGATCCACAATCAAGGGACTTACCCGGAGTCCACGCTCATGCCCACAAGGCACACACAGTGATTTCAATGGCTAATCGGCTAATAACAGTTAACACAATAACATGTAATACTAATGAAGTGTGTAAGGTTACACACCTGGTTACTAACGCGACTATCAAATCCCGTAGATCAAGATCTAACGCACTAGATCCCTCTTCCATAACGCTTTTCGAGCACTAGTCACAACCTGAGATATGCGAGATCAAGCCTTCCCCTACAATCGGCCAAAACTAAACAACATAATCATGCTAATCAACCTCTAAGGGTATAACCGTAATTTTACCTACCGAGGGCATTTTCATAATTTACCCATGAAGGGTATTTTCGTAAATTCACACCTACAATGGCCTTTCCGAAGGCCTAATGTCGCCACTAGCGACTCAGCTACCATTTCCGGTCGTACCAGACCATTGGGCCTAAAACCTGATTTCGGTCCATCCGGGCCCACACGCTCGTGTGGCCCACCTAGCACGAATCTAGCCACGTATATAAGTTCCACCTAGTCTTGTTCAACATATACTAACCAATCATATAATTTACTCATATGGGCCCACGGGCCCATTGGGCCCACTTCGGCCCATCGAGGCCCAAGCAGCCCTAACCCACAAGAATACTACTGATGGCCTCAACTATCGCGTCGAAGCCCCAGACGTGCACTCGCATGCTCGTGTGGCTACTGATGCCGTGTGACTGGTATTTCGGCATTTTGCCGCTCTACAACTAGAGCAGAGAAGTACACACCTGATAGGACTCTGGGGCTAATCCGCGCTCCGACCACTCTTGTGCCCAAACGCCCTCGAAGATGTCTTTACTCTCCTCCTGGGATGCTCCTTATATAGCTAGCTCTTCACCTTCATTCTTTGTGTCTTTCCGATGTGGGATCCCTTCGTCAGTAGAGTTTAAATTCAACTGAAACTCTTACTGTCCAGACCGCAAAATAAATACTCCTTTGCTTCTCTCGAGATTCGAACCCAGGCTCCCTTGCAACATAATCCACGCCACTAACCACTTGGCCACAAGCTCTTCTTGTGTCTTAAACCATGCGCAACTAAATATAAACTATGGCCCAAATTCTAAGATCCAAGTAAAAAGAAACCAAAACGCAAAAGCCAAGACTTGAACCTTGGACCTCCTTCCTTCCTTGTGGCGTCACTCCCTTGCCTCTTATGTGGCGTCACTTTGCCACTACACCACACACTCCACTTATGTCATTTTCCTCTATATTTTATTCTTAAGGCCTATCTGCCAACTTCCAGGGTTTTTTTTTTTCACCTAAAACCAAAATTTCCCCAAAGCCAATATTTGATCCCGGGACTTCATAGAAGCCCTCTAACTTTCCAAAATCACTTATCCAATAGGTCTAACTTGCATTTAAGCCGATCTCTTGTTCTCTAAAAATTTAAACGCTACTACGCCTAAGGCACATTGGGCTCAATTCTCCTAGGCCCAATTTCGGGATGTTACAAATCTACCCTCCTTAAAGAAGTTTCGTCCTTGAAATTTCCAACTAACTAACAGTCGCACATCCTAACCTACCATACTACGCTCTTACTGCGCACTCTGATTTTAATAAAACTAATATACTTTTAACTAGAATTTAAAACTCCTACCCATACTCAAAAACACCTAGTAATTAAAATAGATGAATATTTCATATGCTCCCAACTCTATGTCTAATGTCTCGACTTATCTGATTTAAAAGTTTTATGCATTAGACTTTTATTCCACTATCTTTTAAAGCATAGTCTTATGAAAAGTTTAATAAGAGGTTTGTTTCGCAAGGTCACATCATCCTATGGTTCATGTCTCTAGAGTAGTTCTAACTACTATTCCATCATGCCATCTCCATAATCATATAATCAGCAACCAATAGCTCGGGGTACTTACCTGGGCGGATTGGTGCCGGAGACTCGGTGCCATGCCTTTACCGCTGTAATTTTTCCCATAAAAGCCTTTCATAACTATTTTAAAACATTTTTGGGCCTCAGCCCACAGCCGAGTTGTTGAAACTGGCTCTGATACCACAATTGTAACATCCCAAACCCGGTCAACACACCACGACCGAATCTGGTATGTTACGAAGTGAAAACATCTTAAAATCTTAAGTTTGTCGGAAATGTTTAAAGAAGACTCTTGTTTTGTTTTAGGGTTTAGAAAACTTAGTGATAATTGATGCTGAGTTTGTTTTAGAAGTTGTCGTGATACTTGGAAAACTCGTGAGCAAAAACCCATTTGTGATTGCCGATTTTAGAAAACATTGGACACTTGTTAAAACTGAACGCGATAAGAAAAATCAAGTTTAAAACCATTTACCTTTAAAGTGATTTGAAAATGAGAGTTTATAAAAACATCCAAGTTACCTTTATTATCTTGTATCGTTTGGAAAACCCGAAGAGGTATAGTTTTGAAAATGCTGTATTTACCGGTTAATTAAGCAATCAAGTTCTAATCACATGCATAACAAAATCAGAAGTAAATCAAATAACAAAAACCCAAAATAAAAACCAGCGGCGTTATTACAAAACAAACCCAAATTTAAAGCAAGAAAATAAAACCAAAATAGTATCGTAAAGTCAAAAACCCGAAATAAGTTGCATGGCCACCTCGAGTCCTCCTCGGCTCCATATCCGCGAATCATGCCTCATCTGCAAAATATAAGGGAAGGGGTGAGTCACCGAGACTCAGTGTATAAATCCCCAACCCGGAAGAATGGCACTTAAACAAGTCATTAATAAAACATGCAAATCATGCAACCCCATAACCTAACCATCCGAACTCCTTTCTCTACCCCGTGTGGTCAAAACCACTAGTGGTCAAAACCACTGGTGACTGAAGTCACAATATCATATCGGTGTGGTCAAAACCACTGGTGACCGTAGTCACAAATCAAGTGATGGGGCCAACCCATCTTGTGGTCAAAACCACTGATGACAATCTCGTAATATCATGTGGGGCCAACCAACTGTGGTACCAAACCACTGGGACGAGTCACAATATTCATTTGTGGTCAAAACCACTGGTGACCGTAGTCACAAATATCAATAGTGTGGTCAAAACCACTGGTCACAGTCCAAATAAATCATCCCCCTCCTCTCAACAATCCCACCATCATGTCTAAAATTAATCGTGGCATAATAACATGATGATGCAAAATAACATATGGCATAGCATTTAATAACGACATGATAGCATATATTAAGATCCAGAATCAAAGGACTTACCCGGAGTCCACGCTCATGCCCACAAGGCACACACAGTGATTTCAATGGCTAATCGGCTAATAACAGTTAACACAATAACATGTAATACTAATGAAGTGTGTAAGGTTACACACCTGGTTACTAACGCGACTATCAAATCGCGTAGATCAAGATCTAACGCACTAGATCCCCCTTCCTTAACGCTTTTCTAGCACTAGTCACAACCTGAGATATGCGAGATCAAGCCTTCCCCTACAATCGGCCAAAACTAAACAACATAATCATGCTAATCAACCTCTAAGGGTATAACCGTAATTTTACCTACCAAGGGCATTTCCGTAATTTACCCACGAAGGGTATTTTCGTAAATTCACACCTACAATGGCCTTTCCGAAGGCCTAATGTCGCCACTAGCGACTCAGCTACCATTTCCGGTCGTACCAGACAATTGGGCCTAAAACCCGATTTCGGCCCATACGCTCGTGTGGCCCACCTAGCACGAATCTAGCCACGTATATAAGTTCCACCTAGTCTAGTTCAACATATACTAACCAATCATACAATTTACTCATATGGGCCCACGGGCCCATTGGGCCCACTTCGGCCCATCGAGGCCCAAGCAGCCCTAACCCACAAGAATACTACTGATGGCCTCAACTATCGCGTCAAAGCCCCACACCTGCACTCGCACGCTGGTGTGGCTACTGATGTCGTGTGACTGGCATTTCGGTATTTTGCCGCTCTACAACTAGAGTAGAGAAGTACACACCTGATAGGACTCTGGGGCTAATCCGTGCTCCGACCACTCTTGTGCCCAAACGCCCTCGAAGATGTGTTTACTCTCCTCCTAGGATGCTCCTTATATAGCTAGCTCTTCACCTTCATTCTTTGTGTCTTTCCGATGTGGGATCCCTTCGTCAGTAGAGTTTAAATTCAACTGAAACTCTTACTGTCCAGACCGCAAAATAAATACTCCTTTGCTTCTCTCGAGATTCGAACCCAGGCTCCCTTGCAACATAATCCACGCCGCTAACCACTTGGCCACAAGCTCTTCTTGTGTCTTAAACCGTGCGCAACTAAATATAAACTATGGCCCAAATTCTAAGATCCAAGTAAAAAGAAACCAAAATGCAAAAGCCAAGACTTGAACCTTGGACCTCCTTCCTTCCTTGTGGCGTCACTCCCTTGCCTCTTATGTGGCGTCACTTTGCCACTACACCACACACTCCACTTGTGTCATTTTCCTCCATATTTTATTCTTAAGGCCTATCTGCCAACTTCCAGGGTTTTTTTTTCACCTAAAACCAAAATTTCCCCAAAGCCAATATTTGATCCCGGGACTTCATAGAAGCCCTCTAACTTTCCAAAATCACTTATCCAATAGGTCTAACTTGCATTTAAGCCGATCTCTTGTTCTCCAAAAATTTAAACGCTACTACGCCTAAGGCACATTGGGCTCAATTCTCCTAGGCCCAATTTCGGGATATTACACTTACAATATATCTAATTTCATGTTAGAGCACATTAATTTGAAATCATATATATTTGAAAATTTTTCAAAGCAAAAAAAAAAAAAATAAAGATACTTTGAGTATGAAAATTTTGAATCATTAATTAGGTCCCAAAATTATTATTTTAGAAAATTTTTAAAATCTTAACTTTTTAATATATTTTTAGATTTTTTTATAATTTTTTAAAAATATAAATTTTAGATTTTTATAAATATTTCGAAAATGGAAAATTATTTTGAAATTTTGAAATTTTCTTTTTGTAATTTTTGTTGAAAGAGACCACTTTGTTTATTTTCAAAGTTGACAAAGACGAAAAGAATATTTACACAAATATGTTATTCAAATTATTTGAGTTATTCAAATTGTGAAATTCGACTCGAACTCGAAACTCGACTCGAGTTGACTTGAATAATTCAAATAACGCAATTCGATTAACTTCAAATTCATTTTTTTTTCAATTTTCTTTATCGAATCAAATTTTGCACACCCCTATTGAAAGGGGTAGGATATTGGGGTACATCTTTAATTTTAACACTAGTTCCTAGGACAATTGTACTCCGTGTTCTATTATTGTGAATTGTTTTAGTTTCCTATCCTCTAGTAAGTTGACTGGTTTTTTTTCTCAAAAAAATATTTAAGTTATTATAATGTGGGTTTTACAATTATTTAGGAAAAAATAGGCATCTGTGCCACTATAAAAAAATATTTAAGGTTTTAGGTTGTTTCGTTTGAAATTTAGGAAAATAGGTCGATTTTGAAACAAGTGAAAAAACATTCTCTATAGGTAGGATTTCGGGTGACATGGTAGGAGAGATGGATTGTGGCAGAATAGGAACATTATCTTACAAACTTTCAAAAAAACGCTTCTTGTTAGAAGCGCTTTTTTTTTTTTTACATGTCATGTTCGATCTTTTCTAACATTTTGAAATACATTTCATATTTGGTGGTAGAGTTTCCTATAAAATGAAGATTGATATTGAGAGGTTTCCATAATCAATTTTGAGCAGAAGATTTGGATGTTAAGGAGAAGATTATTGATGTTAAAAATCTAAAGTTCAAAAATTGACCTAACAAAGTAATTAGTTTAAGTAAATTTGGTGTTGTTGTTTGAATTTGGTTAATGAGTATTGATTTTTTGTATAATATTTTCGTTTTAATTTTATATTAAACATGTGAAACAAGTTTATTTGGTGAATATGAGTAGACAAATTAGAGTCATTATTTATTAAGATGGTCAAATTTGCGATACCAAAATTGGGCTGGTTTTTGTATCAGCGCAATCTACATAATTGGCTTTCAATCGAAGCATCAAATTGAATAAGCTTTTATCAAGAATTAGAAGGAAAGTCTTGACTTCAAGCTAGAGGAGAATTTTGAGCGTGAAATAGAGATATCTAACGCCAATGGACCCTATTAGGTATGATACATTTGAGCTCAAAGGCGACATCGGTGTCAAGTTAATGCTTGATATGTATTGCTCAAGTGCAAATGCTATACTAGAGTTATATGCCTAGTTTGCTGATGTAGAGGAAGGTGGTTCGAGTTCGACAACAATTCTGGTTAATTTGTTTCAAGAATAGAAAGCAGAAAGTTCAACCACACAGTTGTGTGGTGGTTTCATGATGTTGTTACAAAGTTCATATTAGGGAATGCCAAAATCTCAATCGGAAGGCATTCCTTGGTTTTAGCCCTCGATTTTAACTTTGGCATATAGTCGGGGTTAGTTGTTAACTTGAATGTAAAGACCTCGACACAAAATTCTGTGAGTTCCTTTTATTTCAACTTCAGAACACCAATGTTCTATGCTGGACACACTTATGCAAGTATGTCATCAAGTTACATAGGTGGGCAATCCGTAAGGAATATTGGTATTAACGTAGGGTTGACTAGAATAGATGATGTTTTCCCTACAGCCTGCATCGATGAAAGGATATCCAATTTTGGACATGAAATCGCAACTAAGCCTGAGAATGAAGAGGAAGCTAAGATCGATCCAGGTTAGATGGTTTGAAATTTGCATTATTTTTTTAACTAGAGGTTGTTCCTACTGAACCAGAAGGGAGTGGTTCTAACAGTAAAGGTTCGAACAATATTGGATGAACCGAAAAATATTTTACGGTGTATGAACCTCCACATCATATTCTTAATGTCGACATTGATGCTGAAGATGGACTATAATTTCTAGAATCTCCACATAGAAGACTGGGCCATGCGAGTTCTTCTACAAATTTTTGTGAATTACAAGTTGGAATGGAATTTTCCTCTAAAGATTTTCTGTTGCAGTTGTTGTAGTGAAGTAGTATAACATAAAGCACGGGGTCAATTTTCATGTTACAAAATCACAAGTCGAAAAATATGAGACGAAATGTGCAATGCGTGACAGTAGATGTCTATGGAAAATCATGGCATTAGTGAGAAAGAAGACCGGGTTTTGGTGTAACACCTCAAACCCGGCCCATGCGTTATGAGCGAATTTGGTATGTCACACGAGCAAACATGTTAAACCCTTTTTTTCGTACTAAAATAGGTATTGCTTTGTTAAAATCAAGAAAAGAAGTTTGATTTGAAATATTTGATAAAATACTACTAACCTCGAAGATTGATTGATAAATCGATAAATTTGAACTAATGATATTATAGAACGTGACTTTGGAAAACGACGTTGAAAATTCGAAAGAGAATCCGAATCTTTTGAAAATTTCATTGATAATTCGAATGAAAAATTCCGTGTTAAAAATATTTGTAAAAGTTTATTTTGAAATCCATTTGTTAATCGATTTTGGAAAACCTTTATTTAAGATTTTAGAAAATTCCCATTTAAAACAATTTAAGTAAAATAATAAATATAACAAACATAAAGCAAATAATAAAATACTCCAGAGGCCTTATTAAAGCATAAAACCCACAATAGTAAAGTGAACGAAAAATAGAAATCTAAAGTTCCAAAATAAAAACACCATTTCTGAAGTATGGCCTCCATCGAGTCATCCATGGCCCAAGTCCACATTTCTCAGCATTACTTGAAAGGGATAAGAGAAAGGGGGGTGAGTTACAAGAACTCAGTGTGTAATCCCCTTACCGTTATCCTAAATCCCATTAAGCAATAATTTGGGCCTAATCCCATTTACAATAATAATAATGTATCAATTATATCATGTGTATGAAATGCAATTCCCAAACCAAACCTAGTAATCCATCCGCTACACACCACCCGTACCAACCAACACACCTGTGGGGATCAAGTCAACCCACCCCACCAACACACCAATCGCAGGCATTAAGCCATTTATAACAAATTTAATTGTGGACAAGCCACTAGAATAACAGAATTTACGTGGCATTGCCACTATACGGATTTGTGGCAGAGCCACCAGAACTTCTCTTCAACATTTTCACATCCTGTTAGGGAGTCTTACGGATCAAACTAAGTGAATAAATTGTCTGGTTCAGTGTTAAATAACAAGTGAAGTCTAGGTGGATTCTTCCTAAGGGTATTATTTAAATCAACTGAGTTTTTCTAAAAGTTATCTCCCCAATTTAGTCTTTTTTTCTTTGCGTCTTAGCTTGGTAGTTAGTTAATTTTAGATTAAAACAACCAATCACTTAATATTTAGGCTAGATAATAAGAAGAAATTTAGTATTAGTACTTTTAGTTCCTTTGGGTTCGACAATCCAGTCTTGCCTAAGCTATACTACTGTTCGATAGGTACACTTGCCTTTAATCGTTATCAGAGTTAGTTTCTAGGTTCGATCATTCTCGTTATAAATTTTAAGACTCGATAAACACACGATCAAGTTTTTGGTGCCGTTGCCGGGGAGCTAAATTATTAAGAAAACTCTATTTTTATTACTCTAGCCATTATTTTTTTATTTTTTTAATTTCTGCAATTCTTTTTATTTTTTTTTTGTTTTTGCTGAAATTTTTCTTCTTTCTTTTCCTATCAGGTACCTCTAGTCTATGACTAGAAGGAACCCGAGAGGACCTTTAGTATACGACAGTGATATTGAAGCTACCGCTCGAAGGAATCGTAAAGAAATCAGGCGAGCCCTAAATTACACAGAAGAAGGTAGATCCAATCCTACGAAGGGATGGATGAGAATAATCCACAACCACATGATGTGGGAGAAAACAATGCTCCACGTACCATGTTTGATTATGATAAACCACATTTAACAGGAGTAGAATCGTGTATTGTTAGGCCTACTATAGCTGTTAATAATTTCGAATTAAAGCCTAACACACTACAAATGATTCAACAATTTGTTCAATTTGATGGTTTGCAGGACAAAGATCCAAATACTCATATAGCTAACTTTTTATAGCTAACTTTTTAGAGTTCTGTGATACCTTCAAAATTAATGGCGTTTCTGATGATGCCATACGTCTTCTGTTATTTCACTTTTCATTAAGGAATAAAGCCAAACAGTGGTTAAACTCGTTACCACGAGGGTCAATCACTACATGGGATCAAATGACCAAAAATTTTTTATTGAAATATATCCCACCGGCCAAAATGGCCAAATTGCGGAATGATATCTCTTCTTTTATGCAGATGGATTTAGAGACATTATACGACGCATGGGAGAGATACAAGGATCTCTTGAGAAGGTTTCCACACCATGGTTTACCCTTGTGGTTTCAAGTCCAAACTTTTTATAACGGTGTAAACCCTTCAACGAGGCAACTAATTGATTCAACCACCGGTGGAACCCTGAACAACAAAACTCTTGAAGCAGCATACGAGTTTATTGAAGAGATGTCACTGACTAATTATCAGTGGCAAGTTACCAGGACAAAACCAACAAAATCAGTCGGAGTCTACAACCTCGACACAGTAACCATGCTATCAACACAGATGGAGATGATGAATAAAAAGATTGATAGTTTGTGTTCTTTGCAGGTACATCCAGTCATGCAGTGCGACGCAGGTGGAACTATGGCGAATCCTGAGTACCCACCCTACCAACCAGGCGCAAAAAGCGAACAGATGAACTATATAGGTAATAATTTCAGATCCAATAATAATCTTTATAATAATACTTACAATCCAGGTTGGAGGAAACACCCAAATATTTCATGGGGAGGTCAAGGAAATCAAGGAAATCAAAGACAACAACCTCCTTAGAATTTCCAGAATCAGCCATATCCGCAAGAGAAGAAGCCAAACCTTAAAGAGATGCTAACAAAATTCATGGAAGCCATAGTTCGGTAAGTTTCTTAAACTTTTAAAGAAATTACATATCAACTTACCTCTTCTTGAAGCTCTTTTTCAGATGCCAGACTCGAGGAAAATTTTAAAACAGCTCTTAATAAACAAGCACAAATTAGACGAAGAGCCACATGTGGAATTAAACGCAGTATGCTCAGCAATGTTACAGAATAGACTACCGCAGAAGCAAAAAGATCCAGGGAGTTTTACAATTCCATGTTTAATTGGTGAACTCGTACTTCGTGTAAGTGACGAAACAATCACTCTTCAAGCTTTCGACTCAGCTAGGACATCAAGTAATAAAGGTACAAACGTTAATTCTATTAATAGCCATTTGGTTCAACCTTCTTTATAGGAAGCTTCACGAAATCACCTAGCTGAGCCAGATCTTAGACCTCGTAACCATAAAGAAATTCATGAAGAACGAAGGCTTCAAATCGATGAACCAGACGAGTGGAAGTCACACTTCAAAGAGAAACTAGGAATACACGAAGTGAACCCGAAGAAAACTGTAACATCCTAGACTAGGGGTTATGTGTTTGTGCATAATTCATGAGTTGGTAGGTTTTGGCAGTGTTTGGAAGTCTATTAAGGGTTTTTAAAACTTTAGGTGAAAAGGGAAAAACTTTGGAAAATATTAGAAATATCAAGTTTCAAAAGAGGAAAGTGAACATTTTTGGAAACTTAGAAATAACTTAGAAATGTCGAGTTTTAAAGTTTAAAAGAGGAAATTAAGGCAAGGTGGCCTTAAAAGAAAAAGTTGGTGAAATTTGACACACAAACAGGCTTGGAAAATTGGCCTGAAGATGTCACTTAGGGCCTATGGAAATGGCGCCACATGCAAGGTGATGGGCCTGAGTTCGAGTCACTTGGGAAGCAAATAAAGGAAGTTTTATTTTTGCTTCCAGAAGCCTGAGGTAGACGGCACAAGCCTTCTAGAAAGGAGGAGTTTTATTCTCTTTAATATTCGATTAATAAGGTGATAAATAAGGGACTTAATTTGGATTATTTTTGAAGAGATAATAAAGGATTATTCTCTAATTATTTTAAATTAAGGAGATAAAGCTATCAAATAAAGAAGAGTGGTGGCCAAGTAAGGGACTCTAGCTTAGTAATTTCGGCTATAAAAGGAAAAGAGAGGCCATTCTGCATTATTTTCTGTTCTTTGAAAGCCTCTGTCGAATTCTCTTCACCAAATCTTCTTCTTCTTTTATTTTTGCCAAGCCGAAATATCTTGTGTTCTAGCCGAATCCTCCATCTTTATTCTTCCTTCTCTAATCCCTCACAAAGCTGAAAGTTGTGAGATCATCATCTAGCCATAGCCGAATCTCTGAAGATTGAAGTGAAGGTGCAATCGATTTCTTCAAGTAAGGGTAAGATCTCATTCAGTTTCATCCTTTTTCTTTTAAGATTTGCTGAAATCTAGGACTAACCCGATTAATATCTTGTTGCCGAAACTTTGAAGAGATCTTTCAGGATTTACTAAGTGTCGACTACAAGGAAGGAGAAGTTCTTTTCTCGAAGGTACACCATAGGCCACGTGTTCCCTAGTTATTCGGTGAGTTTCGGGATTTAAAATCCACAAGGTAAGCATATGAAGTATTCGGCCAAGGCTTATTTTTGGTATTTAGAATTATTTCCTATTTATTCAAAAGCCAAAAACTAACCTAGTTAAATGATTTGGTGGCTAGCTGATTTTTAAGGAAGGAATACTACAAATTTCGGGATTTGATTATTAATCAAATCGACAAACAAGGTAAGTTTTAGTATACTAATCCTACTAGGATTTGGATTTATGGCCGAATGGCTTTTTATTAAATTAGGAAGTGATTAATCAAATGTAGGGATTAAGGATCTAAGCGGTAGATCAGATTTCGAGATCTCAAAGAATTTGCTAAGTGAATCAGGTGTGTATCCCACACTGCTTCATAATACGTTTTATGGCATGTTTAATTAAAATATGTGACATTAAGAATATGAAAGCGGCTAAGGTATCATGTTATGGTACTAAGTACTCAGGTACGTTTCCTACTTCTACTAGGAATATGAAAAATGTTATTTGTAACATGAGAATATGATAAGAATGTGAACTCTGGCATATTTATGCATATTATTATTATATGGGGCATATGGGTTTGTTTGAAAGGGGAAGTGAAAGTGGTGACCTAAGACCACAGTAATCTAAAAGTGTTGACCTAAGACCATAGTAATCTGAACGTGGTGACCTAAGACCACGAATGCGGTGACCTAAGACCGCAATTTGGTGTGTAGCGGAAGGAGGGTCGACTTAGTAGTCCCCACGGTGTGATTGGCAGGTACGGGGGTGTGTAGCGGATGGACAAGTAGGTTTGGGTTTGGGAATGCATCATAATTTGTATTCATTATTCTGAATGTGTAACTCTTGTATGCCTAATTCTATTATGATTTGGTGTTGTGTACACATTGAGTCTGTTTGACTCACCCCGTTGTGGGACCATGTTTCAGGTGATGAGCAGTGATGGACCGGGACGGCAGAACTTGTGGTGGCCATGCTCAACATGAAGTCTTTATTTTTATGGAACTATTAGTTTTTTTTAAGTACTTGAATTATTTGGAAATTATTTGTTGTAATAAGGCCATAAGGCCATAGTTGAATCATTTTACATTTATTATTTATTATGTTTAGGAACCTTATTTATTAAAGTTTAAGTAAAAATTTCTTTAAACTAAATCCTAATTGTTTTATCACTCAAGATTAAAATGGGGTTTCCAAAAATAAAATCGAGTCTGCTTCAACACAAGCCCAACCCAAACAATTTTTTTTTTTGAATCACACAAGTTTTCTCTAAGTAACAAAAGAATTTGAAACCGGTTTTCTTGAGGAACATACCAAATCTGGTCAAAGTTGGGGTGTTTCAGTTTGGTATCAGAGCCCAGTTTCAAACCCTCGGCCTAGGGGTTTAAGGCCCAAAACGTTTTCAAAGCGAGCCCAAATAAGTTTTATGAAAACATTTTTTTGAAATAAACAGGTATTTGGCATGGCACCTAAGTCTCCGACCCGAAGTCCACCAGGTAAGTACCCCTATCCTTTGTGTGATTTATATCGTGATTTGTGGAAGGGTAGAAATGGAATGGAACGTAGACTAGCATGATAAGTACTTGAACCCTAGGACTAGTTTACCCCAACACTTACATAAGACTTAAGTGCTTAATTGAACAAACCTGTGTCTAAGTCGCCGAGTTAGGGTGTGGCAACCATTGTGCGCATGTCTAGGATTGGTATTCGGTGGGAGCTTGGTATTTAAGCAGTCCGCGTGACTCACCTCCTCTCCACTCGAATCCTACCTGGTGCGTAGCTTCGGTTCACCCTAACCAAGAGGACCTATTCACGGGCTAAACCCCTAACTAAAACCCGAAAGGGACTAGCCATTTTTTTTATGAAAACCCTAGTTTTTAAAACTCTTAAAATTACTCTTTTAATTTGTGAAAACTATCTTTACAAAATTTTTCGAAAAATTTCTGATTTATGAAATTACAAAAATGCCCTTAGTGGTAAAATGACAAAAATACCCTTGGTTTATAAAATGTCCAACTACTCAACAGTTTTTCTAAAATTTCATTATAAACATTCAAAAAAAAAACCCTAAATTGCAAACTATCAAAAATACCTTAATTTTGGGAAAAATTACAAAATTGCCCCTAATTTACAGAACTTACCAAAATGACCCTGATTTTCAAATTTTTGAAAACATCACTGTTTTGGAAAGTACGATTCTCAAAAAGAACCCTCAAAGTTTTGTAACTTTTGAAATACCCCTGAATTATTAAACTTTACAAATTTACCCTGGTTTATTACCAAAATACCCCTGGGATTCAAAATTACTGAAATACCCTCGGATTGCAAAAATTTCCAAAATACCCCCGGGAATTTAAAATTACCAAAATACTTTTTGACAAAATCACCAAAGAACCTTATTTTGACAAATTACGAAAATACCCCTGGGTAGTGGAAAAAACGTGACTTTCTGAATAGTGAACTTGAGCTGAGAACTTCGTTTGATCGAAAGAACCACTTTTAAACATCTCTTTTCATAAAACTGTTCGCGGTTAATCAGTGAAACAAAAGTTTTGATGTATAAAACTCGTTAACCAGATTAAATCGCGACGTTAGAAAAATGGGTTCTATGGGACGTGGTCGTCGTGAACGGGATAAGAGGAGTCTTGGACCGTCAGAATCGTCTAAGAGTCTTCAGAAAAGACAGAAGGTTGAGAACTCTGCTCGTGTTTTTAAGCCAACTACTAAAAATCCGGACCGTCCGTGTGCTTAGTGTGGAAGGTATCATGTTGGCGAGTGTTGGAATCGAGATCGGGAATGTTTTAGATGTAAGTCTAAGGCTCATTTGGTTAAAAATTGCCCTCAGGCAATGAAGGTTTGTGGTTTAAACCATGGAGGAAATGGTCATGGAACACCCGGTAGAGGTGCTGAAGGTTCAGAAGTGAGACAACCAAGGATATGATAGTGGTTAAGTTCCTTGTTTTTGGAGTACTATTTATTGTTTTAGTGATAGTTCATTCTTGTGTTACAAGTGAACTATTTGAAACTTTGGATGTGAACTTAGAGATTGTGCATAGGAAGTATGATAGTTTTATAAAATCAGAGTGCGCAGCAATAGCGTAGTGGGGTGAGTTAGACCGTACGATTGTTCGTTAGTAAGTAATTTCGAGGACGAAATTATTTTTAAGGAGGGTAGAACTGTAACATCCTAGACTAGGGGTTATGCGTTTGTGCATAATTCATGAGTTGGTAGGTTTTGGCAGTGTTTGGAAGTGTATTAAGGGTTTTTAGAACTTTAGGTAAAAAGGGAAAAACTTTGGAAAATATTAGAAATATCAAGTTTCAAAAGAGGAAAGTGAACATTTTTGGAAACTTAGAAATGACTTAGAAATGTCGAGTTTTAAAGTTTAAAAGAGGAAATTAAGGCAAGGTGGCCTTAAAAGAAAAAGTTGGTGAAATTTGACACACAAACATGCTTGGAAAGTGGCCTGAAGATATCACTTAGGGCCTATGGAAATGGCGCCACATGCAAGGTCATGAGCCTGAGTTCGAGTCACTTGGGAAGCAAATAAAGGAAGTTTTATTTTTGCTTCCAGAAGCCTGAGGTGGACGGCACAAGCCTTCTAGAAAGGAGGAGTTTTATTCTCTTTAATATTCGATTAATAAGGTGATAAATAAGGGATTTAATTTGGATTATTTTTGAAGAGATAATAAAGGATTATTCTCTAATTATTTTAAATTAAGGAGATAAAGCTATCAAATAAAGAAGAGTGGTGGCCAAGTAAGGGACTCTAGCTTAGTAATTTCGGCTATAAAAGGAAAAGAGAGGCCATTCTGTATTATTTTCTGTTCTTTGAAAGCCTCTGCCGAATTCTCTTCACCAAATCTTCTTCTTCTTTTATTTTTACCAAGCCGAAATACCTTGTGTTCTAGCCGAATCCTCCATCTTTATTCTTCCTTCTCTAATCCCTCCAAAAGCCGAAAGTTGTGAGATCATCATCTAGCCATAGCCGAATCTCTGAAGATTGAAGTGAAGGTGCAATCGATTTCTTCAAGTAAGGGTAAGATCTCATTCGGTTTTATCCTTTTTCTTTTAAGATTTGCCGAAATCTAGGACTAACCCCATTAATATCTTGTTGCCGAAACTTTGAAGAGATCTTTCGGGATTTACTAAGTGTCGACTACAAGGAATGAGAAGTTCTTTTCTCGAAGGTACACCATAGGCCACGTGTTCCCTAGTTATTCGGTGAGTTTCGGGATTTAAAACCCACAAGGTAAGCATATGAAGTATTTGGCCAAGGCTTATTTTTGGTATTTAGAATTATTTCCTATTTATTCAAAAGCCAGAAACTGACCTAGTTAAATGATTTGGTGGCTAGCCGATTTTTAAGGAAGGAATACTACAAATTTCGGGATTTGATTATTAATCAAATCGGCAAACAAGGTAAGTTTTAGTATACTAATCCTACTAGGATTTGGATTTATGGCCGAATGGCTTTTTATTAAATTAGTAAGTGATTAATCAAATGTAGGGATTAAGGATCTAAGCGGTAGATCAGATTTCGAGATCTCAAAGAATTTGCTAAGCGAATCAGATGTGTACCCCACACTACTTCATAATACGTTTTATGGCATGTTTAATTAAAATATGTGACATTAAGAATATGAAAGCGGCTAAGGTATCATGTTATGGTACTAAGTACTCAGGTACGTTTCCTACTTCTACTAGGAATATGAAAAATGTTATTTGTAACATGAGAATATGATAAGAATGTGAACTCTGGCATATTTATGCATATTATTATTATATGGGGCATATGGGTTTGTTTGAAAGGGGAAGTGAAAGTGGTGACCTAAGACCACCGTAATCTGAAAGTGGTGACCTAAGACCACAGTATTCTGAACGTGGTGACCTAAGACCACGAATGCGGTGACCTAAGACCGCAATTTGGTGTGTAGCGGAAGGAGGGTCGACTTAGTAGTCCCCACGGTGTGATTGGCAGGTACGGGGGTGTGTAGCGGATGGAAAAGTAGGTTTGGGTTTGGGAATGCATCATAACTTGTATTCATTGTTCTGAATGTGTAACTCTTGTATGCCTAATTCTATTATGATTTGGTGTTGTGTACACATTGAGTCTGTTTGACTCACCCCGTTGTGGGACCATGTTTCAGGTGATGAGCAGTGATGGACCGGGACGGCAGAACTTGTGGTGGCCATGCTCAACATGAAGTCTTTATTTTTATGGAACTATTAGTTTTTTTTTTAAGTACTTGAATTATTTAGAAATTATTTGTTGTAATAAGGCCATAAGGCTATAGTTGAATCATTTTACATTTATTATTATTTATTATGTTTAGGAACCTTATTTATTAAAGTTTAAGTAAAAATTTCTTTAAACTAAATCCTAATTGTTTTATGACTTAATATTAAAAAGGGGTTTCCAGAAATAAAATCGAGTCTGTTTCAACACAAGCCCAACCCAAACAATATTTTTTTTAATCGCACAAGTTTTCTCTAAGTAACAAAAGAATTTGAAACCGGTTTTCTTGAGGAACATACCAAATCTGGTCAAAGCTCGTAGGCTGGGTTTGGGGTGTTTTAAAAACCCCAAACGAGCTGATAGGAACAACAAATCACTTCAAAATAGGGGATCAGGTATTGTTGAATAAGGAAGACCCTCGAATCACCAATTCAGACCTCAAGGCAAACGAAGAAATCACTTTTGAGGTACTTAATGTCTTCCTATATGGCACAGTCGAGGTAAGCAATCCTAAATCCAACACTTTTGAGGTAAACACCACTCGACTTGAACTATATATCCATAACCGAATTGATCGCATGAGAAAGGATTTTCACCTTCTCAAACCACCATGACCATATGAATGAGAGGTAAAGTCTAGCTTAAGACTATAAATGAGCGCTTATCGGGAGGCAACTCGAGTACTAACCTCATTAACTTCTAGGTTTTTCAATTTATTTTATTTTATTTTATTCTTTCTAACTTTAAAAATAACCAAAGGTGCAGATTTCCAGGTCACACGGCCTTACACACGGCCGTGGCTGAGGTCGTGTGTACCTCAAGAACCTTAGTACTAACATGGCAGGACGGTACAAGTCAGATTCAACTAATTTTCGTCATCACGGACTCAACCACTCCCCCACGGGCACCGACAAAGTGGCACGGCCGTGTCCCACGACCGTGTGTAGCTACTGACTTGCCAACCAAGGGCAAAACACGCCCGTGCCCTCTAACCGTGCCTTACCAACGGTCGTGGAAATCTGCAAAATGGGTGTGAGAGAGCCAACACGCCCAAACACACGGCTGTGCAAAGGCGGCCGTGTGAATCGACACACCCTCGGACCACGGGCGTGTGAGTGTACCAGAATTGAATCTCTATTTAAACCCAACCCCCCTTCCCATTCTTCTCTTCTACCTTTTTCACAAATTTCCTTCCTCTCCATAACAAGTCTCAATAACTCTTGAGCCATACCGAAACCATGCCAAGGAAGCGTAAAAGGCCAATCTCCTCAAAGGAAAACGATTTACATGAGTTCATGCCGGCAACTTCATCCAAACAACAAGCCAAGGGTCTTTGAGACCATTTAGTTTTTACTTTTCTTTTCTCTTTTGCTTCAATTTCTTTCCCTTTGACAATCTTATGCTTAATTTAGTTTAACTTATTTTACTTTCTTAGTATCAGGTTCAAAAGGCTGCTAGGGAATCACGCCACTTCCACCACCGCCAGCACCTCCGCAGCCTTAGAGGTCATACTCACCTCGCGAACCATCCAACAATAAGGACTCTTCGGTCCATTCATATTTAATTTTCATTCTGTTTACATTTTTATTTCCTCTTTCTTTATCTTTCTTATCTTTTCATATATATTTAGTTTATTTTAAATTTGTCTTAATAACCCCTGGCTAATTCTTCACTAGCTCCCCAATTTCTTCATCTAGCACAGGATCGTCATCCAGACCGACTCCTCTAAACCGCCAACTCAAGGAATACATCCAAAATTCAGGAAGTTTCACTTCTCCCCTTCTCTTTTGATTTATCCCATAATTGTCATTATCTATCTTTGTACATTGAGGGCAATGTACATCTTAAGTGTGGGGGGTAAAAGTGTCTGACTTTCTACATGATTCTCAAATCCCTGAGGATAAAAGTGCCTAACTTTTTTCATTATTCTCAAATCCCTGAATTTAATCTTGTTTTTAAGTAATTTCCTCATATTACTAATTAGGATGGAATTTCTGATGATTTATGGTTTTTATTGAATGTTTTAGAGTAAGTCATTGATAATTGTGCATTGATGATGAAATTTGAAGAATACTAGAGAATTAAGCATGATAAGTCTATCTTTCAAAAAAATTAAATTTTTAGGTTGTTAACCTGGATTTGAATATTACTTTGAAATTTGAAATTTATAAGGATGATGTAGAAAACACCTATAATTTTTGTGAGATTTTGAGCCTTATAAGAGCATATATTCTTTTTCATGCTCACTTTATTGATTATGAGTGTGTCAACTATGAACCGTTATTCTAGAACTTGCCTTGATTATACATGTTAAGACCACAGTTATGATTTGATATACCGCGATGATAAAGGCACCTAGGTTTTAACCCACTTACTCCACTAAATAGCCTACCTCTAAAAATTAACCCCTAGTGAACCCTATTGATCCTAACAACCCTTTTTATTGACTCACCCGCTAATATTAACCCAAAACCCTTTGTTTTTGTTATCACCATTCTTTTTGACTACCTTTATATTGAGATTTGATTTGATCTGTTGCTTAGCTGTGATCTTTATTAATAGATTCATTCCTTATTATGTAATACTTAGTTTTTCTTAAAAAAAAATCGAAGTATATTCAGTATTAGTATTATAAAGTGAGCTTATATAGTTAAAGTCAATTTATCAAAAGAAAAAGCTCATATTATTAGGATTATTAACTTTTCAGTTGATGCAATTATTTATTATCACCTCAGGTTTCTAGATAGGTAACTTGTCGAATTCAATCTCGATTCTAACCTTCTAATTCAACTTTTTCCACATCTTTAACCCTAGCCCCGTTACAACCCTAACTAAAGACCTTTTGATTTTGTGTATCATCTTATGTTATAGTGGTGGAGATTTGATTTTCAGGCAAGCCTATGGGATTAACTTTTCAGGTTCGACTTATGAGGGATCTTTTAGCTTTGAACATTAAACACTTTTTGAGTGATTTGAGTGAATCTTTTGTGAGGATGTCAATCCTTGTCGGTTTTAAATTAAAGGTAATTCTTTAGATAAGGGGAGACACCTACATTTTCGAAATAAAAATGCTTGACTTGTCTTGTTTGAATCTTTAGTACTCTTTGAGTTGAATTATCCATGTATAAATTATCTATGAATTATGATGAGACATGGTGATAAGAACTATGAATTATGGAAAGTTCATTTTAATTGTAAGTTGAGAACTTTTTTTGAGGACAAGCAAAAGCATAAATTGGGGGTATTTGATAAACCATAATAGTAACATATTTTAATCCCACATTTACTATGCTTTTGGATGATTTATCCCCCGATTCATATAAAAATGTGCTCTTAATCCTTTCTTTTCATGTCTTATACCCAGGAAAGCACCCGAGGATGAAAAGAACATAAAACGAGCCAAAACAGAGTAAATGGGCCATATCACGAAATCGACACGGCCTGGACCAAAGCCCACACGGCCGTGCCTCATTGATCATCTAGAACACGACTTGACCCCTGATTCACACAGCCGTGCCTCATTAAAGAAATCTGAACACAGCCCGGCCACGACTCACACGGGCATGTGCCATGGCCGTGTCCCTGTCACTGGAAAGAAGAATTTCATTCGGATTTGGATACTTAGGGGCAAAGAAACACACTCCAAAGCCGATTCAAACACCCTAATAGGAATTCTACATGAATTAAGATACTTAGGGGCCAAGTAAGGCATCTCAAAGTCTATATAAACAACCAATGGGGCAACTTGAAAAGGGGGTTCGGCAGAAGCTGGAACAGGCGGTTAGCTAGGCCAAGGAGCCAAGCCGAAAAGGTCAGAATTGTGGGAATCACTCGAAGATAGCCAGTTGATCCATCTCAAGAAGCTGAAATTCTGCTCAAGACGGCAGATCTCTCCTTTAATTCCTTCCAGGAGTTTTAAGGAGTTCTTATGTTTTGTTTTATCTTTTCTTCTGAGATGTTTTCTTTATTAGTTATGAACTAAACCTTTCATATACCTGAAGGGGATGAAACCTAGATGAATCTTGTTATTTTTTTTTGAACTATATGATAAATACTTATTTTGTTCTTAATTATGTGTGCTTAATTCCTGTGTTAATATTTCTGGGATATTGATTCAAGTCAGATGTGCTTAGGTGGAGGAGCAAAAGTCCCTACTTAAGAGTAGATCTAGAATAATTAAGCGGAGTTGATTGCACGCCTAGATATAGGGTGACGAGATTTTGCCAGATTAGGGTGAAACCTAATATGGGAGTCCATAGATTGATTTACTGCTATTCTAGGGGGTTATTACGTGAGAAAGAGATTTCTGTTAATTAACCTAGGGTTAGACGTTATTCGCCTCGAGAGAGGGTTTAATATACATTAGGGAGTCTTACGGATCAAACTAAGTGAATAAATTGTTTGGTTCAGTGCTAAATAACAAGTGAAGTCTAAGTGGATTCTTCCTAAGGGTATCATTTAAATCAACTGAGTTTTTCTAAAAGTTATCTCCCCAATTTAGTCTTTTTGTCTTTGGTCTTAGCTTGGTAGTTAGTTAATTTTAGATTAAAACAACCAATCACTTAATATTTAGGCTAGATAATAAGAAAAAATTTAGTATTAGTACTTTTAGTTCCTTTGGGTTCGACAATCCGGTTTTGCCTAAGCTATATTACTGTTCGATAGGTACACTTGCCTTTAATCATTGTCAGATTTAGTTTCCAGGTTCGATCATTCTCATTATAAATTTTAAGATTCGATAGAAAAACGATCACCAATACTTCAGTTGGGGTCTCGAACAGAAATAAGAATAAGCAATACATGACGCCTAAGGCCCAGACCACTTCAATTGCGAGTTTGGGTAGTGCCCGACCTAATAGACTAGAATGCTCACAATGTGGTAGACGTCACTTTGGGGAATGCTGAGGAAATGAAAGAGGCTACTTCAAGTGCGGTTCATTAGACCACTTCATTTAAAATTGTTCTGAGATGAAATAGAAAGACGGAAAATAAGAAGTACGAGCGAGTAATGTACCTCCGAGGGGTAGACCACAGAAGAACCCGGAAAGTGAGGCTAACAATAGAGGTGCGCTTAAAGACTCCACTGTGAGATCTAAGGGTAGAGCGCCTGCGAGAACTTATGCCATTCGCGCTCGTGAAGAGGCATCCTCCCCTGATGTGATTACGGGTACATTTTCTCTCTATGATACTCATGTTGTTGCTTTAATTGATCCGGGATCTACCCACTCATATGTTTGCATGAAATTAGTATCTAGTATGAACATGCCTATAGAGTCTACAGAATTTGTGATAAGAGTGTCAAATCCCCTAGGAAAATGTGTGTTAGTTGATAAAGTATGTGAAGCTTGCCCTTTGAGGATTAGAGGTCATTACTTTCCAGCTAATCTCATGTTATTGTTGTTTGATGAATTTGATGCAATTCTTGGTATGGATTGGTTAATTGCTCATGATGTGATAGTAAACTATAGAAAGAAATATATTGAATTGAAATGTGAAAATGGGGATACTCTTCGTGTTGAACCAGATGAACAGAACAAATTGCTTGTAGCGATTTCTTTTATGTCTACTCAGAAATATATAAGAAAGGGGTATGAAGCTTACCTTTCCTTTGTGATGAATGCCAAATAGTCTGAGTTAAGAATTGAATCAGTACCGATAGTATGTGAGTATTCAAATGTGTTTCTGGAAGAGTTACCAGAGCTGCCTCCGGTTAGAGAGATTGAATTTGGAATTGAGTTAGCCCCTGGTACTGCCCCCATTTCAATTGCTCCGTATAGGATGGCTTCAAACGAGTTGAAAGAATTGAAGGCACAATTACAAGAGTTGACGGATAAAGGTTTCGCAAGACCAAGTTATTCTTCGTAGGGTGCTCTATTATTATTTGTGAAAAAGAAAGATGGTTCTATGAGGTTATGTATAGATTATCGACCATTGAATAGGGTAACCTTAAAGAACAAGTATCCCTTGCCAAGGATCAATGATTTGTTTGACCAACTGAAGGGAGCCACTGTGTTTTCCAAGATAGATTTGTGGTCTGGTTATTACCAGTTGAGAGCCAAAGACGCAGATGTGCGCCAAAAATTGTATTTCGGACAAGGTATGGACACTATGAATTTCTAGTCATGCTTTTCGGTTTAACAAATGCCCCTGCCATGTTTATGGAATTAATGAACCGCATCTTTCAGCCATATTTGGATAAATTTGTTATAGTTTTTATTGATGATATACTCATTTACTCTCGTGATGAGAATGAGCATGCTGAGCATTTGAGAACGGTTCTACAAATTTTACGAGATAATCACTTATATGTCAAGTTTAGTAAAAGTGAATTTTGGCTTAGAAAAGTCAGATTTTTAGGCACATTGTTTCGGAAGATGGGATTCGAGTTTACCCAAGTAAAATCTCAGCAGTTGTTAATTGGAAACCACCAAGGAATGTAACCAAGGTTAGAAGTTTTCTAGGCCTAGCTGGTTATTACAGAAGGATTGTCAAAGGATTTTCCATGATAGCTACTCCGATGACGAGACTATTGCAAAAAGATGTGAAGTTTGAGTGGACAGAAAAGTGCCAACAAAGATTTGAGAAATTGAAGGTATTGTTGGCTGAGGCTCCAGCTTTAGTACAATCTGAACCGGGAAAGAAATTTGTGGTTTATAGTGATGCATCCTTGAATGGATTGGGTTGTGTACTCATGCAAGAAGGAAAGGTGATAGCTTATGCATCTAGACAGTTAAAGTCGCACGAGAAGAATTACCTGACCCATGACTTAGAAGTAGCCGCCATTGTATTTGCACTGAATATATGAAGACACCATTTGTATGGTGAGAAATGTTGGGTGTTCACAGATCAGAAAAGGCTAAAGTACTTGATGACTCAAAAGGAGTTGAACCTAAGGCAACGAAGATGGTTAGAGTTGATAAAGGATTATGAGCTAGTGATTGACTACCATCCAGGAAAGGCGAACGTGGTCGCCGATGCTTTAAGTAGGAAATCCTTGTTAGCATTGACAGCCATGAATACACGGATGGCTTTTTCAAATGATGGTTCTATTCTAGCCGAGTTGAGAGCTAGACCGATGTTTCTCTGAGAGATTTGTGAAGCCCAGAAAGGCGAAAGTGATTTGCAGGCCAGAAGAGTTCACTGTGAATCGGGTGTTGAGTCAACTTCCGTATTAGTTTGGATGGATGTTTGATGTTCTGAGATAGGGTCTGTGTACCAAGAGATGATGAACTTATTCAGAAAATTCTACATGAAGCACATAGTGGATGCTTATTTGTACATCCGGCAGCAAAATGTATAATGACTTGAAGAAATGGTATTAGTGGCCGAGTATGAAGAAAGATATTTCCGAGTTTGTATCGAAATGCTTGATTTGACAGCAAGTGAAAGCTGAACACCAAGTACCTTCGAGTCTACTTCAGCCTATTATGGTTCCCAAGTGGAAATGGGACCATATTACTATAGACTTTGTGACGGGTTTGTCTATGACACCCAAAAAGAAGAATGTCATATGGGTTGTGGTTGATAGACTCACAAAGTCAGCCCATTTTATACCAGTACGCATTGACTTTTCGCTTAACAAGCTGGCGGAATTGTATGTTGCAGAAATTGTGCGACTTCACGAGGTACCATTGTCGATCATACCGGATAGAGATCCGAGATTTACATCACGATTTTGGAAAACGTTGCAAGAAGCCTTGGGCACAAAGTTGAGTTTTAGTACAGCTTTCCATTCGCAAATCGACAGGTAGTCAGAGAGAGTAATACAGATACTTGAAGACATGCTTCGAAGCTATGTTTTGGAAATTCAAGGCAATTGGGAAAAATACTTACCGTTAGTGGAATTTGCCTTTAATAACAACTTTCAATCGAGTTTCAAAATCGTACCTTATGAGGCATTGTATAGGCGTAAGTGCTGAATGCCATTGTATTGGACTGACCTTAGAGAAAATCAGATTCACAAGGTCGATCTGGTCAGAGAAACCGAAGAGAAGGTAAAAGTAATTCGTGATTGTTTAAAAGCTGCATTAGATAGAAAAAAGTCCTACATGGATTTGAAACGAAAAGATATTGAGTTTCAAGTTGGAGATAAGGTATTTTTGAAAGTATCACCGTGAAAGAAAGTCCTCAGATTCGATAGGAAAGGTAAATTAAGTCCACGTTTTATTGGACCTTATGAGGTGATTGAGAGGATTGGACCGGTAGCTTATCAATTAACCTTGTCATCTGAGTTAGAAAAGATCCACAATGTATTCCACGTGTCTATGTTGCGTCGTTATCGTTCTGACCCATAACATGTAATTTCACCAACAGAGGTTGACATTTGTTCAAACATGACCTATGATGAAGAGCCGGTTAAGAGTTTAGATCGAGAGATTAAGAAATTAAAGAATAAAAGTATAGCACTCGTGAAAGTACTATGGCATAGACATGGGGTTGAAGAGGCCACATGGAAGACATGGGGTTGAAGAGGCGACATGGAAGCCCAAGGAGATCATGAAAGACCAATACCCAAGTCTTTTCGCTGGTAAGATTTTCGGGGACGAAAATCCCTAAGTGGGGAGAATTGTAACAGTCTGATTTTGGGGCTAGTCGAAACAGTGGTTTCAGAACCGCTAATTCGAGGTCAAAGAAAATTATTTTAATATTATTTTGTGTGTTATAGCATGATTATATGAGTGCATGAAAATTTTAGTGCATTAATTTTAGTGATTTCATGCTTAATATTGAAAAAGGACTAAATCGCATAAAGTACGAAAGTTTTATTCTACAAGCTAAAGGTTTCAAATAGCTATAGAATATTGAATTAGAGGTCCTTAATGTGTAATTAGGTTCTTAGTAGAGAGTTGGTGGGCCATAGGGGACAAGAAATGAAAATTTGGTCAAAGTGGGTGAGTGTTTGGTGACTTATTTGATAAATAAAATAAAATAAAGAGAAAAAGCTTCATCTTTTTCATTCACCCTTCTCTCCACCGAAAATATCAGCAAAATAGGAGTTTTAGAAGCTTGAAATTTTCAGCAACTTACAACCTTTGCAAGTAAGTGATTTTGATGGTTATTCTTGATAATTTTTGTACTTTTGGGACCTTTGTAGTATGATCTAGCTAATGAGGGACTATTTTGCACTATGGTTGAAAGTCTAGAGTTTTTCCATGAGAGCATTAATGTTGTTTGCTAAAATTTTATGCAAGAAAACGAATCTTGATTGTTAAATAAACAACTTTTATGAAAGGAGTTTCCATGAAAACACCTAAAATGGACTTTTTTGTAAAGGTTGTAAAATGGGTAGTAAATGTGTGAAACAATTGAAATTGTGAGTTGTTATAAGAGTAATAAAGGTTCGACTAGGCTTACTAAAGGAGGAAATTTGATTAAAATCGATTTACGAGCCTAAGGGCAAAATCGTAAATTTTTGAAAGTTTAAGGGTAAATAGTAATTTTGAAAATGTAGGAATTTTGAAATGTCTCTATTTATGTGATGATTAAATGAGTGAATTTTTATCATTTGAGATCAAGAAAAATGGAGTCCAAACATAAACCGGGGGAAGGCCAAGCTAGTAGATTAACTCGATTTAGTCGCTCACTTTTTGTATACCGAAGTAAGTTGTATGTAAATAATACAACTCTATTACTATTATGCATTAAACAATTGATATTGCATAAAATGTTTAGTTATTGATATGATTATAAATGACTAAATTCGATGTGGTATACTGTCAGTTGAACCTTAGGAATAGATTGGATATCCAAGCCTTGACACTTGGTTTATATGTGAGCGCAAGTGTAAGACCATGTCTGGGACATGGCATCGGCCTTAATACGTAATCCAGTGTAAGACCATATCTGGGACATGGCATCAATGATGACTTGTGTGCTAGTGTAAGACCATGTCTGGGACATGGCTTCAGCCACATTATGAGAGTCAGTTTAAGACCATGTTTGGGACATGGCATCGGCGTTGGTATGTGACGGCCAGTGTAAGACCATGTCTTGGACATGACATTGGCATCGAGACTAGAGCTAGTGTAAGACCATGTCTGGGACATGGCATCGGCATTTTACCCTATCGTGTGAGGCTTATTGGATATCCTTTGGTATTCCAATGGGTTCAACGAGTAAATTAAAGCTTGTGTCAAAAGTGGGAAAAGTTATGATTATGTTGTAAGTGGTACAGGTACCTACATGAGATTTTTGAGAAATGAGTTCAGATTAGTTGTATGATTAGTAAGGGTGAAATGAGTAAGTTATACCTTTATTTATTTGAGAATCATGTGAAAGTTTAAAATATGTTATGAGTTTGTTATTGCTCGGTAATTGCTGATAATTATTCACCTATGACTTACAAAGCTATGTGCTTACTCTCTTTCCTTTCCATTTTATTATAGAGCCGCCAAGTTAGCTTAGGAATTCAAAAGACGTCGGAGGCTTGATGACACTATCAAACTAAACATTTGGTATAGTTAGTTTCATTTTCTTGAGTGTGGTATGTATAGGGGCTTAGTATTTGTCAAGTGTCATATTGTTTTGGCCAAATGTGTTGGTATGATTTGAAGATGAATTCTTTTTGTATAAGGCCATAGTTGATGGCTAATTCTTATTAATATATGAAAATGATGATGTTAATCATATATATACAAATTGTAAGGTTGAGCAAATGCTATATTTTTCTGCGTGAATGAATAGGTTGCTTGATGTGGTTTATGTTGGTGTAAGTATGGGTGGCAAAAAAGCTTGGTAAATAGCCTTGATATTGTCCACATGGGTAGACACACGGTCGTATGTCTAGGCCGTGTGTCACACACGGTTTGTCCTATGGGCGTGTAGTTCAGCCTTGTGTCCCCCTGCATCCTAGGTTGGCCAAAATAGAATGCCCAGTAGTAACCAACGAGCTGAGGCACGGCCATGTGTATCAACCATGTGGAAGACACGGCCATAGGACATGGGCGTGTGCTCAGGTTGTGTAAAGTCTGTACCTAAATTTAGGAATTTAATTCGCCACACGGTCTAAGGATACAGGTGTGTGCCCTGACCATGTGACCTTATTAGGTTGATGACATCAGAAACAAAATGTCAAGGTTTTTTCACATGAGCTAAGACACGGGCGTGTCATGGCCGTTTGAAAACCCCTATAGGTTCAAATTGAGATAATAAATCCACACGGGCGTGGGACACGGGTGTGTCCCTATATGCTTAGGTCGTGTGAATTACACGATCTGTCAACATGGCCATGTTACCCAATCACACGGGTGTGTCACACTTCCACACGGGTGTGTGCCCTATTTTTAATGACATTTTTCAAGGTTTTCCAAAGAACTCGATCTGATCTCGAAACATTTCTAAGATGTGTTTTGGGCCTTATAGGCCCATGTTGTGGATGTTAAGAGGAAGTTTGAAAAGTTTTAAATTTGAACAGACTTTTATGATTCGGAATTGTGTGTATGTATGTGTTTAAGATAGGTAACGCCTCATACCCTGTCCCGGTGTCGGATACGGGTAAGGGGTGTTACACGTGCTATTTATTTGGATTATTTTTAATGATTATTTTAAGCATGTCTATTGTATTTTTTATCATGATATGTTGGTGTTATAATTGGTAATTGAATATGGGAAATTGATGAATGAATTGCTTGAATTAATTGGATGTTAAATGGCTATGTTACAAGTTATACATAATCATTTTGTCACATTAAATTGAGCATAATAATGACTGATTTATATGCTATGTTTGACTGAATATATTGACAACATACATGGTGGATCCATTGAATATACTAGCAACATGCCATAGGATTTGTGGGTACTCGCATTTATTTGTGACATTGTGAGCATATGGCTCTAGGTGGATTGATTTGTTTGGAGTAGATAAGGGAGTGTTGAGCATGAGTCTCCACTCAATGGGTTATTTGAGGCATTATAAGGGAGCGTATGTTTCGACTGTTCAACTCGATGGACTGTATTTGATATTTGTGGGAGTTCTGATATCTGTTTATCCTATGTATGATCACCTGCTTAAGCCATGAAAAGTTTATGCCAATATATTTTTTTGTGATTGTTGCTATATCAAATGATGTTTGAAAGCCAGGAATAATTGATTTTTGGTACTGAAAATACTTATGGAAATTAAATTGACATGTTTAATTATTTTGGCTGACAATTGGTGAATGATTAGGTGTGAATTAAGCATGAATTGGATGTTAATTTACTTGTTGCTTTTATTAACATTCACTAAAATTTTTAAAGCTCACACCCTCACAATTCGTGCAGATAATCGACGGGCTTAAGGAGCTTAGGAGTCGAGTAAGAGAGTTCCAAGATATTTAGGCTTCATAGAGATTGTATTACACATTTTAGAGACTGTAGTCGGGCATTGTGGAACTCCTGGGAATTAGTTGATTTCGATTGTAATTAGACATTTGACATTTATTTTGGATGGTTTTATAATGAATTTGAGTCATGTTTGAGTTTAATTATTAAATGATTTACGGTGTATTGTTGCTTGATAACACAATGATTGATAACACGGTGTGTGAAGCGTGAAATCTTATACTAACGATTGTTTAATTGAAACTCCTATGAAGTGATTTACTAGCGACTAAGGTACGCCACTTGTTTGAGTTATTTGATGTTTGATGTGCATGAAACTAATTACCTAATTCTATTTAATTGAGGCTTAATTGATGTCAATACATTCAATTAAAGTTGTGTGTATATATATGTTAGTTAACCGTAGTTAAATCGGGATAAATTGGCCATTTAAATATGCTAAATCGGGTTCTAAATCAATTTTTATGCAAAAAATAGGTGCAATGATTTTCACACAGGCGTGTGCCTGTCATCACGGGCGTGTGAAAGGTTGCACACAGGCGTGTGGAAACTAGAGCTATCATACACGGGCGTGTGCGATCTGCCAAAAAGTTTTTCACGACACGAACACGAGCATTTAATGACACATGGTCCAGGGGACACGGCCGTGTGGGTTTTGGGGGTTTGAATTGTTGTATTTTTAAATTGGTATTCTAATTTGTTTACGTTACAATCTAGTCCTGAAAATTGATTAGTCTAATTAGAGCCCTAGATGATTAGGAAACTTGGTAAAATTTTAGGATTAGTCTCATAATGGGTAAAAATAGATAGAAACACAGTTAATCTATAACTCGGAATAGGTCTTAATAGTTTGTACTTGTTACAATTTAGTCCATAATAGTAAACTTGAATTAGGCATAGCAAATGAACTCAATTTAAGCTGAAAATTTTAGGCTTGCATAATTTTAACTAAAAGAAGGTTAGTAAACATTTAGATCTAAAATCGGGTTAGTTTTACAATAGGTGGTAAAATAACAAAAATGCCCTTAGATTAAATTGCCTAGGAAAAGTTTAAAATTGGGTCATAATTTGCTTTCGAGTTAATAGATAACTAATATTCAAATAAGATTGAGGTGTTATAAGGTCATGGTGTGTCTTGGGTGGTTTTTGGCCGAAGAGTCACTTAGGTGGCTAATGTAATGCTTCGAGTTTGGGCCGCTCCATCCAACTCAGGTTTGGTGTGTCACACAGTATGTCCTAGGTATCATCATCGATCTACAAATAGAACTTGCGTATCATGGAAATCTAAGGGTCCAAGGCAAAAGAATTTTCCATCGTCTTTTTTGGACCTTCAAGCCATGCATTAAAGCATTCTAGTGTTGTAAGTCGTTAGTCCAAATTGATGGCACATTCATGTATGGGAGATATGAGCACCACTTGTTGTGGCTATTGCATAGAACAATAATCAGAAAATACTACCAATAGCTTTTGCAATTGTTGAACAAGAAACCATTTATGCTTGCCGTAACCCAATATATGCATCATTTCTAATAGGGCACATGGGATACAGGTTACAATTGATTGACATGGAAGCCTATGGGATTGTGCACACCATAGGTATTGTATACGTCATATCAGGTCAAATTACATGTGTCAATTTCACAAGGATGATGAGAAATGATATGTTATTAAAATGGGTACATAGTAAATATTATTTTCTATATAATTCCTCAACACATTGTTTGCATTCATGGATATATTCTTTATTCTCTTCGACTGGGTACAAGCTTGTCCAACATCGATTCCATAAATATTAGAAAATTTATGGCCAATAAACAAATATGGTGCTAAATACATCGATGGAATACCCAAGGAACAATGGACTCAATCATTTGATGGAGGTCTAAGATACGGGCTGTAACAACGTTTTTAGTGGTACCAATAATGGTGGTTTTGAAACCCCGTTAATCGATGATTGAGTTAGTAAGTTTTAATATTTAATATCTATTAGTCTATTATAGTGTTATATGAAATCCTGGTTTGTTAATTCTACTCATTGGATAATTTATTTTAGTCTAAGGATGAAATTGTAAAGATGGTAAAATGTAACCACTATGGATTTCTTTCACTAGTGGTAATATGATAATCGATTAGATACTGAATTCATAATTCAACCATTTTTATAGTTAATGTCCAAACAGGTGTTGGTTTTACCATACCTGTAATTATGTTAATCTTAATTAAGCATTAGATTCAACACACATACACATATATATACTGTAGCATAGTGGATGGAAAGAGCAATTCATTTTTCTTTTATTCATCCTCTTCATCACCATTTTCTTTCCTTGTTTAATTAGGAAAACTTGGCCAAGCTTTATGTTCTTGCATGATCAAGATTTGAATCCGCCAAGAGAAGATCGAGGGAAAGAAACAGTTATAAAGTAAACTCTATTGTGGCAAGTTATCATTCCACTAGGTAAGTTTATAAAAAATGAACATTATTAAAATTTATTTTCTTTTGTTCTTAAATTGTATAATTGGAAATTTAGTAATCTAGTTTTGGTCTGTTAAAATTTTGGAGGAGAAATATTATATTATGTTACGAAGGAATGTGAATGAAATTACAAAACGAAAGTTTCTTGATGAGCTTAGTAAAAGAGTCTAACACATGGTTACATGTTATTTCCTGATGATTCCGTGATCCAACATTTGTTGTGTACCCGAAGATATATGTGGCATAGATTTAGCCTGGACTGGTAATCTGATGTCGTTTTTAATAGTTTATTCTGGACTAGTAACCTTACATGTATATCCATCTCTGGCCATGCTTTCAATGCGTCAATAAAGGTTTAGCCCTGTAACACCCCAAACCCGGCCTAGACGTTATGACCAGATCTGGAATGTCACATAGAAGGGTTGTTTAAAAACTCAAGCGTTCATTAAAAAGTTTGCATTCTTTTTGAAACTTCGAGCTTTGTTGTTTGTGAAAAACCAGATTTGTTTTTATGGTTTTCTTGTGAAAACGTTGTTGTTGTTGTTGTTATTATTATTATTATTATTATTATTATTATTATTATTATTATTATTATTATTATTATTATTATTATTCCCAAAAACTTGTTTATAACAAAAATCAGATTCAGTGCTTTGCGAAGATGTGATATTTGAAAACAATTATTTTCGTTTTAAGAAAACCCCGTATTTATCAATTTAACAATTATTAATGGAAACTTAAAAGAAATTAAACCAGCGGCCTTATTACAACAATATTAACCCAAAATAAACTAATTTTAAAGTAAAGCAAAAACAAAAATTTACTAAGTCACGAGAAATATTCCCGGTGTATGGCCACCACAGAGTCCTCCGTCGCTCCAAATCCTCTAACATTGGTGATCACCTGCAAGGTTAAAGTAGAGGGGTGAGTTATGAGAACTCAGTGTGTAATCCCCTAAATGGTCACTGACAGGGCCCGAGCCCATATGACATCAAACTGGGTCTAGGCCCTTTTATCATGATAATGCAAACAATGAAATGCAATGTAACCCAACCCAATCCAACCAATCACACCCCCGCACCAACCAATCGTCACCTGTGGGGATCAAGTCAACCCACCCCGCAAATCACACCAATAATGCAGACGAGCTGCTAATCGCAATATTTGTGGCTGAGCCATCAGAGTCATAGTATATCAATATGTGGCATGGACATTGAAACAGTATGTGGCAGAGCCACCAGGCTACACTTCTCTTCAGTCACTATCCCGCCCTATGCAATATGATAAAATGTCATGCATCAACGTGTAAAAGTGTAAATAAAAATCATACACACGATATTCAATCATAATTAAGAGTATAACAGTCCTTTTCACCCACTCGGGGGCAGTTCGGTAATTTTACCTGCGAGGGTATTTTAATAAATCTGTAACCCAGGGGTATTTCGATAATTTACCCTCCAAGGGTATTTTGGTAATTTCGCAACTCAGAGGTATTTCGATAATTTACCCTCCAAGGGTATTTTGGTAATTTCGCAACCTAGGGGTATTTTGGTCATTTACCTCCAAGGGTATTTTGGTCATTTCGCATTCAACGGCCTTTCCGAAGGCCTACTATCCCCTCGAGTGACTTAGAACTCTTTTTAAGCCACTACAGAGTTAATGGGCCTAAAATCCATCTTCGGCCCAATGGGGCCCACACGCTCATGTGGCCCACTTCGCACGATTTCGGTCTCAGATTTGCAAATTTGGCATTCGGAGTTATCATTCGACAGTTTTTCTAACAGTTTTGCCCAAGTGGGTCGGATAGCCCGTTGGGCCCAATTGGCCCGTTTCGGCCCAGTTAGGCCCGTTACAACCTCGGTATCGCGAGAGTATTCGTGACACTCCCCACGACTTAATGTCATGATTCGTATCTCGATTTACCACCACGAGCGTTCGCACGCTCGAGTGGTCACAGTTGCCAGATTTTCAGCTTTTCGGCTTTTGGCTGTTTCACAAAACACCACATGCAATCATCGAAGTGGGTGTGGGATTACACACCTGTTTTGGAATACGAACCATGACACTTTCTGAATCACCTAAGGCATACAAGACTATCAGTTAGTTCCTTGCTCGAAAATCCCAAAATGGAAATCGATAACACAACCCACAATACTTACCAACAACGATAGTAACTCCTTGCTATGCCTGAATGTTCGGTTAACTCCCTCAAAGTTACGTCCCTAAAGAAGAGCACGAGTTAGCGATGTGATTTCAGGAATAACAAAGAAATGGCCTTTCGTCCAGAATGAACCTACAAATGGAGAACGGCCATTCACTCCCCCTATTCGGCCATATAAACTTACCAACATGCCACAAATTCAGTAATTGCTATGAGTTTCGGCTTCCACGCAAAAGAAAAATAGATGATACTCATGGTGGAAAGGAGTATTAAGGTTCAGCCTTAGATAAGAAGAAATTGAGTGAGAGATTCGGCTTACAAGAGAGAAAGAAGGTAAAGAACAAAAGAGAAGAAAACATTACCTTTGATTAGAGAGAAGCCGAATGGAAGAGAAGGGATTCGGCACCTAAAGAGAAAACACCACACTTCAAGCTACCACGCAAACGGCTAAATGAGTAGGAGGGGGTTCGGCTATGGTAAAAAAATGAATAAAAGGAGATGGGACTATTAAGTTTAAAGAGAGGAGAAGAAAAGCTGAAGAAGACAGATGCACGAGTGGTCAATCTCACCAGCAGATTTGGCCAAGCACAATTGGAAGAAATAAAGAGGAAAGAAAAGTGTACAACCCCAAGACAAAGAAATGAAATGCCAAGAAAGAGGACCCTAAACTGATCTAGCCGAAAAAAATGCCAAAACAACACACCAAAAGCATCTGGAGAGAGAAAAAAACGGCACTACCTCACTTGACCGAATGTGTACATCCAAGAAGCTAAAACTTTGGCCGAAATTCCTCCTACACAAACCCCACATTTGGCCAACTCCCTACACTCACCAATCCCATGATTTTCTCCATAAATCTCTCCCTACTTCACTCTCCATCACTCATTCAAACTAATTTGACTGAGTCTCCAACATCCTTGCAGAATCCAAGCTGAACTCTACTTCCTCCACCTGCTTAGCACAAAATAAAAGCCACAATTCACAGCCTGAGAGACTCGAACTCCCTTCCTCTAGGTTTCCCTTGTGACGCCACACCACAATGCCACATGCTTCCTTGTGTTAACAAAATGAAACCAATTAAACTTAAGTCCTGCTTCCACTAGCTCATCCCACTAAAGTGCCTAAAAACCAAAATTTCACCAGGGCTTGGGCTCGAACCCGAGCCTCCTTAGGACCCTCAATCACACCCAAATAACAAGCTTAACAGCACAGCACATGCAACAATGTAAAAATGCCAGACCCCTATTTTTAGGATGTTATAAGCCCAGACGGGTAACCTAACACTAATGTATGTGATTAGCTCAAACGAGCCTCTAATGCGAACCGTACTTGTGTTTTGACTTCTTTTAGATGTACATCGGGTAATACAAAACACGTGAAATGTGAAATTGACAAGTTAGAAAAATAAGAAAGGAAAGGTATGAGAATGAATTTGACACGAAGAGTGTTATTGTATCAGGCCGCCTATTGAATATATTGTATGTGATGAAGTATATGCTCTTACCTTGTTGGAAAATTGAGTTGGATGATAAGTAAACTGTGTTTGCATAATAAATTGTCATATAATTATTATGTAAGGTAAGTAAACCATCAAATTCGCATGAACTTACCAAGTATTCTAAATACTTACACCAAGATTACTTTTACCTTATAGATTTTGGAACATTCAAAACACGTACATGGGATAAGCAAAAAGTTCACACTATCCACCAGAAGTTGTGGTAAGCTCCTGGTTTATTTGAGTCGGTCTAAGTGGAATGTATATAGTCATCTGGTTAATTGTAAACAAATTTTTTAAACTTTTAAGGTGAATATTTTGAATTCTCGAGATGTATGATAATCAAAATGAAGTTCAGTTTTTGTTCCGCATCTTAAATTTTGCGGGGCCTATCGCAGTGTGGGGTATCCATAGAACAATCTGCCATTTTTGGATACCTATAGGAAATGTTTCAAATTTGATATATGCCTTACTTTTTGAAATAGTGGTGTCTGCGAAATAATCTGGAGTTTTGTAATCTGAAATTCTATGCATGGTTGAATAATCTACCGAAATGATCTGCCACCTATTGGTCTGCAACATGATCTACCACGTATATTTAAAGTATGTAAATGTTTTTTTGAATTTCACGTGGCGTCCTCTTGTAGCTTAGGTCGAGCGACAGGACTGTGCAAAGGGTGTTACATTTAGTGGTATCAGAGGTATGGTTCAATCAATTCTAAGACTAAAACATAGCGCGTATGAGTCTAGAAATATAGTGCGTATGAGTCTAGAAATACATACCTCTTGTAACTAGTGATAGTGTGATAGCTTATGATCCGATCTAATTTTGATTTTTTTATATAGATTAAGGATGGCTAATAAGTTTAATCATGCCACACCTGATAAGGTAGATAGTAATGTACCAACTCCTGAGCAAGGAGCTGCTCTGAGTGTGCCCTTGGCTCAAAGGCAGAGAAGCGAGGCATTTGGTGCCTTGTTCTAGATGATGAATGAGTGGTATATAGAGTTCCTGTGAACTCATCCAGTAGCTTCAGAACCTCAACCCCTTAATGTGCCTTCCCCAGCAACCTTGCATTCTCAAGCTTTAAACCCGAAAAATGTTCATATACCTCCAGTCGATAAAATTCAATAGTGTAGAGCTGAGGAATTTCGAGGGAAACAAGATGATGGTACAATTAAAGTTGAATATTGTCTAGAAAATACGCAATGTGTTCTCGATGAGTTGATTTGTTTGCTAGATGATTGTTTGAGGTGCACTGTCTCGTTATTGAAAGATGAGGCATATCAGTGGTGGATTATGCTAACCGTAGTAGTTCTAAAAGAAATAGTAGACTAACAATTCTTTCAAACATAATTTAGGAAGAAATATATCAATTCACAATATCTAGAAAAAAAAATAAGAGAGTTTCTTGAGCTAAAATAAAGAAACATGTTAATGGTGGAGTATGAGAGGGAATTTGTTCAACTTTGTAAATATGCTAGAGAGCTAGTTCTCATCGAAGCTGAAATATGCACTCCTTCTGAATGGGGCTTGAATGAAGAAATTCAGATGTTGGTCGGAGCTCTTGAAATTAAGGAGTTTGTTACTTTGATGAATAGAGCATAGAAAATAGAAGATATTTGTAACGCCAAGAAGCAAGTTGAAATGAAACAACGGGATTCAAGCAAGTGAAGTACGTCTAGATCCTTTCCCCTTCCACAAAAAAGGTTTAGTGATGTTTCATAGGTTCTTTCCTTCTTCTGGATATTAAAGGAGAGATTGATCTCGACAAGAAAGTTTGAGACCCCAAGCCACATCAATTGTCAGTGCGTGTAGTGTCCCCAACTCGAATAATTCGGTATGTGATCTTTGCAGTAAAAACCATTTTGGTGAATGTTGGTTGAAAAGTGAGGTCTGTTTTCGATGTTGATCGGTGGAGCAATTTTTGAAAGATTGTCCACATAAAATCGAAATTAGTTCCGAGCATATTGTAAACCATCAACCACCCTACAGAGGGGTAGAAAAAAGGGTTTGGAAGTAACGTAGGAATTAGCCGCAGCGCCACTCGCAAGGTAACTGCGAAGTCTAAAGATCGAGCACCAGCCAAAGCATACGCGATTCGGGCTAAAGAATAAGGTACTTCCCTGATGTGATTGCTGGTATATTCTCACTTTTTGATGTTACCATTTATGCTTTAATCAATCCTGGATCAACACATTTGTATATATGTACTGCATTAGTAACTAAGAAAAATATGCTAGTAGAATTGACTGAGTTTGATGTTAGATTATCGAACCCTCTTGGATAGTGCGTCATAGTTAATAATATATGTAGGAAGTGTCTATTTAAAATTCGAGGTTATGAGTTTCTTAATGATTTGATGTTATTATCTTTTGATAAGTTTGACGTCATTCTACGTATGGATTGGTTGACTGTACATGACACCATTGTTAACTGCAGACAAAAGCAGATTGTATTAAAATGTCGAAATGGTGAGTTAGTTGATGTTAAAGCTGAACGGGCAGATTGTGTTTGATAGCTCAAAAACTAATCAAGAAAGGGTGTGAAGTATATTTAGCTTATGTGTTGGACAGGAGAGTGATAGGATCAACAATTGAGCAAGTCTCGACTGTGCGTGAATTTGCAGATGTATTTCTGGAAGAATTATCGGGGTTACCATCGAAAAGAGAAGTGTAATTTGCAATTGAATTCATACATAGAACTTGTCGAAACCATTTTTAAAAATTGATAAAAACGGGGATCGACTTTAAAACGAAAATGGAGTCGCCACCAATCCATTTTTACTTAGGTGTGATTGGATCACCTCATAAAACGTTTTATTTCAAAATGTTTATTTTGGTCCACGAAATACAAGAAAACGGGTTCGGGAGTCAGTTACGTACGAGGAAGGGTTAGCACCCTCGTAACTCCCAAAATTGGTACCTAATTGATTATTTAATGTCCTAATGTCAAAATTTTGAATGATTTTAAAATACAATTCTTTTAAAAGAATGTTTGTATAACCCGTTTTGGAATATTAAGACTCTCTCATTCAAGAGGATTAAATATCACATCCAGTACGTTAGGGTGCGACATTTTCACCCCCGAAACTAAGATCGTCTCTTAATTTCCCAAAACACGAAATTAAAAGGATATTTAGTCATTTGGATGAACAAAAAACTAAAACCCAGCACGTTAGGGCACAATTTCTCGAACTCCCAAACACGAAACATTGCATTGTTTTCTGAAATCCTTATCCCGAGATAGCACAACGTCATAACCAGTGAGTTAGGACACGATAATCGAGAATAAGACTTTTTTATTTATCTTGTAAAAGGAAAGTAATAGGTTCTTTGGACTCAAAAGAGAAAATCGAAACCCAGTAAGTTAGGGTACGATTTCTTTCGAACCTTAGAACACGGAGTGTTTGCTTATTTTAAAAATATAATGTGATCGTAACGAAATGGAAAATGAATTTAAACAAAATGTAAAATAATTTACAATGCTAGTTTGTATAACAACATGATAATGATAAAGTATAATAACAATAATAAGAGTAGGAATAAAATACAATAAAGTGAAAGCAAGATAAATAAAAAATAAAAGAGAATTGTAAAAATGGAGGCTACATATAATAAAGAAAACCATAGAATAATGATAATAGTAACAAAAAAATTGCGATAATAGTAATTATATATATTAAAAAAATTAGTAGTAGTAGTAGTAATAATAATAATAATAAAAGTAATAATAAAAATTGTATTAGTAATAATAAAATAATAGTAAGGATATTAAAAATAATAATAAAATATAAAATAATAATAGTAGTAAAATAAAAGTATATTAATTATAAAAATAATAATTTATGTTAATAATAGTAAAATTATATAAAAATAATAATAGAAATAATGAAAATAGCAATAATAATGGTGATATTAAAAGTAATAATAATAACAATACTAATAATGGTAGATATAATAATAATAATAAATATAGCTATAATAATGATAATATATAAAAATAATGGTCACAAATATAATAATAATAATAATAATTATAATAGGAAAATAGTGACAATAATAGTAATATATATAATGGTAATAAAAATATAATGATAAAAATAAAGTTAATTATAAATAAAATTTAAAAATATAGTAGTAGCAAAATTAAAATAATAACTTTAATATAATAATAATACTAAATTAGTGATAATAATAATAATATAAATAATAAATGAAATAATAACAAAAGTAATATTAAAAATAAAAATATTGTTAATAATAATAAAATAATGGTAATAATATTGAAAGTAATAGTAATAATAATATAAAATAACAGTAATAGTAATAGTAAAATAAAGTATAAAAAAATAATGATAATACATGTTAATATTCAAATAAATTTTATACAAAATTTTTTTAAAAAAAATAATATAATATAATACTATCTAATATACAAAATGTTAAAATATATAATATAATAAATAATATATAGTTATAAAATGATATGTAATATATAAAAAAATAATATTGAATTAAATAAAATAACCTAGTATGAATAATACTTAGTATTAATTTAATAGTAAGTATTAAAATAATCAAAAAAACTTTGTATTATTAATTTAATTTAAATAAAATAAATTATACAAATTTAAAAAATAGAAATAATATAGAATCTTAATAAAAATAATATAATTAAACATAATGTGCAAATAATTTAAAAATAAAAATAAAAGTTTTTTTTAAAAAAAGGAATAAATAAAAAAAGATTAAATTGGGGTTAAAAAAAATTTTGTGGGGTTAAATAAAAAAAGAACGGACTCAATTATAATGCGCTAAAAATATGAGGGGGTGAAAAGGGAAATATTCTTGGGGTGTTATGTGTTGCGTTTTATCCAGGGACTAAAATGGATCAGCAAGAAAACCACCAGGGAAAATTTAGAATTAAAAAAAACTTGATTTAAAATAACGAAAATGCGGAAGCGCTAAAGTAGCAAATAACCCATTTTGCAAAAAAAAAACGCGCGGATCCCTGGAGCGAATCGGGTCAACACACGGGTCTTAAGCGAAACAGCGCCGTTTTGGCATTTAAATGGCAAAAGCAAAACGACGTTGTTTTGCTTCTAGTATAAATAATAAGATCCTTTGAAAGAAAAATCACTTTCAGCCTTCATAAAAAAAACCAATTTCTTCCCCTCCCCTCTCTGCCTGGGCGATTTCCGGCAGGCTCCGGCAAGGCTCCCACCGCCGTCCGCCACCATCGCCGGCAATGTATTTTATATATGTTATAGTATATATATTGTTTCAAAAAAAATAAAATAAGACAAAATAACAGTATTCGGAAGAAAAAAGAAAAAAATAAAACGAAACCTTGGCTGATTTGGTTTTTTTTGTGTGTGTTGTATTTCTCTGTATTCGTGTATATCCCATTTTACAGGTTTATTGGGGTTTATATAAACCCAGTATTTTGCGAAATAAATACAACATATATTATTTTGCTATTTTCTCGCCATTTTGCTGCGCTTTTCTTTCCTTTTGCAGGTTGATGACGAAGATTTCGCGACGGAGATGGGGCTCGCGTGGATTACGATGCTACTAGTGGCTTGGTGTCGTTGCTTGCTGCTCATTTGCGGCACCTAGGGTTTCAGAAACCCTAGGCTAAAACTGTTTAGTGTTGGGCCCTTTTGGGTCGTTTTTGTTTTGGGTCTGGATAGTGGGTTAGCTCGGGTATTGGGCTTTGGGGTGTTATTTTGGGTCTGATTGTACATGGATTGTAAAGGGCCTTTTTTGGACATTTGATATTTATTTATTTTTTATTCTGATTTTTACAGGCCCGGGCAAAATGGCCTTATTACAGAACTGCTCTGATTTCAATTGCTCTGTA
Source organism: Gossypium australe (assembly GCA_005393395.2). NCBI lineage: Eukaryota > Viridiplantae > Streptophyta > Magnoliopsida > Malvales > Malvaceae > Gossypium > Gossypium australe. Next base: position 88,079,999 of record CM016622.1, on the reverse strand, counting down.
CAAAATGGCTTCGATAGAATTAAAAGAATTGAAATTTCAATTGCAAGAATTGATAAATCGCGGATTTATTAGACCAAGTGTATCGTCGGGGTGCACCAATTTTATTTGTTAAAAAGAAGGATGGGCCAATGAGATTATGTATCGATTACTAACAGTTGAACAAGGTCACTATAAAAAATAAATACCCATTTTCGCATATTAATGACTTATTTCATTAGCTGAAAAGGGACATCGTATTCTCAAAAATTAATCCGATCAGGATATTATCAATTGTGAGACATGGAATTGAATGTATCAAAAACTTCTTTTCGAAGTCGATATGGACGCTATGAATTCTTAGTAATGCCATTCGGTTTGACTAACGCTCCTGCAGTGTTTATGGATCTCATGAATAGTGTTTTAGCCATACTTAGATCAATTTTTGGTTGTGCTTATTGATGATATTTTAATTTATTTGACAACTTAAGTTTAACACGCCCAACACCTGTGGAGTATGTTGCAAACATTACAAGAAAAACGACTATACGCCAAGTTTAACAAATTTGAGTTTTAGCACCGTGAAATAGGATTTCTTGGTCATGTAATTTCTACATATGGTATCTACATTGATCCAAGCAAGATTTCCACAATATTGAATTGGAAAATGATGAGAAATGTTTCTGAGGTGCATAGTTTTTTGCGTTTGGTGGGATATTACAAAAGATTTGGTAAAAGCTTCTTGATGATTGCTTTGCCTTTGAAAAACCTTTTACAAAAAAAAATGTTTCTTTCGAATGGTTAGAAAGTGTCAATAGAGGTTTGATAGATTAAAATTAATGCTAATAGAATCCTCTGTATTGACATAGCTAGAATCTGAAAGAGAATTCATTGTGTACAGTGATGCTTCACTAAATGGTTTAGGTTGTGTTCTAAAGTTGAAACCACATGATAAGAATTATCCAACACATGATCTTGAGTTGGAGACTATTGCTTTTGCTCTAAAGATTTGGCAGCACTATCTTTACGGTGAAAAATATCATGTTTCTACTGACCATAAAAATTTGAACCATTTGATGAGTCAGAAGGAGTTGAACTTGAGGGAACGTCTGTGGCTTGAGTTATTGAAGGATTATGATCTGGTGATTGATTACCACTCGGGAAAAGTAAATGCTGTAGAGGATGCCTTAAGTTGCAGATATTTATTTGCATTAAGGGTGATGAATGTTGGATGAGTTTGAAACGAGATGGTTCCATTATCGCTAAATTATTATTCCTTTAGAGAATTCAAGAGTTACAAAGAGATGATCCAAGTTTGATGAAAAAATGAGAACAAATTCACGAATTTTTGCATTGGTAGAGGTGATAGTTTGTATTATAGAAATCGAATTTGTGTGTCGAAAAACTTTGAAGTTAAAATAAATATTCTACGGAAAATTTATTGGTGGCCAGGAATGAAGCATGAAATCTCTGAGTTTGTAACATCCTAGATTAGGGGTTATGCGTTTGTGCATAATTCATGAGTTAGTAGGTTTTGGCAATGTTTGGAAGTGTATTAAGGGTTTTTAAAATTCTAGGATGGAAGAAAAAGCTTAGAAAATTTATTGGTTTCTAAGTAAAAAGGGGAGCTAGGTAAATGAGGCTTGAAAAGAAACTCCGTGTGAAGCATGACACAAGGAACCATGTGGTAAAATGGCATGTTTTATGAATTATGTCTGAATGTGTTATGTGAATTCTAGAAATAAGGAAATGTATGGAAATGTAAGGAAATATGGAAATGTAAGGAAATGTATGGAAATGTAAGGAAATGTAAGGAAACGTATGGAAATGTAAGGAAATGTAAGGAAATGTATGGAAATGTAAGGAAATATATGGAAATGTATGGAAGTGTATGGAAATGTGTGGAAATGTGTGGAAATGTATGGAAATGTAAGGCAATGTAGGGAAATGTAAGAAAATGTAAGGAAATGTAAGGAAATGTATGGAAATGTATGGAAATGTAAGGAGATGTAAGGAAATGTGAGGAAATGTATGGAAATGTAAGGAAATGCAAGGAAATGTAAGGAAATGTCTTGTCTTGGAAATGTGGAGAAATGTCCTGAAAATGTAAAGGAATAAAGAGGAAAGTGAACATTTATGGAAACTAGGAAATGTAAGGAAATGATTCAAAAATGGAAAGTGAACATTTCTGGAAACTTGGAAATGTAAGAAAATGGCAAGTTTACAGAGCCAATCGAAAATTTTAGGAAACTTAGAAATGACTTAGAAATGTCAAGTTTTAAAGTTTAAAATAGGAAATCAAGGCAAGGTGGCCTTGAAAGAAAAAGTTGGTGAAATTTGACACACAAACTGGCTTGGAAAAGTGGCCTGAAGATGTCACTTAGGGCCTATGGAAATGGCACCATGTGCAAGAGGAATGGGCATGAGTTCGAGTCACTTGGGAAGCAAATAAAGGAGGTTTTATTTTTGCTTCCAGAAGACTGAGGTGGACGGCACATGCTTGTAGAAAGGAGGTGTTTTATTTTCATAAATATTCGATTAAAAAGGTGATAAATAAAGGATTTTTTAAATTGGATTATTTAGAAGAGATAAATATTGGATTAAACTCTTTTATTTATGATAATTAAAGGATAAAGTTATCAAAATAGAAGAGTGGTGGCCAAGTAAAGGACTCTAGCTAGTAATTTTGGCTATAAAAGGAAGAGTAAGGCTATTCTTCATTCATTCTTTTCTTTTCAAGAAAACCTCTACCGAAATTCTCTAAAATTTCTCCTATTCTCTCTGCCGAATTTTCTATGCCATTATTCTCTTTTTTCTCTTTTCTTTTCTTCTTTTCTTTTCTTCATCTGTCAAGCCAAAACCCTTTTCTTTTGATCCCTGACTAAAACCCCATAGCCGAATCTCTGTGGCTCTAGGCAAGGAAGCAATCGACTAAGGTATTAAGGTAAGAACAATCAATTTTGTTCTTCTAATTCTTCTAATCGAGATCTAGGGAATAATCTCTTCTGTTGTCTCTTGACCGATTATTAAAGAAGAATATCGGGAGTTTAGATTCAAGGAATTTCGGCTAATCAGGAAGAGAGATCCGGGATTCAAGGATTTGAGGTAAGTAAACATTATGTAATCGGCCAAGGTTCTCTCTTAAATGTCTAGATCTATTTGTTTTAAATTAGAGACTAACCAAATCAATGGATTTAATGGTTAGCCGATTTCAAGGGAAGAACACAAATCTTCGGGATTTGATTATCAATCCAATTCGGCAACAAGGTAAGTAATACAAATCCTAGTTGTATTTGGAAAAGTGGCCGAATGGTCTTTTAAAGTGATTAACTTATGTAGGATTTGAGATCTAAATCTGTGGTCGATTCTCTTCGGGATTTCAAGGAACCTATTAAGCGAATCAGGTGTGTACTCACACTAACTTTCAATATATTACGGCAATAATTGTTTTAATATATGAATGTGTATAAGAATGAGAATGTGGCTAAGTACCACAAATGTGGCAAATAGTACCCAGGTACGTTTCCTACTCCTACTAGGATTATTAAATATGTTATGTTTAACATGTGAAAAGTGACATGAATGTGAATTTAAGTATGATATGAATGATATGTAATAATTGGGGCATTTGGGATATATGTGAAGGGAGAAAGTAAAGGTGATGACTACGGTCTCACCAACGAATTATGGTGACTACGGTCACATTATTGAATATGGTAACTTCGGTTACAATATCTGAATATAGTGTCTAAAGACACAACGTAAGTGGGTGATGAGCACGTCGACTGCAGCGACTGCCTTCGATGGTGTGTAGCGGATGGAGGGTCGACTTAGTAGTCCCCACGGTGTACAGTTTGGTACGGGTGGTGTGTAGCGGATGGACAAATAGGCTTGGGTTTGGGTTGCATCATCCTTTATTTTGTATGAACATGAAATTGATATGACTTGTATGCCTGATTTGTTGAAAATTAGTATTGTGTACACACTGAGTATGTGGACTCACCCCGTTGGGGAATTATTTTTCAGGTGATGAGCAGTAATGGACCGGGTCGGCAGGAGCTAAAAGTGGCCATGCATCACTTGAAGAATTTATTTAGAAATTTGGACTTTATATAATTTTAGTACTTTAAATTTTATTTTGGGTTTGAATGATGTAATAAGGCCATAAGGCCCAGTTGGATTTTCTTTATTTCTGTTTATTTTTATTTGATTATGATACAATTTATTTTTGATTAAAGTTAAGTAAATTTATTTCTTTTAAAATAATAAACCCTAAAATTATTTTGTCACCTTATTTAAGTTGGATTTTCAAAATTTATTAAATGGGTTCCAATTTAAGCCCAACCCAAAACAAATTTTTCTTAATTACACAAATTTTCTTTAAGTTAATCAGGACATTGAAAACCGGTTTACTTAAGGAACATACCAGATCTGGTTCAGGCTCGTGGGCCGGGTGTGGGGTGTTTCAGTTGGTATCAGAGCCCAGTTTTAAACTCTCGGCCTGTGGGCTCAGGCCTAAAATGTTTTCAAATCGAGCCAAATGAATTTTATGAAGTAGTTCTGAAAATAAACAGGTTTCTGGCATGGCACCTCAGTCTCCGACCCGCAGTCCACCAGGTAAGTACCCCTAACCATTTGGGTGATTATGTGATTTATATTATGTTATGGAAGGGTAGAAAAAGGAATGGAACGTAGAATAGCATGATAGGAACTTGAACCCTAGGATTAGACTACTCAAACACAAAACACATAAGACTTAATACACTAAACAAACCTATGGCTAAGTCACTGAGCTAGGGTGTGGTAACCCCTGTGCGCATGTCTAGGAATGGTTTCGGTGGGAGCTTGGTACTTAAGCAGTCCGCGTGACTCACCTCCTCTCCACTCAAATCCTACCTGGTGCGTAGCTTTGGTTCACCCTGACCAAGAGGACTCGGTCATAGGCTAAACACAAAGACTAAAACCCGAAAGGGACTTAGCCGTTTTTTTATGAAGAGCAACAAACCCTAGTTTTAAAACTTTTAAAATCACTCTTTTAATTTGTGAAAACCATTTTTACAAAGTTTTCCGAAAAATTCCCGATTTTCAAAAAAAAAATTACAAAAATACCCCTAGTGGTAAAATTACCAAAATGCCCTTGGTTTATGAGATTTCCAAAATACCCACAGTACTTATCCAAAATTTCATTTCTTTATAAAATGTTCAAAAACCCTAATTTGCAAATTATCAAAAATATCTTGATTTGGAGAAAAAAATTACGAAATTGCCCTTAACTTGCAAAATTACCAAAATGACCCTGATTTCCAAAATTTTTGCAACATCATTGTTTTGAAAAGTACAATTCTCAAAAATAATCCAAAAAGTTTTACAACTTTTGAAATATCCCTGATTTACTAAATTTTACAAATTTACCCTGATTTGTGAAAACTTACCAAAATGCCCCTGAGGTCAAAAATTACCGAAATACCCCTGGAATTTTAAAATTACCGAAAGGCCCTGGGATTTCAAAATTACCAAAATACTCTTATTGACAAAATCACCAAGGAACCTTATTTTGACAAATTACGAAAGTACCCCTGTAGGATAAAATTACGAAAATACCCCTGGGTAGTGGAAAAACAACAACAATGAAAACTACAACATTTCTCTGAATGAACGAAAGTTCATAATTGATTGATGGATGTATGAATGTAAAGACTGTGTGCATGTATGAATACGAAAGAACCACCCCTAAAATTCTTTCCATAAAACTTCTTCGCGGGTAATCAGTGGAATAAAGACTAATTCATAAAATTCTCTTAAATCAGATTAAATCGCGACGTTAGAAATAAGTTCTAGGGGACGTGAACTTAGAGATTGTGCCTAGAAAGTATGATGGTTCTATTAAGATCAGAGTGCGCAGCGTAAGCATAGTGCGGTGAGAAGGATTGTACGACTGTTAATAAGTAATTTCGAGGACGAAATTATTTTTAAGGAGGGTAAAACTGTAACATCCTAGATTAGGGGTTATGCGTTTGTGCATAATTCATGAGTTAGTAGGTTTTGGCAATGTTTTGAAGTGTATTAAGGGTTTTTAAAATTCTAGGATGGAAGAAAAAGCTTAGAAAAATTATTGGTTTCTAAGTAAAAAGGGGAGCTAGGTAAATGAGGCTTGAAAAGAAACTCCGTGTGAAGCATGACACAAGGAACCATGTGGTAAAATGGCATGTTTTATGAATTATGTATGAATGTGTTATGTGAATTCTAGACATAAGGAAATGTATGGAAATGTAAGGAAATATGGAAATGTAAGGAAACGTATAGAAATGTAAGAAAATATAAGGAAACGTATGGAAATGTAAGGAAATGTAAGGAAATGTATGGAAATGTAAGGAAATATATGGAAATGTATGGAAGTGTATGGAAATGTGTGGAAATGTGTGGAAATGTATGGAAATGTAAGGCAATGTAGGGGAATGTAAGAAAATGTAAGGAAATGTAAGGAAATGTATGGAAATGTATGGAAATGCAAGGAGATGTAAGGAAATGTGAGGAAATGTATGGAAATGTAAGGAAATGCAAGGAAATGTAAGAAAATGTCTTGTCTTGGAAATGTAGGGAAATGTCCTGAAAATGTAAAGGAATAAAGAGGAAAGTGAACATTTATGGAAACTAGGAAGTGTAAGGAAATGATTCAAAAATGGAAAGTGAACATTTCTGAAAACTTGGAAATGTAAGAAAATGGCAAGTTTACAGAGCCAATCGAAAATTTTAGGAAACTTAGAAATGAATTAGAAATGTCAAGTTTTAAAGTTTAAAATAGGAAATTAAGGCAAGGTGGCCTTAAAAGAAAAAGTTGGTGAAATTTGACACACAAACAGGCTTGGAAAAGTGGCCTGAAGATGTCACTTAGGGCCTATGGAAATGGCACCATGTGCAAGAGGAATGGGCCTGAGTTCGAGTCACTTGGGAAACAAATAAAGGAGGTTTTATTTTTGCTTCCAGAAGACTGAGGTGGATGGCACATGCTTGTAGAAAGGAGGTGTTTTATTTTCATAAATATTCGATTAAAAAGGTGATAAATAAAGGATTTTTTAAATTGGATTATTTAGAAGAGATAAATATTGGATTAAACTCTTTTATTTATGATAATTAAAGGATAAAGTTATCAAAATAGAAGAGTGGTGGCCAAGTAAAGGACTCTAGCTAGTAATTTTGGCTATAAAAGGAAGAGTAAGGCTATTCTTCATTCATTCTTTTCTCTTCAAGAAAACCTCTGCCAAAATTCTCTAAAATTTCTCCTATTCTCTCTGCCGAATTTTCTCTGCCATTATTCTCTTTTTTCTCTTTTCTTTTCTTCTTTTCTTTTCTTCATCTTTCAAGCCAAACCTGACTAAAACCCCATAGCCGAATCTCTGTGGCTCTAGGCAAGGAAGCAATCGACTAAGGTATTAAGGTAAGAACAATCAATTTTGTTCTTCTAATTCTTCTAATCGAGATCTAGGGAATAATCTCTTCTGTTGTCTCTTGACCGATTATTAAAGAAGAATATCGGGATTTCAGATTCAAGGAATTTCGGCTAATCAGGAAGAGAGATCCGGGATTCAAGGATTTGAGGTAAGTAAACATTATGTAATCGGCCAAGGTTCTCTCTTAAATGTCTAGATCTATTTGTTTTAAATTAGAGACTAACCAAATCAATGGATTTAATGGTTAGCCGATTTCAAGGGAAGAACACAAATCTTCGGGATTTGATTATCAATCCAATTCGGCAACAAAGTAAGTAATACAAATCCTAGTTGTATTTGGAAAAGTGGCCGAATGGTCTTTTAAAGTGATTAACTTATGTAGGATTTGAGATCTAAATCTGTGGTCGATTCTCTTCGGGATTTCAAGGAACCTATTAAGCGAATCAGGTGTGTACTCACACTAACTTTCAATATATTACGACAATAATTGTTTTAATATATGAATGTGTATAAGAATGAGAATGTGGCTAAGTACCAAATGTGGCAAATAGTACCCAGGTACGTTTCCTACTCCTACTAGGATTATTAAATATGTTATGTTTAACATGTGAAAAATGACATGAATGTGAATTTAAGTATGATATGAATGATATGTAATAATTAGGGCATTTGGGATATATGTGAAGGGAGAAAGTGAAGGTGATGACTACGGTCTCACCAACGAAGGTGCTGACTTCGGTCTCACCAACGAATTATGGTGACTACGGTCACATTATTGAATATGGTAACTTCGGTTACAATATCTGAATATAGTGTCTAAAGACACAACGTAAGTGGGCGATGAGCACGTCGACTGCAGCGACTGCCTTCGATGGTGTGTAGCGGATGGAGGGTCGACTTAGTAGTCCCCACGGTGTACAGGTTGGTACGGGTGGTGTGTAGCGGATGGACAAATAGGCTTGGGTTTGGGTTGCATCATCCTTTATTTTGTATGAACATGAAATTGATATGACTTGTATGCCTGATTTGTTGAAAATTAGTATTGTGTACACATTGAGTCTGTGGACTCACCCCGTTGGGGAATTATTTTTCAGGTGATGAGCAGTAATGGACCGGGTCGGCAGGAGCTAAAGGTGGCCATGCATCACTTGAAGAATTTATTCAGAAATTTGGACTTTATATAATTTTAGTACTTTAAATTTTATTTTGGGTTTGAATGATGTAATAAGGCCATAAGGCCCAGTTGGATTTTCTTTATTTCTGTTTATTTTTATTTGATTATGATACAATTTATTTTTGATTAAAGTTAAGTAAATTTATTTCTTTTAAAATAATAAATCCTAAAATTATTTTGTCACCTTATTTAAGTTGGATTTTCAAAATTTATTAAATGGGTTCCAATTTAAGCCCAACCCAAAACGAATTTTTCTTAATTACACAAATTTTCTCTAAGTTAATCAGGACATTGAAAACCGGTTTACTTAAGGAACATACCAGATCCGGTTCAGGCTCGTCGGCCGGGTGTGGGGTGTTTCAGAGTTTGTGGCTAAGTGTTTAGTGTGTCAATAAGTAAAAGTTGAACACCAAGTTCCATATGGTTTGCTTCAACCAGTAATGATTCCTAAATAAAAATGGGAACATGTTACCATTGATTTCCTATCAAGCTTACTCGTGACACTAAAAAAGAAAGTTGCGATCTAGGAAATAGTTGATAGATTAATCAAGTCTGCCCATTTCATTCCAATCTAAACTAATTTTTCACTTGACAAGTTAGTTGAATTGTTTTTTCCATGTCATATCGTTGTCTATTGTTTCAGGTTGCGATCTGCGGTTTACTTCCAAATTTGAGTGTAAGGTACGTGAAGCTCTAGGTACCAAACTAAATTTCAGTACAACATTTCATCCACAGATAGATGGACAATCTGAGAGGGTGATACAAACACTTGAATATATGATTCACTATTGTGTTATTGAATTTGAAGGCATCTGAGAGAAATTTTTCTCATCAGTAGAGTTCGAATACAACAACAGTTATCAGTCAAGTATCAAAATGGCACCATATGAAGATTTTTTATGGAAGAAAATGTAAAACCTCATTGTATTGGTTTGAGCTAAGTGAAAGGAAGTTGACAGGAATTGATTTTGTTCGCAAAACAGAAGAAAAAAATTAGAGTTATCAATGATTGTTTGAAAGTTGCTTCTAATCGACAAAAGTCATATGAGAATTTAGAATGGAAAGACATTGAGTTTCAAATTGACGACAAGATATTTTTGAAGGTTTCACCTTGGAAGAAAGTTTAGTTTGAGATTTATAGGACTATTTGAGGTACTTGAGTGAACCGGTCCAGTGGCGTAAATATTAGCTTTACCTTTAGAGCTTGAAAAGATTCATAATGTGTTTCATGTTTTAATGCCATGGCAGGATAGGTCAGATCCTTCTCATGTAAGTACATCCAATAAGATTGAATTGTAGCCCGATATATCATATTCAGAAGATTTGGTAAAGATTTTAGCATGAGAAGAGAAAAAGCTGAGAAACAAGCGGGTAGATCTAGTAAAATTTTTGTGGTATCTCCATGGTATATAGGAAGCTACTTGGGAATCAGAAGAAAGCATGAGGTCAAAATAGCTGAATCTCTTTTCAGGTAAAATTTTCGACGACGAAAATTTGTAAAATGAGAGAGAGTTGTAACAGCCTCTTTCTAGTGGTACCATAAATGATGGTTTTGGAACCCCGTTTACCGATGATTGAGTCAATAAGTTTTAATATTTAATATCTATTAGTGTATTATAGTGTTATATGAAATCCTGGTTTGTTAATTCGATTCATTGGATAATCTATTTTAGTATAGGGATGAAATCATAAAGATGGTAAAACTTAACCGCTATGGATTTCTTTTGTAACAGCCCGGTTTAGACCCTAGTCGGAACAGTGATTTTGAAACCACAAATTTGAGGTCGTAAAATTATTTTTATATTATTTTATGTGTTTACAGCATATGAATTAATATGTGTGAAACTTTCGTAAAATAATTTTATCAATTAGTTATTTAATTTGATAAAAGGACTTAATCGCGTAAAATGAAAAAGTGGCATACTAATTGTTAAAGTACTACATTGCTATGGTTTAGTAATTGCTAAGTCCTTAAAATGGAATTATGCCACTATTATGGTTGATGGACGGTAATGGGCATTAGTATATGGTTTTATAATTTAAATTACAAAGGTTAATTTTGTAATTGGTATATTAATATGTTACAAAGGCATTAGTATATGGCCGAATATATGAAAGAAAATAAGCCATTTTCTTAGTTTGAGGGTTCGGCAACTTGAAGATCAAATTCGGGTATGTTCTTTGTTCGGTTTTCGATAATTTTTACATTTTTGAGATCGTTGCTTCAAATACTAGTAGACCCATGTTTTAATTTCCATTATTGAATATTTGAGCTCTTTGATAGTTTTTGATGAATATGAATATTTGATGTTAGATTTTCATTTTTTATAAAGTGATTTTTGATAAAAATGTTAATTTTGGACTAAATTGTGAAATATAAAAATATTGTGGTAGAAATGTGAAATAAATGAAAAATATGGGCTGTTATAGCAATAAAGAGAATTCGACTAGCATGGGTATTTAAGTAATTTTTTGAATTTTGTGTATTTGTGTAATAAGGACTAAAATGTAAAATGTGAAATGTTAGGGGCTAAAATACAAATTGCCAATTTATATGTTCTTGGATGAAAATTGAATGAAATGTTGAATAAGTAAGTTAATTTTGATATTAATTAGATTGGAAAAAGTGGAATTCGGATCTAGATCAAGGGAATATCAAAGTAGATATTAATTAGATTGGAAAAAGTGGAATTCGGATCTAGATCGAGGGAAAATCAAAGTATCAGATTAATCGACTTAATTTGTCGCTACTACGAATGAGATAAGTTTGTATTTTAATAGACGTTACGAAATCATGTTATAAATGCATATTATTTGTGAGATTGAATTCTATGCAGAATGGTAATGTAGATATATATGTATTTTGAAAAAGTTATATATCTTATTATGGTATTGAATTGTTCGAGCAGTAGATTATATGAATACGAGGAAACATCGACAATATGATGACATCTAAAAGCCTCGTATGAACCATAGGAATAATTAGGGTACATATGTCATGACATAGGATTCCGATATGTATTATCGTGTAAGACCACGTCTAGGACGTTGGCATCGATTTGAGACTTACGTGTAAGACCATGTCTGGGACATCGGCATCATATATGATTTCGTGTAAGACCCTGTCCGGGATAGTGGCATCGATATTTGATTACATGTAAGACCACGTCTGGGACATTGGTATTGTACGAGCTTTTCGAGTTATCCGAGTATCCTATTGATTCCGAACGGTTCAACGGGCGTTTCGAGAAATAAGTGATTAAGTGAATGACATTCCGATTCAGGTACGTTGAAATGTATACAATATTTGATAATGAAAGGTAAGTATATATGATCAAAGATTGTTATGTGTTGTATATACAAATGGAATGTGAATATGTGAAATTGTCAGATACTATATAAGTGATGATAAGTGATTCATATGAGAAAGATATGTGATTCAATATGTTATTTTCCAAAATGTGCTTATCCGGTTATATGAAAGTGAGAATTGAATGTTATATTAGAATCGAATTGAGTAAACCTGTGAAAGCTAAAGTTAGTAAGTAAGTAATTATTTTATCGAATGGTGATGATTTGATATGAAATCATGTTATAAACTTGAGATAAGTTGTGTTTTGGCATGTGAGATAGCATATTATGCTTATGACATGGAATTGAAATTATTTGTTATGTTAAGTTTATTAAGATACTAACTTACTAAGCTTTATAGCTTACTTTGTGTTGTTTTTCTATGTTTTATAGTGATTGGATGTTCGCTCAGGTTGGAAGTTGGCGGAGATCGCATCACGCTATCTGGCTAATGATTTCAGTATTTATACCCTTTATGACTTGGTTATATGGCATGTATAGGCTATGGTATTTGATATTATGGTTGGAATGTATTTGGTCATTTGAGATGGTTGATTATGAATGTGGTTGTGGAATTTAGTATATTTTGATAAACTTGATATTGGCTAAATAGCTTAGAATTGTTATGAGATTGGCTTGATATGATCTAAGTGTATATGGCCATTTTAATAATGGTTTAAGTTATTCATATGATCATTTGATAGATGATGAGTATTTACTTAAGAAATGCATGGAATTGAATTGATGAATTGGTTCATTTTTGAGGTATGGATTGATGTTTGAATTGGGAAATATTGTACAATTGAAATAGATTATATTGATGATTATGACTTGTGTATTTGGGATATTCTTGGTTAATCAAATGGTATTGAAATGGTGTATAATGATATGGTTTAGGTATGCATGAGGAAGGTGAGAAATATGGCTTAAACCAAGCCTAATTTAATGCCACACGGTTAAGCATAAAGGCGTGTGTCTCGACTGTGTCTCTTAAGACTGTAGTTTGAAACAAGTCAGACTAGCACACGGGCCAGACACACGGGCGAGTGATAGGCCGTGTGAATTAAGTCAATGTTGCCCACGGGCCAAGCACACGGGCGTGTCTTATGGCTATGTGGCCAAGTCAGTATGTATGCCATGTTTTGTCACGGCCTAGGCACAAGGGTATGTCTGATGCCGTGTGAGGCACACAGCCTGCCCACACAAGCGTGTGACCTCTGTAACTTTAAAAAATGTTTGATTTTTGGAAAAATTTTGTATGTGCTCGGTTTAGTCCCGGCCCCTTTCTAATACATGTTTAAGGTCTCGTAGACCTATTTAAAGGACTCTATGTATATGATTTTCTATGTTAAGATAATAATGTACCTTATAATGTGAAATGATCATAAAAGTTTCGAATTGTCCAGTAATGCCTCTTAACCCTATTTCGGCGATGGTTACCGGTTAGGGGTGTTACATCTTTCATTAGTGGTAATATGATAATCGATTAGGGACTGAATTTATAATTTAGCCATTTTCGTAGTTAATGGTTGGGTAGGTGTTGGTTTTACCTTACATGTAATGATGTTAATCTTAATTAACAATTAGATTAGACAAACACACACACACACACACATATATATATACACTGTAGCATAGTGGATGGAAAGAGGCATTTCGTTTTTCTTTTCTTCATCCTCTCCATCACCGTTTTTCTTCCTTGTTAAGGTAGGAAAACTTGGCCAAGCTTTGTTTTCTTGCATGATCAAGATTTGAATGCGCCAAGAGAAGATCGCGGGAAAGGAACAGTTGTTGAGTAGACTCTATTGTGGCGAGTTGGATAACTTTTCTCATGAGGTTTAAGCTGGCGAGATGCTTAAGCTATAACCTTACCCTTCTGCATAAGTACACATCCCAACCCATTCAAAGATGCATCAATAAAAATTGAATACTTAACACCAGACTCTGGCTGTGCTAATACTGGAGCTTCAGTATAAAATGTTTTCCATTTCTTAAAACTCTACTGACATTCATCATTCCACTCAAACTTTTCTTTCTTCCTCAATAATCAAGAAAGTGGTAATGTTAATATTGAAAATCCTTTCACAAATGTTCTGTAATACCCTACTAATGAAAACTACAAACTTCAGATACATTTTTGTGCGGATTCCACTCAGGTATTACTTTTACATTGATGGGATCTACTTTAATATCATCAGTAGAAATAACATATCCTAGAAAATGTACTTCTTTTAGCCAAAAATCACATTTACTGAACTTAGCATACAACTGATTATCACGCAAAGTTCTCAACACAATTCTCAAATGTTCCTCATGATCATCCTCATTTTTAGAATAAAAAATTATATCATCAATAAAGACCACTACAAACTAATCCAAATATGGATGAAATACTCTATTCATTAAATCCATAAATATTTCAAGTCACTAGTCAAACCTAAAGGCATTAATAAGAACGTATAGTGACCATAACTTTAATACGAGCTAGGTTATAGATGTCTCGAGTCGTATTTGTTGCCCAATCGTGAATTTGAGTAAGGATGTGTTCGATTCGAATTAAGTTAGGAATTGACAAATTTAGGCTGACAAGAAAAGGATTATGGACTCAAAATAAAGGGTGCAAGATAGTTAAGGCAATGGATAGTTAAATTCGGCTAAGGCCAAAGAAAGAACCAACAATAAAGAGAATTGTTGACTTGAATCTTAATAAGGCACTTAGGTGGTTTTGGTTTAGGAAAAACAGCGAGAACCTTGACTAGCTATCAAAAGTGATAGGAACCAAAGGAATATGAACGCCACACCAAAAGGTGATAAGTTCGGTTTAGCAAAGGAAAGAATGACGCCACAAGACAACTTGATAATTCAATTCAATCCCGAAGAGAACAAGGAGAATTGAAAATCTCACAAGTTTCAAATTAAGCATAAATTTGGCAAAAGTTCCTAAAACAATCTGATTACAAAGTATTTATAGACCTAAGCATGGCCTAGCTGAATAGTCACATGGATTCAGCTTAATGAGCTATTAATGAGCTGAATTAAGCTTAATCACTAAGTACAAAAACTTTGAAGAATTCTAGGCCTAGGTGACGCCAACCATCAGCTTGATTAATATCCCAATTCTGTTGATTTAATGAACTGAATACTTAGGCCGAAAGGGTTCATTGTTGAGCAGCCAAAAGTATTAAAATCAGCTTTGAACTCCTCCCTTGGGTAGCCGAATAAGCAGTAGAAAATTAATGGCATTTTGGGCACACAAACAGACCATAGTGTGAACATTTGGATGCAATCAATCACAATGTGTGAATGGTTAATTTTGAACAGCCACTAGGTGTGAAAGGAATTTGTGAGCTGAATGGATTGATGTGAACACTCCTTTGTCCATTACAATTCACGAGCAGCCCCTTGGAGAAGAGAAATTAGCTGCTGACTTTAATTCAGCTTAAAATCTCCTTTTAATGTCTTCCATGCACCTAGCTGAATTCAGCTGAATGGTCACCTACAAACAACCATTAAAATTCAGTTAAGACACCTTCAATGAGCCTAATTAAGTTGTCTTAGCTTAGGACATTTTAAATAGCTATAGGACTAAGAAAAATTAAATGAGCTAAAGACAACTTAAATTACTGTAGCTATTTAGGCAAATTAAATGACTTAAACCTATTAATGCCGAAAGCATTTAGACAAATTAAATAGCTTAAAAACACATTTAACACTCAACTAAATTAATTAAATAACTTCAACTAAATTAACTATAATTTATTCCAGAAATTATATGAGCTAGAGTTCAGCTTGCAATAAGCTACAAGGGACGCCTATTGAGCTGGTCCAAGCATGATCAATGGATTTAGCTACTTGCTCTCCCCAAACTCGATCGACATAGCTTGCTAACACATCTTGGAACCTCTTAGCACGAGACTGAGTTATATGTCCTTGTGGCAGCTCAATGGGTTCGGCGGTAGCTTCCCGAGCTAGGGTCGCATCAACCTTGATCGAAAGGTTATCTTAGGCACATCATCACCCTTAATCTTTACCTAATAGTATCTATGTAACATCCTGAAAAGGGCCTATGCATTTTCAGTTTAATTGTACGAAATGACATGTCTTATGTGTTATGAACATTTTTGGAAACCTAGAAATGTATGGAAATGTTAGGTTTAAAAGAGGAAAGTGAACATTTTTGGAAACTTGGAAATGTAAGGAAGTGATTTAGAAATGATACAAAAGAGGAAAGTGAACATTTTTGGAAACTTGAAAATGTAAGGAAGTGATTTAGAAATGATTCAAAAGTGGAAAGTGAACATTTCTGGAAACTTGGAAATGTAAGGAAATGTCAAGTTTAAAGAGGCAAACGAAAATTTTTGGAAACTTAGAAATGACTTAGAAATGTCGAGTTTTAAAGTTTAAAAGAGGAAATTAAGGCAAGGTGGCCTTAAGAGAAAAAGTATGTGAAATTTGACACGCAAACAGGCTTGGAAAAGTGGCCTGGAGATGCCACTTAGGGCCTCTGGAAATGGCGCCACATGCAAGGGGATTGGGCCTGAGTTCGAGTCACAGGGAAAGCAAATAAAAGAAATTTTATTTTGCTTCCAGAAGAAGTGAGGTGGACGGCACAAGGTGTTTAAAAAGAAGAGTTTTATTCTCTTTAAATTTCGACTAATAAGGATAAATAATGGATTTTTATTTTAGATTATTTTTCAAGGAGATAATAAAGGATTATTCTTTAATTATGTTAAATTAAGGAGATAAAGTTATCAAATAAAAGAGTGATGGCCAAGAAAGGGACTCTTGGCCTAGTAAATTCGGCAATAGGAGGAAAAGTGAGGCATTTTACAATTTTTTTCTCTCCACGCAAGCCTCTGCCGAAATTCTCTTGTCATCTTCCCCAAATTCTTTTCTGACAAAATCACAAGTTTCCTCTCATCCTTTATTCTTTCTTCTTCTTCTTTTCTTTCCAATCCATTAGAAGCCGAAACCCTAAAGAAAACCCTAGCCAATTATTCAAGGAAACTGAAATTTGGTGATACACATCTAAGCTATAGCCGAATATTTTCGTAGATCAAAGGGTGTTGCCGATTTCCATATAAAAGGGTAAGGATCTATTATGATTATTTTCTTTCTTCTTTAAAAACAAAAAGGCAAGGTTTTAATGACATATTCATGTTGGATGAAACTTTGAAGGAAAACTTCAGGATTTTGTGACTGTCGACTACAAGGAGGAAGGTTTCGGGATTTCTAAGATTCAAGGTAATAAACTATAAGATTCAGCCAAAGGCCATTCATTATGTTTAATGTTAGATTAAACTATAACATGTGTCTATAGGGTTTTCGACAACAGTAAGGAAGCAAGGATTCAATTCAGGACTTGATTCTTAAGTCAATTGGCAACAAGGTAAGTTTTAGTATACTAATCCTACTAGGATTTGGATTTATGGCCGAATGGCTTTTTATTAAATTAGTAAGTGATTAATCAAATGTAGGGATTAAGGATCTAAGCGGTAGATCAGATTACGAGATCTCAAGGAATTTGCTAAGTGAATCAGGTGTGTACCCCACACTAATTCTTAATAAGTTTTATGGCTATGTCTAATTAAAATATGTGATATTAAGAATAAGAAAGTGGCTAAGGTACCATGTTATGGTACTAAGTACTCAGGTACGTTTCCTACTCCTACTAGGAATATGAAATATGTTATTTGTAACATGAGAATAAGAATGTGAACTTTGGCATATTAATGCATATTACAAAATGAGGCATATGGGTTATTGAAAGGGGAAGTGAATGTGGTGACCTAAGACCACGAACACGGTGACCTAAGACCGTGGTATCTGAATGTGGTGACCTAAGACCACAGTAATCTGAATGCGGTGACCTAAGACCGCAATATCTGAATGTGGTGACCTAAGATCACAAATGTGGTGACCTAAGACCGCGATATGGAGTGTAGCGGAAGGAGGGTCGACTTAGTAGTCCCCACGGTGTACAGGTTGGTACGGGGGAGTGTAGCGGATGGCTTATTTGGTTTGGGTTTGGGAATGCATCATAATTTGTATGCTATGATATGAATGTTTAATATTTGTTATGCCTGATTCTATTATGATTTAGTGTTGTGTACACATTGAGTCTGTTGACTCACCCCGTTGAGGGACCATGTTTCAGGTGATGAACAGTAATGGACCGGGACGGCAGAACTTGTGGTGGCCATGCTCAACATGAAGTTTTTATTTTTATGGACTATTAATCTTTAAGTACTCCGAATTATTTGGAATTATTTGATGTAATAAGGCCATAAGGCCACAGTGCACCATTTTATTTCTGTTTTTATTTATTATGTTACGAAATTTTTATTAAGTTAAAGATTAAGTAATTTATTTTAAATGTATTCTATATGTTTTATCACCTAAAATTTAAAAGGGTTTTCATTATAAAATGATTTTGTTTTCTACTCGAGCCCAACCCAAAACAATATTTCTTTCAAAACACACTATTTTCCCAAAGTAACAAAAGAACTTTGAACCGGTTTACTTGAGGAACATACCAAATCTGGTCAAAGCTCGTGGGCCGGGTTTGGGGTGTTTCAATCTAGACCTCAAATCAATTTTGGAGTAAATTGTAGCCCCACATAATAGATAAAACAAATCTTCAATCCTAGGCAAATGATACTTATTCTTTATTGTTACCTTGTTCAATTAACGATAATCTATACACAAGTGCATTATTCCATCTTTCTTTTTCACAAACAGAACTGGCGCACCCTAGTGATACACTTCGTCTTATAAAATCCTTATCTAATAAATCTTGCAATAGTAATTTCAGTTCTCTTAATTCCAATGACGCCATTCTATAGGGAGTATAGGAAATAGGTACTATTCCAGGTACTAACTCAATCGAAAACTCTACATCTCTCTCAGGTGGCACTCCAAGAAGCTCTCTTGGAAACACATCTAGAAATTCTCTTACCACGGGGATTTAATTAATTTCCTTTCTTAACTCAGATGAATCCATGATATAAGTCAAATAAGTATCTGTGCCCTTAACAATCATCTTTCTAGCAAATACAATAGAGATTATTCTATTCGCCAAACCAGTCTGTATACCAGGCATCAATACCTCCTTACCCTCAACAATTATCAAACGTACACCTCTAGCATGACAATCAACTATAGCATCATGTCTTGTCAACCAATCCAACCCCAAAATAGCATCAAATTCATGAAAACTCAATAATAACAAATCTACCAAGAATGTATAATCACCAAATACTAATGGACAATTCTTCCTGAACTTATTCACCACAGAACTCTGAGCCAAATGATTAGTTATTAACACATTGGTTTTAGATTATACTACTTCAAGACTCAAACCCTCTGCAACCTTAGTACAAATATATGAATGCGTAGACTCTAGATTTATTAAAGCATAAATATTGATTCCGAGAAAAGAAAATTAACTCGTTATCACCTCAGGTAGATTAACATTTCCTTTTGCTTTGATAACATAAGTTCAATTTGACACTTCAGAATTTGAATTACCAACATTTTCCCCTGATGCTCCTTACACTAAACCAAATGTTGCTAGCATTTCTAATCTAGTCCTTTGTTGAAACTTTTGAGGTCCTCATACAGACTGTTCTATGCTCGCTTTAGTTTTAGATGGACAATCCTTAACTAAGTGATCTTTGGATTCACATCTATAACATGCCCCTAAACTCTTTTTGCATTCACCACCAGGATTATTACCACAATAATCACATACACTACTCATCATTCTAGAACCACCAGAGCTTGCCATCGAAGCAGCTAGTCTACTGAATCCTTCATGACGGAAACTTGTCAATTGCGAATCCCTTCTTGAAGCTGAGTAGATTTGACCTCTAAGCCTTTTAAAACTTACTAGAGATAGAGGCCTTAACTTTCCCCTCTTTATCCTTTCCTTTCAGAATTCCTACTTCTATCTCTGATTATTGTTTCCATCTTATGGGCCTTAGTTGTCATTACTACAAGGGTTTTACATTCAGAAGCTGCCACTAATGCATGAATTCATCCCTTAGTCAAATTTATCACACATTTCCTTCTTTGTCTAAAACATGTTATTTGCATAACGAATAAGTCTGAGGAATTGTCGCTCATATTTCATAACAGATATCCTACATTGTTCAACATACAGAGAGTCCTTCCTCATTTGTTCAACATATATCTGGTTTACATATCTTTCCCTAAACTTTTCCTAAAAGAAGTCTCAACCAATCATTTATTCAGGAGTTACACAAACCAAGGTTTCCCACCATTGATAAGCTTTCCCTTCTAACAGTGCTATATCACACAAAAGAATATCCTTAGGAGTACATTTCAATTCTTTTATCACTCTACATAAATGAGATAACCATTGTTCAGCCATTGTGGGATCACCACATTTATCACCTAGAAACTCTTTGGCATCCTTTTTTCTAATATCCCTTACAGGATCAATTTTGGATGAAGTCATAACAGGTACTTGTGGAGTAGGTTATGCTAGGCGAGCTACTTCAGGCTGTGGTTGTAGTTCTTAAGTGTTACCTATGAATTGATCAAATAGTTGTGTCATCTTCATGAAAAGAACATTCCTAAAGACATTCCCTACAATATCTATGCTATTGTTAGCAGCTTGTTCTTGTGTAGGCATATGAATCTCCGTCTCTTCCCTAACAACTTCTCTAGATTCGTCAAACATTTTCTTATATCACTACAAAAAACAATTAACTTAGTTCATATATTAAGAACTATACTAGAGGCATACTATGCATGATGGGGTATGACATAGCCTTCAGGTTTTCAAAAATTTTCTAACCATGCTTCTGATACTAAACTTGTAACACGCCAAACTTGATCCCCTTGAAGGATTTAAGTAAGACATGTCACAACTTAGAAATCATCCATCTTCAAAACTATTTTTGGCTTGGTCTTTATAAATCTATAATGTTTGGAATAAACCTTTAATAAAGTAAAGAAAGTAAAGTATAATCCAATTGACGTGTAGAATTTCAATAAGATATTTTGATCAACCCAAAATATAATACTTTAAAATCATTCAATAAAATTTAACAAAACTTCATTAAATCATAATTCTTCAATATGAGTCTTAAGGACAAATTCTTCACAAAAATACAATCAAACATCACCCCCATCATCGTACA
This sequence comes from Gossypium australe, assembly GCA_005393395.2. Classification (NCBI taxonomy): domain Eukaryota; kingdom Viridiplantae; phylum Streptophyta; class Magnoliopsida; order Malvales; family Malvaceae; genus Gossypium; species Gossypium australe. The sequence continues at coordinate 88,058,880 of CM016622.1, read as the reverse complement.
TAATACAAATAAACAAATATCTCACAAAATAGATGTCCTCTGGTGTAATTCATCAGAAAATATTCCTTTAACAGCAAACTTGAGAAGGAGAGGGGTAACGAGATAAGTTTGAAAGAACTTATGAGTTCCATGGAGATCTTAAGCAAAATACTGAAGGTATAATCCAATCATTCAAAGGAATCATTCAACATTACAGAGTATGCCCAATGGTGTATACAGAACTTTAGACAGGCTCTGTACGCCAACAGCGTGTCATATAGGCGAATATTATATGCCAACACAACATAACTTAAACATCCCACTTTCATGCCAGCCACATACTCAGAGTTCAGAGTCAGAGTCATATAAGATGTTTCAGTTTCATTCATATACATTCTCTCCTTATATCTCCCAATTAAGAATCATTCAATAGCATGTTTAATTGTGTTATGCCAATCCGATTCATAATATATATCTATCCAATCAGAGGCTACACAACATATTTCCTTTATCTCCATTTTCGTAGATCAGGTCATATCATTTCATTCATTTTTGAAGCAGATGGTAGTGGCTTAACATGAAAATTGCCCATACTTTTTTTCCAAGATTGATAGAACTCAGATTAACAACTATGGACAGACAACCATTATTCACACACACATTCACTGATCATCTTTTACAAAGTAAGAATACTTGCATTATAATATTATAAAGTAAGATAATCACATCACATGGAAGTAAGAAGGAACTCACTAGAAAAATAACAAGTCTAAATAACAGGTTCTTTGCCCTTGTAACTTGGACCTTCTGTAGCGTCTTGCGCTAAAAGTAAGGTTATTTAATCATATCAAATTACTACTTCATCGAATCTAATCATGCATGCACGAAACATTAACACTTAACTCAGAACCAGGAAGTTTCCTTCCTTACACATCAGTCTAACACTTTTTCTTGCAAAATCAAAAACATGTAAATAGTCTTAAAAATAACCTAGGATTCATCAGTAATTACTAGAGCTATGGCAAACGTATAAGTTGGCTAACTACAGCGAACCCAACTTGAGACAGGTTTTTTGGACTTTGGTTTTCAAAAAATGCAAAGAAGATCAAAGAGGAAGATGAACACAAAGAAAACATAAAGATTTTTGGTGAATGCACCACTATCCTTATACATTTAAGCATGGAGACAAGGTTTAGCAGAAATTCAGATAATTCCACTAACACTCTTGATTCTCGTGATTAAGTGCACTTATAAAAATTAAGTCTTTTCATCTACAGTAGCTTAGTTTCATTCTAACTAAGTCTTAGTTTTACTAACTAAATTTTCTTATTTAATAATAAATAAATCCATTCAACAATAAGCTAAACGAATACACCAAAGCATCTGGGTGGCATATACTTAACGGAAGAGTCCGCCAGACCTCAAATCTTCGCCAAAATAAAGAGTCCGCCAAGTGGTGCATACAAAAAATTCTATACTTAACCAAAACAAAGAATTTACTTACTCATATCTACACTTAGTTTACCAAAACACTCTAAGCAATAATTAGATATCGAGACCTCGTTGGGCGGGTTGTTACAGAAAATGAAACAAGAGTGAACTCTATGTCTGTAGTGTGTCACTCACGTCCAAATAAAATATTTTGAGTTATGGAGTTCCATAAATTCGATGAGGGTATCATTAGGAGATCATATCTTGTATACCAGAAACAAATGACCTACGACTGTAGGAGATATCAAGCACTTCATTTTCTATGTGCAAATGCAACTATTGTATGCGTCTATTTTGAGCGCTTAATTCGAATTGCTACCGAATTTTAAGTTGCGTCCCAAGCCAAAAGGTCAATCAAAATCTAGTCAGATACGCAACAGTATGGATATTTGAGATAAGATAGACCAACCAAAATTATGTAGTTTTTGTAGAAACCTAGGATATGGTAAGAAAGTATGTACAAATTTAGGGGAAAATTTGAGGCGAGGATCAAATTAAAAAATTAATTAATTAAGCTATATTTTTACATTTTTTTATAAACATACAAAAAAATATTTTTTTTAATAAAATGTAAATAAGTAGATTAGTGATGTAAAAATACAATACAAATATTAACGGAAGCATTGCATATATAAAATAAAAAATAAAAGTTAACAAACTAAATGATGATGTACATGGAAGCAATTAAAATAAATAAAAAAATCATCTTCGTCGCCAGGCCGAATGTGTGCCACAACTAGGTGGGTGTTGATTACGAGAAAGATTTTTTCATGGTTGGGGTTTCAGCTTATCATCTCCATCTCCATCTCTATCGTAATCTTCATCATGTTCTTTCTTGCTAGACTGCATTTTCATCCTAGGTTGCCATCATATATTGTTGGTTGTATTAGTAGGTGATTGTGAAGATGACTCATCTGTGAAGAATAGTGATTTTTTTGTCACACCCTGAAAATTGATGGATCCGAAAAGATGAGTAAGGTAGTATGTAGACTGTTGGGCATGTTGCGGTAGCATAATCTGCCACTCTATTGTCCTGATGACGAGTTAAAGTATTGGCACATACTAGCGTTAAAACATCTACCTGTTGGTGGTATCTAAGGAATTGAGTGCAAGATGTTTCCAAAAAAAGAAAGATTATGCCCAAAAAAGTTGTAAGAGACTTAAATGTCTTTAATATCACACCAAACGCGAGTCACGGTCAAGATATGATACGCACAATTTGCATGAGTACTATCCAATTGGATTTTGTATTGGGTTTGGTTGGGAGTTGTTGGGATTCTGCAACAACAAAAGCAGAGATAAAAGTAAAGAGCAGAATAGTGATATTTGTAAAAGATTTCTTGTACACTAAAACAAGTCAACTAAACAAATCATCACAAGCAGCATGGTTGGCCTTTTCTCAACAAGATTCAATTAAATTGAGTTGACCCTCCCCATGACTAGTCAAGAGTAAGGTAAACCTTCACTGGATTTTCTTTTACCTACCCTAGAATTGGTAGGGAAATCAAGGGGATCGAGTATATATTTATAGGAAGAGGACATTTCAGATGGTTTTTTTTATTTGTTTAATGTTTATGTTCTTTTTTCTAACACTGAAATCCTCTTCTTCTTCTTTATTAAGATTGGACTAAGATCTCGTCTAATGAGTAAATGGTTCTACCTTCTAGTAAGGCTTACAGCTTTGCACGTTACAATTATAAAAGGGAAGAAAATTACAAGAAGCCTTGCTTAGGGGTCGCCTGAAGTTGAAATGTTAGTAAAATGTCTGTAATGAGGATTGTAATGGAAACCTTATGATATTTTAAGCAATTTTTGTTGCTATTTTGGGACAAACATTTGAAATGGAAGCTCCAGGTTGATGTTAAGGTAGGTTTCTAGTGAGCATCTGAACCTGACTCTTGCATGTCATTTTATGTTGATTATGTTATGGTTGATGTTGCTGTGAACAAGTATGCATTTTTTTAGAGTGATGTAAATACGTGTAAGTGTGTTTTCTGAGAAGTATCTACAAGTATGTAAAAGAAGTGAACAATATGTGATAGACACGGGGAAATATGTGTTAGAAAGTATGATTCCATTATAGTTATAAATGAGATTTACATAAGTGTTTCTACCGTGATGAGTTGACTCATGGAGTTTGGATAGGTGTGATAAGTTGTGTTGTAGGAATGAATATGGTCAATATCTAATACCTTCTTGTTATATGATTCTAGTACTGATAAATTGTATCATATGAAAATGTAGAAAGAAGTTTTATTTGTGATGCCTCTAGTAGGGCAATTTTATTACAAACTGGATTGGTAGATCACGACCCGATCTTAAGGGTGAATTCTATATGTGTAAGACCATGTAAGTGAGGCCCCATGGCATCATTTGATAACTCACCAAGATAGTGAAACAATGTAAGACCATATGAGTGAGGTTTCATGGCATTCATTGTGTTGGTCCGTCAGAACAGTAAACATGAAGGCCAACATGGCTAAGATGTACTCTGCCTAAATTATAAGCACGAGGTCCGTCAGGATTGTAAACTCAAAGAATTCTCTGGAAATCCTTTGTGGCATATCATTTGGAAAGCCTTTGTGGTGAATTCTCTAGAAAGCCTTTGTGATGTATCATTTGGAAAGCATTTGTGGCGAATTATTTAGAAAGTTGTTGTGGTGAGTTGTTATTCCATCCTTGTAGTAAGACATGGGCATGCCTATGAGGCATTATCTGAAAGAGTTCTCGGTAGTGAACCCGTTTAATGATTCCGTCATGGTGACCGCCATGTTAGGGAACCTTGTGTATTTGGAATATTGGTGGCATAAGTGTCTAACTTGAAATTTCTTAAGTCTTGTATTAAAGTCACCATAACTCGATAGTGGTGTGTAGAGGTTGGAAAGGGTTTAGTATACCCTTATTGGTGTGTGTGTGTGTGTGTGTGTGTGATTTACGGAGATGGTGTGTAGAGGTTGGATAGGTTGACATTTTGGTATGGGCTACATTGAGCATGATTGCATTCTGTACTCTGACTTGGTTATGATAAAACAATGTGATGTTCTATTTCGATATGGTTTGAAAACGACTGTTTGATTTCTTGCTAGTATATGATTCTGTTTGTTAATATCAGTTAAATGCTTATGTTTTGTGGTGCTTTTACTTTGAAGTGATTTTCGAATATGGTTCAAATTGAGCTGTTGCATATCTGTTTGATTATTTATTACCGCATTGTCCGTTCACATTTGTTTAGAATCACACTGAGCTTTTGTAGTTCACTCCCTTAGTTTCCTCTTTTCAGGTAACTCTCGTGATTATGCGTTGGACTCGGCAAGTCAGAAGTCTCGGAATGACACAATTTGGTTTGAATAAATAAAGTTTTCATAAGTTTTGATAATCTGATTTCATTTGAACTGTAAGAAAATTTTATGGACTGTGGTTGAATTTTGGCTTGGACTTATTGAAAAGCTATGGGTTTTTAGTTTTGAACAAAATTGGAGTTTCCATGGACATTGATTTTAAGTTTGTTTTGTTTCAATAAAATCGCAAGTTTTTAAAGTATTATTAATACAAATTTCTATTCATATCAAAATAACTATTTTTCCGCTGCAATGATGTTTTGAAACTTTGAATAATAATTCGCTTAGTCTAAAATGGTTGCAAACCATTCTGGAAACTATCATTTTGGTCTAATTTAGTTTAATGAAAATTAAACCACAGTTTACAAAACGTAAGACAAGATTTTATTGAATTTTGTTAATCATAAGAAGAAAATGGTTTTCGAGAAAGAATCTAGTAATTTGAATATTGCTTTCTTTTGGGTTATTTTAGTGATTAATGTAATTTTCAAAATTCAGTCAAAACTTTTGGACCGGATTCTAGTGTGTTACACTAAATTTCAAAAAAGTTAATCTAAAACCTTAAAATTTTTTTTAAAGTGGCATATATGCTTAATTTTCCCATTATTTAGCACCATGGAATTACTTTTCATTGCAATTTGAAATGGTTAAACAAAAAATAATGAAAGAATCAATTAAACTTATTGTAGAAAAGTAGATCTAATTTAACCCTTTGAATAATTATTTGTATTAAGTTGAATCCATTTTTTTTTTTTTTTGTTGAAGCCCTTAACAGGTGATTAAGTGTTGACATGGCAAACTAGTGTGGCTGACATGATAGCCAACATGGCGAGTTGATGTGGATGGCTTAATTAATTTTTAGGAGGGTTTAATTGATTATTTAAACTTATTTTTTAAAAAGTTGTTAAAAAATCATTAAATTTTATAAAAATTTTAGAATGATTAAAAATTACAGAAATTAATAAAATTTTATAAAAATAAAAAATTCTTAAAAATTTATTTAAAAATATAGAAAAAATTTCTTATTTTAGAGGTAGGAAATGGAGAGATTAAAGTGTGATGGGTATGGGTAAGAAATTTTCTTTACATATGGTTTGAAAGGTAGCCATATTCATTGAACGTTGTTGAAAATGCTTTATCAAAGGTGGTCAGAATTTTCCTTTAAATGTGACAGTTTTGGAGGAAACTACTCATCTCTTTCATATTAAACAATTCTTAAGAAAAGTTTTAGTCTTTTAGGTCAATGGAAATTTGTCTTTTCATAAGTTAGAATATTTGATGCATCGTGGATGTATAAGTTTTATAAATTATTAGTGAATAATAATATGGTATTTTATCATTAAATAAAATAAAAATAATAGTAAAAGAGTTACATATAAATATTGTAAACTTTATTTTAACATAATTAAATAATAATTAATTATAAATAAATGTTAAAACATTAAATCTTTAAATTTTAAATTCGAGAGTTTTTAATATTTATTTATAATAGTTATAATTAATGTTTAATTAAAATTATCAGTATTTATTTACAAATTCTTAATGTTTTTATTTAATTTAATGATGATGTGTTATGTTATGATTCACTAATAAATCATGACACTTATGCATTTACGATATATCAAAATTTATTCAAAGGAATTATTAAATCTTTGTTTAAGTTAATGGGCCCGTAAATTCAGATCATTATTTATAAAATATTAAGAGTATTTATATTTTCATAATTAAATTTAAATAAAAATATTTATTATTAAAATAATAAATCAAAAAACAGAATGGAGCCCTTACGTAAAGCCAGACATTCGAGCATGTGGGAAAATTTCTCATTAATTATTACCAAATTTCAACGTCATGGGAAAAAAACAAATTTAATTTGATGGAAGGCATGCAGTCAAAAGTCGTTCTCCTTTTTCCTTTTTTTCAGAAAAAAAAAAAAAAAGAAGAAAAGTCGTTCTTTCATCATCAGTGGTGGTGTTCGTAATTTTCTAACGCATAATAATTTTTTTAACCTCTAATTTTGATAATAAAAAAGCCATTTTAATTTTTTTAATTTTTTAATTTTTTTAATTTGTATTTTTATCAAATCATTTTAGAATAAATGAAAAAAATTAATATTTGTAACTTTGTTGACGGGAATACATGTGAATTGCCACGTAGTTGAGACATAAATATTTAATTAATTTATAAAATTTTTAAAATATTATTTTTAATAATTTTAATAATTTTTAATTTTTAAAAATTAAAAATTAATTGAATGCCAACATATCATTCATGTGACAATTTACATATACACAACGTTAGAAATGCTAAAAAATTATTAACTTTTAGGATGATCTGATAAAACCACAAATTTAAAGATTAAAAAAATAAAGTAAATAAATAAAGTGTTAAAATAATTTTTTATAGAGTTAAAAGACGAAATAATCATTATACACAATTTGCCACTTTTTTTTAGTCACCATCTACGCCAACTTGCTGATCTCCCTTTTACAAAATAATAATTTATACTCCAGGTTTTGCTTTTCTAACGACTATATCTGTTTTATATTTAACCCCTGCATTCAGAGAGGTTCACCAAACACGCATGCGTTTCTTACTTAAGCTGACTTAAGATTCTCTCAATCACAACCTATAGTCTTTTATAAAAATCACATCTTAATACAATGCTTCAAAGCTCTATTAATTAATAATAGTTCATTACATTATATTATAACACCCGTTTAAAAAGTTTAGGTTAAATTTCTCTATATAAATCTTTCCGTCTTCAAAAAAAAAATATTTAATATCTTGTTAATATTTATCCAAATTCGATCAACTCTCCAAGCACTTCAACCTCGATTTGTCGAGGGGAAGAGGATGGTAGTGAGATTGTTATACTTAACATTTTCACTCAAAAGGACTTGCTAAGCCGCATGAGCTGCCACTAAGTAACATCAAAGTCCATATAAAGGCTTCCACAATCGCGTTTTTATAAAGTTTCTCAAGATTTTACGGTTAACTCTAAAAAATAGAGATCTCATCCAATCACATCATCTCTACTAGTGGGACTCCATGGTCTAACATTATAGGACATTTGTCCAAATGAAGCCCTAGTCAAGCAATTCTATATAAGCCCCTCCATGTCCAAGAATGGGCGAAAGGGGTGGAGAGAAGTGCTTAATATCTTGCTAACCTGCCTAAATTTATATAAGCCACCTTCATTCCAGATTTATCGATTGCACAACTATTTTGACTAAAAATCATGAAAGGAAAATTGGGAGGTCTTGAAAGAATTGAAATTATACTTATCATATTAACTTGAATTTGACTCATTAAACCACCAACCTTTTAAACCATGAGTGTTTAAGTTAAAATAAGAAATCATGTGACATTACCCAAATGTGACATTACCCAATTAAAGTTTTGTTGAAATCAATCTTAATATTCCTGATTTTAGGATCAAATTGAATACCCCATGCATTTAATTTTACAATCAAATTCAACCCATTACATTTTTAGAATCAAATTCAATACGCAATACATCTGTACAAGGATTCGGATTCATATTTTTAAACATAGTCCTAATGTAACACATAAATCCTTACCCAACTTGATAAACAGAGACACCACCAACTAAACAGTATATGAACAGTGATTAAATCATATATTAATGGGCAACACCATTTTCTTTCACTTCTGCAGCCTCCAGTGCCACGCCATTTTCTTTCACTTCTTTGTCATCTTTACCGGATTGTTCCTTTTCTTCTTTCAAAGATTTTTGCTTCTGTTTTTCTTCTTCTTTCTCCGCCTTTAGACGAGCTTCATCCTCAGCCTTCTTCTTTGCTTCCTCCTTAGCATCTTTAAGAGCTTCTACCAATCTCTTCAAACAAGTTTCCATATCGTCATAATCTGATTTCGGCATCAAATTCTCCGCAACATCAGCTGGTGTCATATTCGTTTCCCCCAACAATGACTCGATTTCTCCGAACAATGAATGAGAATCAATCTCCAAATAATTCTTCGCAAACACCTTGAATGCATCAAAGCAACAATAAGACAGTTCAATGTGTTTATCCATTCTTCCCCTCCTTATCAATGCCGGATCAAGCTTCTCAACATAGTTTGTTGTAAAAACAATGATTCTTTCACCCCCACAAGACGACCAAAGTCCATCTATACAATTCAAAAGTCCCGATAATGTAACCTTACTCTCCTTTTTCTCTTCTTCTTTCACCCTTTTGGTGACCGGATCCGAGGGCTCGTCTTCGTTTCCATCTTTCTCCGTCTTCTTCTCCCTTTGGCCTGTGAGATCGATAGAGCAATCAATATCCTCGATCACGATAATCGACTTGCTTGACGTATCAAGCAAAAGCCTTCTCAACTCCGTGTTTTCCTTCACTGCAGTGAGTTCGAGATCATAAACATCGTAGTCCAATAGGTTTGCCATTGCCGCAATCATCGATGATTTCCCAGTCCCCGGAGGACCATAAAGGAGATATCCACGTTTCCAAGCTTTTCCAATTCTGGCATAGTAATCTTTCCCTTTGCTGAACTTGATCAAATCGTTCTTGATTTCCTCTTTCAGTTTCGCATCCATTGCCAATGTATCAAACGTCGCAGGATGTTCGAACAGGACGTTGCTCCACTTGCTTCTTCGGTATCCGTACCAGTTCTGGCTCGGATTGTTAGAAAAAAGTTTCCGTTGCCGTTTTTTCGTCTCGATTTCCTTGCCTTCCATCATAACATGGCTAATATAAGATTGAGTGATCAATTCTCTATGGCGTTTATGGACTGTAAGCCTGTAATATTTCTTTTCATCGTCATTAGGATACCATGAAATCCGTTGTGTATTTGGAAGAGTTCTGTTAGCAGACCACCAAACTTTAACGCCTTGAAATTCATCAGTAATTTCTTCGTTATAATCCATGCTAAGGACTGCGGATTGGCTATCTTTCACAACATCGGCCTTGAGACGCTTGGCCGATGCCGTTGACTTGTCGCTGAGGTAACTTTTGATTCTGGAATAGGCTTCGCTGCGCTTCATGCGCTCGCCAGTGAACTCATCAAAAGTAATTTCGACATAAGGGTATGCAAATCTCACAATTCTATTGAAATACTTTTCAAAAGAGACTTGAAGATGGTGCGGGAAGAACTGTTTAAAAACGGTATAAACAAGCATCAAAGTTCCCATTGTAGAGCCTAAATGAGACCACATTTCTCCCACCATCACCATTTTTTCTGAAACTCTTTAAAGTTACTTGGAAGTGTTTTTGAACTTTGGTAACTGCTCTATATATATTGGAATAAAGGACTACCTATTACTTGGTGTTCAAGTTGTAATTTCTATATGATTCATGCTGCAAGTTTCCATACAATTTCCGAAGTGGTCCACAGGTATTTGCTTCTTCCATATTTTAATAGTCGGTAATATAATTTGTTTGTCTGTATGTAGGCCGCCATTAATGACCATTGGCTCATCAGGTAAGGAAAATGGAGGAAGGTAAAAATAAGGGTGAAGCCAGAAAATATTTTTTGAGTGCAGTTAAAATAAAATTTAAATTTATAATAGTTTTTATTTTTATAATTTTTAAATGATTAAATTAAATTTTCATAATTTTAGGGGGTCAAAGTGTAATTTTACCTTTACTAATTTAAAATTTTAAAATTTTCTAAAGGGTCAAAACAACAATTTTCCATTTTGAGGGACCAGGATGCTGCCAGCGCCCCTAGATTCGCCTCTAGGTAAAAGGCTAGCACCATTTAGAAATGTAGTAAAGAAGTAGAAACACCTTTTTCTACCATTCATTTAAAATTAGAAAAAAAATACATATATAGAAATATTGTCTAATATTGGCATTCTTGTCTGCTTGTACACAATGAAGAGTTGGAGGAAGAAAGAGATTCTAGCGGTGATATGAGCGTTTGGAGAGTTGTCGAGGTGATTTGGTAGAGTTTCGGTAATTCTCAGTTGTTTGACTCTTCTTGTAGATGGAGTGAATTCACGGGAAAAAATTGTATGAAACTGTGATTCCACATCATCTCTATCCCTTTTCAATAGGAGAATGATAAATTAGATTTTTCCTCTCATTTTCAACCTTCTCCTCCTGAAAAGATTCAAGTCCAACTAAAAATGTTAAAAACCAGGAGAAAAAAATATGATTTGTCATTCTCTAATTAGAAAGGGTAAGGATGACGTAGAATCACAGTTTCATACAATCCCTTCTCATAAATTCATATAGTGATGTGATAAGATGTGATTTGAGTGTGCTTTGTAGAGTCAACCACAAAGCAATGGGAGATTTATGGGATGCGACACGAAAAATTTTTACGTGAACTTTGATGGGATTAGGTAGCGGCCTACCTAAGAAAGAAATGAAAGTATTTAGTTGGGTGAACATTTTTATGGGCAAATAAAATGCTAAAAATTAAGAGAAAAAAACTTATTTGTCATTCTTCTATTGGAAAGGGTAGGGATGACGTAGAATCACAATTTCATACAATCCCTTCTCATGAATTCATATAGATATGTGATAAGATGTGATTTGAGTATGCTTTGTAGAGTCAACCCTTCATATAGATATGTGATAAGATGTGATTTGAGTATGCTTTATAGAGTCAACCACAAAGTAATGGGAGATTTATGGGATACGACACGAAATTTTTTTAAGTGAACTTTGATGGGATTAGGTAGTGGCCTACCTAAGAAAGAAATGAAAACATTTAGTTGGGTGAGCATTTTTACGGGCAAACTCCTCTTTGGTTAAAGTGGTTGACCCAATGAGACCTCTTAAGCAAAGTGGTTAGATATAACAATTTGTTGGAAAATTAGTTATGAAAAATAATTTTAGTTGCACAACGAAATTTTAAAGTTTTTCATAAAATTAGACTTAGGTTATGATATCTATAGTTTTAAATTTCAACAAACTTAATACTTGTGCTTTTTGAACAATTTAATTTATTCGGGGCTATTAGAGTGGGATCTACTTGACAGTTCGTCATACTCCACAACAAAACGGCATTGCAGAACGAATGAACAGAACGATTATGGAGAAGGTTCGATGCATGTTGTCAAATGCCAACTTATCAAAGTCGTTTTGGGCCGAAGCAGCCTCTACTGCATGTTTTTTGATCAACCGATCTCCATCCGTTGCCATTGAGAAAAAGACTCCACAAGAGGTATGGTCTGGTAATCCTGCTAATTATTCTGATTTAAAGATCTTTGGGTATCCTGCGTATGCCCATGTTAATAATGGAAAATTGGAACCAAGATCCATTAAATGTGTTTTTCTTGGTTATAAAGTTTGTGTAAAAGGGTATAAGTTATGGTGTCCTGAAAATAGAAAAGTTGTGATTAACAGAGATGTTGTTTTTGATGAAACTACTATGCTACCTAACTTATCTCTTAAAGACTCTTCCAATAAAGAAAATCAAAAGCAGGTGGAGCATCAGATTAATACAGAGTCAACTCTTCAAGCCAGTACAAAAATTGAGAATAGAGTTACTTCTTCACCACAATACTCTATCGCCAAAAACAGAACTAGAAGGGAAATTAAACCTCCAAATAAGTATGCTGAGGCTGACCTAGTTGCTTATGCTTTAAATGTGGCTGAAGATATAGATGCAAACCAAGAGCCGTCAAATTATTCTGAGGCGGTTAGCTGTGAAGACTCAGAAAAGTGGATGTTTGCTATGCAAGAGGAAATAGAATCACTCCACAAAAACAAAACATGGGATCTTGTGAAACTTCCTAAAGGTAAAAAGGTTGTTTGCTGTAAATGGGTGTTTAAAAAGAAAGAAGGGACTCCAGGAGTTGAAGAACCCAGATATAAAGCAAGGCTTGTTGCAAAGGGTTACAGTCAAATTTCAGGAGTGGACTTTACAAATGTGTTCTCCCCAATTGTGAAGCATAGTTCGATTCGAGCTTTGCTCGATATTGTGGCCATGCAAGATTTGGAGCTTGAGCAGTTAGATGTAAAAACTGCATTTTTGCATGGAGAGCTTGAGGAAGATATTTACATGCAACAACCAGAGGGTTTTACAGTCTCAGAAAAAGAGGACTATGTTTGCTTGCTGAAAAAGTCTCTTTACGGTTTGAAACAGTCACCAAGACAGTGGTACAAGAGGTTTGATTCCTTTATGACTTCTCATGATTTTAAAAGAAGTAGTTTTGACAGCTGTGTTTACTTTAAGAAAAACAGTGATGGTTCTTTTGTGTATCTACTTCTTTATGTTGATGACATGTTGATAGCAGCAAAAGATAAAGGAGAGATAAGAAAGGTCAAAGCCCAACTAAGTGAAGAATTTGAGATGAAAGATTTAGGACCAGCAAAGAAGATACTTGGTATGGAGATTCTCAAAGATAGAAAAGCAAGTAAATTGTACCTAAGTCAGAAGGGGTACATTGAGAAAGTTCTTTGCAGGTTCAATATGCAGAGTGCTAAGCCTGTTAGTACTCCTTTAGCAGCCCATTTCAGACTTTCATCGGCTTTGTCTCCACAATCAGATGATGAGATTGAGTACATGTCACATGTTCCATACTCTAGTGCAGTGGGATCTCTCATGTATGCTATGGTTTGTTCACGTCCAGATTTATCATATGCAGTCAGTGCAGTTAGCAGATACATGGCGAATCCCGGTAAAGAACATTGGAAAGCAGTTCAGTGGATTTTAAGATACTTGCGAGGTACTACTGATGTTTGCTTATAGTTTGGAAGAACTAGAGATGGAGTCATTGGGTATGTTGATGCTGATTTTGTTGGAGACCTTGATAGAAGAAGATCTCTCACTGGTTATGTCTTTACAATCGGAGGTTGTGCAATCAGTTGGAAAGCTACTTTGCAAACTACAGTCGCTTTGTCTACCACTGAAGCTGAGTACATGGGGATTACTGAGGCTTGTAAAGAAGCTATTTGGTTGAAGGGACTCTTTAGTGAGCTCAATGAAGACCTTCAAATCAGCACAATATTTTGTGACAGTCAGAGTGCCATCTTCCTTACAAAAGATCAAATGTTTCATGAGAGAACAAAACACATTGATGTTCGGTATCATTTTGTTCGTGATATTATTGCTCGTGGTGATATTGTTGTGAGCAAAATTAGTACTCATGAAAATCCTGCAGATATGATGACTAAGTCACTTCCTATAACCAAGTTTAAGCATTGCTTAGACTTGGTTGGTGTTCATTGTTGAAGTTAAACCCTTAAGGGGTTTTATAGAAGAGGTGGAGAACTTGTTCGTTGAGAGTTCGCGATGAAGAACTTGTTTATTGAGAATTCGTGTCAAGGTGGAGATTGTTAGAATTAAGTGACCCAAATTCTTATTTAAATAAAATACCATGGTAAAATAAAATAAAAGATGAATCCTTATAGAATTACACTTCTTTTATTTTATTTTGAATAAGGTTTTTTAAACCTTATTAAACTCCATCTATTTGATATTGATTAGAATAAGGAGTTTCAATCTTACTACACTCCTATTAGAACATGGCTTTATAAGCCTATAAATAGACATGGTCTATTCCTCTTGTAATTGATTCGAATTTGACATAGTGAATTTTCTTCTCCTCTGCCCGTGGTTTTTCCCGAAAGGGTTTCCACGTAAAATCTGTGCGTTCTTTATTTCTATTTCTTTTTTTTCTTTGCGATATATTGTCATTACTGACGTTATATTTTTCATAATATACCATTACAAAATCAACTCAATCAATACTCATCCAATGAACTTATCATAAGTGCATTACCTTCACAAGATATCTTTAATCTCTTTGGAATAAATCCACTCTCCCAATATGATCCTATTTTATCTCATGGTAACCATTACATCTTCCTTCATGAAAAGTCAATTACTATCAAATAATAATCAAGTCATTTATCACAAAGAAGAATGACTTATGGTCATGTTTACTTTTCATCTATCATGTAATGCCAATGAGGGAATATCATTTACCTATATCTTAGGCTATGAATTCCACTATTTTGAATGATGCTACATACTGCAAAAGTCGTATACCCAATACATCAGCTTCCGGTTCATTATCTATTTGAACTCAGGCTTTTACTTACATCAAAGTATACGAGTCACGCATACATAGTCTGTCATCTACTTAGGATTGATGTATGCCACACTTTGAATGTCACAAGTGAATAAATTCATAAACAGATTTAGGATCTATTTTTCTTAGGTCCAGTCCGATGTACGATCAGTTCAGTCAGTCACATCTATGTCTCTATCTTTTGGGAGTCATCCATTATGATGTCCAAGACAAGGCATCTTCCCAATTGGACTTGATAGACAACATATGATTCTTTCAATTTGTTCTCTCATTTTTGATTAGACTAAGGACATATTTAGAGTCATCTACTAATATAAGTTGCCTTTCTATATTACGATCCAACCAAATAATACAGCTTAAAATTAGTTTGAACATTAGACAACCAATGAGCTAATATTTGCTTCTATTTTGCTTTACATACAAAAACCATGTGAGGAAAGTATACAAAGGGTATTAACATAATTCATGAATAATTTTATTAACCAATCTGTTCAAAAATAAATTACAAGTGTACATAGACGAAAATATTACACTTATGGCACTAGATCCAAAAGAATGCACTCTCACATATAGCGTTCCTAAAATCGATACAAAACATATACAAGTCTCTTTTATTATATAAGATTTTTGAGATTTGCTAACAAAATGAAGATCAATCACAATGTAACAACTTGATTTTCAGTTGTGCCAAAAAATGCGGTTTCAGAATCCTATTTTCATAAACCAAGTCCATAAAGGTAAAATGGGAATATTTACAAAGTTATTATAAAAATATAGTGAAGGTCGATTAAGTTAACCAAAAATATAGTTAATTAAAACTCAAGAACTAAATTATAAAAGTCCAATCGCTATTGAGTTTTAATTTAGAAAAGACTTGAGGACCTAGGTAGCAATTATCCAAAGGATCAAAATGGTTATTGTAATGCCTCAAAAATTTTAAGATTTTTAATTGTGATATTCTGTAATAGTTAATTTCTGTATCTTTAGTTCTGTGCTCTGCTTCTAGGTTAAAGTCACGAGTTCGAGTTACATCGTTAAAAGTTCTATCCTTTTAGAACAATCCCTGTCCATGTGGTGTATACGTAAAGGCAGTTCTGTAAGAATCTATGACAAGAATGAGCTTGTTAGTTCACTGGTTCAGCATCTGTCTGATCCCGAGTTCGAACCCTATCGTATGTGTTAAGAGAAATTTTTGCTAGTTGTTAGAGGTTCTAGTAGTTAAGACAAGATTTTTTAGAATTTGGTTAACGCATTTGCATCCCTTCGTCTTCTCTTTTATTTTTTTCTTCTTTTTCTTCTTTTATCTCTTTTTTATTTTTTTTCCTTGAATTCTCCCCGTCGAGTGTGTTCTACCCGTACGTATCGAGAATTTGTGGGATCTTTACATTGCTGAAAGACTTCTGTGTAAGTTCTGTCGGAATCTCTTGATCTTTGTAAGTTTTTGATTAGATTTTATACTAGGTAAAATAACGGTCGAATTACTTTATTTAAACTCTCTATTAATTAGCTGTATTGTTCCCTTAGGCGAGAGTGAAGAGAGAAGTGACCCTTCGCATATTGTGCTGACTTAACACGGTTGAATCGTTGGTAAGCGTTAGTCGTTGAAGTTCCTCGTGTTGATTTATTCGACGTAGTGGATTGTGTATTAATGTTGTGTTAATTAGTCGATTTAGTCGAACGATTGATTGCTAAATGGTTAATTAGGTTCCAGGTAGTCTTTGTATTGCCTCCCAATCGAAATGAAACCAGGTGCATACTGAAAACCTTAAATTGCAAGTTTTGGATCGCTAAAAATGGTGGTTGTCGATGCCACACGGCCGGGCACACGGGCGTGTAGCAGCTCGTGTGAATGACCATGTAACTCACTGTTTATTGAATTGAGGCCGCATGGGCGTGTGTTTAGGCTGTATATGGCCAAACAAGTGCAAGGTTCACACGGCCAGGGACATAGACGTGTGCTCAGGCCGTGTAACTCACTGTTTGTGCTTAAAAACCACATGGCCAAGGCACACGGGAGTGTGACCAAGCCGTGTGGCAGGATATTGGGTCTGAGAACTATCTTTTAGGACCGAGAAAGTTTTTAAACCTTGATATTGGTTTCCTCAATGTACGAATGACTGAATTTAATTATGTGAGAACTGTCTGATACACTGAGATTAATCTGTGAACAACATAAGTGAATGTGCACTATAATACCACTCTGTTATTGAACTGTCTTATTACTTATGTAATAAATTAGAATGACTGAACACATGTTAAGGATAGTCGTATTATGCATTGGTATGGGGTGGAATGTTGCGAAAGAAGAAGAAACATGTTCTGAAAAAGTGGCTACGCCACAATGAGTATAACTTTGTTTCTGGCGCTTGTCGCATATTGAAATAGCAGCTAAGCCGCATTTCTGTCAAAGTGTCAATGAACACTTCGAGATGTGTAGGGTTGGATGGGCATTTAATGTCCTTAATGGTGTGTTGTATGGGCTGAAAATGGTGTGTAGCGGGCAGGAATAGGAATATTACATTTGAATATGATTTGTATAGTATTTGAACTGAAATTGCTCATATCTACAAATGTAGCTCACCTACTCTGACTCTAAACTAAAATTACTCCTGAAATGGACTGAACACCTACCTTTGGAATTTCACTATGTATGAGTTCTAGTAGAGTGAATTTCTTTTACGCATTGAGTTCACAACTCACTCTTTTATTGGTTGGGTTTCAGGTGGTTCCCGGTCTTGATTGGGTCAGTGTTGTGGAAGCTCGGTCAACCTTCTATCTTTCTTTAGGAATTATTATTATTAGGGGTTTATGTTTTATGATATTATGAATTTATGAAGATTTTATGTCTAAATTTCATTATGATGTGTATTACCTAATGAATAGTTCAATTTGACTGCGTTATGATAATATGAATTCTAGTATGGATAGTGTAACTCTCTCTCTCAACTTGGTCTAGACATCTAGGTCGGGTTTAGGGTGTTATATTTAGTGGTATGAGAGCCAGGTTTGTCAACACTCAGACTGTGTTTGGGCTCGTAAAGTGTGACAAAATTAGCTTAATGATAATTCGTATCTGAACTAATAGAAAAACACTAAAATTTTAGTCAATGACCGAGCCTCCGACGCTGACCAAGTAAGTAATTATGTTATGTTATAAGGATCATAACTCTTAAATTGTTTGATGTGAACTGGTGAAATCATCCTACTGGATGTCTGGACTGGTCTGTGTACTCTGATATTATAGCTAGAATTACCTGAATGAGTTTGCGTGATTGTCGTGGACGTGGTACGCTGGGGTGTCAAGGATGCCGAGGAGGAGCTCGAGCTAAGTCATCCTCCTTGGCTAGCATGCCTAACCTGGAAACCAACTAGATTGTTGGTACTCCCACTCTTAAGACGGAGTCCTAGACTACGACGACTGGGGTCGACGCACTGTCCCAAGCCATGATTTGGGCACGAGAACAGGTCGTTGGGACCCATTCAGGATCAGGAGGCTGAGGGTCGATTATTGAACGACTCCGGTCAAATGGTGCAGAACTGTTCAGGGGCGTTATAGGAGTCGCTGTTACTGTTGCTGAATATTAGCTTAAGGCTGCAAAGCGTATCATGATAGATCTTGACTGTACACCTACTCAAAAACTGAGGGGTGTTGTGTCCCTACTCCGGGACGAAGCTTATCAGTGGTGGTTAACTGTTGAACAAGGTGCTCAGCTTGAGCAAGTGAACTAGGACTATTTCAAGAACGCCTTCCAGAGTAAATATATGGGAGCGAGTTATGCTGAGGCTCACCGACGCGAGCTTATGAGCCTAGTTCAGGGCAATTGGTCTGTGGCTGAGTATGAGGCTGAGTTTTTGCAACTGAGTAGGTATGCACGAGCTCTGGTAGCGTCTGATTACAACAAATACGTGAGGTTTGAGGAAGGACTGCGATATGATCTGCAGGTTCTGATAACTCCTTAGAGGGAGCGGGTTTTCGCGGTTCTAGTTGACAAGGCTAAGATAGTGGAAAAAGTGAAGCGCATTGAGTGCGAGCGGCAGGACCATGAGAAAGATCAGAATAAGGTTAAAAGGGACTCGAGTCCCTGTGGTTCTATTCAGCGCCCTAAGAAGTAGGCGAGGTTTGATAGACCCCCGAAGGCCGAGACATCAGCTGTAGAAACTGAGATTCAGCAGTGTAGTGATTGTGGGAAGTGCCATCCGAGTGAGTGCTGGAGGAAGTTAGGAGCTTGCCTCCGTTGTAGTTTGATGGAGCATCGGGATAGGGATTACCCTGTCGACCTGATTCAATGTCAGCTGCAGCACAGACTTTGGCTCCCAATTCTGTTAGGCAACCGAGAGAGGTTCAACAACCATCAGAGGTTGTGGTACTGGTAGAGGTGGCAATGGATCAGGGAGAGGAAAGAGAGCACCGGGTAGAGGTGTAGGTCAGGCTGAGGCTCGTCAACCAGAATTAGTGTATACGGCAAGATGCCATGAGAAGAGTAATGATGCTGATGTTATTGCAGGTACCTTCTTTATTTATTATGTTCCGTATTATGCCGTCATTGATATTTGCTCTACACACTTGTACATAGCTAGTATTGTTTTTGCAAATCTGGGTTTAACTGCTAAGAGTACTGCTAGATAGTTTTCCGTAATTATTCCCTTAGGTCAATCAAGTCGAGTTGATAGAGTATACAGGCAAGTACCTCTAGAGCTCCAGGGTTTGGAATTTTCAGTTGATCTAATGGAATTACCTTTTAATGAGTTTGATTTAATTATGGGAATGAATTGGCTAGTTAAGTATCGAGTCAGTCTAGACTGTGCAACCAAGAGGGTTACTCTAAGGTCGACTGAGAATGACGAAGTGGTTATGATTGGTGAGCATCAGTATTACCTCTATAATGTAATCTTCTCTCTTGTAACAGATAAGTTAGTCCAAAAAAAATGCGAGGCAGACCTTGCTTACGTGTCCAATTCTACTTCTGAAAAGCTTTCAGTGGAAGATATTCGCACTGTGAGGGAATTTCCGGATGTCTTTCCCGAAGAATTGCCCAGAGTACCTCCGGACAGGGAGGTGGAGTTCGGTATTGACCTACTACAAGGTACTACTCCAATGTCTATTGCACCCTATCGCATGGTACCAAAAGAACTGACAGAATTAAAGGCACAACTCCAGGAACTTCTTGATAAAATATTTATTCGACCCAATGTGTCTCTGTGGGGGGCACCAGTATTGTTTGTTAAGAAAAAGGATGGGTCGATGAGAATGTGTATTGATTATAGACAGTTGAACAAGTTGACAATCAAGAACAAGTACCCGTTACCAAGATTGATGACTTGTTTAACCCGTTTCGAGGAGCGTCTGTCTTTTCCAAAATTAATTTACGCTCCGATTACCATCAGCTTAAAGTCAAAGAGACTGATGTGTACAAAACTACCTTCAGGACTCATTATGAACACTACAAGTTTTTAGTGATGCCTTTCGATTTAACGAGTGCACCGGCGACATTTATGGATTTAATGAATCGGGTGTTTCAACCGTACTTGGATCAGCTTGTAGTGGTTTTCATTGATGATATCTTAATTTACTCTAAAATCGAGACGGATCATGATGATATCTTCGTATTGTACTTCAGATACTCAGAGAAAAGAAGTTGTATGCTAAGTTTAGTAAGTGTAAGTTTTGGTTGCAGAAAGTCATTTTTCTGGATTATGTGGTGACGGCGGAAGGGATCCGAGTCGATGCCAAGAAAATTGAAGCTGTTGTTGAGTGGAAACAGTCGAAAGATGTATCTGAGCTTTGTAGCTTCTTAGGTTTAGCCGGTTACTATCGGAGGTTCGTCGAAGGGTTTTCTCTGATTTTGTCACCTTTGACGAAGTTGTTGTGTAAGAATGCCCTGTTCATGTGGTCTGAGGTACAATAGTCCAGTTTCGATAAGCTCAAGTCTATTCTGACACAGGCTCCTATTTTAGTCCAACTGGAATCGGGCTAGGAGTTTGTGGTTTACAGTGATGCTTCATATGTTGGGTTAGGATGTGTAGTTAGGCAAGATGGTAAGGTGGTCATTTATGCGTCGTGGCAGCTTAAGACACACAAAGGTAACAACCCTATGCACAATCTTGAACTAGCGACGGTCGTGTTTGCTTTCAAGATTTGGAGGCATTATCTGTATGAGGAAAGGTGTATTATTTACACCGATCACAAGAGTCTCAAATATTTATTAACCCAAAATGAGTTGAATCTTCGGCAACGTCGATGGGTAGAGTTACTTAAGAACTATGATCGCACGATAGAGTACCATCCAGGTAAGGCTAATGTGGTAGCTGACGAACTTAGCCATAGAGCAATGATTGATCTGAGGGTAATATTCGTTCGTCTAAGTTTGGTTGAAGATAGAGGACTATTGGTAGAATTACAGGTTAAATCGAGTTGGGTGGAACAGATTCAAGCTAAAAAATTGGACGAAGAGTCCTTAGTGCATCGATTACAATGTGTTGGTTCAGACGAGAACTCTGATTTTAATTTAAATGACGACAATGTGTTATGCTTCAAATGCCAGATTTCTGTACCCAATGATAAGGAATTAAGGCATTCGATTCTACAAGAAGCGCATAACAATCCCTATGCTATACACCATAGTGGGAATAAAATGTATCGGGATCTCTGAGAACTCTACTGGTGGCTCGAACTAAAGCAGGAGGTAGTCGCTTTTGTGTCCCAATGTCTGACATGTCAAAAGGTCAAAGCCAAACACCAATTGCCATCCTGATTGTTTCAACCAGTTAAAATTCCTCAATGGAAGTGGGAACGGATAACAATGAATTTTGTTACTGGGCTACCACTAACCCCCACTAAGAAAGATTCGATCTAAGTCATCGTTGATCGATTGACCAAATCAGTCCACTTCATTCCTATTTGAACGGATTACTCCTTACAGAAATTAGCTAAATTGTATATTGCCAAAATTGTGAGACTACATGAGATTCCACTCTCGATCATTTATGACAAAGATCCACAATTTACGTCTTGATTCTGGAAGAAATTCCACGAGGCATTAGGTACCTGACTTAATTTCAGCACGGCATATCACCCTCAAACTGATGGTCAGCCGGAACAAGTTATTCAAATCCTAGAGGATATGCTCTGTAACACCCCAAACCCGGCCCACGAGCCCTGACCAGATCTGGCATGTCACTGCGGAAAAACGTTTGAAAATATTTCGCCTTAAAGGTGAAGTAAATATTTTTTTTTAAGAAAGGAAAACCTTGTGTATTTAAAATTTCGAAATAAATTAGGTTGTTACCAAATTCCCGAACTAAAACTTTAACATATAATTTTTATACTTAAGGAAGTAAAATCATTTGCAATTAATATTTAAGTTGTCAATCCGTAATAAACATAATAATAAAGATACTTAGTAAAAATACTTAAAACTTTCATGGGCCTATGACAACTTGATTAAATAAAATAAGAATAAAATAAAAATAAACCAAAGTCTATGTAAACTAAATTTTTCTATTGCATGGCCACCTCGAGTCCATCCGGCTCCTCATCCGCGATCTACGAGTCACCTGAAAAAGTTAAGGGAGAAGGTGAGTCACCAAGACTCAGTGTATAACCCCTCCCCCGATTAATGCAACAGCTTACACAATTCATAGCTAAGTATAGCATGCACCCAACCTAGCCATCCATAACTCCATTTTCTACCCCGTGTGGTACCAAACCACTGGTGGTGCCAAACCACTGGTGGTGCCAAACCACTGGTGACCTGAAGTCACAAATAATATATGTGGGGCCAACCCACGTGTGATACCAAATCACTGGCGACAATCCCGTAATATCAACCGTGGGGCCAACCCACTGTGGTGCAAAGCCACTGGGACGAGTCGCTATGAGGTGCCAAACCTCTGGTGACCCAAAGTCACGCTGGAGGTGCCAAACCTCTGGTGTCCCAAAGACACGGATATCACTTCCCCCTCCACTCATATCACCCTCAACAACATGCATATAAAAAATCATGCCAATCATGCTTAAATAATAATATGTACTGAATTTATCATAGGTCATACTTTCACATGTATTACATATACCAAATATGTCACGCTTTAACATGCATCATATAGCATAGCTCATAATGAAACGGACTTACCTGAATCCTTGCTCATACCTTTACGATATCAATCCAGATCTACACATATCCGGTTTAACACATACAGTTTATTAACAAATTACTAGCTATGAAGTGTGTAAGTACACACCTGTTACTATCGCGAATCCTAGATCCCGAAGATCCGATCTATTGTGCTATATCCCTTGACCCTATATTCAGCCAACATCCAAGTTAGTCATAGGCCATATTCGGTTTTACCAACATTAATCCCGAAGGATCTGTCGCTTACTAATAGTACTCACCTTAACCGATTTGGTCTCCAACCAAATCCCGAAACCACACACTCCAGTTGTAATCGGCTACACCTTGAAATCACATAAATAGTTAGCCTTCGGCTTTTAAACTAATTAGCAACAGATTTATATATTGAGACCTTACCTAGATCGATCACCAAATCTCGAATATCCACAGCGTTAGACTGTCCTCCTTCCTACAATCGGCCTTAATCTCATTAATATGAGTCATAGACCATTCGGCCATAACCATAAATCCCGAAAACCAAACAAAAGTCATTCGGCCATGCCTACTTGCCCACGTGACTTGTGAAGACCTAAAAGAGAGTAAGTTTCGGCTTTTCTATCCTGGCTTTAAAGGCTTGCGGCAAAGAATAGAAAATCAACACTTTGATATTCGGATAGGCTTTTTAAGTGGTGTTGCTATATTCAGCTATCACTAAAAGAAATAAATATAGATAGAAGAAAAGAAAAGTAGTAGTGGCTAAGGGAATTCGGCAATGGCAATGTTTAAGAGTGATTTCAGCTCAAGCAAAAACAAAAAGAAAAGATGTGGAAGAAGAAAGAAAAATTCCTGCACAAAAAAGTTCTAACTTTCAGCTTCTGTAAAAAGAAAAATAAGGTGCAATAGTTTGGCAAAACACAAAGATGAAAAAGGGAGAATTTACTCAAAGTTTCGGCAGTAAAATAAGCACCCTTGCTAACTAAAATTCTGCAGTTATGCTCCCCACATGGCCGAATTTCAACACCTAAAGACACCCTATTTCGGCCACCATATCTTTACTTATCCAATCCTAAAATAATCTCCTAATTTACCTCTTCAACATCCATTCAAAAAGAATTTAAAATAAATAAATCCTTATCCCTTCATCCCAGCCGAAAATTAAAATAAAGCAAGCTTTATCCTCACCCATTTGAGAGTCCATGTGCAGACCATTAGCTCACTCCCATCACGCCAGCATAGAAAAAAAATAAACACCAAACTGCTGCTCCCATGGTTCGAACATGGGACCTGATGGAGCAGGTTGCACTAACGCTCCTAACCATTCTGCCAAGGCGTTTCTTTGTGACATAAACCCGTCACAATTTCTTTTAAGAGCTTCCTCGATAGCTCCCCCTTTTAGCGCAAAAATAAAAGTCTCTGATGCGCCCCGCGTTACTCGAACCCAAGACCAGCGCCAGGCGTCACTTCCAGGCCCTTAAGTAGTGCCCAACGCCACTTTACCAATCCGACTTTCATGTCCGAAATCCTTACCATTTATCTTTAAGGCCTTTGTAGCCCACTCCCCCACATAACGCAAAAATAAAAACTCCAATCGAACCCAAGACCTGTGCCAGGCATCACCTCCAGGCCCTTAAATAGCGCCCTTAAGCCACTTTACCAAGGCCTCTTTGTGTCCAAAAGCGCCTATAACCTCTCTTAAGACTCCCTGGCCCAATTCCCTTTCTGACGCAAAATACAAAAATAAAACACTCCCATGCTGCCCTCACGACTCGACCCTCTTCCCTCCTGAAGCCCCCTTGCACCTTAGCGCCCCAAGCCACTTTGCCAAATACTTTTTTGCGTCCTAACATTCTCAAAATTTCTTTTAAGGCCTCCCTGCCTAGTTTCCCCTTTTTACCTAAAAATCCAATATTTTCCAAAGTTTTTCCCCTTCACCCAAAGTTCTCAAAAACTCCTAAAATATATCCCAACACACTTAAAGCCTACTAATACTTGAGTTATGCTCCAAACGCACAACCCCTAATCTAGGATGTTACAGTTCTACCCTCCTTAAAAATAATTTCGTCCTCGAAATTACTTACTAACGAATAATCGTACATCTTAACTCACCGCACTACGCTTATGCTGCGCACTCTAATCTTAATAAAACCATCATACTTCCTAGGCACAATCTCTAAGTTCACATCTAAGGTTTCAGGTAATTCACTAGCAATACAAGAAAACTCTACAATAATCAAAGCAATTAAGGGTATTCCAAAAATAAGGAACGTACCCGTTGTCACATCTGGCACATCTTCCTCCTCGCGACGGCCAACTGCATAAACCAACCTTGGTTGCCTCGCCTCTGCACCTTCAGCACCTCGGCCACGCCTGTTACCATTTCCATTACCCCTAGCTGCACCTCGACCCCTCTGTGGTTGCTGGCCATCCCTCTTGAATTGACCACGTCCTTGATCCTCAACTTGAGTCCTAGCCAACTTCCGCAGAAAATCCCTTACCCGGTGCTCCATTGATCCACACTCAATGCACCCTCTACTTCCAGCCAAATATTCTCCCGAGTGGGATTTCCCGCATCTAGCACAATGAGGTGGCCACTGAGCAGGCTTCGCGGCTCTTTCTGATTCCCCAAATCTAGCCCTCTTCTGCACATTACTGCCCAATCTAGACGATCCAAAGCCTCTCTTCTGTTTGTTCCTTTCGTGGTTCTGTCTTACGGACTCCTTGATCCCTTCGGCTACCTTAGCCTTTTCCACTGGGACTGAAAACTCACGCTCCTGTTGTGGAGCAATCAGCAACCTTAGATCATCTCTAAGTCCGTCCTCAAAGCGGACACAGCATTCGTACTTCGTTGACACAATTCCCCAAGCATAGCGGCTCAGCCTTAAAAATTCTGCTTCATACTCAGACACAGACTTATTCCCTTGAACCAACCTCAGAAATGCTTTCCTCTGCGCATCAATGTAGCTGGTCCCCACATACTTCTTCTGATATGCTGCTTTGAAGTACTCCCAAGTAAGATCATCTGCCGCAGCACCATCCCGAACCGTGAGCCACCACTGGTATGACTCATCCTTGAGGAGCGACACCACTCCTTTCAGCTTCTCCTCAGCCGACAGATCTAGATCATCCATGATCCTCTCAGTTGATTCCAACCAATACTCCGCCGTACTGGGTGCCACACCTGATACACCCCGAAACACCTCAGCTCCATTGGCTCGGAGTCGCTCGGGTACCGACTTCCGAGCTCCCGAATTTCCTCCTGCACCAGCCACCAACTTCAAAACTCGCAGCACAGCCTGCGACACAGCATCACCCCCCGTCTGATCTTGCTGCTCAATACTAAAAGCTGGGGGTGGTGGTGGCGGTGGCAACTCATTATCAGACCCTTGTCCCGACCTAACGGGTTCTGACACGGTCATTCTTCCTCTATCGAGTCCACGACGGCCACGTCCTCTAGAACTCATTTCTAACGATTGCGCTTTAATCTGATTAAGAAATTTTTATGGATTAGTACTTGTTTCACTTGGTTATCCGCGAGGAAATTTTATGAAGAGAGTTTAATAGGGATTCTTTCGATCATTCAAAGTTTCGAGTTTCCTATCCTAATTCACAGAAAAGTTCATCCATTCCATAGTATCTCCCATACACCTTCACTCTTTGGACATTTCTGTCCGTTCCTGTCCCAGGGGTATTTTCGTCATTTGCCCTACAGGGGTATTTTCGTAATTTGTCAAAATAGGGCTCCTCGATAATTTGTCAATAAGGGTATTTCAGTCATTTTGAAATTCCGGGGACATTTCAGAAATTTGAAATTCCGGGGGCATTTCGGTAATTTACCAGGGTAAATTTATAAATCTTAATAAATCCAGGGTGTTTCAAAAGTTGTAAAACTTGGGGTTTTTTTTTTTGAGAATTTGTTTTCCAAATTGACAGTGTTGCAAAAATTTTGAAAATCAGGGTCATTTTGGTAATTTTGTAAGTTAGGGGTAGTTTCGTAATTTTCCAAAATCATGGCATTTTGATGTTTGCAAAACAGAAGTTTCCAATATTTTTGTAAAGTAGAAATATTTTAACAAAAATCGAGGGTATTTTCTGAAAATCTTAAAAACTAAAGGCATTTTGGAAATTTACAACACAGGGGCATTTTTGTAATTTTTCCACTAAGGGTATTTTTGTAATTTTCATAAATCGAAAATTTTTCGGAAAATTTTGTAAAATAGTTCTCACAAGTTTAAAGGGTAATTTTAAGAGTTTTAAAACTAGGGTTTATTACAAAATTACGGCTAGTTCCCTTTCGGGTTTTAGTTATTGAGTTTAGCCTGCGACTGAGTCCTCTTGGTTAGGGTGAACCGTAGCTACGCACCAGGTAGGATTCCTGCGAAGAGGAGGTGAGTCACTAGGACTGCTTAAGTACCAGGCTCTTCCGGATCCAATCCTAGACATGCGCACCAGGGTTACCACACCCTAACTCGACGACTTAGTCATAGGTTTGTTTAATTAGGCATTTAAAGTCTTATGCGATTGTTGGGGTAAACTAGTCCTAGGGTTCAAATACTTATCATACTATCTACGTTCCATTTCTACCCCTCTACAGATAATAATTCACATAGTAATTAGAAGTACTTACCTGGGCGGATTGGTGCCGGAAACTCGATGCCATGCTGTTCAAAACAAAAAAACATTTTCATAATATTTCACAAAGGCCTACCAAAACATTTTGGGCCTTGGGCCCCCATAGCGGATTTTGAACTGGGCTCTGATACCAATTTGTAACACCCCAAACCCGGCCCACGAGCCCTGACCGGATCTGGCCTGTCACTGCGGAAAAACGTTTGAAAATATTTCGCCTTAAAGGTGAAGTAAATAAATTTTTTTTTAAGAAAGGAAAACCTTGTGTATTTAAAATTTCGAAATAAATTAGGTTGTTACCAAATTCTCGAACTAAAACTTTAACATATAATTTTTATACTTAAGGAAGTAAAATCATTTGCAATTAATATTTAAGTTGTCAATCCGTAATAAACATAATAATAAAGATACTTAGTAAAAATACTTAAAACTTTCATGGGCCTTATTACAACTTGATTAAATAAAATAAGAATAAAATAAAAATAAACCAAAGTCTATGTAAACTAAATTTTTCCATTGCGTGGCCACCTCGAGTCCATCCGACTCCTCATCCGCGATCTACGAGTCACCTGAAAAAGTTAAGGGAGAAGGTGAGTCACCAAGACTCAGTGTATAACCCCTCCCCCGATTAATGCAACAGCTTACACAATTCATAGCTAAGTATAGCATGCACCCAACCTAGCCATCCATAACTCCTTTTTCTACCCCGTGTGGTACCAAACCACTGGTGGTGCCAAACCACTGGTGACCCAAAGTCACGATATCTATCAATATTGTGGTACCAAACCACTGGTGGTGCCAAACCACTGGTGACCCGAAGTCACAAATAATATATGTGGGGCCAACCCACGTGTGATACCAAATCACTGGCGACTATCCCGTAATATCAACCGTGGGGCCAACCCACTGTGGTGCTAAGCCACTGGGACGAGTTGCTATGAGGTGCCAAACCTTTGGTGACCCAAAGTCACGAAATATGTGGTACCAAACCACTGGAAGAGCCAAACCTCTGGTGTCCCAAAGATACGGATATCACTTCCCCCTCTACTCATATCACCCTCAACAACATGCATATAAAAATCATGCCAATCATGCTTAAATAATAATATGTACTGAATTTATCATAGGTCATACTTTCACATGTATTACATATACCAAATATGTCACGCTTCAACATGTATCATATAGCATAGCTCATAATGAAACGGACTTACCCGAATCCTTGCTCATACCTTTACGGTATCAATCCAGATCTACACATATCTGGTTTAACACATACAGTTTATTAACAAATTACTAGCTATGAAGTGTGTAAGTACACACCTGTTACTATCGCAAATCCTAGATCCCGAAGATCCGATCTATTGTGCTATATCCCTTGACCCTATATTCGGCCAACATTCAAGTTAGTCATAGGCCATATTTGGTTTTACCAACATTAATCTCGAAGGATCTGTCGCTTACTAATAGTACTCACCTTAACCGATTTGGTCTCCAACCAAATCCCGAAACCACACCTCCACTTGTAATCGGCTACACCTTGAAATCACATAAATAGTTAGCCTTCGGCTTTTAAACTAATTAGCAACAGATTTATATATTGAGACCTTACCTAGATCGATCACCAAATCTCGAATATCCACAGCGTTAGACTGTCCTCCTTCCTACAATCGGCCTTAATCTCATTAATATGAGTCATAGACCATTCGGCCATAACCATAAATCCCGAAAACCAAACAAAAGTCATTCGGCCATGCCTACTTACCCACGTGACTTGTGAAGACCCAAAAGAGAGTAAGTTTCGGCTTTTCTATCCTGGCTTTAAAGGCTTGCGGCAAAGAATAGAAAATCAACACTTTGATATTCGGCTAGGCTTTTCAAGTGGTGTTGCTATATTCAGCTATCACTAAAAGAAATAAATATAGATAGAAGAAAAGAAAAGTAGTAGTGGCTAAGGGAATTCGGCAATGGAAATGTTTAAGAGTGATTTCAGCTCAAGCAAAAACAAAAAGAAAAGATGTGGAAGAAGAAAGAAAAATTCCTGCACAAAAAGGTTCTAACTTTCGGCTTCTGTAAAAAGAAAAATAAGGTGTAATAGTTTGGCAAAACACAAAGATGAAAAAGGGAGAATTTACTCAAAGTTTCGGCAGTAAAATAAGCACCCTTACTAACTAAAATTCTGCAGTTATGCTCCCCACATGGCCGAATTTCAACACCCAAAGACACCCTATTTCGGCCACCACATCTTTACTTATCCAATCCCAAAATAATCTCCTAATTTACCTCTTCAACATCCATTCAAAAAGAATTTAAAATAAATAAATCCTTATCCCTTCATCCCAGCCGAAACTTAAAATAAAGCAAGCTTTATCCTCACCCATTTGAGAGTCCATGTGCAGACCATTAGCTCACTCCCATCACGCCAGCATGGAAAAAAAATAAACACCAAACTGCTGCTCCCATGGTTCGAACATGGGACCTGATGGAACAGGCTGCACTAACGCCCCTAACCATTCTGCCAAGGCATTTCTTTGTGACATAAACCCGTCACAATTTCTTTTAAGAGCTTCCTCGATAGCTCCCCCTTTTAGCGCAAAAATAAAAGTCTCTGATGCGCCCTGCGTTACTCGAACCCAAGACCAGCGCCAAGCGTCACTTCCAGGTCCTTAAGTGGTGCCCAACGCCACTTTACCAATCCGACTTTCATGTCTAAAATCCTTACCATTTATCTTTAAGGCCTTCCTAGCCCACTCCCACACAAAACGCAAAAATAAAAACTCCTAGGTGCTAATTCGGCAGCTCGAACCCAAGACCTGCGCCAGACGTCACCTCCAAGCCCTTAAATGGCGCCCTTAAGCCACTTTACCAAGGCCATCTTTGTGTCCAAAAGCGCCTATAACCTCTCTTAAGACCTCCCTGGCCCAATTCCCTTCCTGACGCAAAATACAAAAATAAAACACTCCCATGCTGCCCTCACGACTCGACCCTCTTCCCTCCTGAAGCCCCCTTGCACCTTAGCGCCCCCAGCCACTTTGCCAAATACTTTCTTGCGTCCTAACCTTCTTAAAATTTCTTTTAAGGCCTCCCTGCCTAGTTTCCCCTTTTTACCTAAAAATCCAATATTTTCCAAAGTTTTTCCCCTTCACCAAAAGTTCTCAAAAACTCCTAAAATATATCCCAACACACTTAAAGCCTACTAATACTTGAGTTATGCTCCAAATGCATAACCCCTAATCTAGGATGTTACATGCTCCGAGGTTGTGTGATAGACTTCAAGGGTAGTTGGGAGGAGTACTTACTGTTGACAGAGTTCACATACAATAACAGTTTCCAATCTAGTATTCAAATGGCACCTTACGGGACCTTATATGGTCGTAAGTGTCGTACTTTGTTATGCTGGAAGGAATTAGGTGAACACCGGATACTGGGTCCTAACCTGGTCTCTGAAATTGAGGACACTATGAGAGAAATTAGAGACCGACTGGAAGTTACATCTGATCGGCAAAAGTCCTATGTTAGTTTAAAAAAGAAAGATATTTTCTACAGGGGATCAAGTTTCTTAAGAGTGTCACCGTGAAAAAAGGTCCTCCAATTTGGACCTAAGGGCAAGTTAAGCCCGAGGTTCATTGGACCTTACCGTATCTTCAAATGAGTCAAACCTGTTGCTTACCAGTTGGAGTTACCGCCGGAGCTGGACCGAATTCATGATGTGTTTCATGTCTCGATACTGAGACGGTATCGATCGGATCTGTCATATATTGTTACTGTCGATGAGATTGAGTTGCGACCAGATTTAACCTTCGAAGAGGAGTCTGTCTAGATCTTGGAACAGGACGTTAAGATGCTGAGGAAGAAGACCATTCCTCTAGTAAAAATCCTCTGGCAAAACCACAGTACTGAGGGAGCCACGTAGGAACTGGAGGAGTCAATCTGACGACTGTATCCATATCTGTTTGACTCAGGTAAAATTTCGAGGTCGAAATTTCATTTAGGGGGAGAGAGTTGTAACACCCCAAAAATTTTAATAGTTTAATTGTGAGATTCTGCAGTAGTTAATTTCTGTGTCTCTAGTTTTTTTACTCTACTTCTGGGTTAAAGTCACGAGTTCTAGTTACGTCATTAAAAGTTTATCCTTTTAGAACAATCTCTGTCCATGTGGTATATAGGTTAAGGCAGTTCTGTAAGAATCTATGACAAGAATGAGCCTGTTGGTTCACTGGTTAAGCATCTGTCTGATCCCAAGTTTGAACCCTGTCGTATGCGTTAAGAGAAATTTTTGCTAGTTGTCAAAGGTGCTGGTAGTTAAGACAAGATTATTTAGAATTTGGTTAATGTATTTGTATCACTTCTTCTTCTCTTTTATTTTTTTCCTTCTTTTTCTTTTTTATTTTCTTTTTTGTTTTTTCCTAGAATTCTCCCCATCAAGTGTGTTCTACCTGTACGTATCGAGAATTTGTGGGATCTCTACATTACTGAAAGACTTTGGTGTACGTTCTGTCGGAATCTCTCGATCTTTTTGCAAGTATTTGGTTAGATTTTGTACGGTGTAAAATAGAGAACAGTCGAATTACATTACTTAAACTCTCTGTTAATTAGCCGTATTGTTCCCTTAGGCGGGAGTACAGAGAGAAGCGACCCTTCGCGTGCTGTGCTGACTTAACACAGTTGAATCATTGGTAAGCGTTAGTCATTGAAGTTCCTCATGTTGATTTATTTGACATAGTGGATTGTGTATTAATGTTGTGTTAATTAGTCGATTTATTCGAATGATTGATTGCTGAATGGTTAATTAGGTTCCAGGTAGTCTCATTATTGCCTCCTAATCGAAACAAAACTAGGTGCGTACCGGAAACCTTAAGTTGCAAGTTTTTGATCGTCGAAAATGGTGGCTGTCGACACCACACGTGCATGTAGCAGACCGTGTGAACAATCGTGTAACTCACTGTTTATTGAATTGAGGCCACACGGGCGTGTGTTTAGGCCGTGTGTGGCCATACAAGTGGAAGGTTCACACAGCCAGGGACACGGGCGTGTGTCCAGGCCATGTAACTTACTATTTGTAGTATAAAAATCACACTGCCAGGGACACAGGCGTGTTCCCAGGCCGTGTGGTAGGATATTGGGTCCGTGAACTATCTTTTGGGTCCGAGAACTATCTTTTGGGGCCGAGAATGTTTCTAAACCTTGATATTGGTTTCCTTAATGTATGAATGACTGAATTTGATTATATGAGAATTGTCTGATACACTGAGATTAATCTGTGAACGACATAAGTGAATGTACACTATAATACCACTCTGTTATTGAACTGTATTATTAATTATGTAATGAATTAGAATGACTGAACACATGTTAAGGATAGTCGTATTCTGCATTGGTATGGGGTGAAATGTTGCGAAGGAATAAGAAACATGTTCTAAAAAAGTGGCTACTCCACAATGAGTATAACTCTTCTTCTGGCGTTTGTCGTATATTGAAATAGCAGCTAAGTTGCGTATTTGTCAAAGTGTCAATGAGCACTTCGAGGTGTAGGGTTGATTGGGCATTTAATGTCCTTAATGGTGTGTTGGAAGGACTAAAGATGGTGTGTAGCGGGCAGGAATAGGAATATCGCATTTGAATCTGATCTGTATCGTATTTGAACTGAAATTGCTCATATCTACAAATGTAGCTCACCTATTCTGACTCTGAACTGAAATTACTCCTGAAATGGACTGAATACCTAGATTTGGAATTTCACTATGTATGAGTTCTAATAGAGTGAACTTCTTTTACACACTGAGTTCACAACTCACTCTTTTATTGGTTGGGTTTCAGGTGGTCCCCAGTCTTGATTGAGTCGGTGTCGTGGAAGCTCTTCAACCTTCTATCTTTCTTTAGGCATTATTATTAGGGGTTTATGTCCTATGATGTTATGAATTTATGAAGATTTTATGTCTAAATTTCGTTATGATGTGTGTTACCTAATGAATAGTTCAATTTAACTGCGTTATGATAATATGAATTCTAGTATGGATAGTGTAACTCTCTCTCAGCTTGGTTTGGACGTCTAGGCCGGGTTTGGGGTGTTACAGTTATTAAACCATTGTTCTTTTAAATTTAGTGGACTATGATGATGATGACCATCTAAATTGTTGTAATTAAGATTAATTAAGTAAACTAATTTAATTAACTAATTTAATTAAGTTTAATTAAGAAATAAACTTAGTATAAATAGCAAATAGTGGATGGAAAAATGAAGTTTTTCATCTTCTTCCACCATCCACCATTAAAGAAAAAGGAAGAAAACTTCATCTTTCAACCAGTCAACCATTTTTATTCAAGTAAGGTCCTTAAGCTATTTTTCTTTGATGGTTATGGAATTTGAAACCATGAGATCTTGATTTAGCTAGCCCATGTATTAATTTGTTCAATTGTTAAGTTTTCAACAAGTTTTCATTATAGAGAAATTGATGAATTAGGCTTGAATTTGATAGTTAATGAGCTTAGATAATAATAAGGACTAAATTAAAATGTAAATTGAACTTGTTAGATAACTTTATAATATATGGACTAAATTGAATAAAGTGCAAAATATGTTTGATTGTGTATTTGAATGTTAATTGGATATAAACTAATTTTGAATGTTAATTGGATGTAAACTAATTTTGTTTCTATTATTGAATTATCAGACATAGCCAAAGACAACGCAAGGCCATCATAAGAGAAGGAAAAGTCAAGAGTCATAGATGAGTAGCGAACAATTCCAATTTTTACTTTTATGATTTGAGTTCAATACATGAACATATATACATATGCATATATACATATATGTGATTGTTGCAAACTACCTATTGAGGTTTGTTTATTACTATTGTATGACTCAGTTTATATATCTGTTGGTCTCGAATGCTGAGAATTGGATTAGATTGAATGTAACATAAATGAGCTTGATAAAAACTATGATGTGTTGTTATGATGTGTATTGATTCAATGGTTACCCTACTATCTGTCCCGAGTAGATTCAAGTTAGTTGGCATGCCTTAGGATGGAAATCATCATTGTCGAGCCATCCAAGACGGTAGGATATGTAAATAGTGGAAACCATCGTTGTAGGGCCACGTGAGATGATAAAATGTGTAAATAATTAAAACCACCATTGCCGGGCCATTTGGATGGTAGAATATGCAAATAGTGAAAGCTATCATTGATGGGCCATCCAACATGGTAGAAAATCAAAATAGAGAGAACCATTGTTATTAAACCACCCGAGATGGTAGAATATGAAAACAATGATAGCCACCGTTTTTAGGCCACCTAGGATGGTAGAACATTTGAATTCTAAAATTCATTATTGTCGGGCAACCCAAGATGACATGAGTAAAAATAAGGGCCATCAGATGTTGATAAAAATTGGTATATCATGTATTTATATATATGGAATATGCATATGGTTCGTAGAATTAGGTTGTGCATAATTTTCGCATTTGATACATGAATGATAAATGAAATGTTTGAAAATTGATCATATGTTGATTATATTCTCTTCATGTTAATGCTTATGTTATTGACTTGAATCACGGAAGTATCACTAAGCTTTATCGCTCAACGTATGATTTGTTTATTCCGTGCACAGGTATTAGAATATTTCAAAGTCTCGAGGATTGATCCAACCTCCAAACCATAACTCTCGACTCAACAATGTTCGTACATTTTTTTATGTTTCAATATGGGGTATGTACCCAGGATTGAGTCAATTTTAAGTAGTAAATTGTTAATTTGGTATTTTGGACATAATGGTTGGTTTGACTTATGGTACATGAGTTGTATATAAAATATATATGTAAATATCTTAAGGTTGAAATGTTTAAGTTATGTGAATGAGCATCTATGTTGAGTAGAATTGCAATTTAAGGTTTAAAAACCAAATAAGATTTGCAAATTGGCAAGTTGAACCAAATTATGTAAATTTTTGTAGGGAGTTGCCTTCAATGTCGCAACACCACCCTATGGAAGTTGCGACATTAGGCCTCAGCACCACGACATCAACCTCCTACCTTCGAAGTCGTGACATTGCATAATTGAAGTCGCGAAGTGACCCTTTCATGGTAGCGACGCCAACTTGAGAAAGTTTGAAAGTTTTATATTCATTCCTCAAGTGGCCTCCTGTTATCGAAAGAGCTTTTGTAAGCTCATTTAAACCCTAGAATTGTTTATGTAACATGTCATAAATACATATTGAATATTATATTATGTGTAACTTGTTGAATTGAGATTGTAGTTGCTCCAACAATAAATGTGGCATCCCGTAGCTCAGATCCAACAATCGGGTCAGGCAGAGGGTGTTACACAAGATCCCTTTAAACAAAAACTAAAATAGCTAAATACAATATAATACTAATGACCAAAGTAAAATGGATTGCTGGAAAATAAATCTTCTAGTTCCGATCTGATCCAACTTCCTTGATCCAAGAGATTTGGTATAAGCAATCTGATCTAATGCTTAGGATGTGTTACTCCAAGTGAATTGATCTTCATTGATGGGCATAAAACATTCCACAACGTCAATACAACCCAAAGATATGGTTCAATAAATTGCTAATCTCCAAATATAGCAAGGTGCTGTTTTATCGCAATGGTGAAAGAAGTGGAAACTTCTCTTGGCACATTACAAGTTCAACTATTTCAACACTTACCCAAAACCTATTTTTTTGTATAAAATAACAATTATTATTATGAGGATTTTTGTTTTTTATATAAAATTAAAAAAATACACACATAATAGGATTTGAACTTAAAACAATACGATATTAAATGTCTCACTTTACCATTTCATTTAAAGTTTTATTTATTTATTTATAATTTTTTATAAATATATTTTTATATTAAATTTTTTATGTATATCATGAATGTATCATAATCTAATATAATTCAATGCTTTATTAGATTAAACAATTACCCTCTTTTCAATCGATAATAAATATATATATATATATATATATATATTAATACACGAGTCTAACAGTTTAGAAAATTGCTAGCAGAATGGGCATAGTTGTTCCATTAGGCATGAAAGTTGTCATTGTTGAACCTAAATGAGAATACATTTCTAGCGTCATCAGCACTAATTTTTTCTGCAACTCCTAAGAGTTGTAATTTTTCATAGGATTCATATTGAAAGTGACTCTAATTTCCAGAGTCTCCACGGTCTTTGTTTATTATATCTTTTTCATAGCCAGTAGTATTGAATTACGTAGGTGGCCATTAAATAAAGCCAAAAGACTAGCAGCCCTTCACAACGTAGTAAAAGCCAGGAAGATTTCCTTTGGCTCTATAGTCCATAGAGAAAGAATTCTATTTCAGTGTTTCCCATGTCATTTAAGTCCTTGAAATTTTTAAAAATTTTGCCCACATACAACCCAAGTTACCTAGAAAGAAACTACATAAAATAATCTTAGCAAAGTTTTGTTTCATTCTTAAGACGATTTTTGCAAATAGAAACTGCATAAAAGGATCTTACATGATAAAGTCTGGCAATAAATTTGTTCGGAAAGCATGTGCTGATTTTTCGAATCGTACTATATAAACTCTGTTCAAATAAATTTATCGAGGAATTTAAAGAGAAATCTTCGAAGTGTCATCTACTTAGTAAACTCCTCAACACAGTAAGTATTTTTTTACGGGATTTTGTCTTCCGACTTTAACAAAAGCTTGGGTGCCTAAAGAGGCATCAGGTTCACTAGAGTGGAAGTGCTTGAAGAGGCAGACCGTGCGAGACACACAGTCACTCACCAAGAAAATATCAATTTTTATGCTTAGTGGGGTTCGAATCCATGCTATAAAGCATATAGGTACCTATGGGCAAGAACATTATCACTTAGGTTAGTTAGCTCAAAAATGTTGTAAATGTTGTAGGGCACGGGTTCAAATCCTACCAATTGCAAATGTCAAGATTTCTTTTGGTAGGTGATCGTGCGTGCATGTACAGTCCACCTCTTCAAGCACCTGACAAGATGTGATAAGTGCTAAAAGTAACATATTTTAATCTCATTCTTAATGCATTTTTGGGTAATTATTCAATTTTAATTGTGAATTTTATGCTCCTAATCCTTTAAATTCATGTTTTTATGCTTAATAGAGCACTTGGGATCAAAAGGAGCGAAAACTAGAAAATTGGAGCAAGCTACAGGAGCCACACAAGCTGACCCATTCCACATGGCCGTGTGACCTACACGGGCTACCACATGTCCATGTGGTAAGTCGTGTCAATTTCATGTATTTGCACTCTAAACTACAGAAAATCACTATTTTTAGGTTTTTTGGGGATTCTAAGATGTATATATGACAAAAATAAGAAGATAGGAGGGAGCTGTCATAGAATATTCAAGAAAATAACTTGAAAAACACCATTGCAACCGATTCTAGAGCAGATTTCTGTCAAGATTGAATATTCCTAGTTGATTTCTTAGGAGATTATCATGAGTTTCTTTATTTATTTCGGTTATATTGTATCTTGGATGTTTTGATTTTCAAGCATGAATTAATTTTCTAAATACCTAAGGAGATGAACCTTATGATGGATTTTGTCGTTTGATTTTTATTTTACGCAATAAATACTTAGTTTCATGTTCTCAATTATGTGTGTTTAATTCTTGGTTTGATATTTCTAGATTATTAATCCATGTTTGATATGCTTAAATCAAAGGTTGGATAGACCTTGTTTAAGAGAAGATCTTGCGTAATTGAGTGGAGTTGCATGCAATCCTAGAAATAGGACGACATAAATCTACCGGATTAGAGTCAAATCTAATAGGGGAATCTATAGCACGAGTTAATGCGATAATATGAGTTTTAATTAGAAAGAAATTTCAATTAATCAACCTAGAGTCAATTGCTCTTACTTTCGAAAGAGATATTAGCATAATTTAGGGATTTTTATGAATCAAGTTACTAAGTAAAGAATTTACATAATTTAGATTGATAATGACAGATGAAATCTAGGTGAATTCTTTCCTAGGTATTGTTTCGCTTCTTGGTTGTTAATCGATTATTTTTGTGATTTGTTCTTTGTCATGTTCGTTGGTTAATTAATTTAGTTAATTTTAGTTTTTAATCAATCACTCAAATTATTCGGTTAAATAATAAAAGACAGTAATTATTAGTATTTTTATTCTTCGTGGAAACGATATTTTTGCTCATCGTAATTATACTATTAATTGATAGGTACACCTAAGTCAAAGTTTTAGTTGGTTCTATGGACATCAAGGTGCTCCCACTTTGTAGAACTTGTTTTCTCTTTAGACAACCTTTCAAGGCAACCAAGCTCTTGTCAGAGCTAGAAAACAACCAAAGACAATACCGACCTATTGAAAGATCTACTGACTTTAATACAGATGACACTTCGAAGACTTCTTTCGAAAGAATCGAAAATCCATCAACAAAACTATTAAAAGTAATTGACCAAAATATTCTATTAAAATATTTATTTTCTATACAAATCTAATAAGTTTTTGGTTACCCAAACATTAAAAAGCATAAATTTAACCCTTCGCATTCATAGATTACGTCAATTTGATTTTAATTCTAATAATTTCAAAAAAAATTCAAATATATAAATAGATTCAAAAGAATTTAAATATTCAAAAAATATATATAATGAAAATGCATAAATTTATAAATAAAAAAAACTCAAATAAATCCAATATGAGTAGAATTGTTCAAGGGCCAAGCAACCCGTTCAAATCGACTGAGACTGAGCTTGGACAAGAATTTTCTTTTCTTAGGCAGACTCAACCCGACTCAAATTTGATTCAAACAATTAAAAATATTTTTTTAATTATACATATATATTAATATAAAAATATTTTTTTATTTTTTTATTAATATTGTGAATAGTGAAATGGGCTTATGAGACGAGCTAGGGTAGCCCAAAATGAGCCTAAAGTTAAATTTCTTTTTTTTTTTTTTTTGAAATCAGGTAACAACCTGGCCCATGGACAACTTTAGATATGAGTGCTTCCTCGACTATGGAGTTACAAAAGTCGAGCTCATCACAACCATTTTCATCTTGAATTAGCGATTGCATCCACATTTATTGCAACCCTGATATTAGTA
Source organism: Gossypium australe (assembly GCA_005393395.2). Classification (NCBI taxonomy): domain Eukaryota; kingdom Viridiplantae; phylum Streptophyta; class Magnoliopsida; order Malvales; family Malvaceae; genus Gossypium; species Gossypium australe. The sequence goes on along the minus strand of CM016622.1, from coordinate 88,019,209 downwards.
AATAGGTATTCACTATTGATCAACATTAAATAGGATAAACTACGCCGTTAGTCAACCTAAAATAGAGTTGTTTCTATTTTGGTCACTCAAAATCTTTTTTGTCAAATTTAGTCATTGCCATTAGAAAATTGTCTAAAATGGTCACTCAATCATTTTATCCATAACAAAAGATGATCGTGTTGGAAAAAATTGGATTAGAAAATAATATTTTAAGGCATACTAGAAGATTATTTTTTTTTCCTTAAAACCGAGTCTTATGGTATTTATAGCAATAAATCTTTTAACTAAATTAGTACATGTGCTTTGTACGAGGCGCCTAAATCGTTTCTCGGCTTTCTTCTGAATGGGCTTCTCCGTTATCCTTGAACCTTGAATTGCATTGAGAGTAGACTCAAACAAAACGAACCAAGTGCAAGGAATGAAAATTTTTTTAACTTTCAATGGGAAAGCTAAATCTCTCTGTAGAACTGGAAACTATGAGTTTTAACAAAAAATAGAATTTATTCTAAAATAATTTACTTCTATTTTCTGACAGAATAACGACACATTCAAAAGTTATGTAAATAGGTTAGCTCATAGTTCTTATTTATAGAGAAATGGTACAAGATTCTTATTTGAATAATCTATAATTAAATAATAATATTTTAATAGAAAACAAAGTGTTCCACTAGAGTTACAACACAAAAGGCAACAACATAGCTTAGGGAATACTAAGGTTTGCCGCCCCTCTCAAATAATGGGCCTTTTAGGCCTTTTGTGTATTGAATGCAATTTTATGTGTTATCCGAACTTTTTATCCAACACTTATAATCTATCCAACCCAATAGTTATTTTTTATTTCCCAAAATACTAATTAATTAATTAATTAATTTAACCTAATTAGTTAAATTAATTTTCCCAATTAAATTATTCTTTCAACCCAATACTAATTACATTAAAGTCATTACAACTTTATCGTATTAGAATCTATGAGGAAATAAATTTAATAACCTCATTCAATAAATCTATGATGACTAATTAATTTAATTTCTCACATCAAACTTCAATTATTTAATTACAATCAATTAAATAATAATTCAAAGAAATTAAATTAATTTCTAAGTCATGTTTTGTACTTAGTGAGAAAATACATTCACCGTAAATAGTGATAGATGTGATCCATTTCTCTTGTTGTTTTCATTTATTACACAATATTGGTTCTATATGCAATTTGTTTTGGGTTATCTTGAGCTGATAGAGGGACCGATTGGATATATATAGTTAGGGCTCAAATAATTTATAATTAAGTTTCGGCGCTTCGCCTAGTAATTACAACATTATTTAATCATGGAGTCCTTCCACTATGGTACCATGATTGAACTCTCCCTTATTATATATCATTATGAAATCTACTTATTTAGTGCTCGTCCAATGACCTTATTATAAGTGTGTCACCCTCATAGGATGTCTTCATCTATTAGGGAAAAATTTGTTCTCCCAATATGATCCTATTTTATTCATGGTAATCATTATATCTTCCTTACTAACAAATAGCAATTAAATAATTTATCTCTAAGACAAATGACTCGTGACCATGTTACTTTCTATCTATCATGTAATTCCGATAAGAGGATGTCAATTACCATTTATTGGGCTATTGGTTCCACTATTGCAAGTGAAGTTATGTTATATAGAAGTTGTATACCCTACATACTAGCTTTAAGCTCTATTATCAATTGAACAAAAACTATCAATACATCAAAGTATAAGAGTCAAGCACATATAGTCAATCACTTACTCAAAATTAAGGTAAGTCACATTATGAATATTATAAGTGGATAAATTCATAAACAAATCTCGGATATTCTACTTGAGTCTTGTTCAATATACTATCAGTCCAGTTAGTCACATTCATGGCTTTATCTCCTAGGAGTCATCCATTATGATATCAAAGACAATGTATCTTCCATTTGGACTTGATAGGCAACATATTAATCTTTCAATCGATTTGTTCAATTTCGATTAGACTAAAGATGTGTTTAAGTTATCTATTAATATAAGTTATCTTCTCGTAGTACGACCTAACCACATAATGCTACTTAATATTAGTTAAACATTTAAATAATCAATGAGTCAATATTCATTTTCATTTTGTTTTGTATAAAACAACATTGAATAACCTAAATTGAAAATAAATTCATAGTACTTCCTTTTCAATCTTTCAATGGGTCAAATCCACCCACCACCACTATTGGCAGATATAAGGGGGCAAGTGGGGGCCATTACCCATTAATACTCCCTTTAAAATGAACTTTTATTACATTAAACTTTCTAAAAATTTAAATTTTGCCCCCAAATAAAGTTTAAAATATATATAAATATATGTTTATTTCTTATAAAATAATTTATTTTAAAAACTTCAAGTTTCAAAGGAAGTTACACTAAAATAAATAAATTATCAATTTTTAAATATATATATATATAACAACTAAACTAAAAAGAAAAACTTCTACCCATAAAATTGAAAAAGAAAATAGCCTAGAACAAACTAAAAAAAAGAAGAAGAAGAAGAAGAGTAGTGGGAGAAAGTAATTAACAAATTATAAGATAAAGGAAATATTATCACCAAAGAAGAAGAACAAGAAAAATATTCAAGGTATTTTTTAAATATTTTGACTTACTTTCTTAATTTCTTTTATAGTCCTATACTTCTATATTATCTATAAGTACCCAAAAAAAGAATTCCCAAATTTTAGGGTTTAAGGTTTATAATTTTATTAAAATTTTATATATGAACATGTAAATCTAAGAGTATTTCTTAATTATTTTACTAGATATATATATATATATATAGCATTTGATATTTTATTAATTAAATAATCATTATTTTCACTAAAGATGCAAATTTAGCTATATAATTTTTAATTAATATAAATTTTAATTATTATATTTATTATATCAATTTTCATCGATTTGAATCATAAAAAAATACATCAATAATATGCTAATATAATTTACCCTATTTCTGGATTGGTCGTATCTTCGAAAAATCCAACCTAGATATATCCTCAGCATTCAGTCCGCTCACGTTCACCACTTTGTGATCGCGGTCCGAACCTTAGGGTACACCATCTTCCAGCAAAACATTGTTCTCAGAACAAACGCCAAGAATGCACCCATTAGCTCTTCATCTCCGCTGTTCTCTCCTTTCCACCAAAGAATGGATGAATGCAAATAAGTCCCATCACCTTCAATGTTTCAAACCCAACTCTGCAAGCCTAGACTGCTAGGTGGTGAGCGATGTTGCTGCCTACGCTATCTCCGGCTAGGAAACACTAAGATAAGTAGGCATTTTATAGTAAGACTGTGGCAAAGTTTTCGTTTAAGAACGTCGAATTCATCGTTCTTAACTTCTATTTGAGGCAGTCATGAAGAAGAGCCATATAGTAACTTCATCCATGTGGGAGTTGATTATCACAATAATGGCATCAAAGGCATTACTTCCCCACTCCCCCATTCCAGCTGCAACTGCATTAATGGAGTAAAAAAGACACATACCTAGCTACAAAACTCAATAATGATTTGTTTCCAGAACTTAACAAACCATGAAATCAACATGATACTTCAAACAATAGAATTAACTATATTCTCGAATTTCATATCTAACATTGCAAAAGCAAAAGAACCAGAAACTTCATTTGGAACCCCACAATTCAATAAGCAAATATTATTCTAACTAGGTGTGTCAAAATAGAATGAAGATGATGGGTTGGCTTACCTTTCATTTCTCCCTTGGGATTGACAAAAACACCAACATTATCTGTAAACATATAGATAACCCAAACTAAGTTTCACAATGAAACACAAATATTAGTTTTAACATGGTAACAACTAAATCAAATATACCAGCAGACAAGTAACACAATGCGATAGATAAAGAACGACATCATGCTCTTTAAAACTGGTGATTTTCCTTTACTCTATGCTTCCCATTAAAGAGCAACCAAAAAATCAAAATCTGGTACCCCATTATCAAAAGAAGCAACTGCAGACATAAAGATGGGGAAACAAAGGAATTGTTTTTCACATTCGAAGTACATGCAGACGTCGTCCTTTCTACGCCAAGGTTTACACTGTCAAACGATGACGGCGGGCAACACCTTCTTCCTCAAATCAGGCTTTCCTTTTTTGACGGTGGCCATGACCATGTCACGACGCAAGCCACTGGGAGAGTGTTGAGACACCCATTGATTCCTTTGACTGAAATTATGTAGAGATTCTTAGCTCCCGTTTTGTTCATGCAATTCACCGTAGCCACCATCCCGCGACACTCTGAACTTGTTCCCTGCAGTACCTCCCCTTCTTGTTGCAAATTAAAAGGGAAAGAAGAAATCATTTCTATCATTTGTGTTTTTGTTTGGAGTAAATATATGTAAACACAACGAAGAAGCGATGGAGTTGGTGGGCTTGGAATTAGTAGGGGATTGGGAGTCGAGTAAGCGGAGGAGGAAACGGTTGATAGTGCCATCGAAGTGGCACGAGGTGTCAGTAACGATAGAGATTAGCGAGATGAAGACCTTGCTTTCAAGGGAAGGAGGGCATGGTACGTTGGGAAGCCATGCTTCTGGTCTTTGAATAATGGTTTACTTAAACTAGGATTGATCACATTACATGCCCAATCATCTTTCCGATTAAATAGGAATGACAATATTTTAAGAGGATTAACGAGGTAGTTTATTATAAAAAAAAAATTTTGGGATAGGAGACTCACCCATATTCTCTCAATATTATAAGGTTTTCGTGTTGCTCCATTCTTTTTCTGGTTGAATCTCCGATGCCAATAAAGGTAGTCTCATTTTCATGTTTTTGGGTTTTTGTGTCTTTCTAAATTTGATGGTTGTATTTGATTGAAACCTTAACCCCTGCTCATTTTGGGAACCGAAAGAAATTAGATGTTGAATAGTAAAGTGATATTTGTAACTTTAGAAAATAACTCAACATTCATCAGTTTTAGGATTAACGTTAGGGTTTGTGCTTTTGGTGTAATTATTCCATCATTATTTAATTGTAAATTTCATATGATTGAATAAATAAATTTTTTAATATGAATAATTTAATTTTTCATATGATTGTCTTTAATGATTTTTTCACTTAAAGTAAAATGTATAAATAAATATTAATTTTTTGATTGCTTAAGCTTTAACTAATATTAAGTTACATTCTGTGGTCATATTGTAATGCAAGAGGATACAAGTATGACTGTTTGGACTGACAGTACATCAAACAACACCTTAATCATGGTCTTTTAGTGGAATCACATAATTAAATAATGTTGTAATTAATAGATGAAGAGTCGAAGCCTAATCACAAATTATTTAAGCCCTAATTATATATGTCTAATGGGTGTTTTCACAAGCTCAATATAACCTTGATGGTTTGCATTAAACAATGTAAAAAAAATGTGAAACCACGAACTACAGAAATAGATCGCATGTATCGCTATCCACAATGAATGCATTTTGTCGATATGAACAAGAGATGACTCAAAAATTAGTTAATTTCTTCAAATTGTTATTTAATTAATTTGTAATTAAATTATTTGAGTTTTAAGTGGAAATGAAATTAATTAAGTCATAATAGTTTCATAAGAGCAAGTTAATCAAATTAACTTGCTCACAGATTTTAGTATGGTAAAGTTGCCATGACTTTAACGGAATTAAAATTAATTGGGTTGGTTTAGGATATAATTTAATTAGTTTAATTAATTTATTTATTTATTTATTTATTTATTTATTTATTTTTGGGTTTAGGAAATATATTCATTGGGTTAGACAAATTATATGAGTTAGTTTAAAGACCATATAACACATATAATTAACCTGATGCATGACGAGGCCTAATAGCCCCGATTTAGAAGGAAGGGGAGGCAAACCCTAGTCCCAAAAGAGTGTTGCTGCTACCCCTAAGGGTGTGCATTTGATTGGTTCGGGTTTTTTATACCAAAAACCAAATAAATCAAATTATCCATGTAAACCGAATAAATCAAACCGACCTAAGGAGCAAAACCAAATAAAATGAACCGAAAATTTTTGGTTCAGTTCGGCTTTTTGGATTTTAGATTTTTTTTAGTTGGAAAAAGAAATTTTAATTTACTTATAATTTTATTTCATTCATTTTTTTCATATAATTCGTAACTCCCAAAAAATTTAAATGTCTACCTGTTGAATTCTGTTGTAATTAGATCTTTGTTTTTGTGGCTATGTATTACTGTTTATGTGTTTGGGGTCAGGGGTTTAAGTCACATCTTTGGAAAATTTTGTTATTTTATTCTAAGTTAATCTCTATCCTTGAACTATCGACATAAGTTTAATTCTATATGAATTGGTGTCAAGAATGAGCCTGTTGGTTCACTGGTTAAGCTTCTGTATTCTACTTGATCCTGTATTTGAGTCTCGGTGTATGCGTTAAGAAATATTTTTGCTAAATGTTAGAAATCTTATCAGTAGTTAAAATAGAATTTAACGTTTCCCTCTCTCTTTTCCCTTTTCCATTCTCCTTCCTTTCTTTTCTTTCCTTCCCTTTTTCGTTCTTATTTTCTTCTCTTTTTTCTTTTTGATACGTTTGTAAAGTGGCTACCAGGACTAATTGAGTATCTTACGTTGTTCGTTGCGTCATTGAAAGATCTCTGTGTAAGTTCTATCATAAATTCTTTTTGTTCTGCAAGTTTTTGGTTGTTGTTTTTCCTTGGTTGAAATTGTTTTGCTACTCAAATTCTCTATTTTAAGAGTATGTTTGAGTCCCTTTTTAGGCAAGGATCTTGCGGGAACCATTTCACCAACATGTTAGTTCCCTTTTCGCGATTGCATGCAAGGTGAGTGTTGAAATCCGAGTGGGCAGGTCGTGTCGAAGTTTTTCGACATAAGATTTAGTTTTGTACGTTAATTTTTGTGTTCATTGAGAATAGTTGTTGAATTGGTTATTAGATGGTCATTCTAGGGTTCGGGGTTCCTCTACGTTACTACTACGTCAAAAACTACATCAGGTGCATGCTAAAAACCCGAGTCTTTACGAAATTCAGACTTCAGAAACCATGACTGTCGACGCCATATGACCGTATGCCAGGTCGTTTACATCATACGGCCGTGTGTTAAGTCATGTGGCAGGCCGTGTGACTCATTGTTTGCCATTAAGGACCACACAGACCAAAGGCATGGGTGTGTGTCCAGGCCGTGTGACTTACTGTTTGTTATTAAGGACCACACAGGCTAAAGACACGAGCGTGTGTCCAGGTCATGTGACTCATTTTTTGCGATTCAAGACTACACAGACATACGATACGGGCGTGTGTCAGGCAGTGTAGAACCATACAAACCAGTCATTTAGGCTGTGTAAACTCACACGAGCGTGTGGGTCAGAAGTGAGATTTATCCTTGGGCCATAAGCTTCGTCTTATGCGAGTATAGGCCTCTGTAGTGTACATATTTGCTATCTAATGATCTGAGGTTGAATAATTGACTATCTAAATGTTTATTTATTGGGATGACTGTTGATGATATTGATTTGTACTACCTGACTATGAACTGTATCTACATAACTTTGTATACGTTCTTGATATCTGACATTTGTAATATACATTTACATTGGGTGGGAATTGTGTAAATGAGGAAGTGATATGTTCTAGTTCAGTGGCTAAGCCACAATTTATATGTGAATCTAGCGTCTTATCACAATTTGATCTGGCAGCTAGTCTACAATCATGTTGAACATGTCGGACCAACACTATGTGGTGTGTAAGGCTGGATGAGTATTTAATTTCTCTTAACAGTGTGTTGGGTTGGTCAGATATCGTATGTAGCGGATGGGGGTAGGAAAAACTGCATCTGTTTCTGATATGTTCTGTATTTGAACTTGAACTGTTCTAATATTCCTTTGATTGGTTAAGACTGTACTGGATATCCTCTGATTCTGATATGAACACGAGTTTAGGGATGTACTATTATATTTATGCTTCTAATTGAATTTATATTAGTTACACACTGAGTTATCAACTTATTTTGTCTGTTGATGGAATTATAGGTAACTCACATTCTTGACCATGTCGGCGTAATGGAAACTCAATCATTTTGCTTTATCACTTTTTATGTTACCTGTAATTTTAGTATTTTATTTGCAATAGGACTTTCTAAGATTGTTGAATTATCGATTGGGTTTTTAGGAATGTTATAACCTGTTAGACGTTTTTTTTACTGTGTTTATAAAAGCTGGTTTTTCTAAAAACGTTAATGTAACTCTTCAAATTTGGTCTTAACCTCTAGGCCGAATTTAGGGTGTTACATAATTGTCTTCTTTCTGCTATTTAGTATAACATAATACTTTTAATTTTATTTCAATTTTATTATAAAAATATTAAAAATTAAATCAAAAAATTTTTAAGAACTTAAAAAAAATTATTTTCTTACATGATCAACATACCATTTTCATGTCTTCTATTCTTGTTGACGGGTATATATCAATTTGATTTTTTATATATTAAATGCTAAAAATTAAAATGAATATCATAAAAAATTAAATTATCAATTTTGGTTTTAAATATTAATGGGTATTGAGTTTTAAATTTTAATGGATTCGGCTTTTTAAAATATTGATTTTAATGATTATTTGGGTTTAAGGTTTAAATTTGGGTTTGGGTATGTAAATATGTTATGAGCTTATTGCCCTATGAGTTATGACTTTAATCGATTTATTCGGTTTAAAATGTCAAAATCGAAAATCAACTAATTAAACCAAATAAACCAAGCATAAAAGCTAATTAAATCGAAAAACAATATGAACCAAAAAAATTCAGTTTTTCGGTTCATTTCACTTCGATTTTTTCGATTTAAATTTTTTTCACACCCCTAACTACCCCTCCTTGTGGGAGTCGTGTTTCCTCTTGAAATATTACAATTCAATTAAATTTTGTTCTAAAACCCTTGTTATTTTCTCTATAAATAGAGACTAATGATTAGTCAAATAAACACTTATTAAATAAAACCCACTAGATTAAATTCTATTTTTCTTGAGTACTTGTTATTAAAATTTGTGAGATTATAATTGCATACTCATTCCCAATTATAATTCCAATTGAATATATTAGTTTTAGATTTTTCCCTAGAGAAAGTCAACTTTCCCTATTAGAAAGTCTAGTTTTTCATCCTATATTCGGTTCTTAAATAAAACTCATTATCTAAAGATTCGAGTGTTCAAGAATAAAAGGAAAAAAGTTTAAATACTAAATTCAAATTTTGACAAATCTCCTTAATTCAGAAAACACAAATATTCAATTTGGTGAAATTTAAAACTATAAATATCATCAATTTTATGAAAAACTTTAAATTCTATAGTGCATAACTTATTTTTCTAACAAATTGTGATATCTAACCGCATTATCTCATTGGGTCAACCAATTTAACCAAAAAGAGGTTTGACCATAAAAATGGTCACCAACTAAATGTTGTCATTCTTTTCGTACGTAAGTAGCCACCCAATCACATCAAATTCACATGAAACTCTTATGAAACTCTTATAAAAGGAAAAGAATTGTACGAAACAGTAATAATATATCATCTGTATCTTTTTTTTAACATGTTTATGTCATATCAATATTTTTATACTAAATTTTAATATTTTCATTCTAAAAAAAATTAAACTCAAATTAAAATCTTAAAATTTAAAATAAAAATACTAATATAACATAAAACTATTAGAAAAATATAATATTTTTATTTCATACAATTTTTTCATTTTAAAAATCTCTTATTACCGTATCGCTGACTCAAGTCACATCTCCAATCGCTTTATCTGATAAGCCATTGGTCATTAATGGCGGCCTACATAAAGACAAACACTTTATATGACAAACAAAATATTGAAGGAACAGACCTGTGAACTACTCTGGAAATTGTTTGGAAACTTTCAGCATGAATCATATAGGAAATTATACCTTAAGCACCAAGTCATTGGTAGTCCTTTATTCCAATATATATAGAGCAGTTATCAAAGTTCAAAAACACTTCCAAGTAACTTTAAAGAGTTACAGAAAAAATGGCGATGGTGGGAGAAATGTGGTCTCATTTAGGCTCTACAATGGCAACATTGATGCTTGTTTATACCGTTTTTAAACAGTTCTTCCCTCGCCATCTTCAAGTCTCTTTCGAAAAGTATTTCAATAGAATTGTGAGATATGCATATCCTTATGTCGAAATTACTTTTGATGAGTTCACTGGCGAACGCATGAAGCGCAGCGAAGCCTATTCCAGAATCAAAAGTTACCTCAGCGACAAGTCAACGGCATTGGCCAAGCGTCTCAAGGCCGATGTTGTGAAAGATAGCCAATCCGCAGTCCTTAGCATGGATTATAATGAAGAAATTACTGAAGAATTTCAAGGGGTTAAAATTTGGTGGTCTGCAAAGGGAACTCTTTCAAAAACACCACGGATTGCAATCTACCCTGTTGACGATGAAAAGAAATCTTACAAGCTTACAGTTCATAAACGCCATAGAGAATTGATCACTCAATCTTATATTAGCCATGTTATGAAGGAAGGCAGGGAAATCGAAACGAGAAACCGGCAACGGAAGCTTTATTCGAATAATCCGAGCCAGAACTGGGACAGATACCGAAGCAACAAGTGGAGCAACGTCCTGTTCGAACATCCTGCGACGTTTGATACATTGGCTATGGATGCGAAATTGAAAGAGGAAATCAAGAACGATTTGATCAAGTTCAGCAAAGGGAAAGATTACTATGCCAGAATTGGGAAAGCTTGGAAACGTGGATATCTCCTTTATGGTCCTCCGGGAACTGGGAAATCATCGATGATTGCGGCAATGGCAAACCTATTGAACTACGATGTTTATGATCTCGAACTCACTGCAGTGAAGGAAAACACGGAGTTGAGAAGGCTTTTGCTTGATACGTCAAGCAAATCGATTATCGTGATCGAGGATATTGATTGCTCTATCGATCTCACAGGCCAAAGGGAGAAGAAGACGGAGAAAGATGGAAACAAAGACGAGCCCTCGGATCCGGTCACCAAAAGGGTGAAAAAAGAAGAGGAAAAGAATAGTAAGGTTACATTATCGGGACTTTTGAATTGTATAGATGGACTTTGGTCGTCTTGTGGGGGTGAAAGAATCATTGTTTTTACAACAAACTATGTTGAGAAGCTTGATCCGGCATTGATAAGGAGGGGGAGAATGGATAAACACATTGAACTGTCTTATTGTTGCTTTGATGCATTCAAGGTATTTGCGAAGAATTATTTGGAGGTTGATTCTCATTCATTGTTCGGAGAAATCGAATCATTGTTGGGGGAAACAAATATGACACCAGCTGATGTTGCGGAGAATTTGATGCCGAAATCAGATTATGACGATGTGGAAACTTGTTTGAAGAGATTGGTGGAAGCACTTAAAGATACTAAGGAGGAAGCAAAGAAGAAGGTTGAGGATGAAGCTCGTTTAATGGCGGAGAAAGAAGAAGAAGAAAAACAGAGGCAGAAACCTGAGAAAGAAGAAAAGGAGCAAAGCGGTAAAGATGTGAAAGCAGAAGAGAATGGTGTGGCAAAGGTGGGTGAAGAAGTGAAAGAAACTGGGGTCACCCGTTAGTATATGAATTTGATCATTGTAATTAATTGGTCTTATTGCTTTTTGGACTTGTCTAAAATAAAAATTTAGTATAAATTTAAATTTAAATTAAAAATATGAGTAAACTTTTGCAAAATATAAAATCTTTTTAAAGTAAATAAAAAAGATTTCCTTTTAAAGAAACGTGGAATGATGGAAACTACATGTTTTTTTGTGATAAGGAGTTGGGCATTTGTCGATTTCCTAGACATATTTCAACTTGGATGACGTGCATGCCCGTATTGTAACGTGTGGTGGTCTTTGCCTTGGTCTCAACACTGATTAGAGAGATAGTATGGGGCTTGTACCACATGTATGGTGTGAAGAAAGTTTCAGGAGTAGATGTAGCTGACCATTACGCCTCGACTTTGTTCCTTATGGAGTTCTTTTTAATATTTTTCATTTCTCGTACAGACTATTCAAGGAAAAAAGTTTTCTTGAATCAATAATAGTGTTTAGCTCTAAATTTTGCTAATAAGGAAAACATATAAATGTTTACTATATAGATTTCTTCATTAAATGTGTCAACCTAACATTTTCATGTTGGTATGATTTTCCCTTGATTAGAAGATGTTATAAAATATGACATCCATCATTTAAGGAGTTTCTTGCATTTATACGAGGATACATGGGGTTTTATGCTAAAAATATTGTGCATTTAGATCCCAAGGTTGTTCATGATATCTATAAACTTATGGAACTATCTTTGGAACATTATGAGGTGAGCATGATACCAAAGATTGTTGATAGCAATCAGAATCATGGAATTAATTAGGTACGTGTAAAAAAAAAATTATGATATTTGTAATTGTTGTCAATCAAGTATAATTAGTTATCATGATCAAAGACTTATCGATCTAATTGACATATTGTTGACATATTGGTGGAACTTAGGCTTACAGTATTGGTGGAGATGGAATTGAGAGAGTTGCATATGTTGTATTGAGGTGATTCTTTAATAGAATATACAAACAATGATTTGCCATGCAACTTTGTACATACTAAAAAGAAATTTATTTTGTACTTTGAAGGAAATTAGATGTTTCGTGGGTTTTTCGTAAATGACGATTTGATTTTTATGTTCCTATGATACCTTAGCTATTATATTATAAGATGCTAAGATGATGTCTCTGTATTTGGCATCTCTTGTAATTGTTGATTATTTCTAATTCACTTGAGTCTACTAATAAAATCAATTTTACTAAAAAAAAAATAAAATAAAAAGAGTACTCTATTCTTATTTGGTATTTTAATTGACTCTTCAAATTATTAAATGGTGAACTCATGCTTGCCACTTACATTCCTTGAAACTATAATTGCATTGCCATAAAATTGTAATTGCATTGACTTAATCAGCTAATTGCATTACCAAAAATAATACCAAAATTGATAATCAACCAATGGTTGTTATAGTGATTATACCAACATGATAGTCAACTAATGTGCATGTATCATATTGTCAACCATTGTCATGATAATAAAAAGTTCATATACCATAAACCATATTATCAACTAATTTGGTGCAAACAAAAAAAAAAATTATAATGTCAGTTCCTATACCATAAACCATATTATCAGCCAATGTGGTGTAAACAAAAAAAAAAAAAAAACATCATGTAAATTATAGTCATCATAGAAAAAAGTTCCCATGAAAAAATATGAAATATGAAATGCCATCTAAAAGAAGTGTCACTTCTTCTGCTTCTGTGTAATAGATTATTGGGTGCTAATGGGGTCTTTAATTTGCTTGTGTTTATTGTTTGGGGAGTTAGTCTTCACTGAACAGCCCATAAGAGATGTCCTATCGGATTCAATTGTCTTTGATCTTAAATCGGACTAAAAAATGTACTATTTCAATTAGTTATTGAAAATGACTAAAGAAGTTAAAAATTTGGTAGTTGAACTTACATAAAAGGTTTGCTATCCAATTTCCATATATGTGTAAACACTGACAAATGCCAAAAGTAACATATTTTAGCCTCAATCTTAATGCGTTTTTGGATGATTATTTGATTTAAAATGGTGAAGTTTATGCTCATAATCCTTTAAATTTGTGCTTCTATACTTAGGAGAGCATTTGGGAGCAAAACGAGTGAAAATTGTAGCTAGTTTTAGGAGCCACATGGGCTGGGCCATTCCACACTGACTGGACACACGGCCGTGTGAGCCACACGAACTACCATACAGCCATGTGCAAAATCGTGTCACAATCACAAATTGCACTCCAAACACGTGGAAAAACGTAATTTTTAGGTCTTTCGAGCATTCTAAGACCTATATATGACAAAGATAAGAATATGGGAGCAAGCCATCATAGAATACTCAAAAAAACATGTAACAGCCCGATTTTGGGGCTAGTCGGAACAGTGGTTCGGGACCACTAATCCGAGGTTGAGGAAAATTATTTTGGTATTATTTTATGTGTTATGGCATTAATATATGGCTATATGAAAATTTTGGTGCTTTAGTTTTAGCAATTGGATGTTTAATTGTGAAAAAGGACTAAATCCCATAAAGTACGAAAGTTTTATTTTTCAAGGTAGAAGTGTCTAATAGCCATAGAATATTAAATTGGAGGTCCTTAATGTGCAATTAGGCCAATTGGGGTGTGTTGGCCGGCCATAGAGACTAGGGAGACAAGTGCATTAAATTTTGGTCAAATTTGGTGATATTAGGTGATAAGAATGAATAAAATAAGATTAGTAAAGGGAAAGCTATCATCTTTTTCATTTCTCTTCCTCTCCTACTGAAATTTACAGCAAGAAACAAGGGTTTTGAAGCTCAAAATTTCAGCCAACATATTCTCTAACAAGTAAGTGATTTTAGAGGTCTTTCTTGACGATTTTTGTCTCTAGCTAATGAAGGGACTAAATTGCAATATGGTTGAAAGTTTAGGGAATTGCCATGAGAGAGTTTATGTTGTTAGCTGAGTTTTTATGGAAGAAAATGGATGTTAGTGAGATGAGAAACAACTTTTGTGAAAGGTGTTAGCATAAAAACACCTAAATAGGACTTGAATGCAAAGATTAAAAAATGTGTAATAAATGAATGAAATAGTTAGAGTTGTGAGTAGTTGTAAGAGGAATAAATGTTCAGCTAGGCTTGTTTAATGAGAAAATGTGTTGAAAAAAAAAAAGATTTACGAGCCTAGGGGCAAAATCATAATTTTGCCATAGTACGAGGGCAAAATGGTCATTTTTGCCTAAGTAGAGATTATGATGTGTTATGATCATAAAATGATTGAATGAGTAATTTTTTGTTATTATAGACCAAGAATAGCGCGGAGTCCACCTTGATCGAGGAAAAGGCAAGGTTACAGAATAGACCGTTGATCAATACGTTTTGCACCGAGGTAAGTTTATGTGTAAACAATGCATCTTAAATACACTTGTTGTTACTTATTGGTGGATTTGTATGATTGAAAACAATTATGATTCAAGTGGATTGAATTCGGTAGATAATGAATAATTCTTGTATGAACATTGAAATAGACACGTAAATGTGGAATAATGTCTGTAATAATTATTGGTGGGCTGTGTGCGATACCACCTTCATTGTACTTGTAGGTGGGCTATGTACGATACCGCCTTATTACTTCATTACGATGGGTTGTTTGCGATACCATCGTCTATAATATCATTTGGTAGGCTATGTACGATACTACCGTAATTATCCCTGTTGGTGGGCTATGTGCGATACCACCCTATTAAACACTGATGGTGGGCTAAGTGCGAAACCACCGAGTGATTGGTATTATTATGATGTGTTGTTTCATGTGATTATGTGGTGATAAGTGCAGGGTTGTATGTTAATGAATGTGAGCATTATGCTCATGACATGGTTGGAATGTGGTACGAGGTGAAACGAGTAAGCATGACTATGAAATGTTAATTGCCCTTGCTTAGTTTGTAATGCTAAATGTTGAATATCATATGTTATGATGTCATTTGTTTATATGTAAACTTACTAAGCGTGAAGCTTACTCCCTTTAGTTTCCCTTGTTTTATAGTGTCAAAGAGCCGGGTTGAGATACGAAGATAATTGGAAGATCACCCATACTATCAGCTCATCTCGGTATATTTAGACTTAGTGTTTTGAGTATGGCATGTATAGGGCTAAACTAGGCAAATTGTTTTGTTATTTTGGCCAAGAATATATTGGCTCTCTTAAGGATGAATTCTTTAGCAAATGGCCATAGTTAATGGCTCAATACTATTAATCAATGAAAAGATGAGATTATTCATGATTGTGTATGGTATATGATTGGGTTGTTTGGTTACGAGTTAGGCTTGAGTGATTTAGGGTGATGAAAGAGCTTGGTAAATAGCCATGTTCTTGTCCACAATGGTAGGCACACGGGCGTGTGTCTAGGCTGTGTGTGACACACAGTCAATTACATGGGTGTGTGACCAGGCCGTGTGTCCCTTACATGCTAGTTTTGCAAGTCAGTAAGCTTTGTAGTAAACACACGGGTAGAGACACGGCCGTGTGTCTCATCCTTGTGGGAGGCACGGCCAAAGACATGGGTGTGTGCCCAGGCCATGTGAAATCTGCACCTTGAAGTTGAAATTTAATTCGACACACAGTCTAAGGACACGGGCGTGTGCCTTGGCCGTGTGACCATAGTGAGCTGATGACGTCATAAACAGAATACCAAGGTTTTGGCACATGGGCTGAGACACAGGCGTGTCAAGGCCGTGTTAGGGACACGGGCCTGGGACATAGCGTGTGTCCGACCGTGTGAAATAAGTCAATGTCGACCACGGGTGAGGGACATGGGCGTGTGTGACCACACGACCTGCCCACACGGGCGTGTGGCCCCTGTTTAGGTAAAACTTTTCTAAGTGTGTAAAAGTTTCCGATTTATTTTCAAAACCTTCCGGAAGTATGTATGTCGTAACCATTTTTTGTAAAATGGAAATCGACTTGGTTTTGAAAGCGAAAATGAAACGGGAGTCGCCACCGATCTTTATTTGGTGTGATCGAATCACCTTTGTTTTAATAAAATGTTTTAGTTTACTAAAACAGTGTTTTTTGGTCTACGAAATTTGAGAAAATGGGTTCGGGAGTCGGTTACGTGCGAGGAAGGATTAGCACCCTCGTCACTCCCAAAATTGGTACCAAATCGATTAATTAGTGTCTTAATGTCAAAAATTGAAAACTAAGAGCGAATTTAAAAAATATGATCATTTATTACTAATGTTGATTTTAAAACGTTTGAATGAATCGGAATAATCATCAAAGGCCATCTCATCTAAAAAAAAACGAACTGCCACATCCAGTAAGTTAGGACACAACACCCCGAATTTTCAAGAATAAGCTAGGGCACAATTCGAAATATTGTCATTTTAGAAATTCTTATCTCGAGGTAATGAGATGTCACACCCAGTAAGTTAGGGCACAACATTTTGTACTCTCGAGAATAAGCCTTTAATTTTAAATCATTTTAGAAATTCTTATCTCGAGGCAACGTGATGTCACACCCAGTAAGTTAGGGCACAACACTTCATTCCCTCGAGAATAAGCTTTTTATTTTAAACTCGTATTTTTTAAAAATATTCCGTTATTTAGGCTAAACGAGAAAAATCGAAACTCAGTAAGTTAGGGCACAATTTTCTCGAGTTTCCGAAATACGATATGTTACCTTATTTTGAAAATTTTCTTTTAAAGTAATGGCGGAAGTAATATTTAAATAACATGCATCATTTGTTTGAAGTAAGATGACAACTTGTATCAAATAAATACCTCGGGACATGCGTAATGTGATGCCCTAATACGAAAACAATAATGATCAAGGGACAATAATACATGAATAAGATAATACATGAATGAACAACAATGATATAGAAATACGAGTGAGCAAATTATTATACACATACGAATGACATCCACATGACCTGCACTATTTAAATATCAACAACAATAATCAAAAGACAAATAAATTAAACAATATATATAGTGATTTGCAATAGGTAAAAGAGCAAATTAAAATAAATAAAATGTAAAGCAACTTTAAAATGATAATAAATGAATTTGAAATAAATAATGTGAAAAAAAAGAAATTCAACATCAACAATATACGAAACAATTTAAAAATAGATTCTATGTATGAAAAATTTTAAAATAAGTAATATGGGTGAAAGTTTGAAATAAATAATATTCGAGTAAAAAAATTTAAAATAAATAACATGTAGAATAATTTAAGATAAATAATATATAAATCAATTTAAAATAAATATTATGTGAAAAGAAAGTTAAAATAAGTAGTATGCAAAACATCTAAAAAATAAATGGTATATAAAATAATAGATAATACATATGAGAATTTGAAATTGATAATTTATGGAAAAAAAATTTTAGAAGTAAATAATAAAACAATTGAAAATGAATGATACATAACACAAGTTTAAAATAACTAATATATAAAGCAATTTAAAGTATGTAGTATATGAAATAATTTGAAATAATATATCTAAAACAATTTACGACAGTTTAATATATAAAATTTAAAATAAATAAATAGTTTAAAATAAATAAATATGAATAAGGGCTTGATTGTAAGTAAAATGAAATTTTGAGGTCCAAATTCGAATAAAATAAACGTAAGTATATAAAAAGGATTAAGTTGAAATCTAAATAAAATTCAAGGGGAAAATTTGAAATAAAATAAAGAGGGGAGGACCTATTTGAAATGCGCGAAAAGGCAGAAGGCCTAAATCGGGAAATAACCCCCTCTTTCAAAACGCGCTACATAGGTGGGGACCATATTGCAAACCAGATAAACTTCCAAGGAAAATTTTAAAGAAACTGAAAACCTGATTGCAAGTATATAAAAGGGCGGAGGGACCAATAGGGAAATAAACCCCTAAGGTCAAAACGCGCTGATCCTCAATTCGGAACGGGTCAAATTCGGGTCGGGTCACCGTAAACGGCGCCGTTTTGGCGTTGGTGACCCTAATGCGAAACGACGTCGCTTCGTCCTTCTTTTATAAACCTAAAATTTTCCTTTTTTTGTTCACTCTTCTAATGCTTCAGAAAAAAACAAAGTCCCCCCTCTCATTCTCTCAAAAGAAACCGCAAAGGCAGGGAACTCCCTTCCTCCCCCTTTCGCCCGACGTTTGGGCTCCGGTAAGCTTCTTCTCTTTGTTTTTTTTTTTGTTATTGTTTGTAAGAAATTTTCAACTAAATAAATCGAAATAAAAAGAAACGAGAATAGCAGTAAATAATAATAAGCAAAAATGAATTTTAACCTTTAATTTTTTGGTTTCTTTTTGACTTCTTAGTGTTCGTAAAAAAAAAGGGGGGAACCCATTACAAGGGTTTGTTTCATTCTTATAACCGATTAATAGATTCGGTTTTTGTTTATTTTGCTTTGTTTTCTCTGTCGTTCTTTGTCCTTTACTCTTGTTCTCTGGTTGTTTGCAAGTACCGAGTGAAGGCATACGAGGCGTGGAGATGTCAGAGGCGTGTGGGTGTTGACCGAGGCGGAGGTGCTGGTGGTTGGTGTTGACCGAGGTATGGGGAAGGGCGCTGGTGGAGTGTCCAGTGGCAGATACGGCTAGGATTTCATGCTGTTGTTTCTTTTTTTTTTAAATAATGGGCTGCTATGGATTGGGCTAGAACTGGGTTTGGGTTTAGTGGGTTGGCTTAATGGTTTCCGGGTTTGTAATTGGGTTGTGATGGACTGTTATTGGACTCTTTTTTTTTTTTGGTTTTATTATTTGATGGGCCTGGACAAATTTGGGCCTATACAGCTACCCCTTTTTGCTCGTTGTCGTGTAACGGGAACAGAGCAAAGACATAAGGAAGGCCCAAATTTGTCGAGACCCACTGAGTCTTGACTTCTTAGTGCTCTTTTTCCTCTGGTAGCCTCGTTTTGACCCACTGCAACTTCAGGGATAAGGTTTGTTTTGATTTGCTCTACTGCAACTTTAGAGAGATAAGACTTGTATCTTCAACCTGCTCCACTACAACTTCAGGGAGATGAGTTTTGTTTTGATCTGCTCTACTGCAACTGCTCCACTGCAACTTCAGGGAGATGAGGTTTGTTTTGACCTGCTCTACTTCAACTTCATAGAGATAATATCTGTAATTTAGCTTCGATCTGTTCCACTGCAACTTCAGGGAAATAAGATCCGCTATCTTTAGTCTGCTCCACTGCAACTTCATGGAGATAAGACTTGTATCTTCAACCTGCTCCATTGCAACTTCAGGGAGATGAGGTTTGTTTTGATCTACTCTACTGCAACTTCAGAGAGATAAGAACTGTGATTTAGCTTCGATCTGTTCCACTGCAACTTCAGGGAAATAAGATCTGATATCCTCAGTCTGCTCCACTGCAACTTTAGGGAGATAAGACTTGTATCTTTGACCTGCTCCACTGCAACTTCAGGGAGATAAGGCTTGTTTTGATCTACTCTACTGCAACTTCAGAGAGATAAGAGCTGTGTTTTAGCTTCGATCTTTTCCACTGCAACTTTAGGGAAATAAGATCTGATATCTTCAGTCTGCTCCACCGCAACTTTAGGGAGATAAGACTTGTATCTTTGACCTGCTCCACTACAACTTCAGGGAGATAAGGCTTGTTTTGATCTACTTTACTGCAACTTCAGAGAGATAAGATCTGTGTTTTAGCTTCGATCTTTTCCACTGCAACTTCAGGGGAATAAGATCTGATATCTTCAGTCTGCTCCACTGCAACTTCAGGGAGATAAGATTTGTATCTTTGACCTGCTCCACTGCAACTTCAGGGAGATAAGGTTTGGTTTGATCTACTCTACTGCAACTTCAAAGAGATAAGATCTATGATGTAGCTTCGATCTTTTCCACTGCAACTTCAGGGAAATAAGATCTGATATCTTCAGTCTGCTCCACTGCAACTTCAGGGAGATAAGATCTGATGTCTTCGATCTGCTCCTGCAACTTCAGGATTGCCAGATCTGCTATCTTCAATCTGCTCCTGCAACTTCAGGATTGCCAGACTTGCTATTCTTCAATCTGCCCCACTGCAAACTCAGGGAGACAAGATCTGATGTCTTTGATCTGCTCCTGCAACTTCAGGATTGCCAGATCTGCTATATTCAATCTGCCCCTACAACTTCAGGGAGACAAGATTTGATGTCTTTGATCCGCTCCTACAACTTCAGGATTGTCAGATTTGCTATCTTCAATCTGCCCCACTGCAAACTCAGCGAGACAAGATCTGATGTCTTCGATCTGCTCCTTCAACTTCAGGATTGCCAGATCTGCTATCTTCAATCTGCCCCACTGTAAACTCAGAGAGACAAGATCTGATGTCTTCAATCCACTTCGCTTAGGAAGGCAAGCTCTTCAAATTCACCGATGTTGCGACAATGTCTTTTAGGGGACCTGTCTTGTAAAATCAGTTTTATGTTTATGTTTATGCAAAATGGTTGGAATGCAATGATCAGGATGAATTCAATGCTTCCTACTAAATGTATTATGGATGACATTTGCCTGAATGCAGAATGTCATGAGAATGATCTTTTTACAAAGATTAGGATGTAATGATTGGAATGAAACAAATGCTCCTAACTAGATGTGTTTTGCATGAATACACTGTTTCGTGAGAATGATCCCTGCTTAAAGTTGTCATCGCTCATCGTTTATCAGGGCTCTATTGCTGACGTATTATACTGCCATCTTGTTTAGTTGGTACTCTTGACAGAAAGCTCGAAGGAACAATTATAACTATTCAACAGATCTGCCCCGCTGTGATTTTAGGGTTTATCTCATTATGGCTTGGGGGTATAGAATCTGAATCTTTTCCCCACCATCCCACTGTGATTTCAGAATGAGAGATTTGTTTCTTCTTCAATCCATCCCATTGCCATTCAAAGGTATAGGATTTGTACCTATCCAACTGTAACTCAGTGGTATAGGATCTGTAGCTTGTTCTGATCACTCCCCGGGTGATCCAACCAGATGTGTATGCATGATGTTCGCAGGGTCTCATTTTCTCTTGAGAATGATTCCCATTTTACATTTGGGTTAACAATGCCCATTTTCGTCAGGATTGTATCACTGACGCAATACCTTGTCATGTTGTTCAATCGCCATTTTTGACAAAAATCCGGAGATATAGTCTCAGTTTGGACTCTTCCTTAAACTTGGTGAGTTTTGAACAATAGTCCTGTTTCAGGTTCTTGTATTATTTAGACGCTTCCAAAGTAATATGTGAAACTCCTTTCATGAAAATTTTATTAGTCCACTAATCGTTATTTCAATGCGAAATGCTTGAAAAAGATCATAACCATGGACCAGGAATAACTTAATTAGGAGCATAGCTCGAAACAAACAAGTTAATCAAAGCTAGCAAATGCAATCAAGAAGGGAATTTATTGGTAGTGTATTTTAAAAGGAATAACCACAAAAATAGAAACTAGGTGCCCCAGATATCGCAGCCTGAGCTTCTCTGTTCAAACTTCTTGAGGACCATTTTAAGCTCAATATGTGTTCAGGAGATCTGGAGTATTTTGTCGATGCGCCAAGACGTAGCATACTTCTTTATTGTTAATTCAGGGATAGCAAGACTACTGTATGCCCCTTTTGATCTTTGGGTTTTCAACTCAAATCCCTTTTGGTCTCAAAGCGCCCTTTGCGGGTTTTCGCCTTAACCTCTCCTTTTTCTTTCTTCCTTTTTTACTGAAAACTTCTTTCTTTCTTTCCTTCTTTCTTTTTTTTTTTGAATTCTTTGGATTTGAATTCTCCGGATTGGGCAAGTCCCTACCATCTATTTCGGTTGATATTCATGCTTCCTCAGAATAGGCCTTCTTCGCTGCATAAAGTTCTTCCTAGTTTGGCATCCGCTTTCTTCTGAAGTCCCTCATGGAAAAATCTTCTTCAAAGCCCCATCATGAAATTTTCTAGGGCAAATCATTTTTGTCATGAGCTCGCGTCGTCTGATCATGATAGATAGTTTTCTCTTCAAATTCAACTGATCGTATTGAGATTGGATCCATTTTGCCTCATCTAATTTTAGCTCTGACGAAATTTCGACTCCAATTGGCAAAGCCAATGAGAAATGTATTGCTCTGGTGACAGTCTTGGCCAACGTTTGATAGGCAAAGAGGGTAAATAGTAACTTCTGTAATGCCAATCCTTACAAGTCTCAGTCTTTTTATGATCTTTTGTTTTTCTTTCTGGTTGCTTTTACTGCACTGATATGTGGCAACTGATCTTTGAATGGACCGCGAACTTTTGACATTGCGCGGTTGAATGTGATCTTTTTTACCACCATTTTTGGTATTCTTTATCTCTTTTGTTCTGATGACTATCGACTTTGTAATATTGGCATATGAAGCGACTCTCACCCTCTTAGTGAAGAAATAGAGGAGGTGTGTAAGTCTTGTATTCATCCATAAGGCATTCACGGCATAACTAATGCTACCTCCCTTTTTTGGTGGACCAATAGTATCTAAACCTCATGATTAGCTTGACTGTTGTAGAATCATTAACACATTTTTTTATCTTAACAGCATACCCACGTTTCAGTGGCTTGACGTGCCCTAATATGATCGTGTAAAAATATTTTGGAATTCTTAAAAATAGCTCAATGATGTCACGCATTGCGGTGAATTGAGCTTCGATATTTGCCCCTTCTCGATCTCGTAACGTCCACTGACCTTTTGCAAGGTAGAGTTTATTTTCATCTCGTTCTACCATTGTTAACAAATCAAAAGATAGACTACGATCTCTGTCATCTCCAAAGTTCTTAGATCACTTAGACCCATATCTTATTCAAAAAGGGAGTCCGTAAAAACGTCGCTCATGTCATTGATATCTGGGTACCTAGGTACAAAGGCAATCCAAAGAATAAATGATTCTAAGGATGACTATTCTTATGGTCATGAATAAGGAATGGATATTCTGAAAACAAAAGAATGTACAGTATGAAATATACAGAATGAAAACTATTTACTTAAAAAGATGCATTTTATTGAAATAAAAATTCTGGACACAGGCCCATTTCACAAAAGGATTCTTATTGCTTCTGGGCTTACAGCAACAAGCACGTTTTGAATATTACTCTAGATTAACTCTAAAACATAGGGATTTCCTCCACAGTCCCATTGTTCAAAAACTCTCCCAAATATATTAGGGCTCGAAAACTTTTATGCCCTAGTTCTTTCTTCAGATGTGTCATTCAGATTCCCTAATATTCCTTTTGGATTCTTGTCTTGTTCAAGGCGTCGCAACCCTCTTGCCCCTACCTTCAACTATCTCATTTACTACTTTGTCTGAAGAATCGTCGAACTTCATAATTCCCATCTCAATGAGTTTTTAGACCAACTTTTTGAAAGTAAGGCAATTTTCTATTGAATGCCCTATAATCCCCACATGATACTCACATTGAGTTTTTGTGTCATACCATTTGGGGTAGGGAGGCTGCATTGGTTTTAAGTATTTAGGAAACACCACATGTGCATCAAATAAATTTTGATAGAGCTCCTTGTATGTCATCGGGATGGGTGTGAACCAAAGCCTTCCAGTGTTAGGTTTTGGGTTGGAATCATGCCTAGGGAGGCCTTGGTGGCTGGTAGTCACCATCCTTAGCTGGCTTACTCAATCGGCTCCAGACGGCCTTTGTCATACTTACTTGCACTACCCACTTCCTTTTCTTTGTTCTCCGGGGTCTTCAAAGCCTGCTTTCTCCTTTCCTTTGTCTCTGCCTGAGCAACAGTTTGGTTCAAACGTCCTCAGGGTTAAGACATGAGCCCATTGAAAAGTTGAATAGGGTCGAGGTATTAGTCTGACATTGGGGTCCGATAGTGACGGGTCCCCCATGCGACCGCGCGTCTGGTTGAGTAAGGATATTTATCGAGGAATAAACAATTTCTTCATCTTCATCCACATTGTCGACCACTTGGCCACTCATTGTTTCAAATCCTCCTGCTAGTAACTGGGTTAGCTGGCATATCATATTCTCTTGGAATTCTCGCATTTGTTCCCGCATCTCTTATTGAATTTTGGTCAATTGCTCTTGCATCTGTATTTGCATTGTCTCTATTCTTTCCAACCTTTGTTCTATGTCTTCCTAGGTTAACTGAAATAACTCACTTAATTAGGGCCTTTCTACAAATTTTAATGTATGTGATATGATGTAATGCAAATGCATGCAATGCAGATGTATGGAATAAATGCAAGAAGAAAGAGAGGTATTGATCATGAATTCGATTCCATTAGAAGAGCTTTTCTAGAAAATACGTTTCTTTGCATAAAACAGATTGCATATACGGCCTTGTCCTCATAGTCCACGTGAAAGCACCAATCCTCTTTTTCGTATCCAGATGTTATGGTCGTATCCCGTGAACTTTTTTAATAGACGTCTCTTCTAGCTCCTTGTTGCTTTGTCTGGGCCGTACCTCTTCACTTGCTTATCCTCCGTGATGTTCATAAACTTCTTTTAGAAAATTGAGGCATGATGACTTTCGAATAATCCTTGTCAGTTTGAATCCTCATGCAAGGTCTTGTATTCTTCTGTGTGCTATCAGCCCTCTCTCGTTGTTTACCTGGACTATGTTCGGATGACTGTATTATAATCCACTTTATCAAGTAACACATTCCCTTATGACAAACTCTTCTATTTAGGAATTGAATATAAATCAACACTTCCTTTCTAAGATGATACAATGCAATGCAATCAAGCCAGAGGAAAACACGTTAGCACAGGAGAGATAAACAATCGCAAAAGAAGACACGTTAGTGCAAGAAAAATAAACAAACACAGAACACATATCCAGGTGACCGCTAGGGGTTTCGAATGACTCTACCTAAGGTGGGCTCTTAAGGCTCACTATATGGGGTTTGGTTCTAAAGTAAGGGTACCTGAACCAGCAGTTTCCTCGATCTTCAGCCATTATAGGTTCATATCTACCGAGTTCAGTTCAGGGGGATACATTTCCCTATGGCCATGCGGAGATGAAAATCTCACGAAAACATAGGTACGGATATCCCGGAAGCAGTCCACTAGCCCATGCGGAGGTGAAAACCTCACGAAGGCGTAGCTTCTCACTCCCACTTAAGAGGGTAACATTAATGAGTCGATGTGATGCAATATGCAAAAATATACCAAGATTTAAACCACAGAATAGGCATATTATTAGGGAAACCATGAAGGAAAAGAATATCGTGCAACAAGATGACTGTAATTTTAAATCATATTCTCAAAATTTGACAAAAAGACAGGAATTAATCAATTTTTGGCTCGACTCTCGTATAGAATGTCCCCGGTGGAGTCGCCAATCTGTCGTAACCATTTTTTGTAAAACGGGAATCGACTTGGTTTTGAAAGCGAAAATGAAACGGGAGTCGCCATCGATCTTTATTTGGTGTGATCGAATCACCTTTGTTTTAATAAAACGTTTTAGTTTACTAAAACAGTGTTTTTTGGTCTACGAAATTTGAGAAAACGGGTTCGGGAGTCGGTTACGTGCGAGGAAGGATTAGCACCCTCGTCACTCCCAAAATTGGTACCAAATCGATTAATTAGTGTCTTAATGTCAAAAATTGAAAACTAAGAGCGAATTTAAAAAATATGATCATTTATTACTAATGTTGATTTTAAAACGTTTGAATGAATCGGAATAATCATCAAAGGCCATCTCATCTAAAAAAAACGAACTGCCACATCCAGTAAGTTAGGACACAACACCCCGAATTTTCAAGAATAAGCTAGGGCACAATTCGAAATATTGTCATTTTAGAAATTCTTATCTCGAGGTAATGAGATGTCACACCCAGTAAGTTAGGGCACAACATTTTGTACTCTCGAGAATAAGCCTTTAATTTTAAATCATTTTAGAAATTCTTATCTCGAGGCAACGTGATGTCACACCCAGTAAGTTAGGGCATAACACTTCATTCCCTCGAGAATAAGCTTTTTATTTTAAACTCGTATTTTTTAAAAGATATTCCGTTATTTAGGCTAAATGAGAAAAATCGAAACTCAGTAAGTTAGGGCACAATTTTCTCGAGTTTCCGAAATACGATATGTTACCTTATTTTTGAAAAATTTTCTTTTAAAGTAATGGCGGAAGTAATATTTAAATAACATGCATCATTTGTTTGAAGTAAGATGACAACTTGTATCAAATAAATACCTCGGGACATGCGTAATGTGATGCCCTAATACGAAAACAATAATGATCAAGGGACAATAATACATGAATAAGATAATACATGAATGAACAACAATGATATAGAAATACGAGTGAGCAAATTATTATACACATACGAATGACATCCACATGACTTGCACTATTTAAATATCAACAACAATAATCAAAAGACAAATAAATTAAACAATATATATAGTGATTTGCAATAGGTAAAAGAGCAAATTAAAATAAATAAAATGTAAAGCAACTTTAAAATGATAATAAATGAATTTGAAATAAATAATGTGAAAAAAAAAAAGAAATTCAACATCAACAATATACGAAACAATTTAAAAATAGATTCTATGTATGAAAAATTTTAAAATAAGTAATATGGGTGAAAGTTTG
Organism: Gossypium australe; assembly: GCA_005393395.2. NCBI lineage: Eukaryota > Viridiplantae > Streptophyta > Magnoliopsida > Malvales > Malvaceae > Gossypium > Gossypium australe. The sequence continues at coordinate 87,992,036 of CM016622.1, read as the reverse complement.
AAATAAATAATATTCGAGTAAAAAAATTTAAAATAAATAACATGTAGAATAATTTAAGATAAATAATATATAAATCAATTTAAAATAAATATTATGTGAAAAGAAAGTTAAAATAAGTAGTATGCAAAACATCTAAAAAATAAATGGTATATAAAATAATAGATAATACATATGAGAATTTGAAATTGATAATTTATGGAAAAAAAATTTTAAAAGTAAATAATAAAACAATTGAAAATGAATGATACATAACACAAGTTTAAAATAACTAATATATAAAGCAATTTAAAGTATGTAGTATATGAAATAATTTGAAATAATATATCTAAAAAAATTTACGACAGTTTAATATAAAATTTAAAATAAATAAATAGTTTAAAATAAATAAATATGAATAAGGGCTTGATTGTAAGTAAAATGAAATTTTGAGGTCCAAATTCGAATAAAATAAACGTAAGTATATAAAAAGGATTAAGTCGAAATCTAAATAAAATTCAAGGGGAAAATTTGAAATATAATAAAGAGGGGAGGACCTATTTGAAATGCGCGAAAAGGCAGAAGGCCTAAATCGGGAAATAACCCCCTCTTTCAAAACGCGCTACATAGGTGGGGACCATATTGCAAACCAGATAAACTTCCAGGGAAAATTTTAAAGAAACTGAAAACCTGATTGCAAGTATATAAAAGGGCGGAGGGACCAATAGGGAAATAAACCCCTAAGGTCAAAACGCGCGGATCTTCAATTCGGAACGGGTCGAATTCGGGTCGGGTCACCATAAACGGCGTCGTTTTGGCGTTGGTGACCCTAATGCCAAACGACGCCGTTTCGTCCTTCTTTTAAAAACCTAAAATTTTCCTTTTTTTGTTCACTCCTCCAATGCTTCAGAAAAAAAAACAAAGTCCCCCCTCTCATTCTCTCAAAAGAAACCAAAAAGGCAGGGAACTCCCTTCCTCCCCCTTTCGCTCGATGTTTGGGCTCCGGTAAGCTTCTTCTCTTTGTTTTTTTTTTGTTATTGTTTGTAAGAAATTTTCAGCTAAATAAATCGAAATAAAAAGAAACGTGAATAGCAATAAATAATAATAAGCAAAAATGAATTTCAACCTTCGATTTTCTGGTTTCTTTTTGATTTCTTAGTGTTCGTAAAAAAAGAGGGGGACCCATTACAAGGGTTTGCTTCATTCTTATAACTGATTAATAGATTCAGTTTTTGTTTATTTTGCTTTGTTTTCTCTGTCGTTCTTTGTCATTTACTCTTGTTCTCTGGTTGTTTGCAGGTACCGAGTGAAGGCATGCGAGGCGTGGAGATGTCAGAGGCGTGTGGGTGTTGACCGAGGCGGAGGTGCTGGTGGCTGGTGTTGACCGAGGTATGGGAAAAGGCGCTGGTGGAGTGTCCAGTGGCAGATACGGCTAGGGTTTCATACTGTTGTTTCTTTTTTTTTAATAATGGGCTGATATGGATTGGGCTAGAACTGGGTTTGGGTTTAGTGGGTTGGTTTAATGGGTTCCAGGTTTGTAATTGGGTTGTGATGGACTGTTATTGGAATCATTTTTTTTTTATTTTTTTGGTTTTATTATTTGATGGGCCCGGACGAATTTGGGCCTATACAATGTATAGGGCCTTGTAGGCCCATTATAAGGAGGTTAGATATGAGAATGGAAAAGGTTTAATTTGGAATGGATTTTGATTACCCAAAGTTGTATGACCATGTTAGTCAAGTTCGGTAACGCCTCATACCCAGTCTCGACATAGAATACGGGTAAGGGGTGTTACATTTAGTGGTATCAGAGCTATAGTCTAGTCGGTTCTCAGACTATCGTAGCGTGTGTTAGAGTCTAGCTATACATGCCATAAGCGTATATTGATACTGTGGTGGCTTTTGACAATTCTAAACTTTGTTTTATATAGTAAATGGATCCCGATCGAGCGGTTGTTGACGACGTAGCTAGTAACGCGCTGGCTCCCGCGCAAGGGACCGCCCCTGTAGAGAGTGGACCCAAGACTAGGGGTCAAGGAGATGAGGCCCGAGAAGCCTTTCTCCAAATGATGAGTAACTGGTACACGGAGTATGTGCGAGCAGACCCTAATGCTCAACCTCATCCACCCCCTCCTATACCTCAGCCAGTTCTAGTGGCTCCTCAAGGTATAGATTTAGTGATAATGACCAAACCCCTTGTGGACAAAATTCGAAAGCAAGGAGCTGAGGAGTTCAGAGCTAATATAGACGATGACCCCGAAAAGGCGGAGTTCCGGCTTGAGAACTCGATGAGAGTGTTTGATGAACTCTCCTGCACACCTGAGGAGAGCTTAAAATGTGCCGTGTCCTTGCTGAGGGACTCGGCATACCATTGGTGGAAAACGTTGACGTCAGTTGTTCCAAGGGAGAGAGTGAAGTGGGACTTCTTTTTGGAGGAGTTTTGAAAGAAGTATATAAGCCAATGACTTATGGGCCAGAAAAGGAAAGAATTCATTGAATTGAAGCAATGAAAAATTACCGTGGCAGAATATGAGCGTGAGTTTGTTAGGCTCAGCAAGTATGCACAAGAGTGTGTGTCTACAGAAGCTATCTTGTGCAAGAGGTTTGAAGATGGGCTGAATGAGGATATCAGACTGCTAGTGGAGATTTTGGAGTTAAAAGAGTTTATGGTGTTGGTTGATATGGCATGTAAGGCCGAGGAACTGAATAAGGAAAAGAGGAAGGCCATAAGTGAGACCCGAGATGCAAGAAAAAGACCAATGAGTAAATTATACCAAGCTCAATCAAAGAAGTCCAAGGAGATGAACCCTCGGACAACTGTATCAGCTGGATATTCACATAAAGATCGAGGTACTACCTACTCGGGCTCGAGAGTTCAAGCCACTTCGATGGCAAGTGTGGGCAGTCTGAAGTCCAAACCGGAGTGTCCAAATTGTGGTAAGCAACACACTGGGGTGTAATATCCTGATGTTGTGGGACTTTGTATTTAGTGTGCTGCATGGCTAAGTTGGCAATTTGAGGTTTTGGAGTGTGTAATGGGTTCAGGCTTGGGCTTAAAATCTGGGTTAAAATGATTAAAAATAATGTTAGTAGTAATTAAATTTAAATAGTTATGTTTGGTAGCAAACTGGGCTCGTGGCCCAAAGTTTGGAAGTGCTTTAAGAGGGCATGAAGGTGGCATCAAAGGGGGAGGAGTTGGGCCTAGTGTGGCCGCTGGGGCCCAAATAAATGGGTAAAATTCGGCACTCCTAAGGGAAGGGGGTGGACGACACTTGTGCTACAATTTAGGAGCTTTAATTCTTTTATTTTAGTGATAAATGATGATAAATAGGAAGAATTGGATAAGGGATGTGATGATGGATGTGATAATGGATGGATAAAAGTTATTAGGAGAGGGGATAGTTGGCTGAAATTCAAACTCTGAGGTGTGTGTGCATGTGTAGCCAAATTTTGTAGCCAAAGTACTCATCGATCTTTCATTTTTTTTTTTCATCTACTTTGCTAGCCGAAAATCCTCTCCTCCTATTGTCTCAAACTCTTTTTCTTTTCTTTGCCGCCACTTTCCAACACTTTCTTCTTCTCTTCAGTCTTTTTCTTTCAAAGCCCAATCCCCTTTGATCATCTTCCTCCATAGCCGAATCTACAAGAGAGGGTTCTTTTCCCGAAGGTGCACCATAAGCCGAATACTCCTCTTTAATCTGGTGAGTTTCGAGATTTTGTTTCTATGCGATTTCACTCTTTCTTTTCATTAGGATCTAACCCGAATCACTTGTTCTAAGGCCTGTCGATTTTCCCTCTCTACTTCTAGTAGCCGAATCTGTCTCATTAAAGGTCTCCTGTACCGATTTGGTGGAAAAGCCGAAGGTGGGTGGTGGTAGGTTCGGCCGAATGGCCTCTCTTGTTCTTTTGGCTTTGGCTGAATGTGTTTGGTACTCATTGGATTGCGTTTAAGGGATTGGTTTAATACTTGGGTGTTGGCCGAATGTAGGGAGGTTGGTGGTGACATCCTCTTGAAGACTTTCGGGATTCGACAGTTTAGGTAAGGTTGCGTTTTAGTGCTATAAGTATTTAATTAATTAGATCTCACCATTTACATTCGGTTTAGTGACCAAGGAATTATTATGGACAATAACAACAGACAAGTAGTAGGGGTTGGATCTGTAAATCCAACGCCAAAGTACAAGAAACGATCTGTATCAGGAGTGCGAGATTGACCATCGGGGTGTGGGCCGACATCGGAAGTAGATCATAGGCCGGAAGTGATAGTCTCAAGTGACAGTAGCGTAGAGGCAGTGAAAGCGTTAGTACGAAAACTAGGTGTGTAACTCTTATACAATTTCTTACTTGATATGTTAATGTTATGTGTTATTAAAAGCCAGAATGACGGCAAAGGTTACTAAAATACCCTTGTGGGTATAAGCGAGGATGCCGGGTAAGTTGTTATTATTGCTTGCGTTGATTGTGATCTATGAAAGTATGTTATTCTGTAAACGTAGTTTTATATGTTAAGCATGATCATACTGATATTGATTGCATAAATATATGCCATGGGTGATGAGAGGAGGGGAAGTATGATCTATCAGACTGTCACCAGTGATTTGGTATCACATAGTGGGTTGGCCCCACATACTATAAAAATTGTGACTAAGTCTCAGTGGTTTGGTACCACATGTGTTATTATTGTAACTTCGGTTACCAGTGGTTTGGCACCACTAGTGGTTTGGTACCACAAGGGGTAGATTTGGGAGACTCGGATGGATACCTAGGTTGGGGATTTATACACCGAGTCTCGGTGACTAACCCCTTCCTTTACATTTTACAGATCAGACTTAGATCGTGGATTTGGAGCCGGAGTGGACTCAATGTGGCCATGCACAGCATTTGGTTTATTACAAAGTTTTCCATTCAGACTTAGTTATTTTATTACATTTTGGGTTCCAGTTCTGTAATAAGGCCGCCTAAGCTTTATTTTGGGTTCTCTTATTTAGTTTATTTTTATAGTTACTGTTTGAATATGGTGATTAAACTATGATTTGGATGTTTTCAAAAGCTAAAATAAATACTTGTTCATTTTACATACAATGACTAAGTAATTAATATGGAGTAACAGTAAGACCACTAAGTTTTCAAACCAAGTTTCGACATGTATTACACATTACAAAATACAACGACTTCCTTTTAAAACAAGTTAACAAAATAGTTTTCAAACGTTTTCTTCCCGTGGCACGCCAGATTCGGTTGTAGCGTTTTAACCGAGTTTGGGGTGTTACATTTTGGTATCAGAGCCATGTTCAAAAGCTTGGTTGTGGGCTTAGGGCCCGAAAGAGGTTTTAAAAGTAGTTGAAACGAAATTTTTCCGGAAAGCATGGCACCTGAGTCTCCGGCGCCAATCCACCCAAGTAAGTACCCTAACTTTTGTTATGATATATTTGTTGGGCTTTGTGGGCTTTAGACGTAGTTAAGCATGTTGTACTCATGGACTCTAGGCTTAGACAAACCACTATTCAAATCCATAAGACTTAACTTCATTAAACAAAACCTATAAACGAGTCACAAGACTAAAGTGTGGCAACAAGCACATGCATGTCTAGGAGTAGATCCGGAAGAGCTTGGTATTTAAGCAGTCCGAGTGACTCACCTCCTCTTCGCTGGAATCTTACCTGGTGCATAGTGACTGTTCACTTTAGCTATGACAGGGTGTGGCAATAGGCATATGCATGTCTAGGAATGGATTCAGGGAAAGCTTGGTATTTAAGCAGTCCTAGTGACTCACCTCCTTTTCACTAGAATCCTACCTGGTGCATAATGACTATTCACCTTAGTTACAAGGACGTGTTAACAGGCCAAAACTTACAACTAAAACCCGAAAGGGACCAGCCACACTGTTTTGTAAAAACCCTAGTTTTGAAATTACCAAATTACCCCTGGATTTGTGAAAACTACCTTAGATTTGCAAAATTACCAAAATAACCCCCGAATGTGCAAAATTACCAAAATACCCCTCGAATTTGCAAAATTATCGAAATACCCCCGAGTTGGAAAATTACCAAAATACCCTTATTTAACAAAATCACCAGAGACTATATTTTGGAAAATTACGAAAATACCCCTGTAGGTTAAAATTACAAAAATACCCCCAGGTAGTGAAATGACGAAAATACCCCTACACGTTGAATGTGGTCTGTGGATGTTGTTTGTGTGATGAATATACCTAGAACTAGGAGATAACCCTGGAACTGAAACTTTAAGATAGATTCGTATGCGAAAGAATCACTTTTAAAACTACTTCTCATAAAATTGTCTGTGGATAAATAGTGAACAGAGTTAATAATTCATAAAATTCTTAACCAGATAAACGCGAACGAGAAGAATGAGTACAAGAGGTCGTGGACGTCTGCCGCGTGGCCGTGGTAGGGGTAAGATGACCTTGTCGGAGCCAGCAGGGTCTGGCCATGGGTCCGGAAATGTGATGCCGGATCTGCCGGCGGCAGAAGCTGAGTTTCAGGATCAGACTGGTGGTAACAATGCAGTATCTCAGGCAGTACTGCGAGTTTTGGAACAAGTTGCCGGGGCAGGCGCGGGTGCAGGAGCCTGAAAATCCGTGGCTGAGCGACTCCAGGCTAACGGAGCAGAAGTGTTTAGGGAAGCTTCTGGAATGGCTCCCAACTCGGCTGAGTACTGGTTAGAGGCAACAGAGTGGATAATAGATGATTTAGACTTCTCGGCTGAGGAGAAGTTGAAGGGGTAGTGTCTCTTCTCCGGGATGAGTCGTACCAGTGGTGGCTCACGGTCCGAAATGGTACAACGACCGGTGATATCACCTGGGATTATTTTAGGGCAGCCTATTAGAGAAAGTATGTGGGGGCTGGTTATACTGATGGGCAACGTAGGGCGTTCTTAAACTTGGTTCAGGGGAATAAGTCGGTACCCGAGTATGAAGCTAAATTCTTGAGGTTGAGTAGGTATGCTCTGGGTATGGTGGCTACGGAACATGAGCGCTGTGTTAGGTTCAAGGATAGGCTAAGAGATGAGCTGCGGGTGTTGATTGCACCTCAGTGTGAAATGGAATTTGCCGTTCTCGTGGAAAAGGCCAAAATAGTTGAGGAGGTGAAGCGAACCGAGAGTTGGAATTAGGACAGAAGTAAGGATAAAAGGAGTTTTGGGCCATCTAGGTCTGCTGGAAGTTCATAGAAGAGAGCTAGATTTGGTGGACCAGAAAGAGCCGCAAAGCCTGCTACTGCTCAGTGGCCACCCCGGTGTGCTCGATGTAGGAAGTCTCATTCGGGAGAGTGTTGGGTTGGTAATAGAGGGTGCTTTGAGTGCGGGTCCATGGAGCACCGGGTAAGGGATTGTCCGCGGAAGTTAGCTAGGACTCAAGTTGAGGGTCAAGGACGTGGTCAATTTAGGAGGGATGGTCAGCAACCACAGAGGGGTCGAGGTGCAGCTAGGGGTGGTAATGGTAATGGTAACGGCCGAGGCCGTGGAGCACCTGGCCGAGGTGCTGGAGGTGCTGATGCTAGACAGTCTGGGTTGGTCATGCAGCCAAATGTCGAGAGGAGGGCGACGCACCAGATGTTATAACCGGTACGTTTATAATTTCTGGGTTATCTTATACTGCTTTGATTGATGTTGGTTCGACACACTCATATATTTCTAGTAGTATAGCGGAAACTTTGAACTTAGTTAGTGAGACTGCTGCTAGGAACATGACGGTAGTTAGCCCTCTAGGACACTCTGTGGAGGTAGACAAACTAAATGGGGAGGTACCCCTAAAACTTCAAGGGGTCGTGTTTCAAGCTTTGGGGAGTTCAATTTAATCCTAGGAATGGATTGGTTGGTAAAATACCAAGCAGAACTGGACTGCGCAGCTAAGCGCATGGTGCTAAAATCGGTTGAGGGTGAAGAGGTGGTGATGATAGGAGAGAGAAGGAATTACCTATCTAATGTGGTGTCTGCGCTGAAGGCAGAAAAGATGGTAAAGAAAGGATGTGAAGCGTTTGTAGTTTATGTTTGTGCTTTGGAAGGTAAGGAACCGGCTATAAGAAGTGTTCGGACGGTGAAAGAGTTTGTTGATGTTTTTCCGGAAGAGCTTCCGGGTTTGCCTCCGGATCGCGAAGTGGAGTTCGGTATAGATCTCCTACCAGGAACAGCGCCAGTGTCTATTGCTTCGTATAGGATGGCGCCAAAGGAGTTGGTGGAGTTGAAAGCACAGATCCAGGAGTTGCTGGATCGGGGTTTTATCCGGCCAAGTGTGTCTCCGTAGGGAGTGCCGGTACTCTTTGTTAAGAAAAAGGACGGGTCGATGCGAATGTGTATAGACTACCGTCAGTTGAATAAATTGACGATCAAGAACAAGTATCCGTTGCCTAGGATAGATGGCTTGTTCGACCAAATGAAGGGAGCATCGATCTTCTCCAAGATAGATTTAAGGTCGGGGTATCACCAACTTAAGGTAAAGGAGGCAGATACCCATAAGACGGCGTTTCGTACTTGATACGGGCACTATGAATTCTTGGTTATGCTGTTCGGGTTGACGAACGCACTGGTAGCATTTATGGATATGATGAACCGGGTGTTTCAGCCTTACTTGGATCGGTTCGTCGTAGTATTTATCGACAATTTTCTGGTGTACTCGAAATCGGAGGAGGAGCATGACGCACATTTGCGAGTGGTGTTGCAGATTCTTAGGGAAAAGCGTTTATGCGCCAAGTTAAGTAAGTGCGAGTTCTGGTTGAAGGAGGTTGCTTTCTTGGGGCATATGGTGTCAGCTGAGGGGATTAGAGTGGACCCTCGGAAGGTTGAGGCAGTTTTAGACTGGAAGCCACTGAAGTCTGTGGCTGAGATTCGGAGTTTTCTGGGGCTAGCAGGATATTACCGGAGGTTTGTGGAAGGGTTTTCTCTGATTGCAGCACCATTGACCAAGTTGCTGAGGAAAGGGGTTTCGTTTGTATGGTCAGACAAGCAACAGGAAAGTTTTGAGAAGCTAAAGAGGATTTTGACGGAAGCTCCGGTATTGATTCAACCGGAAGTCGAAAAAGAATTTACGATTTATTATGATGCGTCCCATACAGGATTGGGATGTGTGCTGATGCAGGAGGGGAAGGTAGTAGCGTATGCTTCTCGACAGTTGAGACCCCACGAAGTGAACTACCCGACGCATGATCTGGAGTTGGCGGCAGTGGTTTTTGCCCTAAAAATTTGGAAGCATTATTTATATGGAGAGAAGTCTGTAGTATATACGGATCATAAGAGTATGAAGTACCTTCTCACGCAGAAGGAGTTGAATTTGAGGTAGAGAAGGTGGATTGAGCTGTTAAAGGATTACGACTGCTCGATTGAGTACCACCCGGGAAAGGCTAATGTGGTAGCAGATGCCTTGAGTCGTAAGGTGGTGGCAGATTTAAGAGCCATGTTTGCCCACCTTTGTCTGTATGAAAACGAGAGCCTGTTAGCAGAATTGCAAGTGAAGCCAATATGGATTGACGAGGTTAAGGAAAAACAGCTGGTAGATGAAGTTTTAAGTGCTCGATGTTTGCAAGTACAAAATGGTGGATTGGAGGGGTGTAGCTTGAGCAGCAATGGAGTGTTGTGTTTTCAAGGGAAGGTGTGTATGCCTAAGGATGTGGAGTTAAGGTAGAGAATTTTGCAGGAGGCACATAGCAGTCCCTATGCTATGCATTCGGGAGGTAGTAAAATGTATCAGGATTTGCAGGAGCAGTTTTGGTGGCCGGGTCTTAAGCGTGAGGTAACGGAATTTGTGGGAAAGTGTCTGACATGTCAGCAAGTCAAGGCTGAACATCAGTTACCCTCGAGATTGTTGCAACCGATTAAGATTCTACAATGGAAGTGGGAAAGGATTACAATGGATTTTGTGAGTGGGCTACCCCTTACACCCACTAAAAAGGATTCAGTTTGGGTGATTATGGACCGTTTAACAAAGTCTGCTTATTTCATACCAGTGCGTATGGATTATTCTCTTCAGAAGTTAGCAAAATTATATATAACGAAGATTGTGAGGTTGCACGGGGTGCCAGTGTCAATTATTTCGGACAGAGACCCTAGATTTACGTCAAGGTTCTGGAAGGCTTTGCATCAGCCATTGGGTACAAGGTTGGATTTTAGTACAGCATTCCATCCCCAGACAGATGGACAGTCGGAGAGGGTGATTCAAGTTTTGGAGGACATGCTATGGGGATGTGTCTTGGATTTCAAGGGCAGTTGGGAAGAATTCTTACCATTAGCGGAATTCGCGTACAACAATAGCCACCAGGCAAACATTTAGATGGCACCATACGAGGCGTTTTATGGTCGGAAGTGTCGTACCCCTACGTGTTGGATGGAGTTGGGGGAGCGGTAGTTATTGGGTCCAGAGCTAGTTACTGAGACAGAGGATAAGGTGAAGGTGATTAGGGCTCGTTTGAAAGAAGCTTCGAACAGACAGAATTCTTATGCCGATCTTAAATGGAAGGATATAAAGTTTGCTGAAGGTGACAAGGTTTTCTTGAAAGTGTGGCCGTGGAAGAAGGTTCTGAGGTTCGGTAGGAAAGGCAAGTTAAGCCCTAGATTTATTGGGCCTTATCAGGTGTAAAAGAGAGTGGGACCAGTAGTTTACCAGCTTGAGTTGCCACCAGAGTTGAGTCAAATCCACAATGTGTTTCACGTTTCCATGCTTAGACGCTATCGATCAGATCCGTCTCATGTTGTACCAGTAGAGGAGATTGAGGTGAGCCCAAACTTGTCTTTTGAGGAGGAACCAGTGCAGATCCTCGATCGGGATGTTAAGGTTTTGTGTAGGAAATCGGTCCCTTTGGTAAAGGTATTATGGCGGAACCATGGATCAGAGGAAGCGACATGGGAACCGGAGGATATTATGCGGCAGCAATACCCTCAACTTTTCTGATTAGGTAAATTTCGAGGTCGAAATTTATTTTAAGGGGGGTAGAACTGTAATATCCTGATGTTGTGGGTCTGTGTATTTGGTGTGCTGCATGGCTAAGTTGGCAATTTGAGGTTTTGGGGTGTGTAATGGGTTCAGGCTTGGGCTTAAAATCTGGGTTAAAATGATTAAAAATAGTGTTAGTAGTAATTAAATTTAAATAGTTATGTTTGGTAGCAAACTAGGCTCGTGGCCCAAAGTTTGGAAGTGCTTTAAGAGGGCATGAAGGTGGCATCAAAGGGGGAGGAGTTGGGCCTAGTGTGGCCGCTGGGGCCCAAATAAATGGGTAAAATTCGGCACTCCTAAGGGAAGGGGGTGGACGACACTTGTGCTACAATTTAGGAGCTTTAATTCTTTTATTTTAGTGATAAATGATGATAAATAGGAAGAATTGGATAAGGGATGTGATGATGGATGTGATAATGGATGGATAAAAGTTATCAGGAGAGGGGAGAGTTGGCTGAAACTCAAACTCTGAGGTGTGTGTGCATGTGTAGCCGAATTTTGTAGCCAAAGTACTCATCGATCTTTCATTTTTTTTTCTTTCATCTACTTTGCTAGCCGAAAATCCTCTCCTCCTATTGTCTCAAACTCTTTTTCTTTTCTTTGCCGCCACTTTCCAACACTTTCTTCTTCTCTTCAGTCTTTTTCTTTCAAAGCCCAATCCCCTTTGATCATCTTCCTCCATAGCCGAATCTACAAGAGAGGGTTCTTTTCCCGAAGGTGCACCATAAGCCGAATACTCCTCTTTAATCTGGTGAGTTTCGGGATTTTGTTTCTATGCGATTTCACTCTTTCTTTTCATTAAGAACTAACCCGAATCACTTGTTCTAAGGCCTGTCGATTTTCCCTCTCTGCTTCTAGTAGCCAAATCTGTCTCATTAAAGGTCTCCTGTGCCTATTTGGTGGAAAAGCCGAAGGTGGGTGGTGGTAGGTTCGGCCGAATGGCCTCTTTTGTTCTTTTGGCTTTGGCTGAATGTGTTTGGTACTCATTGGATTGCGTTTAAGGGATTGGTTTAATACTTGGGTGTTGGCCGAATTTAGGGAGGTTGGTGGTGACATCCTCTTGAAGACTTTCGGGATTCGACAGTTTAGGTAAGGTTGCGTTTTAGTGCTATAAGTATTTAATTAATTAGATCTCACCATTTACATTCGGTTTAGTGACCAAGGAGTTATTATGGACAATAATAACAGACAAGCAGTAGGGGTTGGATCTGTAAATCCAACGCCAAAGTACAAGAAACGATCTATATCGGGAGTGCGAGATTGGTCATCGGGGTGTGGGCCGACATCGGAAGTAGATCATAGGCCGAAAGTGGTAGTCTCGAGTGATAGTAGGGTAGAGGCAGTGAAAGCGTTAGTACGAAAACCAGGTGTGTAACTCTTACACACTTTCTTACTTGATATGTTAATGTTATGTGTTATTAAAAGCCGGAATGACGGCAAAGGTTACTAAAATCCCTTTGTGGGTATAAGCGAGGATGCTCGCGTTGATTGTGATCTATGAAAGCATGTTATTCTGTAAACGTAGTTTTATATGTTAAGCATGATCATACTGATATCGATTGCATAAATATATGCCATGGGTGATGAGAGGAGGGGGAGTATGATCTATCAGACTGTCACCAGTGATTTGGTATCACACAGTGGGTTGGCCCCACGTACTATAAAAATTGTGACTAAGTCTCAGTGGTTTGGCACCACCAGTGGTTTGGTACCACATGTGTTATTATTGTAACTTCGGTTACCAGTGGTTTGGCACCACCAGTGGTTTGGTACCACAAGGGGTAGATTTGGAAGACTCGAATGGATACCTAGGTTGGATGGGTTGCATGACTTGCATATTATTCTATGAATTTGTGTAAGAGATTATTTTTTTTTGGGATGGGGATTTATACACTGAGTCTTGGTGACTCACCCATTCCTTTACATTTTGCAGATCAGACTTAGATCGTGGATTTGGAGCCGGAATGGACTCAAGGTGGCCATGCACAGCATTTGGTTTATTACAAAGTTTTCCATTCAGACTTAGTTATTTTATTACATTTTGGTTCCAGTTCTGTAATAAGGCCGCCTAAGTATTTTGGGTTCTCTTATTTAGTTGATTTTTATAGTTGCTGTTTGAATATGGTGATTAAACTATGATTTGGATGTTTTCAAGAGCTAAAATAAATACTTGTTCATTTTACATACAATGACTAAGTAATTAATACGGAGTAACAGTAAGACCAATAAGTTTTCAAACCAAGTTTCGACATGTATTACACATTACAAAATACAACGACTTCCTTTTAAAACAAGTCAACAAAATAGTTTTCAAACGTTTTCTTCCGGTGGCACGCCAGATTCGGTTGTAGCGTTTTAACCGGGTTTGGGGTGTTACATGGGGAGTGTTGGAGAAACAACCGAAATTGTTATAAGTGTGGTTCCCCCGACCATTTTATTCGAAATTGTCCAAAGAGGGAGGAGAAGGAAAGAAAGCAAGAAGTGAGATCAAGCAATGTATCTTCGAGGGGTAGATCGCAAAGAAACCCGAGAGGTTGGACTAGTAGTAGAGGTGCGCCTCGAGATTCTGCTGTGAGACTGGAGGGTCGAGCACTTGTAAGGACCTATGCCATTCTTGCTCGTGAGGAGGCTTTATCTCCAAATGTGATAACGGGTACTTTTTCTCTTCATGACACATCTGTTATTGCTTTGATTGATCCAGGGTCTTCCATTCATACATTTGCATAAAATTGGCATCTAGTATGAGCATTATTGTTGAGTTTACAGAATTTGTAGTAAAGGTGTCAAACCCGTTAGGCAAACATGTGCTCGTTGATAGGGTGTGTAGGAATTGTCCTTTGACAATTAGAGTTTAGTGTTTTCCGACAAATCTTATGTTGTTATCGTTTGATGAATTTGATTTGATTCTTGGTATGGATTGGTTGACGGCTCATAATGTTTTAGTGAACTGCGGTAGCAAGTTTATTGAATTGAAATGTGAAAATGGGGATGTCATTCAGGTTGAATCAGGTAGATCGGATAATCTGCCAGTGATAATTTCAACTATGGTAGCCGAGAAATACTTGAGGAAAGGATACGAGTCTTATCTCGACTTTGTGCTGAATACTCAAGAGTCAGAGGTAAAGATTGAATTAGTGCTGGTGGTATGCGATTATCCGGATGTATTCCTGAAAGAATTACCTGGATTACCTCCAATTAGAGAGGTCGAGTTTGGAATTGAGTTAATTTCGGGAATAGCACCTGTTTCGATTGCTCCGTATAGGATGGCACCATTAGAATTGAAAGAACTGAAGGTTCAGTTGCAAGAGTTAACAGATAAGGGATTTGCAAGACTGAGTTATTCACCGTGGGGTGCTCCTGTACTTTTTGTAAAGAAGAAAGATGGGTCGATGAGGTTGTGCATAGACTACAGACAGCTCAACAAATTGACAGTGAAGAATAAGTACCCTTTACCAAGAATAGATGATTTATTTGACCAACTGAAGGGAGCTACAGTGTTCTCCAAGATAGACCTAAGATCTGGCTATTACCAGTTGAGGGTGAAGGAGCAAGATGTACCGAAAACTGCATTTTGGACGAGGTATGGCCGTTATGAGTTTCTTGTTATGCCATTTGGTTTGACAAATGCCCCTGCAATTTTCTTGGATTTAACGAATCACATCTTTCGATCGTACTTGGACAAGTTTGTAGTCGATTTTATTGACGACATATTAGCCTATTCTACGGATGAGAGTGAACATGCGGAGCATCTGAGAATTATTTTGCAGACTTTTAGAGACAAGTAGTTATATTCTAAGTTTAGCAAGAGTGAGTTTTGGCTCCGAGAGGTCGGATTTCTAGGACATATTGTGTCGAGCGATGGTATTAGAGTTGATCCGAGTAAGATCTCAGCTATTGTGGAGTGAAAACCGCCAAGAAATGTGTTACAAGTCAGAAGCTTTTTAGGTTTAGTAGGGTACTACAGATGATTCGTAAAAGGGTTTTCCATGATTGCTACCCCGATAACGAAACTGTTGCATAAATATGTCAAGTTTGAATGGACAAAGAAATGTCAACAGGGTTTTGAGAGATCAAAAACCTTGTTGACTGAAGCGACGGTTTTAGTGCAACCTGAGTTGGGTAAGGAGATAGTGATGCATCATTTAATGGACTCATTTGTGTGTTGATGCAAGAGGGTAAGGTAATAGCTTACGCCTCTAGACAGCTAAAATAACATGAGAAGAATTATCTGACTCACAACTTGGAGTTGGATGCGATCGTTTTCGCTTTGAAGATCTAGCGCCATTATTTATATGGTGAGAAATGCCGAATTTTTACTGATCATAAGAGTTTGAAGTATTTGATGGATCAAAAGAATTTGAATTTGCGACAACGGCGGTGGCTCAAATTATTGAAGGACTATGAGCTAGCAATTGATTACCATCTAGGGAAAACAAATGTAGTGGCGGATGCCTTGAGTTGAAAATCCCTATATGTTTTGAGGGTTTTGAGTACGAGCTTAGCATTGTTTGAGGATGGTGCTATATTGGCTGAGTTGAGGGTTAGACCGCTATTTAATCAGTGAATCTGTGAAGCTCAAAAGAATGATAATGATATGCAAGCTAAGAGGGCTAAGTGTGAATCGGGAAATGATTTCGACTTTTGGGTGAGTTCAGATGATTATTTGATGTTTCACGATAGGAATTGTGTACCAAAAGATGATGAGTTGATCCGAAAAATTTTAGATGAAGCACATAGTGGTCATTTGTCAGTACATCCCGGTAGCACAAAAATGTACAATGATCTGAAGAAGTTTTATTGGTGGCCGGGTATGAAAAGAGACATCTCTGAGTTCGTGATGAGATGTTTGATTTGTCAACAAGTGAAAGCTGAGCGTTAAGTACCTTCGGGATTACTTCAGCTGGTAATGATTCCTGAGTGGAAGTGGGATTGGATCACTATGGATTTTGTAACGGGGTTGCCTATGACTGCGAGAAAAAAAGATGCTGTGTGGGTTATTGTGGATAGACTAACAAAGTCAGTTCACTTTATACCAGTGCGTGTTGATTATACCCTCGCTAAGTTGGTCGAGTTGTATATTGCTGAAGTGGTGAGATTACATGGAATGCCTGTATCTATTATCTCGGATAAGGATCCTAGATTTACTTCGAGATTCTAGAAGAAGTTACAGGAAGCCTTAGGTACAAGGTTGAATTTTAGTACTGCGTTCCATCCACAAACTGACGGCCAATCTGAAAGAGTGATTCAAGTTCTCGAGGATATGCTCTGATGTTGTGTGTTAGAGTTTGGAGGTAATTGGGAAAGATATCTACCTTTGTTTGAGTTTGCTTACAACAACAGTTATCAGTCGAGTATACAAATGGCACCGTAAGAGGCTTTATATGGTCACAAGTGTCGAACTACCTTGTATTGGACCAAGCTTAGTGAGAAGCAAATTCATGGGGTCGACCTAGTTAAAGAGGCCGAGGAGAAAGTGAAAGTGATCCGTTATAGTCTGAAAGCTGCTTCGGAGCGACAAAAGTCGTACGCGGATTTAAAAAGGAAAGAAATTGAGTTTCAAGTGGGAGGCAAAGTATTTTTGAAAGTATCCCCGTGGAACAAAATATTGAGATTTGGTAGAAAAGGAAAATTGAGTCCATGATTCATAGGGCCGTATGAGATTACCAAAAGGATTGGACTAGTGGCATATTGATTGGCCTTGCCGATAGAGTTAGAGAGAATACATAACGTGTTTCATGTGCCAATGCTGCGACGATATAGTTTCGATCCTTCTCATGTGATCCCTCTAACGGAAGTTGAGATACGATCGGACATGACTTATGAAGAGGAGCTGATTAAGATATTGGCTCAGGAGGTTAAATAATTGAGGAATAAGAGCATAGCTTTAGTAAAAGTGTTATGACAAAACACGGTGTGGAAGAAGCTACATGGGAACCGGAAAAAGCCATGAGAGAACAATATCCAAACCTTTTTACCGATAAGAGTTTTGAGGGCGAAAATCTCTAAAGGAGGAGAGAGTTGTAACAGCCCGATTTTGGGGCTAGTCAGAACAGTGGTCCCGAAACCACTAATTCGAGGTTGAGGAAAATTATTTTGGTATTATTTTATGTGTTATGGCATTAATATATGGCTATATGAGAAATTTGGTACTTTAATTTTAGCAATTGGATGTTTAATTGTGAAAAAGGACTAAATCGCATAAAGTGCAAAAGTTCTATTTTTCAATGTAGAAGTGTCTAATAGCCATAGAATATTAAATTGAAGCTCCTTAATGTGCAATTAGGCCAATTGGGGTGTGTTGGTCGGCCATAGATACTAGGGAGACAAGAGCATTAAATTTTGGTCAAATTTGGTGATATTAGATGATAAAAATGAATAAAATAATATTAGTAAAGGGAAAGCTATAATCTTTTTCATTTCTCTTCCTCTCCTACCAAAATTTACAGCAAGAAACAAGGGTTTTGAAGCTCAAAATTTCAGCCAACATATTCTCTAACAAGTAAGTGATTTTAGAGGTCTTTCTTGATGATTTTTGTAGTTTTAGAACCCCTAAAGCTTAAGCTAGCTAATGAGGGGACTAAATTGCAATATGGTTGAAAGTTTAGGGAATTGCCATGAGAGAGTTTATGTTGTTAGCTGAGTTTTTATGGAAGAAAATTGATGTTAGTGAGATGAGAAATAACTTTTGTGAAAGGTGTTAGCATGAAAACACCTAAATAGGACTCGAATCAAAGATTAAAAAATGTGTAATAAATGCATGAAATAGTTAGAGTTGTGAGTAGTTGTAAGCGGAATAAATGTTCAACTAGGCCTGTTTAATGAGAAAATATGTTGAAAAAAAATGATTTACAAGCCTAGGGGCAAAATCATAATTTTGCCACAGTACGAGGGCAAAATGATCATTTTTACCTAAGTAGAGATTATGATGTGATATGATCATAAAATGATTGATTGAGTAATTTTTTTGTTATTATACACCAAGAAGAGCGTGGAGTCCACCTTGACCGAGGAAAAGGCAAGGTTACGGAATAGACCGTTGATCAATACGTTTTGCACCGAGGTAAGTTTATGTGTAAACAATGCATCTTAAATACACTTGTTACTTATTGGTGTATTTGTATGATTGAGAACAATTATTATTCAAGTGGATTGAATTCGGTAGATAATGAATAATTCTTCTATAAACGTTGAAATAGACACGTAAATGTGGAATAATGTCCGTAATAATTATTAGTGGGCTGTGTGTGATACCACCTTTATTTTACTTGTAGGTGGGCTATGTGTGATACCATATTATTACTTCATTATGATGGGCTGTGTGCGATACCATCGTCTATAATATCATTTGGTGGGCTATGTGCGATACCACCCTATTAAATACTGATGGTGGGCTAAGTGCGAAATCACCGAGTGATTGGTATTATTATGATGTGTTGTTTCATGTGATTATGTGGTGATAATTGCAGGGTTGTATGTTAATGAATGTGAGCATTATGCTCATGACATGTTTGGAATGTGGTACGAGGTGAAACAAGTAAGCATGACTATGAAACGTGAATTGCCCTTGCTTAGTTTGTAATGCTAAATGTTGAATATCATATGCTATGATGTTATTTGTTTACATGTAAACTTACTAAGCCTGAAGCTTACTCCCTTTCTTTTCCCTTGTTTTATAGTGTCAAAGAGCCGGGTCGAGATACGAAGATAATTGGAAGATCACCCACACTATCAGCTCATCTCGGTATATCTAGACTTAGTGTTTTGAGTATGGCATGTATAGGGGCTAGACTAGGCAAATTGTTTTGTTATTTTGGCTAAGAATGTATTGGCTCCCTTAAGGATGAATTCTTTTGTACATGGCCATAGTTAATGGCTCAATTGTAACAGCTCGATTTTGACCCTAATCGGAATAGTGGTTTCGGGACCACAAATCTGAGTCTGAAAAATATTTTAAAATTATTTTCTATGTTTATTATGTGTGAATTTGTTTGTGTTAAATTTTTGTGTTTTAATTTTGTCGTTTAGGTGTCCGATTAAATAAAAAGACTTAATCGCGTAAAATGTAAAAGTTACAAAATAAAGTGTAAATGCTAATTTGTTAATGGCTTTTTAATTTTAGGTCCTTAAAGGGAAAATAGCCCATTTTACATATTAGTGGATGGCATATGTCAAAAGTAACCTTATTATTATTGTTTTATATATTAAATTATAAAGCTTATTTTGGTAATTTGTAAAATTAAACAAATAATAAGACAAAAAGCATTAAACAAGCCATTTTGTCCATCTTTTGTGCCGAATGTAAAGAAGAAGAAAAGATGAAAGCTTAGGTATATTCGGTCATGCTTGGAGCTTAAAATTCAAGATCAAGAACCAAATAAAATAGATCTTGTAAGTCCGATTTTACCGACCGATAATGTCCGAGGTAAGTCCGAGGTAAGTAGTCGATTAGTCGATTTTACCGACCGATAACATCCGAGGTAAGTCCTTAAGCAATAAAAAATTGTAAATTATGTACGTAACTTAGTATATGCTGATTTGGTAATTTTGTAACTATAATGTTGAGTAGCCAAATGTGATTATACCTAGAATTTGATATGATCAAGTTTAGTTCAGTTGAGATATGATGTTTGAAAGTTCATACAAGAATTATGAAATGCATATAAGTTAAATATATAAATGTGTGTGAGACAACTTTATAGTACCGTTATTCAGGCCGTGGGCCTAGCAAGTCTTGTGCTGGTGAAATTAATCGGGCTTCGTGCCTAACAGGCTTATTGCCGGTGAATAAATATCAGACCGTAGGTCTAGCTGGCTTTGTGCCGGTGGATAATATCAGGCTTTATGCCTAGCAGGATTTATGCCGGTGATTTATTATGAGTGTATGCTTCAATAGATTTTTAACGATGTGGAAATTATATACGGAAAATGAGCTCAACGTTCAGGTATGTGCAAATCAAATGGTTGTGAGAGATAAGGTAAATTAGTAAATTGCTATTTGATACTAGTTATATGTGATAAAATTGAGGAATATATGTAAATTTTAGTAAGTGTATTCGGCCTTATAAATGAATAGTATGACATTATGGAATTGATTTTAGATATTAGCATAGATGAGACTTTTATATTCGGCCAAATTGGTAAATGCATATGTGATATATATTGAGCAAGAAAGTTGACAAAATGCTCTTGTATGTGAAAATAAGGTAAGTCAGTTGTTGAATTGATTATATAAATGCTGAAGTTACAAATATGGAAAATGTGAATGTATATGTGATTGTGTATATACGGCCAAATGGGGTATATGTGATTTTAACAGTGAGATTTATATAATTTCATGTGTATTTGTATAATTAGCCATATGATACGCGATTGAAAGATTTAAATGATAACCTTGTATTTGGGAACATGTATATTCGATTTTGTTAACTTTGTGTTAATATATAATTGTTAGTATATATATATTTGCTTATGACTTACTAAGCTTAAATAACTTACTCTGTGTGTATTCTTGTTTACTTCTGTTCATAGATTTGGATATACGTTATGAGCTCGGGGATCGTCAGCAAGACTACTCACACTATCGACAGTTTCTTCGGTATTTTACTAAGTGATTTTTTGGTTTATGGCATGTATAGCATAGATGAAGTATTTGAGTTTGATTTTTGGGACTTGTATATATGTATAGCCATGCGAAAATGGCTTACTCATTATGTTTAGATTCGGTTAAATGAGTTCATGTTTAAGTGTTTAATGTGTTTGGTTTTATCATTTCGACCATGGCTTATTTATATGCGGTATATGGTTGCTATGTTTAGTTAAATATTGCGGTAGAGGTTTTGATATATATATATATATATAATATGTATGGTATGTTTGGATTTGGTATTTAAGTGAGTTTGGTTAGGTCTTATAAAATGAACTATGTATATAAAGGTTAGAAGATATTTATATGTCCGAATGTGTATGGATTGGATGATTATAAGTTTGAATGTGTATAGGTTATATTGATTAGGTTTGAATTGGCAATGTATGTATATATATATCATGCTTGAATGATTGGCTAAATAGATACGATTGGTAATAGATAAATGATGAATATGCCATATGATTGTTTCGGTTAATAAGTAAAGTGAATATGCTAATAAGGCTAAGGATATAATAATAAATGATAAGCATGACATTTGATTTATAACACATATTAATTATCTGATTGTAGATTAACTTATTTTGTGGTATGAATGAAAAATTTTGGTACAATTTAATATATATAAATTGACATGAGAATAATATGTGATTTTAGCTGTTATTTGTGTTCCAATTGGATTATGTTAACAAGGTCATATGCACATGTATTGAATTAACATGATTGGAAATCAGCTCTTGTAAAAAAATTATTTTGATTTATGTACGATGTATGTCATATAATGATATATGTTGGGATATGTTTTAAATGTATAAATGTCGTGAGATGCTAAGAATATTATTAATGGAATGAATGACTAAACATGTAGCTTATTTGATTAATGATATGTATTAAAATGATTAAGTATAAGATGAGTTTGATATTTGTTAATAAATGAAATTGAAATAATGAATGTCCTATTGTTTGGTATGTATAAGATGATAGATATGTTTGAATTTATAAAGATTAGTACGGTTTGATTTAAATAAAAAAATGTGCAATCTCATTCTGTTTGGATGATTTAATACATAAACACTAGCTTTAATTTGAATGTTAAGTATGTATCCTTGATCTGAATGTAAAGTATGTGAATATAATATGTTATGTATTGATTATTTTTATTCTTGAATGTACATGATATGTTTATAAAAAAATGCCTGTTCTGAGTGATGTCTTATTCGGTAATGCCTCGTAACCCTAATCCGGCGACGGATACGGGCTAGGGGTGTTACATTTGATTGGTATTAGAGCTACGGTTTAGTCGATTCTAGGACTAACGTAGCACGTAAGAGTCTAGCTATACATGCCATATTAAATCTGCGATAGTGTGATATCTCCCGACTCTAACGAAGATTGTTTTGATGAGATAGATAAGTTTTCCAATTGAGCTAATTCTGATAGTACAAAAGTAAATATTCAAATATTTGAGTGGAAATGTGTTGATGATGAGTTGAGACTCATAAAGGTAAGAATCAAATTGTGTGACATGTTGTTATTGATAAATGTGGTATATGAGAATATGAGATATGATGTTTGAGTTATGATTGCGATCTGAGATGCTCTGATTTTGAAATGGTGATTTGAGTTGGCATATGAACAATGTGTTAATAATAAAAGGTGATTAAAAGAAAAGGTATATTAAATGATTTGATAATGTGAAATTAGTAATGAACTGACTATTCGTGATAGTATGTATTATGTGTAATTATGTGAGAGTTAAATTTGAGGCTCTACTACCCTCACCCCCTTGTCAGAAAAAAGTTACAATTTTATTATAAGAGTTGGAATGAATAAGCTCACTAATGTGAAGTTTTAGAAAATCCATGTTTGAAAGATTAGTAATGTGGTCCGAAAAGAGAATGAATCAGCAAATGAAGACAGTACTAAAAGAGATATTGGGTAGTTTAGAAGATTATTCAGATTTTGCAAAGTCACTGTTAAAGAAGAAGTTAACTCTGATTAAATGACTTATTCAGGTATGTTATCTAAATAAAGTACTATCTAAAAGCTTTCCTGAATTGATTACTGTTAGTGATGGGATAATATGAAATTGCTGATGACAGAATTAGACAGTGGATTGATGTTTGAATTGTATTGATGGTTGAATGCAATGGTTATAGTCGGGCAGTTATTATGATTCCATTTGGACATTCTACGTGTACATTTATCCTCAGAAGTATATGTGATTGTTTGATGTCAAAAAGAAAGTTTTATCGTATAAGAACATTAGTTAAACATATTAATAGACGAAAGTATTGTTGATCTATTTGGGTTATATTCGACATTGTTATGTCTTCCTTTGATAATTTATTCTATGGTGTGGATATGAAAGTCGACGGTAAAATTTGTATGAGGCTAATATTCTGTTTCTATTGGTTATTGCTCTGTTGAAATAAGTGAAGATTATATTACTTCTGTTACTGTGGATTTCAGTATTTATGAGTGACATTGTTCTTTCTGGACATTTCTGGGATATCATCGGAACTAATATCATTCTATATGATTTGTAAATTTTCAGATATCCTGTGTAACTTTAAATGTTGAAATTTTGCTATTGCGGTATTTTTATGATTCCATGTGATTATCTGCAAGAGATATCTATTTGATAGAGATGAATATGTCTATTACAATTATAATTTCTGGCTTGAAAAGTGAGAGTACAGTGGTACCGTTCTCAGAGTTATAGAAGATGTGTTTCTACAATGGTTGCTATTTAAATCATATTTGATTCCTTTTTGTGTTCAAATGATTCATTAACAACTGAGATAATATTCATAATAGGATTGAGACATTGTTCCTAGTAAGGCTCAATGATTTCTATTTGGATAAAATGATTTTAGTATAATACAGAGTTTCGATGATTAATATATGAGACAACTTTATTATAAACTCTTTTCTAGTTCTCGTGAAAGTTCGACAGTGATAAAAGTGAAATGATAGAAGATCAAGACTAATTTGTATAAAGATATCTCTGAGGTCATCTTTCTAATGAGAAGAAAGATTTATCTAAAAAGATTGATTCAGTAGTTAGTATGATTTGAATTATTTGATTGAAAATTTAATTGGGATATATGTGTTTGAATTTATCTACGAACTAGAAATAAACTTTGAACGTACATGTATGAATTGAAGGATAGATTGAAAGAAGAATTTGTATTCTTAAAGATTCTGATGCACTAAAGACTGCTTTCCGAACGAGGTATGGTCACTATGAGTTTCTGGTTATGCCTTTTGGAGGTACTAATGCACCTGCTATTTTCATGGATTTGATGAATCGAATCTTCAGACAGTATCTTGATCGGTTTGTAGTACTATTCATAGATGATATTTTGATCTATTTCCATGATGAAACCGAGCATGCCAAACAACTGTGATTTGTGTTACAGACTATGCGAGATAAATAGTTGTATGCGAAATTCAGTAAATGTGAGTTCTGGATACGAGAAGTCAGTTTTCTGGGTCACGTTGTATCAGCATCGGGTATTCGGGTTGATTCGAGTAAAATTTCAGCTATACTTGATTGGAAACCTCCGAGAAATGTCTTTGAAGTTCAAAGTTTTCTAGGATTTGTTAGTTATTACAGACGGTCCGTGAAAGATTTCTCTATGATAGCGACACCTATGACGAAGCTGTTACAGAAATATGTTAAGTTCGAGTGGTCAGAAAAGTATCAGAAAAGTTTTGATCAGTTGAAAACTCTATTGATAGAAGTTCTAGTATTACTTCAGCCAGAATCGGGTAAAGAACTTGTTATTTACAGTGGTGCATCTTTGAGTAGTCTGGGTTGTGTTTTGATGTAGGAAGGCAAGGTCATAGCTTATGTCTCGAGATAGCTGAAACCACATGAAAAGAACTATTCGACACACGATTTGGAATTAGCAGCTATTGTGTTCACATTGAAGATTTGGCGTCACTATCTTTTCGGTGAGAAATGTCATGTTTGTTCTGATCATAAAAGTCTGAAGTATTTAATGATTCTGAAATATCTGAGTTTGAGCCAACGTCGATGATTAAAGTTGTTAAAAGACTACGAGCTAGTGATTGAATATCATCCGGGAAAGGCTAATGTTGTTGCTGATGCTTTGAGTAGAAAATCATTATTTACTTTGTGTGCAATGAATGCGTATATGGTGATCTCTGATGATGGCTAGATAATAGCCAAATTAAAAGCAAGACTATTATTTGTTCAACAAATTTGTGATACTCAGAAATTTGATAATGAATTGTTAGCAAAGCGAGCTCAGTGTGAAACGATTATTAAATCTGAATTTCGAGTTGATAAAAATAATTGTTTGAGGTTCAGAAACCGAGTATGTGTTTAGAGAAATTCAGAGTTAATTTAGATGATTTTGAACGAAGCTTACAACAGTCGGTTATCTGTTCATCCGGGGTAGTATGAATATGTATAATGATTTGAAACAGTTCTATTGGTGGTCTGGTATAAAACAAGATATATATGACTTTGTTTCTAAATGCTTATTCTGTCAGTAAGTAAAAGCCAAGCATCAGGTACCTTTTGGGTTACTTCAGTTGATTATGATACCCGGGTGGAAATGGGATAGGGTCACGATAGATTTTGTATCTAATTTACCATTAACACTGAGCAAGAAAGATGTAATCTGGGTTATTGTGGATAGTATGGTTAAATCTGGTTTACCTTTGATTGAATTTGCTCATAATAGTAGCTTTCAATTCAATATCAAAATGGCACCCTACGAGGCTTTGTACAGTCGTAAATGTCGTACCCCATCGTATTGGACTGAGCTCAGTGAAAATAAAATACACGGGGTTGACTTGATCAAAGAAACATAACAGAAAGTGATAGTGATCCGTGATAGCTTAAAAGCTGCATCAGATAGTCAAAAGTCTTATACAGATTTAAAATGTAAAGATATTGAGTTTCAAATCAAAGATCAAGTGTTTTTGAAAGCTTCACCGTGGAAGAAAATACTCAGATACGATCGTAAAGGCAAGCTGAGTCCGATATTTATTAGGCCATATGGGATCATAGAGCGTATCGGGCCAGTTGCTTATAGATTGCAGTTGCCACCTGAGCTAGAAAAGACCCACAATGTATTTCATGTTTCAATGCTCCGTAGATACCGATCCGATCCTTCACATGTGATTAATCCGACAGAGGTTGAGATTCAGTCTGATATCATATATGAAGAGGAATCGATTCGTATTTTGTCTCCTGAGATAAAAAAATTGAGAAATAAGAAAATCCCGTTAGTCAAAGTACTGTGGCAAAAGTACGGTGTTGAAGAGGCAACCTGGGAGTCTGAGGATACAATGAAAGAGCGTTATCCCAACCTATTCACCAGTAAGATTTTCGGGGACGAAAATCCCTAAGGGGGAAGAGTTGTAACAGCCCGATTTTGACCCTAATCAGAATAGTGGTTTCGGGACCACAAATCTGAGTCCAAAAAATATTTTAAAATTATTTTCTATGTTTATTATGTGTGAATTTGTTTGTGTTAAATTTTCGTGTTTTAATTTTGTCGTTTAGGTGTCCGATTAAATCAAAGGACTTAATCGCGTAAAATGTAAAAGTTACAAAATAAAGTGTAAGTGCTAATTTGTTAATGGCTTTTTAATATTAGGTCCTTAAAGGGAAAATAGCCCATTTTACATATTAGTGGACGGTATATGTCAAAAGTAACCTTATTATTATTGTTTTATATATTAAATTATAAAGGTTATTTTGGTAATTTGTAAAATTAAACAAATAATAATAAGACAAAAAGCATTAAACAAGCCATTTTGTCCATCTTTTGTGCCAAATGTAAAGAAGAAGAAAAGATAAAAGCTTAGGTATATTCGGCCATGCTTGGAGCTTAAAATTCAAGATCAAGAACCAAATAAATTAGATCTGGACTGAGGAAAAACGAAAGTAGTCGATTAGTCAATTTTATCGACCGATGATGTCCGAGGTAAGTCCTTAAGTAATAAAAAATTTTAAATTATGTACGTAACTTAGTATATGCTGATTTGGTAATTTTGTAACTATAATGTTGAGTAGCCGAATGTGATTATACCTAGAATTTGATATGATCAAGTTTAGTTCAGTTGAGATATGATGTTTGAAAGTTCATACAAGAATTATGAAATGCATATAAGTTCGATACATAAATGTGTGTGAGACAACTTTATAGTACCGTTATTTAGGCCGTGGGCCTAGCAAGCCTTGTGCTGGTGAACTTAATCGGGCTTCGTGCCTAGCAGGCTTATTGTCGGTGAATAAATATCAGACCGTAGGTCTAGCAGGCTTTGTGCCGGTGGATAATATCAGGCTTTATGCCTAGCAGGCTTTATGCCGATGATTTATTATGAGTGTATGCTTCAATAGATTTTTAACGATGTGGAAATTATATACGGAAAATGAGCTCAACGTTCAGGTATGTGTAAATCTAATGGTTGTGAGAGATAAGGTAAATTAGTAAATTGCTATTTGATACTAGTTATATGTGATACAATTGAGGAATATATGTAAATTTTAGTAAGTGTATTCGGCCTTATAAATGGATAGTATGACATTATGGAATTGATTTTAGATATTAGCATAGATGAGTCTTTTATATTCGGCCAAATTGGTAAATGTATATGTGATGTATATTGAGCAAGAAAGTTGACAAAATGCTCATGTGAGAAAATAAGGTAAGTCAATTGTTGAATTGATTATATAAATGCTAAAGTTACAAATGTGGAAAATGTGAATGTATATGTGATTGTGTATATACGGCCAAATGGGCTATATGTGATTTTAATAGTGAGATTTATATAATTTCATGTGTATTTGTATAATTAGCCATATGATACGCGATTGAAAGATTTAAATGATAACCTTGTATTTGGGAACATTTATATTCGGTTTTGTTAACTTTGTGTTAATATATAATAGTTAGTATATATATATTTGCTTATGACTTACTAAGCATAAATAACTTACTCTGTGTGTATACTTGTTTACTTCTGTTCATAGATTTGGATATACGTTATGAGCTCGGGGATCGTCAGCAAGACTACTCACACTATCAACAGTTTCTTCAGTATTTTACTAAGTGATTCTTGGTTTATGGCATGTATAGCATAGATGAAGTATTTGAGTTTGATTTTTGGGACTTGTATATATGTATAGCCATGCGAAAATGGCTTAATCATTATGTTTAGATTCGGTTAAATGAGTTCATGTTTAAGTGTTTAATGTGTTTGGTTTTATCATTTCGACTATGGCTTATTTATATGCGGTATATGGTTGCTATGTTTAGTTAAATATTGCGGTAGAGGTTTTGATATATATATATATATATATATATGTATGGTATGTTTGGATTTGGTATTTAAGTGAGTTTGGTTAGGTCTTATAAAATGAACTATGTATATAAAGGTTAGAAGATATTTATATGTCCGAATGTGTATGGATTGGATGATTATAAGTCGGAATGTGTATAGGTTATATTGATTAGGTTTGAATTGGCAATGTATGTATATATATCATGCTTGAATGATTGGCTAAATAGGTATGGTTGGTAATAGATAAATAATGAATATGCCATATGATTGTTTTGGTTAATAAGTAAAGTGAATATGCTAATAAGGCTAAGGATATAATAATAAATGATAAGCATGACATTCGGTTTTTAACACATATTAATTATCCGATTGTAGATTAACTTATTTTGTGGTATGAATGAAAAATTTGGTACAATTTAATATATATAAATTGACATGCGAATAATATGTGATTTTAGCTGTTATTTGTGTTCAAATTGGATTATGTTAACAAGGTCATATGCACATGTATTGAATTAACATGATTGGAAATCAACTCTTGTAAAAAAATTATTTTGATTTATGTACGATATATGTCATATAATGATATATGTTGGGATATGTTTTAAATGTATAAATGCTGTGAGATGCTAAGAATATTATTACTGGAAGGAATGACTAATGTAACAGCCCGATTTTGAGCCTAGTCGGAATAGTGGTTTCGGGACCACAAATCCGATGAGAAAAAAAAATTAATATTCTTATATTTTTATGATCTACAACTTTATGAAATGATTTCGTAAAAATTTCGTTCGAAAATTTTGGTGTTTGAGCACTCAATTTAGTCAAAAGGACTAAATTGTAAAAAGTGCAAAACTTGAGTTCTAGAAGCTAGAGGTATCTAATTGCTATGAAATTTTAAATTGGAGGTCCTTAAAAGGTAACTAGACCATTGGTTAACTTGCTGGAAAAAAAATGGACATCAAATAGGTGAAATAGAATATTTTTAAGTTAATGGCATTTTGGTCATTTAGTGATTAAAATGAGTTAAAAACAAAATTAAAAGCCAATTTTTGATCATCTTCAACCCCTTGGCCGAAATTCTCATAAGGAAGACATAGCTAGGGTTTTTCAAGCTTCCAAGCTCCATAATCAAGAAGAACGAAATCCAGAGTTAGATCGAGGAAAGAAAAAGATAGAGGATTAAATCAATATAGTTGATCGTATTTTGTTTCGAGGTAAGTTTGCAGTAAATAAATGCAATATTCTATTACTTTACATTTAATATTGTTAAATTCCAGCATTTACATATTTATTCTGTAAATTTATTATTTAAAGACTCAAGTATGAATTGACGGAAAAACTATCTCAGAAAGTTCCGGTTGAACCTTAGGAATGTGTAGGATACAAATGTCATGACATTAGGGTTTAAGGAAATCATGTAAGGCCATGTCAAGACATGGCATTGATATGTTACCATAAGGCAAAGGTCCCATGTAAGACCATGCCAAGGCATGGCATTGGTGAGTTCATAAGGCAAGGATACCACGTAAGACCATGTCAAGACATGGCAATGGTTAAGTTTCAAAGGAAAGGTACCCAAGTATCCTTAGTATTCCAAGTGGTTCAACGGGAAAATTCAAAGAATATACCAAAGTAAAGGTAAGGCAAGTCCAAGCTAAAAAGGTAAGGTAAGATAAATTTATGTTAAAAGGTAAGGCAAGTATACCAGTTTTAAGTACATTGAGTTAAAAGCTTAAGTGATCTTGATAAGGAAAAACATAAGATAATTCATTAAGAATGTTGTTATCTATTTACATGTAAACTTACTAAGCTTTATGCTTACACCCATTCTTTATTTTTTTTATAGTATTACAAGCCAACTCGGGATTGAAAGGAAGTCGGAGATCGTTACACACTATCAAAGGATTATATTGGTATTTTGTGACTCGAACGTTCTAAGTTATGGCATGTATAGGGACTTAACTATCTTGTGTGTATAACCTTATGATATGGCTTAAGATTGGCTTGTAAATGTTTGGTAATGATTAGTTATTAAAATGGCTAATTAAGAGCATGTTTTGGATATTATGTAATGCCTAGTTGGTAATTATTAGAAAGAAATTATGTAAGTATATGCAGGGGAACAGTTTGTACAGCAGCAGTGAAGTGATTTTGAAAAATCACCAAAAATAGTATAAATTGAATTAGGTTGTGCATGAGATATAGAATTAAATCTTATTGAGTATATTTTTATATGAAAGAAACGGTGTAGGAAAAAGAGTTGTATAATATGAGATAATTGATTTTTAGTGAAGAGAGGTCAGAACTGTCAAACTGTGTAACAGGGGAGACTTTAACTAATAAACTGTACTAATTGGCCACACGAAAAATTCTGGAAAAATTATAGTAAGAAGATATATGAGTCTAGTTTCAGGGAAAATTTACGAATATAGATTTCGAGTTTCGTAACTCGAGTTATAATTAATTTAGTGAACATGACGTAGACGGACAGTTTCAATTTTTATGCCCATAACTAGTAAGTTAAGTCTAGTAATGCCTCGTGCTCGACTCCGGCAACAGTCTCGGGTAAGGGGTGTTACATTTATTGGTATCAGAGCAAGGTTTAGTCGGTTCTCAGAATATTTAGTATGAGTAAGAGTCTATCTATTCATGCCATACTTATATTTTGATAGTGTGACGACTCTTGACGATTTAAATTTTTTTTATAGTTATGGATCCTGAACGAGCTGCTGCAGATGATGTAGAGAGTAGTGAACCCACTCCTACTGAAGGGACGGTGCCACAAGATAGTCGTGAAAGGCCCGTTACATTTAGTCAGGAAGGAGGGGCTCGAGAAGCCTTCTTCCAAGCTTTGAATGAATGGTTTGCTGAGTTCGTTCGTACGAACCCGGCCGTTAGACCTCCACCCCCTCATGATCCACAGACCACCCATGTAGCTTCCCCAGTCACAGATACAATCAAAAGAGAGAAGCCACCTGTTGACAAGATCAGAAAACAAGGGGCTGAAGAGTTTCGGGCTACCAAAGATGATGATGCAGAAAAAGCTAAATTTTGGCTCGAAAATACTATTAGAGTTTTTGACGAGTTATCCTGCACACCGAAAGAGTGTATTAAATGTGTAGTGTCACTTTTTAGAGATTCAGCCTACTAGTGGTGGAAGACACTTGTATCAGTAGTACCGAAAGAAAGAGTTACTTGGGATTTCTTTCAGGAGGAGTTCCGTAAGAAATATATTAGTCAGAGGTTTATTGACCAGAAAAGAAAAGAGTTTCTTGAGTTAAAACAAGGTAAGATGACTGTGACCGACTATGAACGTGAATTTGTCCGACTCAGCAATTATGCTCGAGAGTGTGTGTCTACAGAGGCTATCATGTGCAAAAGATTTGAAGATGGGCTCAATGATGATATCCGACTGTCAGTTGGTGTTCTAGAGATAAAAGAGTTTGTTGCTTTAGTTGAACGAGCCTGTAAGGCAGAAGAGTTATTAAAAAGAAAGGGTAAATCTGAAATTGAGATGCGAGACTCGAAGAAAAGACAGATGAGCAAGTCATTTCAGTCTACATCCAAGAGGCCTAGAGAGTTTTCTACGAGATCTAATTTTTCAACTGGGTATTCTAGCCGGAACAGAGGTGGAAGATTTATGGATTCAAAAGCTCAAACCACTTCGATTGTGAGTGTTGGCAGTATTCAACCTGATAGACCCGAGTGTCCTCAATGTGGTCGATGTCATCCAGGTCAATGTCGAGCAACTGAGATTGGTTGTTTCCGATGTGGTGCACCAAATCATTTCATTCGGGAGTGTCCTGAAATGGTTAAAAGAGAAGTAATACCGAGTGCAAGATCAGGTAATGCCCCCGTTAGAGGCAGGCATCAGAAAAACCCGGGAGTAGGGGCAGGTAGAGCTGCATTAGATACAGCAACGAGATCAGATGTTAAAGCACCTGCAAGGACTTATGCTCTCCGTAATCGTGAAGAGGCATCCTCCCCCGATGTAATTACGGGTACATTTTCTCTTCATGATATTAATGTTATTGCTTTGATTGATTCGGGTTCAACCCATTCCTATATTTGCATGAAATTAATGCCTAGTATGAACATGCCCATAGAGTTTACGAAATTTGTGATTAAAGTATCGAATCCATTTGGTCAGCATGTGTTAGTAAACAAAGTATGTAAAAAATGCCCTTTGATGATTAGAGGTTACTGTTTTCCGGCTGATCTCATGCTATTGCCATTTGATGAGTTTGATGTAATTCTTGGTATGGATTGGTTAACTGCACATGATGCGATAGTGAATTGTGGAAAGAAATTCATTGAATTGAAATGTGAAAATGGTGAAATCCTTCGAGTTAATTCAGATGAGTCAGATAGTGCAATTACCATGATTTCAGTTATGTCTGCTCAGAAATGTTTGAGGAAAGGATGTGAAGTTTATCTTGCTTTTGTGTTGAATACTAAAGATCCAGAGTTGAAAATTGAATTAGTGCCTGTGGTAAATGAGTTTTCTGATGTATTCCCGGAAGAACTACCAGGTTTGCCTCCTATCAGAGAAGTTGAGTTTGGTATTGAATTGATTTCAGGTACCACACCTATTTCTATTGCTCCTTATAGAATGGCTTCAATAGAATTAAAAGAATTGAAAGCTCAGCTACAGGAATTAACTGATAAAGGCTTTGTAAGACCTAGTTATTCACCATGGGGTGCACCAGTATTATTTGTAAAAAAGAAGGACGGTTCAATGAGATTGTGCATAGACTATCGCCGGCTTAACAAGGTTACCATAAAGAACAAATATCCATTGCCTAGAATAGATGACTTGTTTGATCAATTGAAAGGAGCCACTGTGTTTTCTAAGATAGATTTGAGATCCGGATACTATCAGTTGCGAGTTAAAGAGTCAGATGTTCCAAAAACTGCTTTTCGAACTAGGTATGGTCACTATGAGTTTCTTGTGATGCCATTTGGCTTAACTAATGCTCCTGCCATTTTCATGGATTTAATGAACCGAATTTTCAGACCTTACTTGGACAAGTTTGTAGTTATGTTCATTGATGACATCTTGATTTATTCTCATGATGAGACTGAGCATGCAGAGCATTTGAGAACAGTTTTACAGATTTTGAGAGATAATCAGCTTTATGCCAAATTTAGCAAAAGTGAGCTCTGGTTACGGGAAGTTTGTTTTCTTGGACATGTTGTCTCAGGTGAAGGTATTAAAGTTGATCCGAATAAGATTTCAGCCATTGTTGATTGGAAGCCTCCCAGGAATGTATCAGAGGTCAGAAGTTTTCTTGGTCTTGCCGGTTATTATAGACGATTTGTAGAGGGATTTTCCATGATAGCTACTCCATTGACAAGATTGCTACAAAAAGATGTCAAGTTTGAATGGACTGAGAAGTGTCAGCAGAGTTTCGACAAGTTAAAGGCATTGTTGACTGAAGCTCTTGTCTTAGTACAACCAGAACCAGGTAAAGAGTTTGTGATTTACAGTGATGCATCCCTAAATGGACTAGGCTGTGTACTTATGCAAGAAGGAAGGGTAATTGCTTATGCCTCTAGACAGTTAAAACCACATGAGAAAAATTATCCGACACATGATTTAGAGTTAGCTGCTATTGTATTTGCATTAAAAATTTGGAGACATCACTTGTACGGTGAGAAATGCCGAATATTCACTGATCATAAAAGTTTGAAATACTTGATGACTCAGAAAGATCTGAACTTAAGGCAAAGAAGATGGCTAGAGTTGATTAAAGATTATGAGCTAGTGATCGATTATCACCCGGGTAAGGCAAACGTTATTGCTGATGCTTTGAGTAGAAAATCGTTATTTGCATTGAGAGCTTTGCATACTAGTTTGGCCTTATCAGATGATAGTTCTATTTTAGCTGAGTTGAGAGCTAAACCGACGTTTCTTAAAGAAATTTGTGAAGCTCAGAAGGATGACAGTGAGTTGCAAGCCAAAAGAGTTCAGTGCGAGTCAGGTGTAGAGTCTGATTTTCAGATCGGTTCTGACGGTTGTTTGATGTTTAGAGACAGAGTATGTGTACCAAAGAATGATGAGCTTATTCGGAATATCTTACAGGAAGCACATAACAGTTCTTTATCTATTCACCCAGGTAGTACAAAGATGTATAATGATTTGAAGAAAATGTATTGGTGGAGAGGAATGAAAAGAGATATTTCAGAATTTGTTTCTAGATGCTTGATCTGTCAACAGGTAAAAGTTGAACATCAGGTACCTTCAGGTTTATTGCAGCCTGTATTAGTTCCCGAGTGGAAATAGGACCGAGTTACTATGGATTTTGTGACGGGATTGCCTTTGACACTGAGAAAGAAAGATGCAGTATGGGTTGTGATTGATAAGCTAACGAAGTCGGCTCATTTTATTCCAGTTCATATGGATTATTCACTTGACAAGTTGGCTGAGTTGTATATTTCAGAGATAGTTAGACTACATGGAGTACCATTATCGATTATCTCAGATAGAGATCCCAGATTTACTTCACGATTTTGGAAGAAATTATAGGAAGCTTTAGGTACAAAGTTGAGTTTTAGTACAGCTTTCCATCCTCAGTCTGATGGTCAATCAGAAAGAGTTATTCAGGTACTTGAAGATATGCTTAGATGTTGCATATTGGAATTTCAAGGTAGTTGGGAGAAATATTTGCCGTTAATAGAGTTTGCCTACAATAATAGTTATCAATCGAGTCTGAAGATGGCACCTTATGAAGCTTTGTATGGACGTAAATGTCGCACACCTTTGTATTGGACAGAGCTTAAGGAAAATCAGATTTACGGGGTTGATCTAGTCAAAGAAACAGAAGAAAAAGTAAAAGTCATCAGAGATTGCTTGAAAGCAGCTTCAGATAGACAGAAATCCTATGCAGATTTGAAAAGAAAAGAAATTGAATTTCAAGTTGGTGACAGGGTATTCTTGAAAGTATCCCCTTGGAAGAAAGTTCTCAAATTTGGCAAGAAAGGCAAATTAAGTCCTCGTTTCATTGGGCCGTATGAGGTTATTGAAAGGATTGGACCAGTGGCATATCGGCTAGCTTTACCAGCAGAGTTAGAAAAAATTCATAATGTGTTTCATGTGTCAATGTTGCGACACTATCGTTCTGATCCTTCATATGTGATTTCTCCGACAGAGATTGAGATTCAACCGGATATGACATATGATGAGGAACCGATTAAGATTTTGGCTCGAGAGGTTAAACAGTTAAGAAATAAAAGTATAGCTTTAGTGAAAGTGTTGTGGCAAAGACATGGAGTAGAAGAGGCTACGTGGGAACCAGAGGAAGCCATGAGAAAACAGTACCCAAACCTCTTTTCTGGTAAGATTTTCGGGGACGAAAATCCCTAAAGGGGGGAGAGTTGTAACAGCCCGATTTTGAGCCTAGTCGGAATAGTGGGTTCGGGACCACAAATCCGATGAGAAAAAAAATTAATATCCTTATATTTTTATGATCTACAACTTTATGAAATGATTTCGTAAAAATTTCGTTCGAAAATTTTGGTGTTTGAGCACTCAATTTAGTCAAAAGGACTAAATTGTAAAAAGTGCAAAACTTGAGTTCTAGAAGCTAGAGGTATCTAATTGCTATGAAATTTTAAATTGGAGGTCCTTAAAAGGTAACTAGACCATTGGTTAACTTGCTGGAAAAAAATGGACATCAAATAGGTGAAATAGAATATTTTTAAGTTAAGGGCATTTTGGTCATTTAGTGATTAAAATGAGTTAAAAACAAAATTAAAAGCCAATTTTTGATCATCTTCAACCCCTTGGCCGAAATTCTCATAAGGAAGACATAGCTAGGGTTTTTCAAGCTTCCAAGCTCCATAATCAAGAAGAACGAAATCCAGAGTTAGATCGAGGAAAGAAAAAGATAGAGGATTAAATCAATATAGTTGATCGTATTTTGTTTCGAGGTAAGTTTGCAGTAAATAAATGCAATATTCTATTACTTTACATTTAATATTGTTAAATTCCAGCATTTACATATTTATTCTGTAAATTTATTATTTAAAGACTCAAGTATGAATTGACGGAAAAACTATCTCAGAAAGTTCCGGTTGAACCTTAGGAATGTGTAGGATACAAATGTCATGACATTAGGGTTTAAGGAAATCATGTAAGACCATGTCAAGACATGGCATTGATATGTTACCATAAGGCAAAGGTCCCATGTAAGACCATGCCAAGGCATGGCATTGGTGAGTTCATAAGGCAAGGATACCACGTAAGACCATGTCAAGACATGGCAATGGTTAAGTTTCAAAGGAAAGGTACCCAAGTATCCTTAGTATTCCAAGTGGTTCAACGGGAAAATTCAAAGAATATACCAAAGTAAAGGTAAGGCAAGTCCAAGCTAAAAAGGTAAGGTAAGATAAATTTATGTTAAAAGGTAAGGCAAGTATACCAGTTTTAAGTATATTGAGTTAAAAGCTTAAGTGATCTTGATAAGGAAAAACATAAGATAATTCATTAAGAATGTTGTTATCTATTTACATGTAAACTTACTAAGCTTTATGCTTACACCCATTCTTTATTTTTTTTATAGTATTACAAGCCAACTCGGGGATCGAAAGGAAGTCAGAGATCGTTATACACTATCAAAGGATTATATTGGTATTTTGTGACTCGAACGTTCTAAGTTATGGCATGTATAGAGACTTAACTATCTTGTGTGTATAACCTTATGATATGGCTTAAGATTGGCTTGTAAATTTTTGGTAATGATTAGTTATTAAAATGGCTAATTAAGAGCATGTTTTGGATATTATGTAATGCCTAGTTGGTAATTATTAGAAAGAAATTATGTAAGTATATGCAGGGGAACAGTTTGTACAGCAGCAGTGACGTGATTTTGAAAAATCACCAAAAATAGTATAAATTTAATTAGGTTGTGCATGAGATATAGAATTAAAGCTTATTGAGTCTATTTTTATATGAAAGAAACGGTGTAGGAAAAAGAGTTGTATAATATGCGATAATTGATTTTTAGTGAAGAGAGATCAGAACTGTCAAACTGTGTAACAGGGGAGACTTTAACTAATAAACTGTACTAATTGGCCACACCAAAAATTCTGGAAAAATTATAGTAAGAAGATATATGAGTCTAGCTTCAGGGAAAATTTACGATCTAGATTTCGAGTTTCGTAACTCGAGTTATAATTAATTTAGTGAACATGATGCAGACAGACAGTTTCAATTTTTATGCCCAGAACTAGTAAGTTAAGTCTAGTAATGCCTCGTGCTCGACTCCGGCAACGGTCTCGGGTAAGGGGTGTTACGACTAAACATGTAGCTTATTTGATTAATGATATGTATTAAAATGATTAAGTATAAGATGAGTTTGATATTTGTTAATAAATGAAATTGAAATAATGAATGTCCTATTGTTTGGTATGTATAAGATGATAGATATGTTTGAATTTATAAAGATTAGTATGGTTTGATTTAAATAGAAAATGTGCAATCTCATTCTGTTTGGATGATTTAATACATAAACGCTAGCTTTAATTTGAATATTAAGTATGTGTCCTTGTAATATCCCGGATTATGGCTTATGCATTATTGTTAAATTGTGTGGAATAGCATGCCATTGTGTGCTTGAATGTGTTTTTATGAATTTTGTGAACTTTAGAAAATAGGAGAATGCCTTAGAAATTATTAAGTTTTATGTTTTAAGAGGAAGCTAAGCGGATAGGGCCTTAAGAGAAATTGTAGGGAAAAATATGACACAAAGATCAGCTTGTTTAAGTGGCATGCAGGCGCCACTTAAAGCTTTATTAGGTGACGCCACAAGCATGTGTACAAGGCCAAGGTTCGAGCAGCAAGAGGAGCACTCTTGAGAGTGTTTTTGCATCAGACAGCAAGGGAATTGGGATTGTAGTCCAAAATTTATTAATGCTAAGTGGGCATAAGGGTGGCGTCACTTAAGAGGATGAATTGGGCCCTGATTGGCCGCAAGGGGCCCAAGTTTAAGAGTTAAAATTCGGCACTCCTAGGGTAAGGGGGATGGACGGGAAGTATGCTACAATTTAGGAGCTTAATTCTTTTGATTTTAAGAGATAAATGGGGATAATTAATGAGAGTAAGGATTAATGGAAAAGAAGATGTGATAATTTAGAGATAAAGTTATCAGAATAGGGGGAGTTGGCCGAAATTCCAACTCTAGGTGAGTAAGAGTATGTAGCGAAATTATCAACAAAGTATCCATCTCTTCCTTTGTTCTCTTTTTCTCACCTTTCTTCTCTAGCCGAATTCCCTTCCCAAGGATCACCATTGCCGAATTCTTCCAAGCAACTCTTCTTTTCTTCTTTTATTTTGTCAAAACCGAAATACCCTGTGTTCTCCATCATCAATTCTTCTCCTTTTGCAACCTTAATCAAAAGCTGAATATACCAATAACCCCTAGCCGATTTCACATTAAGCCTCAAGAGCCGAAATTGTTGATACACATCTAGGCCATAGCCGACTATTCTCCAAGTCTCAAAGCCGAATCTCTGTGGTCTTAAGCAAGGGTGCTGTCGACTGTAGTATTAAGGTAAAAGCAATTGATTTTTGATGTTTAATCTCTTTTAGCCGAAATCTAGGAACTAATCCCCTTGATGTCTCTTGGCCGAAATAATAAAGGAGGTTTCGGGATTTGTCTGCTATTGTCGACTACAAGGAAGAAGGTGTCTTTCGGGATTTTTTTTTAGATCTAAGGTAAGTCCTGTGTATATTCAGCCAAGGGCGATCTATTGAGATTAAATGTTAGAATTTAATCTAACACATAGGGATTTCGACAACTTTATAGACTTTCGGGATTTGTGAATCGCAAGGTAAGTGTACTTACACATTCGGCCAAGGCCTAATTAGGAACTTAGATCTATTTCTTAATTATTCAAAAGCCGGAAACTAACCCTTTAGGTGATCTAGTGTTGACCGATTTCAAGGAGAAGCACAACAAAGTTTCGGGATTTGATTAGTAGTGAAATCGGCAGCAAGGTAAGGAATTTTGTCGCAAGGATCCTTCGGGATTTGGTTCTTTAGCCGAATGGCTCTTTGCTAACATATTCAAGGTTGGCCGAATATAGGAACTAAGGATCTAGGACGCTAGATCGAGGTTTCGGGATCTCAGTAACTTCATTAAGTGTACCAGGTGTGTACCCCACACTAACTCTTAATAGATGCATGGTAATATTTTAATATATGTGTTTATAATAATGTGAATGTGGCCAAAGGTACCATGCTATGGTACAAAGTACTCAGGTACGTATTTTAACTTTAAGTTAATATAAGATATGAATATGTGGAATGTGCCATGTATGTGAATGTGATAAGAATGTGAAATAAGGCATTATATTACATGATATGTATGACATGGGGCATATGGGTGATTATGAAAGGGGAAGTGAATGTGGTGACTTATGTCACGATATCTGAATGTGGTGACTTCGGTCACATTATCTGAATGTGGTGTCACATGACACAAAATAATTATCTGGTGGCTATGCCACAAATTATAAGGGCGATGAGCACGTCGACTGCAGCAACTGCCTTCGATGGTGTGTAGCGGATGGAGGGTTGACTTAGTAGTCCCCACGGTGTGCAGGTTGATACGGGTGATGTGTAGCGGATGGTAACTAGGCTTGGGTTCGGGAATGCATCATTAATTGTAGATTGTGATATGTATGTGTATGAATTGATATGCCTGAATCATTAGGACTTAGTGTTGGATGTACACATTGAGTCTGTTGACTCACCCCGTTGTGGGAATATTTTTCAGGTGACGATCAGTGATGGACCGGGTCGGCAGGAGCTTAGTGGTGGCCATGCTCAGCAAGGAATTCATTTTAATTTTGGACATTTTATTTTATTTAAGTATTTTAAATTTTATTTTGGGTTTGTTTTGATGTAATAAGGCCATAGTATGAACTGTTTATGCATGCATTTTAATTCCTTTATTACGATATGATTAATGTTAAATCGAAGTTAAACCCATTTTATAAAAATAAATCTTTAAATGTTTTGACACCTAAAAGAAAATGATTTCTAATTTAAAGATAAAACCTAAGACAAATTCGGCAAGTTTTTTTTTACTTTAAAACGAGGCTTTAATAAACCCATGATTTCAAAACTAACAAAGTTTTCAATTGAACCCAACATGAACAAATTTTTCTTCAAAACCACTCGAATTTTTCCTAAGTAACAATCAGATTTTCAACTGTTTTCTCGAGGAACATACCAGATCTGGTCGAGGCTCGTGGGCCGGGTTTGGGGTGTTTCAGTCCTTGATCTGAATGTAAAGTCTGTGAATATAATATGTTATGTATTGTTTATTTTTATTCTTGAATGTACATGATATGTTAATAAAAAAAATGCCTGTTCTGAGTGATGTCTTATTCGGTAATGCCTCGTAACCCTAATCCAGCGATGGATACGGGCTAAGGGTGTTACATCAATACTATTAATCAATGAAAAGATGAGATTATTCCTGATTGTGTAGGGTATATGATTGGGTTGTTTGGTTACGAATTAGGCTTGAGTGAGTTAGGGTGATGAAAGAGCTTGGTAAATAGCCATGTTCTTGTCCACACGGGTAGGCATACGGGCGTGTGTCTAGGCCGTGTGTGACAGACGGTCAATTACATGGGTGTGTGACTAGGCCGTGTGTCCCTTGCATACTAGTTTTGCGAGTCAGTGAGCTTTGTAGTAAACACAAGGGTAGAGACACGGCCATGTGTCTCAGCCATGTGGGAACCACGGCCAAAGACATGGGCGTGTGCCTAGGCCGTGTGAAATCTGCACCTTGAAATTGGAATTTAATTCGACACACGGCTCAAGGACATGGGCATGTGCGTTGGTCGTGTGACCATAGTGAGGTGATGACGTCATAAATAGAATGCCAAGGTTTTGGCACATAGTGCGTGTCGAGGCCGTGTGAGGGACACTAGCATGTGTCCGGCCGTATGAAATAAGTCAGTGTCGACTATGGGTAAGGGACATGGGCGTGTGTGACCACACTGCTTGCCCTCACGGGCGTGTCCCATTTCACACGGGTGTGTGGCCTCTGTTTTGGTAAAAATTTTCTAAGTGTGTAAAAGTTTCCAATTTATTTTCAAAACCTTCCGGAAGTATGTATAGGGCCTTGTAGGCCCATTATAAGGAGGTTAGATATGAGAATGGAAAAGTTTTAATTTAGAATGGATTTTGATAACCCAAAGTTGTTTGACCATGTTAGTCAAGTTCAGTAACGCCTCGTGCCCGGTCCCGGCGTAGAATACTGGTAAGGGGTGTTACAAAACAACTCGAAAAACACCATTGAAGCTGACTCTGAAGCATATTTCCATTAACATTGAAGATCTCCTTTTGATTTCTTTGAAGTTTATTATGAGCTTCTTTATTTCTTGTGGTTATACTGTCTTTAGGATGTTTTTATTTGCAATCATGAACTAATTTTTTAAATACCTAGGGAGATGAACCCTATGATGGATAATGTTATTTGATTTCTATTTTTACGCAATAAATACTTGGATAATTATTTGTGCTTAATTCTTGGTTTAACATTTCTAGGCTATTAATCCATGTTTGATGTGCTTAAATCAAAGGAGGAATAGACCCTGTTTAAGAGTAGATCTAGCGTAATTGAGTGAAGTTGCATGCAATCCCAAAAATAGGACGACATAAATCTATCGAATTAGAGTCAAATCTAAAAGGGGGATCCATAGATCGACTTAATGTGACAATAGGGGTTTTAATTAGAAAGAAATTTCAATTAATTAACCTAGAGTCAGTTGCTCTTAATCTTGAAGAGAGATATTAGCATAATTTAGGGATTTCTACGGATCAAGGTACTAAGTCAAGAAATTGCATAATTTAGATTGATAATGACAGATGAAGTCTAGTTGAATTCTTTTCTGGGTATTGTCTCACTTCTTGTTTGTTAATCGTTTATTTTCCTGATTTGTTATTTGTCTTGTTCTTTAGTTAATTAATTTAGTTAATTTTAGTTTTAATCAATCACTCCAATTTGTCAGTTAAATAATAGAAAGACGATAATAACTAGTACTTTTAATCTTCGTGGGAACAATATCTTTTCTCATCGTAGCTATACTATTAATTGATAGATGCACTTGCCTTTGTCGGATTTTTAGTTGGTTTATGATTGCATCAAAGGGCATACCCTATGATAGGTGTTCGTCTAATCTTTACAAGTATTTTGTCCACTGTGTTCAGCTTTTGCTTCCCTTTGTGTGCACTTGATGACTTAGCATTAGGCCTATAAGGTGCTGAAGCTACCCTAACAATTTGAGTTGTTACGCCTCTGTAGCAAACGAACAAAAAATTTTAACACCTAAATTCACACAAGAATTATATAATATCGCAACAAATAACAATTACAAAACTTACAAATATAACAAGAAATAATAGTTTAAGCAACCAGGTTCATATTTATTTAGTGACACATATCAAACAAAATTTTAAAGTTATCATTACCAAAGGTGTTGTAGCTTTAACATCAATAGTTTCTAGCTGATTGGTCCTCTACATCAAACAAAAAAATAATTTTAATAAACCAAATATCAATGAAATCACAATTATAAGTTTAATATTTACAAAATTATTTACGACTTGAGGCTCTACATTTTCCAGTTGATGAGTCTGCAACAAATAAAAAAAAGAACAGATGTAATCGACCAATAGGATATATATCAAGTATCAAATAAAATAATATTAATAAGTTTAATAATGACTATATTATTTGCTTCTTGAGGCTGGGTTTGCAATAAACAAAAGAAGAGCATATTTAATCAACCAATTTTTATAAACATAAACTCAGTATTATAAACCTTAAATAATAGTTACCTATTGTGGACATCTTCATTTTTTATGCCCATCAACTTCATAGACTCTACATGTCACTATCAACCCAACCTTATTAAGTTATCCAGGCTTTTTCTTCTTCGGTTCATCTTTTGGATTCCTCCTGTTTTTCTTTGGCCTTTCGGGCATCTTTTTATCAATAGGTGGGAGAACAAGCTCAATTCTAAACTTGACTCATTCATGTGCTCCATTGATAGGTTGCAAAGGATATGCATATGCTTTCTCGTAGGTTTCTTTATGGTAGCATCGGTCCAAGTAGTCATCTGATTCACCACCTATATGCCATATGGCAACACAATCATGTGGACAAGGCAAGCTAGTTAATTGCCAACTCCTAAAACTACAAGTTCTCTCTTCAATGTTCACTATGTATTGCCTTCTTCCCTTTTTCACCTCACAGTCATTCTCACCATTCCATACCATCCACCATTCAACACCATCTCTTTTATTATGATCAAATTTCTTCTTCACTACAAGACCATAATTTTGCTTCCATGATTTGCAAAACTTTCGCTTCTCAACAATTCGAGTCATTAGCTTAACACCACTAACCCGTATCCGTCGCCGAAACAGGATTAAGGAGTACTATCAAAGTTTATAGACTAATTTCATATAATTCATGTCATTTACTTTTCATATTCGAAATTGATCATATTGTCCCTTGAATGGACCCTCGAGGCCCAAATTAAACATTAGAATCAAGTCGGGACTAAATCGAGATCTCAAAAAAAATTTCACAAAATTTCAAAATTTTTCTTATTTACAGGGGTCACAAGCCTGTATGAGTACGCCATGTGGCTCACACGGCCAAGTGACATGCCCATGTCTCAGGTCTTGTAGGCATTCAATGTGAAGCACATAGCCGTGTCCCAGCCCGTGCCTTTACCTGTATAACTCCCTGACTTGTGTCACACTGCAACACCCCAAACCCGGCCTAGAAGTTAGGCCCGAATCCGGCGTGTCACATTGAAGTGTTTTTGCGAAAACCTTGTTTTCATTGAAAACCCTTCTAAAGAAAAGTTAAGTAAAATCCAGTTTGCTTTCAAAACGAGGTGTATCAAAAAAAAAAACCATTCCTTTGTTACTATGACAAAAAAAAATCCCTTTGACAGCGAAAGCTCGTTCTTAAAACACAATTATTTTCAAAAACTTGAAATATGCTTAAAAGAAATAAATCCAGGTTCCGTTTCAAAATTTCAATGCATAGTGGAAGTAATGGAATAATAACTAGAGGGAAAGCCTCATTATAATCCGAAATAAAATAACTTAAAATAAATAACCTAAAATCCAGAATTTAGATATTAAGAAAAACAAGTCTAATCGTCTTGCTAGTTGGCCACCTCTGAGTCCCTCCATCCGTCGAACCGCCTACTGAGGATCAATCTGAGAAAAATAAAAGAGGGAGTGAGTTTTCGAAAACTCAGTGTGTACGACCCTCGTCAAACAAATAGCATACATATCATATTATTAACATAACAATATCATACATGCAATGCTGTGCAAACCCTCCCCAAATAATCCATCCAGTACACTTCGCTTCCGTCCAACCGAAACACTTCTGTAGGGATTTCTAAATCGACCCACCCATCCGATACACTTCAAGGGTAGCCCGGTTGCGGTACTACCTAACGTTGCAGCAAAACTGCTAATTATATAATGGGCCTAAAAAGCTATCGGTGGATCCACGGCCGTCAAGTAACCATGCGATCCTCATATA
This sequence comes from Gossypium australe, assembly GCA_005393395.2. NCBI lineage: Eukaryota > Viridiplantae > Streptophyta > Magnoliopsida > Malvales > Malvaceae > Gossypium > Gossypium australe. The sequence continues at coordinate 87,947,545 of CM016622.1, read as the reverse complement.
CTTCCTCCGTTCCATAATTCCCAACCCATATGCAACCTAAACAGAATATCATATGAATGCAGCAAATGTACATGTAACATCCATAAATCTTACATTCAACACATAGGGGTATTTTAGTCATTTCACAAATTAAGGGTATTTCGGTAATTTTGTAATTCAGGGGTATTTCTCTAATCCTACCCTACAGGGGCATTTCAATAATTCTTAATAGTATGGGTCTTAACTACGAACCTTGGCCCGTCAACAAGTCCTCGCGGCTAAGTGAGCAGACACTACGCACCAGGTAGGATTCCAAAGAAGAGGAGGTGGGTCATTAAGACCGCTTAAGTACCAAGCTCTCCCGAGATCCAATCCTAGACATGCATATGCCCGTTGCCACACTTAAACCTTATGACTTGTTCACAGCCACACTTAATAAATTATTAAAGTTTTATGTAAGGTTAAGCAATTTACCAAACACTAACCCCAAGACCCCTTACAAAGCCCAAACAATTCACATACATTCATATGGCCCACCAGGCCCAATCTCATTCGTACGACCCATTAGGCCCAAATCACAATGATATGGCCCATCTGGCCCAATCACATTCATATGGCCCATCTGGCCCAAATCAATTCCAAGCCATGTAACCAGCATGACTAGTTCATCACCTATTACCAAATCATCAAATTCATCTATTTTGAGCCTACGGCCCATCGGGCCCATTTTGCCCATTCTGGCCCGATTGGCCAAAACACAGCCCAAGTCCATGAGATCGCTCATGGGGTCTCTGTTATCGATCCTACAAACTTTCAAGAATACCGAAGCCAAACTTTCAGGATTTCGGGATTTCCCAATCCATTGTGTGTGTACAGTGTATGTACACACCTAATAACAAAACGCGTTGCTATCTCCTTAGCAACGATCCTACAAATGATTCATTCATTGATTAATCACATATACTTATTGAATACTTTACGAAAAGCCGAAGTCTCACCTTAGCCTTACCTGAAACACCAAGCCTTATTAGCCCTTCTTTGATCCCTAATCACGCGTATCTCCTAAATCTGCATCATTTTTAATCATTAAAAACAGAATAATAGGTGACTTGTATCCAACACAAGTCCCCCTTTCCCTATCTATGACCATTCGGCCAACACCTAAACCATAAGTGAAGAATACTTACCCAAAAAGCAATCGGCCCAGGAGTTTGGCTTTTGAGATTAGTATAGTGAAAGGGGTTATTCGGCACAAATAAGAAGAAGAAGAGAAGAAGGAATCAGCTAAAACCAAAGGTGAATCAAAAGAGAATTTGAAAAGAAAAAGTATGGAAGGTTGGCAAACAAGGAAGGAATTCAGCTTCTGAGTACTTAGAGAGAAAAAAAAGTGTTTCGACAACTCAAAAATGAGGAATTCGACTAAAGGGAAAAAACAATTTTGGCATTACCTTAGAATTCCCAAATCGACACCTATATATAGCCTATAGCCGAATTTCCTATCCCCATATTCCCAATTCGGCTCCACCTCTTCCACATATCTCATCTCCTAATTTTTCTCCACGATAAGCTCCTACAATCTCTCCATGACCACTTCAAACCTCTCATCCATTAGACTTTCACTGCAACACAAACTCTAGCCATCTTGACAACAAAATAAATACCCCAATAAAATACCATGCCACTACTCGAACCTTGGACTCTTTGCCTGCTAATGATGCCACCTCCCTGCTCCCTAAGTGGCGCCACTTGCCACTACACCACAAGCTCCTTTGTGTCATTTTTCTTCCTCATTTATTTAAAAGGCCTACTAACTGAAGTCATAATTCCCTTGGGGCTAAAACCAAAATTTTTCCTATACCCTTACTTGATCCCAGGACATCTCCAACACCCCTAGACACTCCAAATTCATTAACCCTCAAATCCCACATGCCAATTGTCATTTTCTCGCTCACTTAAAAAATTTTCGGAGACCCAAAGCCCAAAGCCCAATAGGCCCAATTCTACTAGGCCCAAATTCGGGGCGTTACACACACAGCCTGCCACACGCCCGTGTGCTAGGCCGTGTAGTCAATTTAATTTTCACAAATTAGGTGCAGGTTTCACACGGCCAAGACATACGCTCGTGTTCTGGGCCGTGTAGCACACACGGCTAAGACACACGCCTGTGTCTTTGCCCATGTGCCCAACTATGAGCATTCTGTTTCTAAATTTTAAGATGCATGGGATACATGGCCAAACTACATGCCCATGTACCAGGTCGTGTGTCACACACGGTCAAGACACACGCCTAAGGCCATTTTTTAGCCTTATTTCTCATCCAAGTTTGCCAATAACCTACAACAATACTTGTACATATATATACTAACCAATTTTAAGCATGAAACTAAGCAAACATTATTATTATGTATAGTATAACATTTCATACATTCATATAGCCAAGCTTACCTTTATGCAAGAATATATATTACCCTAATTCAATCTAACCATACTTTATACTTGTATGTATTAAACATGATATAACTTTATGTTATTATACCAAAGTATACCATTACTAGCCATTCCAATGGCTAGATTACAAACATCCATTTACATATCATCATTGGTAAAATTAGCTTATACATGTCATTATGTCAAAATAAGTTTTCTATCAAAACAAGATAGAGGATAGTGTGATGATATTCCGACCAATCTCTAACCTTTACGAGCTTTCGAGCACTATAAAACAGAGAAAAGAAAACCTAGTAAGCATTTAATGCTTAGTAAGCTAATATAACAAGAATTAAACTCACCAATTACATTCATTCAAATAAGCATACAATAACATGATTTCCAACAAATTGGCAAATTTGCCTAATCACATACTCTCAAACAAGTATATTAGTTAAATAATTCACATAATACCAAGAACATGGATGAGCTCATCATTTAATTTCTTTCGTTTACATATGTTTTCCATAACATTATTCCATATTACATGTACACTTTGATGACAAATCATTTCAAATTCAGTTTAGCCGTGTCAAAACTTTACCCGTTGAATTTATTAGGAATATCGATAGGTACGCTCATATAGTACACTTTAGTGTACACTACTATAATTCGTCAATTCATTTCCAGGGGTACCCAATTAGGGCACATAATCGAAAAGCACACCCTCGAGCCTTGTAACAGGAAGCTCACACAGAGCCATTTCGAGAAGCTCATAAAGAGCCTATCGGGAAGCTTATCCGAGCTATATAACGGGTAGCTCATAAGAGCCATAATCGGGAAGTTCACAAAGAACCATATCGGGAAGCTCCGGATAGCCAATAACAAAAGTTCAAGCGACCATTATCAAGAAGTTCATAAAGAGCCAATTTAACGGGAAGTTCACGAAGAGCCTTGTAACACTCTAACACTCCCTAACCCTTATTCGTCACCAGAACAGTGCTATGGAGCATTACTGGACAATTCGGATCAAATAAGAACAATTATATAATTATTTAACATACTCATCATAATTTAGTCATAAAGTCCCTTTGATGAGCCCTCGAGGCCCAAAACACGTATTAGAAACAAACCGGGACTCAATCAGAAGTCTCGAGGATTTTTCATGAAATTTCAAAATTTTTCTTAAGTACAGGACTCACACGCCCATGTGGCCCAGGGACACGCCCGTGTAACCCTAAGCACGCCCGTGCTTCAGGTCGTGTCTGACCCCGTGTAACTCTCTAACTTACTCATAAGGCCAAGTCACATGTCCGTGTGTGAGGCTGTGTGGTCAATTTATTTTTCAAAAATTAAGTGCAGTTTTCACACGACCACGGCACATGCCCGTGTACTAGGCCGTGTTCCCCACACGGCTGCGACACATGCTCGTGTCTCTACCCGTGTGGTAATACCTGAGCAGTCTCTTTTGAAAATTTAAAACTACAAGGGACACACGGCCAAAACACAAGCCCATGTGATAGTCGTATGGACTCAAAATGAGCTTTATACATCAAGTTTACCAACCCTGCAAATCTTGAACAACAAGCAACTCAAAATCCAATTGTTCAACCAATTTAAAACACATTCAAATACCTCTAATACATGCCAAATTCATCAATCTAAGGACCTAATCAAAGTACCCTCATTGCTACTTTATTCATATTATCAAAATAGTTCAACAAGTCATCAATCAAACCAATTACTAATTCATACTAATTTAACTTAAATTTTGACCTATTGCATACTCATATATACATTAACTTAAACATGTCATTTTATACTTCAATATGTCATACATATATTCATGTATACAAAGTATTAATATCATTTTATAACATATTTACAATCATTTCCCAAAATGTCAAACATGTGACACCCTATGTACATCCCATTACAAAAAGAAAAATATACTTCACCACTTTGAGTTCGGGATCGACTTTGGATACTAATTCAACGTCTAACTTTAACCTAATATGCGCAAAAAAACAAATCGCACTCTGAGTATAAACTCGGTGGTATTTCTATAATCCGAATACTTTAAAATAAAATAATTAAACATGCACATTTAATTCATACAATTTCCAAATCCATTCAATTAATCAATTCATATACAAATCATTGTTACACATTCAATTCTCATCAATAACTATCTCAATAGTTTTTCTCAACTTTGATTCTCACATTCATTTTTCAATGTCAATTTCCATTTCATGAATTCTATTATTCATGCTTCTCATTTGTACAATTCAATTCATTATCCATTCCACTTCACATACAATGACATTCAATATCAAACTTATTGTCAATTCATTCATTTACCCCTATTAACACGACTCGGACTTTGACGGATACACAAATCCAACCAAAACACACCAGTATGGCACCCAATGCCTCATCGGATAATTCAAAGTAATAGATTGACACCCAGTGTCTCATCGGCCATGCCAAAGTAAATTGGTACCCAGTACCTCATCAAGCTTATCCAAAGTAATAATTTGACACCCAATGTCTCATCGACTCGTAGTCGAAGTATCCCTGAACACTTCCAATCCTATGGCATGCCAACTATATCCGACTCAGCACGATACAATTAATAGGGTATTCAATTCACTTTTAAATTTACAATCAATACACATTTCAAATAATAACATATACTCACATAATCATTTCAATTCAATTCAATACCATAATATCAATACTCACCTTATTTCACTTACCGTACATATTAATCAAAATACAATAATTAATATTAATAGATTCAGATTATAGAAATACAAACCGTAATTCTCGAGTTACTCCTCGTCAACTTTCTCCTTTCCTTTCTTAGAAAATGTCTCCGACAGAACGTTAGCTACGAAAATTAAAACAATTTAAAATCATCAATACACACAATTTCACATTGAATATTTCAATTTATACTCAACTTTTACTTAAATTCCAATTGAGTCCCTAAACCGAGACTAACTTTATTTTCCCTAAAACTAATTCCATATCTCATTCAATTTCCACTTTAGACTAATTTCAACTCTCTAATTTCACCATAAAATCCTAATTTTGAAATTCTTTCAATTTAGTCCCTATTACTCAAAACTTATAATTTATTCTACAATTCAATCCTTTTCTCAATTCTAACTTGAAACTCTATCAATTTAACCCATAATACTTCAATTTATTCAACATAAACAACATCTAAAAATCTACTAACTTTCAAATTTTCAACATAAATCAAGTAGTATTTGGTTCTAGGATTCTAAAAGCATCAAAATTACAAGAAAAAGGATTAAATTAACTTACCAATTGAACTTAGAACCTTAAAACCCTAGTTTTCCCTTTTTCTTTTTCCTTCTATTTTATTTCTCTCTCTTTCGTGCCTTCCTCTGTTCTTGTTCTTCTTTTCCTTTTGTTTCTTTATTATTTATTTCATGTTTTATTTATTATTAAAGTAATATAATAATATTTTATATATACTTAAATATTAAGTATGTATAAAATATAAATAAATATATGTATATTATACATACATATGGAACTTTATTTTACCATAAACTTGTTAGATAAGGATTAATTGCTTAATTATTCCTTTACTTTTTCTTTATTCGATAATTAAACTTTCACCATTTATTCAATTTAGTCCTTACACCTAATTACCCTCAATTCAAGCTAATTCACCTAGCCAAAATCTAATTAACCACACAACTAACTTCGTAAATATTTTTAATAAATATTTACAAATCCATTTCACGAAAACAAAGACCCAAAAATTCACTTTTCGATACCCGTAAATTTCGGGTCATTACCCTTTAATCGGGATGCTCATAAAAGCTAAGGTGTGTCTGTAACACCCTGAATTTGGGCCTAGAATAAGTGGGTTCGTGTGTTGAGAGAATGGATTTTGTCGTTAAAAAAAAACTTGTAATTATTGTTTGGATTTAGATTAATGTGTAATTATTGTATACTAATTTTTCCTCCCTTTTAAATATATTAACTGAATTATAATAAAATTTAATGTGGCATAATATTAAACTCTATGTAGTCAATGTATGCATCAATTTATCAAATATTTTCCATAATTTTGTCCTTGTCATATAATTAATTATTTTATTTATGTTATCAGTGTGATGAACGAAGTTATAATTTAGAAATATTAATTTTTCTATTATTCTCGATTTAATATTTATATTTTAATATAATTTAGTTCTTATATCTTTTATAATATTAATTTCTATCGTTAAATTTTCGTTAATATACAATATGAGTATATATAATTTGAATGTACTAAAAAAAATTAATATGTGGTTTATACTAAAATAAGATAATGGTCAATTTTTAATTGACCCCTAGATTATGCTAAAATTTGGGGATTTGATTTATATGCTTTACTTTTTTTTACATAGTTTGTCCCTCTACTTTTATAATGTCACTAATACATTTAAATAGTTAAATTTTCTTAAAAAAATTATTCAAACAGAAATAAATTATTTTATCCTGAAAAGTTTGAATGGACATTTTCTTTTAAAAAAGTTATTATTGCATGTTTAGTTTAATTTTTAGGAGGTTTAGGAAGGGTTGGTAGTGTTGGAAAAGTCCTAGGCTCGATCTAGGGCTTTAGCAAAAATGTTGTTTTTTTAGGGAGGTTGGTGGTAGTCATAAGGCTTTTAAAATATTGTTGGGTTAAAAGATATCACAAAGAAGTAGGTGGTCTGGTGGCTTGGGGCGTTTGGAATAAGTTGGTGGTCAGAGGTTCAAGTCCTGGACTTGGCAAAAAAACTTTTTATTGCGCATAAGTGGTATGAAGGCCAGAGTTTAGGCCTTATAATTAGTTGGGACTGATTTATGACACAAGGAAACGCCTGGCCCAGTGGCAAAGGCGTTAGGAGTAGGAGGGGGAGCAGGGTTCTAGTCGCGGCGTGCGCTAAATGTTGTGTTTTTTTTAAGTAAACCTGGAGTGCGACAAAAGGTTTATAATTAAGTAAGGAGGAAATATGACTCAAATAAAATATGCGGCACAGTGACAAGGGGCGTGTACCATAGTGAAAAGGTTGGAGGTTCGAAGCTCGGTGCTGTCAAATTTTTTTTGGATTTCTTTGGATGATTTGGTCGTTGTGAAATAGGCCTTAAAAGAAGTTGAGAATGAAACATACCACAAGAAGAGTTCTGGTGCAGTGGCTGGTAGCGTGTGGTTGTGTTTGGAGGTCTCGGGTTCGAGTTGCCTTGTGCACAATAATTTTCTATTTTACTGCAGGTGTGGGTAAGTTGGTCGCTGGAAAGTATACTTTAAAACAAGTTGAGAATGGAATATATCACAAGAACGGTTGTGGTACAGTGGCAGGGGGCGTGTGGTGGTGCTTGGAGGTCTTGGGTTTGAGTTGCCTTGTGCACAATAATTTTCTATTTGAAGTGGAACGGAACACCCAAGGAATGGCTGCCGTTCAGGGAAGGCAATTTGAATGTAATTCAAATTGGATTTTTGGATAAATAAAGGAATTTTTGGATGGGGATGAAGATACAATTTTGAGATAATAAAGGAATTTAATTGGTGATAAGTTTGAGTCGATTAGGGAGTGTAGATCTATCTATTTATTTATCTATTTATTTATTTATTTTAGTATATATATGGTTGCCGAAATTCTCTTTAAATAGAGAGGATACCTCTTCAATTCCGGCATTTGAACCCCATTCTCTCAATCTTCACTCTCATTCTCTTCTACAAGCCAAAACCCTAGTTGCTTTCTGCAATCTTTTCTTTTGAATTCTTCAGAAGCCGAAACCTTTTATTCCATTCTCTTCTTCATTCTTTTTCTCTTGTGATGATTTCTCCATTAAGCCGAAATCATAGACCCCATTTGATTTCTTCATTAAAACCCGAATCATCATAAGACTTCTTTGAATCATCTTCACTTCCTGACTATTTTTACAAAAAAAAACCGAAATCTCCCCAAGTACTAGCCGAATTTCCTGTGTTGAGGGCGTTATTCTGGGATTTGAAGGAGACCTGATCGTCTAGATCTAAAAGCCAAAAATCGTTAGTCTCTAAGTATCATACCTCTTTTCGAGATTTTAAGGTAAGGTAGTTTTCTCTAGATTTTCGTTACGTTAGATTATAATATCCATAATCTTAACCCTATGTTATGGATTAACAACCACATGTTACGATGGTAGCAACTGATAAGGTCTCTCGATGGAATCAAATATGGATCAGGCAAAGGAGGGGATTGGATCTGTAAAACCAATCCCTAAGTTTAAAAAGCAAGCAGTGTCAGCAGTTCAGGATTGGCCAGTAGGTTGTGGACCGGCATCCGAACAAAATCTTAGACAGATAGCGGTTTTAGCAGCTTCTGATAGTGTCGACATAGAGGGTGTCGTCCTAACGGTAACCAGGTGTGTAACTTCTCACACCATTAGACTGATTGCTTATATATATATGTAATAAATCTGCTATACTCTGTTAAATGCCGAAATCCCGGCATAACGTTTGGAAACCCAAAAAGGGTAAAGGCTAAATATCAGGTTAGTGAATTCTGCCATTCATTAGTGAATGACTCTGTTAAAACGATATGTGATATATGTCGATTGTTTTATATATGCTTGGGGTTGGGTGATTGATGAAAGGGGGAAGTGCTCTGTTCTGGTGGCTTATGCCATTTCAGCCTGGTGACTCTGTCACAACTCTGTTTCTGGTGGCTTCTGTCATTTCAGCCTGGTGACTCTGTCACAACTTTAACGATGAGCAGCTAACTGCAGCATGACTGCCATCGATGGTGTGTAGCGGTGTGGGTTGATTGTAGAAATCCCCAATGGTGTGATTGGCAGGTAAGGGTGGTGTGTAGCAGATGGAAACCTAGGATTGGGTTGGGTTTTATGTATGTTATCTATTATGTTATGTGCTATATTCTGATCTGTGGGCCAAGGCCCAATCTGATGGTGCACGAGGGTTGCACACTGAGTTTCGCGACTCACCCTATTATTTTAACAATTTCAAGTGACACTTAGTTCATCGGACCGGGCTGGAGAGGAGAGCAAGGTGGCCATGCCAAAGAACATTTGGATTCAGCAAAAAGACTCTAGTTTATTATTTTATATTTTAATTGTTTTAAATTTCGGTGTAATAAGGCCTTGGGCCACTAGACTATTATATTTTGTTTTGGGTTTTAATTTGGGCTTTTATTATTGTTAGACACTTAAATTTTAATTAAACTAAGGCATGTACTAAGGTTTTGGTTTTAATTCATAAAACAACGAATGAACTTTATACCCTATTTAAACTCATCAAGCTATTAAGTTTTCCCGAAATTGCGACATCTTCTACAAAAATCTTTTAGCGACATGCCAGATCCGATTGTAGTGTTTGGGCCGGGTTTGGGGTGTTACAGTGTCCACAACAAATGTAGGATCACAACCTATCGGGACGCTCCGAAAAGCTATAACGGGAAGCTCACTGAACCATATAACGGGAAGCTCAAGAGGGCTACTAACGGGATGCTTTTTCGAGCTATGGTGTCTCCGTAACATATGCTGGACTACAACCAATTGGGAAATCTTGTATCCATCGACTTTTCATTTATTCAAACAGGATTTGACATTTATCAGGCATTATCGGATATTCAATCAATTTCACATACATGACAATTATACAATTCACATATACAACATTTAATTCAAATATATAAATGTACACAATTTAGTTACACGAACTTACCTCGACACTTGTTTGTGTATGAAAATCTACTAATCTGAAACTTTTTCTTTTTCTCAATCTAACTTTGAATTTGAGTTGTCTTGATCTATATAAATGAACTTAATCATCAATTTATCGCATTTCATATTCAATTGGATTCAATTTACATCCTAGGCAAAATTACCATTTTGCCCCTATACTTTTCATAAATTCCAATTTCGCCCTTAGGATCGGAAAATGAAATTCATACAATTTAATCCTTATTCCAAGCCTAACCGAAATTTTAATATAACTTTTACAGAACTTGTATTTCACAAAATTTAGAATTTTTCCATGGGTTTTACCACTTTTCAATTTAGTCCCCAAATCATGATTTCTTCAAAATTCTCTTTGTAAAAGTTGTTTATCTATCAACAACCTTTCATTTTCTACCATAAATTTCAAATTTTTAGCATATTCATCCATGGAAAATTTTTGATACTTTGATATCTTTATAATTTAATCCCCAAAATAGATATATTAGACTATTTCGATCTTAAAAATATAAAAATTACTAAAAACGGGACAAGAATGCTTACCCAACTGAACCAATTAAGCTTGCTTGAAGACTTTTCTCTTTCCTAGGGTTTTCATGTGTTAATTTGGGGAAGATGATATTTCTATTATCATCTTTTAATTATTTTAGTTTTCAATTTAGTCATTACCCTTTTTTAATTTTTCCATGGATGATTCATCAAAAATATCTAATAACTTTCCTTTAATGGTGTAATTACCATGTAAGGATCCCAAGTTTTGAATTCCATAGCTATTTGATCCTATTAGCTACTAGAATTTAACTTTTTCATTTTATACAATTTGGTCCTTTCCCTAATTAAACACATAATCGATAAAATTTTCTTATCAGAATTTTCATATGACATTCCTATCTTAATGCAGACCATGCAATAATATTAAAATAAATTTTCTTTCCGGCTCAAATTTGTGGTCCTGAAATCACTGTTCCGATTTCACTAAAAATGGGCTGTTACAATTAGCCTAACCCTGATTTCTTCTAGCATTGTGATTATACTTTTGTACCTTGCCTCCATAATGCTAGAGTTGAAAGTTTCATAAATATCATTGTCAACCATGTCAGACTTACACTGACATCCAAAGAAGGCCTTTGTCCAATGTTTATGAGACTTGAACATCAAGTCCTTGGCAGCTTTTCATTTTTTTTCCTAAGATTTTCAACTTTATCTTCCCACTCCCTTTCTGTTGTGGCCTTCACAATTTCCTAAAAACCAAATTCATAAGACTTCACTTTCTTCCTTCCAGACCAATTGGTGAAAACATGACATGCACAATTATTGTGCTCTACTCTAGGCAAAACTTCATCAATTGCAATATTTAAACCCTGTGGAAATAATTAAAAAAATTAACATATTTAGACAAAAATATACATATAAAAGAAAATCCTATAATTACAATTGTATGAGAATGTTGTTCTTACCTTTTGTTGATCACTCTTTGTATAGCATAAAAATCCCATATACTATGCATAAATACCAACAAGTTCATAACATATTAAGTCATAAGGCACATAACATTTTCAAGTCAACTCACATAGCATATCTTATCACTTAAGCATAATTTGCATATCGATAATAGATAAAATAGAGATACTTACTCTCGAAACTTAAGATAGGTGTTTAGGCTAACCTAAGCCCCCTTAATAATGCATTGAATTGTGCCTAGTAACAGTAATTTAGATCACTCACCGAATTGTTTTCAGTCAAACATCGAAGGCTAGGTAACCTTTTCTTTACCCTTTTCCTTGCTCATGGAAGCTCCCGATGTTAGAAAAATGGGTTTGGAAAATGCAGCGGAAAATAAATTTAGGGAAAAATCAAAGTTTAAAAACTTTTTCCTAAATAATATCTTGGTTGTGATATCTAAATTAATAAACACTTAATCAAAATTGTACCTTTTCGATTCTTCTAGGATGAGTGCTTGGACCGAGTAGTTTTCTCTACTATCTTCAAGCCCACGTCTGTCAAGTGTGGGCTTGTAACACCCCTAATCCTTATCCGTCGCCAGAACAGGGTTACAAAACATTACCAGAGTTTACAGATCAAATAGATAGAAAACATGGAAAATTTTCAAAGCTGCAAGGGTCACACGGCTGTGTGGCCAGGCCATGTTACTCACACAAACAAGAGACACACTCGTGTCTTAGGCCGTGTGGACATTCAAAATAGGGACACACGGCTATGTCCCAGCACATGTCCGTGCCCGTGTAACTCTCTGACTTGGTCACACGGCCAAACCACATGCCCGTGTGCTAGGCTATGTACCCTTCGAAGTAACCTTACACACCCGTGTGCCAGGTCGTGTGCTAGGCCGTGTAACAACCTAACTTGTAAACCTTTGAAAACTACAAGAGACACACGCCCGTGTCTCTGCCCGTGTGGACGAAAATAGGTCATTTTACAAGCTATTTTTCTCACCCAATTTGGCATGAACCTACACTCAACATTGTGCATATAAGCAAGCCACAATAAAGTACCAAAACCATACATTTTATAGTCTTATACAAATGGTTTGTTCACATACAACCAATATGCCCTTAGGCACCTCAAATGACAATTTAAAAACATGACTAACCATGTGTTCAATATAACCAATTGATCAACTAACATATATGCATATTTGCACCAAAACTTACCATGTAGATCAATTATCAAAACATACCATTTGGTACAATTATACTACTTAATCACTAGCATCAAATGACCATATAAATCATTTCCACCAAAACACCAATTTACCATAATTACATCCTATCACATAGCACATATTCAATATGCATATTCATACCACAATTTTCATCTTCCATAATTCAACCATACCAGGTTATTCATCAATTATTAGAGAGAAAATATTTACATACCATATACTAGACTTATACTATCATCAAAGTGCCAAAACAATAGCCAAACAAATGGGCAAATTACCAACAAAGCATATAGGCCAACATTAGCTAAAATAACTTATACATGTCATTATAACCAAAATTAAACCACCGAAAGTACCAAAAGAGCCGATGGATAGTATGATATAGCTGCGACAAGCTTCCAACCCGAACGAGCTTCCAATTCACTAGAAACACAGAAAATACACCGAGTAAGCATTTAAGCTTAGTAAGTTCGTATAACATAGAATTTAACTTACCATTTAGTCAAAATTTAGGTAAGTAAACAAAGCATATCCCAACACATATTTGCCCAATGCCTAAGCACATATATATCAACCATGTTAGTCATGTAAACACATATATAAACCAAATCTTGGATGAGCTCAACAATTAATCAAATTCCATATACATGTATCATCCATTTTATATACCTATATACCATGAAATGTCATTTTCCATGTAATTCATATTTATACCTGTAATAGTTCGTATCGAACTCATATCATATCGTATCAGAATGTTGCCAGTTGAACCATTTAAAATATCATTGGATACTAGGGATAGCTCACACATAGTGTGCTAAAATGTAATCTGTCAATTCCTGTACATGTATGCTCATACGAGTTATGAATCAGTATGCTCTCACGAGCTGTAAATCGATAAGCTCATACAAGCTAAAATCGGTAATCCCTAATGACATGTCATGTGTATCCTACGAATTCCTAAGGTTCAAATGGGACTCGGTAATCGTCGTACGTCGTTGGATATGCGATCGATATTTATACATGGCAATTATGTAACATCCTAGAATTTGAGTTTTATGTGTTGCATTATTTTGGTGTTAAGCTAGTTAGATTATTAATTTTGTATGTAACATCCTAAAACTAAGCTACTAATCAAGGGAAATTTCGGTACCCCTTAGCCATACTAAAACCGATTTCTCCCCCCTCCAAGAGATGGAAATTCGGCCACCACCTTGACCAATGGATAATTCCTAAACTTTCTCCCTTATCATTATCTGATCTCTCATCCACAAGTGCCCCAGATAACACCACCTCTTCCTTCCTTTATCTGCCACATTATCAGCCATATTATCCACATTATCCAAACAACAAAATCCTCATATTTTCAAGCCTCATTGTCGTCCCACTTTACCCACTTAAATGCCGAAAATTAACTAAATTTTAATTAAAAGAATTGGGCTTCATACAACTTGAATTTGGGCCTCCCAATTGACGCCACTTCCCTGCTCTTTTAGTGGCGCCACTTTGCCACTGGGCCACAAGCCCATTTTATATTTTAAAACACAGATAATCATCTTTTAAGCCTTATCTTATCAGGCTTTCCACTAGAGTGTCCAAACAGAAAGTTCTAACTAAGACCTCAGCCCAACCTTGAGCCCAATCTGAACCCCTTAAACACTCTAATCAACACATTATACGTAACACACAACAAATGCATAGCCCCACAATTTCAGGATGTTACACTATGCATTATATACATGATTTGCATGGGATGGGATAATGATGAAGAGAAGTTCTGGTAGCTCTGCTACATAATTCTGGTGGCTCTGCCACAACTATGAAAAATGGCAATGCCATGTAAATTTTGTTAATCTGGTGGCTTGTCCACAAATTTGATATATTAATGGCTTAATGCCTATATTGGTGTGTTGGCGGGGTGGGTGACTAAAGCTCCCCACAGGTGTGATGGTTGGTACGGGTGGTGTGTAGCGGATGGAAATACTAGGCTTGGTTTGGGAATTGCATTTCATATTCATGTTATATTACATTATTAATATTGTATATGGGCTTAGGCCCAAGTATTTGCTTAATGGACTATTTGGCCCAGTGGAAATCGGTAAGTGGGTTGCACACTGAGTTCTAGTAACTCACCCCCGTTTTCCTTATCCGTTTCAGGTAATGATCAGTGATGGAGACTTGGGCCGTGTATGACTTGGTGGGGGCCATACTTCATAAACGGTTAAATTTGGAATTTGGATTTCTTTTAGTATTTCTAATTACTTTGCTATTTTGAATTAAGGTTGTAATAAGGCCTTTGGATTAAATTTTGTTTCGTTTATTGTTTGATGAATTTATAAACTGCTTTAAGTATTTCAAATTGAGATTTTATTTTTCTTTAAACTTAAAGTAACGTTTTATTCAAAAATGAACATATAACAAGGATTTCATAATAAAAAAATTTTCATATTTTTAACTCGGAAATTTACTCTTAAGATTTTTCATAAATTCTTTTCGAAAATATTTTTTAATTTCTTTTAAAAATTTTCTCGAACTGTTAACGATATTTTCAAAGTTACGATTTATAATATTTTGCATCTCAAATTGTCGATTTATTAATCAAATCTTTTAATCACTAAATAATTCATATAAATTTTGAAAATTGTTGTACTTAAAAAGGAATCAAAGTATATTTATTCGCGACATGTCGAATCTGGCCTTAACGCATAGGTCGGGTTTGGGGTGTTACAAATTATACAATTCACATACATATAATTCAATTAAAACATATAAATACTCAATTTAATTACACGAACTTACCTCAACGAGTATACGTAGATATAGAGGCGATTAATCTGATATTTTCTATTTGCCTCGATCTAACTTCGTATGAGGTCTGACTGGATCTATACGGATAAATTTAACTCAATTTAATATATTTCTCATTCAAATTAGTCCAACACATATTTTGGCAAAATTATCATTTTGCCCCTATCCTTTTAATTTCTTTGCAATTTAGTCCCTAGACTCGGAAAATGAAATTCATGCAATTTAACCATTACCCAAGCCTAGCTGATTTGTATACATACTAATAGCAACCCATATATTTCACAAATTCACAAAATTTACCACGAATTTATCACATTTTTCAATTTAGCCCCTAATCGATAATTCCATCAAAAATTTCTTTACAAAAGTTGTTTATCTAACAACAACCATTCATTTTCTATCATCAAACATCAAAGCTCAAGCATATAAATCAATGGCAAAACCCTAATAGTTTAACAGTTTCAAAAATTAGATTAAGCTACAACGATCCTAAAAACATAGAAATCATTAAAAATGGGACAAAAATGCATACCTAATTGAAGACTAGTATTTGAATTGCAGACTAGTCATCTCCCCAATTGAAATTGTAGACGACATAATAATCCTTCTTAGTATTTGAATCAAATGCTCACTTTGATTCCTTTATGAGATTACAGACTCATTTAGATTATCTACTGAAGTAAGTTGTCTTTCTCACAATGTAAACATTCTTTACAATGCCACTTATCTTCAGTTAAAACTTTAGACAATCAATGAGCTAATATTTATTTGTCACAATTTCGCTATGTATGTAAGATATAAAAGACATAAATACAAAAGACATAATAGCGAAATGTAAAATTAACTTTATTTATTTATTCATCGTCCAAATAAATAGAAAATAGTTACATGTTTACTACATTATGGGCACATTTCCCAACACCAGATTGATTCGATGCTTCGCATACATAATAAACACACTACACATTCGTTAATTCCAGCCTTATTCACATTCAAACCATAGCAAAATCACATATTTACAGTCTCATTTTCTCAATATCGAAGTCTAACTAGCTTTGCTGAAATAAGAGTTTCCTTGTCAAATCCTTGTTCCTAAACCTCAAATATGCTTCTAAACATCCTAATTATCGTTTAATTATAGATCTAAACCATCAATTTCATTTAATTAATTGAATTTTACTTTTCCGGAAAATCAAGCTCTCATGAACATTTAAAATAGGGAAAACATTTGATTCTTAAAATTTTGTTAATGATCCATTAAATTGAGTTGAAATGCCTTTTATTCAGTTCAAAATAAGTTAGAAATCAATCAAAAATAGCATGTTAACTCATTAATTTGAGATTCACCATTTTTGAATGAAGATTCGATTTAAAAACTCTAAATATTTATCAAGCTTATTCGAAAATGAATGCTTGAAGAACAATAATGAATTTGATGAGGATTTTGTGGTTTTTCTTTAAAATTGGAAGGTCTTTAGGTGTTTGGGAAGCTAGAAAATCATTAGGGATGAATTAATTTCGAGAGAAAATTTCAAATTTAGATTTGGGGAAAATTTTGAGTGAGAGATCAAATGAGAGGGAAGGGGATAGTGGGGTGTTTAAATAAGCAACTGATTTTTAAAAATTGGATTATTTCCCTTTTTGTCCCTTCAGTTCCTTCTCTTTGTCAAATAGGTCCTTATTTAAAATTAAAGCTTATTTCCTTAATTATTTTCAAATCTGGTTTCATTTTTTAAATTTTTTAATTTAATTAATTATCAAGACCTAATTTTAATTTCCTCCCATAAATTTTTAATTATGATTATTGTTTTAATATTATATTTGATTATTGTTTTAATATTATATTTAATTATTAACTACGATCCTAATTCCAATATCCGACTCAAACCCTCTATTACTAACCCGATTTTTGGGATGTTACAAATTCGGAGCATTTGAAGAGAGGGATTGGGTCGAATGATTCTTTTGGTTTTTGTGGATGGGCCTCTGAAGATATTGTCGAAACCTTTTTTTTTTGAAAAAAAATAGAGTCGACTTTAAAAATGAAAATGGAGTCGCCACCAATCTTTTTTCGAGGTGTGATCGGATCATCTTGAGATTGATCATTAAAGTATTTTGATTTATTAAAACAATGATTTGGCCTGCGAAATTCGAGAAAACGGGTTCGAGAGTCGATTACGCACGAGGAAAGATTAGCACCCTCGTAGCGCCCAAAATTGATACCTAATTGATTAATTAACGTCTTAATGTCTAAATTTTGAAAAGATTTTAAAATACGATCCTCTTTAAAAGAAAATTTGAATAAATTAAATCAGATGCTAAGACCCTCCTATTTCGAAGAAGTAAAATGTCACATCCAGTGAGTTAGGATATAATATTTCAAATCCTCGAAACTAAGCCTGTCTTTTAACTTTTAAAACTCATGCATTTAAGTTCAACAAGGATATTCAGTTATTTGGGTCAAGTGAAAAAATCAGAACCCAGTAAGTTAGGACACAATTTCTCAAAATTCCAAATACAGAATATTGCCTTTATTTTTAGAAATCCTTACCTCGAGATAACAAAATGTCACATCCAGTGAGTTAGGACACAACATTTTTGAATTCCCGAGAATAAGCTTTTATTTAACTTATGTGCTTTGATTTAAAAAATATGTAACATCCCGAATTATTGGGCCTGTGCATTTTGTATGTTGATGGTTTAAAATATTAAATTGAGGGTTAGGGGTCCAAATTGGGCTCAGGAATGGGCTGAGACCTTGACTAAATATTCTGGTTGGTCACTCTGGGGTTTAAAAATATTGTATCTGTGTTTAAAAAAATCAAGTTGGGCTTGCGGCCCAAAACAAGGGGCGCAGCAAGGGGGAAGCTATAAGTGGCGTCACTAGTAGATGGATAAGGCCAAGTTTTGGTTGCTTGGAGCCCAAATTATTGGGCCAAATCCGGCACTTAAAAGGGAGCAATAGGGGGGACGGCAACAAGGCTATAAAATAGGGATTTTTAATGTTTAAAATATGTGGATATTATGCTGATAAACAAGGGAGGAGTTGGAACTAATTAAGTCTCTTTTGGGTTGAGTTAGTAGATTAAGATAAGGGAAAAAGGATATGAGCTATCTTTAGAAGGTTAGTGATTAGCCGAAATTTTGAAGAGTTGGAAAGAAGAGGGGCATTCGGTTTTGGCTTTAGGTGGGTGTGCCGAAATTTGAAGGCATTATTTGTTCTTTTTCTTTCTTCTTCTATCTTCTCTCTTTCAAAAGAAATCGCCACTCTCCTCTTCACTTTCTTTTCTTTTCTTTCTTCTTCTAGCCGAAACTCCTCACTCAATTCTTCTAAAAGCCGAAAACGCATCAGCCTTCTATTGTTCATACTTTTTCGGGATTTTCCTAAAAGCCGAAATTCCTAGATCTCTTCTCTTGTGTTTGCCGAATCTTCCTGCAAGGGGTAGCCGAAATCTTCTGAAGAGGTAAGTGTTGAACATGTTGTTCTTTCAATCTTTTCCGGCTTTTAGAGACCATAGCCGAATGGCTTCATGGTGGATTGGTCTTGTGTTTTCTTTCATGGGCGGCATTCCGGGATTTGAAGGGGATTCAATCGCTTAGATTTCTAAGCCAGAGTTCAGTAGCACTCGGATCGTATTACTTTTGGGATTTCAAGGTAAGGAGATCTGTTAATTTATACGTATAATTTGGGTAAAACACTAACCCTTGGCCGAATATAGGAGAGACCTTATCTTCGCGTTCTTTCGGCTTTTGAGCAAAGTTGTAGACAAAGGGCAGTAGATCCGATTAGCGACATAGAGAGTAGTACTACGTATAATCAGGTGTGTAACATTCTCACACCATTTGGATTGCCCGTTAGAATATGTTTATAAATCTGTTATATTCTGTTAAATGCCGAAATACCGGCATGGCTATTGAAAACACGATGAGGGTAAAGGCGAATCACCAGGTTAGTGATTTCTATCATTCTAAAGTGAATGGTTCCGTTGATTTGATATGGTAAACATGCATGCCGGTTTCTGTGATTGCACGGGGTTGGGTTTATATTTTCGGTTTTTGGGCTTTACTTTTAGACACTTGAATTATTTGATAAAAATTTAAACTAAGGCATGTTCTAATTTCGATTTTTAATTCATAAAGGCATCATATAAATTTTATATCTTATATACATAATCAAATTATTAAGTTTTCCGGTTTAAATGTTTAAACTCAACAAATGGTTTCCAAAGACGCGACATATTTTATAAAATCTTCTTAGTGACATGCCAGATCCGGTCGTGGTGTTTGGGTCGGGTTTGGGGTGTTACAAAATAATTAGTTTTTTAGACTCGACGAGAAAATCCGAAACCTAGTAAGTTAGGGTACGATTTCTCGCATCTCGAATTACAAAAAAATGCTTAGTAAAAAAATTTTTATGTATCAGACAAAGATTAATGTGAGACAATTTTATAGTAAAATGTAAAAAATGAATTACGGTACTAATATGCGTAACAGGCTAATAATAAATGCATTAATGTAAATGACAATAATAAGAGCAAAAATAAAAATAAGATAAATAATAAAAAACAAAATAATTAAATAATTAAAATAAAACATACTAATTATATATAAAAATAACGAGTAAGTAAATAATAGAAAATAAAAAAATTAATTAAAAATTTGATAATGAACAAATAAATAAATAAGTGAACAAATATTAGGTAAAACAGTTTAAAAATAATAATAATAATAATAATAATAAATGAATCATGATAATAAAAAAATAAAAAAATAAAAGTAATAATAATAATAATGATAATAATAGTAATAAAAATAAAAATAATAATGCTAGTAATAATAATAGTAGAAATAATAATAATAATAATAATAGTAATAATATAATAGTAATAAAAAAATAATACTATTCATAATAGTAATAGGAATTTTAAATTAATTGATTTTAAAAATAAAATAGCAACAATGACTAAAAGGATTAAATTAAAATCAAAACAGAATTTTGGGTAAAAACCGGGAGTGAAAAAAAAAGGGTAGAGGATCTATTTGTAACACGCGCGAAGAGAAGGGGGCCAAAAAGGAAATTTATCTAGGCCTCCAAAACTGTGTAGTTCCTTTAAGGGATTAAATTGAAATAAAAACAAAATTATCCGGTAATATTAAAAGGAAAAAAATTAAAAAGGACTAAATTGAAAATGGTCGAAAAAGCGGAAGGGCCAAAAGCGCAAATAACCCTTCCGCTAAAAAAACATGCGGATTGTAACATCCTGAATTAATGGGCCTTTACATTTTGATGGGTGATACGTTTAATGTGTTAATTAGAGTATTTAAGGGGTTCAGATTGGGCTCAGGATTGGGCCGAGGCCTTAATCAAATTTTCTGTTTGGACACTCTAGTGGAAAGCTTGTTAGAATAGGGCTTAAGAGATGTAATCTGTGTTTTAAGACACAAATGGGTTTGTGGCCCAGTGGCAAAGTGGCCCCTCTTAGAGAGTAGGGAGGTGGCGTCAACTGAGGAGGCTCAAGTTCGAGTCGCATGAAGCTCAGTTATTTTAATTAAAGTTAGTTAATTTTTGGCATTTAAATGAGCAGAGTTGGAGTCTGCTAGGATGCTTTAAAATAGGATTTATTTGTTTGGATAATGTGGATAATATGGCTGATAATGTGGCAGATAAAAGAAGGAAGAGGTGGTGTTATCCATGTCACTTAAGGATGAGTGATAAGATGAAGATAAGGGAGAAAATTTAGGATTTATTTGTTGGTCACAGTGGTGGCCGAATTTCAAGCTCCAAGGGGGAGGGGGAATCAGTTTTGGTATGGGCAAGGGGTGCCGAAATTCCCTTTGAATAGTAGCTTAGTTTTAGTTTTAAAAAGGGGCATTTTTGGTTTTTAGGGGGTAGGTGCCGAAATTTAGGTTAAGAAAGGGGGAATATCTTTATATTTTCGGCATTAGGGTTATATTTTTCTATTCTCTTCTTCAATTTCGGCAATTGGGTTTTTCCTCTCATTCTCTGCCAAAGCCGAAATCCCTAAATCCCATTCTCTCATCTTCACTTTTATGCAAAAGCCGAAACTCTTGAACTTAATTCTCTTTTTCATTCTTTTTCTACAAGCTAAATATTCATTGTTCTTTGCTTCTTCTCTTTTGCCGATCTCTTCACAAAAAGCCGAATCTACGTAGATTTCTTCCTATCATCTTCTCTTTTTGATCTTCTCAAAAGCCAAAATCTTCTAGGAGTTGCCGAATTCTATGTAAACGTAGGTGCCAATTTCTTTTGATCTATTCTTTTTGTCTTTCGGTTTTTAAAAGACAAAGCCGAAAGGCTAATGGATTGTTGGTTTTTTGTGTTTACATGTTGGGCGACATTCGGGAATTGAAGTAGATCGCTTAGATCTAAAAGCCGGAACCGTTAGTCTCTGAACCTCATATCTCTCTTTTTGGGATTTCAAGGTAAGGGGTTCTCTTTAGATTCACTATCGTAATTGTGATCTTAACCATATGTTATGATAAGGTCTTTTAATGGAATCAAATAATCAGGCGAAGGAGGGGATTGGATCTGTAAAACCAATCCCTAAGTTTAAGAAACGAGCAGTGTCAGCAGTACGAGATTGGCCACCGGGTTGTGGACCGGCTTCAGAACAAAATCTTAGGCAGTTAGCAGTCGTATCGGCTTCTGATAGTTTCGACATAGAAGGTCTCGTCTTGTCTGTAATCAGGTGTGTAGATCTCTAACACACTAATTAATCTGTACTAAATATATGTTATGGGCTAAAAGCCGGAAAAAGGTTGTATAGTAATCTGTACTAAATATATATTATGGGCTAAAAGCCGGAAAAAGGCTGTATAGACAGTCGGATTACCCAAAAAGGGTAGGCAAGGGATGCCAGGTACGTAATCATAGAAACTTCTCTATGTGTATCGATGTATGTGATAGACTGCGAACTTTTAGGTAGTATATTGTTTTGATTATGTATGCATGGGATGGGGTTGATATGATGAAGGGGAAGAGCATGTTAATAGGTCAATTGGTGATCGGTGGTTAAACCACGAATTATAAAGTTAGGTCACAATAGTGATCGGTGGCTAAGCCACGTTAAATTTATTCCTGACTGTTAGGAATAGGCAGCATGGCTGTCGATATGGTGTGTAGCGGTTGGTGGGTTGATTGTAGAAATCCCCGAGGTGTGTTGGTTGGTACGGGCTGGTGTGTAGAGGACGGATTTTTAGGTTGGGATGGGCCATGTTGCATGTAAATATTTTGTTGCCATTGTCTATTTAGGTGTTCGTTAAATAAATGATATTGGAAGAAAACCTTTGCTCTTTCTTTGAACGTGTTTGGAAATCCCATTTTATTACTTCTTGTAGATAAGTCTTTGAACATAAATTTTTTTTTTAAAAAAATGAAAACAATAACCATTATAAAATGATAACCTAAGCTATGGAGGCCTTATTACATAAATAGCCCCAAAATTTAAACTTAAAAAAAAACCGGAAATAGTTCATGAAAATAAAAAGACTTGATGGCCCCTCGAGTCCGCCTCGGCTCCCTTGCCATGATCTACTACTCATCTGAAAAGTCAGGAAAATAAAAGGGTGAGTCACCAAGACTCAGTGTGCAAATCCCGAAAACACATAAAAGGCTTGGGCCCATAAACACATTATGGGCCTTAGCCCATACACAATGGCAACAAAATATTTACATGCAACATGGCCCAACCCAACCTAAAACTCCATCCTCTACACACCAGCCCGTACCAACCAACACACCTCGGGGATTTCTACAATCAACCCACCAACCGCTACACACCATATCGACAGCCATGCTGCCTATTCCTAACAGTCAGGAATAAATTTAACGTGGCTTAGCCACCGATCACTATTGTGGCCTAACTTTATAATTCGTGGTTTAACCACCGATCACCAAGTGACCTATTAACATGCTCTTCCCCTTCTTCATATCAACCCCAATCTGAACCCCTTAAACACTCCAATCAACATATTATACGTAACACACAACAAATGCATAGCCCCACAATTTCAGGATGTTACAGTTCTACCCCCTTAAAGAAATTTCGTCCTCGAAATTTCCAACTAACTATTAATCGTACTACCCAAGTCTCACCACTACGCTTTCGCTGCGCACTCTAATTCTAAAGCCAAAAGAAACACTTAGTAAACTATGGTAGAGTACGCACCGGTATTCGCATCTAGAGCGTCCTCGTCCCCTTGGTGACGTGCTGCATAGACCAAAGCTGGCAGCCTCGCCTCAGCATAACCTGCACCTCCACGACCATGTCCTGTGCCATTGCCACCATTGATAAGCTTCGTCCCGCAGGAGAGATACAACCCCTTTCAGTTTTTCCTCCTCCGTGAAATCCAGATCATCCATTATACGTTCAACCGCCTCCATCCAATAATCAACTGTACTCGGGGCTATACCAGAAATTCCCCTAAACACTTCTGCCCCATTAGCTCTAAGTCGTTCTAACACAGATTTCCGGGCTCCTGTGCCCATGCCTGCCCCAGCAACCCTCTCTAAAACCCTTAACATTACCTGAGATACAGCATCATCTCCGGCCATCTGATCCTGAAATTCGGCCTCCGCGGCTGGCATCTCGTTTCTTGACCCGTGGCCAGATCCTACTGGTTCCGACACAGCCATCCTACCCCTACCACAGCCACGCGGCGGACGTCCACGACCCCTTGTACTCATGCTACCGATTCGCGTTTATCTGATTAGAAATTTTATGAATTATTAATTCCTTTCACTGATTAACCACGAACAATCTTATGAACAGTAGTTTAAGAGTAGTTCTTTCGAATTCTAAATTATATCTACGAGTTTCAGTCTCAAGTTTGTATCTCCTATTTCTAGGAACCACATACATCAACCATCATACATCAACATACAAGTAGCATCCATGCACTCACATTCATCGCATAAGGGTTTTTTTTCATCATTTCTCTACCCAGGGGTATTTCCGCAGTTTTGTCCTACAGGGTATTTTGTAATTTCCTCAAAATGGGGTATCTTGGTGTTTTTCGAAAGAGAGATATTTTGGGTTTTTTTAAACAGGGGTATTTTAGAAAACTTAATAATTTTTTTCAAATTGAGGGTCTTTTAGTAATTTCACAAATTTCGATAATTTTGTAAACCGGGTGCTTTCGTAATTCTAAAGGTTTTCGGGTAAGTTTGCAAAATGTGGGTATTTTGGTAATTTTTTCCAACCGGGGGTATTTCGGTAATTTCACAAATTTCGGTAATTTTACAAATCTAGGGTATTCTGGGAAATTTTCACAAATCAAGGGTTTTTCGAAAATTTTACAAAACTTGGGGGTACTTTGGAAATTTTGCCAAATAGGGTGGCTGGTCCCTTTCGGGTTTTAATTATAAATTTTGGCTCGTTAACAAATCCTCGTGGCTAAGGTGAACAATCACTACGCACCAGGTAGGATTCCAGCGAAGAGGAGGTGAGTCACTAGGGCTGCTTAAGTACCAAGCTCTCCCTGAATCCAATCCTAGACATGCGTATGCCTGTTGCCACACCCTAACCCAGCGACTTGTTTACGGACATGTTTAGTTAGATTAAGTCTTATGAATTTAAAGAGTTGTTTAAACTAGGCCTAAAGTCCATCAATGCCTAACATACTAGTCTACGTCCATCAAGCCCATCAAACCCAACATGTATATCACATCAAGAGTTAGAATACTTACCTGCGTGGATCGGGTGCCGGTAGACTCGAAGGCCATATCTCAACCCCAAAGCATTTTTCCCAAATTCACAAAACGCTACTAGACCCATTTCACAGCCCGAGTTTTGAACCGGGCTCTGATACCAAAAATGTAACACCCCAAATCCGGCCCAAACGCTACGACCAGATCTGGTATGCTACGGGGTTTACATTAAAAACTTCACTTGGATGATTTTTGGAAATTCAGTTTCTTTACTTAGGTGTTCGTTAAATAAGTGATATTGAAAGAAAACCTTTGCTCTTTCTTTGAACGTGTTTGGAAATCTCATTTTATTACTTCTTGTAGATAAGTCTTTGAACATAAATTTTTTTTAAAAAAAAACTGAAAACAATAACCATTATAAAATGATAACCTAAGCTATAGAGGCCTTATTACATAAATAGTCCCAAAATTTAAACTTAAAAAAAAACCGGAAATAGTTCATGAAAATAAAAAGACTTGATGGCCCCTCGAGTTCGCCTCGGCTCCCATGCCACGATCTTCTTCTTATCTGAAAAGTCAGGAAAATAAAAGGGTGAGTCACCAAGACTCAGTGTGCAAATCCTGAAAACACATAAAAGGCTTGGGCCCACAAACACATTATGGGCCTTAGCCCATACACAATGGCAACAAAATATTTACATGCAACAAGGCCCAACCCAACCTAAAAATCCATCCTCTACATACCAGCCCGTACAACCAACACACCTCTGGGATTTCTACAATCAACCCACCAACCGCTACACACCATATCGACAGCCATGCTGCCTATTCCTAACAGTCAGGAATAAATTTAACGTGTCTTAGCCATCGATCACTATTGTGACCTAACTTTATAATTCATGGTTTAACCACCGATCACCAAGTGACCTATTAACATGCTCTTCCCCTTCATCATATCAACCCCATCCCATGCATACATACATGCAGAATCAAAACAATATACTACCTAAAAGTTCACAGTCTATCACATACATCGATATACATAGAGAAGTTTCTATGATTACGTACCTGGCATCCCTTGCCTACCCTTTTTGGGTAATTCGACTGTCTATACAGCCTTTTCCAGCTTTTAGCCCATAACATTTATTTAGTACAGATTACTATACAGCCTTTTTCTGACTTTTAGCCCATAACATATATTTAGTACAGATTAATTAGTGTGTTAGAGATCTACACACCTGATTACAGTCAAGACGAGACCCTCTATGTCGACACTATCAGAAGCCGATACGACTGCTAACTGTCTAAGATTTTGTTCTGACGCCGGTCCACAACCCGGTGGCCAATCCCAAACTGCTGACACCGCTCGTTTCTTAAACTTAGGGATTGGTTTTACAGATCCAATCCCCTCCTTCGTCTGATTATTTGATTCCATTAAAAGACCTTATCATAACATATGGTTAAGATTACAATTACGATAGCGAATCTAAAGAGAACCCCTTACCTTGAAATCCCGAAAAGAGAGATATGAGGTTTAGAGACTTGCGATTCCGGCTTTTAGATCTAAGCGATCTACTTCAATTCCCGAATGTCGCCCAATACGTAAACACAAGAAACCAACAATCCATTAGCCTTTCGGCTTACCGAAAGAGAAAAAGAATAGAACAGAAGAAATC
The DNA here is from genome assembly GCA_005393395.2 of Gossypium australe. Lineage (NCBI taxonomy): Eukaryota > Viridiplantae > Streptophyta > Magnoliopsida > Malvales > Malvaceae > Gossypium > Gossypium australe. The sequence continues at coordinate 87,920,550 of CM016622.1, read as the reverse complement.
AGCACCTACCTTTACAGAGAGTTCGGCAACTTCTAGAAGATTTCGGATTTTGAGGATATCAAAAAGAAAAGATGATCTCAAGAGATCTATAAAGTTTCGTCTTTTGAGAAGATCAAAAAAAAAAAGATGATCTCAAGAGATCTATAAAGTTTCGGCTTTTGAGAAGGTCAAAAAGAAAAGATGATCTCAAGAGATCTATGAAGTTTCGACTTTTGAGAAAGAGATGATTGAGAGAAAAGAGTAATATCAAACGTAAAGAAGTGATAGGGACGGTATAGGAAAAAGAAGAATATCGGCAAGGCTAGGGCAGATTCGACTATGGCAGACAAATGTGAAAAGAAAAAATGCTTAAGGGAGTTTTCAGATTTTATTCAAAAAAGAAGGAAAAGAGAGAAGATGAAAACCCTAAATGCCGAAAATAAAAAAGAGAATGGGAGAATAAAACCCTAATGCCAATTTTAATTAAAATAGTTGGGCTTCATGCAACTTGAATTTTGGCCTCCTCAGTTGACGCCACTTTCCTGCTTTTAAGTGGCGACACTTTGCCACTGGGCCACAAGCCCATTCTGTATTTTAAAACACAGATAACATCTTTTAAGCCTTATCTTATCAAGCTTTCCACTAGAGTGTCCAAACGGAAAATTTTAACTAAGGCCTTGGCCCAACCTGGAGCCCAATGTGAACCCCTTAAACATTCTAATCAACACATTATACGTAACACACAACAAATGCATAGCCCCACAATTTCAGGATGTTACATTCATTTTCTTCTTGTTATTCGTACTGTTCGTTTATTATTATACATGTTAATGTCATGATTTATTTCTTTTCATTTTTATAAATTTGCATTACATCAACTTTCGCCCGACACAAAATTGCTTTCTTTCCCAAAGGCAATATTCTGTATTTAGAAATTCGAGAGACCGTGCCCTAAAGTATTGGATCTCGATTTTTCTCATTTAATCTAAATAACCGAATACCCTTTTAAAACAAATATATTTTTAAACAAAAAGCTTATTTTTGGGAACTCGAAATGTCGTGTCCTAATGCATTGGATGTGATGTTTTGTTATTCCGAGATAAGATTTTCTAAACCAAAGAAATGTTCTGTATTTAGAAGCTCGAGAAATCGTGCCCTAAAGTATTGGGTTTGTGATTTTCTCATCCATTCTAAATAACAGAATATCCTTTTAATTAAATACACAAGTTTTGAATAAAAGATAAGTTTAGCCTCGAAGGTCGAGATGTAGTGTCCTAGCGTATTAGATATGACATTTTACCTAGAGACGAGACTACCTTGACACACATTTCCAGTTTCTTTTAAAACAATTTTTTTAGCATCACTATAAAAGAGGGATCATATTTTTAATTCTTTTAGGTTTTCAAATCTTCGCCTCTCAAACATTGATTAATCAACTGGGTACCAATTTTGGGCGTATCGAGGGTGCTAACCCTTCCTCGTCCGTAACCGACTCCCGAACCTATTTTTCTGAGTTTCATAGACCAAAATCGTTGTTTTGATAAATCAAACTATTTATTAAAAACAATCGTTTTTACGAGGTGGCCCGATCACACCTCATTAAAAAAGATTGGTGGCGACTCTCGTTTTTATTTTCGTTTTCAAAACCAAAGTTGATTTCTGTTTTTTTCAAAAAAAAAATGGTTTCGACAATTATTACTCCTATTATTATCATTATTATCATACTCATTATTACTAACTTCCTCATTATTATTGCTATATATCTTTATTATTTTATATGTTATATTATTTATCGTTATATATGTTATTATTCCTTATTCTATTTATCATTGTCCTATTATTATTATTATCATTTTCATTATCATTTTATTATTGTTATTATTTTTATTATTAATCTTATTATTACTATTACCTTATTTTTGTTATTATTACTATTTTATTTTTGTTATTATTATTTTGGTCATCAATATTACTATATTTATATCTATATCCATTTCTTAATCAAATACTATTATTCTTTTATCTATTTATACTTATATTATTTTACATATATACGTCTATTTCTATTATTATCAATTCTGTATACTTCTATATATATTTATATCAATATTATTACCATCATCCTATTTTTCTTCTTGAAAACTTTCTTTTGCTTGTGCTAAATGCACTTATTCTATATGCTCGCTAACACCGTAAATCATTTTTTGCATTTTGCTACATTAATATTGCAATTTGTTTTTACATTTCATTATAAACTTGCATTACATCATCTTTTGCCCAATACAAAATTGATTTCTTTCCCAAAGGCAATATTTCGTATTTAGAAATTCGAGAGATCGTGCCCTAAAGTATTGGGTTTCGATTTTTTCTCATTTAATCTAAATAATCGAATATCCTTTTAAAACAAATTCATTTTTAAACAAAAATCTTATTCTCGAGAACTCGAAATGTCGTGTCCTAATGCATTGGATGTGATGTTTTGTTATTCTGAGATAAGATTTTCTAAACCAAGGCAATGTTCTGTATTTAGAAGCTCGAGAAATCGTGCCCTAAAGTATTGGGTTTGCGATTTTCTCGTCCACTCTAAATAACAGAATATCCTTTTAATTAAATTCATAAGTTTTGAATAAAATGCAAGTTCAACTTCGAAGGTCGAAATGTGGTGTCCTAACATATTGGATATAACACTTCACCTTAAAATGAGACGGCCTTTTGGCATACATTTTTAATTTAGTCCATCTTTCTTTAAGCAAAGAGGATCGTATTTTAAAACCTTTTCAAATTTTTGACATTAAGACATTAATTAATCAATTTGGTACCAATTTTGGGCGTGACGAGGGTGCTAACCCTTCCTCGCATGTAACCGACTCCTGAGCCAGTTTTCTCAAATTTCGTAGACCAAAAGCACTGTTTTAGTAAACCAAAACGTTTTATTAAAACAAAGGTGATCTGATCACACCAAATAAAGATTGGTAGTGACTCTCGTTTTATTTTCTTTTTCAAAACCAAAGTCGATTTTCGTTTTTTTCAAAAAAAATGGTTTCGACAGCTTGGCGACTCCACTGGGGATTTAAATAAGAGAGTCAAGCCACGAGTTGATTACTTTTTTTCTTTTTGTCGAAAATTGAAAACTTGTTTTAAATATACGATCCTTTCGTTACATGTCATTCATCTTTGTTACAACTTTTATCACTTTGGTTCGCTTTTCGGGTTTGATTTTTGATATACCTCTGCACATTACATTACATGATCGCTCAATTATACCCTTTTTAAGTGGGAATGAGAAACTATTCCTTCGTGAGGTATTCACCTCTGTGCAGGATAGTGGATCGCTTTCAGGATACATCCGTACCTATGTCTTCGTGTGATTTTCATCTCTGTGCAGCCATAGGGAAATGTATTCCCCTAAACCGAACTCGGTCCGTATGAGCCTGTAATGGGTGAGGATCGAGGAATCTGTCAGTTTGGGTACCCTTGCCTTAGAACCAAACCCCATATAGTGAGACCTAAGAGCCTACCCTAGGTAGAACTGTACCAAACCCTAGTGGTCACCCAAATAGGTGTTCTATTTTTGCTGATTATTTTTTCTGTACTGACGTATTTTGTTTTGTTCTGTTTTGATTGCATTGCACCACATCATCTTAGAAAGGAGGTGTTGACTCATATTCGATTGCTAACTAGAAGAGTTTGTCATAAGGAAATGTGTTACTTGATAAAGTGGATTATAATACGGTCGCTCGAACATAGTCCATGTTAACAACGAGAGAGAGCTGATAGCCTACAAGAAGAATACAAGACTTTGCCCGAGGATTCAAGCCGACAAAGATTATTCAAGAGTCATCATGTCTCCATTTTCTCAAAGAAGCTTATGAACATCGCGGAGGATAAGTGAGCGAAGAGGTACGACCTGGACCAAGCAACAAGGAGTTAGAAGAAGCATCTATTGGGAAAGTTCACGAGACACGACCATAACATCCGAATACGAAGAAGAGGATTGGTGTTTTCACTAGGACTATAAGGACAAAGCCGTATATGCAATCCGTTTTGTGTAAAGAAATGTATTTGCTAGAAAAGTTTTTCTAATGGAATTGAATTCATAATCAACGCCTCTCTTTCTTTATGCATTCATTCCATGCATTTGCATTGCATTTCATGCATTTCATGCATTTGCATTGCATCATGTCACATGCATTAAAATTTGTAGAAAGACCCTAATTAGGTGAAATTATTTTAGTTAACCTAGAAAACATGGAACAAAGGCTGGAGAGATTAGAGCAAAGGCAAATATTGATGCAAGAGCAGTTGGCCAAAATTCAACAGGATATGCGAGATCAAATGAATTTGATAGGCCAGTTAACCCAGTTACTAACCGGAGGACTTGAAAAAAGGAGTGGTTCAATGGTCAACGGTGTGGATGATATCGTTTACTCCCCGATAAATATTCCGGCTCAACCAGATACGCATTCGCGCGGGGTACCTATCATTATCAAACCCCAATGTTAGACTGATACTTCGACCCTGTTGAAACCCCAATGGGTTGAGGTTTTTATCCTGGTGATGATCGAGTCAATCCTGTTGTTCTTGGCCTAGCAGAGACAAAGAAAAAGGGAGAGTGGGCTTCGAAGGCCCCGAAGAGGAAAAACAAGGATGTGAATAATACGAGTGAGTATAACAAGAGCCGTTCAAATCCGTTTCTAGTAAACCAGCCAAAGAAGGCAGTAACCAGTTATCTAGTCTCCCCAAGAGAAGAACTCAATCCAAAATCGAACTCAGAAAAACCCCGGTTCGTTCCCATCCTAGTCTCGTATAGCGAGATGTACCAAATGTTGTTTGACGCACATGTTGTAGCTTCTCATTAACCGAAACCGATGCAACCTCCATACCCAGAATGGTATGACCCAAATGCCCAGTGCGAGTACCACGCGGGGGTCACAGTGCATTCGATAGAAAATTGCCTTGCTTTCAAGAAATTGGTGGAAAAATTCATCAACATGGGTATTGTGAAGTTAGATGACGCGCCAAATGCAGAAATATGAGACTGGGAGCGTTTTGGGCAACAAGACTATGAAAGAAATTCTTGTAGTATTTAAAAGCTTACTTAGAGTAATGTACAAAACGTACTTGTTGCTTTAAGCCTAGAAGCAATAAGATTTCTTTTGTGAAATAGGCTTGTGTCAGAATTACTATTTCAGTAAAATGCATCTTTTTGAACAAATATTTTCTTTCTTTTTCATACTATATATTCTATTTATTCTTCATTCATAAATAATCATTCTTGGAATCATTTATTCTTTGGAATTTAACTTCATACCCACAATGGGTCCCAGATATCAGTGACATGAGCGACGCTGTTACTGACTCCCTTTCTAGTGGGATATGTGTCTAGAGGGATCTAAGGACTTGGAAGATGACTGAAAGTGCAACTTATTTCCTAACTTGTTAAAAATGGTAGATCCTACCTTATGAAGTGACAGCAGACATTACGAGCTAATGAGGGAGATGAAAATGGAAGCTTAGTCCACCACAGGAGTAAGGCAAAGCATCATTGAGTTATCTCCAAGAATTCAAAGATGTTATCGCATGATCACCAAGACACACCTAGGCTACTGAAACGTGGGTATGCTGTTAAGATTCCCTATATATGGGGCATGGACGTTATCAAGCCAGTCTCCTCAAAAGCTTTTAGCCAACATTGATTCATATTCATGGTCGTTGGTTACCTCACTAAGAGGGTGAAGGTCGCTTCATATGCCAAAATTACAAAGTCAGCAGTCATCAAATTCAAATTCAAATCCAAAAAAGGAGTGGCAATAAAGAATGCCAGAAAGAAACGTGTTTAACATAATTGTACAAATTTACAGTCTGTTCAAAGATCAGACACCATTCAGTGCAGTAAGGGCAGTAAAAAAAATTCAAAAATTTTTTTTAAAAAAAAAATGACTGAGATTTGTAAAGGTTGGCATGGAGAAGTTACCATTTACCCTCTAGGTTTCTTGAATGTTGGCCAGGACCTTCACCAGGGCGACGTCTTTCTTGTTGGTTCATAAAAGGGGAGCAATGATTAGAAGTTAAGATTCCTTTTCTCCAAGTTGGATGAAGCAGAATGTCTACAGTAAGCTTGATTGAAAGTATTCATGGTCGAATGTACCAAAAATGGATGATATGGGTTTATGACAAAAAGGTTCGCTCAAGAGGATTTCAAGAGGAGAACCTGGCATTAAGAAGGATTCTTCTTATCCAAAAGGACTCTAGAAGAAAAGTAAATGCCTTATACAGCAAAGAAGGCCTGTTTTGGGGAAACATGGATACTAACCAAGATGGATGGCAAGGACCTGCCCAATCCTGTGAGTTCAGATTTGATAAAAAAAAGTTTTCCAAACAAAAGAAGAAGAAAAAAACATAAAAAGGGAAAGGAAAGAAAGAAAAGGAGTGGCCAAAGAGAAAACCTGCAAAGGGCGCTTTAGGATCAAAAGGGGTTTGAGTTGAAAACTCGAGAAGGGTGGCATAAATTTTGATCAAAAGTAGGGCATACAGCAGTCTTGCTATGCCTGAATTAACAAGGAAGAAGTATGTTACGTCTTGGGGCATCGACAAAGTACTCCGGATCCCCTAAACACATATTGAGCTTAAAATGGTCCTCAAGAAGTTTGAACAGAGAAGCTCAGGCTGCGATATCTGGGGCACCTAGTTTCCATTTTCCCATTTTTGTTATTTGTGGTTATTTTATTCCTTTCAAAATACACTACCAATAAACTTCCTTCTTGATTGCACTTGCTAGCTTTGATTAACCTGTTTGTTTCGAGCTATGCTCCCAATCAATTTCCTTCTTGTCTATTGTTACAATTTCTTTCAGGCATTTTGCATTGAAATAATAATTAATGGACTAACGAAACTTTCATAAAAGGAGTTTCGCATATTACTCTGGGAACTTCTAAACAAGAACCTGAAACAGGACTATTGCTTAAAACTTCTCAAGTTTAAGGATGGAAATATTGGTGGAGGAAAAGTCTGAACTGAGGCTATCTCTTCAAATTTTGTCAAAAATGGTGATTGAACAAAATGACAAGATATTATGTCAGTAATACCATCTTGACAAAAAAGGGGCAATGTTAACCGATGTGTAAATGCGGAATCATTCGCTAAAAAAATGACATTCTGTATCCGTGCAAATGTCATGCGTACACACCTGGTCATGACACCCGGAGAATGGAAAGGTGTAGTGGACCAAATCGTTTAAATAAGTTACAAATTCTATGCCCCTGAGTCATAGTGGGATAGATTGAAGATGATACAAATTTTATACCCTTGAGTCGTATTGAGATGGATTGGAGATGACACAGACCCTATACCCCCCTGAAGTTGCAGAGAAGGGGTCTGAAGATGGTATAAGCCTTAAAGTCCTATAGGTATCATGGAATGAACCTTGAAATTACATTGGGGCAAGTTATTTGAGCAAATATGATTGTTTCTTTGAGTTTTTGGCAAAGGTATCAGCAGGGCGAGATAGCAGCGTAATACGTCAGCAATAAGACTATGATGAACGACGAGCAATGACAACCCTAAGCATTAAAAAGGGATCATTTCATTTTACATTCATACATCAGCATTAGGAGCGTTTCAATCATCGCATCCTGATCCTTATACATTTTTAACAAAGAATCATTATCATTCTGCATTCATGTAAATGTCCTCCATAATAGCATCCTAATCATTTGGCATAAACACAAGCATATAAAACCGAGTCTACAAGATATGTCCCCAGAAGAAGGTATATCAACACTGGTGAAGACCATCCTATTGCCACTGACCAGCAGTGGAATAGGTTGAAGATTGTCCTATTGCCACTAACCAGCATTAGAATAGGTTGAAGATTGTCCTATTGCCACTGACCAGCAGTGGAATAGGTTGAAGACCATCTTATTGCCACTGACCAGCAGTGGAATAGGTTGAAGACCATCCTATTGCCACTGACCAGCAGTGGAATAGGTTGAAGATTGTCCTATTGCCACTGACCAGCAGCGGAATAGGTTGAAGATTGTAGATCTTGTCGCCCTAAACAGTAGTGGGGCAAGATCGACTCTCAACAGTAGGGAAACATGATTTAAGCCACCGTCCTATTGCCCTGACCAGCAGCGGAATAAGTTGAAGATTGTAGATCTTGTCGCCCTAACCAGTAGTGGGGCAAGATCGAAGGCAAATCTTATCTCCATAAACAGTAGGGAACATGATTTAAGCCACCGTCCTATGTCCTTGACCAGCAGTGGAGTAGGCTGAAGATCACAAACCTTATCTCCCTGGAGATATAGTGGAGCCATTTAAAATAAGCAACTCTTATCCCCCTCGAAGTTGCAGCTGGAGCAAATTGAAGCTACAAGTTCTCTCTCGCTGAAGTAGTAGTGGAGTAGATCAAAGCAGCGAGATGCAGTGGACTAGAACGAGGCTACCTGAAGAAAAAAGAGCGTCGAAGAATCAAGACTCAGCGGGGCCGGGCAAATTTAGACCTTTTAAAATCTTTGCTCTGTTCCCATTGCACGACAACGAGCAAAGAGGGGCAACTGTAAGACCTATAATTTGCCCGGCCCAATTACAAAACCCATTAAACCAACCCAAAACCCAGATGGCCCATTTTATTATCCAAACCCACCTAACCCATTAACCAACCAACCCAAAACAAAAACCCTCAGCCCACTAACTAATCAGCCCAAACCTAAATCAATTAGCCCAAAACCTAAAACAGAAAAAACAACAAAAGAAAAAACCCTAATGCAAGTGGCGCCGCAGCCTAGCCCCCACTTGCCCTGCCTTCTGACCAGCAGTCCCATCCCCTAACCTGCTCCACCGCCCACTGTCATTGCAGCACCTGCAAACATGCAATAGACAATAATGGTAGCAAAAGAGAAATATATTGTATTTTTATTTTCGCTCTTTTCTTCAATTTCGGATATAAAAACCGAAGGAAAACAATGTATTGGGGGGATTTTCTTCCAAATTTTTTAGGAATCATCAGTAATCAAAAATTTTAAGGTTGATTTTTTTTTTTGTTCTTATTATTTTTACTGCTTTTCATTTATTTTTTTAGTTTTGATTTTATCCTTTTAAGACTTTTTTACAAACAATACAAAAACGAAGAAAAGAAAACTTACTGGAGTCCCTACAGTCGCCACGTCGGATCGCTTTACTTCCGTCATCGGAGTTTGGCCTGAAAAGGGGGTCGAAGGCCCCTTTCTTTTCGTTCTAAAAGCACTGAAAGTTTAGGCCTTCGGGGAGGGGGGTTTCAAATAGGGCTAAGGGCCCATCTCTGCGTCGTCAGCCACCGATTCGGTGATGGCGCGGTGGTGCGACGGAAATGGAAGAAGCCCGATCGCCGGGCGAAAAGAGGGGATAGTTTTGGTGGCTGCTGAATTTTGAAAAAATGTTAGGGTTAGAATCTAATTTGTGGGAAAATTTGGGCCTTATATACCTTTAACGAAACGGCACCGTTTTGCTTCAAAGGTACTGCGCATATCCCTTCAAGGGGATATTTGCGTGAATGGCCCCTCCCTTTAGCTGCTCCGTTCGATTAGACCCCCTTTTCATTTTTTCTTTCTTTTAAATTCGACCCCAAATGTTTCTTTCTGTCCCGATTTAGTCCCGCACCGAAACGCTGCGCATCAGGGTGGGTTATTTACCCATTTGATCCCCGCTAGTTATGCGCGCGACGTTGTGGTCCCTGTTCGCATTTTCTTTGATTTATTGCAATTTTAGACCCCTAACTTTTATTCTGATTTCAATATAATCCTGGATTCGCTTAATATATTTATTTATTCATTTGTTTTCCTTATAAATCATATTATTATTATTTATATATTTATTATTATCACTATTATATTTTTTACTATTATTACTACACTATATTTTATACATATATATTTTTATTAAATGTTTATTAGTTACTATTAGTATTACTACTATTATTGCTATTATTATTATTACTATTACTATATATTATTATTTTTATGTATCTATATATCTCTTATTATTTCGTTTGCTAATTGCTATCATCATTATTCATTTTTCTTTATATTTTCATTATTATTATTTTATCGTTATTTCTTATTTATCATTTTTATTCCTATTATTATTATTATTATTATTATTATTATTATTATTATTATTATTATTATCATCATCATCATCATTTTTTGCATTATTATTAGTATTACTATTTTTTTATTACTTTATATATTACTTACTTATTTATCGGTTTACCACTAAAGTCCTTATATTTTTATTACTCTTATTTATTGTCATTTTAATCTTTTCTCACTTTAATCTATTATTTCCCTTTTAAGTTACAATAGCTTGTTAGTTTCATTTTCTTCTTGTTATTCGTACTGTTCGTTTATTATTATATCTGTTAATATCATGATTTATTTCTTTTCATTTTTATAAATTTGCGTTACATACACAAAATTGCTTTCTTTCCCAAAGGCAATATTCCGTATTTAGAAATTAGAGACACCGTGCCCTAAAGTATTGGATCTCGATTTTTCTCGTTTAATCTAAATAACCGAATACCCTTTTAAAACAAATACATTTTCAAACAAAAAGCTTATTTTTGGGAACTCGAAATGTCGTGTCCTAATGCATTGGATGTGATGTTTTCCGAGATAAGATTTTCTAAACCAAGCCAATGTTCTGTATTTAGAAGCTCGAGAAATCGTGCCCTAAAGTATTGGGTTTGCGATTTTCTCGTCCATTCTAAATAACAGAATATCCTTTTAATTAAATACACAAGTTTTGAATAAAAGATAAGTTTAGCCTCGAAGGTCGAGATGTAGTGTCCTAGCGTATTAGATATGACATTTTACCTAGAGACGAGACTGCCTTGACACACATTTCCAATTTCTTTTAAAACAAATTCTTTAGCGTCACTATAAAAGAGGGATCATATTTTTAATTCTTTCAGGTTTTCAAATCTTCGACTCTGAAACATTGATTTATCAACTAGGTACCAATTTTGGGCGTATCGAGGGTGCTAACCCTTCCTCGTCCGTAACCGACTCCCAAACCTATTTTTCTGAGTTTCATAGACCAAAATCATTGTTTTGATAAATCAAATTATTTATTAAAAACAATTGTTTTTATGAGGTGACCCGATCACACCTCATCAAAAAAGATTGGTGACGACTCTCGTTTTTATTTTCGTTTTCAAAACCAAAGTCAATTTCCGTTTTTTTCAAAAAAAAATGGTTTAAACAATTATTACTCCTATTATTATTATCATTATTATCATACTCATTATTACTAACTTCCTCATTATTATTGCTATATATCTTTATTATTTTATATGTTATATTATTTATCGTTATATATGTTATTATTCCTTATTCTATTTATCATTGTCCTATTATTATTATTATCATTTTCATTATCATTTTATTATTGTTATTATTTTTATTATTAATCTTATTATTACTATTACCTTATTTTTGTTATTATTACTATTTTATTTTTGTTATTATTATTTTGGTCATCAATATTACTATATTTATATCTATATCCATTTCTTAATCAAATACTATTATTCTTTTATCTATTTATACTTATATTATTTTACATATATACTTCTATTTCTATTATTATCAATTCTATATACTTCTATATATATTTATATCAATATTATTACCATCATCCTATTTTTCTTCTCGAAAACTTTCTTTTGCTTGTGCTAAATGCACTTATTCTATATGCTCGCTAACACCGTAAATCATTTTTTGCATTTTGCTACATTAATATTGCAATTTGTTTTTACATTTCATTATAAACTTGCGTTACATCATCTTTCGCCCGATACAAAATTGCTTTCTTTCCCAAAGGCAATATTGTAACACCCCAAACCCGGACAAGACACCACGTCCGAATCTGGTATGTTACGGGGAAAAACATATTTTGAGAGGTTAGGTTTTTCGTTTAAAAGCTGGATGAAAACACTTTACTATATAGTGTATTTGAAGAAAATTTGAGTAGACTTGTTTGAAATCAGATGGTGTATTTGAAACCCAGAAATTTTGAAAACTTAACCAAAATGTGTGGTTAAAAACGAGTTTATTTCATTTGAAATCTCAAGTTGTCTCTTAATGTTACTTAAAACATTTTTGGCTTAGTAGAAAATCGAGTTTGGTTTGAAAATCATTTGAGTTTTCATAATATCAAATCATAGTATGATACCCGATGATATGGTTTAAGAACACGTTGCGTTGCAGTTTTGAAATCACTGTCTTTCCAAGTTTTTAGCGTATTTTAACTCAAATCGTTTGTTAAGACATATAAAAAATCTACTTTAAACATAAACATCGAAAACATAATCTAAAGGCCTTTTACAATCCAAAATAAAACCCAATAATAGAAAATAAGCTAATGTACCCAAATTATAAAGTCTGAGTAAATCTTTATTAAGCATGGCATGAGCACCCCGAGTCCATCCCGGCTCCATGTCCGCGTCTAAGTGTCACCTGAAATGTCAAAGGAGAGGGTGAGTCACAAGACTCAGTGCATAAATCCCGCTCCCGATAACACAACATGCTAACACACATCATAACATAGCAACAAAATTAATGCAACCCGATCCTAACCATCCGTATCGCCTTTTCTACCCCGTGTGGTACCAAACCACTGGTGGTGCCAAACCACTGGTGACCTAAAGTCACGATATCCAAAAGTGTGGTGCCAAACCACTGGTGACCCAAAGTCACGAATAATCCGATGATAGGGCCAACCCATCGCGTGATACCAAATCACTAGCGACAATCCCGTATCTCTCAAGTGGGGCCAACCCACGGTGGTGTCAAACCACAGGGACGAGTCGCAATGAGGTGCCAAACCTCTGGTGTCCCAAAGACACAGTGTGATACCAAATCACTGGTGACCGTAGTCACAAATCCGATGATGGGGCCAACCCATCGTGTGATACCAAATCACTGGCGTCAATCCCGTATAATCAACTGTGGGGCCAACCCACCGTGGTACTAAGCCACTGGGACGAGACGCTGAGGTGCCAAACCTCTGGTGACCCAAAGTCACAATATATCACTGTGGTACCAAACCACTGGAGGTGCCAAACCTCTGGTGTCCCAAAGACACGGATATCATCATTCTCCCTCCACTCATATCTCCCATCATCATACCATACTCATGTGATCATGCATATCATACAAGTCATGCATATCATGCCAACATGCCTAGCATTACATCTCATAGCATACATAACATAGATCATAATATTGAGTATATCATCAATAGAACTCGTAATGCTACAGACTTACCCAGATCCGTACATATACCCCACTTGGGTACTAATTAATCCATCATACTGTTTTGGTTTTACAAAGCAATCAGAGTTATTAATAACATTACTAAGTATGGTGTGTGTTAGTTACACACCTGTTAAAACGCAATCTCTAATACCAAAAGAAACGATCTAAGGCTCCTTGATTACTGGCTCCTACAATCGGCCAAATAGGAGTTAGGCATCTATATCATTCGGCCAACATCAATTAACCAAAGGGGTTAATGTTGATCCCTCACCTTGCTATTGGTTTGGTTTCTTATCAAACCCGAACCACAATGGTTCTCCTTCCAACAATCGGCACCCTATTAAGACAAATAGTTAATCTCTAATCACCTTTGACTTAATCGAAATCAAAAGATTGAACTAACAATAATATACCAATCGCTTACCCTTTACTTACCAATTGGTTAACAAGGAAGAAAGACTCCTCTTGATCACCTCCACTATCCAAAAGCCCTATACGAAAAGATTAACAGATGATTAACTCCTTACAACCCCAACCAATCATAAGCTTTTTAATCCAACCGAAACCAACATAGAACTAGAGAAGAAGGACATGGCCATTCGACCAAACACTTACCCAACACCAACAATATTCGGCCACCCAACTCTAGGAGAGAACCACAAGAGATTCGGCCAAGATTTGCACCAAAAGAAGAACAAGAGATTCGGACAAGGAAAACTACTAGGAGATGGGGAAATATTCGGCTAATAACCAAAATAGAACGAACAAATAGGAAGGCACTTTTGGTTTGAAAGAAGAAGAAATGGTGAATAGTATTTTGGAGGATGGGGTTTCGGCTTACAAGGTTTGAAAAAGAAAGAGAAAGTTTGAGAAGAAGAGAGACTAGTTTCGGCTTACAGATGAACAGAAGAATAAAAAGAAGAGAGCATTCGGCTATAATGGAATTAAGAGAAACAAAGGCAAGTTTCGGCCAAGGTGTATGTGTTGCTTAAACTTTCGGTTTCAAGAGAGAAAGAATGAAGGAAAGCTCTTTGGAAATTCGGCTACCAACACAAAAGGGAGAACTTCGTTTTTCTTTTGACAAAAAGTGACCGAAACACACCCCAAAATGCCAAAAATGCATTCGGTACACCCTCCTACCACTTACCAAAACCGGCCAATCTCTCCCACAAGCATCCAAGTTTCGGCCAACACCCACAACACTCCTCAATATTCGGCCACATCCCCACAATTACTCCAAGCCACACATTTCAAATGTGTTTACCAAGTCTTACTCCTACAATCACTCTCCACCCACCAAGCCACCATTTGACCAAGTCTTAGGCAGAGTTCAAACTGCCTACAACTCCTCCTCTCCATGCCGTCAAAATGAGAGCCAAAATGGGGAACTCTGCGACTTGAACTCAGGATCTCTCCCCCTTGTAGATGACGCCACACTCAGCTCCAAGTGGCACATGCCTTGCCACTTTGCCAACCTTATTTTTGTGCTAGAATTCACCAAATAATATTCTTAAACCCCAGCTCTTCCAGCTCCTCTCACCTAAGCCCAAAAACCAAAATTTTTCCACCTACTCAGGCACACTCCTAGCCTACAATTAAGCCCCGAAACCACACAAACAACAACACAGCACACTAACACATGCAAAACATGCCACAACAAAATAGCCCCTAACCCGGGATATTACAGTTCTACCCCCTTAAAATAATTTCGACCTCGAAATTACCTGATCAGAAGAGTTGCGGGTATTGCTGTCTCATCACATCCTCAGGTTCCCACGTAGCTTCTTCCACGCCATGATTCCGCCAAAGTACCTTAACCAAAGGCACAGACTTCCTACGCAGAACTTTTACATCCCGATCTAGAATCTGCACAGGTTCTTCTTCCATAGTCAAATCTGGATTTACCTCGATCTCTTCCACTGCTACCACATGCGACGGATCTGAACGATAACGCCGAAGCATCGAAACGTGAAAAACATCGTGAATCTGACTTAGCTCTGCTGGTAACTCAAGCTGATACGCTACTGGTCCCACTCGTCTCAGTACCTTATACGGCCCAATAAACCTCGGACTTAGCTTGCCTTTCTTCCCGAACCTCAACACCTTCTTCCAAGGCGAGACCTTCAGAAAAACCTTATCCCCTACAGCAAACTCTATATCTCTCCGCTTAAGATCAGCATAAGACTTCTGCCGGTCCGAAGCTTCCTTCAATCGAGCCTGAATCAACTTAACCTTGTCTTCTGTCTCAGCAACCAACTCGGGTCCCAACAACTGACGTTCACCCAACTCCGTCCAACACGTAGGTGAGCGACACTTCCTACCATACAACGCCTCATACGGTGCCATCTTGATGCTCGCTTGGTAACTGTTGTTGTAGGCAAACTCAGCTAATGGCAGAAACTCCTCCCAACTACCTCTGAAATCCAGAACACAACCTCTCAGCATATCCTCTAAGATCTGAATAACCCTCTCTGATTGACCGTCAGACTGCGGGTGAAAAGCCGTGCTGAAATCCAAACGCGTACCCAACGCCTGATGCAACGCTTTCCAGAACCTTGACGTAAATCTGGGATCCCTATCCGAGATTATCGAAACTGGCACACCGTGCAACCTTACTATCTCTGACACATACAGTTTTGCCAACTTCTGAAGTGAATAGTCAACCCTCACCGGAATAAAGTGAGCTGATTTAGTCAGACGATCCACCACTACCCAAACTGAATCCTTCTTGCTTGGCGTAAGCGGTAACCCACTGACGAAATCCATGGTTATCCTTTCCCACTTCCACTGAGGAATCTTCACTGGCTGAAGCAAACCTGACGGAAACTGATGTTCAGCCTTGACCTGCTGACAAGTCAGACACTTACTCACAAACTCAGTCACCTCCTTCTTCAGACCAGGCCACCAAAACTGCTCCCTGAGATCTCTATACATCTTGCTACCTCCAGGATACATAGCATAAGGACTGCTATGTGCGTCCTGAAAAATCTTCTGTCTCAGCTCAACATCCTTAGGCATACAAGCTTTACCCTGAAAACACAACACCTCATCACTAGACAAACTGTAACCCTCCAAACCACCATTCTGCACTTGCAACCTTCGCGCACTCAGAACCTCATCCTCCAACTGTTTCTCTCTGATCTGCTCAACCCAAGTAGGCTTAACCTGCAACTCTGCTAGAATACTCCCATCGTCATACAAGCTCAAATGGGCAAACATCGCTCTTAAGTCCGAAACAACCTTACGGCTCAACGCGTCTGCCACGACGTTAGCCTTGCCCGGATGATACTCAATTGAACAGTCATAATCTTTCAGCAACTCAACCCATCTGCGCTGCCTCAAATTCAAATCCTTCTGAGTCAGGAGATACTTCAGACTCTTGTGATCTGTGTAAACTATAGATCTCTCTCCATACAAGTAGTGCCTCCAAATCTTTAAGGCGAAGACTACAGCCGCAAGCTCCAAATCGTGCGTCGGATAATTGACCTCATGTGGCCTCAGCTGTCGAGAAGCGTAGGCCACAACCTTACCTTCTTGCATCAGCACGCAACCCAATCCCGTATGTGATGCATCGCAATAGACTGTGAATTCCTTACCAGCCTCAGGTTGAATTAAAACCGGAGCCTCAGTCAAAATCTTCTTTAACTTATCGAGACTTTCCTGCTGTTTCTCAGTCCAAACAAACGGAACTTCTTTCCTTAACAACTTGGTCATTGGCGCTGCTATCAACGAGAAACCCTCAACAAACCTTCGGTAGTATCCGGCCAAACCCAGAAAACTCCGAATCTCAGCCACTGACTTCGGCGGCTTCCAATCCAAAACTGCCTCAATCTTCCGAGGATCTACTCTAATCCCCTCAGCTGACACTACATGACCCAAGAAAGTCACTTCTCTAAGCCAGAACTCGCACTTACTGAACTTAGCATAGAGCTGCTTTTCCCTCAAAATCTACAGCACCACTCGCAAATGCGCATCATGCTCTTCTTCTGTCCTTGAGTACACTAAAATGTAGTCTATGAAAACCACAACGAACTGATCCAGATACTGCTGAAACACCCTATTCATCATATCCATGAATGCTGCCGGAGCATTAGTCAACCCGAACGGCATTACCAGAAATTCGTAGTGCCCATACCGAGTCCGAAACGCTGTCTTATGGATATCAGCCTCCTTAACCTTCAACTGATGATACCCAGACCTCAAGTCGATCTTCGAGAATACCGCAGCACCCTTCAGCTGATCAAACAAGTCATCTATCCGTGGCAACGGATACTTGTTTTTAATCGTCAGCTTATTCAACTAGCGGAAGTCTATGCACATCCGCATCGTACCATCTTTCTTCTTAACAAAGAGTACCGGCGCACCCCACGGCGAAACACTTGGCCTGATAAAACCTCGATCCAATAACTCCTGAATCTGAGCCTTAAGCTCCACCAATTCCTTTGGCGCCATCCTGTACGGAGCAATAGACACTGGCGCAGTTCCGAGTAACAGATCTATCCCGAACTCTACCTCGCGATCTGGCGGCAAACCCGGAAGCTCCTCAGGAAACACATCAGCAAATTCCTTAACTGTACGAACTTTCTCTACAGCAGACTCTTTAGCCTTCAAGGCATACACATGAACCATATACGCTTCACAGCCCTTCCTGACCATCTTCTCCGCTTTCAAAGCAGATACCACATTAGATAAGTAATCTCTCCTATTACCTATCATAGCCACTTCATCACCCTCAACCGTCTTAAGAACCATGCGCTTGGCCGCGCAATCCAACCTCGCCTGGTACTTGACCAACCAATCCATCCCAAGAATCAGATCGAACTCCCCAAATGGCAGTTCCATCAGATCAGCAGCAAACACTACCCCTTGGAGTTCTAGGGGTACATCTCTAAACAGCTTATCCACTACTACAGAGTGACCTAGAGGGCTAATTACAGTCATCTGCCTAGAAGATATCTCACAGTCTAAGTCCATGGTCTCTACTATACTACTGGCAACATAAGAGTGTGTCGAACCCACATCAATCAAAGCAGTATAAGGAGAACCAAAGATCAAGAACGTACCGGTTATGACGTTCGGTGCGTCGCCCTCCTCTCGGCGCCTCGCTGCATACACTAATCCAGGCTGTCTGGTCTCAGAACTACCCGCACCTCTGCCCGGTGCTCCACGGCCCCGACCAGAACCATTACCACCTCTGCCATTACCACGGCCCCTCTGCGGTGGCGGTCCACTACCCCTGAACTGATTACGGCCCTGACTCTCCAACTGAATCCTGGCCAACTTACGCGGACAGTCCCTCACGCGATGATCCAGAGAACCACACTCAAAGCAACCTTTTCCTCCGGTCCAGCAACCACCCCAATGAGATTTCCCACAATGATTACACTGCGGCGGTCCCTGCCTAGCAGCAACAAACCTACCGGACTGATTCAGCCCACTCGGTCTAGCTCTTTTATGCGGATTACCCGACGACCCAGAAGACCCAAAGTTCCTCTTATGCCTATTTCTGTCCATGCCCTGCCTCACTGACTCTTTAACACCCTCGGCTACCTTAGCCTTCTCAACTAAGACAGCAAACTCGCGCTCCTGCTGTGGAGCAATCAGCAGTCTCAACTCGTCTCGCAGACCATCTTCGAAACGAACACACCTCTCATGTTCAGTGGCCACAATGCCCCTGGCATACCTACTCAGCTTCAAGAACTCAGCCTCGTACTCAGAAATAGATTTACTCCCCTGAACAAGCCTCAGAAATGCCTTTCACTGGGAGTCAATATAACTAGCTCCAATGTACTTCTTTTGATATGCAGCCCTGAAATAATCCCATGTCAGATCCTCTGCTGCCACACTGTCCCGAACCGTGAGCCACCACTGATATGACTCATCCCGAAGAAGCGATACGATACCCTTCAGCTTCTCTTCAGCAGTCAAGTCCAGATCATCCATGATCCGCTCAGTTGCCTCCAGCCAATACTCAGCAGTGCTGGGAGCAACACCAGAAACACCTCGAAAGAATTCGGCCCCATTTGCCCGAAGTCGCTCAGGCACAGATTTCCTAACTCCTGCACCACCACCTACACCAGCTACCCTTTCCAACACTCGCAGCATCGCCTGTGACACTGCATCGTCTCCAGTCTGATCTTGGAACTCACCACCTCCAGCTGGTGGCGGAACCGGTATCTCATTTTCTGACCCCTGACCAGATCCTACGGGCTCAGAAACTGTCATCCTACCACGACCTCGTCCACGACCACGTCCACCTCGTGCACTCATAACTAAACTTTCTACGTATCTGATTTAAGAGTTTTATGAATCAGTATTTATTCCACTGTTTTAAAGCAAGTCTTATGAATATTTAAGAAGATTTGTTCTCGCGAGTTCACAGAATCCTATCAGTTTTAATCTCTAAAGTAATGCACTATTGCTAATCATCAAATCACATCACATCCAACAAATCACAAGCAATAGTAAGGGGTACTTACCTGGGCGAACTGGTGCCGAAGACTCGATGCCATGCCTTTTAAACCATAAAAACACTTAAAATAGACTTTTAAAAACACTTTTGGCCTCAGGCCCACAGCCGAGCCTTTGAACTTGGCTCTGATACCACAATTGTAACACCCCAAACCCGGACAAGACACCACGTCCGAATCTGGTATGTTACAGGGAAAAATGTATTTTGAGAGGTTAGGTTTTTCGTTTAAAAGCTGGATGAAAACACTTTACTATATAGTGTATTTGAAGAAAATTTGAGTAGACTTGCTTGAAATCAGATGGTGTATTTGAAACCCAGAAATTTTGAAAACTTAACCAAAATGTGTAGTTAAAAACGAGTTTATTTCATTTGAAATCTCAAGTTGTCTCTTAATGTTACTTAAAACATTTTTGGCTTAGTAGAAAATCGAGTTTGGTTTGAAAATCATTTGAGTTTTCATAATATCAAATCATAGTATGATACCCGATGGTATGGTTTAAGAACACGTTGCGTTGCAGTTTTGAAATCACTGTCTTTCCAAGTTTTTAGCGTATTTTAACTCAAATCGTTTGTTAAGACATATTAAAAATCTACTTTAAACATAAACATCAAAAACATAATCTAAAGGCCTTTTACAATCCAAAATAAAACCCAATAATAGAAAATAAGCTAATGTACCCAAATTATAAAGTCTGAGTAAATCTTTATTAAGCATGGCATGAGCACCCCGAGTCCATCCCGACTCCATGTCCGCGTCTAAGTGTCACCTGAAATGTCAAAGGAGAGGGTGAGTCACAAGACTCAGTGCATAAATCCCGCTCCCGATAACACAACATGCTAACACACATCATAACATAGCAACAAAATTAATGCAACCCGATCCTAACCATCCGTATCGCCTTTTCTACCCCGTGTGGTACCAAACCACTGGTGGTACCAAACCACTGCTGGTGCCAAACCACTGGTGACCCAAAGTCACGATATCCAAAAGTGTGGTGCCAAACCACTAGTGACCCAAAGTCACGAATAATCCGATGATGGGGCCAACCCATCGCGTGATACCAAATCACTAGCGACAATCCCGTATCTCTCAAGTGGGGCCAACCCACGGTGGTGTCAAACCACAGGGACGAGTCGCAATGAGGTGCCAAACCTCTGGTGTCCCAAAGACACAGTGTGATACCAAATCACTGGTGACCGTAGTCACAAATCCGATGATGGGGCCAACCCATCGTGTGATACCAAATCACTGGCGTCAATCCCGTATAATCAACTGTGGGGCCAACCCACCGTGGTACTAAGCCACTGGGACGAGACGCTGAGGTGCCAAACCTCTGGTGACCCAAAGTCACAATATATCACTGTGGTACCAAACCACTGGAGGTGCCAAACCTCTGGTGTCCCAAAGACACAGTGTCCCAAAGACACGGATATCATCATTCTCCCTCCACTCATATCTCCCATCATCATACCATACTCATGTGATCATGCATATCATACAAGTCATGCATATCATGCCAACATGCCTAGCATTACATCTCATAGCATACATAACATAGATCATAATATTGAGTATATCATCAATAGAACTCGTAATGCTACAGACTTACCCGGATCCGTACATATACCCCACTTGGGTACCAATTAATCCATCATACTGTTTTGGTTTTACAAAGCAATCAGAGTTATTAATAACATTACTAAGTATGGTGTGTGTTAGTTACACACCTGTTAAAACGCAATCTCTAATACCAAAAGAAACGATCTAAGGCTCCTTGATTACTGGCTCCTACAATCGGCCAAATAGGAGTTAGGCATCTATATCATTCGGCCAACATCAATTAACCAAAGGGGTTAATGTTGATCCCTCACCTTGCTATTGGTTTGGTTTCTTATCAAACCCGAACCACAATGGTTCTCCTTCCAACAATCGGCACCCTATTAAGACAAATAGTTAATCTCTAATCACCTTTGACTTAATCGAAATCAAAAGATTGAACTAACAATAATATACCAATCGCTTACCCTTTACTTACCAATCGGTTAACAAGGAAGAAAGACTCCTCTTGATCACCTCCACTATCCAAAAGCCCTATACGAAAAGATTAACAGATGATTAACTCCTTACAACCCCAACCAATCATAAGCTTTTTAATCCAACCGAAACCAACATAGAACTAGAGAAGAAGGACATGGCCATTCGGCCAAACACTTACCCAACACCAACAATATTCGACCACCCAACTCTAGGAGAGAACCACAAGAGATTCGGCCAAGATTTGCACCAAAAGAAGAACAAGAGATTCGGCCCAGGAAAA
Organism: Gossypium australe; assembly: GCA_005393395.2. Lineage (NCBI taxonomy): Eukaryota > Viridiplantae > Streptophyta > Magnoliopsida > Malvales > Malvaceae > Gossypium > Gossypium australe. The sequence goes on along the minus strand of CM016622.1, from coordinate 87,898,486 downwards.
CTACTAGGAGAAGGGGAAATATTCGGCTAAGTAACCAAAATAGAACGAACAAATAGGAAGGTACTTTTGGTTTGAAAGAAGAAGAAATGGTGAATAGTATTTTAGAGGATGGGGTTTCGGCTTACAAGGTTTGAAAAAAAAAGAGAAAGTTTGAGAAGAAGAGAGACTAGTTTCGACTTACAGATGAACAGAAGAACAAAAGGAAGAGAGCATTCGGCTATAATGGAATTAAGAGAAACAAAGGCAAGTTTCGGCCAAGGTGTATGTGTTGCTTAAACTTTCGATTTCAAGAGAGAAAGAATGAAGGAAAGCTCTTTGGAAATTCGGCTACCAACACAAAAGGGAGAACTTCGTTTTTCTTTTGACAAAAAGTGACCGAAACACACTCCAAAATGCCAAAAATGCATTCGGCACACCCTCCTACCACTTACCAAAACCGGCCAATCTCTCCCACAAGCATCCAAGTTTCGGCCAACACCCACAACACTCCTCAATATTCGGCCACATCCCCACAATTACTCCAAGCCACACATTTCAAATGTGTTTACCAAGTCTTACTCCTACAATCACTCTCCACCCACCAAGCCACCATTTGACCAAGTCTTAGGCAGAGTTCAAACTGCCTACAACTCCTCCTCTCCATGCCGTCAAAATGAGAGCCAAAATGGGGAACTCTGCGACTTGAACTCAGGATCTCTCCCCCTTGTAGATGACGCCACACTCAGCTCCAAGTGGCACATGCCTTTACACTTTGCCAACCTTATTTTTGTGCTAGAATTTACCAAATAATATTCTTAAACCCCAGCTCTTCCAGCTCCTCTCACCTAAGCCCAAAAACCAAAATTTTTCCACCTACTCAGGCACACTCCTAGCCTACAATTAAGCCCTGAAACCACACAAACAACAACACAGCACACTAACACATGCAAAACATGCCACAACAAAATAGCCCCTAACCCGGGATATTACAAATATTCTGTATTTAGAAATTCGAGAGACCGTGCCCTAAAGTTTTGGGTTTCGATTTTTTCTCGTTTAATCTAAATAACCGAATATCCTTTTAAAACAAATACATTTTTAAACAAAAAGCTTATTCTCGGGAACTCGAAATGTCGTGTCCTAATGCATTGGATGTGATGTTTTGTTATTCTGAGATAAGATTTTCTAAACCAAGGCAATGTTCTGTATTTAGAAGCTCGAGAAATCGTGCCCTAAAGTATTGGGTTTGCGATTTTCTCGTCCACTCTAAATAACAGAATATCCTTTTAATTAAATTCGTAAGTTTTGAATAAAATGCAAGTTCAACTTCGAAGGTCGAAATGTGGTGTCCTAACATATTGGATATAACACTTCACCTTAAAATGAGACGGCCTTTTGGCATACATTTTTAAGTTATTCCATCTTTCTTTAAGCAAAGAGGATCGTATTTTAAAACCTTTTCAAATTTTTGACATTAAGACATTAATTAATCAATTTGGTACCAATTTTGGGCGTGACGAGGGTGCTAACCCTTCCTTGCACGTAACCGACTCCTTAGCCCGTTTTCTCAAATTTCGTAGACCAAAAGCACTGTTTTAGTAAACCAAAACGTTTTATTAAAACAAAGGTGATCCGATCACACCAAATAAAGATTGGTGGCGACTCCCGTTTTATTTTCGTTTTCAAAACCAAGTGGATCCCCGTTTTCAAAAAAGGGGTTTCGACAGTGCTTCTAATCCTTTCTTTTCATGTCTTATACTCAAGAAAGCACCCGAGGATGAAAAGAACGTAAAACGGGCCCAAAACAGAGTAAATGGGCCATATCACGAAATCCACACGGCCTGGGCCCCAGATCACACGGCCGTGCCTCATTAAGCAACTAGAACACGGCCTACCCCCGATTCACACGGCCATGCCTCATTAAAGAAAACACGGCTTAAAGATCGTTCACATGGGCGTGTGCCATGCCCGTGTCCTTGTCGTGGCAAAGAGCAATTTTAATCGGAACAGGATACTTAGGGCCAAAGAAACACATTCCAAGAGCCTATGTAGACACCCTAAGTGTTACTTGAAAGGGGGTGGTGAGCTAGGCCAAAGAGCCAAGCCGAAAAAGTCAGATTTGTGGAATTCACTCGAAGATAGCCAGTTGATCCATCTCTAAAAGCCAGAGTTCTACTCAAGACGGTGGATTTCTCCTTCAATTCCTTCAGGGGGTTTTAGGGATTTCTTATGTTTTGTTTTATCTTTTCTTCTGAGATGTTTTCTTTATTGGTTATGAACTAAATCCTTCAGATACCTGAAGGGGATGAAACCTAAGACGGATCTTGTTATTGTTTTCTGAACTATATGATAAATACTTGACGTGTTCTTAATTGTGTGTGCTTAATTTTTGTGTTAATATTTTCGGGATATTGATTCAAGTTGGATGTGCTTAGGTGGAGGAGCAAAAGTCCCTGCTTAAGAGTAGATCTAACATAATTAAGCGGAGTTAATCGCACGCCTAGAGATAGGGTGACGAGATTTTGTCGGATTAGGGTGAAACCTAATATGGGAGTCCATAGATCGAGTTAATGCAATTCTAGGGGTTTTAATTAGAAGGAGATTTCAATTAATCAACCTAGGGTTAGACGTTATTCACCTCGAGAAAGGGTTTAATATAAGTTAGGGAATTTTACGGATCAAGTCAAGTGAATAAATCGTCTGGTTCAGTGTTAGATAACAAGTGAAGTCTAGGTGGATTCTTCCTAAGGGTATCGTCGTGATCAACTGAGTTTTCCCAACAGTATTTCCCCAATTCGTTCTTTTTGTCTTGAGTCTTTAGCTTAGTAATTAGTTAATTTTAGATTAGATTGCAACTTCACTTATTTTAGGCTAGATAATAAAAAGAAAGTTAGTATTAGTACTTTTAGTTCCTTTGGGTTCGACAACCCGGTCTTGCCTAAGCTATACTACTGTTCGATAGGTACACTTGCCTCAATAGTAGTCAGAGTTAGTTTCCAGGTTCAATCATTCTCATTTATATAAATTTAAAACTCTGAAATCTAGCGATCATGCCACGATTGGGGGGTCTTACAAGACAGGCAGGGGGTCTTACGAGACAGGTACGGGAGTTGGATTCTTGGCTATAATCGATTTTTGGGAATTTGTTCTATCTTGATGTGGAATTATGGGGTATTTGAAATGGTTTGATGATGATTACACTCGATAGAGGATTCAACAGATTGATAATTTTTTCAGACAATCAAAAGGCGGTACAAGCTTTACAAAGCTGTTCTACAAAGGGTTCAAATTTCGCTTTGGTAAAAAGAATCCAACTTTTATTGGCTAAAATAATGCATTGGTCAATTCATCATGTCTCCAGAGAATACAACAAAGATGTTGATAGGCTAGCAAAAATGACTATTGGCAACAACGGTCGCCTTCAATTTTTTAAAACGCCTCCCAAGAGGCTTAGGTATATCTCTAAGTAGTTTTTTTTATAATGTTTTTACTTTAAAAAGAACATGTTGTATTTTTATTGAAGTTAGTATGATTCAATTATATATTATCGTGTCTTAATTTTTTATTTTATTTACATATGTAAATAAACTAATAAAATTAATTTTGATAAAATACTCTTGGATTTATATCTTCTTCTTCTTTTCCTTTTTCTTCAATTAATTTAAATTATTTATATTCTATACTATAGTAATAGTGGGTAATGTAATATTTTATAATGGGCAACACTAAGGTATATTTTTTCCCCGAAAGGCTAAGCTAATTATTAAATCATTACTTTTGCTCATTTCAACTTTTTTATAAGAGATAATTTAAATTTAAATTCATTAAATATTTATAAATTATATATAAAAATATCACCACTGAATTAAAATATTTAAAGACTTTATAGATAAATTAAGTCATTATAAAAAAAAAATCAAATGTGTTGTATATACTATTTAGCATTTAAACAATTTTTGGGTTTATATTAATAATATTTAAAAAAAATCAAATGTGTTGTATAACATATTTGATAATTTACTATTCATAATATTTAAAAATTATTAATCTCAAACTTTAAATTTGATTGAAGCAGAAAAAGCTTTAAAATTGAAATATAATCATTTTATAAAAATATGAAATCAATAAAAAATAGCTTTATATTAAACTATTATAAGATCAATCTCATAACACGAGATTATATTCCCAAGTATAATATAAAATCAATTCAATATAGATGTACTCATGGATCGGGCTGAGTTCATGCAAAGTATTTAGATCAAATTTCCAATCTTGGGTTTAACTCGGCCCAAAAATAGGCTTATTTTTTTGTCTAAGTCCAAACCAATTTAAGAAAGGTAAATTTGGGCTCGACCTAGTCAGCTCATAGTTGATTTTTTTATATTATTTTTATTTAAAAATAATTTTTTAAAATATATAATATACTAAATGCACAAAAAAGCATTAAAATAAAAGTTTTCTAACACATTAAAAATATATTAAAAATTATTTATATTAAAAAAACACTACCATAAATATAATAAATATTTTATTACATTAAAAAACACAAATAAATATAATAAATATTTTATTGTGTTAAATATAATTTTTAAAAGTTTATACTTTTGGGTTAGTTTATTTAGTTGGATAAGTGTGTTTTTGGGTCTTGGGTAATGGGCTTAATTGTTATTAGGTTAGTGATTTAATATAAATATATAATTATTATTTAACACATATGATTATAATGTATTATATTCGGGTTAGACTGAGATCAGGCCAAAAGTCTTGCCCAAGGCTCGACCCATACAGAAAACGAGTCTTAAATTTTACCCAAGCCGACTTTTCGAGCCTCGAGTTTTATCTAAATCCTCTCATTTTTCAAGCAGGTCCGGGTGGGTGACCCGACCCATGAGTAGGTCTAACTCCACATAGAGTCTTTAAAATTAATAGGGTAATTTTTTTTTTGAAATAAAAAGATTGGGCTTATTATTGCAAACCAAATAGACTAACAACCATAGTTTTAGAAACCAAAACAATAACAAACAGGGCTTAACACGTATAGGCCCAATTCAAAGCAATAGACAAACACCACAAAAAAATCTAGATATTTTAGTCCGGTTACCTAATTTAAAATTTGAAAACTTAAAACAAACAACCAATTAAACACCACCGACACTCTGCCCAATCCAAACGCCTTGATATCTGCAACCATCCCTATCGTCATTATTTGCCTTGAAAACTAATTGCCTTCCCAAAGAAGCCTTCCCCCTTCCAGATACTTCATTTCGCTGCTTCCCCTCTCTGAAACTCCGCTCCCATTACTCCTTCAATCGGGTTCTCGCACCGATCCCCTCACTCGTTGAGCCTCGTTCTGCTCCAATCCCGTCCTTCCCTGGTAAGTCCTACTGTTCTTCCTCAACCCTTCTGTGGCAATATTATGTGCATGAACGTTTGCTGTTCTTGAAACATACTTAAAGATTGACGATCTTGAACTGGAAATCATCATCTGAATATCCTGTATATATGAACTGATCCGAGATCTATCGCGCTCCCGACTCTGACATTTCTTTATCACTGATAAGGAATCCCCCTCAACGATGACGTGTGGCCAGGCATATTCCATTCCGATCCGCACAGCATCCCTACATGCAAGAGCTTCTGCTTCAAAGGCCGAATGGACTCCTTCATGTATCTTCAACTACGAGAGTAAGACTGACCCTTCACTGTTCCTCACTACGATTCCAGAAGCCGAGGTTTTCCTGTGACCGTCAAAACCACCATCAAAGTTAATCTTCACATATTCCGGAGGTGGGTAAGTCCATTCTTGTACTAGATCTGTAACACCATACTTTTCCCGTTCCAAACCATCAAGTTCTGTCAAATAGGTTAGGATAAAATGCCCAATCTCTGATCCCGTACTGACTTTCTTGTTGTATATTCTCGAGTTCCGATCTCCCCAAATGGCCCAAAGGACGTAGCAAAAAAGTCGCCACTGGTGCAGATTGAACTGCTCAAAAGCCCAGGCAAGCCACTGCTCAAAGTCACTATCATTATTTATGAATCCCTCTTGAAACGACAATACTGACCATACTTCCACTGCAACAGGACACTTCCGGAAAAGATGGTCGATCGTCTCGGTTCTTTCACCACATCTTGGACAACTAGGGTCACTAAGCAACTTCCGGTGGTGCAAATTAGCTCTTGTGGGCAAGAAATTCCATGTTATCTTCCAGACTGTAATTTTAATTTTTGTCGGTAGATTTAGGGTCCATAGTTTCTTATAGAGTTTTCTGTAGCTGGGTTGTAAAGCGTAAGCTCTAGGATTATCATCATTATTCTGTAATAGTTTATAGGCACTGCGGACCGAAAACTCCCCCGAGGCCTCACCTCCCCAAGCTAAGAAATCCTCGTGTGGGTTGCTAGCCAGCGGAATACAAAGGATATGAGCAGCGTCTGCCTCAACAAAGGTATCTCTGACTAACTCCTCTTTCCATTTACGCGTATTACTATCGATCGGCAAATTAACATACTTGTCACGCATTGACTCAACCTGTGATAATAACCGGAAATTAAAAGAATCTGGAATCCAAGCATCATGATTAATGGAAATAGAATTGCCTATACACACACGCCAAATTAAGCCTTTCTTCAAAACAGCTTGTGCAGCCCATATACTCTTCCAAGTGTAAGAACTCGAGTTCCCCAATCTGGAATTGAAAAAATGGTCATTCGGAAAATATTTGGCTTTTAAAACCTTTGCAACCAAAAAATCTGCATTATTTAGAATTCTCCAACCATGTTTCGCCAATAGGGAAATGTTAAACTTCGATAGATCCCTGAAACCTAGTCCTCCCTCCTCCTTCGTTTTGCATATAAAATTCCACTGACACCAATGAATACCCCTTTTGTCTTTCCCATGCTGCCACCAGTACTTAGCAAACATGCTTTCCAACTCACCACAAAAAGTTTTTGGCAAAAGAAAACATGACATTGCATAGGATGGAATAGCTTGAAGAATAGACTTAATAAAGACTTCCTTACCTCCTTGTGATAAATAGCGAGAACTCCATTGGCTAATCCTTTGATTAACCTTATCCTTCAAGTGTTGAAACAACTCCTTTTTCCTTCTACCAACAACATTGGGGAGTCCTAAATATTTTTCAATATTCATAGAACATCTCATTCCAAGAACCCCTGTTATTTCTTGTTTAACCCCGTCCCCGATATTAGAGCTAAAGAAAATAGTAGATTTGTTAAAATTCACACACTGGCCTGAACATCGCTCGTATTGCTTCAATAGCTCTTTTAAAAAAGACGCTCTCTCTTTTGTAGCTTCCCCAAATACTAGACAATTATCTGCAGACAATAAATGAGAGATTGCTGGTCCCCTTCTACTTGCCTTGACACCGCGTAGATTTCCTACCTCCACTGCCTGTCTTATTAGAGCTGATAGACCTTCGCTACAAATCAGAAAAAGATAGGGACTAAGGGGGTCACCCTGTCGTAATCCTCTTGATGGATAAAAGGATCTACCTCTCTGCCCATTAATATTCACTGTGTAGGAGACTGTGGAAATACACCGCATAATTAACTCGACCCAGCTCTCAGCAAATCCCATTTTCAGCATCACTTTCTTCAAGTAATTCCATTCCACCCTATCATAGGCTTTACTCATGTCGAGCTTAACCGCCATAAAACTCTTTTTCCCGAACCATTTCTGTCGTAATGTATGTAGAATCTCAAACGCAATCAGCACATTATCCGAGATTAGTCTACCTGGCACAAAGGCACTTTGAGCACTATCAATACATTGTCCAATAAAATCCTGCAATCTATTTGCAATTACCTTTGCCACTAATTTATATAAAATGGTGCAAAGACTAATGGGCCTGAAATTCCCAAGATTTGAGGGATTTGAGGTTTTTGGAATGAGCACAATATCAGTTCTATTCACAGAATCCAGGTCCTTTCCTTTATTCAAAATGCCAAGACAAAACTCCTCCACATCTTTCCCCACTATATGCCAATATTTTTGGAAGAACAAAGTTGGGAAACCGTCATAACCTGGAGCCTTAGTAGGACCCATCCCTCTAAGTGCTTTCATAATTTCCCCCACTGAATAAGGGGACTGGAGTGCGTCATTGACCTCAGCCGAAATGCACACCTCAATACCATCAAGAATATGTGAACAATCCCCCACTGCTTTCGACGTGAACAACTTTTGAAAATACCTCGAGGCTGTATCACTAATCTCGAAATCATCAGTAACGTCCCTCCCTTCTTCTATTTCCAGCCTACTAATCGTGTTTATACGTCTTCGGGCTGAGGCATACTTATGAAAAAATGCAGAATTTTTATCTCCCAATTTCAACCAATTTGCATGTGCTCTCTGCTCCCAATACATTTCCTCTTTATCAATCTCCATATTTAAACTAATCCTAGTCTCAATAATCTTGGCCAATGAATCATCATTCCTCTCACCCTCCAAAAGAATTTCCAACTTCTTTGTAAGCTCCTTCTTCAATCTGTCTCTACCACACCGAATTAAACTTGCCCATTTAGTTAAACATGACTGTAATCTTACCAACTTTTCAGAGATCGTACCAGTAGATGACTCCCAAGCCCTTTTAACTTCTTCCTCAAAAGTCTCATCCATTGTCCACCATGCTTCAAACCTAAATTATGGCCTTCTTCTAGACATTTCCCCAAAACCCGTGCTTATGAGAAGGGGACAATGATCAGAGATAGAATGAGCCAAATGACGAACCCTTCCTTTTGGGAAAAGATGCATCCATTCTTCCGTAGCCACCCCCCTGTCAAGTCGCTCTCTAATGTTTGTTTCTGGTAAATTACCCCTCTCCCATGTAAACCACGTGCCTTGAAAACCCAAATCCATGAGTTGACAATCCTCCAAAGCTTCTCTAAAGGCTATCATCCTTCTTTCCTCCCTCGGTTGACCCTCCTTTTTCTCAAAAGAGTATAGAATCTCATTAAAATCGCCACAAACCAGCCACGGACATTGTACCTCACGTCCCAACACTCGTAATAATCTCCATGAATCCTGTTGAGTATTAGCATAAGGTGACCCATAAAACCCTGTAAATCGCCAATCTCCTTGGAGAGTGCTATCTTCAACCTTCACATCAATATGATTTGGAGAGAATGTTTTAAGGCAAACCTTCAAATCTTCCTTCCATGCAAGACATAGCCCACCCCTCGATCCTTCTGCACCCACATCAATACCATTCACAAATCCACTTCGACGTCGAATCTTTTCCATTCGCTGACTATCAACTTTAGTCTCCATTAAGAAGACTAACTCGGGGTTATGTTGCTTCAGTAAAAACCGAAGCCTGCGAACTGCCCGTGGATTCCCCAAACCACGGACATTCCAGCTGATGATTTTCATTGCGTCCGGTCGGCTTGCCTACTGGCAGCCGCCGATTTACATTGTATGTGGGAATTTTCCTCTTCCTGTATTCCTTCTACCAACTTTAATTCTACCATTCCTTCAGAATTCTGCTCTCCAGACTTGTATCTCTTAACGTCTTCCAATAAGTCTATCCCTTCATGATTTCCTCGAGTAATGTCAACCAATTTCCTCTTTCGCCCTGACCAATCTGTGTCAATTACCCTCATATCCCTAATCTGGTTAATTCGTCTCCAACTATGTTTCCTGGTAGACTGCAAACTTTCTTGCTGAGATTTTATTTGTAAACTATCCTCCACCATACATCCAACCTCGCCTTCCGGAAAAGTCTGTACTTTCGTCCCTGCTGCTATGGGGATCTCAACATTTGTCCCCAAATCACAAATATTCTGTAATTGTAGACCCTCCACCTGTTCTTTGTCCTTCTGACCCATATACGAACTCTGAATCTGTATCTGACTTGAAATAGTTTTCAGCTGCACACACTCTTTCCCAAAAAAATTAGTCTCTGCTTTTAATGCAAGTGAAAACGGGGGATCTGCCTGAATTTTCTCTCTTTCATCTTTCTTAAGAAACCCACAACTGGAAAGCGCATGCCCTATTCTACCACATCCAAAGCAAAAAATCGGAAGTTTCTCATATTTAAAAGAAATCCAACAATTTCCCTGATCACCCGTGGAAGCAAAAATACCCCTCCTCAAAGGCTTACGTACATCTAATGTGATTCTAATACGACAAAACTCTCCTTTTATTTCAGATCTAACAATTCCACCAAAAGTGGTCCCGATAGCATGCAGTAAATCTTTTTTATCAAAAATTTGTGGACAAGGCCCTATTTTAATCCAGAACAGTGACGACACGAGTTTAACTCTACTCCTCTCCATTGGCTGAACTATTCTATCAAAAATAATCAACTGTTTTCGAAAAAGCCATGGCTGGCCTTCTAAAATTGATTCTAAATCATCCTCAGATTCAAAAGAAATTAAGAAAAGATTTTGACCTACCAATTGAAATTCAAATTTTCTTTTTGATTTCCAGATACTTTTCATCTGCGCTCTGAAGCTATCAGGATTATAAGACTTCTGGGTCCAAACAGTACACAGTAACGTTGGCTTACCACCTGGGTCCACCATTGAACTTTTCACCGTCAACTGAACGAGTTCTTCTGCTAATAAGGAGACTGCCTCCTCCTTCAACCCTTCGTTGCCACCACTCTCCTCCATCCCAAGCCACAGCAGAGACTGATTTCGCCAGGATACCGAGCAAAGCACTCTTGACTTCTAGGGTTTTTTCTTTATTTTAATTTATTTTTAAATTTTTTTCTTAATAGGGTAATTTAAGTATTTAAAAAACTGATAAGGATACTTTTGGTATTTTGAAACTAGTTAATTAGATTTATATAATTTTCTAATTTTTATTAAAATTTTCCATTGTATAAATTATTTAAATTTGTTCGCATACAATTAATTTAATAATTGTTAGAAATAATCTATAAATTTCCAAACTCTAATTCATAAACATTATAACAGAGATTATATTTTTTTTATTAAAATTAGTATCGATAAAATATTATGAATTTATGATGCTAAACATATAATAATGTCTTTAACCGTTATATATATATATATATATATATATATATATTTATGAGTGTAGCATCACGATTTTTAATCTTTATTTTTTGATACAATGTCTAGAACTACTTATAACCCCTTTCCCAATCCTTAATTAAGAGGATAATGCGCTTCAGCGCATTCGAACCTACGTCCTCTTGTACCGGCAACAATGTCGATACTAACTAATTCGCTAATATTTTTAGAAATTGAAACAAATGAAAAGATTATAAATTTAAGATTTTCTTTCATAAAACAATAAAATAAAATTTAATAATTTAAAAAAATGGTTTTCTATAATTACTATCAAATGATGGATATGATTCTATTTTTTAAAGATATATAAAACAATTAACAATGTGATAATCAAAATTAATTTTTTTTTTGGCAAAAATAAAAATTTTGAGATTTTGATTAGTTAGTCTAATATATCTTAAATTTTGATATATTCCTAATATTATATATTCCCTGCTTCTAAAAGAGTTTATACGGGTAAATTAAACTTTTTTATTTTTTTTCAATTAAGTACTTTTTTGGTCAAATTCTGCTATTAGATCTTGTACTTTGCGTAAGGTATGGATTTAGTACATGTACTTTAATTTGGTCATTTTCAGTCCTGTACTTTTAAAATCTGAAAATTTTAGTTCAAACCAAATGATAACTATTAAATTCATTAAGTTAAGTTTTGTTTTTTTTTTTTAAATGTGTCAAACATATTATCACATGTGCAATGCTATGTCTATTTTTTATTTTCATATATTACTCACAAAAAAATTAGTTAATAGATTTAACAACTCTCGTTTGTTTTAAGACTAAAATTTTGAAATATAAAAATATAACCACTAAGAATGATCTAATTAGTGAACGTGGACTAAATCTATAACTTTACATATAATACAGGACTAATAACATCAATTAACCAAATAGATTTAACTATTATCACTAGGTCAAGACTAAAATTTTAAAATTCGAAAAGTATAAGGACTAAAATTGATCAAATTAAAGTATAGATATTAAATCTATAATTTACACAGTACAGGGTCTAATAGCATGATTTGACCTTTTTTTTCATTTTTCAACTATTCTCCAACCCTTATTAATGTTTATTTTTATATGTTTTTCTCAATATTTAAACACTTTAATTCTTATTTATCACAATTAAAATTTTAGATATCATTATTTAAATATATAATAATATATTTTCACACCCTTTTAGTAAATATAGGTTTTGGATAACTTTTAGTTATAAAATTTTACATTTTATTACTTTTTTCCGAAATTTGGTAATAATAATAAATATTTTTATTATGTTATTTTAAATTTTATTTTAATTAATTGTTTTAAATAGTATTTTATTATTTATTAATTGTTTCTTATAATATTTTAATTCTTCTGGAAGCTACAATTATGTTTTAATATTGCTTTTATTGTTTCTTATAACGTTAGCGACTAAAATAACTTTTTTTTAAAATTTAAAAATATTATAAATTAAAAAAATTTAAATTATTTAAAAGTATAAAAATATTTAAAAATATTATTGTCAAAGAAATTAAGGAAAACTCTCATCCCAAAAAAGCTTCATTTGATAAACCTAAAACTCTAGTAGACCAATCATCAAAGCTTGGTTTGTATTATATCTGATTGTTCATGATTCTGTCTCTATTACCATTCCACCCCTGTATAAATATATATTCTATTTTTGTTTTTATTTTTATTTTTATTTATATGATAGTGTTTTGGAAATGAATTATTATAATGATTATATATTGGTATAATTCCATATATTGTCCCTTGTACTTTAGCAAAATTTTCAATGTGGTACCTAAAGTCTCTAAATGTTAAATGTGCCCCTGTTCTTTGTTCCGTCTTCCAAAAAGGTACTTGAGTCTAATGCTGTTAATGCATGAGCTGCCAGGACATGTGAACCACTCTTATCATGCCACATGTCATGTTTTTGTAAAACAATTGTCAAAGTCAAAGAATTTTGAGACAATTTTATCTTTTTTTTCAATTAAAAAAAGATTTAATAGTGCAAAAAGCCTTTAAACTTAAAAAAAAAAACAATTAAGCTCTATTTTTTTTCACTCATTTGGATACTTGAACTTTCAAAATGTATTAAAAAGACCTTCAATTTTTTTCAAAAAAAAAAGCAACTAAGTCCCTGCTTTTATTGAAAATTAGAAAAAAATTATAAAAATTTATAATCAATAAAAGCTATAAATGTTATTAAATTTTAATAAAAAAATTCAAATATTAAAAATTTATTAAAAATTAGATATATATATATATATATAAAATCGTAAAACAATTATAAAAAATTATAAAATTTTATAAAAATCGTACAAATTTATAAAATGTATAGAAATATAAAAAATTATAAGATTTTATAAAGTCATAAGAAAATTATACAAAATGTAAAGAAATATAAATTTCGTAAAAAAATTTATAAAAATTATCGTACTAAAAGAAGCATTTTTTAATTTTTCTATAACTTTTATTGATTTTTATTTTTTTATCATTTTTCACACATGTCACACTGTGTTGTTATACGTTATGACTTTAATTTAAAAAAATTTATGGTTCATTAATTTTTTTGTTTTTATAAAAGTTTACAATTTTTATAAAAAAATTTAATTTTTAATAAATTTTAATTTTTTATATTTTATTAAAATTTAATAATTTATCTAAAATTTATTTTTTATACTTTTTTTTCTAATTTTTAATAAGAGCAGGGCTTAATTATTTTTTTGAAAAAATTTGAAGGTCTTTTTAATATATTTTGAAAGTTCAAATACCTAATTAAGTGAAAAAAAAAAGTAATGGCTTAATATCTTTTTTAGAAATTTGAGGGCTTTTTAAGGGCTTAATTTTTTTTTTAAAGTTTGAGAGTTTTTTAATACATTTTAAAAGTTGAGTAAAAAAAAAATTTTTTTTTTAATTTGAGAACTTTTTACCCCTTCAAGACTTAAAAATATAAAACTTCATTAAAAAAATTTTATAATCTATTTCTAATTTCAATCCCAAAACCCATAGATTTCTCTCCTTCCACAACTCAAATGCAAAGCTTCATTTTTCACCACCACTATCGCAGAGCTCGAGCTTGTCTTCACCTTCGTCAAGTCCTTCACTCCAGTCACGATGGGGAATCTTGTTCCAGGTTTTTAACTTCCTCAGCGTCGTCGTTGATGGCCTCCATCATGTTTTCATCTCAAAATCTTTAGAGATTTCGATTTCAAACACTCATTTTGATTTATGAAGAGAACATCCAGCTTTTGGGATTTTAGTTTGGGGAAATAAAATTAAAAAATTTAAGATTTCTAATGGGTTTTGATTTGGAGAAATTGATTTTGTTGTTCTTCTTTCACTTTTAGGATGAAACCAACAAAAATTGTGGTCAAAATACATCTAAGTGAAAAGTTGATATTTTGAAAGATGTTTTTGAGGTTATTTTATCAAAACGGACATAAAAAATTTTGATATTTATAAAATTGACTTAGACTCAAAAATAATCACTAAAATAACTTGAAATAAATATTAAAATAGGGTTTTGGCATTCTAATAGCCGGCACTATTTGATATTTTGACCCCATGATTACTTGATGATTATGTTAGGCTTTAATAAATTAAATATTTTGGTTCTAGCCTTCCAATAGCCGGCACTAAGGTATTTTTTTTAAATCGTATCATACCGGTATACAAAAATACCTGTATTTAAAAAAAATTGGTTCTAGCCTTCTAATGGCCGGCACCAGGTACATTTTCGTGTCCCAATGTAATTTTTTTTTGTTTTGGCCTTCTAATGGCCAGCACCAGACTAGTAAAAAAATTTAAATTTTTTTTTTTTTGGTTTTGGCCTTCTAATGATCGGCACCAAGTTCTCAGAAATACATAGTCTTCTTTAGTTGCGGAATGCAAAGGTTGAGATTGTTTTACAAATTTCTAGTTTCAACTGATCTGCTAAAGTTCTCAGAAATAGAGGTTGAAGATGATAAGGCCAATTTACCAGAAAATACCAAATTTCAACAAAATTTACGAAAAAAGACCTAAAAATAATTACTTACCGGAAAGGGCCATTACCCCCGAAAATACTTCCACGTCAGCGCGTTTTCAGGGGATGAATCAAGAAAGCGCGTCCACGAGGGAGCGCTTTGTGCTACATCAGCAAAAAACGCATCCTTAAGGGCGCGCTTTGCTGATGTGGCAAGAGTTCTCTCGTGGACACGCTTTTGCCCTGCAACGATCATTTTTTTTACCGTTGGGCCTCCAACGGTCAAAAATTAAAAACTATAAAACCCCCACCCTTTTATTTTTTTCACACAAAAGTCCTTACTCATTTTTCTCTCAAATTTCTTTCAACTTTCTCTCAAATTCCTATCAAATTTCTCTCAAATTCCTTTAAAGTTCCTCTCAAATTTCACAATAATCCTTTAATATTTACAAAAAAAAAGCCCTTTTTAAATTTTTTTGAAATATATTTTTTTGATAATTTTAAAAATATTCGGTCGTATTAGCAATGGCCGGAGAATTAATTCGTCTCGACAATAAACACATCTCCGTCGATCAAATGACAATGGTAAGTTTTAATTTTAATTTTTCAATACTATTTAATATTTTTTAGGTTTATGCAATTTTAATTAGATTTTATTTTATAATTTTTTAAACAGTCTGTAGATCGGGTGTTGTAATGTTATATTCGCAATATGCCTGGTCCGCCATCGCCGTTGATCGAGAATTACCTGCGGGAAGCAAATTTTTGGCACGTGGCCATGATAGGCCGGGGGTGCTGTAACATCCTGAAATTGTGGGGCTATGCATTTGTTGTGTGTTACGTATAATGTGTTGATTAGAGTGTGTAAGGGGTTCAGATTGGGCTCAAGGTTGGGCCGAGGTCTTAGTTAGAACTTTCTGTTTGGACACTCTAGTGGAGAGCCTAATAAGATAAGGCTTAAAAGATGATTATCTGTGTTTTAAATTATAAAATGGGCTTGTGGCCTAGTGGCAAAGTGGCGCCACTAAAAGAGCAGGGAAGTGGCGTCAACTGGGAGGCCCAAATTCAAGTTGTATGAAGCCCAATTCTTTTAATCAAAATTTAATTAATTTTCGGCATTTAAGTGGGTAAAGTGGGACGGCAATGAGGCTTGAAAATAGGAGGATTTAGTTGATTGGATAATGTGGATAATATGGCTGATAATGTGGCAGATAAAGGAAGGAAGAGGTGGTGTTATCTGGGGCACTTGTGGATGAGAGATCAGATAATGATAAGGGAGAAAGTTTAGGAATTATCCATTGGTCAAGGTGGTGGCCGAATTTCCATCTCTTAGAGGGGGAGAAATTGGTTTTAGTATGGCTAAGGGGTGCCGAAATTTCCCTCGATTAGTAGCTTAGTTTTAGTTTTAAAAAGGGGCATTTTCGGGATTTAGGTAGGAGGTGCCGAAATTTAGGTTAAGTAAGGGGAATATCCTTTTATTTTCGGCATTTAGGGTTTTATTCTCCCATTCTTTCCTTCAATTTTGGCATTTGGGTTTTTCTCTCATTCTTTTCTCTCATTCTCTACCAAAGCCGAAATCCCTAAATCACATTCTCTCATCTTCACTTTTATGTAAAAGCCGAAACTCTTGAACTTAATTCTCTTCTTCATTCTTTTTCTACAAGCCAAATATTCATTGTTCTTTGCTTCTTCTCTTTTGCCGATCTCTTCACAAAAATCTGAATCTACATAGATTTCTTCCTATCATCTTCTCTTTTTGATCTTCTCAAAAGCCGAAATCTTCTAGGAGTTGCCAAATTCTATGTAAAGGTAGGTGCCGATTTCTTCTAATCTATTATTTTTCTCTTTCGGTTTTTAGAAGACAAAGCCCAAAGGCTAATGGATTGTTGATTTTTTGTGTTTACATGTTGGGCGACATTCGGAAATTGAAGTAGATCGCTTAGATCTAAAAGCTAGAACCGTTAGTCTCTAAACCTCATATCTCTCTTTTCGGGATTTCAAGGTAAGGGGTTCTCTTTAGATTCTCTTTAGATTCGCTATCGTAATTGTGATCTTAACCATATGTTATGATAAGGTCTTTTAATGGAATCAAATAATCAGGTGAAGGAGGGGATTGGATCTGTAAAACCAATCCCTAAGTTTAAGAAACGAGCGGTGTCAGCAGTACGGGATTGGCCACCGGGTTGTGGACCTGCTTCAAAACAAAATCTTAGGCAGTTAGCAGTCGTATCGGCTTCTGATAGTGTCGACATAGAAGGTCTCGTCTTGTCTGTAATCAGGTGTGTAGATCTCTATCACACTAATTAATCCTAATAAATCTGTACTATATAAGTTATGGGCTAAAAGCCGGAAAAAGGCTGTATGGACAGTCGTATTACCCGAAAAGGGTAGGCAAGGGATGCCAGGTACGTAATCATAGAAACTTCTCTATGTGTATCGATGTATGTAATAGTCTGCGATCTTTTAAGTTACATGTTGTTTTGATTCTGCATGGATGTATGCATGGGGTGGGATAAATATGATGAAGGGGAAGAG
The DNA here is from genome assembly GCA_005393395.2 of Gossypium australe. Classification (NCBI taxonomy): domain Eukaryota; kingdom Viridiplantae; phylum Streptophyta; class Magnoliopsida; order Malvales; family Malvaceae; genus Gossypium; species Gossypium australe. Next base: position 87,880,962 of record CM016622.1, on the reverse strand, counting down.
CATGTAATAGGTCACTTGTGATCGGTGGTTAAACCACGAATTATAAATTAGGTCACAATAGTGATCAGTGGCTAAGCCACGTTGAAGTTATTCCTGAATGCTAGGAATAGGCAGCATGACTGTCGATATGGTGTGTAGCGGTTGGTGGGTTGATTGTAGAAATCCCCAAGGTGTGTTGGCTGGTACGGGCTGGTGTGTAGAGGATGGACTATTAGGTTTGGGTCGGGCCATGTTGCATGTAAATATTTTGTTGCCATTGTGTATGGGCTAAGGCCCATAATGTGTTTGTGGGCCTCAAGCCTTTAATGTGTTTTCGGAATTTGCACACTGAGTCTTGGTGACTCACCCTTTTATTTTCCTGACTTTTCAGATGAGCAGTAGATCGTGGACATAGGAGCCGAGGCGAACTCGAGGGGCCATCAAGTCTTTTAATTTTTATTAGTTATTCCTGGTTTTTTCTTTAAGTTTAAATTTGGGATTATTTATGTAATAAGGCCTCTGTAGCTTAGGTTATCGATTTATATGTGTTCATGTTTATACTTTAAATTTTATTTTCAAAGACTTACTTACTATAAGTAATGAAATGAGAATTTCAAACACGCTTAACGTAACGAAATGTTTTTGGAAAGAAAACCTGAGGTATTGAATATTTGATTAATCAAATCGAGATTTTCCAAACCAACAAAGTTAAGTTTTCAAACAATACGTCATCGAAGAATTTTGAAAAGGGATACGTGCCCTCTTAAAAGCAAATAAAGAACTATGTTTTTAACGTTAAACCCGTAGCATGCCAGATCTGGTCGTAGCGTTTGGGCCGGGTTTGGGGTGTTACAGGTGCAAGTTAGACCCTAAGTTAATCAGTGCGTTGATAGAGAGGTGGAGACCCGAGACGCACACTTTCCATCTTCCATGCGGAGAGTGTACTATCACTCTGGAAGACGTGCATTTGCAATTAGGATTGCCGGTGGATTGGTACGTAGTTACCAGGTCTGCAACTTCTGGCGATTGGGGAGCCATATGCTACGAGCTTTTGGGTGCTATTTCGGATAACATTTACGGAGGTCGGATCGAGATGGGCTGGTTACGAGACACATTCCCGGAGCCGGATAATGATTTGACCGAAATAGAAAGAATACAGTATGCTCGGGCATACATTCTTGAGATGATTGGAGGCTATCTGATGCCGGACTTGTCACGAAACCTCGTACATCTGAGATGGCTGCTGAAACTCGTTGATTTTAGAGCAACCGGTGAATTGAGTTGGGAGTCTGCCATGCAAAATTGTATCGGGAGATGTGCGGGGCGACGCGGCCAAATAAAGTGAAAATCGGAGGTTGCCTATCACTACTGCAATCATGGGCACGGTTTCGATTTCCATTTTTACGTCCTCGAGTCGACCACCCATATACATTCCCACTCATAACGAGGTAAATTTAATATTAGATTTTACAATTATTACGTAGATTTAAAATATAATTATATGCTAAAAATTTATTTAATTAGGTGGAACCATTCGACGAGTTATGTTGGAATACCTACATCGCTTGAAGATATACGGCTTCTATTAGAGCAACGGTCAAAAGCACAAATAAGTATTAAATAAAATATATTTTCATAATAAAATAGTCGTTTCATATTTCATATTTAGTATTTAGTATTTAGTATTTGGTATTTAGTATTTATTATATAACTAATATTTTTATCATGTTAATATAGTTTCAATGGACACCATATAAGAATGTCAGTTCAGGCAGTAATTCCGGATGAGTTCTTTCAAAATCTGAACATTTGGCATGTGAAGGTCCCGTTGATCAACTATGCGACCGTGGAGATGCACCAGTCAGATTGGGTTCTGCGTCAATTTGGATTCTGACAACTGATTCCCGTGGCACTTGAGGTGCTCGATGATAAGCACAAAATCAACTTACAGTAGTTGCATACGGATTGGCCAAGATTTTGGTTAGCGTATATCGAATTGTGGGAGAATCCGTATGATTATATACCTACTCAGGAACCAATCATCGTTCCTGAGTTAGCGTGCGTGCTGGAATACATGCCATGGTTTAGGATCCATGGTAAGCCGTATTTATTGTCGGAAGTGGAGAGGCGGCGGTAACTTCGTGAACAAAGGGAACGACGGGGCCCCTTAAATCCAAGGAGAATGGGTGATAAGACGGGACCATCAACAGCGCCGACACAACCACCGGGCCTATCAACAGCGCCCACACAATCACTGGGCCTAACACTTCAGCTGACGACACCCACATCATAGCCTTTTCAGATTATGCCAGGTGCGTACCCTAGCCCTTATATGTATCCTAAACCTTATATGTTTCCTTTTCCCAGTCCCATGGTAGGTTGGAATGCATGGCCTGACTCGAGTCCATTCCCGACTACTCTGACTGGCCAGCCGATCTATAGATCGCCGTTGCATGAGGGGTCGCACGAGGCGCCGTCGGGGAACTCTTCTTTTTACAAATCTCCTTCGCCTTATGGGATTCAGACACCTCCACCATGGGCGATGCAAACACCTCCCCAGTCAATATTTTATCAAAGTGGGTCATCCTCCAACACCCACAACCAAACCCCCTGCTGGAGGAACCAAAATCCTCGCTTGAGGTTCCACAACCCCTGCCGGAAGCTAGAAGAAGGAGGAATCCAGCGCGTAACCATCGACCACCCCCATGTGGCACTGATTCCGATTGGCACCAACATTGATCCCAACCGTCATTATTTTATTTTTTATTGCATTTTTTTATATATTTAATAAAATAAAAGATGTTTTCTAATTTTTATTGTAATTTAATTTAATTTTTATATCTTAAATAAAATAAAAGTTGTTTTTTATTTTTTTGTAATTTAATTTTTATATCTTTAATAAAATAAAAGTTGTTTTTTTTATAATTTAATTTTTATATCTTTAATAAAATAAAAGTTATTTTTAATTTAATTTTTATATCTTTAATAAAATAAAAGTTGTTTTTTATTTTTTATTGTAATTTAATTTTATATCTTTAATAAAATAAAAGTTGTTTTTATTTTTTTATTGTAATTTAATTTTTATATCTTTAATAAAATAAAAGTTGTTTTTTAGTTTATTTTTTAATTTAATTTTTATATTTTTAATAAAATAAAAGTTGTTTTTTATTTTTTTTTGTAATTTAATTTTTATATCTTTAATAAAATAAAATTTGTATTTATTGTAATTTATTTTTATTTTTTATATATAAATTAATAAGAAATGGATGAATTAGGACTAAATTGAATAAGTGAAAAAGTATGACGGGTTAATTTGTAATTTTATCAAGATGGATGTTGATCCAATGTATGAATTTTGAATGATCGTAAGGGGCAAAATAAGCATTTAGCAAGAAAGATAATTTTGAAGAATAATGATGATGGTGATATTTTAGATTAATTGAATAACATTTTTTTGTTTTGCAACTTAGTCCTTCTACAAAGTTTCATCATTTTCATCAAGAAATTAAAAGAATTTTCAATGCCACCAATAAGCAAAAAATGATAAGGAGACTATCAACTATTCCGATTTGGACACGAGCGAGATGTATGGCCTGGGTTCCTACACCATCCGCATAACTTCCGTTGGTTGGTTGTTTTTCGGATATCCATATTGTTGCATATTCTAGTCGAGTAAGGTCGACCCTTTGGTTTGTGACGCAGTTCTCTATCCGGTAACAGCTTATACAGAGCAAGCGATATAGACGGCCACTTACGTTCATCCAGGACTGGTGGGAATACGTGTCTCCACACATTGTACATGTATTCTATTTTATACACTTCGTCGACATAGCTCATAGGATCCAGACGAAGATTCTGACAAGCCGCAATTACATGAGTGCATGGATAACGAAGTGCATCAAATATCCCACAGTCGCAGGTTCTATTTCTCAAGTGTACACAATATTGCCCTCCAACAATACCTTGGTTCGATCTGTCAAACTCCGTCACACGAAACAATAGGTTGTCGCGATCGTGACACACTGTGTGCATGGTATTGGCCCGTGCCTTCCCCTTGTTAATTTCTCGCAATACCTTCGCGTACCATACATGGCCTCCTTGCATTTGGCCGTTATAACTCGCTGCTCGCTTCGAAAATAGTGCCGCTAAACGAAAATATGTCTCTAGCACAACCGATGTTATCGGCAAATGACGTGTTCCTTTTAGAATAGAATTTATGCATTCGGCCAGGTTTGAGGTCATATGACCATATCGTAAGTCGCCGTCGTATGCCTGTGTCCACTGTTCGAAAGGTATGTTGCATAGGTAGCTTAAGCCTTCTTCGTTAACTGAGCGTAAACTCGCCAACATCTCGTGAAAACGGTCATTATTGATCTCGTACCCTGCCAATTTAAGTTGATAGCGAATATTACATACCACTCTTCAATGAAGAATAAATTGAATATTACAAAGGAAATTATATTAATAGATATTACATACCTATGTTGGTCACTTGTCGTCGTTCACTTGTAGATCGATGTTGCCCGTGGTAATTGGACGCAACATGCCTTAGGCAATATCGATGGTGTGTACGATGCCACAGGCTTCCCTGTCGTTCCATTGTGGCTAGTATTCCAGGGCCCCGATCCGATATAACAAATATATATCAGGTTGGGGGCAGACATGCCTCCTTAACCTAGATAGAAAGAAATCCCAGTCATCAGCTGACTCCCTCGGTGTTATTGCAAACACAATTGGAAGGATTCTCCCACTATCATCCTGTGCCACAGCTAGCAATAGCCGATGCGTATATCTACCATACATAAAGGTACCATCAATTTGTATCAATGGCTTGTAGTATAGAAATGCGTCTCGGCATTGCTTAAATATTCAGAACAGACGCTTGAACACTTGGCATCCACAGAGCAATCGATCATTGTAGTACGCCGATTCCGTTTCAAGGTCTATTATGCTGCTTGGGACATATCTCTCCAGCACCTGACACCACTAACACACTTTATTGTATGAAGCGTCCTACCAACCATGCAACTTTTTCAAAGCCTTCTACTTAGCTATCCAAGTCTTCCGGTAAGAGGGCGTGTACCCCAATTGGCTATGAATATTGCCAATTAAGGCTGGCACTGTAGTCTTGGGATCTGCCTTCACCGTCGGTATTATTAAGTCAGCCAACATTTCTGAATCCATCTTCGGGTGATCTTGTGAAACACCTGTCAACGAAGTACGTTAAATAATGCAACATTACGTAATATCAGATTTTTCAAAAACCTTGAACACCTAGTGATATTGTACCGGCAAGACATGTATGTGGACCTTTGTACTTTTTAATCTCCCACAAGCTTGTCCTTTTCCTCAACGAGGCCATGATTTTCCATGAACATGTATCGTCATGCACAGCACACTTGGCCTCGTACTTATCGAGTTTAGATTTAACCATGTTGTAGTTAACCCTGTTCTTGATGCTATATTCTTTCAATGTACCAAGAAAAGTATCCTTGTTGAAAAACTCTTTACCAACTTCTAATTCGCCCGAATCCAACGACGAACTTGTACGATCACGTCTTCTGTGTGGTAGTTCAGGAAACTCCAATGCATCGTATTGAGATAGATCAACATTATGCATGTGGGCTGGAGGCAAGTACGCCCTGAATCGCGAATCTTCTTCTTCTTCATCTGAACCTCCTTCAACATATTCAGATACGGTTGGAACAGGCTCCGGTTCAAAAAATAATGCAACTTATCAGGGCTGGGCTTTCGAGGTGGATCCACATTGGACTCTTCATCCGACCCACCATCATCTGCAACGAATGAGGGCCTCTTGCAGGTGGATGTCGTGGGGAGTACATTATCCCTTCTTAAATAACTTTCGTAATGTTCCCAATCATATGTGGATTGCCAACCACTAGAAGTTGATGACGTTCCCCAATACATATTTCTAGCATCGAACGTCGAAGGAAGGATATGCATGTCCCATCCACCAACTGAGTGTCGTGCTGGGGTTGTGTTTTCCATAATACCACCAAACACGGGCACTTCCGTATTTTGCCTCCCACTAACAGAGTGTCGACTTGGGGTCGTGTATTCCCCTCGAACAACAGTAGATGTTGAAGCCGAAGGAAGATCACTTGGCAATGAAAATTGTACATATACCTCAAGATAGGGTGATCCACTGGCAAGATAAGCCTCCACCATTGCTTCTAAGCTCTGAGGATCTTTGATGTAGAATGAGTCATATCTCACGGGATCAACCGAAGCACAAAATCTATGCTTAATAGACTGAACTTTTATTGGCGTTGTTCCGAAGATTTTACGCCTAATTCTTTTGCAAAGTTCTGTCAAATCTATATTCCGGTTAAAAACCAGTCACGCTGTGTTCTTCGATAAAAAAACAACACCATATTCGGTGTCACAAACCTCACCATCATTGTAAATAACAGCACTAATACGTTCACTCATCTTCAGTTTCTATTTTACTTTTGCTTCAATTTCTATTATGCAACCTGAGAATGAAATTTGGCTCATTTATAGTCTAAGGATTGCCAGAGACTATTGTAGCAAAAGAGCATCCACGAGGGAGCTTTTTTCAGTACTTTTACTGACAGTGCATCCTGCTTGAAGCGTTTTGGTCACTATTTGTTCAGAAACGTCTTATTAGAATTATTTTGCCAGAGACTACTGTAGCAAAAGAGCGTCCACGTGGGAGCTTTTTTCAGTATTCTTGCTGACATTGCATCCTCCTTGAAGCGTTTTGGTTATTATTTGTTTAGAAACGTCTTCTCAAAATTATTTTGCTAGAGACTACTATAGCAAAAGAACGTCCACGTGGGAGCTTTTTTCGGCACTCTTGCTGACAGTGCATCCTGCTTGAAGTGTTTTGGTCACTATTTGTTCAAAAACGTCTTCTCAATAATATTTTGTTAGATGCTACTGTAAAAAAAAATTCAAATAATTTTTTTTTGCTGATATATTTTTCCCAAAACCCAAAACCTAAAATTATTTTAATTAATTAACTCTAAAATCTATTTCACTAATTTTTCCCTAAAAACCCTAAACCTTAATACCATAAAAACCCTAAATTGTAGCCTTAAAACCCTAAAAATTCATACCCTAACACTAAAAACAACTGAAAAACCCATCGGGGGGAAAGGGCAAAAGCGTGTCCACGAGGGAGCGCTTTTTCCACATCAACAAAGCGCGCCCTCAAGGACGCGTTTTTTGTTGATGTGTCACAAAGCGCTCCCTCGTGGACGCGCTTTCCTGATTCATCCCCTGAAAACACTTTGACGTGGACGCGTTTTCGGGGGAAATGGCCCTTTCCGGTAAATAATTATTTTTTAGGTTCTTTTCCGTAAATTTTGTTAAAATTTGGTATTTTCTGGTAAATTGGCCAGATGATAATGATTTAGGGACAATGACAGCAATTTATTGCCCCCCTGAGATAGAAAATCCCAGCCCGATAGAGTTGTTCACGAAGATAGCTGAACTGGATCCCATTCAAGTTGTAAGTAAGTCAGTGCTCTGGAATTGATTTTGATTTTAACGTCTCCTGTGAAGATCAGTCAGGTTTTGGACGGTCAATGCCAACTCTCGAAAATCTAAACACCGGTGGATGTTCGTATAACATCCCAAACTCGTGACCTCGTCTAGAGATCCATCCAGAGGTGTTGGCCACCATAGAAGATGATGATGAAGGATCCGATAATGATGATTAGTCCCACCGTGATCCCAACGACGATTTCAGGACCCCGATTTGGATGACATCTCTGAACACATGGACTAGGAAGGGCTGGTGGAGGGTGAAAATGCAAACCCCCATTCGGCTGGGAACACGAACCCTAGTATAGTTATAAGAAATAATCCAAGGTCCTTCATGACCGACGTGGATCCTGATGCAGCTCTTGCACGGGAGTTCTCGGAATATACAAATATTGTGCCGGCTCACCTACTTAATGATGAATTCGGCGATGATAAGTTGTTTGTAGGACAACAATTCAATAACAAAAAAGACTATTTACATGCTATAAAACAACTTAGCTTGAAGTTAGGTGTGGATTATAAAGTAACGAAGTCGACGCAGTCTTTGTATGTAGGAGAATGTTGGAAAGCGTCAAGTGGTTGTAAATGGCGTGTCCGAGCCGCGTTCATGCAGCGGATATAGATGTGGATGATAAGGAAACTAGAAGGTCCACACACATGCACGTCCGCTCGTATGTCGTAAAACGTGGAAAGTTAGATGCAAAAACTATATACAATTGCATCATCCCTTTGGTGAAAGATAATTTAAATGAAATGAGAAAAAAAATTTGAAATGAACAAAAATAATATAAATGAATTGAGAAAAAAAATTAAATTTACAAGGAAATAAAGATAAATTTAAATAAAATGAGGAAAAAATTTAATTTAAATGAAATGAGAAAAAAATTGAAAATTACATGGAAAGATAGATAATTTAAATGAAATGAGGAAAAAATTTAATTTAAATGAAATGAGAAAAAAATTTAAATTTACTTGGAAAGATAGATAATTTAAATGAAATGAGGAAAAAATTTAATTTAAATGAAATGAGAAAAAAATTAAATTTACTTGGAAAGATAGATAATTTAAATGAAATGAAGAAAAAATTTAATTTAAATAAAAAATAATATAAATGAAATGAGAAAAAAATTGAAAAAAATATAATTTAAATGAAATGGAAATGAAATGAAATGGACATAGAAATGAAATTAGAGTGGAATGAAATTGGAATGAAATGAAAAAAAAAATTGATGTGACTATTGAAGCAGGCCTGGCTTGTGTCATGCCTAGGCCTAGGCCTGTGAAATGGCTTGGAAATAGTCGGCTGGAAGAGGCCAAAAAAATTCAAAATTTAATTTATCTAAATAGGGTGTCAGTCTTAAAAAACTCCCAAAAAATAAAATAAGATTTTTTTAACAAATTTAAAATTTAAATTGAAAAAATAATTAAAAAATTTTAAAAAAATATGAAAATATTTAAATGACTTTGATATTGAGACCACTTCTAATTAATATTATAAAATATGAAATGAATTGAAAAAAATAATATGAAAAAAAATTATGTTAGGAAAAGTAATAAATTTAAATGAAAAAAATTAATGAAATGAAATGTTAAATGAAATAAAAATATGAAATGAAATGTAATTTGTAATGAAAATAAAATTAAATGAAATGTTAAATGAATATAAAATGAAATGATGATTATGAAATGGAATGAAAGTAATAAAAAATATATAAATTTAAATGAAATGAAAAGATAAATCTTGGAATGAGAAAAAGTTAAGTTTAAATGGAAAGATAGATAATTTAAATGAGATGAAAATGTAAATGAAATTAAATTAAAATAAAATTGGAATGAAATGAAAAAAGTTCATTCCTGCTTCAGGCCTGTGTCACTGAAACAAGGCCAAATTGGCCTCCAATGGTCAGCCTTACATTTAGCATCTTCTTTTTTTCATTTCATATATTTTTTTTAATTTTTTTTCTTTACTTCAGCCAAATGGTCCCCCACTATAAATAGAATACTCCGACGACCACCGACGACCATCGTCGACGGAGGCATTCATACCGTTACACGTCAACGCAGAGGACGTCGCCGAGATTGCGACAATTTTAAATTTTTTCTGTTAATTTTTACTTTATTTTAAAATTATTTTGTAAATATTTATTTTATTTTTAAATTATTCTATTTTTAATATTAATTTAATTTCTCTAAAATAATTATTTGTTTAAATAAATGACTTTGAAATATTTAAAAAATAATAATTCGAATAAGTAATAGTACAGACAAATTAAATTTACATACACAATAAAATACAATCATTCTACAATATTAATACAAAAAATGTAAAATTCAAACAAAAATAATATGCACTATATTAAATTTAAACACCCAACAAACTACAAGCAGATGGATAAAATTATTATACGAAAATTTTAAATTCAAACTACATATATTACAGATTAAATTAAATTTACAGATGCAAAAAATAAAAACATTCTAAGAAATTAATACACGAAAATATAAAAATGAAACCTTAAATCTTAAACAACTATATTAAATTTATAGATATAAAAAAATACAAACATTCTTAAAAAATAATACAATTATTTTCAATAATAATTTCTTCAAAATTAATCGTCTTTTGCTTGAATCAGGTCTACGTTACATCAATACAGGATAATGGTTAGCTGAAACGGTTAGCAAAATTAAAAAGAAACAGAAAACCAGCTGCATGAACCAACGGAAAAATATAACTTTCTAAAAGCTCCAAACCCTTTCTTCTTCCATTGTCCCCTGAGATACCTTTGCATGAAGACTCTACCAATCGGTTCCAACCACAGCCTAGTTGCGGAATAAACGCTATTGCACCATAGATAATGTCCATCTGCATTAGACATCTCGATTAGCCATCTATGACGCAGAAAATCGTCTAACTCTTAATGGCATAACCTTTAGGGTCGACATGACAGTATATAATTCAACTCCGTTAAAACGTGACAGTATATAATTCAACCTCGAAATTTGGTTGTACACTACGAAAAACTCCCATCTACAATCCACTACAAAAAACTCATTTGATGATATACTAGAAAACACTTTCATTTTGATGGCTCTCTCAAATTTTTTTTTCTCATTTCATTTACACTATCAGAACCCAAATCACCCACTATATATAAGGTTTGCTGCTGACCATTACATGTCCAGCACCAAAAAATTTTTTTACTAGTCTGGTGCCGGCCATTAGAAGGCCAAAACCAAAAAAAAATTTGAATGTTTTTTTACTAGTCTGGTGCCGACCATTAGAAGGTCAGAACAAAAAAAAAATTTATTGGGATACGAAAAAAGTCCCTGGTGTCGACCATTAGAAGGCCAGAACCATTTTTTTTTTCATGTCTGGTGCTGACCATTAGAAGGCAAGAAAAATTTTTTTTTACTAGTCTGGTGCCGGCCATTAGAAGGCCAGGACCAAATTTTTTTTAAATACTGGTATTTTTGTATACCAGTATTGTAAGGCCCAATTCAGCAGCCCGGAGCCCATTAAACCAACACTAATAAAATAAAGTCCCAAAATTTAACCAGTCCATGACCCAATTAAACCAGCCCAAATTTTTACAACCCAATAGCAGCCCAACAAGCCTTAGCCCACTAAGCCCAAAGCTAGACAAAAAAACAGAAACCCTAGGGGGCTTCTTGAGTAGTCGGCCGCCGCTCTCCACACGTATGCCGCAGTCTTCTCCACGCACGTCGCCACGTCCCTACAAACACGGGAGCAAGGCAACAACCAAGACTAACAGAAACACAACAAGGGAAACAGATTGTGTTTTGATTTTTTTGAGATTTTCGACAATAAAGACCGAAACAAAATTTGTAAATGGGGGTTGGTTTTTAGATATACAAAAAGAAAAAACACACACTTGTAACAGAAAAAAAAACTCAGAGAAATACAGAGAATCAAAGGTCAGAAAAAGGTTTATTTTCAGATCAATTTTTTTCCCTTATTTGTTTGCCTCTGTTATTTTTACTTTTCAATATACAAAAGTATTAAAACAAAATAAAGAGGAAAACTCACCGGTGGCAGCGGAGGATGGCGGCGATTCGCCAGATGCTTTGGGCTGAGATCTGGAATCGAGGTCTGAGGGGCTATGGAGGGTTGACAGAGAGTTGTGGTTTTTTTTTTTTTTAAGTAAAAGAAGGGGAGAGTTCTGGAATTTTATTTTTGAAGCAGAAAAGGGATACAAAAGGAAACCTTTTTTTTAGCTTTCAAAGCATGGGGCCACGTGCAATCACCTGTTCCCCAGGTGGATTTGTGCAATTTTCCTTTAAATGGGAAAATTGCGCGATAAGTCCCCCTGTTGCGCCCCTATTTTAATTGCATTCCCCTTCAGTTTTTTCTTTATTTTAAAATTTGCCCCTGAATTTTATGCGTCGCTTCGATTTGGTTCGCGTCCAGGCACAGTGTTCGGAAACTTGGAATAATTTCGTTTCCAGTCCTTCAAGATTGCGCACACAATTAAATTTGGTCCTTTTCCTTTTATTTACTTTGCAATTTTGCCCCAAAACTCTTGTTTTTGATCCGATTTAGTCCATTTTCATTTATTTTGGCTATTTTATCATTAAATTAATTATTTTTAATATTTTTTATTACTTTTATGTGTATATTATTATTATAGCCGTATTCTCTATATTATATCTACTGTTATTATATATATTATTATTTTTATTATATTATCATTATATTATTACTTTTATTATTATTAAATTTTTTAACATGTTTTTATTAATACTATTATTTTTTTACTACTACTTTAATAATTATTATAGCTACTATTCATATCACTTTTATTTTCACTACTGTTTTTTAAGTATTATTATTATTGTTCTATTGATAAATGTTGTTTTTTACTAGTACTATTATTATTATAATTATATACTTACTATTATACGTACTATGATTTTATATATTATTTTGCTTATTTCTTTTTGTATATTATTATATTATATTTCTATTATTAATATTTTTTTGCTACTATTTTTTAATACTGTTATTCTAATTTTATTATTATTTTCTTATTGGTTTTTTTTTTTTGCTTATTGTTGTTACTATCCTATTATCATATTTATATTGTAGTGTCATATTTATTTGTTTTTACTATATTTTTGTTACACTCATTAGAATTATTATCACCTTTTTATTTGTCATTATTTATACATGTACATATATTATTATTATATTATTATTATTATTATTATTATTATTATTATTATTATTATTATTCTCATTATTGTTCTCCTTTATTATTACCGTGTTCACATTTCAATGTTTTTTTTCTTGTTTTTTTTTTAAAAAATTTCATAAAAATGGTTTCACAAGGGTAATATTGTGTGTTTGAGAGTTCGAGAAATCGTGCCCAATCATGCTGGGCTTCTATTTTTTCGTTCGTCTAGATCACTAAAGATCCTTTAAAGATTTTGATCATGTTTTTTGAAAATAAGGCAATGTTTCGTGTTTGGAAGTTTGAGAGATTCACGCCCAATCGTGCTGGGTTTCGATTATCTATTCGTCCAAATGACCAAACATCCTTCAGAAATTTTGACTAGGTTTTCTGAAATAAAGGCAATATTTCATGATTGGAAATTCTGGGAATCGTACCCAATCGTGTTGGGTTTCGGTTTTTAGTTTGCCCAAATAGTGACATACCCTTTTTCAAATTGCAATACATGGGTTTTGGAAATCATGAAATGATATTGGTATCGAGGGTTTGAAACATCATTTCCTATCGTGCTGGATGTGGTATTTCATCTTTTCGGAATAAGAGAGTTTCGATATCCAATTCGAGTTATCCAAACATTTTTTTTAAAAAGATTCATATTTTAAAATCTTTTTTAATTTTCGACATTAAGGACATTAATCAATTAATAAGGTACCAATTTTGGGCGTTGGGAGGGTGTTAATCCTTTCTCGTGCGTAACCGACTCCCGAGCCCATTTTCTTAAAATTCGTAGACCAAAATGTTTTCTAAAGTGGCCCAATCACACTTCAAAAAAAGGATTGGTGGCACTCCATGTTCTTAAAGTCGGCCCGTTTTCCAAACAAAAAAATGGTTTCGACAGCTTGGCGACTCCACTAGGGACCAATAAGAGAGTCAAGCCGTAGAATTAATTGATTAATGTCCTTTTATCGAAAATAAAATGTTTTAATTTCATTTCTTTCACTGCATGAGTTGGTGTCGCGTCATATGTTTGTCGTGGTTTGTGACCCATAAGATATTTCTGCATTTATATTGCATGACCGTTGTGGTCACACCTTTTAAGTGGGAGCGAGAAGATATGCCTTCGTGAGGTTTTCACCTCTGCATGGGCTAGGGGACTGCTTCTGGGATACATCCGTACCTATGTCTTCGTGAGGTTTTCACCTCCGCATGGCCATAGGGAAATATGTTCCCCTGAACCGAACTCGGTCCATATGAGCCTATAATGGGTGAGGATTGAGGAATCTGCTGGTTCGGGTACCTCAACTTAGAGCTGAACCACATATAGTGAACCCTAAGAGCCCACCTTAGGCAGAACTATGTCAAACCCTAGTGGTCACCCTGATAGGTGTTCTATGTTATTTATTTCTTCTATGCTAACGTGTTCTCTTTTGTTTTGATTGCATTGCATTCATATCATAGAAAAGAGGTGTTGATTTCAAATTCGATTCCTAAATAGAAAAGTTGGTCATAAGAAAATGGATTTTTTGATAAAGTGGATTATAATACGGTCATCTGAATATAGTCCAAGTGAACACAACGAGAGAGGACTAATAGTCCGTGAAGGAATACAAGACCTTATCACCCAAGGATTCAAGTTGACGAAGACTATTCGAGAATTACCACATCTCGGCTTTCTTGAAGAGACTAACAAGTGAACAGGAGTCGTGGTCCAGATCAAGCAAAAGGAGCTAGAGGAGGCATCTATTAGAAGTTCACAAGATTTGACTTTTGCGAAGAAGGGGATTGATGTTTTCACTTGGACTATAAAGACAAGGCTGTGTATGCAATCCGTTTTGTGTAAAGAAATTTATTTTCTAGTAAAGTTTTTCTAATGTAACTGAATTCAGAGTCAACGCCTCTCTTTCTTTGCATTCATGCATTTGTATTACATTGCATCATTCGCATTAGACTTTTACAAAAGGACCCTAATTAGGTAAAATGTTTCAGTTAACTTGGAAAACATGGAATAAAGATTGGAAAGAATAGAGCAAATGCAAATACAGATGCAGGGGCAATTGACTAAAATTCAACAAAAAATGCGGGAATTTCAAAGGAATATCATAGGCCAGTTAACCCAGTTACTAGCTGAAGGAATTGGAAAAATGAGAGGCCCAGTAGTCAACAACGTGGATGATGAGGAAGACATCGTTTATTCCCCAAAAGGTGTCCCGACTCAACTAGATACGCATTCGCATAGGGGATCCGTTATTATTGAACCCCGATGTCAAGCTGATACTTCGACCTTGTTGAAGTCCCTAATGGGTTTAGATTTTGACCCGAATAATGATCAAGCCAAACCGGTTGTTCTGGTAGAAACAAGAAAAAGAAGAGAATGGACTTCATAGGCCCTGAAGAAGAAGGAAAAGAGAACTGGTAGGTATAACAAGAGCCATTCGAAGCCAATTACAATGAACCAGCCAAGGACGGTTACTATCAACGATCAGGTCTCTCCAAGGCAAAACTCTGAAAAGCTCCAATTTACACCAATCCTAATGACGTATAAGGAGCCATATCAAAGTTTATTTGATGCGCATATGGTGTCTCCATTTTATCTAAAGCCGTTACAACCCCCATATCCTAAATGGTATGACTCAAATGCTAAATGTGATTACCATGCGGGAATACTGGGGCATTCCATAGAAAACTACACTGCTTTCAAAAAGGTGTTGAGAGACTCATCAAATTGGGAGTTTGGAAGATCGACGATTCATCAAAATCTGATTACTTTGATGAGGCAGTAAATGTGATAATTGAAGGAAGAGACAAGAAAGTTGCGACTCCTTAAAGAGAATGAAGTTTCCAAACCCTTGTGCGCTTGGAAGTGTTTTGAATAATGGGACTGTGGAAGAGATCCCTATATTTTTTAGAACTGATCTATAGTAATGTGCAAAACATGTTTGTTGCCTTAGGCCTAGAGGCAATGAGAACTCTTTTGTGAAATAAGCTTATGTCTAGAATTATCATTTCAATAAAATACATCTTTTTGAATACATATTCTTTTATTCTTTACATTTCATACTGTACATTCTTTTGTTTTCTTAATATTCTTTCATAACCATACCAATAATCATCCTTAAGATCATTCATTCTTTGGATTTCTTACTCTCGTACCTAGGTACCCAGATATCAACGACATGAGCGACGTTGTTACTGACTCCCTTTTTGAACGAGATATGGGTATAAGGGATCTAAGGAATGTGAAGATGACAGAGATTGTAACATATCTTCTAATTTGTTAAGAATGGTAAAACAAAGATGAAAAACAGACCTTACTAGCAAAGGATTAGCAGATGTTTTGAGCCTAGAAAAGGGGTGAAGATTGAAGCCCAGCTCACCATAGAAATAATGCAAAACGTCATTGGATTATTCAAAGATGTTTTTGCACAATAATATCAGAACATGCCTAGGCTACTAAGACGCGGGCTTAACATAAGGATCGGGTACTGCTGATCTACATAAAAAAGGATGGTATCAGCTATGCCGTATTTAAGGAGACAAGATTCATGTACTTTCTCCAATTCTTCACAAATTTTCCATATATGGGGCATAGATGTGATGGGGCCAATCTTGTCAAACGCTTTTAGTTGACATCGATTCACCGCCATGGTCATCGCCTACTTCGCTGAGATGGTGGACGTAGCTTCATATGCCAATATTACAAGGTCGAAGTCATCGAATTCGCCAAAAAAAAGGGATCAAGATGCTAGTAGAATGGCATAAAGGATGGCGTTTAAATAACTGTACAAAGATAAAGTCTATAGTTTGCCTAAGGATCAGGCACCGTATCACAGTATAGCAAAAGTTGCAAAAAAAATGGTGACTTAGACTTGTAAGGACTGGCATAAGAAGCTATCGTTACCTTTTGAACGTCGGCCAGGACCTTTGCTGGGGCAACATATTTCTCGTCGGAATAGAAATGGTTTTGCCAACTGAACCTAATTGAAGAAAGGGTTAAAAGTTATTTGTCACGGCCAGATGATATGAGCTTAGAAAAGTTCATCTTAAGGAATTCCACGAAGGAACCTGATGTTCAAAATGATTTTTCTTCTACAAAAGGATTTCAAAGAAAAGTATATGCCAAACCGGGAAGGACCTTATGTTGTAAAGAAGGCCTGTTCTAGAAGAGCATTGACATTGACTGAAACGAATGGCGAAGACTTGCCCAATTCGATGAATTCAAGTTCAGTCAAGAAATATTTGACCTGAAGGAGGAAAGACCAAGGTGAAAATCCGCAAAGGGTACCTTAAGCTCAAATTCATTCAAAAAAAAAGGGGAAAAAGAAAAGTAAAAGGAGAGGCCAAGGCAAAAACCCCAAAAGGGCGCTTTGAGACCAAAGGGGATTTGAGTTGAAAACTTGAAAATGGCTTCTCAAATTTTGACCAAGAAGGGCATGCAGTAGTCTTGCTACATCTGAATTAGCAATGAGGAAGAATATTACGTCTTGGGGCATTGACAAAGTACTCCGGGTCCCTTGAACACATATTGAGCTTAAAATGGTCCTTAAGAAGTTTGAACAAGAGAAGCTCAGGTTGCGATATCTGGGGCACCTAGTTTCTATTTTACCCATTTTTTTTAGTTTGTTATTCTTTTCAATTTACACCCTAATCAATTTTCTAACTTATTGAAATAATGATTATTAGACTAAATACTTTCATAAAAGGAGTTTGACATATTGCTCTAGAAGCTTCTAAATAATATGAGAATCTGAAACAGGACTATTTTTCAGAACTCACTAAGCCTAAGGGGATTGGAAACATTGACAAATGATTATCTTTTCAAATTCTTATTGGATAAGACAATGTCATTGGTAACACCATATCGACAAATGACGAACAAGGTCAATCTAAGTATAAAATGGGGTTATTGTCGGAATACCCTACATACATACATCTGGTCATTATACACAGAGGATGATTAATAGACCAAGTTGTTTGAAATTCCATACCTCTAAGTGATAACTGAATGGATGAAGAAACCAAATGTTATTCCCCAGAAGTTGCAGTGGGAGGTATAAATCTTTATGTCCTAAGGTTTAAGGAAAGAGAATCTAAAAGTACAGTGGGGCAAGCTTGTCGAGCAGAATGATTGTTTCTTTGGGTTTTTGTCCAAGATACCAGCTGAACGAGAAAGCTTGGTAGCGCATCAGTGATAGAACTTTGATGAACTATGAGCAATGACAACCCATAGGGATCATTCTCTCATTTCCAATTAGGAGCATTTGATTTATGCCGATCATTATGTCCTAATCATTTTTTTAAAAAATCATTTTCATGACATCCTGCATTCATACAAATGTCAACTCTAATATCATTTAGTTAGGAGCATTAGATTCATTCCGATCATGCGTACTAATCATCATTCTCATAACATTCTGCATTCATGCAAGAAGTCATCCATAAAACATTTGAGTATACAGGACATGTCCCTCAGAGGACGGTGTAGCAAAACCGAAAATTTCAGATTTTGTTCCCTAGAAATGCTAGTGGAGCAAACTGAAGAATTGAAAATTTTAGATTTTGTTCCTAAGTGGATCAAACTGAAGAATGAAGTCTTCCCGAAGATAGTAAGGAAGCAAATTGAAAATTTCAGATCTTGTTCCCAAGCGGATCAAACTGAAGAATGAAGTCTTCCTGAAGATAGTAAGGAAGCAAATTGAAAATTTCAGATTTTGTTCCCTAGAAATGCTAGTGGAGCAAACTGAAGAATTGAAAATTTCAGATTTTGTTCCCTAGTGGAGCAAACTGAAGAATTGAAAATTTCAGATTTTGTTCCCAAGTGGAGCAAACTGAAGAATGAAGTCTTCCTGAAGATAGAAACGAATCAAATTGAAAATTTCAGATCTTGTTCCCTAGAAATGCTAGTGGAGCAAACTGAAGAATTGAAAATTTCAGATTTTGTTCCCAAGTGGATCAAACTGAAGAATGAATCTTCTTGAAGATAGTAAGGAAGCAAATTGAAAATTTCAGATTTTGTTCCCTAGAAATACTAGTGGAGCAAACTGAAGAATTGAAAATTTCAGATTCTGTTCCTAAGTGGATCAAACTGAAGAATGAAGTCTTCCTGAAGATAGCAAGGAAGCAGACTGAAGACATCAGATCCTGTCTCCCCGAGTTTGCAGTGGAACAGATCAAAAGATAGTGGATACTGCCTTCATGAAGTTGAAGCTATCAAGATGAAGTTCCAATATCGTTCAAGTTGCAGTGGAGTTGGAGTCATTTGAAGAAGACGAGGATCAATAAGTCGAACTTCGGTCAAAACCGGGCAAATTGGTCCTTTTATAGTCTTTGCTCTATTCTCGTTACACAATAATGAGCAAAGAGGGGCAGCTGTAAGGCCCAATTCAGCAGCCCGGAGCCCATTAAACCAACACTAATAAAATAAAGTCCCAAAATTTAACCAGTCCATGACCCAATTAAACCAGCCCAAATTTTTACAACCCAATAGCAACGCAACAAGCCTTAGCCCACTAAGCCCAAAGCTAGACAAAAAAACAGAAACCCTAGGGGGCTTCTTGAGTAGTCGGTCGCCGCTCTCCACACGTATGCCGCAGTCTTCTCCACGCACGTCACCACGTCCCTACAAACACGGAGCAAGGCAACAACCAAGACTAACAGAAACACAACAAGGGAAACAGATTGTGTTTTGATTTTTTTGGGATTTTTGGCTATAAAGACCGAAACAAAATCTGTAAATGGGGGTTGGTTTTTAGATATACAAAAAGAAAAAACACACACTTGTAACAGAAAAAGAACTTAGAGAAATACAGAGAATCAATGGTCAGAAAAAGGTTCTATTTTAGGATCAATTTTTTTTCCCTTATTTGTTTGCCTCTGTTATTTTTACTTTTCAATATACAAAAGTATTAAAATAAAATAAAGAGGAAAACTCACCGGTGGCGACGGAGGATGGCGGTGATTCGCCGGATGCTTTGGGACGAGATCTGAAAAAGAGGTCTGAGGGTCTATGGAGAGTTGAGAGAGAGCTATGGTTTTTTTTAAGTAAAAGAAGGGGAGATGTCTGGAATTTTATTTTTGTAGCAGAAAAGGGATATGAAAGGAAACCTTTTTTTTAGCTTTCAAAGCATGGGGCCACGCGCAGTCACCTGTTCCCTAGGTGGATTTGTGCAATTCTCCTTTAAATGGGAAAATTGTGCGATAAGTCCCCCTGTTGCGCCCCTGTTTTAATTGCATCCCCCTTCAGATTTTTCTTTATTTTAAAATTTGCCCCTGAATTTTATGCGCCAATTCGATTTGGTCCGCGTCCAGGCACAGTGTTCGGAAACTTGGAATAATTTCGTTTCCAGTCCTTCAAGATTGCGCATGCAATTAAATTTGGTCCTTTTCCTTTATTTACTTTGCAATTTTGCCCCAAAACTCTTGTTTTTGATCTGATTTAGTCCATTTTCGTTTATTTTGACTATTTTATCATTAAATTAATTATTTTTAATATTTTTTATTACTTTTATGTGTATATTATTATAGCCGTATTCTCTATATTATATCTACTATTATTATATATTATTATTATTATCTATTATCATTATATTTATTGCTTTTAGTATTATTATTATTATTTTTAACTATGTTTTTATTAATACTATTATTTTTTTACTATTACTTTAATAATTATTATAGTTACTATTCATATCACTTTTATTTTCACTACTGGTTTTTAAGTATTATTATTATTGTTCTATTGATAAATGTTGTTTTTTACTAGTTCTATTATTATTATAATTATATACTTACTGTAATAACCCATTTTGCCTGGTTTAGAAATGAACCAAAATAAAAATCAATAAATAATAAATGTCCTTACAGTCCATTTACAACCAAAGCCCAAAACAGCCTACTCAAACAGCTACACCCTGACCCAATTACAGAACCCGAAATACCCAATAACCTATTACCCCTAGCACCCGAACCTAATACCCAACAGAACCCAAAACATGAGTGGCCCAATAAGGCCCAAAGCTTTGACAGTTTCAGACCTAGGGTTTCAGAGGAAACCCTAGGCGCCGCAACTCCCTTTTCCTCGCAAGCCCGATCGTCACGCCGCGATACCAGGCCAACAGTCGCGCCATTTCAGCAGGAGACCGCCAATCACGCCGCGATCCACGTTTAGCCACCGTCCTTCGTCTTCAACCTGCAAAGAAAGGAAAAAAACCAAAGTAGAAAGGAAACAAATCGCAGAACGGATATGGAAAATCCCTTTCCTTTTTTTTATCTTGTTTTTTTGGGTTATAAAACCCCTTGTAAAAAACTATAAAAGGGGATACGAACACACACAATACACACAAAGAAACAGATACAAAAAGAGTTCAAGAACACTTGTAAAACATAGAGAAATAAAAACAAAGATTCGGTTGCAGAAGGTGATTTTTCCATATTCCATTTTTATTTTTTATTTTTTATTTTCTTCTCTTTTCTCTCTATTCGAATAAACAGTAAAAAGGGGAAGAATTTACCTTGCACCGTCGTGGGCGATGGCCCGTGGTGCGCGTAAAACGAAGGCACGGAGTTCCGATGTTCGCAGCACGGACGGAAAAAAAAAAAGGGGCTTGAGAGCGTTTTTGAATTTTTTTTTTAAAACCGTTCTGAAAATGATTTTTTTTAGCCTAGTGTTAATTTATATAACAATAATAAAACGTCACCGTTTTTGCCTAAACCAATAGGCATTAAAACGATGTCGTTTTAAACCTTTGACCCGAACCCGACCCGGTAAACAAAAAAATCCGTGTGTTTTTTTTTGGTTAAATGGTTTAATTTTCATTTCGGCCTTTCCGCAAAATTTTAAATTTAAATTCAGTCCAAACTGCATTTTTATTTCTTTTTAAAATTAGCCCTAAAATATATTTTTATTTCAATTAAACCCTCGGACTGCTTTAAAGGCCAAAAATAAAACGTCGCTGTTTTTTTATTTGTCCTAATTTCCATTTTAACCCCTATAATTTATCGCACATTTAAATTTAGTCCTATATTTGTTTTAATTGCTATTTCAACCCCTTTTATTTATTTTATTGTTATTTGATCTTGATTTCTTTTTTTATTTTTAAAACCTTTTTGTTATAATATATTGTTAGGCTAAAACTTTTATTTTAATCTATTAATAGTATAAATATATATATGTATTTTTATTATTTTTATACTTAATTATTATATATATTATTTTATTTGTTTAATAATTTATATATTATATATATTTTATATTGTTTATTATATTATATTTTGCATATTATATATTATGTTATATTTATAAATTATTTCTAAAACTTTATTTTATATAAAATTTATCTATATTATAATCTATTTATTTATATTATTGTTTTAACATTTTTTCTTAAAATTTATTTATTCATGTTATATTATTCTTTTATCATTTATTGTTAATATAGTTTGTAAAATTGCAATTGATATGTATGTTACAATGTCTTACTCATACCATTCTTTAATAAAAATACCTTTTACATTGAAGATTTTGTTTTTAAATATTTTTAACGGTGATATGTGGTATTTGGAGTCTTCGAGAAGAATCATGCCCTAACTTATTGGGTTGTGATTTTTCTCGTAAAACTCAAAGTATTAGATATCCTTCCATTTTCAAAATTCAAGTTTGCCAACTTCAAATAAAAACTTATTCTTGATAATTCAAAACATTGTATCCTAACTTATTGGGTGTGATGTTTTGTGTCTCAAGGTAAGAATTTTCTAAAATAGAGATGCACCTAGCTTCAAAGTTATGAGATGCCGTATAATAACTTATTAGGTATGGTATTTTTATTTCTTTGAAATAGGTAAGTCTTGGTTTTCTTCTAATAAATGTATCTTATTTTAAAACTTTTTAAATTTCAAACATTTGGACATGATTCTATCGATTGGGTACCAATTTTTAGGCGTTACGAGGGTGCTAACTCTTCCTCGTACGTAACCGACTCCCGAACCCGTTTTCTTGTTTTTCATAGACCAAAATCAAATGTTTTAAAATAAAACGTTTTACAAGGTGACCCAATCACACCTAAGTAAAAAGGGATTGGTGGCGACTCCCATTTTGTTTTTAAAGTCGATCCCCACATTTTCTAAACTCGATTTTAAAAATTGTTTCGACACTTACTATTATACGTACTATGATTTTATATATTATTTTGCTTATTTCTTTTTGTATATTATTATATTTATATTTCTATTATTAATATTTTTTTGCTACTATTTTTTAATACTATTATTCAAATTTTATTATTATTTTCTTATTGGTATATGTTTTTTCTTATTGGTATTTTTTTTTTTTTTTGCTTATTGTTGTTACTATCCTATTATCATATTTATATTGTAGTGTCATATTTATTTGTTTTTACTATATTTTTTGTTACATTCATTAGAATTATTATCACCTTTTTATTTGTCATTATTTATACATGTACATATTATTATTATTATTATTATTATTATTATTATTATTATTATTATTATTATTATTATTATGTTTATTATTCTCATTATTGTTCTCCCTTATTATTACCGTGTTCACATTTCAATGTTTTTTTCTTGTTTTTTTAAAAAAAAATTCATAAAAAGGGTTTCACAGGAGTAATATTGTGTGTCTGGGAGTTCGGGAAATCGTGCCTAATCGTGCTGGGCTTCGATTTTTCGTTCGTCTAGATCACTAAAGATCCTTTAAAGATTTTGATCATTTTTTTGAAAATAAGGCAATGTTTAGTGTTTGGAAGTTTGAGAGATTCGTGCCCAATCGTGCTGGGTTTCGATTTTCTATTCGTCCAAACGACCAAACATCTTTTAGAAATTTTGACTAGGTTTTCTGAAATAAAGGCAATATTTCATGATTGGAAATTCTAGGAATCGTACCCAATCGTGCTGGGTTTCGGTTTTTAGTTTGCCCAAATAGTGACATACCCTTTTTCAAATCGCAATACATGGGTTTTGAAAATCATGAAATGATCTTGGTATCGAGGGTTTGAAACATCATTTCCTATCGTACTGGATATGGTATTTCATCTTTTCGGAACAAGAGAGTTTCGATATCCAGTTCGAGTTATCCAAACATTTTTTTAAAAAAGATTCATATTTTAAAATCTTTTTTAATTTTCGACATTAAGGACATTAATCAATCAATAAGGTGCCAATTTTGGGCGTTGCGAGGGTGCTAATCCTTCCTCGTGCGTAACTGACTCCCGAGCCCATTTTCTTAAAATTCGTAAACCAAAATGTTTTCTAAAATGGCCCAATCACACTTCAAAAAAAAAAAGGATTGGTGGTGACTCCATGCTCTTAAAGTCGGCCCGTTTTCCAAACAAAAAAATGGTTTTGACTAGTATGATACGATTTTAAAAAAATACTCTGGTGCCGGCCATTGGAAGGCCAAATCCAAAAAATTCAATTTTTTAAAGCCTGAAACAATCATCAGGCAATCATGGGGCTAAAATACCATGTGGTGCCGGCTATTAGAAGGCTAAAACCCCATTCTACTGTTCATTTCAGGTCATTTTAGTGATTGTTTTTGAACCTGGATTATTTTTGTAAATATCAATTTTTTTTTGGATCAATTTGGTAAAATAGCCTGTTTTTGAATAGGGAAGAAGATTACTAGGTTTTTTTTTTCTTTCATTAGATGAAAAGTGACAAAAAAGAAACCAAAAGCTAAACCATAAAAGTTACAAACTGGGGATGGGTATTGCCAAATCAATTTTTGTAAAGATAAAATTTTGTAGAAGAAGATACTGAAATTGTCGTTGATGAAGAAAATGAAATTTGAGATTTTTATATAATTTTAGTTAAAAGACATGTTTGGTATATTTGTGTTTTAGTCCTTCAAATGACTGCATAAATGCGTGACGTAGCAAATTGAGTCATGTGTCATTTTCCAAAAAATGTTAGGCTATTCTTTTCCTTCAGAAATAAAGTTATCCCGCCTAAGGTATACCTGTTTATGGGACGAGACACCTGGCCCGGCCCGAAAGCCCGCTCGAAATGTGGGAGGGTTTGAGCAAAAATATAGGCCCGAAAAATGGGCTTAAACAAAAAAATAATACCCATTTAAAAAAAAAGGTCGGGCCTCGGGTAAGGCATTTTTGGCCCGGGCCCGACTCGGTCTAGCCCAAATTCACTAAAGGACAAAAAAAAATTGTCTTTTTTAATATTATTTTCTCCCTATTTTGCTACTATTTTACTATTATGTTGCTGCTATTTTGTTATTATTATTTGAATGTTGTATAAAACTTATTTTATTGTTAATTTTGTTATTATTTTTGTAACATCTTGAATTTTTGGGCCTATGCGTTTAATAGGTAGGATATGTTTAATGTGTTAATTTAAGTGTTAGGGGTCCAAATTGGGCTCAGGCTTAGGTAGAGGCCTTGATTAAAATTTTCTGTTTAGGCATTATAGGGGTTTAAAAGGTAGTATCTATGTTTAAAATACCAAAGTGGGCTTGTGGCCCAATCTTAGGAGGTGACGCCACAGAAGGGAGTAAGGGGCCCAAATTTAAGTTTCATGGAGCCCAATTCTTTTAATTTAAGTTAGCTAAATTTTGGGCATTAGGATTAGGTGGAGTGGATGGCAACAAGGCTAAAATTTAGGGGTTTTAATGTTTAAAATATGTGGATAATAAGTAGATAAAGGCTATTATTTAGGAATTTATTTTATGAGGATAATAAGCAGATAAAGGCTAAAATTTAGGGATTTTAATGTTTAAAATATGTGGATAATATGCTGATAAATGAGGGAGGAGTTAGAGATAATTAAGTCTCTTTTAGATGAGCTAGTAGATTAAGATAAAGGAGAAAAGATAGGATTTATCTGCAAGGTTAGGTAAGTGCCGAAATTTCTATAAATAGGGGGAATATCTCTTCAATTTCGGCATTTGGGTTTTTCTCTCATTCTTTTCTCTTCTTCTCTGAGTAAAAGCCGAAAACTCCTAAAGTTCCATCTTCTTCTTCATTCTCTGCAAAAGTCGAAATCTCTAAGCCTATTCCCTCATCTTCACTTTGATTCAAAAGCCGAAACTACACCTATTCTTCTCCTTAATATTAATTGGTCGAATCTCCCTTAGCCATCTTTTCAATTTTTAGTTCTTTCAAAAGCCGAAAGCGCGATAGATCATCTTTCCGGGATTTTCCTAGAAGTCGAAACTCATAGATCTCTAAGTTATAGAATCGTGTTACATTCGGGATTTCAAGGTAAGAGGATTTGTTTGTTCATATATATAAAATCGGGTAGAATACTAACTATGGCCGAATATAGGAGAGACCTATTTTCACATCTTTCCGGCTTTTTGAAGCAAAGCGTAGATCGGTTTAGCAAGGGTATCTACATTAATCAGGTGTGTAATACTTCCCCACCATTTAGAACTGATTATTAATATATGTTCATTAAGTTTATATGTTACGATAAAAGCCGAAATCTCGACTTAATGTGGGAAGCCCAAAAAGGGTAATGCAAATCTCCAGGTCAGTGAATAATCTGATTAAATGTTATAAGTAATTTGCTTGTATATGATTGCATGGGTTGGGTTGATGAAAGGAGGAAGTTATACGTTATATGTGTAGCGGTTTATACCGTGATCTGTTACATGTTGTAGCGGCTAATGCCGTGATCTGTTATAAGGGCTTCAACCATAATATGTTGATGAGCAGCATGACTGCCATCTTGGCGTGTAGCGGTGTGGGTTGATTGTTGAAATCCCCAATGGTGTGAACGGTTGGTACGGGGGCGTGTAGCGAATGAAAACCTAGGCAAACGGGTTGGGACTTGCATATTATTTGTTATTTATATAAATTGAATTATTAATCTGCTTTATGGGCCTAAGGCCCAAAATCTAGTGGTACATGAGGGTTGCACACTGAGTCTCGCGACTCACCCTACTAATTAACATTTCAGGTGATACCTAGTGCTTCGGACCGGGCTGGAGAGGAACGCAAGGTGGCCATGCAGAAGAATATGTAGATTTGGCAAAAAGACTCAAGTTAATTATTTTATATTGTATTTTAATTAATGGATTTTAAACTTCGATGTAATAAGGCCATGGGCCAGTAGTTTTATTTCCTTTTATTATGGGTTTAAATTATTTTTGTTTTAGTTATCGGAACCATTTATTTTAATTAAACTAAGGCATGTAATTAAGTTTGGGTTTTATTTTACAAAGGCATATTCTATATAAAATATATTTGGGCTTTTCTGAAAAATACAACATGTTTGACAAAATTTTTCTTAGTGACATACCAGATCCGGTCGTGGTGTTTGGGCCGGGTTTGGGGTGTTACAATTTTAGAGGCATTTGCTTGTTAAGTTGCATCGATCTTAGTGTTATTTAAGTATACATATTATTTAAAATTTATTTTCAATTTGTTGGGAAATATTTATTTTGATATATTATATATATTTTAAAATTATATAAAATAATATAAAAATTAATATAGGCGGGCCGGATTGGGCCTGGGTTTTACATTTTTATTCAAGTCTAGCTTGGGCAAAATTTTAGGCCAATTTTTTAGGCTGGGCCTGGGCCTAGCAAACGGGCCTAAGTTTTTTAGTTGAGCCTAGCTCGACTTGGCCAATGCACACCTCTAGCCTAGGGGCAGGGGCAAAGCCAGGGGGCTGGTATGGGCCCCGGCCCCCCAAAATGTAAAATTACTATTTTGGCCCTTAGAATTTTTTAAAAATTTTAAATTAGTAAAGGTAAAATTGCACTTTGGCCCCCCTAAAATTAGAAAAATCTGATTTAATCCTTTACAAATTATAAATATATAAACTATAAAAAATTAAAATTTTATCCGGCCCTCCCAAAAACTTCTTCTGGCTTCGCCCCTGCCTAGGGGTATAAATGAACAGAATATTTGATGATCTGTTTGTGAACCATTTGTATAACGTCCATTTTATGTTCGTTTAATAAACGAACGAACACGAACAGAGATATATTCAGTTTATTTACGTTCTAGACCAAGCTCGCTTATGACTCATTTATTTATTAATTATATTTTCTTATAACAATTCCATTAGTATATATTAATAAAATTATGTTTAAATTCGTTTATTGTTCCATTAGTATATATAATAAAATTATCTTGATTTGTATTTTTTTTTTCTTTATAATATAATTATTAATATTTATGTTTGACTATTTTATATCTAAACAATATATGTATTTGTGTTTATTTATTGCTTGTTTATTATTTATTAACATTGTTCATGAACATGTTCAATTATATGTTTGTGAACATTTCGATTAAGTTAAATGAACATGTTCTTGATCATTAAACAAACGAACATGAACACACATAATTGTAAATAAACGAACTTGAACAAAAATTTGAAAATCTTAATGAGCACAAATCAAACATGAACAAGCTTAAAAATAAACAAACGAACATGAACAGAGATTTGTTCGTTTAAGCTCAGTTTTTTTGCAGCCCTAATCACACTTGTAATTATTCCTTGTATATTTAAATTTTTTTTAAGTAGTCATATATTTAATTTTTTATTGTTCAAGTGTTAAATTATTTTTAATGATTATAATTTTAGGTAAATTATAGGGTTAGTATTCTGTCCACTACCAATGGAGTTTTTTAATTCCACGAGTAAGGTTTAGTGCATGTAGGGGTGTTCAATTGGTTAACCGACCTAAACTACCATTAACCGACCATTTTAAACCCTTAACCGTTAACTGACCCAAACTTTTTCAGTTAATTCGGTTAGTCAAATTAACTAAAATTTAAGTGTTTTTTATATTTTTTGATTAAAACAACTATAAAACATATAAAAAATTAACTGAATTAACCAACTTAACTGAATTAATCGGATCAACCAAATTTAATATATGTAAAATGTATATAAAAAAAATAAAATTTCAATTAATTCGATTAATCAACCGATTTCTAACCGAATTAATCATTAACGGAACTTTCAAAAAATTATTAACAAACCCTCGACGGAATTAATTCGATTAACCAAATTTGATTGGCTAACTAAATTAATTCAATTTTACCTAAAATTTGCACACCCTTAAATACATGATACATGTCTGTTTTAATTTATTTTTAGAAAAATTATTTGATACACTTACAACAAAGTTTTTACCGATCACAAGCAGGATATGAAATTCACAAATGTCCAATAAAAAAATAGTAAAATATTAAAAAAAATTTAAAAAAAGAATATTGTCAATGTACTTACTTTTTTTTTTTAATATTCTCCTAAAACACATTGTAGCATTTTACCCCGAATGCATCAAATAATTTTCCTAAGTTATATATATTAATTAAGGTTTAGGATATATAATTTTTTTTTATGTAACTAACATTTTGTTTTTATTGCAAATTTTGTATTTTTTTATAATATTATATATGTCGTAAGATATATATTTTATGTACAAGTTTTTAGGTTGAATAATTTTATTATTATTTTTAGTTTTATTTTATAATTTATTTTCATAATTAATATTTACTTTCATTACAAAACCTTTTAATTGACTCATCTTTCAAGTTTCAAATATTTATATATAATTATTAAAAGTAAATAATTCAAATGATCCCCAAATTATGCTTAGGTTTCTATTTTGATCATTCAATTTTAAACACTAATGTTTGAATTAGTTTATATTTTAATCACTCATTATTAAATTGATAAAAGAAAATCCTTTCTTAATTATTATAGTAACACATTTAGTTCTCAATACTTATATATTTTATCAATTTAATCCTAATTTTAAATAATTTAATAAATTTAATACTTCACATTTATAAATTATATCCATTTGAGTTTAGTAGACTTATTTTTCACTCTAATTTTAATCTTTAAAGAAAAATAATCATAACATATAAGTTAAAATTGACATAGTGAAAGTATAATTTATGTATTATCAATAAATTATATGATAATAAATCACTTAATAAATTAATTTACAACCACTTAATTTTATTTTGATTGATGTGCCATCATTTAAATTATTAGTAATAAATAAAATTCTATATTATCAATGTACTAACAAATATAAATAAATATATATAGAAAAAAAGTAAAAAAATCTTTTGATAAAAAATCTAATTACTCTTTGGGATTTGAAAAATACCCAATCACTTTTGTAAGGCCCAAATTTATGCCCGGGCCCAAAAATAAATAAACCAAAAATGCAGGCCTAAAACCCAAATACAACAAGCCCAAAAAGCCCAAAGTAAAACACACAAAAATTAGAGAGCAGTGCCGTATGCCCCAGCA
Source organism: Gossypium australe (assembly GCA_005393395.2). Taxonomy (NCBI): domain Eukaryota; kingdom Viridiplantae; phylum Streptophyta; class Magnoliopsida; order Malvales; family Malvaceae; genus Gossypium; species Gossypium australe. The sequence continues at coordinate 87,850,993 of CM016622.1, read as the reverse complement.
GTCTCTTCAACAACGGGTGCAACTCCAACGCCGGCTCATGCCCACGTACCTGCGAGGAAAAAGGAAGCACAACAATAACAGAACAACGGATAAGTAGGACAGAGTTTTAGTTGTTGTGATCTACCGAAAAGGCTATAAAAAGCCAAGAATATTGTTGTAAAAGGGGACCGGTTTTTTTACACGATTTAGAAAAAATACACAGTTTACAGAAGAAATCAAGAAAGCAATTGTTACGAATCAATATTGAAGAATCGAGAAAAGGTTTCTCCCTTTCCTTCTTTTCTGTCGAGCCTGTCTATTTTTTTTCTTCTTTTTCTTCTTTTTCTTCAGTTTCAGAAACAAAAACTCTTTTTAGTTTTAGATTAATTTATCAAGTTTTCAGGAAAATCAAATAAAGTTTTAAAAAAAGGAAAAAGGCTTGGGGGATCTTACCGGATTTCCTCCGACCGTCGCAACCGATGCGCGTGTGGGGGGAAAATCACACCGCTGGACTAGGGAACCCAGACCTCAAATGAAAGGAAATGGGGGGGGGTTCTGTTTCGTTTTGAAACAGAAAAGAAAATGAAGAAGTAGCCTTGTTTTTGGAGTTTTAAACACTAAAAAAAAAAAAGTGGGCCCCGCGCAATTACTTGCTTTGCGAGTGAACATGCACAAATTTTTCCCCAGGTGGGGAAATTGCGCTATAAGTCCTCCTTCTATGCGTGCCTGTTTAATTGAGTTCCCCTTCAATTTTTTTACATTTTTTTAATTTTGCCCCTGCATTTTGTGCGTTGTTTCAATTTAGTCCTAGTTCAGGGGCAGTGTTCAGAAAGGGGTTTATTGCTACTTTGGTCCCCTCGATCTTGCGCACGCTTTATCTCGGTCCTCCCCTCTTGTTTTATTTCTGATTTCACTCCAAAGCCTTTGTGCTTTATCCAATTTAATCCTTTTCTCATTATTTTGCTAATGTACCATTAAATTAATTTTTTTTTATTATCTGTTTATATGTATATACCCTTGTTCACTTTTTTTTTACTATTTCTATTTTATTAACACTATTATTATTAGTATTATATACATATTTTTTTTGCTTTAATTCTTTTAATCACATATTATTGTTTTTACCCGTTTTAGTATTACTTTAATTATCATCATAGTTACCATTAATGTCACTTTTATTTTCACTATTTTTTAGTATTATTGCTATTGTTCTATTCACAAATGTTATTTTTAATTTATTAAGTACTACTATCATTATAACTATATATTTTCTACTCTAGGCACTATAATGTTTTATATTATTTTGTTTACTTCTTTTTGTATATTAGTATTATATTTATATTTTCATTATCAATACTTTTTTACTACTATTATTATTTTTAATTAATACTATTATTTTAATATTATTACCATTATTTTATTGATGGGTGTTTTTGTGATTATTGTTGTTGCCATTCTATTACTATATTTATTATTTTAGTAGTATGTTTTCCTTTTTTGTATTATTATTTTAACATCACCATTACTACATCTTTTTATTTCCTTTAATTATCATATTCGTTAGAATTATTATTGTTTTATTTGTCATTATTTATATGTGTATGTATATTATTATCATTCTTATTAATTCTATTGTTTATCTTATTCGCTTTTACTACATTTTCCCAAACTCACAAAAAGATTTTCTTAAAAGTAAAGGCAATATTTGATGTTTTGGAAATTCAAGGAATCGTGCCCTAACGTGCTGGGTTGTGGTTCCTGCTTGGCCAAATCATTGAATATCCTTTAAAAAAATTTTGTGTTTGTTCTTTAAAATTAAAAGCAAGGCAATATTTCATGTTTGGAAATTTGAAGGATTGTGCCCTAACGTGCTGGGTTTCGGTTCTTTCATTTGGCCAAATGATGAAGTACCCTTTTTAAAATGACCAGGCATGAATCTTGGAAATCATGAAACGATCTTGGTTTCGAAGGTCTGAAATATCGTATCCTAACGTGCTGGACGTGATATTTCACCCTTCTAAAACAAAAGAATTTCGATCTCCAAATTCGAATTACCCTAATATTTTCCAAATGATCCCTGTTTTAAAATCTTTTCTAATTTTGATATTAGGGACATCAATCAATTAATACGGTACCAATTTTGGGCGTTTCGAGGGTGCTAATCCTTCCTCGTGCGTAACCGACTCCCGAACCCGTTTTCTTAAAATTCGTAGACCAAAATGTTTTCAAAAGTGGCCCAATCACACTTCAAAAAAAGATTGGTGGCGACTCCATTTTCCTTCTAAAGTCGGCCCGTTTTCAAACAAAAACAAAATGGTTTCAACAGCTTGGCGACTCCACTGGGGACTATAGGAGAGTCAAGCCGTGTAATTAATTAATTAATGTCCCTTATTTGAAAATTAAAATTTGATTTTAACTTCCTTTTTTTTCACCGCATATGTTTTATGTTTTACGTGCCTGGGATATATTTGCATCATATTGCATAACCATAATGGTCGCACCTTTAAGTGAGAGTGAGAAGCTACTCCTTCGTGAGGTTTTCACCTCTGTGCAGGATAGTGGATTGCTTTCGGGATACATCTGTACCTATGTCTTCGTGAGGTTTTCACCTCCGTGCAGCCATAGGGAAATGTATTCCCCTGAACTGAACTCAGTCCGTATGAACCTATAATGGGTGAGGATCGAGGAATCTGCTGGTTCAGGTACCCTTGCTGTAGAGCCAAACCGCATATAGAAAGCCTTAGGAACTTACCCTAGGTAGAGCCATTTCAAACCTTAGTAATCTTCCCGGATAGGTGCTGTATTATTTCTCGCATGCCTTGAATTTTATTGTTGCTACATGAATTTTATTGTTGCTACATGACACTAACTTGCTGCATTTTATTGTAATTGCATATCATTTCATTTTTTTAAGAGGTGTAGACTTACATTCGGTTTCCAATTTAGGAAGGCTTATTATGGAGAACGAATTCCCTGATAAAGTAGAGGATAATGCGGCCGTCCGAATATGGTCAGAGCGAACGCAGCTGGAAAAGGGGGACAGCCTAGCTGAGGGACATACATCGGAGTTATGTAACTACACTCGCATTAGTGTGACGCAAAATGATCTTCGGGAGTTAAAGGAAATATGGGATCAGTGGGATCAGGAGACGAGACAGTTGTTTTATGAGAATTATGGGGATTTGTCTCACTTATTTGGAATCAATATAGATGAGCATTTATTTCGGGTCCTCACTCAGTATTGGAACCCCGCCTATAGCTGTTTTACCTTTGGGGGGATAGATTTGGTACCTACTATAGAGGAATATACGGCTTTGCTTCGTTGCCCGAAGGTCAAAGTTGATAAGGTTTATATTAAAGCAACTTGTGGCCCAACCTTTTTAAAGAGGATGATGAATGTTACCGGGATGAGTGAACAGTGGGTTGCAGCGAGGATCAAGCAAAAAGGTGAATACAAGTGCATCCCATGGAGGATTCTGAAGGATTTGATTCTAGTACATCCTGACACGAAGAGGAGAGTTGATGTTTTCGCTCTAAGCATCTATGGCTTAATGGTTTTCCCTAAGGCATTGGGATATATAGATGAGGCAGTCTCGGATCTCTTTGACCGACTGGATAGAGGGGTCACACCTGTTCCTGCGATTTTGGCTAAGTCGTTTAGATCTTTGAATGCATGCAGGAGAGCTGGGGAAGGCAGATTCATAGGGTGTGCGCAGTTATTGTTAGCTTGGTTTCATAGCCATTTTTGGAGAGTGGATAAAGTCTCTTGTCGATTTTTCTTTAAGAATTACTCACCGCTAAAGGAGTTGGCAGCCACACCTAGAAGGGATGACATATTAGAAGATAATTGGGTCGCACTTCTTAGAAATCTCAAGGAGGAGGATGTTGAATGGACAGCACCTGGGTTGGTTCTAGATGAAATTCTCTATCGGTGCGGAGGTTATGATTGGGTCCCTTTGCCAGGAATTTGGGGAGCCGTGGGGTATGCTCCTTTGCTTGTGCTGAGGCAGTATAGATCAAGACAGTTCATACCGGCAACGTTTGGGCTAGCTCAGTTTGAGTTTTCATATAGGGACGACCATTATAAAAAGAAGGTTTGAGAGATTTCTGATGCTTGGAAACAGACTCGCCGAACGAAAAGAGTTACTGTAGGTCCGATGGCAACCCTCGAGTATAAGGCATGGCGGAATAGGAGAATCGATGATAATATCCCCAGACCGATACAGGATGGTGCTCGACCAAGAGAGGAATATCTGTAAGTAGTTCCTTCTGAGCTGGAAATCATAAAACAAGACTTCAAAAGTAAAACCGCAGAGTTAGAGAAAAAAGTAGAACAACTAGAAGAGGACAAAATGAACTTGAGGTTAGATATTGATATCCAAAAATCAGAGGCTGAGAAGTTGAGAAAAGGAAAAAGGAAGGCCGAAGTGGATCTGGATAGCTTGAAGACCGATTACAAAAAGTTGAATTTATCCATGAGGACTGCTAGGTTGGGTAAAACCGTGGAACAATGGCGTCAAGAAATTCACGAGGAGATGGCCAAGGTCGATCAGTGGAGGAAAAGATTCCATGAGGCTCAAGCACAAAAGGAGGCCCTGGAAAAGACTGTGGGTGAGAGCCAAAGCGAAAATAAGATACTAAGAGCTCGAGTAGCAGAATTAGAGAAGGCATTGGGTCAAAGTCACACCTCTACGGTGAAGTTGGAATCAAGCCTAAGCCAGATTGAAAAATTGAGAGGAAAGGTGGTGGAACTCGAAATGGCGCTGCAAAATAGTGAGCTTCGGATCCAACTATTGGCAACAAACAACGAGCAATGGAAGGAACGACTTCAACAATCTCAAAACCAAGTCAGAGAAAGAGACTACCTTATGGGTGAAGCTGTGGTTCAGATACGAGAGGTGGCCGATCATCTACAGGCTTTAGCGATTCAGGCTGATGTGTTAAGTGTAGTATAAGAACAAAAGTCAGATAGGGGTAGAGAGTTAGCTAGCCTTCTTGAGAAAGTTAAGGCTTTGGGCATAAGGGCTAGGTCGTATATATGACTCTGTTTTATGTAAAGGATTTTGTTTTTTTCAATAAGTATTCTAAAAAGAAATTGAACCAAAATCGACTCCTCTTATTTCTTTTACATTCATTCATTTGCATTGCATTTCACGTATTTGCATTACATCACATTACATGCATCAAACATCATAAGACAACCCTATTAACCAGAGGTCATATTATAGTTATCCTGGAACACCGCTATTACACTCGGAAAAAGACAAGAGCAATGGATCAAAAGATGGAAAGGTTAGAGCAGATGCAGAAAGAGATGCAAGACCAACTGCAGGCTCAGATGCAAGAGCAGTTAGCCAAGATCCAACAGGATATAAGGGATCAAATGCTGGAATCCCAGAAAAGTATGATGAGCCAGCTAACACAGTTGTTAACTGGAGGGCTTGGAAAAGGAAAAAATTCTATAGTCGATATTGGAGATGACAATGAAGATTCTGCTTGTCCTCCAGGCTTGGCCTCGGCAAGTTCCCAAGTACACCCACCAAGAGTGCAAGTCAATATCAAGCCCCAACACCGATCTGATACCCCAGTACCGGTAAACTTCCTGGCAGGCTCGAGTTCTAACCCAGAAGTTAATTTGACAAAGTCGATGGTCCCTGATTTCGATGATGCAGCTGAAAAGGAAAAAACGAGTGCAGAACTCCCAAAGGAGTTTGAGGATCGATGCAAATGGTTAGAGGAAAAGTTCAAAGCATTAGAAAGTGCTGATTACCAATGCGAGGTGGATGCCAAGAAGCTGAGTCTAGTCCCAGATTTGGTACTTTCTCCGAAGTTCAAGATGCCAGAGTTTGAAAAGTACAACGGGACCAGCTGCCCTGAGGCCCATATTACGATGTTCTGTCGTAGAATGATGGGATATGTCAACAATGACCAGTTATTTGATCCACTGCTTTCAGGACAGTCTGACCGGAGCTGCAGCAAAATGGTACAATCAGCTGAGTTGTACTCAAATCAAATCGTGGAGAGATTTGGCACAGGCTTTCATGAAACATTACGGTCATGTGACCGATATAGCACCTGACAGGATCACATTGCAAAATATGGAGAAAAAGTCAGGTGAAAGTTTCAGGAAGTACGCACAAAGATGGAGGGAGGTCGCTACACAGGTCCAGCCACCGTTACTGGAGAAAGAAATGACTATGCTCTTCATCAATACCCTGAAGGCACCTTTTATTAACCACATGTTAGGGAGCGTGACTAAGAGTTTCGCAGACATGGTGATGTCAGGCGAGATGATAGAGAACGCGATCAGGTGTGGAAAGATAGAGGCAGGAGAGAGCACGAGAAGAGCGGCCCCAAAGAAAAGGGAAGGTGAAGTAGGAAATATAAGTTCGAGTTATCCTAAACCTATCACTATTACCCAACCGAGAGTGGTAGCTGTGGGCCAACAGGCCCAACCAAGACAAGAGCCCAACACGAGGCAGAAGGCTGAAAAATTCCAATTTACTCCTATACCGGTAACGTATAAGGAGTTGTATAAGACTTTATTCGATGCGCACGTCGTATCCCCGTTTTACTTGAAGCCGCTGCAACCTCCATATCCTAAGTGGTATGACACAAACGCTCAATGTGAGTACCATGCGGATGTAGTAGGTCACTCAATAGAAAACTGTACTTCTTTCAAAAAGCTAGTCGAGAGACTTATCAAGGCAGGGGTGGTAGACTTCAATGACCCACCTGGTGGAGGAAATCCGTTACCCAATCATACAGATAAAGGGGTAAATGCGATAGTTGAAGACAGGGGAAGGAGAACCAGGCAGGAAGTTGCTGAGATTAGAACCCCATTGAGAGAAGTTTGGAAAGCAATGCAGAAAATGGGGTTAGTTCTGCAGGAAAATGTGAACAAATCTCGAGATGCAAGGAACTACTGTGAGTTCCATGACAAGGAAGGCCATGAAATCCAGCAGTGCAGCAAATTCAGAACCTTAGTACAGTGGTTAATGGATAATAAAGAGCTGGAGTTCTTTGACTTTTCCAAAGAAGTGGATGTATGTGCCACAGAAGGGGGTCTGCAGAAAAGATCCCTAAAGTCCAACACCCAATAGTGATTATCACACGGCCAGGAGTCGATAAGGCCGGAGTGAAAATAGCGCCGAAGGTTGAAATTAAAAACCCTGCGACTTCCCCTTATAAGGAAACACCGAGGGTGGTAATCAGAAAACCCGTAGCTTCTTCTTACAAGGATACACCGAGGATTGTAATTCAGAAACCCAAGACCTTTCCTTATAAAGATGACAAGAGAGTACCTTGGAATTACAATTGCACTATGACAGTTTCTGGGAAAGAGAATTCGGCCAGCACACCCGACCCAGAAGCTGAGTCCTCTATGATGAGAAGGGGAGGCGGGAAGACAGGACCACTGGTTAATGAGCCAGTAACAGAGGATGAGGCCGGGGAGTTTTTGAAGTTCTTGAAGCACAGTGAGTACAGTGTTGTGGAGCAGTTACACAAGCAACCGGCACGCACATCAGTACTGGCCTTACTGCTAAACTCAGAAGGGCACCGTAGTGCGCTAATAAAAACGTTGAACCAGATTTATGTTGCTGATAACATTTCGGTAAATAAGCTGGACCGTCTGGTAAATAACATAAGCGCAGATAATTTCATCTCGTTCAGTGATGATGAAATACCGCCGGGGGGCATGGGATCTACTAAGGCTTTGCACATCACTACCCGATGCAAAGGGTATACACTGCCAGGGGTATTAATTGACAATGAATCGGCACTGAACGTTTTGCCCCTATCTACACTGGACAGGTTACCTGTAGACAGCTCTCACATGAAAACATGCCAAAATATAGTGAGAGCATTTGATGGCACCGAGAGAAAAGTGATGGGGAGGATCGAGATACCCCTCCTAATTGGGCCAAACACGTACGAGGTAGATTTCCTCGTAATGAACATCAAGCCTTCTTATAATTACTTGTTGGGGAGGCCGTGGATCCACTCAGCGGGAGCTGTACCATCGTCATTACACCAAAAGTTGAAGTTGGTGATAGAGGGCCGGTTGATAACTATAAACGCAGAGGAGGATATCATCGCGTCTGTTACTAGTAATGCACCGTACATAGAGAATGATGCAGAGGCTATAGAGTGCTCCTTCAGGTCCTTAGAGTTTATAAATGCGACTTTCATCAGTGAAGGTGGCAAGGTCCCGATGCCAAAAATCTCTAAAGTCACAAGGATAGGCCTACGGCTGACGGTAGGAAAAGGAGCATTGCCTGGAAGGGGACTCGGAAAATATCTTCAGGGCCTGGTTAGAGTGCCAAGATTAGTTGACAAACATGATTGCTTTGGTCTGGGGTATAGGCCAGGTTCCAGACAGAGAAAGGAAGAGCTGGAAAGGAAACGTGAGAGACGGAGGGCACGTTTGAATGGTGCTGAGATCACATGGGGTTCGATGACTTTTCTCCATATATCTAATACATCCGTGTCTGGAGGAATTATTCATTCAAGGTTAGAGATTGTGAATAGAGAAACGGCTGAAGACATGATAAGAACTTTGAACATCAATGCTGTGTCTGAAGGGAGTTCGAGGAGAGGAAACTCGGCGGGTATTCGCCATTACGAGCCCGGAAGTGTTCTGGACAACTGGACTGCGGAAGAAATTCATGTAGTTTTTAGGGCTAAAACAGAGTAATGTTCAAAACACACTTATTGTTTCAAGCCTAGGGACAATAAGAATCTTTTGTGAAATAGGCATGTTCACGCATCGTTATTTTTAATAAAAAGTGCATTTTTTTCCCTCTTCCATACCGTGCAGTTATTCTTTTGTTTCTTTTCTTCCCATTCATAATCATAACGCATAAATAAGTCAGTCTTAAATTCATTTTTTATTGAATATTCTTTCATACCTACCATAGGTCCCCCGATATCGAAGTAATGAACAACGCTGTTACGGACCTAGAATCTCCTGATGAGCAAGACATGTGCCCAAGGGAACCTCAGGACTTCATCGATGACAGAGATTGTAGTATATCCCGGGATCTGTTAAGGATGGTGGAACAGGAAGAAAAGCTGATTCTGCCTCACAAAGAGACAATCGAGAATGTGACTCTGGAAGAAGGGAAAGAGGTGAAAGTTGGAACCCTCATCACCAGGGAAACAAGGCAAGACCTGATCAGGCTTCTGTTAGAGTTCAAAGATGTCTTTGCGTGGTCGTATCAGGACATGCCTGGGTTGAGCCCTGATATTGCGGTACATCGTATCCCAATAAAGGAAGATTGCAAGCCGGTTCAACAGAAGCTCCGAAGGATGAGACCTGATGTCGCAGTGAAAATAAGCGAAGAAGTCAAGAAACAATTTGATGCTGGGTTTTTACGAGTAGTGAATTACTCAGAATGGGTAGCCAACGTTGTTCCTGTCCCTAAGAAGGATGGAAAAGTCCGAATGTGTGTCGATTATAGGGACTTAAACAAGGCTAGCCCGAAAGACAACTTCCCACTGCCTCACATTGACACTTTAGTGGACAACACGGCGGGGTTTTCATTCTTCTCCTTCATGGACGGTTTCTCGGGATACAATCAAATAAAGATGCATCCTGAAGACATGGTAAAGACCACCTTCATAACCTTATGAGGGACTTTTTGTTACCAAGTGATGCCATTTGGGTTAAAGAATGCGGGAGCAACATACCAAAGGGCTATGGTAACATTATTTCATGACATGATGCATAAGAAAATTGAGGTCTACGTCGACGACATGATCGCAAAGTCTCGAACGGAAGGGGAACATGTACAAGTGTTGAGGAAACTGTTCTTAAGATTGAGGAAATTTCAGCTGAAGCTCAATCCAGCCAAATGTACTTTCGGGGCTCGATCAGGGAAGCTACTGGGTTTCGTGGTCAGTGGAAAAGGGATCGAAGTAGATCCGGATAAAGTCAAGGCCGTACAAAAATTACCTCCGCCACACACTCAGAAGGAAGTCCGAGGCTTTCTAGGAAGACTAAATTACATCGCTCGATTCATCTCGCAATTGACTGAGAAGTGCGATCCCATATTTCGTCTTCTTAAGAAACACAATACGAGCATTTGGGACGGTGAATGCCAGAAGGCATTTGACAAAATTAAACAATACTTGTCTAATACTCCAGTGCTAATACCGCCCAGTCCTGACAGACAGTTGATTCTATATCTGACGGTATTCAATAATTCAATGGGATGTGTGCTAGGCCAACACGATGAGACAGGGAAGAAAGAGAGGGCGATATACTACCTCAGCAAGAAATTCACCGAGTGTGAAATAAGATACTCGCTAATTGAGAAATTGTGTTGTGCATTGATCTGGACAACTCGGAGGTTGAGGCAATACATGTTATACCACACGACTTGGTTAATCTCCAAACTAGACCCTCTTAAGTACATGATGGAGTCGACCGCTTTGAATGGAAGAATGGCCCGATGGCAAATTTTGCTCTCCGAGTTTGACATAGTCTACGTGAACCAGAAGGCTGTGAAGGGAAGTGCAATAGCCGATTTTCTAGCCAGCAGGGCGCTAGACGACTACGAACCCCTGAATTTCGATTTTCCCAATGAGGATCTGATGTTTGTAGCGACAATTGAAGAAAATATCTTAGAAGATTGTCCCTGGAAGTTGAACTTTGACAGAGCATCAAATGCCGTTGGTAATGGAGTTGGAGCAATCCTGATATCCCCGAATGGAGACCATTATCCATTCACTTGCAAGTTGGATTTTGACTGCACGAACAATATGGCAGAATACGAAGCATGCATCCTGGGAATTCGAGCAGCCATAGACCGCAAAGTCAAGTCACTAGAAGTATATGGAGATTCCGCGCTGGTAATCTATCAGCTCAAAGGAGAATGGGAAACAAGAGATCCCAAATTGATCAGCTACCGAAAGTTAGTTCTGAAACTAATTGAGGAGTTTGATAATATCACATTTTTTTACCTCCCGAGTGGTGAAAACCAGATGGCTGATGCCTTGGCCACCCTAGCTTCTATGATCAGAGTAAATGAGCAAGAGGGTATGAAGCCCATCCAAATGAGTATTTACGAGACTCCGGCTCACTGCTGCAATATCGCTGAAGAAGAGGAGAGAGATGATCATCCTTGGTATCAAGATATTTTGCAATATGTAAAGAGTCGTGAATATCCTGATCAAGCAACAGAAAATGACAGGAGAACATTGAGAAGACTGGCCAATGAATATGTCTTAGACGGGGAGATCCTGTATAAAAAGAGGAAAGATCAGGTGTTGTTAAGATGTGTCGATGCTGTTGAGGCTAGGAAAATCCTAGAAGAAGTCCATGAAGGTGTCTGTGGGACACATGCCAATGGGTTTACGATGGCCAGACAAATCATGAGATTCGGGTATTACTGGTCCACGATGGAAGAAGACTGTATCCGTTATGCCAAGAAGTGCCACAAGTGCCAGATTTATGGGGACAAGATACATGTACCTCCTTCACCTCTTCATGTTATGACTTCCCCGTGGCATTTCTCAATGTGGGGCATGGACGTCATTGGACCAATCTCACCGAAGGCTTCTAATGGACATCGATTCATCTTCGTGGTCATCGATTACTTCACCAAATGGGTAGAGGCAGCTTCATATGCCAATGTCACGAAGACGGCAGTTAGCAAGTTTTTGAAGAAAGAGATCATATGCCGCTACGGAATGCCAGAAAGGATTGTGTCTGACAATGCACTAAACTTGAACAACAGCGCGATAGCGGAAGTCTGTAGTCAGTTCAACATTAAGCACCATAACTCGTCGCCATATCGCCCAAAAATGAATGGAGCAGTTGAGGCGGCTAATAAAAATATCAAGAAAATTGTGGGGAAAATGGCTGAGACCTACAAGGATTGGCATGAAAAGTTACCGCTTGCCCTCTACGCCTATCGAACATCGGTTAGAACCTCTACCGGGGCAACTCCTTTCTCATTGGTTTATGGGATGGAGGCAGTCTTGCCTATTGAAGTTGAAATCCCTTCACTCCGGGTTTTGTCAGAATTGAAACTAGACGAAGCGGAATGGGTTCAATCTCGATATGATCAACTAAATCTAATTGAGGAAAAGAGGCTAAGAGCCATTCGCCATGGTCAATTGTACCAGAAGCGAATGATGCGGGCTTACAATAAGAAAGTCCGCCCCAGAGTATTCCATGAAGGAGATTTGGTGTTGAAACAGATCCTCCCTATGCAAAAAGACTTCAGGGGAAAGTGGATGCCTAATTGGGAAGGACCTTATGTTGTGAAGAAAGCTTTTTCTGGAGGAGCTTTGATACTAGCCGAGATGGACGGTAAAAGTCTGCCAAATCCAATTAACACAGATTCCGTCAAGAAGTACTTTACTTGAAAGTGGGATAAGATGAAAGCCCGCAAAGGGCGTCTTGATTCCAAAAAAAAAAAAGACCCGGAGAGGCCAAGGTGAAAACCCGCAAAGGGCACTTTGAGACCAAAGGGGCTTTGAGTTGAAAACCCAAAAAGGGCGGCTCAAATTATGATCAACTCGTGATTGGGTATACAGTAGTTCTGCTACGCTTGAATTAACAATGATGAGGTATGCTACGTCTTGGGGCATCGACGAAGTACCACGGATCTTCTAGACATATGTTGAACTCAGAATGGTCTTCGAGAAGTACGTACAGAGAAGTTCAGACTATGATATCTGGGGCATCAATTCCATTCTTACTCATTTTGTAACTTGGCAAATTTACTGCCTTTGTTCGATTCATTCTTCACGGGTTTTGTCCCGAATAAATTCCAGTTTCATTCATCTCTATAATCCTTTTCCAAGCATTTTATATTGAAGTCATGATTACTGAACTAATAATGCTTTCACAAAGGAAGTTTTAAGTATTACTCTGAAAGTCTCTAAATAATACAAGAATCTAAAACATGACAGTTATTTAGAATTAACCAGGCTTAAAGGGTTCTGAGCACTTAAGATAAGGGTCTAAGCAGTGACGACGTCTCTATTAGAAGTTTCAGTTGAACACACGTCAGGGGTCAGCTTAATAAGCAGCAAGCAATGACAGCCAAAGTGTTAAAAATATGGATCATTCTCACGACATTTTGCATCCATTCATAACATTCATGATACATATGGTTAGAAACATTTCTCATGACATCCTAATCATTTGACATAAGCATGGACCCCCATGAAATCAATTCTACAGGTAGGTTCCCCAGAGGACAATGTAGCAAAATTAATGGGAGTTACAAAAAATTACAGATCTTATCTCCACTGAGCAGGAGTGGAGCAGATCGAAGATCATAGCCTTATCTCCACTGAACAGGAGTAGAGCGGATCGAAGATAACAGATCTTATCTCTACTGAGCAGGAGTAGAGCAGATAAAAAAAACAGCAGATCTTATCTCCACTGAGCAGGAGTGGAGCAGATCGAGGATCATAGCCTTATCTCCACTGAGTAGGAGTGGAGCAGGTTGAAGTTAGCAGATCCTATCTCTACTGAGCAGGAGTAGAGCAGATCGAAGATAACAGATCTTATCTCTACTGAGCAGGAGTAGAGCAGATCAAAAAACAGCAGATCTTATCTCCACTGAGCAGGAGTGGAGCAGATCGAGGATCATAGCCTTATCTCCACTGAGCAGGAGTGGAGCAGGTTGAAGTTAGCAGATCCTATCTCTACTGAGCAGGAGTAGAGCGGATCGAGGATAACAGATCTTATCTCTACTGAGCAGGAGTAGAGCAGATCAAAAACAGCAAATCTTATCTCCACTGAGCAGGAGTGGAGCAGAAATAGAGCAGATCAAAAACCACAGATCTTATCTTCACTGAACAGGAGTGGAGCAGATCGAATACAGCAGGTCTTATCTCCATGTATCGGCAATGGGACAGACTAAATATTGTAGCCTTATCTCCACTGAGCAAGAGTGGAGCAAGCTAAAAGATAGCAGATATTATACCCATGGAGCAAGTAGTAGAGCGGATCGGAGCAAATGCAGTAGGTCGAAACAGGGCTACTTAAAGAAAGAAGGCGTCATGAAATCGGGCCTCAGCAAGATCGGGCAAAATTTGGTCTTCTTAAAGTCTTTGCTCTATCCTCGTTACACGACAATGAGCAAAGAGGGGCAGCTGTAAGGCCCAAATTTATGCCCGGGCCCAAAAACAAATAAACCAAAAATGCAGGCCTAAAACCCAAATACAACAAGCCCAAAAAGCCCAAAGTAAAACACACAAAAATTAGAGAGCAGTGCCGTATGCCCCAGCAGTCCCTTCAACAACGGGTGCAACTCCAACGCCGGCTCGTGCCCACGTACCTGCGAGGAAAAAGGAAGTACAACAATAACAGAACAACGGATAAGTAGGACAGAGTTTTAGTTGTTGTGATCTACCGAAAAGGCTATAAAAAGCCAAGAATATTGTTGTAAAAGGGGACCGGTTTTTTTACACGATTTAGAAAAAATCAAGAAAGCAATTGTTACGAATCAATATTGAAGAATCGAGAAAAGGTTTCTCCCTTTCCTTCTTTTCTGTCGAGCCTGTCTATTTTTTTTCTTCTTTTTCTTCTTTTTCTTCAGTTTCAGAAACAAAAACTCTTTTTAGTTTTAGATTAATTTATCAAGTTTTCAGGAAAATCAAATAAAGTTTTAAAAAAAGGAAAAAGGCTTGGGGGATCTTACCGGATTTCCTCCGACCGTCGCAACCGATGCGCGTGTGGGGGGGAAATCACACCGCTGGACTAGGGAACCCAGACCTCAAATGAAAGGAAATGGGGGGGGTTCTGTTTCGTTTTGAAACAGAAAAGAAAATGAAGAAGTAGCCTTGTTTTTGGAGTTTTAAACACTAAAAAAAAAAAGTGGGCCCCGCGCAATTACTTGCTTTGCGAGTGAACATGCACAAATTTTTCCCCAGATGGGGAAATTGCGCTATAAGTCCTCCTTCTATGCGCGCCTGTTTAATTGAGTTCCCCTTCAATTTTTTTACATTTTTTTAATTTTGCCCCTGCATTTTGTGCGTTGTTTCAATTTAGTCCTAGTTCAGGGGCAGTGTTCAGAAAGGGGTTTATTGCTACTTTGGTCCCCTCGATCTTGCGCACGCTTTATCTCGGTCCTCCCCTCTTGTTTTATTTCTGATTTCACTCCAAAGCCTTTGTGCTTTATCCAATTTAATCCTTTTCTCATTATTTTGCTAATGTACCATTAAATTAATTTTTTTTTATTATCTGTTTATATGTATATACCCTTGTTCACTTTTTTTTTACTATTTCTATTTTATTAACACTATTATTATTAGTATTATATACATATTTTTTTGCTTTAATTCTTTTAATCACATATTATTGTTTTTACCCGTTTTAGTATTACTTTAATTATCATCATAGTTACCATTAATGTCACTTTTATTTTCACTATTTTTTAGTATTATTGCTATTGTTCTATTCACAAATGTTATTTTTAATTTATTAAGTACTACTATCATTATAACTATATATTTTCTACTCTAGGCACTATAATGTTTTATATTATTTTGTTTACTTCTTTTGTATATTAGTATTATATTTATATTTTCATTATCAATACTTTTTTACTACTATTATTATTTTAATTAATACTATTATTTTAATATTATTACCATTATTTTATTGATGGGTGTTTTTGTGATTATTGTTGTTGCCATTCTATTACTATATTTATTATTTTAGTAGTATGTTTTCCTTTTTTGTATTATTATTTTAACATCACCATTACTACATCTTTTTATTTCCTTTAATTATCATATTCGTTAGAATTATTATTGTTTTATTTGTCATTATTTATATGTGTATGTATATTATTATCATTCTTATTAATTCTATTGTTTATCTTATTCTCTTTTACTACATTTTCCCAAACTCAAAAAAGATTTTCTTAAAAGTAAAGGCAATATTTGATGTTTTGGAAATTTAAGAAATCGTGCCCTAACGTGCTGAGTTATGGTTCCTGCTTGGCCAAATCATTGAATATCTTTTAAAAAAATTTTGTGTTCGTCTTTAAAATTAAAAGCAAGGCAATATTTCATGTTTGGAAATTTGAAGGATTGTGCCCTAACGTGCTGGATTTCGGTTTTTTCATTTGGCCAAATGATGAAGTACCCTTTTTAAAATGACCAGGCATAATCTTGGAAATCATGAAACGATCTTGGTTTCGAAGGTCTAAAATATCATATCCTAACGTGCTGTACGTGATATTTCACCCTTCTAAAACAAGAGAATTTCGATCTCCAAATTCAAATCTTTAAAATCTTTTCTAATTTTGATATTAGGAACATCAATCAATTAATACAGTACCAATTTTGGGCGTTTCGAAAGTACTAATCCTTCCTCGTGTGTAACCGACTCCCGAACCCGTTTTTTTAAAATTCGTAGACCAAAATGTTTTCAAAAGTGGCCCAATCACACTTCAAAAAAAGATTGATGACGACTCCGTTTTCCTTCTAAAGTCAGCCCGTTTTCAAACAAAAACAAAATGGTTTCGATAACTTTTGTAAGGTTTAATAAAGAGTTCACTAGTCTATAAATCGTATTTATTAAATGAGTTTAAAAAAAATAAATTTACCCTTTATTAGTTAATCATTATTCCATTTATTTTTATTATCTTCAATCTTTATACTTAATAATATTTAATTAATATAAAAATATGTAATTATTGTTCAATTAAAATATACGGCTAACTATATCCTAACCTTAATTGAAAAAAATAAAAAAATAGACATAAAACTCCTTTATTTTAATAATTAAATTAAACTTTCAATAATTAATTCTCCGGATAACAAATTTTAAAATTATTCTTTATTTTTAATAAAGATCACTATTTAAGAAAAAAAAAATTCTTACCACCTCGTGAATGAATTTAATCTATCGATCTTTAATTGACTACAAGAACATGTGATCTAATTTGTATATTGTAAAGCACAAATATAATTATTCTCCTTCATAAAATCCGTTTAATAGAATAGAGGATTATAAAAAATATACATATCTGCTCAGAAGACACGAATTTTCTTCTCATAGATTTTTAAAAAAATCTCTGAAGTCTGACATGTGAATTTATTTCATAATTCATCACAGCAGAAGTTTCGGAACAAAGCATTTTAACAAAATGCTAAAATCAAAACAATGTTCAATATTAGCTCTCATTCTTTCTCTCAAAATTTCTGCTCATTTCTGCAAATCGGAATAGCGTATATTGCCCATATTAGGCTGAATAATCATAGAGCTAATCAAACTAATTTCTCAACTTGGAAACACAAATTGAAACTTTTAATCCAAAAAAATGAATTTTAATCGCCAGTAAAATAGAAAAAATATCGCAAGCTGAATTTTGAGATCAGAGTTTGGTAAAAAAAAATTGTCTGTCACTGTTGAATCAGAAACACGGACCAATTAAACCTCATCATATCTCAAAATTTTAAAGAAATTTACAACGAAAAAAATGGAGAAGTTTTTAATAAATTTGAATAAATAAATAAAACAAAGGAACGATCATCAGAGACTTAAATACAAGTAATCATGGAATAAATCCATTCATATTGTTGCAGTTTTTTTTTTCTCATCAATTGATCGATGACAAATACAAAACGAAGGAAAGAAATTTTCGGGGAAATGAAAACCATGAACCATAGATCTAAAAGTGGAAAGGAAAGGAAAGGAAACCTAGTTGTGAATAAGAGGGGAAGGTGGCGAAAGTGTGGGTTTTCATGGTATTTATAGATCTAATTGGGGAGGTTGCTATAAACCCTAGATTGCAACGGCGGCGTTTACCATTGGGACTAGAGAATTGTAATGGGCTGAATTGCTTAATAATTGAAAACGGATCGAACAGCTTTCTTGGCCTTTAAAATTCCAGCTCTTCCTCTATGGGCTGAGTTTGGACTTTGGGCCTTTTCTTTCTTTCTTTCCAACATGTGAAGTGTAATGTGAGTTCGAATGTATTAAAATTTATTATCCTTTTATCTATGAGTTAAGAAAGGATTATAGGTACATTATGTAAAAAAAAAAGATATGATCAGAACCTGTAATAAGATTACTAAAAAAAAAATTCAAAACTATTTTTTTTCATTAAACAAAAAGGAAAAAAGAATGCAAGTAAGGGAATTCATACAGAGAGAAAGAAGAAATTGTTTTTTAAAAAACTGATTAGAGATCATTATAAAAACAAAAATTTCAAACCAATTTCATCCTATATATTGAATCTCTCCAATGGCTATGTGGAGATGATGAAGCAAACAGTCATCAGTCGATGTTGGGTGAAATTTTACAAGTAGATTCTTAACTAAAACCCCCAATCGATTTCAACATTTTGGTAAAGTCTTCATCTATTATGTTTTTTTTTTTTATTTTTTTACAATATATAATAATCATTTAATTTTATTTATATTTAATTATATGTGTTTGAGGATCAAATTGATATAATTTGTAAATACAAAGTATTAAATTTATTGAATTATTTAAAATTAGAATCAAATTGATAGAATATGTAAATATCGAGGACTAAATATGTTATTATATTAGTCAAAAAAGACCATGACATCATTCTCGTTAACCATTTAACGGAAAATGACTAAATCAGAAACGATCTAAAGTGTTAGTGACGAAATTAAAAAAAATGATAGTTTGATGACCATAACACAAACACATTGATCATTAGATGATTAATAGTATAATTTACCCCAAAGTATATATAAAGAGAAAATAATATCTTTTGTGTGAATTACTAATTAGTTATCTTTCTCTAAATAGAATTAACCGATTAACTAACGAAAAGAATTCTAAGTATCAGTGAAAAAAACACAAAGTTTAAAGACGGATTTCAAGCATAAGCCAAAATAAAGTGAAGAACTCATTGTTTCCAATTAAGATTTTCAGACATCTGCCAGAAATTTTATGAAGCTTTCTTACGGAAACATTAAATATTTTGGCCAAATCCATGGCCGCCAATTAAATTCACTCTTACATGGTAGATGATTTGAGGAAAAAACAAAAAAGGAAGCAAACAAACAAATAGAATTTCTTTTCTCATGGATTACCGGTATTTTCTCGGATTCTTTCTTCTTCTTTTGATCAATTTTGCTTTGGTTCCGGCTGAGATTAATGGATTGGTGCTTAAAATGAGAGGAGGAACTTCTTCTGTTCAATTTGATCCCACTTCTGTTGCTCAACTCTCATGGCGCCCAAGGTAACTTCAAATTCCAATCCTTTTTGCAGTTCAGGTTATTCAAAACTTTGAAATTTACGATTTCTTTTTTCTTGAAGGGCTTTTATTTACAAAGGATTTTTATCAAGTGAGGAATGTGATCACCTTATTATTCTGGTAAGCAACCATTTTTCTTTTTTGTTGTTGAAGAATTTCAACATATAAAAAAGGAAATTGTATTAATTTCAGGCTAAGGATAAGTTAGAGAAGTCAATGGTGGCAGATGATGTATCAGGCCAGAGTATTGAAAGTGAAGTTCGAACCAGCTCCGGCATGTTTCTTGAGCAAGCTCTGGTATATAAATGAATTGTCTTTCATTCCTTTTTTTAGCTTAAAGCTGTGAAATTAGCTGGAATTTATGTTGATTTAAGAGAGGAATGCTGAATTTATGAGTCTAATTGTTGAATTTAGAAGTAAAAAGAATTGATCTATTATCCAGATGATCTTGTTTTTATGTAATTTTATGCAATCTTATTCTTGCTTTGTTTAAGAAAGGATGAAGCATCTGGCTGTTTATAATTATGTCATTGTATTAGTACTTTCATGCTTTTTTTCCCCTTCCGTGGGATACTGGTCATAGCTGTTTGAGATTGTTCTGTTTTTGAGAACATGTATTTGATATAGACTATATGACCTGAAATTTGCGTGGTGCTTGTGAGATTTTAGTCACTTGAATGGCAGAATGCTAGGTGTTTGATGTTAGAACTTGTATTCCGAAATGTGATGGTTGATGCATTGTGTGGCTTTTCCCCTCATTATTCATTCAAACTTAACCCGAGAGCCGAGTCTTTGGATTGAACCAACAGTCTTAGAAGAACGTTACGCATTGTATTCCGAAGTGTTTGTACTGAAAGCAGTTGTATTCTGAAATGTCATGGGTGATGCATTGTGTATTTTTCCCCTCATGATTCATTCAAACTTAATCCGAAAGCCAGGTCTTTGCCGAAAGAATCTGTTTCCTCATTGAAGGAATGGTTCTAAAAGAATATAACTTGCGAGTTAATCACATTGGTTTCGTTTATTCAAAGCCTTTTCAAACCTGTGCCGTATACTGTCGCGGATGAAATCATGCTTAGGTTTAGTTATGCGTTTCTTTGAGTTTAGAGATCGTTTACTCTATGCTTATTTTTATTATTAGGATTGTTTATATTTATGGTATGGATCATGTTTGGAAAGCATTTCATCATTGCATGTGCTGATTCTTGAACTTCAAATGTTTCTGCGGTATCTCGTATGAAGGATGAAGTAGTTGCTGATATTGAAGCCAGGATTGCAGCATGGACCTTCCTTCCAGTAGGTACTTTTGTTTTTTCTTTTACATGCTAGTCATGCTCTACAATTTCTTCATCCAATTGTAAGGACTTTTCGCATTTGACTTAGACACGGCGTTACAAACAGAGAATGGGGAGGCACTACTAATACTGCACTATCAGCATGGTCAGAAATATGAACCACATTTTGATTTTTTTTATGACAAGGTTAACCTCGAGAGGGGTGGTCACCGTATTGCCACTGTACCGATGTATTTGTCTGACGTTGAGAGTGGTGGGGAAACTGTATTTCCGAATTCAGAGGTACGCATTTGCCGGTGAATCCGGTTCTCTGGTTGTCTTTGGTTTCTTTTATTAACATTTGTTTTCTTCCTATACTACACGTATCCATTTTATTTTGTTCATCGCTCATTGTTTGTCTTCTGCAGGGAAAACTTACTCAGCCCACGGACGATAGCTGGTCAAATTGTGCGAAAACGGGATATGCTGGTATTATGGTTACCCTTGGCGATTTTAACTAGAGTAGTTGGAACATGATGTATAATTGATTGGCTAGTTTCTTGTTTAATCGTTCTCAGATAAGTTGTGTTAGAAATCCAACCTTGTAGCCATCGGTATCTAACTCAACTATATCGGTTGTACTTGCAGTGAAACCCAGAAAAGGCGATGCATTGCTGTTCTTCAATCTTCATCCAAATACAACTACTGATCCCAAGAGTTTACATGGAAGTTGCCCGGTGATAAAGGGCGAGAAATGGTCCGCCACAAAGTGGATCCATGTCCAGTCCTTTGATAACATGGAGAGCCAGACCGAAGACTGTGTTGATAAGAATGGGAACTGCCCTTTCTGGGCTAAGGCTGGCGAGTGCGAAAAGAACCCGGCTTACATGGTAGGCTCCGAAGAGTTTACGGGATACTGTAGGAAGAGTTGCAAGGTATGCTCCTCCTAGAAAGCTTTTTCCAGGCATTTTAAAGGACCATGGTTAACCATTTCAAAGCTGTATATACTGATACTCAAATTAGTTTCGCTGCAATGGCTACCGTCTAATCATTCGAATTGAATCTCTTCTTCAGAACATAAACACATTAAACAGCATGACTTTTCAATTAGAGTAAGGGATGGTTTAGGTTTTTTTTTTTTTTTTTTTAAATGCTTATAAAAAGTCTCGTGAAAAAAAGCGTTCGGGGAGCATTTTTTAAAAATTGATTTTAAATTGCTATAAAAAAATATCCTTTTGAGAAATAAAATGTCATTTTAAACATGGTATTATAAAATATTTAATAATGTTCAAATTAATTAATATTATGATATTTTAACAAAAATATAAAAATAATTTATTAAAACTTGTTGTTAATATTTTAATGTATGAA
Organism: Gossypium australe; assembly: GCA_005393395.2. Lineage (NCBI taxonomy): Eukaryota > Viridiplantae > Streptophyta > Magnoliopsida > Malvales > Malvaceae > Gossypium > Gossypium australe. The sequence continues at coordinate 87,829,152 of CM016622.1, read as the reverse complement.
ATATAAAATTTAAATATTTTTAAGTAATAATATTAATTATTTATAAAATTTAATTAGAATATAAAACTATATTTTAAATATTTAAATATAGTCATTCAATATTTGTACTTAGATATCAACATATTTGTATTATTTTAAGAAATATTTTTTAAATTTTTTAATTAATGATTTTATTTTAAAATGTAATTTGATATAAGTCATATCAATATTAACATGGAGAGATAAAAATAATAATGCTTCTAGAAGTGTTTTTGACTCAAGAACAGTTAAAAGTTTTAGCTTCGGAGTAAAAATGCTTTTGAAAAGCCATTTTTTTCAACCAAAAGATGTTTATTTTTAAACACTGCTAAACATAGTCTAATAATAAGGCTTTTTTACCTAAATATTATAAAAATATAATAAAATACTTAAATAGTATGTCAACGGGATTATGTATCGAAACGGTACATTCATGCAAGTAGAGGGTGGTGCATAGGCGGCACCACCCTAAAATCTGACAGAGTTGACCAATTTTTTTAAAAAAATAAAAAATGCCATCTAAATAGGTGACACCAAAGAAATACGGGTCATTTACGACTCGTATACGACCAAAACTCGACCTGCTGTCATTGAGGTGACAGGACCACGGGTGATGCCTAATAGGTAGGTGGCGCACCCCCTGGTCATGGCCAACTGATAGGTGGCACTGGGGTGGTGAAGCTAACCTCATAGGCAGCACACTCCTGACCCCTACAACGGTGGCAGCGATGGGACGATCCTATGCCCGTGAATTGTGTTTTGGGGACCATTATAAGGTCCCTAATGTCCTCATTTTGGCTGGATGAAAGGAAAAAAAAATTAGAAGAAGAATAAGAGAGCGGAAAGGGAAGGAAGGGAAAAAAGAAAGAAGAAAAGAGAAGCATAATAGAGAGAGGAGGAGGGGAAGGAAAAAAAATAGGGAAGGAAAGGAGAAAGGGAAGAAGCAAAAGTTGTGTTTGGAATTTGAGAAAAAATTAATTAAGAGGTTGTCCTTGGGATTAGAAGGATTTGGTTTTGAATAAAAGGTATTTTTTTATTTACTAATTTTTTTGTTATAAATAAATGTTAATTTTTTTGTTGTTTTTGATTTATTTCGGAATTAATTTTTAATTTTATTTTTGTAAGGTATTATTTGGTTAAAAAGAACTATTAAGGTATGTTTGCATTTATTTTATATTTTCGTTCATAAGTTTTTTTAACGTTTATTCAAGTAAAAAAAACCTATTTATGTTATGTAGAAAGAATATTTTATTTTTTTATGTAATTTATTTATCATGTATGTTTTAGGTTTATTAGATTTATTTTTTATGTAATTTATTTGGCATGTTATTTTTATTATTTTAATATATTTTTTAATTTTTTATGTAGGTAAAAGATGAGACCATTGAGATGGAATTTGTGAATGGGACCATTGAATTGGAATATGTGAGATAAATTAGGAATAAGAGTTTACGTATTCTAATTTTTTTAGATTTTATAATTGGGAATAAGAGTTTATGTGTTTTAAATTTTATTTTATGTTTCTTATAAGTATTATAATTGAAATTTTCTTTTGAATCATTCTATGAAAAAAATTATATATATATTTACTATAATTAAGTTGGCATGATATTATATATGTTATCTTTTAAACCAATACATTTTACTTATTATCATTTTAAAGTAATAACAACAATATTCGTATTTATTATGTTGAGATAATTTATGTCTATTATATTTTTTGATTGACATGATATTTTTATTATTTTAATATAAATTTCTTATTTTTTTTATATAGGTAAAAGATTAGACCAGAAATTTTTGAATGGGACCATTGAGTTGAAATTTGAGTTGGAATTTATAAGATATATTTATTTTGTTAATGTAGTATAGCAAAAAATATGTTGTGGACAAATCTGTTTGGTATTTTTGTAATTAAAAGCAATATATAAAATTTAGGTATTTTGATAAATATTTAAAATGCATCAAACTTAGAAATTAATTATCGAAATTTGTTTTGAAATTGCAGGTATCGAAATGGGTTCATTAATTAAGAATGATGATCACATATCAAACACAGTTAATAATATGGTAATATATTGTTATTTGTTATTCACGGGTTCCCTTAAAAATAGTTCTACGTCATTTACGGAAATAAATTATGTTATATTATAACTATTTTTTGTAATTTAATAGTGTCAAGGTCCATTCCGCGCATTGAGGGGTCAGGTGAATGGTTTAGGATATCCCTCGGATGAACGACTGATGCCATACTTGGAGTCAGCCGGTGTAACACCCCCAAACCCCGGCCCATAAGTTTCGACCAGATCTGGTGTGCTACGGGTTGTACATTGAAAACTTTTGCTTTGTTGGTTTTTGGAAATCATAAGTTAATTAGACAATATTTGAATAAATAAGTGACATTTGAAAAGAAAACCTTGTATTATTATTATTCCGTATAATTAAACCTTTGACATAATTTCAGGAGTTTCAAATAATAAAAACTACTTAGATGAATATAAACTATGGGGCCTTATTACATGAATACTCCCGAAATAATAAATAAAAGAAACTTAAAAAAAAACCTAAAATAATCTATAGCAATAAAACTTGATGGCCCCTCGAGTCCGTCTCGGCTCCCATGTCCACGATCTACTGCTCATCTGAAAGAGTAGAAAAAAAATAATAGGGTGAGTCACCAAGACTCAGTGTGCAAATCCCGAAAACACATCAAAGGCTTGGCCCACAAACACATTATGGCCTTGGCCCGTATACAAGGGTAACTAAATATGCATCATGGCCCATCCCAGCCTAGAAATCCATCCTCTACACACCAACCCGTACCAACCATGACACCTTGGGGATTTCTACAATCAACCCGCCAACCGCTACACACCATATCGACAGCTGTGCTGCCTGTCTTAAAGACCGATCACTGTGTGACCTATGTGGCAAAGCCACCGATCGCCATGCGACCTTAATAATACATCGTAGCATTTCGACAACTGAGCTGCCTGTCATAAAGACCGATCACTATGTGACCTATGTGGCAAAGCCACCGATCGCTATGCGACCTTCTTCCCCTTCATCATATCAATCCCATCCCATGCATACATACATGCAAAATCAAACAATGTATTACCTAAGAGATTTCAGTTTATCGCATACATCGATACACATAGAGAGATTTCTATGATTATGTACCTGGCAGCCTTTGCAAACCCTTTTTTGAGTTTTATTCAACTGTCTACACAGCCTCTTTCCGGCTTTTATGCCCATACCATATATATATCACAAATAACTAGTGTGTTAGAGATCTACACACCTGATTACCGATAAAACGATGCTTTCTATACCGACGCTATCCGTAGTCGACACAACTGCTATATGCCTAAGGTGTTGTTCAGAAGCCGGTCCACAACCTAGTGGCAAATCTCGAACGGCAGATATCGCTTGTTTCTTAAACTTAGGGATCCTCTCCTTTGCCTGATCCACATTTAATTCCATCATAAGTCCTTGTCAGAACTACAACATCTAATCGTTAATTCTCATCATAGGGTTAAGATCTTGCATACGATGAGCAAATCTAGTAAAAATCTAGGGAAATCTCCTTACCTTAAAATCTCGAAATTGGAGACTAGTGATTTTCGGCTTTTAGATCTAGATGACCAAGTTTCCTTCAAATCCCGGAATGCCGCCCAACATAGAACCATTAAACTATTAGCTTTTTGGCTTTTGCCTTTCAAAAACCGAAATAAAACGTGAGAAACTAATAGAAGTCGACACTTACCTTAACACAGGGGATTCGGCTAGCACTAGAGAGAAGATTCGGCAATGCCAAAGAAAAAGATTTAAATGCCGGAAGAATAGAACTAACTCACAAATGGGATAAATAGAGAAAAACTATAGAGATTTCGGCTTTTTAGAGAAATCGGCACAAGAAGAAAAGAATGGAAAAGAGAGTGAAAGGAGAGGTTTCGGCTTTTGAAGAAATTAAAGAAAGAAATTGTAGAGGAAGAGGCTAAGAATTTCGGCACAAAGAGTGAAGAGAAAATTAGGGTTTAAATGCCAGAATCAAGGAGCTATCCCCCCTATTTATAGAAATTTCGGCACCTACTGCTTAAAATCGAAAACGCCCTTCCTGATAATTAAAATTCAGGCTAATAAAAAAGGAAAATTCGGCACCCCTTTTCCATGAAGTAGCCAAATTCCTTACTCCTCTAGGTGGTGGATTTTCGGCCATCACCTTTCCTTGATAGCTCCTATCTTTTCTCCTTTTTATCTTCTATATTATCAATTATAAAATCCACATTATCCCATTCACATAAATCCTCCTATTTTTGAGCCTTGTTGCCATCCACTCCACCTAACCCTAATGCCAAAAATTAGCTAACTTAAATTAAAATAATTGGGCTCCATGAAATTTAAATTTGGGCCCCTTACTCCCTTGTGTGGCGTCACCTCCTAATATTGGGCCACAAGCCCACTTTGGTATTTTAAACACAGATACTACCTTTTAAACCCTATAATGCCCAAATAGATAATTTTAACCAAGGCCTCTACCTAAGCCTGAGCCCAATTTGGACCCCTAACACTTGAATTAACAAATTAAACATATCCACCCATTAAACGCATAGGCCCAAAAAGTCATGATGTTACAGCCGGATTCGAGTCAACAACATTGATCTGGACATTTAATTTGCGGTACGGTTTAATATTCGCATTGGTCGAGCATTGGCGCCCGGAGACCCATACTTTTCATTTGCCGTGTGGGGAGTGCACTTTCACTCTAGAGGATGTTGGCTCCTAATCGACGTGAGTGCCGTAACGGGCGTACGTACAATATCTGAGTCGGTCGCCCTTTGTTATAGCCTACTAGGAGTCTCGCTCAATGATGTTGTGTCCAAATTTACGGGTTTGAGATTTTCATGGCTGAAAGCCAAATTTGAACATTTATCAATTAATGCCACTGAGAAAGAGGTGGTGTGCGTAGCTCAAGTGTACATTATGCATATTATAAAGGGTGTACTGATGTCGAATGCGAACAACAGGGTTCATTTGATGTATTTACCCCTATTAACTAAATTGTATAAAGTTTGCTCGTATAGTTGGGGTTCTGCAATTCTAGCTATGTTGTATCGTTAGTTTTGTCGGATGACAAAGCCTAATGCCGTGGACAATGGTGGATACCTCATATTACTACAGTCTTGGGCTCTTTACCGGATGTCATTCTTGGCATCGGTTAGTCACCAAGCATATGTATTTCCACTAGTGAATATGTGACAAAATTTTACTTTTTATAGCAATTAATTGGCATATTTTTTTCTAATGATACTATTCTAACATGTAATTTGTTTCCATAAATGGAGTACCAATCTGGGTATTGGGAGGTCATACACTGTTCCGATATATCGTCTGATGATTGAACAACATGCCGGGGAAGGGGTAAGCTATTCTAATATTCGTGACATGTAATTACATTGTATATATTACTCAAACCGTGTTAGATTTTAACCATGTTATTAATCGTGCAGTCCGTCTAGATGCCATATCAGATATCAGAAATTGCGGCTGTTATACCCTCGTCTACCCACATTCATTCACACCTGTGGTGCATTAACGCACCTATTATCAATTTCCAAACAGTCGAGTGGTATAATAGGGATCGAGTACTCCGACAGTTTGGTTGCATCCAATATATCCCAACTCCACCAATGCAGTTGGGGAAGATCCACGAGATTAACAAGAGAGGAAAACATAGAAATAATTGGGGGTTGTGCACTAGAAATATTTTGCAGTATGGGATAACTGGATGGCGCGGAGACCTCGGATGGATATTTCTTTCGATTTGCCACCATCGTAGTACATACAATAGTACTTCAGTATGGGAAAACCATATTTACTTGGTGGGCAATCAACTATAGTCCCCCTGCACATGCGTCGACTTGGGGCATACGGGCCCGAGCCAGAGCCCGAGCGGTCGCATACACATTTTGGGGATAGTTCTTATCATCCGTAGTTACGGGTCAATGACTATTTCACGGGCTCATCAAGATACGAATATCATTCTGATTTTGATATCTTCAGTACTGTATGACCGCAGTACAACACTCCTCCCGGCCCGTATCCATTGCATTACTCCACTCCTCCTGGCTCATATCCACTGCAGTACTCTACTCCTCTCGGCTCAAGTTCATTGATGGCGTTCAGGGCATATGATTTTTCTTCTATGTTTCGCACACCCCCACCTGCAACTGAAAAGAATGTTGACCGCTGCGATCACCCGCAACATGAACGTTGACCCCCGTAGAAATATACTCCTAGGACCACACCATCAAACCATCAATTTTAGGGGTTTCTTGCAATTTAAATATTATAAAGATGTGTTTGTTTGACCCTTAATGTCACTCTCAAGTCGAGTCATTCTTTGCCATAAAATGTGTGGCTCTAGCTCGTGTGTTGTGTATGTATTAAGAAAAGATAAGTTACAGTCTCGCCCTAAAACAATAAAACATATATTGAAAAGATAAGGTTATCCTTTATCCATTATTACAACTTGTCTCCGTCAGTTTGCATTCTTATAATCTCGATGAAAGTTAGCCGCAATGTGCCGGATGCAGTAAATGGATCTCCATGGCACACCAGAACGCCTAATGGTGGTAATTAGTCCTTTCCCTCTATTGGAGATGATGCAAATATTATCGTTGGTAATAACATACCTCCACAGGTTCATAAGGAAGAATTCTCACTATTCCTTATTCTCCTTATCTATGATGGAAAACATTATCGGGAGCACGTTCTTGTTCCTGTCTTGAGCAACAGCAAAAAGTAGGATCTGCGTATATTTTTTGTATAGCCATGTCTCATCTACTTGCACAAACAGCTTCCAGTGGGAAAGTGCATGCACACATAGATCAAATGTCCAGAACATCCGATGAAAAGTTCTTTTTCCCAGTTGTAGTTTGTCATCCGGTCCGTAATAAGGTCGTGCCTGTAACTCAATGATAGTCCTCGGCACGTACTCCGCATAGCAGCTATCCATTTTGCCATATGTTTAGCTATCCACTCCTTTTGGTATGATACTTGATACTGGAATTGTTCCTGCCTTTTGGCAATCAGTATCACAACTTTAATAGTTGGCATGTCCTTCATTATTGGCATGATGTACGTATAGATAGTTTTGGAATCAAGTTTTCGATGATCTTTTTTCATACGTGTTGACATGCATGTGTGAGGCCTAACAAATTTTCCTATCTCTCACATCTGTGACTTCTGAATAAATGCGGCTCGTAATTGCCAATTGTTGCCTTCTGCCGACTTCCAACACCCTCAATATATAATGTCGATTTAGACACGGCAACTTTTTAGTCCACTGATATATTCATGCTATACCGTTTAATAGTAAATACACACTCTTTCTTACTTTCGAATCTCTGGCTCACGAAGAAATCCTCAAGATTGGAATTTACGGCCAGCCGGTGAGCAGGTATTATTTCAGGGTGCTCCGGGAACTCGACTGCGTGTACAACGTTGGGGTCTATAAGCAACATGTGTGCCCCAGGATTATTTTCTATCACAATACGTTGAATCTGGTTCCCGACTGAATATGCGTTAATGTTTCCATTGTCATTCACGTCTTCGTCATCAATATCATCTGGGACCTCGTCCACATCGGGATCACTATCACTATCTACCTCGTGATCACAAGGATCACTACTATCGTATCCATCATCACCAACCACATCAATATCGGGTGTAACATTAAGATCGATATCGATCCCGCGTACAGTTAATTGACTATCAACGTATTATATTAGAGCCACCATACACGGTTCTTGAGCTCCATGTTCTTCACTTAATGAAGTGAGATCTTCAGTTAGCTCTACACTAGCTAACTCAGCAAATAATTGAATCGATGCATTTTGGTCACTCCGATTCCCACAATGAAGAATGACCATTGTCTCCATGTCTTCATCATCTACAAGTTCAATTTCGGTGAATTTGATAGGATCTGTCAAAATTGGAAACTTGTAGAAAAGTTTCGAGATCCTTGTCCCACAACATCTAATAATTTTTACACTAATCCTTTCTTTCATATCATCGAATGAGACATTTCTATTAAATCTCATTACTATATGTTGGAGACATTCAAATCTACATCCAACGGTTGTTGTCAAGATTATTCCATCGAAATAAACACATACGAAAAACTGATTATCCATCTTCAATACTTAATTTGTTAAAAAAGAAATAAAAATTTTCAAAACAATTTCGAACATAAAAAAAATACTTACATAAAAAATTTAATGAATAAAAAGAGACCAAAATTATATCAACATGCAAATTTTTTCATTCATAAGCTCGGACTTTTTCTATCTCATTTTGTACATGAACAACATTTATCTTCACATTTAACCACTTAAATTCATTTCTACGTTTTCTTCCATCTTCGATCCTGTATCTTCCTCTGGGAAATTCTCTATATTAAATTCTGATTTCTATTCAAATTCATCTTCTACAATCTAATTTGGAAATTCCTTAAGATATTCTTCCTCTTCAATCTTTATAACGGGTATTGAATTTAGAAATTCTCTTGGTAATTGTCGAAACCAATTTTTTTGTTGGAAAACGTGGTCGACTTTAAAACGAAAATAGAGTCGCCACCAATCCTTTTTTTTAGGTGTGACCGTGTCACCTTGAGATTGATCATTAAAACATTTTAATTTATTAAAACGATGATTTTGGCCTACAAAATATGAGAAAATAGGTTTGGAAGTCGTTTACGCACGAGAAAGGATTAGCACCCTCGTAACGCCCAAAATTGGTACCGAATTGATTGATTAACGTCTTAATATCGAAAATTTGAAAAGATTTTAAAATACGATCCTCTTTGTTAAAAAAAACTTGAATAAATTAAATTGGATGCTGAGACCCGCTTATTTCGAGGAATAAAATGTCATGCCTAGTGAGTTAGGATACAACATTTCGAATCCTCGAAATTAAGCTTGTCTTTTGACTTTTAAAACTACTGCATTTAAATTCAAAAAGGATATTCGGTCATTTGGGCCAAATGAAAAATCAGAACCCAGTAAGTTAGGACACAATTTCTCAAAATTCCAAATACGGAATATTGCTTTTATTTTTTTGAAATCCTTACCTCGAGATAACAAAATGTCGTATTCAGTGAGTTAGAACACAACATTTTTGAATTTCCAAGAATAAGCTTTTATTTAACCTAGACGCTTTGACTTAAAAAAGGATAATTGGTTCTTTAGACTCAACGAGAAAATCAAAACCCAGTAAATTACGGTATGATTTCTCGAAGCTCTTAAATCCCGAGCGTTGCCTCACCGTGAAAACATTTTGAACTAGAATATTGCAATAAAACGAAATCCATTTTTATTTAAAACGGTGGTTTGTAAATAAAATCATTGCACTAATAAATTATAAGATGCAAATACTAAATGAACACTTCTAGAGAATTACACAACATACTAATTCGGTGCTAATACAAACAATCAAAAAAGAATAATATAACATAAAATGCCTAACAACACCAATAATGCGATGGCAATGCTATGGCTAATCATGAAATAATAATAAAAGTGATGAAATAACGAAATCTAAATCTTATAAAAATGAGTGAAAAAATATAAATGATTTAGAAATCTATAAAAAATGAAAACTAAGAAATAAAATAAAACTTTATACAAACGAGATAAAAAAAACATAAAATATATACAATAAACAAACAATTAAAAATAATATAGTAAATTTTAAAACAGAAAATATATACATATATGTAATAGAATAAAATAAATAACATATATCTTGAATAATAATATGTAAAAGAGATTTAACCAAATAATAGAAATATTAAATACAGTGAATTTTACATTAAAACAAAGTTAAAACTAAATAAAATAAAACAAATAAAATAATATATACAATGAGTAAAAAAAATAAAATAACCTTATGCAATAAAACAAAATAATTTAATTAAAATAAATAACAAAAAAAATTAAAAAGATTAAAACGAGGATTAGATTAAAACGCGCGAAATATCGTAGGGATCAATTGTGTAATTATACCTTATCACCAAAACAACGTCGTTCTAATACCCATATTTGAATGGACTAAGGACCAGATTGAAACCGAAGAAGAATTTCAGTACCAATTTAAAAATAAAAGGAAAATATAAGTTGGATGAAATTACAATACGCTAGAAATGAAGAGGGATCTAAAGAGCAAATATCCCTTTAATGAAAAATGCGCGGATCCTCCCCGGGACGGGTCAACATGCGGATCTCAGCCACGAAACGATGCCGTTTTAGGTCTTAATGACCCACTCCAAAACAACGTCGTATGAATCGGCTTTAAATATCAAAAAAATTTAAGGCTAAAATCATTTTTTAGCCATTTCTAAAAAAAACCCAGAAAATTCTCTGAAGGCTTTCGGAATTCTGGCCTGAGATTGGCCTAACTCCGTCATCAAGCCGCCGTGCTCCGCCACCGTCTGCCGTCTTACGCGGTGGTCGAAAACCCCAAAATGGCCGTTTCGGTCCTTTAAGGCACCTTAAACACAAATCTAAACACAAAACAACCAAATCCCACCCCAAAATCCAAAGAAAAACAGCTGACTCTTCGGATTCGGTTTCTTCCATTGCTGGAAAAGAAGGTAAAAATACCTATCCTAACAGTGTTTTTACTATGCTTTTATATTTAATACTTGATGAAATAGATCAAAACCAAGTGAATACCTTAAAAACAACTCTGCATTCTTTGATTTTTTTTATTTGTATTTATCAAAAATTGTAATCTTTACAGATTCTTTTCGGCCCCTTTTATAGCCGATTTTAAATAATAAAAAATATAAAATGCCCTCATTTTTCATTATGCCTTTTTTTTCCATTTTCTTGTGTGCTGCTGCTATTTTGTCCTTTTTTACAGACGAAACCACCGTACGGAGGAGGGGGCCGTTCGTAGGGTGACGTGGAGGTGCTCGTGTGAGGCTGGTGTGCGTGGCAACGGCTATGTTTTTGTTTTTTTGATTTTAGGTGGGCTAGGGTTTGGGCCATTGGGCTTGGGTTAGTTGGGTTTAGTTTATTTGGGCTGTTGTAATGGACTGTTAAAAATGGACTTTATTACTGTTTTTTTTATTTGGTTTTTAATTGGTTTTCGCACTGGCCCGGGTAAAATTGGGCTATTACAGCTGCCTTTTTTTGCTCATTATCGTGTAACGAGAATGGAGCAAAAACTTTAAAAAGGACCAATTTTGTCCTGTCTTGTCTAATCTTGACTTCTTGATGCTTCTTTTCTTCAAGTAGCCTCCTTCCATTCCACTGCATCTTCAGGGGAGTAGGAATTGGTGCCTCAATCCGATCGACTGATCCACTACAACTTTAGGGAGATAAGGTCTGGTGGTTTCAATCTGCTCCTCTACAACTTCAAGGAGGTAAGGTCTGGTGGTTTCCATCAGCTCCTCTGCAACTTCAGGGAGATAAGATTCGCTGTCTTCAGTCTGCTCCGCTGCAACTTCAGGGAGATAAGGCTAGTGGCTTCAATCTGCTCCACTACAACTTCAGAAAGATAAGATCCGCCATAGCTTCAATCTGTTCCACTGCATCTTCAGGGAAATAAGATTCGCTGTCTTCAGTCTACTCCGCTGCAACTTCAGGGAGATAAGGCTGGGGGCTTCAATCTGCTCCACTACAACTTCAGGAAGATAAGATCTGTCGTAGCTTCAATCTGTTCTACTGCATCTTCAAGGAAATAATGTAACACCCCTTACCCGAGACCGTTGCCGGAGTCGAGCATGAGGCATTACTAGACTTAACTTACTAGTTCTGGGCATAAAAATTGAAACTGTCCGTCTGCATCATGTTCACTAAATTAATTATAACTTGAGTTACGAAACTCGAAATCTAGATCCGTAAATTTTCCCTAAAACTAGACTCATATATCTTCTTACTATAATTTTTCCAGAATTTTTGGTGTGGCCAATTAGTACAGTTTATTAGTTAATGTCTCCCCTGTTACACAGTTTGACAATTCTGACCTCTCTTCACTAAAAATTAATTATCTCATAATATACAACTCTTTTTCCTACACCGTTTTCTTTATATGAAAATAGACTCAATAAGATTTAATTCTATATCTCATGCACAACCTAATTAAATTTCTACTATTTTTGGTGATTTTTCAAAATCACGTCACTGCTGCTGTCCAACTATTCCCCTGCATATAATTACATAATTTCTTTAAAATAACTATCAACTAGGCATTTCATAACATCCAAAACATGTTCTTAATTAACCATTTTAATGGCTAATCATTACCAAGCATTTACAAGTCCATACTAAGCCATATCATAAGGTCACACACATAAAATGGCTAAGTCCCTATACATGCCATTACTTAAAACATTCGAGTCACAAAATACCAATATAATCCTTTGATAGTGTGTAACGATCTCCGACGTCCTTTCGATCCCCGAGTTGGCTTGCAATACTATAAAAAAAATAAAGAATGGGAGTAAGCATAAAGCTTAGTAAGTTTACATGTAAATAGATAACAACATTCTTAATGAATTATCTTATTCTTTTCTTATCAAGATCACTTAAGCTTTTAACTCAATATACTCAAACTTGTATTCTTACCTTGCCTTTTAACATGAATTTATCTTACCTTACCTTTTTAACATGAATTTATCTTACCTTACCTTTTTAGCTTGAACTTGTCTTACCTTTACTTTTTAGCTTGAACTTGTCTTACCTTACCTTTTTAGCTTGAACTTGTCTTACCTTTACCTTTTTAGCTTGAACTTGTCTTACCTTTACTTTGGTTTACTCTTGGAATATTCCCGTTGAACCACTTGGAATACTAAGGATACGCGGGTACCTTTCCTTATGAAACTTAACCATTGCCATGTCTTGACATGGTCTTAAGTGGTATCCTTGCCTTATGAACTCACCAATGCCATGCCTTGGCATGGTCTTACATGGGACCTTTGCCTTATAGTAACTTATCAATGCCATGTCTTGACATAGTCTTACATGATTTCCTTAAACCCTAATGTCATGACATTTGTATCCTACACATTCCTAAGGTTCAACCGGAACTTTCTGAGATAGCTTTTCCGTCAATTCATACTTGAGTCTTTAAATAATAAATTTACAGAATAAATATGTAAATGCTGGAATTTAAGAGTGTTAGATGTAAAATATCAGAATATTGCATTTATTTACCGTAAACTTACCTCGAAACAAAATCGATAAACTATATCGATTTAGTCCACTATCTTTTTCTTTCCCCGATCTAACTCTGGATTTCATTCTTCTTGATCTATAATAGCAAATTTAGCTTATTTAATACTCATATTTATCAAAACAGTCCTTAACTCTAACTTTGAAAAAATTACAATTTTGCCCCTAAACTTTTACATATTTACAATTTTGCCCCTAGGCTCGAAAATTAAACTTCAGCCCTTATTCTTATGTTTTCTAACATGCTGAACATTTTTCCCTTCTATAGCAACTTCAAATTCTTACTATAACACATACTTATGAACAATAACAACTTTTACTAATTAGCTCGTTTTTACCAAAAATCACTTAATAAAAATTATTCCTCTACTCATAAACATGCATAATCTACCATCAATCATCAAAAATCAGAAGTTCTCAACAATGGAATAATTCAAAATATTCACCAAAATCAAAAATTCAAGCATGGGTTTTGTAGATCTCATAGCAACGATCTCAAAAACGTAAAAATTATCAAAAACCGAACTCAATCACTAACCTTAATATAGCATGAAATGGCCGAATGGTTTGAAGCTAAGTTTCTTCTTCTTTCTGTTTGTTTCGTGAAGAAAGTGATGAAAATAAAGCCACTTTCTCATGTTTCTATTATTATAACTAATAGATTATAAAATACATATAACATAAACTTTCAACTAATGTTTTTAATATAATAAAAACACACAATTGCATTTCATCATTCAATGCCGTCCACCACCTTTTATTATTGGAAAAATTGCAACATAAAACCTCCATATTAAAAGAACATCCACTATTTGGTCCTTCTAAAAATAACCACTAAATTTTCATTTTACGCGATTAAGCCCTTTTATTAAATTAAGCACACTAACAATAAAATTAATTCACGAAACTTTCACACATGTAAATTCACATATTATAAGCACTGAAAATAATATTAAAATATTTTACTAACTCGGATTTGTGGTTTCGCAACCACTATTGCGTTTAGGCCCTATTTCGGGATGTTACAAATAAGATTCATATCTTCAGTCTGCTCCGCTGCAACTTCAGGGAAATAAGGCTGGGGGCTTCAATCTGCTTCACTGCAACTTCAGAAAGAGAAGATCCGCCATAATTTGTAGCTTTAATCTGTTTCACTGCAACGTCAGGAAAATGCGATTCGCTGTCTTCAGTCTGCTCCGTTGCAACTTCAAGGAGATAAGACTGGTGGCTTCAATCTACTCCACTACAACTTCAGGAAGATAAGATCCGCCATAACTTGTAGCTTTAATCTATTCTACTACAACGCCAGGGAAATACGATTCGCTGCCTTCAGTCTGCTCCGCTGCAACTTCAGAGAGATAAGGCTGGTGGCTTCAATCTGCTCCACTGCTATTTCAAGGAGATGAGATTTATGGATTTACCGATCTTGCTACACTTTCCTCTAGGGACATGACATGTAGAACCGATTTCATGGGCCTATGCTTATGCCAAATGATTAGGACGTCATGATCAGGATGAATCAAATGCTCCTAATTGGACATGTATAAATAATATTTGCGTGAATGCAGAATATCATTTCATGAGAAGGATCCATTTCTAATGCTTAGGTTGTCATTGCTCGCTGTTCATCAAGATTGTATCACTGACGCAATATCCTGTCTTCTTGTTCAGCTGATATCCTTGATAGAAAATCCAAAGAAATAGTCTCAATTTAGACTCTTCTTTCTCAAATATTTCCAAACCTTAAGTTTGGTGAGTTTTAAATAATATTCCTGTTTTAGGTTCTTGCACTATTTAGAAACTTCCAGAGTAATATGCAAAACTCCTTTTTTGAAAGTATTATTAGTCTATTAATCGTTATTTCAATGCAAAATGCTTTAAAATGATCATAATGATGGACAAAAATGAAATTTATCAGGAGCAAGATCTGAAAAGAGTGGGTTAATTAAAGAAAGCAAACATTGCTGGAATACGAAATGGTGAGGGGAAAAAATAGATGCCCCAGATATCGCAGCCTGAGCTTCTCTGTAAGAACTTTCTGAAGACCATTTTAAGCTAATATGTGTTTAGGAGATCAAGAGTACTTTGTCGATGCCCCAAGATGTAGCATACTTCTTTTTTGTTAATTCAGGCATCGCAAGACTACCGCATGCCCTCCTTTAATCAAAATTTGAAATTACTTTTACATGTTTTCAATTCAAAACCTTTTTGGTCTCAAGGCGTAACATCTCTCCTTCTTGTTAACTCGGAGAAAGTGAGACTACCACTTGCCCCATATTTTGTTCAAAATTTGAATTACCCATTCGCGAGTTTTCAATTCAAAACCCCTTTGGTCTCAAAGCACCCTTTGCGGGTTCTCACCTTGGTCTCTCATTTTTTCTTTTCTTTTATTTCATTTTTCATTTTTTTAGTCTAGTACTTCTTGACTGAATCCAAATTTACTAGATTAGGCAGGCTTTTGCCGTCCACTTTAGTCAAAAACGCATTCTTTACCACATAAGGTCATTCCTAATTTGGCATCCATTTATTTCTGAAGGCCTTTTGTACGAGATGAATCTTCTTTAAAACCAAGTCCCCCTCATAGAATTCTCTAGGGCGAACCATTTTGTGGTAAGCTCGCATCATTCATTTTTGGTACATTTGACCATGACAGATAGCTTTCAACCTCTTCTCTTTGATCAGATTTAGCTGATCCTACCGAGATTGGATTCATTCTGCTTCATCCAACTTTATCTCTGGCAAGACTCGAAGGAAAAAAATCTCAACTTTGATGAGAAAGGCATTGCCCCGATGGAGGTCCTGACAGGCGTTTGATGAGCATAGATGGTAATTTCTCAGGCTAATCTTTATGAGTTTCAATCATCTTCCTTACGATTTTTTTGAAGGTTTCCCCCACTGTTCCGTTCATTTTGGGGTGATATGATGTTAATCTTGAGCAAACCGCAAACTTCCGATATCGTGCTGTTGTTCAAATTTAATGTATCGTCAGATAGGATCCTTTTTGGCATTCCATACTAACATAGAATTTACTGATTGTCTACTTTGTGACATCGGTATATGAAGCAGCTTTCGCATACTTGATGATGTAATCGACAACTACAAAGATGAATCAATACTCGTTAGAAGCTTTTGGTGAGATTCATACCCCACATAGAGAAAGTCCACGGAAGTATCATACATGAGGAGATGAAGGAGGCATAGGAATCTTGTCTCCATAAATTTGGCACTTATGGCATTTCTTGGTATAGCTGATGCAATCCCCTTCCATGGTGGACTAACAATACCCGAACCTCATGATTTGCCTAGCCATTGTAAAACCATTAGCATGTGTTCTTCAGACACCCTTATGGACCTCTTCTAAGATTTTTTTAGCCTTAACAGCATCCACGCATCTTAGTAGCCCAGACATCTCTTAAAATGATCATACGAAAACATCTTTGAATTTTTTTAAATAACTTCAATGACGTTTCGTGTTGTCTCTGTGGTGATACAGGCTCCGATCTTCACCTCTTTCTCTTCTCCTAGGCTCATAATTACTTTTTGTAAGGTAGGATCTGTTTTTCTTCTTGTTCTACCATCCTTAACAAATTAGGAGATATGTTACAATCTTTGTCGTTTTCAAAGTCCTGAGATCCCTCCAGACAATATCTTGCTCAAAAGTAGATTCTGAGTCAGTAGCAGCGTCGCTCATGTCGTTGATATCTAGGGACCTGTTGTGGGTATGAAGGAATATTCGAAGAACAAATGAATCTAAGAATAATTATTCATGTGGTATGAACATGAATGAAATAAAGGAATGAAAGAATATTTGCTCAAAGTGAGACACAAAAATTTATTTTTTATTGAAATAAAGATGTTGGACATGAGCCTATTTCACAAAAGGATTCTTATTGCTTCTAGGCTTAAAGCAACAAGCGTGTTTTAAATATTACTCTAAATTAGATCTAAAAAAATACAAGGATCTCTTCCACAATCCCATTGTTCAAAACACTCTCAGGCTCATAAGGGTGAATGCTTGATAAGTTTTCTCTTCCGATTCCTTCTTCGGATATAGCATTGATGCTCCTATTTCTGAATATTCCATCCGGGCCTTCAGTAGATTCATAGAATTCCAGTTCCTTATTGTCCATCAAGCTTTGCACCAAGGCTCTGAATTCATTGCACTTTTGAATCACGTGACCCTCTTCATCATGGAACTCACAGTAGTTCCTTGCTTCTCCGGGTTTCTTCCTTAAATCCTGGGTGATTAATCCTCCTTCTACCATTTTCTTCCAAATCTCCTTTAGTGGGGTTTTCACTTCTGCTACATCTGTCTTGATTCTCTTCCCCGCACTCTCGATTATCGCGTTTACCCTTTTTGTCAGAATGGTTGGGTAACAGATTTTCTGCATCGAATTTCACAATAACCCATGTTGATAAGTCTTTCGATTATCTTTTTGAAAGTGCAGTTCTCAATCGAGTGTCCCGTGATTCCCATGTGGTACTCGCATTGGGCGTTCGTGTCGTACCATTTGGGAAAGGGAGGCTGTATAGGTTTTAGGTAGAAAGGGGTACAACTCCCCATACGTGATCAGGATGGGTGTGAACCGGGGTTTTTCTAAGCTCGGTCTTGGATTAGGATTGTAACACCCCTAACCCCGAACCATCGCCGGAACAGGGTTACGAGGCATTACCGGACATATCAGACAATTTGCAAATATAAATTTTGTTTAATATAAATTTCGGCAGCATTTCTGCTTATTAATATATAAAACCCCCTGTAAAATAAATCGTATTCATTTCAATAAATAACCAATTTAACCAATTCATTTGATAAATTCATTTTCTATTCTAAATACCTTCTAATCAAACTCAATCAATATAATATCAACTTAAATTTATCAAAATATTAGTTAGATTAAAATAAATATACTCCTTTCATTATAATTCTTAAACTTGTAATACTAACATTATTAACCATTTACATTCAAAACATAATAACATTTATACACAACCTACGTACATGCCACATTATAAAAAGGAAATATACATCACCAAAGGTTTGCTGAAGTCGGGTCTGGCTTCGGATGCTGGTTCAGTATTTGACTTCTACAACCTGCGCACGGAAGCAACCGTACGCTGAGTATACATATACTCAGTGGTATTACCATAATTCAAATTATAAACATAATAATCATATCATTAAATCATATAACTTTAATTTTACTAAACCAATTCAACATAAGTTTGTCATTCCCAATATATTCATACAATTTCAATTTTTGCTATTCAACAATTGAAACAATACACAATCAGGTTAAGCTACTATCCATTTCTTGAACCAATGGTTCATACTTTCCATTTTCATACTCATATTCCAATCACATTTTTCAGTTCATGTTCTATTTTCGCATTTCTTTCAATGGCTCAACCATTTCATTTTATTCAATTTAACCTTTTCCCTATTTACCCCTATTAACAGACTCGGACCTTAACGGATACACGGATTCCAACCCAACACTCCAGTACGGCACAATGTGCCTTAACGGTAACAGTATACGACACACAAAGTGTCGAATCGGTAACAGTAACAATATCAGTATTCAACACACAAAGTGCTGAACCTGTAACGGTAACAGTAACAGTATACGACACACAAAGTGTCGAATCGGTAACAGTAACAGTAACAGTAGTCGGCACGTAAGTGCCTGATCAGTAAGCCGGCAAAATCCCGTACTCTTCCATGTCCTATGGCATGCCAATTATATCCGACTCAGCCCGACTAGTTAATAGGGTATTTCAGTTCTCAATTTCATTTTCATTTTCATAATAAATTCAATTTCAATATTAATTACACTTTTCCATTTCAAACCACATACAATTCAATTTCAATACATATTCATCATTCAACTCAATTTCCATTCAATTCAATAAAAACACTTACCTTATAATTTACTTACCATATCCATAAATTAATCTAATATTTAATGAATAAATAAATAGCTTGAATTATAGTAATACAAACCCGAATTTGCTTGATCATTCCTCGGTAACCTTCTCCTTTCCTTTATGGGTTGATGCCTCGAGTTCCTTTTTAGCTACGAAAATAATAATTTACATTATTAATTACAACATTAAATTACAATAAATAATTGAATTTTATTCAATTTCTACTCTTCCTCTTCATTCCACATCTTTTATACACAATTCTATTATTTACTTATAAGTTCTTTCTAGGCTGTCTACCTGAGTCATTGTCACTAAATCATCTATATCTGGAGCTACGGAACTCCAAATTAAGATCCGTAAATTTTTCCCGAAACTAGACTCATATATATTTTTACTGTAAATTTTTCAGAATTTTTGGTATGGCCAATCAATACCAGATTATTCTTAAAGTTTCCCCTGTTTCACTGTCCAACTGCTCTGACCTCTCTTCACTACGAATTAAATTACTCTTTGTACAGAATTTAGATGGCCTCCTTGTTTAGCTCATTTGAAACTAGACTCATTAAGGAATTTAACCATATAAATTATGTTCCAAAATCATTTTTATACAATTTTTAATGATTTTTACAAGTCAGAACAGGGGATCTCGAAATCACCCTGAACCAGTTTCACTAAAATTTAAATATCTCACAATACAGAACTTATTTGCTATCTCTGTTTCTTTCATATGAAAATAGACTCAATAAGCTTTAATTTCATATCTCACTCAACTTCTAATTCCATTTCTACGATTTTTGGTGAATTTTCAAAGTTACTCTACTGCTGCTGTCTTAAATCTGTTTTCTTATGATTTATTTTGCAATTAAATCCTAGTTAAGTTTACTTATTTTCTTAACTTAATTCATGCTTGATTCTACTTAAATTCCTTCCATATTCAACTTGATTACAAAATTTTCATAATAAAACCCTAATTTATAATTTCTTCCAAATCAATCCCTATAATACAAAACTTATAGCTTACTTTACAATTTAATCCTTTTACTAACTCTAACTTAAATTTCATTCAATTTAACCCCTTTTTCATCTTTTTCTTTAACATAAACTATACTTAAAACCAATAAACTCTCAAAATATCAACTTAGTTTCATCAAAATCTTGCTTTAAAGCTTCTAAAACATCAAAATTAAAAGAATAGGACTTGATTGACTTACCTTTTAAAGTTTAAAACCTTGAATCTTTAGTTTTTCCTTTTTCCTTCTTTTTCTTCTTTCTTTCCTGCTTGTTTCGTATGCTCTCTGTTCTTTTCTGTTCTTCTTTGTTTCTTTTTTTTTTATTATTTCATTTACTATTTACTTTATTATATAATATAATATTATATTAATATAATTATTTAATAATATTAATAATATATTTTAACACATAAAATCTCAGATTTTTTTTAAGCTTATGCCGCCTCAACTTATGCTAAATGGCATAATTGCCATTTTGGTCCTTTTTATTTTCTTTTAATCTACAATTAGACTTTTACTCCTTATTCAATTTGATCCTTTTTCCTAATTACTCTCAATTAAGCTAAATTCACTAAATAAAAATCTATTTAAGCACACTACTAGACTCATAATTACTCCTAATGATTATTTACTAACTCGATTTACTAAGACAGAGGCCCGATAACACATTTTTTTTTTCTGGTGCCCACGGATTTCGGGTCGTTACATTTCTCCCCCCCTTAATAAATTTCGTCCTCGAAATTTACCTGAGAATAGATGAGGATACTGTGTTCTCATAGTTTCTTCCGGTTCCCAAGTTGCTTCTTCTACATTATGGCTTCTCCACAATACTTTTACCAAAGGGACTCGTTTGTTTCTTAATTCTTTCACTTCTCGAGCTAGTATTTGAACCGGTTCTTCTTCATATGACAAATCCGGTCTAATCTCAATGTCTTCAGTAGAAATAATATGAGATGGATCCGATCGATACCTTCGTAGCATGGAAACATGAAAAACATCATGAATTTTCTGTAATTCCGGAGGTAAAGCTAATCGATAGGCAACCGGTCCGATTCTTTCAATTACTTCATATGGCCCAATGTAACGAGGACTTAATTTTCCCTTGCGACCAAATCTCAAAATTTTCTTCCAAGGTGATACTTTTAAAAACACTTTATCACCCACAGAATACTCTATATCTCGTCGCTTTAGATCTGCATAAGACTTTTGTCTGTCAAAAGCTACTTTCAACCTGTCTTTGATCTTTTTAACTACTTCTTCTGTCTCCTGAATTAATTCCGGTCCAACAATCTTTTTCTCATTGAACTCTGTCCAACATACCGGTGATCGACATCTTCGACCATATAATGCTTCATATGGAGCCATTTGAATACTAGACTGATAACTATTATTATAAACAAATTCAGCTAATGGCAAGTATCGTTCCCAACCTGATTCAAAGTCAATAATGCAAGCCCGAAGCATGTCTTCTAAAATTTGAATTACCCGTTCTGATTGTCCGTCAGTTTGTGGATGAAATGCAGTACTAAAATTAAGCCGAGTACCCAAAGAATCATGTAACTGCTTCCAAAATCTCGATGTAAATCGTGGATCTCGGTCGGAAATTATAGATGCTGGAATGCCATGCAGTCTCACAATTTCTCGGATATATACTTCAGCAAGCTTCTGTAAAGACCAATCAGTCCTGACTGCTATGAAATGAGCAGACTTAGTAAGTCGATCAACTATCACCCAAATGGCATTCTTTTTGCTCTCTGACAGTGGCAACCCCGTAACAAAATCCATAGTAATACTATCCCATTTCCATTCAGGAATACTAATAGACTGGAGTAACCCTGTCGGTACCTGATGTTCTGCCTTTACTCGTTGGCAAGTCAAACATTTACTGACATATTCAACTATATCTTTCTTCATTCCTGGCCACCAATAGTGTTCCCTTAAATTACGATACATTTTTGTTCCACCCGGATGCAACGCAAAAGTACCATCGTGTGCTTCTTGAAGAATCATCTTCTTTAATTCAGAAGTAGTTGGAACACAAATCCGATTTTGAAACCTCAAACAATTATGTTCATCAATACTAAAATTTTCGACTGTACCATTGTGAACCATTTCTCTTTTCTTTAATAATTTGACATCTTCCATCTGAGCTGCTTTAATCTGCTCTAACATCATTGGCTTAACCTTTAACTCAGCTAACAAGCTTCCATCATCATTAACACTAAGCCGAGCAAACATTGCTCGTAATTCAATCGCAGCTTTCCTGCTCAATGCATCAGCTACCACATTTGCTTTTCCTGGATGATAATCTATAACACAATCATAATCTTTTAGAAGCTCGATCCACCGTCTTTGCCTTAAATTTAAATCTTTCTGTGACAGCAGATATTTGAGACTTTTATGATCTGTATAAATGTAACATTTCTCGCCATAAAGATAATGTCTCCAAATCTTTAAAGCAAAAATTACTGCAGCTAGCTCCAAGTCATGTGTCGGGTAATTACGTTCATGCGGCTTCAACTGTCTAGATGCATATGCAATAACCTTTCCATTTTGCATCAATACACAACCCAAACCACTCAAAGAAGCATCACTGTACACAATAAAATCTTTTCCCGACTCTGGTAATGTTAATACCGGTGCCTCTGTCAACATTTGCTTCAAAGTCTCAAAACTATTCTGGCACTGATTATCCCAGATAAAAGGAACATTCTTCTGTAGTAGTTTAGTCATCGGCATTGCTATTTTCGAGAATCCATTTACAAATCTTCGATAATATCCAGCCAAACCGAGAAAACTACGTACCTCAGACACATTCTTTGGCGCTTTCCACTGAACAATTGCTTCGATCTTCTTCGGGTCAACTCTAATCCCATCAGCAGATACCACATGTCCTAAAAATACCACTTCAGACAACCAGAATTCACATTTACTTAATTTCCCATACAATTGTTTTTCCCGCAGAATCTGTAAAACCTTTCGAAGATGCTGATCATGTTCTGCCTCTGTTTTTGAATATACCAATATATCATCAATAAAAACCACCACAAACTGATCTAGATACGGCTGGAAAATGCGATTCATCAAATCCATAAAAGCAGCTGGAGCATTGGTCAATCCAAACGGCATCACCAAAAATTCATAATGGCCATAACGAGTACGGAAGGCAGTCTTAGGCACATCACTTTCCTTCACCTTCAGCTGATAATACCCGGATCTCAAATCAATTTTAGAAAATACTGAAGCTCCCTTAAGCTGATCAAACAAGTCGTCTATACGAGGCAAAGGATACCGGTTTTTGATCGTCACTTTGTTCAACTGTCGATAATCAATACACAACCGCATAGAACCATCTTTCTTTTTAACAAACAATACTGGAGCTCCCCAAGGTGAAATACTCGGTCGGATAAATCCTCGATCTAATAAATCCTGTAACTGCACTTTCAACTCTTTCAATTCAGTAGGCGACATTCGGTACGGAGGTATAGAAATTGGTGCTGTACCTGGATACACCTCAATAGCAAATTCAACCTCTCTATCAGGTGGTAAACCCGGTAGTTCTTCTGGAAATACATCTGGAAACTCGCATACAGTCCTAATCTGGCTACATTGGCTTCCCACTGAATCAGAATTAATAACATATGCCAAATACGCTGAACAACCCTGCTGTAATAACTTGTTAGCTTTTGTAGCTGAAATGATACGTGTCGAACCACTGGTACGGATGCCATTCACTTCAATTCTGTCCCCATTTTCTGCCTGAATACTAAACCTTTTTTATAGCAATCCAAAACTACCCCATGTTCAGATAACCAATCCATACCCAAAATGATATCAAAATCGCCAAAAGGCATGATCAGCAAATCCACAGGAAACATTTTATCATGTATTATTAACGGGCACCTCCGGCATACTCTGTCTACTAACACTGTTTGTCCCAAAGGGCTAGACACCTCTATGAAAACTCTAGACATTTCAGATTCTAACTTCCCCGATTCAACTAATTTTAAATTAATATATGAATGTGATGAACCCGGGTCAATTAAAGCATAAATAGGCTCAGAATACAATAAAAATATACCTGTCACCACATCGTGAGCATTGCCTTCTTCACGGGTCCGAACTACGTATGCTCTGGCTGGTGCTCTAGCCTCTGACTGTTGTGTAGCTATATCACTGCCTCTACTAGCTCCTCCTCTCCTCGAAACAAAACCTCCTCTAGACATTCCTCTACCTCTGGCAGTCGATACTGATCTCTGAGATGTGGTAGGTGTACTACTCTGAGTTTTCGAACAATCTTTAATAAAGTGTTCAGTAGAGCCACAACGAAAACATCCTCCAATTTTCTTCCAGCATTCACCAAAATGTCTTTTTCCACAATAGTTACATTCAGGATATTCATTTTCCCGGGGTGGAGCTTTTACACTACCGGTGGAAATAGTAATCTGTTTTCCTCTGTTTCCGTCACCTCTATCAGATCGAAAGCTTGATCTCCAACCACCTCTGAATTCTCTAGATCTCTTTGGTAGTGGATTTGAACTAGTTGCTCCTACTCGTTTCCTGGTCAATCCAACTGTTTCTGACTTTTTATCAAGTCCCAAGACTTGCTCTATCATTTTGGCCCGTTCGATCAAATCAACAAATTCAGTAATTCGCTGGGACACTAATTGTAGTTTTATTTCATCTCTTAATCCCCGTAAAAACCGTTTACAACTATCAGCCTCTGTTGGAATATATTCTGAAGCATACCTGCTCAATCTAGTAAACTCTCGATCATAATCCAATACTGACATATTACCCTGTTTCAACATTAAAAACTCTTGCTTTTTCTCTTCAATATACATTTCCCCAATATACTTCTTTTGAAATTCTTTTTGAAACAAATCCCAGGTTACCTGATCATCCGGTAAATGTCTAACAACAGATTCCCACCAGAGATATGCTTCCCCTTGTAACAATGATACAGCACATATCAGATTCTCTCGGGGGGTGCAATCTAATTGTTGCAAAACTCTTTTTGTTGATTCTATCCAATTCTCAGCAATAGACGGATCAAGACCTCTTAGTCCCGAAAACTCCGTGGCACCATATTTTCTTAACTCTTTAATCGGGGCCCGTCTAACCGTAGGTACTGATGTAGTAGCAGGTACAGTTTCCGCTACATGTTGCAATGCATCGGCTATAGCTCTTAACAGTTGTGAGTTATCTCTTTCTCTTCTTACATTAGGAGGTTGGTTATTTAACGGATTTACAGTAGGTGTAACAGATTCAGTTTCTTCAATTTCTCGATTTCCAGTATGCATTTCCTGTTCAACATCATACATTCTTTCGTCTGACATTTTATCTATAAAACAAAATCAAATAAATATATATGTCAGCATCCAAAAACCCGACTCAGCTTCGACTCAATAGTGGCATGTACTTCTAGACTCACTTTCGAGCCCGATTTAGCCCGAGAATCGACTAAACCTGATAGCTCTGATACCAATAAATGTAACACCCCTAACCCCGAACCATCGCCGGAACAGGGTTACGAGGCATTACCGGACATATCAGACAATTTGCAAATATAAATTTTGTTTAATATAAATTTCGGCAGCATTTCTGCTTATTAATATATAAAACCCCCTGTAAAATAAATCGTATTCATTTCAATAAATAACCAATTTAACCAATTCATTTGATAAATTCATTTTCTATTCTAAATACCTTCTAATCAAACTCAATCAATATAATATCAACTTAAATTTATCAAAATATTAGTTAGATTAAAATAAATATACTCCTTTCATTATAATTCTTAAACTTGTAATACTAACATTATTAACCATTTACATTCAAAACATAATAACATTTATACACAACCTACGTACATGCCACATTATAAAAAGGAAATATACATCACCAAAGGTTTGCTGAAGTCGGGTCTGGCTTCGGATGCTGGTTCAGTATTTGACTTCTACAACCTGCGCACGGAAGCAACCGTACGCTGAGTATACATATACTCAGTGGTATTACCATAATTCAAATTATAAACATAATAATCATATCATTAAATCATATAACTTTAATTTTACTAAACCAATTCAACATAAGTTTGTCATTCCCAATATATTCATACAATTTCAATTTTTGCTATTCAACAATTGAAACAATACACAATCAGGTTAAGCTACTATCCATTTCTTGAACCAATGGTTCATACTTTCCATTTTCATACTCATATTCCAATCACATTTTTCAGTTCATGTTCTATTTTCGCATTTCTTTCAATGGCTCAACCATTTCATTTTATTCAATTTAACCTTTTCCCTATTTACCCCTATTAACAGACTCGGACCTTAACGGATACACGGATTCCAACCCAACACTCCAGTACGGCACAATGTGCCTTAACGGTAACAGTATACGACACACAAAGTGTCGAATCGGTAACAGTAACAATATCAGTATTCAACACACAAAGTGCTGAACCTGTAACGGTAACAGTAACAGTATACGACACACAAAGTGTCGAATCGGTAACAGTAACAGTAACAGTAGTCGGCACGTAAGTGCCTGATCAGTAAGCCGGCAAAATCCCGTACTCTTCCATGTCCTATGGCATGCCAATTATATCCGACTCAGCCCGACTAGTTAATAGGGTATTTCAGTTCTCAATTTCATTTTCATTTTCATAATAAATTCAATTTCAATATTAATTACACTTTTCCATTTCAAACCACATACAATTCAATTTCAATACATATTCATCATTCAACTCAATTTCCATTCAATTCAATAAAAACACTTACCTTATAATTTACTTACCATATCCATAAATTAATCTAATATTTAATGAATAAATAAATAGCTTGAATTATAGTAATACAAACCCGAATTTGCTTGATCATTCCTCGGTAACCTTCTCCTTTCCTTTATGGGTTGATGCCTCGAGTTCCTTTTTAGCTACGAAAATAATAATTTACATTATTAATTACAACATTAAATTACAATAAATAATTGAATTTTATTCAATTTCTACTCTTCCTCTTCATTCCACATCTTTTATACACAATTCTATTATTTACTTATAAGTTCTTTCTAGGCTGTCTACCTGAGTCATTGTCACTAAATCATCTATATCTGGAGCTACGGAACTCCAAATTAAGATCCGTAAATTTTTCCCGAAACTAGACTCATATCTATTTTTACTATAAATTTTTCAGAATTTTTGGTATGGCCAATCAATACCAGATTATTCTTAAAGTTTCCCCTGTTTCACTGTCCAACTGCTCTGACCTCTCTTCACTACGAATTAAATTACTCTTTGTACAGAATTTAGATGGCCTCCTTGTTTAGCTCATTTGAAACTAGACTCATTAAGGAATTTAACCATATAAATTATGTTCCAAAATCATTTTTATACAATTTTTAATGATTTTTACAAGTCAGAACAGGGGATCTCGAAATCACCCTGAACCAGTTTCACTAAAATTTAAATATCTCACAATACAGAACTTATTTGCTATCTCTGTTTCTTTCATATGAAAATAGACTCAATAAGCTTTAATTTCATATCTCACTCAACTTCTAATTCCATTTCTACGATTTTTGGTGAATTTTCAAAGTTACTCTACTGCTGCTGTCTTAAATCTGTTTTCTTATGATTTATTTTGCAATTAAATCCTAGTTAAGTTTACTTATTTTCTTAACTTAATTCATGCTTGATTCTACTTAAATTCCTTCCATATTCAACTTGATTACAAAATTTTCATAATAAAACCCTAATTTATAATTTCTTCCAAATCAATCCCTATAATACAAAACTTATAGCTTACTTTACAATTTAATCCTTTTACTAACTCTAACTTAAATTTCATTCAATTTAACCCCTTTTCATCTTTTTCTTTAACATAAACTATACTTAAAACCAATAAACTCTCAAAATATCAACTTAGTTTCATCAAAATCTTGCTTTAAAGCTTCTAAAACATCAAAATTAAAAGAATAGGACTTGATTGACTTACCTTTTAAAGTTTAAAACCTTGAATCTTTAGTTTTTCCTTTTTCCTTCTTTTTCTTCTTTCTTTCCTGCTTGTTTCGTATGCTCTCTGTTCTTTTCTGTTCTTCTTTGTTTCTTTTTTTTTTATTATTTCATTTACTATTACTTTATTATATAATATAATATTATTAATATAATTATTTAATAATATTAATAATATATTTTAACACATAAAATCTCAGATTTTTTTTTAAGCTTATGCCGCCTCAACTTATGCTAAATGGCATAATTGCCATTTTGGTCCTTTTTATTTTCTTTTAATCTACAATTAGACTTTTACTCCTTATTCAATTTGATCCTTTTTCCTAATTACTCTCAATTAAGCTAAATTCACTAAATAAAAATCTATTTAAGCACACTACTAGACTCATAATTACTCCTAATGATTATTTACTAACTCGATTTACTAAGACAGAGGCCCGATAACACATTTTTTTTTTTCTGGTGCCCACGGATTTCGGGTCGTTACAAGGATCTTGCCTTCAGGGGACCTGATGGCTAGTAGTTGCCGTCCTTGGCTGACTTACAGTAATCGGTATACATTCTCGCATTATTCGCCTCATTTTCCCTCTTCCTTAAGGCCTTTAAAGTATTGCTTTGGAAGCTCCTCTCTTGCCTGCCTTTTCCGTTTGTAATGATCTTCCAATTGTTTTGGGAGCTCCACTCTCGCCTTTTTTGTTTCTGCTAGATCATCCATATCAAGGACAATAGGGTTGATTGGGTTATCCCCTAGACTAGAACCTGAACCTGTCGGGAAGTTTATCGGTGTCGAGGAACCGGTCTGGTATTGGGGTCTGATTTACTAGACACCCTTTGTGGATACTCGTTTGGTTGTGCTTGGGTGTTTGTTGGGGTAAAGCCTAATGATAAACAGAGTCCTCGTTATCGTCCCCGAAGTCAACCTTAGGGCTTTTTCTTTTTCTGACCCTCCAGCTAGCATCTGGGTTAACTGGCTCATCATGTTTCTTTGAAATTCTAGCATCTGATTCTTTATATCTTGTAGAATTTTGGCTAATTGCTCTAGCATCTGTATTTGCATTTGCTCTAATCTCTCCAACCTTTGGTCCATTTCTTTAGTCTTTGCTCGGGTATCGTAATGATGTTTGGTTGATGAGTTTTTGTTGGTTTCTAGATTAATTCTGAAATAATTTTAACCAATTAGGGTCTTTCTATGAAATTTAATGCACATGGTGTGATGTAATGCGAATGCATGAAATGAATGCAAAAAGGCATAGATTCTGATTCAATTTCATTTAGAAAACTTTACTAGAAAACAAAATTCTTTTCATAAAACAGATTACAAATATGGCTTTGCTCTAATGCTCAAAGTTTTAACTTTCCTAAGCAACGAAGCTAACTCTTGACGCTGATCTAATTCTAGCTCATACTTTACGCTTAACATGTCGGCCTGAATTGCCAAAGTCTGTAAATGATCAGCTACCTCCCAAATCTGAGCCACGGTCTCGCCCATAATGTAATCTCTGTTCCTAACTTGATTCTAAGAATGGTGAAGCTGCTCCTTCCAACGTTCCTCACTTGCCTCAAGAAGCTCTACTCGGAGCTCACAGTTTTGTAATGCAGACTCTAGTTCTTCTATCTTTCTTTTCATTTCTTTAATCCTGTTCAAACTTGCCCTCAATTTAACCGTAGAATTACAATTTCTATGTTGATGAAGTGATTTTTCAAGTTCTGCTACTCTCGCCTTTAATTCCCTTTTGTCATTTTAGGTTTCTAACAAACTCCTTTCTAAGGACTCTTTCTGTGCTTGAGCTTCTTGAAATTTTCTCTCCCACCGACCGGCTTTGGTTCTTTCTTCTTGGATCTCTTGTCACTATTGATCCTATGTTTTCCCCAATCCGGTTGTTCTCATCGATAGACGTAATTTCTTATAATCCATCTTCAAACTATCCAAGTCTTCCTCAGCTTTATTCTTTCCTTTCTTTAATTTTTCGGCCTCTAGCTTTTGGACATCAGTATGTAACTTAAATGCATATTTTCTTCCTCCAATTGTTTTATCTTCTTTTCAAGTTCCAAATTCCTCTTCTCGAAGTATTACTTTATGATTTCTAGTTCTGACGGGATCACCTGTAAGTACTCTTACATCGGTCGAACGCCTTCTAAATTTGGCCTGGGGATGTTATCATTAATTCTTTTACCCCACCATCCACTGTACTCAGGAGTCGTCATTGAACCTACGGCCAGCCTTTTCATTCGATGAGTTTGATTCCAAGTGTTAGAAATCTCCTTTACCCTTTTCTTGTAGTTATCTCCCTTGTACGAAAACTTACATTGACCTAGCCCATGTGTTGTCGGTATGAACTGTCTTGATCTGTACTGCCTCAATACGAGCAAAGGAGCATACCCAACGGCTCCCCAAACCCCAAGCAAAGGGACCCAGTCAAAACTCCCGCATTGGTAAAGAATTTCATTAGGAATCAACCAATGAGCTCTCCACTCGACGTCCTCTTCCTGGAGATTTTGGAGGAGCGCTATCCAATTTTCCTCTGATATGTCATCCCTTCTTGGTGTGGCCACTATCTCCTTTAATAGGGAGTGATCCTCGGAGAAAACCCAATAAGAAACCTTATCCACTTTCCAGAAGTGACTGTGGAACCAAGCTAACAACAACTGTGCGCACCCTATAAATCTGCCTTCACCGGCCCTCCTACATGTGTTCAAAGATCTAAATCTTTCAGCCAATATTGCAGGAACAGGTGTGACCCTTTTATCAAGTCGATCAAAAAGATCTGAGACCGCCTCATCTACATACCCTAATACCCTAGGGAAGATCATCAGTCTGTAGATGCTCAAAGCAAACGCATCGACTCTCTTTTTCGTATCAGGATGCGCTAAAATCAAATCTTTCAAATTCTTCCATGGGATGCATTTACACTCACCTTTCTGCTTGATCCTAGTTGTGATCCACTGTTCGCTCATTCCTGTAATGTTAATCAATTTCTTCCAAAAAGTTGGGACATAAGCGACTCTGGAATAAGCTTTATCAACTTGAACCTTTGGACAACGCAGTAGGGCTGTATATTCTTCCACAGTGGGCATTAAATCGACCCTCCCTAAGGTAAAGCAATTGTATGCAGGGTTCCAATACTGAGCGAGGGCTTGGAACAAATGCTCGTCTACCTTGATGTCGAGTAGATACGGTAAATCTCCATAATTATAGTAGAACAACTGCTTAGTTTCGCCATTCCACTGATCCCATACCTCTTTTAATTCTTGAAGGCTATTTTGCGTCACTCTGATACGGGTGTAGTTCCATAATTCTGACGTATACCTCTCGGCTAGACTATCTCCTTTCTCTAATTGTGTTTTCTCTGACCACATACGGATAGCCGCATTATCTTCCACTTTTTCAAGAAATTCGTTCTCTATGACAAGCTTTCTAATTTAGTAATCGAACTTGAATCGACACTCTTTTGAATATGAAATGACATGCAAACATAGCAAAACACAATAAGTCAGTACAACATACAAAAACAAAACTCAAAGTAAATAAAAGAGAATCAAACACCTATCTGGGTAACCGCTAGGGTTTCTCGCAATACTATCTAGGGTGGGCTCCTAGGATCTTCTACGTACGGTTTGGTTCTAAAGTTGAGGTACCCGAACCAGCAGATTCCTCGATCCTTACCCATTATAGGCCCATACGGACCGAGTTCAGTTCAGGGGTGTAACAGCCCAATTACGACCCTAATCGGAATGGTTTTTTTGGGGCCACGAATTCGTGATAGAAAAATATTTTTAATATTTTATTTGATATATATGTTATGTAGTTAAGCATGTGTTAAAATATTGTAGATTAATTTGTGTGATTGGGTGATTGATTGAAGTATAAGGATTAAATTGGGTAAGTGGAAAAATATAGCTATTATGAGATTAGGTGGCTAAATTGAATGGTTTTATTTTTGCATAGAATTAAAGTTGCAAATTGGCCTTTAATTTGATGGTAGTGGACGGCATGAATCATGGCTTATTATTATAGTATATTTTATATACTTATTTTATTAGATAGTGGATGATATGTAATAAACAATTATGATTAAAAGAAAAGCATGTTTATTTTCCCCCATTTTCTTCATCATCTTCACGAAACAAGGAGAAAGAAGAAGGAACTTAGGCTTTCTTTTATTCGGCCATTGCATATCACATTAAGGTTAGTATTTGAGCATGGTTTTTGAAAATTTTTACATTTTTGAGTTCATTATCTTGAGTACTATCAAACCCATGTTGGAATTTTTGAGTTTGAAACATGTTCTAGATTCAGCCATGGATGAGTGCTTGTGATTTGTTATGTTTGATGGAAGAATGTTTAGTATATGTTTGAAATTAACATGTTTTGAGTAAGAAATTTAGATGAAATGGAGTATGATGTTTTAAATTGTAAAAATAAATAGTTGAGGGTCTAAAATCCAAAATAAATGGTTTGTATAGA
This sequence comes from Gossypium australe, assembly GCA_005393395.2. Taxonomy (NCBI): domain Eukaryota; kingdom Viridiplantae; phylum Streptophyta; class Magnoliopsida; order Malvales; family Malvaceae; genus Gossypium; species Gossypium australe. The sequence goes on along the minus strand of CM016622.1, from coordinate 87,796,461 downwards.
CTTGTATGGGGATGAAGAGCATTCGGCTCTTAAGAGGTAAATTCAAATTTTTCATATTTTGTGTTTTGTGCAAATAGGACTAAATTGTAAAAGTGTGAAATGTTGAGGGCAAATTGGTAATTTGTCCATTTATGTGTTTAGGGACTAAGTTGAATGGAAATATAATTGAATAAGTTTAATTTGGAATTATTTAGATTAAGAACAAAAGGAAACGGTATTGGATCGGGGAAAGGTAAAATTGAACGAATAGCCGGAAAGCTCAAATTCATCAACTTCCGAGGTAAGTTTATAAGCAAATTGGTTATAAATGAATAGTTATTAAAATGAAACGTATATTTTTTCAAATGAATTTTATGAAATATAGTTTCAATTGCCGAATGTAACATGGTAATTTTAGAAGTGTTAGCCGAATGTGATTTTATCATGTATATGTATTTAAATACATAATTCTTTGATTTGTTGAGATATGGATATTGGTATATATATATATATATATATATATATATTGCCGAGTGTGACATGGTATAGGATTAAATGTATGTACTAGTCGAATGTGTGATGAATTATGCATGAAATTGTTTATGAAATTGAATAGAGGTTTAAAGGTGGACTTTGAAATAGGGGATGGTAGTGATCAAATAGTTAACTATGTGTATATATATGGGTGGGGCCGATTGTAAGAGTAAGTCATGAAAGAAAAGTTTGTTTTAGGTATATGTATATAAGTATGTTATTTGTACAAACAGTGAATGTATACGTATATGTTATGTGCAAGAAAAGGAAGTCAGATAAAAAGGGGCACTATGTGTGCGAATTTATTCACCGAGCACTGTGTGTGCGAAATCAGTTGAATGACACTGTGTGTGCGGAAATTTTGTAATGGCACTATGTGTGCGAATTTATTCACCAAGCACTGTATGTGCGAGATCGGTTGAATGGCACTGTGTGTGCGGAAATTTTGTAATGGCACTAAGTGTGCGATACATTACAAATAATTTGGCATTTTTCAAGTAACAGCACTAAGTGTGCGATACGTTACGAGTGTTGCACTGTATGTGCGGGTTATCGGATTTCCTCAAGGACGGAGACACTTAGTAAAGGTAAATGAAAGTGTCAGGTATGTACATAATGTATAATAGTTTATTATCTTGGTGCAAAAAAAAAATTTATGTAAGTTATTTCGATATGGGTATGGAGCATATGAATACTTGGTTCATTTGTTTTGAGATCTAATGAGTATGATATTGATGAATGGTAACCTAGTATGTTTTTCGATATTACGACTTATTCAATAATTAGATCGAATTTGTAACATCCCGAATTTGGGCTTAGTAGAATTGGGCCCATTAGACCTTGAGCGTAGAAGCATTTTAAAAGTTTTGAGAATATGAGAACGGTAATATTGTAAATTGGACTTATTAGATAAGTGATTTTAGAAAGTTACAGGGTTCTATGAAGTTTCGGGTTCAAGTTGGGCCTTAGTGAAAGTTTGTGTTTAAGCCTATTAAGGAGAGATAGTAAGAGTTATCAAAGCTTATGGAAATAAGTGAGTAAATTGTTAACATAAATGAACTATTGGTAAAGAGGTTATGGCATCAAGTGGAGAGCATGGAGGGAAGGGGTTCAAATCTCATCTTTTGCAAATTTTGGATTTATTTTTATGTACTCTTCCAAGTGTCATCCATGACATCATTAAAGGAATGAAATAAAAGAAAAATGAAATGATGACTAAAAAGATAAGGTAAGGAGGAAAACAAGGAAAAATAAAGGAAAAAGAAATAAAAGAATAATAATAATGATGGAATTTGAAATAATGGAGTAGGTGAGAAAAAAAAAAAGGAATGATAGAGAGTGAATTAGGGAGCATGTTGGTTTTTTTTTTTTTTTTTTTAAGTTTTGGGTTGGTAAATTTTGGCTTATTTGCAAAGGCATGGACGGTTGAGGTGAAGGAGAGGGTAGCTGAATTTGTTTTAGTCATTTGGTAGGATTTTTGGTGCTTGATAGGCCTAATTTTCTTTTGGCATCCTTTTGTGTTCTTTTCTCCAACTTCTCCTATCATTGCCACAACTTCAAGTCAATACCGAACCTCTCAATCCATAATCACTCCTTCATAAATTCTTTCTCATTTGGGTAGACACTCTTTTCTTCGATTAAATCGTGTTCTAAGTGGATGGCCGTGTATCATTCTAGCCATAAGTCAAGTGGGGGAAATCGGATCCAATATTAATAAGGTAAAGAGTTCTTATGGATTATTGATATTATTCAATATTCGATTGGTTGCTAACGGAGTAATAATTTGAAATAATCGACTATATGTTTTAGGGACAAATCACTCGATATATTCTACCTTCGGACATAGTTGTAAGTGATTCAAGTGTGAGTGATACGAAATCTTTTGGAAATCCGAGGCTAACTTTTGGTTGGTATTGTTCTAGGGGCAACGAAGAGTGGTTCTTAGCGAATCCTAATCAAGGTGTGTAATCTCATACCCTTCCAAATACATGTTTGAAATGGTGTGTAATCTCACACTTCTCTGAAATTTTACATGAATGTTCTATGATTTGGTTGAAATACCAAAGAAAACCGGAAATCGGCATCTATGACCACTCGGGTGTACATATGTTCGTAGTGGTAACCATACTTTGCAATAAAACAGTTTTGGTTAGCAGCAGTGACGTGATTTTGAAAAATCACCAAAAATAGTGGAAATTGAATTAAAGTGAAGGAGATATGAATTGAAAGATAATTGAGTCTATTTTCTTATAAAAGAAACGGAGCAAGCAAAGGATTAGTATATTTTGAGATTTTTAGATTTTTGTGAGACTGGTTCAAAGTAATTTTGAGATCCCCTGTTCTGACTTGGAAAAATCACTATAAATTGTAGACAAATAATTACGGGACATGGTCTATATTATTAGAATCCTTATTGAGTCTATTTTTATTTGGATTAAGCGAAACCAGTATTTGAGTTCTGTACAATAAGATATCTGAGATTTTGTGAAGAGAGGACAGAACTGTCAAACAGTGAAACAAGGGATATTTGGAAGAATAAACTGTACTAATTGGCTAAGCAAAAAAATTCTGGAAAAATTACAGTAAGAAGTTATATGAGTCTAGTTTCAGGGAAAATTTACGGATCTAAATTTCGAGTTTCCCAACTCGAGTTATAGTCAGTTTAATCTATACGACGCAGATGGACAGTTTTGATTTTTATGCCCCAAATTAGTAATTAAGCCTAGGTTGCGAAAATTACCATCATACCCTTAGAGGGTAAATTACCGAATTACCCTTAGTGGGTACGATTACCGAATTATGAAAACACCCTTATGGGCCAAATTACGAAAATGCCCCTAATGGGCTGAATTACGAAATGTCCTTATGGACCGAATTACGAAAATACCCTTAATGGGTCAATTTGATAAATTGCTATATAGGCCAACTTGATAATTTGCTATATGGGCCAACTTGATAAATTGCTATATGGCCAACTTGATAAATTGCTATATGGGCCCAACTTGATAATTTGCTATATAGGCCAACTTGATAAATTGTTATATGGGCCAATTTGATAATTTGCTATATGGGCAAATTTGAAAAAAAAAACTGCTAGATCGATATATGGGCCAAAAACTGCTAGATCGATATATGGGCCTTTTGTTAAAATTCATCATGTGAATATATTGTTATGTTTTATATATATACATGATTGCATGGGTTGGGAAAACTGATGAAGAGAAGAAAGGCCTGTTGCCAAAATCTAGTTCGCGTGGCTCTGCCACAATCTAGTTCGAGTGGCTCTGCCACAATCTAGTTCGGTGGTTTAACCACAATTTTTAAAATGGCTTTATGCCTGCGATTGGTGTGTTGGCGGGGTGGGTTGACTTGACCCCCACAGGTGTGATGGTTGGTACGGGTGGTGTGTAGCGGATGGAAATTAGGCTTGGTTGGGAATTGCATATCACATGCATTTTTATATTTGATTTATATAATGCACATTTGTAAATGGGCTCAAGCCCAAATATATGTTTATATGGTTATGGCCCAGTAGACACGGTAAATGGGTTACACACTGAGTTCTAAGTAACTCACCCCGTTTTCTTACTCTTCTCAGGTAATGACAATTGATGGAGGCTTGGGCCGAGGATGACTTCGTGTGGAGGCCATACTACGAATGATGAGTTATAAAAACTTTGAACTTCTTTTAAGTATTTTTTTTTATCTAAGTACTATTTCAATTGCGATGTAATAAGGCCTCTAGTATTATTTTTATGGATTTTTATTCGTGGATGGATTTTAATATGTTTTAGTTACTTAAATGGGGCTATTTAATTCTTACAAATGTTTTCTTAAACTTACGTATAAAAATGGTTTTTCTTAAATATCACTTACTCGTAAAATTCCCGTGAAAACTCTTCTATAAATTTATTTCAACCAATTATTTAAGTTTTTAACCAATTATTTCTCTGAAAATCAAATTGTAAACTCTCATGTTTTAAAGTCATGGTTTTCAAATAAATCTCGATTTTTGATAAACTCCGTCTTCAAAATCGTTTTGAAAAATTGTTTTCATTAAAAGCATTGATGACTGGACGTAAGTTCGAATTGTGTGGCATGCCAAGTCTGGTCTTAACGCATAGGCCGGGTTTGGGGTGTTACAGAATTAAATAAAAATTTGTGTAATGCTTGGTTGTGCACTTTACCTTCTTGCTTATAACTTACAAAGCTATAATAGCTTATCGTGTGTATGTGTGGTTGATTGTTGTATAGATCTTGAAGTTAAAGCTTGAGCTCGGGGATCAATTTGAAGTCAATCACATTATCACCAAAAATTTGGTATCTTTTGTTTTTGAATCCAAGGTCTATGGCATGTATAGGTTTAACTATTCTTTTTAATACATTGTACATATTATGTAAAGGCTATGCGAATATGGCTTTCCTTTTTACTAGTTGGAGTAGTTGACTATACTTGAAATACTACTTTTATATGTGTAAAATCGATCTTGTCATAAGTTCATTTTGAAAGGTGCATACATGCGAAACTTGTATGGTGTGTATTCTTATAATGCAAGTGAGTGATTATGAATGTCTTATAAGTTTAGTTTAGAAATTTTCTTCTATTAAACTAGATATGGAATTGGTTCATTGGTAACTTAAGATATTATTTGAAGGTACACATGAGTGTTCGGTAAATGAGTATGAATGAGTAATTCATGGTTGTATTTTCTAGTTAAGATAAGTTTAATTCTATGTACATGTATATGAGACGATCATTGCCAATTATGTTATATACTATTAGTTAATAATTTGTTTCGAAATTTGAAGTTAGTATATACCTCAACGTGTGATAATTAAATAGTAATTGTTACTTTCTATTATATTATTGAAATGTGATAATTAGATAGTAATTGTTACTTTCTATTATATTATTGAAATGGGAAGATTACTTATTCAAAGGTGGAATATATGTTTAATAGGATGTATGTTGGTAGTGACATTTATACTAGTAATGTAATGGACATTTTGGTACCATGCAAATGCCTATGCGGCTTTTGAAAAAAAAAATTACCATGTGAAGTGTAATAGATTCGTGAATGCATTGAGATTTGTTGACTTATAAATGTGCACATATGATGTTATGAAATGATATGAAAATTTGTACGTGTTATTTCGAATAAGTGCATAGACTTAGTATTTGATTTAGTGATGCCTGTAACCCTAGTCCGGCGACGGATACGGGTTAGGGGTGTTACAAGGGGAATACATCTCCCTATGGCTGCACGGAGATGAAAATCTCACGAAGACATAGGTACGGATGTATCCCGAAAGTGATCCACTATCCTGCACGGAGGTGAAAACCTCACGAAGGAGTAGCTTCTCATTCCCACCTAAAAGAGGTAAGACCAAACAATCCTTATGCAATATGATGGGAAAATATTCTATGAGACTCGAACCACAACAATCATATGAAACAACACAAACAAATGAAATAAAAGGATTGTAATGTTTCAAATCAGATTTTCAATTTTCGACAACAAGACAAGAAATAATCAATTTTACGGCTTGACTCTCTCATGTTCCCCAGTGGAGTCGCCAAGCTATCGAAACCAATTTTTTTGTTGGAAAACGGGGTCGACTTTAAAACGAAAATAGAGTCACCACCAATCTTTTTTTTTGAGGTGTGATCGAGTCACCTTGAGATTGATCATTAAAACATTTTAATTTATTAAAACGATGATTTGGCCTTCAAAATTCGAGAAAACGGGTTCGGGAGTCGGTTACGCACGAGGAAGGATTAGCACCCTCATAACGCCCAAAATTGGTACCGAATTGATTGATTAACGTCTTAATGTCGAAAATTTGAAAAGATTTTAAAATACAATCCTCTTTGTTAAAAAAAACTTGAATAAATTAAATTGGATGCTGAGACCCGCTTATTTCGAGGAAGTAAAATGTCATGCCTAGTGAGTTAGGATAGACATTTCGAATCCTCAAAATTAAGCTTGTCTTTTGACTTTTAAAATTAGTGCATTTAAATTCAAAAAGGATATTCAGTCATTTGGGCCAAATGAAAAATCGGAACCCAGTAAGTTAGGGCACAATTTCTCAAAATTCCAAACACGGAATATTGCTTTTATTTTTTTGAAATCCTTACCTCGAGATAACAAAATGTCATATTCGGTGAGTTAGAACACAACATTTTTGAATTCCCGAGAATAAGCTTTTATTTAACCTAGACGCTTTGACTTAAAAAGGATAATTGGTTCTTTAGACTCAACGAGAAAATCGAAACCCAGTAAGTTAGGGTATGATTTCTCGAAGCTCCTAAATCCCGAGCGTTGCCTCACCGTGAAAACATTTTGAACTAGAATATTGCAATAAAACGAAATCCATTTTTATTTAAAACGGTGGTTTGTAAATAAAATCATTGCACTAATAAATTATAAGATGCAAATACTAAATGAACACTTCTAGAGAAAGAGAATATTATACATAAAATGGCTAACAACACCAATAATGCGATGACAATGCTATGGCTAATCACGAAATAATAATAAAAGTGATGAAATAATGAAATCTAAATCTTATAAAAATGAGTGAAAAAAATATAAATGATTTAGAAATCTATAAAAAATGAAAACTAAGAAATAAAATAAAACTTTATACAAACGAGATAAAAATAAAAAATAACATAAAATATATACAATAAACAAAATAATTAAAAAAATAATATAGTAAATTTTAAAATAGAAAATATATACATATATGTAATAGAATAAAATAAATAACATATATCTTGAATAATAATATGTAAAAGAGATTAACCAAATAATAGAAATATTAAATACAGTGAATTTTACATTAAAACGAAGTTAAAACTAAATAAAATAAAACAAAATAAAGTAATATATACAATGAGTAAAAAAAATAAAATAACCTTATGCAATAAAACAAAATAATTTAATTAAAATAAATAACTAAAAAATTAAAAAGATTAAAAGGAGGACTGGATTAAAACGCGTGAAATATCGTAGGGATCAATTGGGTAATTATACCTGATCACCAAAACGACGCCGTTCTAATACCCATATTTGAATGGACTAAGGACCAGATCAAAATCGAAGAAGAATTTCAGTACCAATTTAAAAATAAAAGGAAAATATAAGTTGGATGAAATTGCAATACGCTAGAAATGAAAAGGGATTTAAAGAGCAAATATCCCTTTAATGAAAAATGTGCAGATCCTCCCCGGGTCAGGTTTAGGTCTTAATGACCCACTCCAAAACGACGTCGTATGAATCGGCTTTAAATATCAAAAACATTAAGGCTAAAATCATTTTTTAGCCATTTCTAAAAAAAACCCAGGAAATTCTCTGAAGGCTCTCGAAGTTCTGGCCTAAGATTGGCCTAACTCCGTCATCGAGTCACCGTGCTCCGCCACCGTCTACCGTCGTACGCGGTGGTCGAAAACCCCAAAATGGTCGTTTCGGTCCTTTAAGGCACCCTAAACACAAATCTAAACACAAAACAACCAAATCCCACCCCAAAATCCAAAGAAAAACAGCTGACTCTTCGGATTCGGTTTCTCCCATCGCCGGAAAAGAAGGTAAAATACCTATCCTAATAGTGTTTTTACTATGCTTTTATATTTAATACTTGAAGAAATAGATCAAAACCCAATGAATACCTTAAAAACAACTCTGTATTCTTTGATTTTTCTATTTGTATTTATCAAAAATTGTAACCTTTACAGATTCTTTTCAGCCCCTTTTATAGCTGATTTTAAATAATAAAAAGAAAATACAAAATGTCCTCCTTTTTCATTATGCTTTTTTTCCATTTTCTTGCGTGCTGCTGCTATTTTGTCCTTTTTTACAGACGAAACCACTGTACGGAGGAGGGTGCCATTCGTGGGGTGACGTGGAGGTGCGCGTGTGGGGCTGTCGTGCGTGGCGGCGGCGACTAGGTTTTTGTTTTTCTAATTTTAGGTGGGCTAGGGTTTGGGCATTTGGGCCATTGGGCTTGGGTTAGTTGGGTTTAGTTTATTTGGGCTGCTGTAATGGACTCTTAAAAATGGACTTTATTACTATTTTTTATTACTGTAAAGTTGGGCTATTACAGTAATTTCCTAACAACTAATTCATCCATCCATGGTATGTCAAACACATTTTGCTTCCCAGTCAACTTTCACGAACCTACACTTTGTCTCGCTATTTTCCTTGCTCTATAATAGATTAAAAACTTCACGAAGTATAACTAGATTTCAATAGGTTCGTGGTACAAATATCTTCCAAAGTTGGTGTAAAATGATTTGATGCTCCCGTTCTATTAATGTCCCTCTAAGAGTTAAGTATTGCACTTTATTCTTTCTAATAAGTCCATGACCCTTCCATAACACTTTTTGCATCTTTTTATTTACGGTAATAAGGTGTTGAATGATGTTTCCTTCTGGTTTCATTCTTTAATTTTGCAATTCTCTCATCATCTTATCAACTTTCTCTCTTTATGCTGAAGTTATTATCTCATCAGGCAATATCAGATTTAGTACCATTTCTACCAATATCTATGACAAAATATTTTTATTTCGATTTTCAGTATTTATCTTCTTCTTTTTCTGCTGTTATCACTAACTAACAATTACTGTATAATAGTTACTAACAAAATAACTTTCAAATATATTAAAAATATATTAAAACATAACTTTCATAACCTAACAAATCACAATAAACCTTAAACAAATAATTAACCTAGACACAAAACTTACTAACAAAATAACTTTAAAATAACTTAAAAATTAATATAAATTTACATTTATAATCTAACAAATAACAATAAAAGAAACTTTAAAACAAAACATAAAAATAACACTAAACAAACTATATAATACTAACAAAATAATTTATTCCCATCATAATCTATTCTATTTAAAAATAAAAATAAAATTACATTTCCTTTCTTTCTTTCTTCTCCCTCTCTTTTTCCTTATGTTCTACTTTTTTTTAACTAAACTTTACTATTGAGCCGAACGATTAAGTAGGGAAAATTTAATACTGGTGCTGCCTATCAAATAGGGATCACAGTGCCGCCTATTAGATAAGGGTCACTAGTACCGCCTATCAGATAGACACCACACCCCTGCACTGTATCCGTATATAAATATGGGTTCATACTAGTCCGATACAAATGTGGTGCCTCCTATCAGCTAGGCACCACTATTAATATATATATATATATATATACACACACATATATGTATATATATTGTCAAGGTTGTCAAATTTTTAGGGTGGTGTTACCTATGCATCACCCTCTACTTGCATGACTATACCATTTTAATACATAATCCCACTGACATACTATTTAAGTATTTTTTTCATAATATTTAGGTAAAAAAGCCTAATAATAATGAACATGCGATCGTTTGTATGCTTGTTATGTGTCATGATTTATTTTCTCATTGCCTAAAAAATTTGAAGGCTTGGCTACTTGAGGGAGCATATATTCAGATTTTGTAAAATTTTATAATAAAAATATTTACTAAACAAAAGCATCTCTTATATTTTTACCATTCCATAATATTAATTATATATAAAATATATAGGTTAAATTATAAAAAGATATGCTAAAAAGTAAACGAAATTGAGAAAACGTGTTTTTTTTTTTAAATTTATCGATATATGTTGTTTTTAGATAAAAAAAAGGAAAATGTGTCTTATAGGATGCATTTTCACTAAAAATTGATAATTTAATTTTTTTGATAAGATGTTTAAATGTTAGTCTTTTTTTCTTTGAGCCAGGTTCGATTTCTCTCCTACTCACATTTATATTTTTTTATTTCTTGTTGTTTTAATTCTTTTTTTAGTTTTAATTAATATTTTTGACACATTAGCTTTTTTGGTTAGATGGTTAGGTAATTGTGATTTCATCCTTGAGTCTAAATTCAATTCCTCTTATAAGTAATTTAATATATATTTTTTATTTCATGTTGTTTCAAGTTTTTTTTAATTTTTAATTAATAACTTTTTTATTTATAAAATCAAATAATAAATATGTAATTATTTTTTAAAACATCAACTAATTCTTTAGATATATTTTTCTTTATATATAATATTTATATGTCAAATATTCTCTACCTATATTGTGGGGGTATTGTGATTTCTAATATTATAAAATCAAATAATTATTTCAAATATGTAAAATATTTCAAATATAATTACTTTTCATCTACATTGTGGGTATGATATTTCAAATATTTTTATATTTGAAATATCATTATGCTTATATGTGAAACATTTCAAATAATGATTTTAAATACACATGCAAAAATATATAAAATGTCAATTTACTACACTCATGATATGGATTGAAAAATAAATATTACACATATAAAAATTATATTTACTAAAAATAAGATATTTGCAATAATTATTTGATTTTATAAATAAAATAGTTATTAATTAAAACGATGAATTGAAAATAAAAACTTCAAACAACATGAAATAAAAAATACTTATTAAACTGCTTATAAAAGGAATCAAACTTAGGACTCAAAGATGAAATTACAATTATCTAACTATCTAACGAAAGAGTTAATATGTCAAAAAATTTAATTAAAAGTAAAAAAAAAATTTAAAACAACATGAAATAAAAAATAAAAATGTGAGTAGAAAAATAATTGAATCAAAGACTTAAGGACAAAAGCACTAACATTTAACTATCTAGACAAAAAAAAAACTAAATTATCAATTTTTAGTAAGACGCATCCTCCTTTCTTTTTTAAAAAATAACATAAATCGGTAAATTAAAAAAAAAAACAGCACATCTTCTCTCAAATTTTTTTTATTTTTTCAGCATATTTCTATATTTTAGCCCAAATATATATTGATTTCTTTAAAAATATATCAAATATTATTGATAACAAGTTCTCCCGTTTTTCTTTTCTTATTAAAGACCGGAACCTAGCTACAGAAGAAGCCTGCCAAACAAATTGGGTAATTATTACAATTAACTGAAGGAGGTTAAGAATCAGGAAAATTAAATTAAATTACATTTAATTATATTTTTAAAGTTTTTCATAAATTTTGTAATATTTCGTTAAGAATATGCTTATTAATTTAAAACATAAAAATATACAAATTTAATTTTTAAATATATAATTAATATTATAACAAATTTAAATAAAATAATATTTTGAAATTATTTTAAAATATAAATATTACAATACTAGATTGTATAAAATTCTATTTTTATATAGTTTATTAATTAGTGAATGTGAATTATTAACTAAATTTAAATAATGTGACAGCTAAATAGTTGTTGTAACATTATTTATATTTTAAATAGCTATTTCAATTTTAATAGTGTATTTATTGTGTAAAAATAGTGATAAACTTAAAAAGAAATATTTTAAAACAGTTTTAAAATTTACAGTGATTTATTATATAAATTGTAAATTGAATTATTGAATATAAAAAATTTGCAAATTTCCTCTCCAAAATTCTCACTTTCTTTTCTTGCCACACATAAACCCATTAAAAATTTAAGCACCCTCTAATTTATAATATATTAATTTACATATCGGGCAATACACAGATTGATATTATATTATTTAATTAATTTTAAATAAATGGTTAAACAATGTAATTCTTTTTAGAATATTTTTTTAATTTAAATAATCTCATTATAAATTTTGATCATATCTTATTATAGGTTTTGAATAAATGCCGGACTAATGTTTTCCTTTATTGCCTAAAGTAAAACTTTTCAAAATGGTTAAACCATTAAATTTAAATTTATTTAAAATTATTTATTCCACATCATATTTGTAAATATTTAGTAAATATATTAATTAAAATCTTTTTATGTGAAATTAAAATTAAAACTTATTTACTTTTTTATTTTAATCAATTTTAAAATTGGTTATGTAAATTTATACCCATGTTTAGATATTCAATTTAAACCATTTATTTAAACAATGAATTTTTAATAAATGGTTGTTAAACTAAGCTTTATTTGATAATATTATTTGATATAACAAATTAAAGTGTTTTTAAATAAAAGTTAAAGCTGAACAAATTTGACTAATATACCTGAAATAGTGGAGGCCTAGAGAATGACCGATGTTTACAATGCTTTTGGTTTTCCAAATCGGAATTTCTCTGCAAGAAAAGAATATACACACCGTAAATCGTACCTAAAGACAGCTGGTTTTGTCTGATAGATAAAGAAAGAAGGTTACACCTGATAAGCTTATGGCTAAGTTCTCTAAGTCGTTGTTCAAATATGAGTGTCTCAATCTCTTAAAAGCCTGCTCCCTCTGCTTCACCGTCACACCCTCTCTTAGCTATGGTTACTAATAGAGTCGTTACACTTCTCTCTCTATATCTCAAACCAAGAAAACATTAGAAGAACAAAAGACTAAATTTTTATAACTTCAAAAGAAATTACAAAGCTCTAGAGTAGCAATAAATAGGTTTTGCTCTCTCTTTCTATCTATTCCCTAATAAAAGACATCTGAGTTCCTTATATAAAGGTTCGGGTGCTTCATTGGGCCTCATCGATAGCCTAGATACAAGTCACGAAAGTCTTCTTTTTACAATAAACGATAAAAACGGATAGGCACGTGCTTCCCAAAGGCGATTTTCCTGAAAATAAAAATTAAAAAGAAATATAGATAAGATGCTTTTAGCTGAGCATCTGAAGCTTTTATCTCGTGACACTCTTTACATTGTAATAAAGGCCACATATTGTTCTAGGACTCTGTCTCGATATTCTTCGTCTTGGGCTTCTGAAATTTTTGGGCTTTCTAGAATCTTTTCTATTATATTATCCCCGCATGCCATATCGAGCCACCATTGATCCCATCGTTTAGCCCATTTATAACGGTGGACAAGTCTTGTTGGATTTCTGAGAGTTTTTCTATTATCTTATCCTCTTCAGTTATGGGTTGTCCGGCGGTTGCCCCTGCGTATGAAATCATATCTTCTTTATTCTTGGCCTCTTTTTGGATATATACTTTTTATTAGTTCTATATTTCTAACTCGCTTGGGCTGGAGCTGTTTTTCTAGAAGGAGTTGTTATTCTTTGTGCTTGATAATCTGGTCTTGAAGAGTTGCCTTTTCTGCTGAAGTTTCTATTTCTAGATGAGGATTTTCATATATTTCTGCCCATTGCGTTTTGAGTTTTTCTGATACATTGTATTTATATCCGAGGTATATCTAGGCATCTTTATATGTTGTTGACAGATAGCTATATTTTTTATATTTTGGATTTTTCTGAGATTTTGTATAATGGATAATTTCAGTTCATTCTTTGTATATCCCCTTATTATCTCTTGTAAACAAGATATAACATATCTCATAATTATGGATGTTATGGAGATATAGGGAGAGTCCATTAAGATAGGCTATCTGATGTTTAATATCTCCCCTTTTATGGGTTATGAATATATTACCAATAAGTATTCTTTCTGCAGATGTTATGATTGTATTCTCTGCTAAGTTGAATTCTTGACCAGAGTCGTTATAATCTGTGAAGGAAAGTTTATCCGAAAGTACAAAGGGCTTTCCTGTAGGCTTCTAGAGATTTTTTGCTCCTTCTGGATATTCTTCTGAGGGTGTATGAGGAATTAAAACTTTTGTTGTAGATTCTGGTCGAGAAGATTCAAGGAATCTTCCTTGTCTTCAAGTGGTCATTCCACAATCAATATCCATTAGTAATTTATTATTGAGTCTTGTATGATTGGTAGGAAAACTAATAAAATCTTGAAATTATTGAAAATTTATTTATGAGATTTTCCTGGTAATTTTGATAAAAGAAATTTTATTAAATTGTATGTTGTGTTGATGTGACATGATGGTAGCTGGACTATATAAAAAATATCATACAATAGTTCTAAAACTTCCTTGGCAATCCAAGCGACGTATACATTAATTACACGGTAAGGTTTAAAGTTTTTTTAATACTATTAGACATTTGAGGTTTAAATTTACCACTAAATTGGTCTTTCCTACCACAAGACTAAAAATATCCAAATTCATTTTTGAGATTATCTGTGCGTTTTTAAGAAATAAATGAGATATTGGTTTGTTGGTTAAGTGTTAGTGAAATGTTCCTTAAAACTTAAGTTCAAATTCATTCTCTCGCACCATTTATATTATTTTGCATTAAACCATAGTATATGACGCACATTGTTTTTAAAATAAATATTGCAAAATTATTTTAAAAATAAGAAAATAACCTAGGTTAATTGATAAATGGAAAAGCATGAAAATTTCTTTTTTTTTTATGTGTGTGTGCGCGTCGTCCATACCCTCTTAGACCTAGGTGTAAATATTATTTTTACACAAAATAATCAACCTTTAGTCTCATTCTTCCCACCCTAGCTGTCATTCTCCTTCTCCTCTCCTCTTCTCTTTCAATTTTTTTCCTTTCTTCCTTGTTGCCGCCACCCATAGTTCTTGATCTACCATTCTTTTCTTTTTTTGTTTTCCACAAGATCTTGCACCATCTTCCCCTCTATCTTGCTGCCATTTTTCCCTTAATTTTCCAACCCCAAATATGAAATTTTGAATCTCCAAGATTGATCCTCATTGTGTGCCAGGAAGTGTCATTGCCGCCTCTATCACCTAGTTTGTGTAAGTTCTCATTTCTTATCAATTTCTTGATGAATCTTGTGAGCTGAAAACCCAAATTTTCAGATATGGAATTTTGGGGATTTTTAAAATTTTAATGAGTATTTTTCCAACTTCTTAACTGATCTTAGAAGTAATTTTAAGTCAACCCCATTTTGGCCACCGTGGGTGGTGGTGCGCACGCTTATGTGCTAGAAAAGGGGATTGTTCTTCTTTACTTCATCCCATATTTTTCCAACATTATCTTGAGTTCTTGGACCCCTCCTAATTAGCCTTTAATCATGTCTTAATTAGGGAAAATTGATCTTGAGCAATAGGCAATTCATATCTAGCAATTCGGGAAGCGTAAGTGTGGTTAATTGTAAACTAGTGAATAGTTTCGGTTTAGATATTGGGAAAAGTTGTTAATTGATAAAATAAGAAATTTTTAATCATAGATTAGCTACTGATTTTGTAGTAATTAATTGTGTTAAGTGCCAAATTAAATGCCCCAAATTAGCAGTAAAGCCGAACGATATTTGCGCATACGATTCGCCTCAAATCAATGTAAGAAATCTAACTAATTTGGATTTGAAAAATAGTTGTAATTGTGACGATTGGATTGAATCCATAAGTGGGTGTTTAGGGGATGTTTAAGAGGTTTATCGATTGATTTTTATTTTTATTTTTAATTTAGGTTCGTTTTAAAGTTTATTAGAGAAACCGAAAGATTCACTAGTGTCCTACAAAGGAGCGTAAAATAAGGTGTGAGTCCTAACTTAAGAACTTGATTGTTAATAATGATTTTAATAATATAATTGATGGTTTAGTTTGCTGATCAGGCTTGGCTAAATAGCTAAGTAATTAAATTTGTAAGTGGCCGAACTAGGTAGGTTTCAAGCCCTAACTATTTGGCATGTTAGCAAAGTGGCTAAATGGACTGGATGAATGCGTGATAGATATTGTTGTGAATGGTCAGTTAATGTGATGTATGATTGGTTGTTTGTATAACATGATTTTGAATGAAAATAAGGCTTATGTATGATAGATTAGTAGAAGTAATTTGCTATGTAATATTTGAAAGACTGCTATACATGCACACAGAAAAGTTTGTAAGAACACATGAAATTGTGATTTGTTAAATGATACCACATTGATGGTAAACTGAAAGTTGGATCAATGATCCTATTCACTGAAAGTATTTGATAATTCGAGAGCATGTTGAACATGCCAATAAATTGTGAAAGTATTGAATTATGAATATGTACGAGATTGTATGTCATATTGCATGTGCATTGCAATGGGTTATTATTGTGGTTGACGGAGGAGTTCCGTGGAGTACTGACGGCATATTGAGTCTGCATTTATTTGTAGTCAGTGCATTGTACCTGGAGTACTGAGGAGATTGGTGATTTTATCGCATTATTCATTATTCCACAAAATTTCTACATTTATGATTATTTGGTGGTTTTACCATATCGAGCTTTACTCGCATTCATTTGATTTTGGCAAACGGGTTCTAGGGAACTTGTGGTGTGCAGCGGAAGAATGGGTAGGAACCTTTTTGCATTGCATCATGCTTACGACATACTCGAATGTTTTTTTTTTTTTAATTTATGCTACGTATTGTATTGTGTTGTATTAAATGGTATCGAAATTAATGATTGTTACTCGGATGAATGATGATTCATGCTCATACACCGTTTGACATCGATTTGATAATGTCTATGTAATGATATGAAATTCCAATGATAGTTCTGTGTTCTTCTATTAATGCTAATATGTTTAACTGTATTAGATATTTCATGCTCGTTTAAATAATTATTCGACTCACACTGAGCTTTTATAAGCTCACCCTCCATAGTGTTTAACTTTTTAGGTAAACCTCGAAACTAGGACAGGACCCAGCATACGGAGAATCACATTGGACTTGAGACTATTTTTAATAAGTATTATTAATGAGTCTCTACTGGTTTTTGTTTGTAATTTTTAATTATTTCTGATCCGTGGCTTAGTAACTTTTCATTTAGGGATTTTTGCACGCATAGATTACTCAAGCATAATAACCAGAAAACACATGATATTTAGCTTAAGTAAAATTTGACATTGATCCCTAAATTATGTTGCATTGCAAAGAAATTGTTTTTGAAAAAAAAAATCGATAAGGCAACTAGATTTCCAAAATAACATGAATAATGATTTTTCTACTGCAATCAAGATAATCAAAGGTATTTTTCAAAAGCAACGATGTGTAAGGAGTTTTCCGAAAACCACGCCAGTGCTTCAAACTAGGGGTGAGCGTTCGATCGAATCGAATGAAAAAGTTTCGAGTTAATCGAGTTGACGATATCATCCTAATTTGATTTGAAATTTTCTCGAATCCAGTCGAGTGAGATGGAATTCGAATCGAATCGAATATATTTGTTCGAGTTAAATTTTAAAAAATAATTTTGAGTCCTTGTAACTATTGTCACCCATCGTAATAAAATTTGTCTACCTTAACCAAAATTTTTTTATTAACTTTCATCACCAAATAATTTATTTATTAATCTATTATATACGGGTTAGCTTCTTTGCTTGTTTAGTTCTTTCAATTATCTTCAGATTCTTGTCACTATGTATTTTGGAATTAAAAAATATATTAAATGTAAAAATGTGATTTTTTAATAAAAGTTATTTTAAAGATAAAATGTGAAATTGATACCAATATAAAATTTTAACACGAATATTTTATGACATAATTAATAATTTAATTTTAATATAAATATTCAATATGACTAAACAATTCAATAATATAAATAATATAAAATGTAAAATTTAATTTAATAATATAAATAGTAGATATAAATAAAATTATTACTATTTATGTTTAGTGATTTTTTTGGATAATTTTGATTTTTTATTTGAGAGCAAATGGTGAGAAGTAAAAGTTTAGGGGGAAAATAAAAAGTTTTGGAGAATAAAAGTTTGAGGGAAAATAAATAGGGGGAGTAAAATTTTGAGGGGAAAATATTAAAAAAAAATTGGAGGGGGATGGGTTTGGGGTAGATGGGAGGTGAGATGGAAGGGAGTAAAAGTTTTAGGGGAAAAGTGGGATGAAGTAAAAATTTTGAGGGAAAATAAAAAGTTTTGAGGATTTTTGGGAGTAAAATTTTGAATAAAAGTAAATGGGAGAGTAAAATTTTGGTGGGAAATGGATTTTGGGTAGATTGGGGGGTTGGAATGGGAGGGGAGTAAAAGTTTTGGGGGGAAAGTGGGAATGAGTAAAAGTTTTGAAGGAAAAGTAAAAAGGTTTGGGAGTTTGGAGTAAAAATGTAAAATATTATAGTTTGATATTCGAAATATTCGAGTTATTCGAATTTAAAAACTCAACTCGATTCGAACTCGAAATTCGAAAAAAAATCCAGTTGACTCGAATAACTCAATTCGTTTAACTCGAAATTTGAATTTTTTTTCGATTTTTTTCGAATCGAATCGAGTTCTGCTCACCCCTACTTCAAACCTGACTTAATAAAGATTGGATCTTAATAATAATTGTTTTTCTCAAAATAACCGAAATAACCGCGTTTTTACTAAAAATAGAGCACATTTAAGGTTTTCAACCATCAATAGGATAGAATTGTAATTTAGGTGTCTCATGTAACTTTTGCAATTCGACTACAACACTTAGGCCGAGTTTAGATCTTAATAATTATTGTTTTTCTCAAAATAAGCAAGGTAACCGTGATTTTACTAAAAAGAGAGCGTATTTAAAGTTTTCAAGCATCGATGGGATAGAATCGTAATTCGACTACAACATTTAGAATGGGTTTGAGAGGTTAGAGGAAATCCCAGCTGCAATTATAGTTTCCAAACTCTTCCTACTCAAATTCCCACACTTTCGAAGAGGACACCCACAAAGACCACTATTCCCAGCGAAGTCTACCTTACCTATTATTCTCAAAAGATAAAGGAATTGCACCTTTGAGATCATTATTCGTTACAGAAAACCTCTTCAAACGTGACAAACCTGAGAACTGCTCTGGAATTGATCCCGAAAGTCTATCATTTGACAGTACCAAATTATTTAGATAAGCACAGTTAGATAATTCAGATGGGATGGAACCTGACAGATCAATGGTTATCAAATAAGGTAACCAACTACATGTCTGTGCAGGGGTTGTAGCAGAAAGCCTGTTAGCCGACAGATCCAAAATTTGCAAACTCTGACAATACTGTAAAGATTGAGGTAATTGTCCTGAGAGTTTCATGTCACGTAGTTGAAGACCTAACAGGCGATCTTCTGCTGAATTGTTATTGAAACTCCAGTTGCTTAACTTCCCATCTGGGTCATTTAGAGAATTCTTGATACCTTTCAGACATTTTATATCATCTTCTATTACAGTTGATGTAACATGTCCTGCAAAAGCATCCGTGATAGAAGAAGAAATCCGAATATCTTTAAACTGCTGGAACATGATCCCTTCATAGCTTATCACAAGCATAAACTAAAACCCAAAGTTTTATTTGTGACGTATATCAGATAAACAACTTTGGAGTGCTTCATGGGATAAAGTTTGCCCTTTATTTGGTTTGTTTTGATGATGTGGGAGGAAGTAAAGTTTGGTGAAAATGCATGATCGACTTGGGAAGAAGAGTCTTCGAAAATGAGTGATTGACTTGGGAAGAAGAGTCTGCGTTTATGTTGCTGTGAATTCTTTTTTGAAAGTATGTTACTGTAAAGTTTGAAGTGAATAAAACATTTCGAAATTGATTTTATTTTTTTTTTAAAGTCCATATGAAATTTGTAATTAAATGTGTTGGGGGCATGTAGGTTAAAAGAAGACCTCTTCGGATGGCCGTGAGATTAATCCTAATTAAATTAAAAACCGTGCAGTAGCAGTGAAATTAGTTAATGTAAAAAGATTAAATATTTTAATGATAATATTAAAATTAATTATGAGATACATATTTAAATTTAAATATAATAATAAATGATCATTGAAAATATTAAATAATTTTTATTTAATTTTTAGATGATGATATTATTGTGACATTATCAATATTAAGTGTCGTGATGTTATATCATCACTTATTCTAAACTTAGCACTTTTACAAAAATTAACTTCTATTGTTATCTGTATTGTACATTATTTTATACATTTTATTAATTCATTAAATAAATATTTTATAATTTCATATATATTTGTACTAATTAAATGATGATTAGTTTAATTTATAGTAAATGTAAATAATTGAGAGAATAAAATAACATCTTTAAAATAATGAAACTAAATTCACATTTAAAAATAATTATAATTTAATAGAAGATGTGATAATTCTTACACATTTAAAAATATTAGTTAAAAATTTGTACTAATTTTAAAATAGAGTTATTATTTGAATAGAACTCTAAACATAAAATATATGAAAAAAATTTATGATAACTATAATTTAAATTACAATTATTAGTTAAAAAAAATTGATGTAAAATATGATTTGATATGGTCTCATCGAAGAATTATTACTTTAATGCTCTCTTCACTTTTATATAATCCTAACCTATTATTGTTAATAATCTCCATTTTTTATTGTTTTCTTCGATTCAGCTGTTACCATTATTAAAAATATTTTTTAAAATACATGTTCATTATAACATCATTTTTTAGTTACATGAATACCGAGTATTTTTTATTTAAAAAAGTGACATCAACAAAATTGACAAATAGAGTTCAACAATGTTAACAATTAAGTCAATTTGAAAAGTAAATAGACTAAATCCTTGAAAATAAAAGTACATGGACTCAATTCCAAATTTATGAAAAGTACATAGACTTATGCATATTTTAACCTTATATTACAAAACATTTATTATTAATATATTTATAATTGCAACAAATATTTATTATTAAAATATTAATATTGTTATAAAATAAAAGATAGAGAATAAAGAACAAAGAGAATGGGAGAGCAAAGAGAGAGTGTAATTTATTGATCAATCAGAATATTTAATAATGCTTCTCCAAAGTCTATTTATAGACATAAGAAGTATAAATGAAATAGAACTCTACTTCT
Source organism: Gossypium australe (assembly GCA_005393395.2). Taxonomy (NCBI): domain Eukaryota; kingdom Viridiplantae; phylum Streptophyta; class Magnoliopsida; order Malvales; family Malvaceae; genus Gossypium; species Gossypium australe. Next base: position 87,775,297 of record CM016622.1, on the reverse strand, counting down.
AATTACTATTAGAGTTTTAAGTACATCAAAATTTATCTTGATATTGATGGCCGGCATCCACTTAATAATAAAATATTTATGACACACCCCTTAAATGTCCATTGGTAGCCAATGTGTCTCGTTAAAACCTTACTAAGATAAAAGTCCTGTGGAAAAAAAAATTCCTAGTGAAGGTAAAAGAGTACACTTATCTATAATACACATAACATGCTGTCTCATTAAAAATCTTACCAGGAAAATCCAATGGGACAAAACCTTAATTAAGGAAAAAAAAGTACAGCGCGTATTTATTCCCCTCATGAAAACATCACATAATATCTCATATTCTACGTATTCAATCTTGAATACTAGCTTTTCAAATGACCATTTGAAAGTATTTGCTAAGCATTTATATCAACATTTTTTGAAAGTCATGAGTGAGGGAAAATTTGGGGGAAATATATTTTGATCTCTTTAGGAGTTTCAACAATAATCATAGCAAATTTTAATCATGATTCTTCTATAAAAACATAAATAGGTATTTTGGATCATTTTATAATCCTCCTTTTGTTTCATTATTTCAACAATAATATTGCATGCAAAATCATTGTCGACCAAATTTATTATCGGTTCCACATTTTCTCAAATTGACATAACTTATCGAAATATCATATTTTCACTATTTTAATCTTCAGTTTTAGGTACCTGAATCTCTTATGGAGTTTTAGTTATTAGTTATGTCTTGGGTCTATTTTAAAGTACCTGTTTCCACTATATGACTATCTAAAAGAATTTTCATCTTTGGAAACGATCAATCTATTATTTATTCTAACTGATTGTCCTACTGGGGCTTTGATTCAAAATATTAGATGGTATATAACACTTGGTTATTCTCATTAAGATTATGAATACATCTAACAGTTAACTTGTAATAAAGTGAGTTGTCGTTTTTGAACTTCTGGTTCAAATTACTCTATATAAGGATCTAGATAATGATAACTCATTACAAGCAGTGATTTCATTCAGCTATTATTTCTCTCCCCTTAATATCGAGAAAACTATCAAATTAAAATAGTAATAACAAATAATGTCATAAATGAATCTCCAATACATTCAAAAACATCTAATAATACAAGGAGACTTGTAATTAATATATATTTTCAACTCTTTGAGGACTCACTCATTTTTGTGCGTTGTGGTGGAGAAATTGGAACATATACACACATACAAAAATTCAAAGATGAGAAATATTTAGTTCTTGACTGAACACCAATTGTAATGGGGAGTATTATACCTTATTGGCTTGATGCGTATAACACGTAAATCAACATAATCTCATGTTAAAAATAGGAAGTTTAGTTCTCATAAGTAATGGTTTAGATATTAATCAGATGCGTTCAATCAATAATTTCTCTAAACCATTATGCGCATAAATAACAAGTTTTTACGAAAGTTTTTCAAACTCAATCAATAAAAGATTGAGATATAAATTCAAAAGCTTTAACAATATGAATTGTCTTAATTGTATAATCTGAAATTAATTATTTAAATAAGCAATCTTACAAACGATGTACATGTTGCAAGTTGATAAATATATGTGATTATTTTGTAGATGCATCTACCAAGAATCATATAATATCAACATCCTCCACATGTTGGATGAATGAGCCCATATTCATTTTAGAAATATAAGGCATTAAATCTCAACTTTAGCTAGTGAGGTTCTAATAAGCAATTTTCATTAAGAACAAGCAACAAACGAGAATTCTTTAAATTAAAGAATATTATGATTCTTTAATGAATATTCATAAGAATTCTCAATTAATTTTCGTATCATATATGATCCAGGATGATCTAACTGATCACGATAAGTAGTAAATGTATTTGTATCAATAAACTTCTGATTTACTTTAACATGCATTTCAATTGTACTAATAATATCAATATAAAGTGACAAATTGATAATTTTATTGTCAATCCTTTTACTTTATATCCACATATAAGTACTATTATGACATTCACTACTAGAAATGTCTTAATCAATGTGAAGTTTATAATGCCACTAAGTCAACAAAATATATTTTTCAAACAATTATATGCAATTTTGTTTCAGGGAATATGCCAAAATTTTCAAATGTCCAAAAAAAAATGATGCCATAATGAGAATATTATATAATCTTTTCCTCATTCACAATCTTAATATAATATCCATTATAATGAATATCTTTTTAAAACTGATGCATTAACCAACACAAATTTTGTTCTTTTTAGATATTGATATATTACCTCTTCTGGAGCTAATTTTGTACTATCAAATATTGGAATAATATTTGTTTGTCTCAGTACCAAATAAGATAAATATTTTCTATTTATAATGACAGAATTCATTACTACATTCTCATATCCTTCATTAAAGAATATTAACAAAAACAAAATATTTGGGCGTACGCCACATATGTGGCTAATAATATTTCATATCACTTTGATAACATAAGTTATCTTTACTCTTTGAAGAGTTATCTTGAAAACTATCATTGTTCTCTTATTTATTACTATGTTTCCACTTTTAGTTGTCCATGATTAAATATTTTATTTTTTTATATTTGCATTCACTTCGGGGAATGCAACAGATCTAATAGGACAAATTTCTAAACGCCTCAATTGATTCTTTATTTTATAATCACCATCACAAACATACATGAATTTCAAATTAGAATCTATCTATTTATGTTGTCATGATTAGTTTTCAATTATAATAAACATGATATAATAAACAAATTATAGTAAAATATACATGAAAATCTTTAACATCATCATCATCACCCACGTAAGGATTATATAAATTTCTTTGCATAAAAAATTTAGAGATTTATGTGTACTTGAGTGGTTAAAGGCTTTAATGATTACCCATAATACGCAAGCTTTAATTGAAATAGTAGCAACTCTAGGAGGCAATCAACAATAAAAAATTTTGAGATATTTTTGTGACTTATGGAGAAAAACAATTAAAATAGAATTGTGCTGATAACGTGTTATAAAATAAAATACAGAGAATAAAGAATAAGGAGAATGGGAGAGTAAAGAGAGAGCGTATTTTATTGATCAATTGGAATAGTTACAATACTTCTCCAAAATCTATATTTATAGACATAAAAAGTATAAATAAAATAGAACCTATTTCTAATTACTATTAGAGTTTTAAGTACATCAAAACTTATATTAATCTTGATGAATATCCACTTAATAATAAAATATTCATAAAAAATATTAAATATTTTAATAATATATGAAGAATATTATTTAAAATTATTATTTTAAAATTTATTATTAAAATAAAGCTGAAATATTAAACAATTTATTAAAATAATAAATTATTAAATGATTAGATATAGATAATTAAATATGTATGTTTAATAATATTGAAATTGTAATATTTTATATTAATATTTTATTAATTTTAAATGTTTTTAAAAATAAAATAAATTTATTATAATATATTAAGTTTGAGTCAAATTAATTTTTATATAAAAAAAAATCACCCATAAAAAAACTTTTATTCTAGAAAATGATTTTGATTTTCAAAAGAATAAGTCATTTTACGAAAATATAACTTATTTTTCGTTCGCTAAGCTATCATTAATACTAGACGCTCACTAATGAGTGCCGCTATCTCAAAATTGTAACATTCCCAAGCATATAAGCTACTAATACGTTTTTGCCCAAAGTGAGTTCGCCACCAACCGAGCGACACCATCTACTAAAATTTGCCCCTTTTTAATGCATTTATCCTGTCAAACTCGGACAGTTTGATGCATACAAGTAGTTTTGTTAGAATGTTGATACATAACTAATGGAATTCCTAGAGCATCTCCATTGCCCGATAAAAGAATTTTGTCAGTATCGGTAGAAATGATCTTTCCCTTATGATCGGCTATAACGGGAACTCTTGAATCTAGAGTCACTTGGCATTTCAACCCAATTCCAACAATGTACTTCTAACGAAAAAACAAAACTACTTAGTGTTACAAATTAAAACTCATTAAAACCCAATTCGCGTTATTATACTCGATAAAAGAAATGAGGGAAGCTCCACTAGAAAAATATAAAAAATATTTTTTAAAAATAATTTTCAATAAAATAAATCGAGCTTAATTAATGTACAAACATACCGTTTTTTCTCAAAAAATTTAAAATGTGGGGTCCACGTTCCCTAAGGAGCAACGACCCAATCTATCATTACCTGCCTTGGCAGAGAGTTCTTTTTCTTTTTCCTTTTTTTCGTAATTCAAATTCAAATTTAAATTCAAAGATAACGTCAATACCGTCCTATTGAATTCCCTTTCAATTAAATTCTTTCAGCCCCCTCAAAAGCCCGAGCAATCTCAAATCTGTGAACTGCGAGGGCCCTAGCTCTCAAATCGCCGTTGGAGATTTAGATGTAAGTTACGAAACTACACTTTCATTTCGATTTTCTTTTTCTTTTCTTCTGTTATTCTACCTTTTTTTTTTTTGGTTTTTGAAATGTGATTTTGTTGTTTTCGTTTGGTTTAGAAAATGGCTGCTTTGAAGGCGGCGTACGCGAAGGTAATACTGAACACGACAAAGGAAGCAGCGGCGAGAGTGATAATTTCGGAGAAAAGAGCGGCGTTGTTTCGGCGGCAACTGGATTGTTCCAACAAGGAGTCGCTTCGTTTGCTTCTTCGGTTGAAAAACATGATCGACGTAAAGGTACACATGAAACTGTTTTTTAATATAATTTTATTCTCTTTTTTTTATATCTGTGGATTTTTGAAAATTTAAATTGTCAGAGTTTTTAAATCTTGCCTGCAAAGTCGCTGAATTATTCGAATGCGGTCAAAATGAATCCGATTGAGGTCAACATTCGCTTGAATCTTTAGTGAATAGGATTTGTTTTAGTTATAAGTTTTTTAATATTGAAACACTTAGGAAAGTTTTTTAATAAGATTTTTCTTTTTGGGTAATCTATTAGGTTCTGTTCACCTTTCCCCGTTGATTAGATTAGATTGATTTTTCCTACAAAAAATCTGAATCTCCAGTTTCATTTTAATGCTCTTTACTGATTGGATGGTTTTGAAACACTTTGAAATCACACTAGATATTTTTTTTATGCTAGTATATGATAAAGCTTCATCTGGTTTCCAAGGCGTCTATATCTATAAATGTCAAATTAATGGAAGATGATAAATTATGGGTTATTTTATCTAAAAATGCTCAATTTTAACCTTATTTACAGAAATTGAATAACTTTTTGATTATTTACCGAAAAGGGTTGAATTCATCGAAAATGCGTTCACGTCAGCGTGATATCATGTGTTGTGTCAGCAAAACACACCCTTAGGGAGCGTTTTGTCAACGCAAGCACAAAGCGCAAAGCACTTCCTTGAGGGCGCGCTTTGTGCTGACATGGACAAAACGCTCCCCAAGGACGTGTTTTGGCCCCTTTTTTTTAGGGTTAGAATTTTTTGCTTAGTTTTAGAGTTTTTAAGAAAAAAATTAATTAAATTAGGGTTTAGGGTTAAGTAATTAAATTAAGGTTTAGAGTTTTAAGGTTAATTAATTAAATTATGTTTAATTTTTTTTAAATAATTGTGTTTAGGATTTTAAAAAAAAATTTTGAGAAGACTTTTTTAAACAAATAGTGTCCAAAACGCTTTAAGTAGGATGCATTATCAGTAAGATTTCTGAAAAAAGGTCCCACGTGTATGCATTTTTCTACAGTAGTATCTGAAAAAATTATTTTGATAAGACATTTCTAAAAATAAATAGTGTCCAAAATGCTTCAAGCAGGATGCGCTGTCAGCAAGATTACTAAAAAAAGCTCCCACGTGGATGCCCTTTTTCTACAGTAGTATCTAAAAAAATAATTTTGAGAAGACGTTTCTGAACAAATAGCGTCCAAAACGCTTCAAGCAGGATGAACTGTCAGTAAAATTACTGAAAAAAACTTCCACGTGAATGCTCTTTTTCTACAGTAGTATCTGAAAAAATAATTTTTAGAAGAAGTTTCTGAACAAATAGCATCCAAAACGCTTCAAGCAGGATGCACTGTCAGCAAGCTTACTGAAAAAAGCTCCCACGTGGACGCTCTTTTTCTACAGTAGTTCCTATTTGGCCTTAGATTAAAAATGAGCCAAATTTCATTCTCAGGTTGTATAAGTTATAGCAAGAAAAATTGAGGCTAAAGTAGAATAGAAATTAAAGATGAGTAAACGTATTAGTGTTGTTATTTACTATAACTGTGAGGTCAGTGACACCGAGAACGATGTATTTTATCGGAGAACACAACTCGACTGGTTTTTAACCAGAATATAGATTTGACAGAACTTCGTAAAAAAATTAGGCGTAAAATCTTCGAAACGACGCTAATGAAAGTTTTGTATATTAAGTATAGATTTTGTGCTTCGGTTGATCCCGCGAGATATGCCTCATTCGGCATCAAAGGTCCTCGTAGTTTGGAGGCAATGATGTAGACTCATCTTACTAGTGGATCACCCTATCTTGAGATATATGTACCATTTTCATCGCCAAATGATACATTTGCGACTTCAAAATCTACTGATGTTCGAGAAGAATACACGATCACTAACCGACACTCTGTTAGTGAGGGCAGAATATGGAAGCACCCGTGTTTGGTGGCAATATGGAAAATACAACCCCTGCACGACACTTGGTTAGTGGATGGGACATGCACATCGGTGGGTCGATATTCGATGCTGAAAATACGTATTGGGGAATGATATCAACTTATAGTGGTTGACAATCCACATATGATTGGGGACGTTACGAAACATCCACAAGAAGGGATGATGTACTCCCTATGACGTAAGGCGAGGGGACCTCATTCATTGCAGATGATGGTAGGTTCGATGATGAGTCCGATGTGGATCCACCTCGAGAGCTCGGCCTCGGTGGTGTGTAGAAGTTGTATTATTTTCTGAACCGGAGCCAGTTCCAACCATACTTGAAGATGTTGAAGAGGGTTCAGATGAAGAAGAAAATGATCCGCGATTCAAAGAATACTTGTCTCTAGCCCACATGCATAATGTCAATCTATCTCAAGATGATGCGTTGGAGTTTTCAGATCTACCACACAGAAGGCGTGTCTGTACAAGTTCGTCGTTGGATTGGGGTAAATTGGAAGTTGGTAAGAAGTTTTCCAATAATGATAGTTTTCTTGGTGCATTGAAACAATATAGCATCATGAAAAGGGTTAATTACAACATGGTTAAGTTCAAATTCGATAAGTATAAGGCCAAGTGTGCAGTGCAAGATGGTACAGTATCACTAGGTGTTTAGGGTTTTTGAATAATACTATTATTATGTAATGTTGCATTATTTAACATACTTCGTTGACGAGTGTTTTACAAGATCATCCCAAGATGGATTCAGATATGTTAGCTAGCTTAATATAATCGACGGTGAAGGCAGATCCCAAGACTTCAGTGTTAGTCTTAATTGCCAATATTCGTAGCCAATTGAGGTACACGCCTCTTGCCGCAAAACTTGGATAGCTAAGCAGAAGGCGTTGGAAAAGTTGCATGGTCGGTGGGACGCTTCATTTAATAAAGCATGGATATGGTGTCAAGTGCTGTAGATATATGTCTCAGGTTGCATAACAGACCTTGAAACGACACCTGCGTACTATAACGACCGATTGCTCCATAGATGCCAAGTGTTTAAGCGTCCATTCTGGAGTTTTAAGTAATGTCGAGACGCATTTCTATACTGTAAGCCATTGATACAAATTGACGGTACCTTTATATATGGTAGATATACCCATCGGCTATTGCTAGCTGTGGCACAAGATGACAGTGGGAGAATCCTTCCAATTGCATTTGCAATAACATCGGGGGAGTCAGCTGATGATTGGGATTTCTTTCTTTCTAGGTTAAGAAGGTATGTTTGCCCCTAACCTGATATCTGCATTATATCAGATCGGGGCCCTAAAATAATAGTCGTAATTGAGCGACAGGGAACCCTATGGTATCGTACACATTATTGATATTGCCTAAGGTATGTTGTGTCCAACTACTACGGGTAACATCGATCTACAAGTGAACGACGACAAGTGACCGACATGGGTATTTAATCTCTATTAATATAATTTCATTTGTAATATTCAATTTATTCTTAATGGAATAATGGTATGTAATATTTTCTATCAACTGATATTGACAAGTTATGATATAAGTAAGGACCGTTGTCATGAGATGTTGGCGATTTTGCGTTCAGTTAATGAAGAAGGCGCAAACTACCTCTGTAACATACCTTTCGTACAGTGGACACAAGCATACGACTACGACTTACGATATGGTCATATGACCTCAAACTTAGCTGAATGTATAAATCCTGTTCTAAAAAAAATGCGTCATTTGCCGATAACATCGGTTGTGCGAGACATTTTCATTTAGCGGCACTATTTCCAAAACGAGCAGCGAGTTTTAAAGGCCAAATGTAGTGAGGCCATGTATGGTGTGCGAAGGTATTGTAAGAAATTAACAAGGCGAATGCACGAGCCAACACCATGCACACAGTGTGTCACAATCGTGACAACATATAGTTTTGTTAGATGGAGCTTGACAGACCGAACCAATGTATTATTGGCGGGCAATATCGTGTACACTTGAGATATAGGACCTGCGACTATGGGATGTTTGCCGCACTTCGTTATTCATGCGCTCATGTAATTGCAGCTTGTCAGAATCTCCGTTTGGATCCCATGAACTATGTTGACGAAGTGTACAAAATAGAAAACATGTATAACGTGTGGAGACACGTATTCCCACTAGTCCTAGATGAACGTAAGTGGATATCTGTAATTTACTCTGTTTAAGCTGTTACCATATAGAGAAATGCGTCGCAAACCAAAGGGTCAACCTTGCTCAACTAGAATATGTAACAATATAGATATCTGAGAAACAACCAACCAACAGAAGTTATGCGGATAGTGTAGGAGCTCAGACCATACAACTTGATCATTTCTAAATTGGAATAGCTGATAGTTGTAATAAAATTATGTTACATTATTTATATTTTATTAAAAATATAAAAAGTAAATTACAATTAAAATATTAAAAACATTCTTATTTTATTGAATGAAATAATATAAAAAAATTTGTACAAATATATTAACAAAAATCAATGTTGGTGCCGATCGGAATCAGTGCCACATGAGGGTCATCAACAGTTACGCGCTGGATTCCTCCTTGTTTCAGCTTTTTGCTCGGGTTGTGGTTCCTCCGATAGGGGATCTGGTTGTGGGTGTTGGGAGGATGACCCACCTTGATAGAATAATAACTGCGGAGGTGTTTGCATCACCCATGGCGGAGGTGTTTGAATCCCCTAAAGCGATGGGGATTAGTAAAAGCAAGAGCTCCCCGACGGCAACTCGTGCGATCCTTCATACAATGGTGGCCTATCTATCAACGGCTTACTTGGAGTAATCAAGAACGGAGATGAACTGAGCCATGCATTTCAACCTACCATAGGACTGGGAAAAAGAAACATATAAGGGTTAGGATACATATAAGGGCTAGGATACGCACCTAGTATAATCTAAAAAGGCTGTGATATGGGTGTCATCGGTTGACGTGTTGGGCACGGTGACTGTGTAGACGCTGTTGTTGGTATTGGTGATTGTATGGGTGTTGTTGATGGGCCCGTGTTGTCATCCATTCTTCTTGGATTTAAAGGGCCCCGTCGTTCCTCTAGGCACGAATTTATCGTCGTCTTTCTTCTTCCGTCAGTAAATGTAACTTGCCATTGATCCTAAACCATGACATATATTCCAATATGCACGCTAACTCAGGAATGATGATCGGTTCCTGACTAGGTATATAATCATACTGATTTTCCCACATTTCGATATATGCTGATCAGAATCTCGGCCAATCCGTATGTAACTGTCGTAAGTCGACTTTGTGCTCATCATTGAGCACCTCAGGTGCCACGAAAATCGGTTGTCGAAATCTAAATTGTTGCAATACTCTATTTGACTGGTGCATCTCCATGGTGGCATAGTTGACCAATGAGACATTCACTTGTAAAATGTTCGGATTTTGAAAGAATTCATCCAGAGTTACTGTCTGAATTACCGAATTCTCATATGGTGTCCATTGAAATTATATGAACATAATAAAAATATTAGTTATATACATAATACTAAATACTAAATACGAAACGACTATTTTATTATGTATACATATTTTATTTATTACTTACTTCTGCTTTCAACTGTTAGTCTAATAGAAGCCGTATATCTTCAAGAGAGGTAGGTATTCTAACATAACTCGTCGAATGGTTCCACCTAATTAAATAAATTTTTAGCATACAATTATATTTTAAATCTACATAATAATTGTAAAATCTAATATAAAATTTACCTCGTTATGAGTGGGAATGTATATGGGTGGTCCACTCGAGGATGTAAAAATGGAGAGCGAAACCGTGCCCATGATTGCAGTAGTGATAGGCAACATCCGATTTTGGCTTTATTTAGTCACGCCACCCCGCACATCTCCTAGTATAATGTTGTTAACACGGTAGACCCCAACTAAATTCACCAGCTGCTCTAAAATCAACAAGTTTCAGCAGTTATCTCAGATGTACGATGTTTCGTGACAAGTCCGGCATCAAATAACCTCTAATCATCTCAAGAATGTATGTCTGAGCATATCATATTCTTTCTAGTTTAGTCGAATCATTATCCGACTCCGGGAATATATCTCGTAACCAGTCCATCTCGATCCGACCTCCTTTAATATTATCCAGAATAGCACTTAAAAACTCATAGCATGCGGCTTCCCAATGAGCAGATTGGGCGGACCAAGTGACTACCCATCCACCGGCAATTGGGATCCGTATGCTACAAGCTTTTGGGTGCTATTCCATATAATATTAAAGGAGGTCGAATCGAGATGTACTGGTTACGAGACACATTCCCAGAGCCGGATAATAATTCAACTGAATTAGAAAGAATACAATATGCTCGTGCATAAATTCTTGAGATGATTGGAGGTTATCTGATGCCGGACTTGTCATGAAACCTCGTACATCTGAGATGGCTGCTGAAACTTATTGATTTTAGAGCAACTGGTGAATTTAGTTATGGTCTTCCGTGTTAGCAATTTTATAGGGAGATGTGCGAGATGACGCGATCGAATAAAGCCAAAAGTACTTTATTGAAACACTTTTTCCAGCCACTTTTAATTACAGTACAAAACGCACTGTTTTAGTCCTTTCATCTCGTTCTCAAAAAATTCAAAATGTGGGGTCCATGTTCTGTAACGAGCAACGACCCAATCTATTATTACGGGCCTTGGCAGATAGTTTTTTTCTTTTTCCTTTTTTCGTATTTCAAAGCTAAGGTCAATACCGTCCTATTGAATTCCCTTTCAATTAACTTCTTTCAGCCTCGTAAAACGCCCGCCCAAACGAGCAATCTCAAATCTGGGAACTACAAATGGCCTCAGCTCTCAAATCGCAATGGAAGATTTAGATGTAAGTTATGAAACTACACTTTCATTCCGATTTTCTCTTTCTCTTCTTCTGTTATTCTACCTTTCTTTTTGTTTTTTAGAATGTGATTTTGTTGTTTTTGTTTTGGTGTAGAAAATGGATGCCTGCATTGAAGGCGGCGTATGCAGAGGTATTACTAAACACGGCAAAAGAAGCAGCGGCGAGAGTGATAATTTCAGAGAAAAGAGCAGCGTTGTTTCAGCAGCAACTGGATTGTTCCAACAAGGAGTCGCTTCGTTTGCTTTTTCGGTTGAAACACATGATCGACGACAAGGTACATTTAGAAAGAATAGAGAATGAAATCAAAACAATTAGCTTTTGGAAAGAACTTTGAATTCCTTTAATTACATAGTTTTAGCCCACAAAAACATTTATAATATTACTCCACTTTTTGAAAAAAGAGCTTATCCTCAAGCTCGGACTTGAGATAATTTTGGCGAAAAGTATCTTCTTCAAGAATAATTGGCATGTGCCCTGTGTTTACACATCCGTCAATCATCATTGTAATTGAATCATAGGCAATTATATTGGATTAACCGACGACTATCATACCATTACTCCTCACTATGGCTGGGAAAATAGTTTCGAACTCAAAAGTTGGCTCGTATTTGTGTCCAAAAGAATCTGAGCCCAAAAAATTTTAGATTATAACATATCTAAACTAAAGAAAATTCAAACTTGAAAAAACTAAAGTTAAAAAAAATCCTAACTTAAACTGATCCGAGTTAAAAGGAAATCTAATCCAAATCCACCTAAACCCGCCTTTTTGTCAGCTCTATTTCTCATTACTGAAACCAATAGTGTCATGGACCTTCAACTTTTTTCTCATTTATGAGCACCATCAAATAAATCTTTTCAAAATCTTCACCAGCATTCACAATTTTAAAATATAACTTAACTAAGGGCCAGTTTGGCAATGCTTTTGAGAAGTGCTTTTGAAAAATTTAAGTGTTTGGCATTGCTGTCAAAAAGTGCTTTTGAGAAGTAAAATGTCTATTTTAGACATGATATTATAAAGTAATAAATATGTATTTAAATAATGTTTAAATTAGTTAATATTATGATATTTTAGTAAAAATATAAAAATAATTATTTATTAAATTTAATTAAAATATATAAACTATATTTAAATATAATAATTAAATATTTGTAATTAGATATTGACACAATTGTATTTTTTAAAAATTATTTTTTTTTATTTTTAACGCTTTTAACACATTTGTAACACTCATATTAGATATTAATATAACATAGAAAACATAAACGTAACAAATTAAAATATTATATATATATTTGGATTAAAGTTTCAAAAAGGGAGTAACAAATTAAAATATTACATATATTTGGATTAAAGTTTCAAAAACGGATAATATTTATATACCAAATATAAATACAAAAAATTTTACAATAGTATTTACAATTTAAAGTGAATTCATTAAACTAACCAAGTTCACCTATCAGTGATATTAGTGAATTCATTAAAATTTTACAATAGCATTTACAATTTAAATTTTACTCATACCAGTGATCATTGTCATTGAAATGGAGAGCTCGACCAGCTTCTAACCCCACACCAAAAGCTCCCCTGGGTCAAAATTCTAAAGCTATAAGCCATATTCAAAAATAATAATGCATCACAGTGAATTACACTATGAATCTAAAACTATATTGCATTAGGTATCTGCACATAGTTGTAATTCACATTAAGCAATCAGGGCTCAGGAGACATGGTGCTTCTTGGACATCATACATCTGCGCAACTTAAACATGTAGATTGAACTAGCACAATTACTAACCGCAATTGGCATTACATCTTTAAAGCCAAAAATAAGTTCAACATTGTTCAAAAACCAGATACAGTAGCTAAATCTCTATGCAATTTATGATTCTCTAAGCCTTAAGATTCAAAAATAAACAAAGGGTATTAGCACATATGTCGAATTTTTCTTTAATTTAACTTCAGTGATTTTCTCAACTGAAATGCTTTTTTCAGCTTATACTGTAACTAGCCCAACATTTCAGAATCAAAATTGAAAAAAAAAACAAAACAAAGCAAAGGCAAATTTACCAGTAAAACGAAAAATCAACTCTAAATCTAAATATAAAACAACCCATCTAGAAGAAATGAACCAGAAACACATCAGATCAGACCTCAAAAACACTAGATCCAACAACTCCCACCCTCATTATCGAAAAACAAAAATGATCGACATATCAACACAAACACTAACGATTGAAGAGAGCAAAGATAAACACAGAGAGAGATAGAGAAAAGAAAAAGAGGGTACCCTTTGGAAATCGCGAGGTGTAACACCGGGGAGATGAAGGAGTGAGCAGCGGATAGCAGCGGAAAAAAAGTGAAGAAAAGAGTCTTTCTTTTGGTACCCATTTTTCTTCTTCTTTGAGAGATAGAGAAGAGTTGAAAGAGTTTGAGAGACTGGATAATATAAAGCCTCTTGGAAACTGTTATACCAAGCAATGATGGAAAGATAGTATACGTACTGAAATGCTGCAGTAGAGCTTCTACCAATTTCTGTTTAATAATTGAGCAAAGGAAATGCAACCTTATTGGTGTTCCTAATCCTCACAGATATATTATAATCATCACAGATATTCTTTCCAGTGGATCTTTCTTCTCCCTAAGAATTAAACACTAAAACAAAAAACACTAAAACAAATCGATCTCACGAGGATTTAAAGTGAAAAGTCCAAAAAAACACTAAAACAAGACAATCGAATTGCATCTCAATGGAATAGATCAAATCTATCAAAGCAAAAAACATGCAAGCAGAAAAATCCAAAAGTAAGATCGAAACTATGAACAAATAAATGAATCGATAAACATATATATAGCTATTTAATGACAAATTACAGCGAAGATTTAATGTTTTCAGTAAAGTGTTGAATTCTTTATGATGTAAATTACTTAAATTCTTGCAAAATTCTCTTAAGCTCATATGAAGCTCATTCCAATGAGCTTTTTCTATATTTTCCCTTAAAATAGCAGTAAAACGATCAGGCAACAACATTAATTGAAATTTCACAACCATGCAAATGCAACAACGAATCTGAAAACAACTTAAAATTCTCACAATCAAATCGTAAATCAAGAGAAACAAATCGATCTCATATGGATTTGAAGCGAAAGGTCCAAAAAGAAAAACTAAAATAAGACAATTGAATTGCATCTCGATGGAACAGATCAAATCTATCGAAGCAAAAACCATGCAAGCAGAAAATCCAAAAGTAAGATCAAAAGTAAGTCAAATTGGCTACCTTATCATCAGAATAAAGAATCCCACGACTGCTAAAAGAAGAGGAGAAGTAGAGAGTGAACCTAGAGAGCCTGAAGCCACTGCTTCTTTAGGATGCAATCGGACAAGGTTTCGGTGACGGTGGAGACCCAGGCCTTGGCGGTGTTCTTGAGATTCTTGAGGGGGGTTTTCTTGGAAGACCCAGGAATGAAATGGTGCGACAGGCCAGGGTACTCTCCTTCCTTCCAGTGCCTCTTCTTATCGGAAACAGTACCGGCGACGGCAGATGGAACAATGAAGAAGTTTGGGGGATGAGGCTTGGACTTGGGCATGGGTTCTGGGCGTAGCAAAGCAGAAGAGAGTAGAGAAGAAGAGAAGGAAAGGGACATTGAGGATGCCATAGGATTAAAGGGTTAAAATAGTCAAATATCAGCCAAAAGCCCGTTTGGCTTCCAAAAGCCAAAAATTTCTCCTTCAGAAAAGCACTATTGCACAGATGAAAAAGGAGAAATTTTTGAGCAAAAGCTGGTTGTTCTGTATTGCTTTTACAGCAAAAGCACTTTTTTGAGCAAAAGCTCATCAAAAAAGCAATAACGAACGGGGCCTAAGCTTTCTCAAGTAACAACTCATAAACCAAGCATGTACTTAATAATAGAAAATTGCACATCTTTAACAATAAAAAACCTAACAATTGAGTTTCTATCAGCTCTTCACTATATCATCCATCAACTTTTAACTCATTAAACTTTTCAGATATAGAGTTTGAGCATTTTTTGAACAGTTTAGAAAAGGACAAATTATTGTATGAGTTTAGAAGAGGTTGAGGTAAGAGGTATTCATTAGTCGGGTTGAATTTGATTTTTAAAAAAAATCCTACTTGAGATGAATTTGCCTAGATGACTTGTTTTACTATTTAAAAAATAATGAATATTATTCTATTTAAATTTAATTATAATATATATAAATATTAATATAAAATTATTTTTATTATATTTAATTGATAAAATGAGTTAAGCTGGATTAATAAGCTTTGATGGAAGAGGTTACCATGATTTGATTTTGTTTAATTAGAAAATCTAACTTCGTATCTAGCATTAAGTTACTAACTAGTTTACAAGCAATCGTTTTATTCTTTCCTTCCTGCATTTGATTCAACATTTGAGCTTGGGTTTCAGCAATAGTTTATCAAAATGTTGCAATGTACGATGAAACATTTGTTCTATCTTTGTGAGCATATCGCATATGCTCATGCTTTTAGAATATTTTTGTTCGCCATTATGCCGACCACTGTTGTCATTGTTGAGTTGGCTTTTATGTCGAATTCCTATGTTCGTTAGTCTTGATTGAGTCACAAGCCATGAATGGGATCGTTTGCTGTTTATAAATCCATACGTCCCTTTTAAGAACCATTCTTATTACATTAGTTACTTTAAAAAAAAAATTATACTGAATTTTAGTTCGATTAATATTATTATTATTAATGCAAGAAAATATGGATCATATAAAAAAAATTATGAATAGTTTTTTTGAGTTTGTTTGAGTTAAGAAAAAAGGTTATGTATAAAGAAAAGGTTATGAATAATTAAGAAAAAGGCCCAGGAGCTACCTAGACTATTGAGCTTGTTTAAGTATCTAAACTATTTTTTGATTGATTTGATCTGAATATCTAACCTTTGATTTTGTTACTGGAGTTGGTACTTGGAGAAATTATTTTATGGATTTTTTTCACCATATTACTCATGGTCCCTTTCTAATTATTTAATGACATTTCAGTAATTTTTTCATGTCATTAGCACATAATTTTGGTATTTTTTTTACTCTTAACCCTAAACGTCGATCCCTAACTTTGAACCTTGAACCCTGAACCTTAAACCTCAAATCTTAACCTTTAAACCTCGAATCCAAATTCGAATATCAAACTCGAACCTTGAACCCTGAACCTTAAACTTGGGGTTCGAGCTTGGAGTTCGAGGTTCAGTATTCAAGAGTTGGGTTCGGGGTTCGGGTTCACTGTTCAGGTTTGAGGTAAAAAAATTACCAAAATTATATGTTAATGACAAAAAAATTACTAAAATGTCATTAAATAATTAACAAAGAGCCATGAATAATACAGTAAGAAGAATTAATAAAATAATTTCTCCTAACTCAAACAAATCTAATAGTTTATTACTTTCTATTCAATTAAGCTTTAAAATGGCCAAAAATAATAATATATAATATAAACCTTAAATGGAGTGATGGTCTTTTCTAAGTTGGGCCCAGAAAGCAATCATAATAGCTTTTCTCCCTTTTTGTTTATTTCTAATTTGTTTTGGCAATAAATATAGCAGTCTCAAATTCTTCCTCACAGACAATTGAAGCAGAGACAACATCCTTGAACCAAAAGAGAAAGATTGATGAGCTAGAAGCGCAGCTGCATGAAGCAGAGGATATTATAACAGATCTTAGGGTGGAAATAAATTGTCTACGGGATAAGCTTAAAATAGCAAAGAAAACTCAAGAGAAGCCTTTTAGTGGAGAAATCATTAGTGGGGATGCAACAGCTTCCTTAAAATATCCAATAACTAAGCCCACTGTACAATCTCCGTTGAATTCAGGATATGTGACTGTTGCAGAATCTGACATGAGGGGCAATGTATTCGATCATGGATATCTTCATAGATGTTGCAATGCTACAAAGCAAACTGGTCAACCTAATGTGTCTCATGTTGAGAGTTATTATCATCATAACTCTGACTTGACCACCATATCTATGGCAAGCAAGAAGCAAGTGCTGTATACACAGAGAACTTGTGCTCCTCAAAGAAACTTGGAGATGAAACATACAATCAATGGAAATGTTAAACCATATGAAGATTCTCACACTGTATCCTCCATAAGGGTTGGTAATGTTGATCGAACAGAAAGCTATACAAAACCAGAAGAAGAATTCCAGCATAAAAGCAGCAGTCATGAAGATGTTATGACCGTCTATAATGGAAAAGTGAACATATACAATCAGCTCACTGAGCCTTATCAGTCTTCATCAGTTCCTAGCTCTTCTGCAGTCTGCTTTAATGTTGATTCAAATGAAAGTGACTTGAAAACAGGTGAAACCGAGATCAAGATGAAGCCGTTGACCCGTTTGGGTCCTGGACCAACACTTATTAAATGTAAAGTGGATCCTGCATCAAACGCAACTGATGAGTCTTCGGCTATGGTGGATAGAACCAACGACAGCATCCACATCAGGAAGCGCAAGAAGGAATTCCTTGGGAACACAGATGAAACGACTTGTAAAGGGAGAAGTTTAAAAAGGAGGGCTGGGGCTGGGGAGAAAGAGAACAGTTTACAAGAAATTTCCAAGTCTAAATTGGTTAATGAATGTTATAAGGAGAGTCGACGACTGGCTCAGGTTGCTCACCAGGTTGGTTCCCTTTTCTCCATCTAAGTCTCTTATTCATTGTGTTGCTGCTGTGATTTATGTTAATTGGAGTTATGCAGAAGTGTTGGATACATGGTTTAATTTTATTTAAGTTTCTTTATGTATTTTTGTGGTTGTCTGAAAGATTATATCCTTTATATATATATATATATATATATATCCATATTTAAATATACATAGAATATAAATACTTGAATAATGCAAAGTCCAAACCTATACTATAATTTCATAAGTGTTACTTTCAAAAGTGTTAAATGGTTTTGAGACTGTGTCAAAGAATTCCATATGCTATTATACAGCCCTGATGATCACCTTTCACTTATTTGGTGCAGCTCAATTCTTTATCAGGCAAAAGATGGTAATTGGTGGATTAGTTTAACATTAATCTGACCAAACAAAGGAATGTTTGAAAGGGTAGGTGTTTCTTGAGGAATTCTTTTTCAATGAAAGGTGAGTAAATGCTTGATATATTATATTCCATGGTTTGTCTATTTGGCCAAAACTTTTCTTCATACTTGATTTGTTTCTTTAGATTTCTCAAATACTATTTAAAATCTGAATTTTTGTTTTGAGTTTGTTGTATAGTCAATTAAATTAGATAAAATAGGACCCCAAATATGTGAGCTTTTGTTTAATCTTTTAACATTAGTATACGATAATTTGAAAAAGATGTATATAGATATAAAAATTATATTGTTAAATAACTTCTTTTAAGAGTTATTCATATAAAAATGGAATAAATACTAAAAATATATATAAACTTTGATATAATTTGTAATGTTATAAATCAATTTTAATTTGATACATTTGTATATATCAAATTTTAATTTTTGTTTTATTTTCATATTTTGCTAACCCCATTATTTAAGTGGTACAATTTTCCATTAAGCCATGTGAAAAGTGCTGATATGGTATTTTTTAAGGTTAAAAAACAAACAAATAAATTTAAATTCTTTCCACTTAGATTAAAAGAAAAAAAAAACAAATCTAAAAAGGGTTTTTTATTTCCTCCAAGAAATCTATATTTTTAATATAGGTGGAAATAATTTAAATTTGTTTGTTTGTTTTCTAATATAATAAAATGTGTCATGTCAATAGTTTACAGATAACTTAACCAAAAAATATGTCACATAGATAATAAGTTAGTGAAATGTAAAAATTGAACTAAAAGTAAAGTTTAATGTATACAAATACATCAAATTAATGTTATATGAAAGTTCATATTCAATTTTAATATTTATCCTTGTGAAAATCAAATCTTTTAAAATGTTAGCCTTGCTTATTTGAGTAATTATCATATATATGCAAGAGACTTTTGTGGTTTTTGTAAAAACACATATTGTTATATGTAATTTTTTAAAAAGTTAATTAATTCCAACATGGAATTTGTAAAATTAAAAAAAGATAAAAGAAAGTTGATTTAAACAAAACGAAAATTTAAACAAAAATATCATTTCTTTCATGTATATAAAGTGTGATGTTGAGAGCTCTTTTACTCATTATATTTACAAGTGCTAGTTTTGTTTAAGTTTATTTTAAATTTGCAAAACAAAAATCGAATGGGTATAATTTGATATCAAATTACTCGATAGAATGGGATTACGCAGGAGGTGTTTGTTGTTCTTGCAATGGAAAAACACCAAGGTGGACTTCTTGGACAAACGCAAATCCAGGAGAAGGTTTATGGGTGTCCAAAATACCATATAATGTTTATATGTTTTAATAAAATTGTATATCAAAACATATGTTGTTAATAAAATTGAATGCTTATCATATATGAATTTTTTTTTTCTATATTGTTCATGTTCGTTTTACAGTTCATATTTAGGATTCATGGTTGTCCTTTCCAATAATGTTATTTTCAAGATTTGAACTTGCATATTCTCTTATACAAGAGATCTTTTCATTGCAACCAAAAATGATTTTTGACATAGTGTAACACTTCATTTATTTGTGGGATTAAATATGTGGATTTTATGCATGGCAGAAATTATTTTGGAGTTCAAAATATGATAAAGTTTAATAAATTAAGTAACAAGGTATCGTATTTGACAGATAATGCGTTGTTTGACGTTAAAGCTGAAATTATTGAAGAAAATGTTCAATTAAAGAATGAAGTTTCTAAATTACTGTTAAAATTGAAGAAAGCGAATGACTCCAATGTTGGATATATTTGTAGTACTTGGAAATGAAATGTCATTATTGCTAGCTTTTATTATACTGATGTTGTATATATCTTTTGGGATGGTGTGAAAAATGCAACGCCTAATTAGTTCGATCAAATAAAGAATGTCGCATTCATCATCAAATCGATTCACATGATTAATCATACAATTAAAACATATTTAAATACGAGACAACATCATGCAATTAACAAGCATTAATGAATCATTATTAACATAAATTTATCTTAAACAGGTTTTAAAACATTGAAAGAGGGCTCAAAATATAAAATTTGGAACTAAATCTTGATCACAGGTTTTAAAACATCGAAAGGGGGCTCAAAATACAAAATTTGGAACTAAATCTTGATCCTAGGCCAATGTATCAATACAAGGACCCATGTCTTGATACTCTCAAGACACAAAGGTCATGTCTTAAGACTTGCCTCCCTTAAAAGCAAACTTTAGCTATTGACTTCAAATGTCTCGAGACTTAACCCACTATGTCTCAGGACATACATGCTATGTCTCGAAGCATGCACTTAGAAATGCATGCTCAGCGCAATTTATTCGTCCTATTTTGAGATATATTCGGTTTGTCTCGAGACACAAACTCAAAAATGCAATTTAAAACCAAAGTCTCAAAGGTAAAATGAAAATCATAAAACCATTACATCCAAAGTTTAACTCAAATAATAAGTTAAGGCCTAGTATATAAATTTTGTCATTTTGGAAAATGATAGGAGGAGAATTCAAGAATGCGAGGGTTGAGGCCTAGTATATGTGAAAACAAGTGACTACTTTTTGAGTTTTCCTTTTCAACAGCCTCCTTTTTCTTACCAAACATTCTTTTCGTTTATTACATAAAAACAAACAAAAGGTATGTTTAAATAAGGAATATGTTGTTTTTTGCATTTAAAATACAATCATGGAGAAATGGGAGATGTAGGGTCATTTTCCTATGATGTTGCCGTCTTACAAAGCAAGGCGTGCTATCAACCTTCACGTTTCCGATCATTCGTTGCTGTCATAAACCTGAAAAAATCTGCTCCCCCCCCCCCCCTTCTCTCTCTCTCTCTCTCTTTGGTTTTAAAAGGGCATGTGCGTTTAATCTCTGATTTTGTGTTTACCATTTGTTGTGAGAATGTATAATTAGAATTACAAATAGTGGACATTCCATTAGAATAAAATGAATACTAAGTGGAGTAGAAAAAAAAATTGTATTCAAATCTTCTGTTGATATTAATTTCGAGTTTAATTTCTTAATACTCTTATCCAGTTCTATCCTTTATAAAAAATTCTCATTATAAAGCACAAAATGATGAGATTTAAACAAAAATAAAATCGAAAGAGAATCCACGTTTAGTGGCGAATCTGAGGGAGCTGATAGGGGCCAGCCCTCCCTAAAATGAAAAAATTTTCATTTAGGCCCCTTTATAGTTTATAAAATTTTAAATTAGTAATGGTAAAATTACACTTTAGCTCCCAAAAATGATAAAAAAACAATAATTTAATCATTTAAAAATGCTAAAGATATAGGCTATTAAAATGGTAAAATTACATTTTTACTATCGTAAAAAATATACAATTTAATTTTGACCTCTCAAAAAAAATTTATGACTTCACCTCTATAATTATTCAAGATAAGATTCGAACTTAAAATCTTAAATATACCAAAACATTAACCTTACCCACATTAACCAAAAGTTTATATAATCCAACTTGAATATAACATATAAAATGAATAATTAATTAAAAACTATTTTTTTTAATTCAATTTTATAAATAATGCAATTTCAACCTTTGATGATTAAGTAAGACGTTTATTTAATATGTAAACGTTTTCAATAAATGGATATGATGATAAAAGAAATAAAAATAGAATAGACTTTTCCTTGAAGCATTCCATCTTTGCCATTCATACATTACAACACTTTTACATCTTTTCTACCTATCAACCATTATGCTATGTTTCCCATTTCATTACTAACATAATATGATGGTAAAAAATGCACGATGAAAGAGAAAAGAATAATGATAATGTTATTCAACATGTTTTGTTTGCCATTTTATTACTTAAATGATGTGCTACTAAATGTTCTACATGTGAAATATATACTCATAAGCTATTCGATAATAGTAACTTAGAAGTCCCTATATTAAGAGTTAAATTACATTTTACTTTTTCTACTCAAAATGAGTAAATTAATCCACCTACATTAGATTAAAGAACAAATTAATACTTTTGTTAAAACTTTCATCCATTTATGATGTTAATCGTCAGCATGAATTACACATGGTATGTCACATGTCACTGTTAAGTTATTCCATTAATCATGTCAAATTTTAATAACAATACAAATAGATGGAATTTTTAACAGAAAAGATCAATTTACTCTTTAATCTAATGTATAGAGATTAATTTACCTATTTTTTTAATAGAATGGACAAAATACAATTCGACTCCTAATATAAGGACTTCCAAAATACTTTTACTGATGTTAAACTTAAAATACAATGTAGGATATAAATATAGAATGTTAAGAATATAAATGTACATCTTTGATTCAATAAAATATCACATAAGCTTTATATCTATTTAAGAAAACAAACAAATTTGAAACATAGGATAGTGGAATGTTTCGCAACTCCATTGATATGCTCAAAAACAGAAAGACCAAAAAGCTGTTGGAAACATGATTTTAGGCCCACTGGTCAGCACGCCAAGCCCTAACACACACATACTTACATGACTAAAAATTAAAATGTAGCAATCATAAGGTAACTTTATTGTTACTGAAAAGTTTATATCAATGTTTTCTTGTCTCCCTTTCCCTTCCCATGCCATGTTTTGTCTCTGATTTTCACAGTTGGGAGTGCCAGATGATTCCCATGGCTTCCCATTTTAACCCCAGTTTCAAGGTAAAATTGTAATCTCCCATTTTATATATATATCGTCAATTTGATCATCTCCAACATGTAAAAAGAAAAAAGAAAACCCAAGAATTTTTCAAGAGAGAAAAAGTATGGAGGAGAAGAAAGAAAATGTGAATACAGCTTTGTTAACTGCAGGAATAGCTGTTTTACTGGTATGTTTGAAACGTGCTCTACTGTTGTTTCTAGTTCAACAATGGCGAGCTTGGGTGTTTCTTGTGTTAAACCTTGTGCTTTTGGCTATTTTTTTCACTTCCATGACCCCAAATTCAAGTCAAATTAGTCAGCAAGAAATGAATAAAAATGAGAAAGAAATGAAGAAGAAAAGAGGTAATTTCAATGAAGCTGAAGGATCTACAGAAGATCATCAGGTCAGCAATTCAAAGCAAATAAGCAAAAGTGAAGAAGTTGAAGATCTAGTAGAGAAAGAAGTGGTGGTTGAAGAAGAAGAAGAAGAAGAAGAAAATATTGAGACATTAAAGCTGTCAAAGGAGGAATTGAATGAGAGAGTTGAAGCATTCATTGCCATGTTTAGACAGCAGTTAGCTTTAGATGCAAGAAAAGGAAGAAAACAAGCTGATTTCAGCAAGAAGAAACACACCAACCTTTCATCTGATAGAGCAAATCGTTTCGCTTTGAAAGTTGAGGGATAATTGTTTCGGCCTAACGTAATTGATTTATTCAATCAATTTTAAGAGGTATTATTCAGTGAATTTTTGGATGCCAATTTTAATATATATATATATATATATATATACACACACTCAATTCTCTCCTTATAACCTCTTTTTGTATAAAAAAAAATCTTCATGCTTACTTTAATTCCATGTTAAAATTTCAATTGTTGCTTGATTTACAAGGAACAAGAAGCTTATATAATGGCCAAAGTACTACTAATGAACTCATCAAAATTTGCAATTTTTTTTTACATTCTTTTCAAGGAAAAAGTAAAGTCAAAATTACAATATGAAGATAGAACAATTGATAACAAATACTTCACAAATTTAATTTATATTATTTTCCCTCTTTTCCATTAATTTGTGAAATAGCCACTCCTAAAATCTTAGTAATTTTGAGATGAATACATATTTTGGTACTACATTTTAAATTCCAAGTGCTTTTGGATGTAGGCCGAGAAGACTGGTGGGCTATTTGGAGAAGGTTGGGGTCGATTCTTTTTTAGTTTTTTGCCTTAATTAGCCCACCAATAAGCCCAAGGCCGATTGTTGGAATTAGTAAATTAACTAAGAAAGGCAACCCAAACTTTGACAAAAATAAAATAAAATACTCCACTTTGATTAGGAGTATTCAAATTTTAGTTAAAACTGAATGAATTGATCGAACCAATTTAATTTGATTAATCAATCGATTATCTGATCTAATTCGGTCGGAGGTTGGTTAATGACTTTTTAGATGTTCGGTTATCGATTAATTCGATTTAAAATCGGGTAATTAATTGAACTTAACAATTAATAATACAAATTATATATAATTTTAATTCGGATAATTCGGTCAAATGAATATTATCAATTTATTTTTTTTTATATATTTTATACTTGTTTTAACCAAAAAAAATAAAAATCTATAAATTTCGGTTAACCGGCCGAATTAACCAAAATATTTCGATTTGGTTAATTTTTTTTTAAAAAAATTCAGTTCAATTCGGTTAACCAAATGGTTAACTGTTTGAACACCCTTAACTTCAATTAGTGAAAATTAGTCTTATAGAACCCAATTTGTCTTCGAAAGAAAATTTTGGTCGAATAAGTTGCTTTTGTTCGTGGAGTTTAAAAATTTCATCGATAGGTTACTTTAGCTTAGAGAAACTTTTCGGGATATTTTTTTAATTTCGTTTGACGATTCAAGTTCATGATTTATGATTACTCATTTCAATAATATTATCTTTAAAATTAAAATTTATGTTTTTTCATTAGCAGTACAATATATCTTACCACTATAACCAACACTTGTTGATCTTTTCATAATTTTTGTTCCCTTGTAGTGAGTCTTGAAAATTATATTATATATAAATTAAGTTTTTTTTTACAATAAAAATTATATCTTAATTATTTTAACATTTGTATTAATAATTTTATCAATCTAATAAAATAATAAAGGAAAGGGAATCTATTTACACCACTTTAATTTTATATATTTTCATATATTTTTGTACAATTAATATTTTTATGATCTAGCCGTTATATTTTAAATTTCATTCATTAAAATTATGCATGTTAAGTTTAACGTAAATTAAAAATTTCTAACTATTTACTTTATCTCTAAAGCTTTCAACTGTTCAAATATTAATCGGACAAAAAATATATTAAACACAAGTAGATTTCTCTACAATAATAAATTTATTAATATGATAGATATGTAATAATATAAAAGACATTTAGTTTGTTCACTACTAGTGGGCTTAAAAGGATGTAAAATGTTATTTTTAATTATTTTATTATTTTAACACAAAAAAAAAATTGTACCATTTTAAACTCGTTTAAAGAAATTTTTTATAGAAAATAATTATTTTAATATTAAACTTAAAATGTCGATTGAGTTTTAGTTTAGTTAGCATCAACATTGTTGTCAGTACAAGAGGATGTGAGTTCGAATGCACAAAAGCACTGTATCCTCTTATTTAAAGGTTGAGGAGAAACTATAGATAGTTCTAAACATTATATCAAAAACAAACACTAAAAATCATGATTAGAGATTCATTAGGCTCGGGCCGGGCCCAAAAAATGGGCCTAAAATTTTGCCCAAGCCCGACCCATATAAAAATGCTAAAACCCGGGCCTAGCTCAGCCCGGCCCGCCCGTATTAATTTTTATATTATTTTATATAATTTTTAAATATATACAATAAATCAAATATACTAAAAAAATCAAAATAAATATTTTTCAACAAATTGAAAATAATTTTTTTTGAATAAAATCAAACTGGACTTTTTATTAAAAGGAAAAGAAAAAAAAACAAAGGAACAAGCCCAATGGGTTTTAGCCCACGCAAAATCAGAGAAAGAAAAACATAAAATCCTATCGGAACTAACTAAAACAAATTGCCTAGAAACAAACCAAACTGAAACAGAAATTAAATATAAACTTTAAATCCAGTCTAATCAGTACCAGTTGGAATCCACCCAATGCGCAGTGACCTTTCAAATCGCCGACCCAGCAGTAAAAAAAGGTAGCAGTTCCCCAGACCATTAATTAATGTCTGCTACTATAATGTTCATCCCCCTGTTTTTCAAACTTCCAAAACCATTTCCTTGCCCTTTCCGATTCCATCTCTCACCCCTTCACCGCTCTCCATTCCATCTACTTTCATTTCCTTTCCTGACTTCTCCTAATCCGTCCTCACCCCCCATCTCACCATCTCAGCTTTCTCTTCCCCTTAAGATCAATCACGACTTTACTTCCCCTTTCCTGACCTTCTTCCATCTTCTCTAAGAACATTGCTGGTTGAGATCCACCGCTTGACGAATTCGATCAAGGAGACCTCCCACCAGGTAATAGCTCTCATCCCTTCTTAAAGCGTCTTTCGCAACAGTATGAGCGAAATGATTCTCTGATTTGGGAACAAAAATGAACTCAATCTCTTGATAATTACTTGAATGCCTATGAATATCTCTAATAATAGCTCCGATGACCGATCTATCCATATTAGTGCTCTGACATTTCTTTATAATTGTTTTTGAATCTCCCATAATCATTACTTTGTTGAAATTCATCATGACACCCAATTTTGTTGCTTGCAACGCTGCATATGCCTCCGCCGTGAATGGGGTTGCGATATTGGAGTGGATGACTGCCTTCGAAGCCAAAACCTCCCCATTTCCATCTCGTACCAGTAGACCAATAGCCGATTTAAGTGTACGACTGTCAAAAGCCGCGTCGAACTGAATCGTCGCCCTTCCCCTACAGGGTATTTGATGAAATCCTTCAGCAAACTGAGGTATACTATCTCCACCTCTTATTGCATCTAATTCCGAGACGAATCTATTGATCTTTCTGACTATTTCCGCACCTGATAGAGGATGCTTTTCATACAGTAGCGAGTTTCTGCTGAACTAGATGAACCAAAGTCCGTAACAGAATAGTTGAATCTGTTCCTTACACCATTTTTCAAAAATCCATGTAAGCCAGTCGCATAAACCTAGATCACTGTGATTTAACACCCAGTTTAACTGTAACTGACTCCAAATCTCGGTTGATGCAGGACAATGTTAAAAAATGTGGCAACCATCTTCCTTTGCTTGGCGACATCTGGGGCATTGAGCATCGTTAACCACCCGCTTGCTCCTAAGATTCACCAACGACGGGAAAATATTCCAAGATACTCTCTATATTGTAATCTGAATTTTTTTTGGGATATCCAGTTTCCAAAGTTTCCTGTAGAAATTCTTTACCACAGCTTGTAAATTAATATCAATAGGATCTTGGCTAGCATCTTGTAATAGTTTATAACCACTCTTGACAGAGAAGTCCCCTGTTAATTCCCCACGCCATACCTGCAAATCTTCATGAGCTAACTCCGCAAGAAGGATTTGCAAAATTTTTCCTGCTATATCACCTGGAAATGTACTTGTTATCATCTCAAATTTCCAACTTTGACTAGTGGCATCAATTAGATTGGACACTAACTTAATGTTTTCATTGTTGTTTTGATTCGGAATCCTATCTACCTCCTTTCCCGAAATCCACAAATCATCCCAGATGGAAATTTTATCCCCATTCCTGACTCTCTAGCATATTCCTTTATCGAGGAGCCCTTTTGCAGCCCAAACACTTCTCCAGGTAAGTGAAGGTAAATTTCCTAATCGAGCTTCAGAAAAATTCGAGTTAGGACAATACTTTGCTTTTAACACACGTGCTAATAACGAATCTGGAAAATTAATGAGACGCCACCCCTGCTTTGCAAGTAACGCAACATTAAAATTCACAAAATTTCAAAAACCAAGACCACCATCTTCTTTTAAAAGACATAAATCTTTCCAAGCGCACCAATGGATACCCTTTCTATTTCGACTTTTTTGCCACCAGGATTTCGCTATTATACCTTC
Organism: Gossypium australe; assembly: GCA_005393395.2. Lineage (NCBI taxonomy): Eukaryota > Viridiplantae > Streptophyta > Magnoliopsida > Malvales > Malvaceae > Gossypium > Gossypium australe. The sequence goes on along the minus strand of CM016622.1, from coordinate 87,746,944 downwards.
CAAATCTGTACAGAGAGTTTTAGGGAGTAAAAAGCATGCTATCGAAAACGTAGGAATTGTAGTGACCCAATAGTCGAGTAACCGAAAAATATATTCTCGGTCTCCGTTTTCATAAAACTGAATCGTAAATATTTACTAAAAATATTTACGAAGCTAGTTGTGCGTCTAATTGGGTTTTATTTAGGTGAATTTGACTTAATTAGAAGTATTTGGGAAAAAGGATTAGATTGTAATAGGTGTGAAAGTTTAATTAAAGATTAAAGAAAATAAAAAGGACTAAAAAGGCAATTACGCCATTTTTAATTGATGAGGCGGCATAAGAATAAATTTTTTTTATGTGATAAGATATATTATTTTTTATGTTAATATAATATGATATTATATTATATAATAAGGTTAAAAAAAAAAGAGAAGAAACAGAGAAGAAAACGAAACAGAGAGCAGGGGAAGAAAGAAAAAGAGAGAGAAAGAAGAAAAGGGTAAATTGAAAGTTTAAAGCTTAGAGTTTAATTTGGTAAGTTAATTTAGTCCTTTTCTTTTAATTTTGATGTTTTATTTTTAGAACAAAGTTTTAATGAATTTAAGTTGAAGTTTTTGAAGTTTTAAGTTGTTGAATATAGCATATGATGAAAAAATGATGAATTAGTGGTTTAATTGAAAGAATTTGAAGTTAGAATTGGATAAAGGACTTAATTGCAAAATAAGCTATAAGAAAACTGTTTTGGGACAGCAGCAGTAGAGCAAGTTTGAAAATTCACCAAAAATCGTAGAAGAGGAATTAGAAGTTGAGTAAGATATAAATTAAGCTTATTGAGCCTATTTTCATATGAAAAACAGAGAAAGAAAAGAAATTCTGTATTTTGAGATATTTAGATTTTGGTAAGACTGGTTCCGAGTGATTTCGAGATCCCCTGTTCTGACTTGGTAAAATCATAAAAAATTGTATAAAAATAATTTGGGAACATAATTTATATGGTTAGATTCCTTAATGAGTCTAGTTTTAGAAGAAATAAACTATAACATCATATGAATTTTATATAAAAAGATAATTAATTTTTAGTGAAGAAGGGTCGGAACTGCCAGACAGCAGAACAGGGGTGACTTTAAAGAATAAACTGTACTAATTGGCTAAATCAAAAATTCTGAAAATTTTATGGAAAGAATATATGTGAGTCTAGTTTCAGAAAAAATTTACGGTTCTTCATTTGGAGTTCTGTAGCTCTGGAAATAAATAATTTTGTGACTATGGCACAAAAGGATAGCTTTGAATAAGTTTATGAGTAAAGGATTAAATTGAAATGTGAGCAAAGTAAGAAAGCATAAAATTATCATAAAATACATGTTTATTTTATTAAATAGTACAGGAAATTATTTGATTATTTTTAACATATAAGTGTTATGTGTTTATATGGAATTGAAGAAAAAGAAAAGGAAGGAGAGAACCGAATCGAAGGAAAAGGAAAAGAGAAGATTAAGGAGTGAAGGAAGAAGAACTTATATCACCTCAATCTTTTGTTGTAAGTACTACAAGAATTTTAAATTATTGTTATTTATCCTTTTTGAAATATTTATGTGAATTATTTAAATATATGAGATTCAGCTTTAATGCCCAAGTAGACGAAATTTAGAACTACTGGGATATTAGTAGCATGCCATTAAGGAACTTTAGCGCACTCTCTGATATTAGCACGTTGGTGCTCTCTGATATTAGCACGTCAGTGCTCTCTGTTCACTTATGCATCATAATGCACCTCTGTATTTGTTCCGTATATCCGGTGTGTTCTAGGAAGTCTACTTTGGGCTAATATTGTGAATTGAGAATAAAAGTGAATTACTGATGTGTTAAGGCAAGTTTTATACTTTACAGAAGATAAGTTAAATTTATTTAAAGCAATGCATAATTGAAAAGACTTATATGTGAGTAAATATGCGATAATTGATTGAGTTTAAAATACTCTGTTATGGTTGTCTAATTAATTATTTTTGTAGTGCTTACTAAGCCTTCACTGGCTTAACGCGTTTATTTTAACGCGTAGGTACAAAGAGTCTAGAAGAGAAGTTCAACTAGAAGATTTCTCATCTCATCACATCTTCGAAGACTACAGAAGTAGGTACTATATTTTGTGTTAAAATGGCATGTACATAGGTGATATTTTGGTCACTTAAAACTACTACATGACTTTTGTTGTAGAAAATGATATTTGGTATTTTAATGTTATAAGTAGAATATAAATATGATTAAATATGAAATTGCATTGGTTGAATAGTTGGATTTTGGAAATGGTTGAATTGGTTATATTTGGAATGAATACGGTTTTAATTGCAGGGGGTTATATGTGAAAATAAGCAAAAATGCTGGCGAAATTTTTAATAAAAAAAATAATAATTTCGCTAGTTTTGTAGAATGTTTAAACAAGTTTCATTCTACATTAAATATATGCTTTGGCTTCAAGAGCCCAATATAGGAGTTAAATTACTAAATTATACCAACTCATAATTTTTATTTATAAGTAATTAGGAAAATTGACTAATATGTTTGGTAATGCCTTGTAACCCTGTTCCGGCGACGGTTTAGGGTTAGAAGGTGTTACATTTATTGGTATCAGAGCCTAGGTTTTCTGAATTCTTGGGTCGTATATGAGTCTATTTGTACATGCCATTTTATAAATTGATGTGATGAGATGAGTTTTAGTTATTTAATTGTGTAATTTATGAATATTGTAGAAAAACTTAAAGATGTCAAATAGATCTCGTGAAGAGTCAGAAAATGAAGTAGAGAGCAGGGCGCCAAACCTTGATAGGGAAAGAGATCAATATAGAGTCCAAGTTCGAAGTGAATCGGTAAACTTAGGAGATGATAAAGAGCCTGAATTGGAAGAAAGAACTCAATCTGAAACTGAACCAATACCGGCTAGAGAAGAAATTCCGATTGCAACTTTATTACAGACAATGAATCAGTTATTGCAGCAAGTTGTGAGAACTAATAATGCTCCATCTGTTCCACCACTATCTTCTCCTCTTACTGCTCCACATCCACAATCATCTATAACCAGTCATCGATCCCCCTTGGAGAAAATCAGAAAATATGGGGCTGAAGAGTTTAAAGGAAAGAAAGATGATGACCCAGCTGAGGCTGAGGAATGGTTTGAGAACAGTCAAAGAATATTTGAAGAATTGCAGTGTACAGGGGATGAAAAGTTGAAATGTGCAGTATCTTTATTAAAGGGTGAGGCTTATCAATGGTGGACCACTGTTATGAATATTCATTCTGCAGAGAAAATTAATTGGGATTTCTTTGTATCTGAATTTAGAAAGAAATATATGAGTCAACTTTATCTTGAGAAGAAGAAACGAGAATTTCTGGATCTGAAGCAGAACAACATGTCTGTTACTGAATATGAACGTGAATTTATCATATTGAGTAAATATGCAAAGGAATTAATAGCAAATGAAGCAGATATGTGCAGAAGATTTGAGTGGGGATTGAATGAAGAGATTTATGTTCCTCTTATACCATTACATCTACAAGTATTTCCTATTTTGGTTGATAGAGCACAACGACTAGAAGAAGGGTTAGCTCGTTCAAAAGAAAAGAGTTTTGGGAAGAGACTAGCCACTAGTTCAGCACCACCACCGTTTTCAAAAAGAGTGAGGGATTTTAGAGATTCTAGATACACTTCTCCTACTGTTGGGCAAAGATCTAGAATTCAGACAAGACAAACTCAGCAGACGACCTCTATGGGTAGTACCGGGGGTTCTAAAAGAAAACCAACACCATCATCATGTGAGCACTGTGGAAGATATCATTGGGGAGAATGTCGACTGATTTCTCGAGCCTGTTTTCGATGTGGGTCAAAAGATCATTTAATCAAAGACTGTCCGAAGATGTCAGAAAGTGTTACAGAACAGTCTGTGAGAGGTAGCTCGGTTTCACGAAGAGGTAGACAACCTGGAATTTCTGGTGGCACTAGTAGTGGTACGAGATTGGTGAAGGAAATAACTGATAGATCTGAATCCCGAAGGCCTCGAACTTATGCTATCAGAACACGAGAAGAGGGAGACGCTCCTGATGTGATTACTGGTACATTCTCTTTATTTGATTCTTCTGTAATTGCATTAATTGATCCTGGCTCTACACATTCATATATATGCATTACATTAGTAAAAGAAAGAGAATTACAGGTAGAATTTACAGAATACGAAATAGTAGTTACTAATCCTTTCGGGCAAAGTGAGAAAGTTAATAAAGTGTGTAGAAGATGTCCCTTAAAAATTCATGATTATGAGTTTCCAGCAGACCTTATGGCACTTACGTTTTATGAGTTCGATGTGATATTGGGTATGGACTGGTTGTCAGAACATGGGGTTATGGTCGATTGTAGAAGAAAAAAAATTTCCTTGAGAACTTCAGATGGAGACGAAGTGATTGTAACCGGTGAAAAATATAGTGCATTGACGAATGTGGTGTCTGCAATGAAGGCTTCTAAGATGATGAGAAGAGGATGTACTGCTTTTCTTGCTTATATTTTAGATACTCGTACAACGAATTCTGAGATTGAAAAGATACCAGTGGTTCGAGATTTTATTGATGTGTTTCCAGAGGAATTACCGGGTTTACCTCCAGAAAGAGAAGTAGAGTTTGGGATTGAGTTAATTCCAGGCACTGATATATCAATAGCACCTTATCGGATGGCACCCACTGAGTTGAAAGAATTGAATATGCAGTTACAAGAGTTATTAGACAAGGGATTCGTACATCCTAGTGTATCACCATGGGGGCCAGTATTATTGTAAAGAAGAAAGATGGGTCTTTGAGGCTTTGTATAGATTATCGTCAATTGAATAAAGTGACTATAAAGAACAAGTATCCGTTGCCCAGGATTGATGATTTGTTGATCAGTTAAAAGGAGCTAGTGTATTTTCTAAGATTGATCTCAGATCGGGGTATTATCAGTTACGGGTGAAAGAATCTGATGTGTCGAAAACTGCCTTTAGGACTCGGTACGGTCATTATGAGTTCTTGGTTATGCCATTTGGATTGACTAATGCTCCAGCTGCTTTCATGGATCTTATGAATAGAATTTTTCAGCCTTATTTAGATCAGTTTGTGGTTGTGTTTATAGATGACATTCTAGTGTATTCAAAAGGTGAAGAAGTGAACATATAACATCTTCGAATTGTGCTACAGATTTTGAGAGAAAAGCAATTGTATGCTAAATTGAATAAGTGTGAATTTTGGTTAAAAGAAGTCACTTTTCTGGGACATATAGTATCGGCAGATGGTATTCGGGTAGATCCCAAGAAAGTAGAAGCTATACTTGAATGGAAACCACCAAAGAATGTGACAGAAGTAAAGAGTTTTCTCGGATTGGCTGGTTACTATAGAAGATTTGTTGAGGGATTTTCTATGATTGCATCTCCATTAACGAAATTGTTGCAGAAAAATGCAAAATTTGAATGGACAGAAAAGTGTCAACAAAGTTTTGAAAAATTAAAAGCAGCATTAATAGAAGCTCCTGTGTTGATTCAACCAGAATCTGGTAAGGAGTATGTGGTTTTCAGTGATGCTTCATACAATGGTTTGGGGTGTGTGCTAATGCAAGGAGGAAAGGTAGTAGCATATGCTTCTAGGCAATTAAAGCCACACGAAAAGAAACTACCCGACGCATGATCTTGAATTGGCTGCAGTGGTGTTTGCGCTAAAAATATGGAGACATTATTTATACGGGGAAAATGTTATATCTACACTGACCATAAGAGTTTGAAGTATTTGTGTGACTCAGAAGGATTTGAATTTGAGACAGAGAAGATGGGTTGAATTGATAAAGGATTATGATTTAATTATCGATTACCATCCAGGTAAGGCTAATGTTGTTGCTGATGCTTTAAGCCGAAAATCTCTATTTGTTTTGTGAGCTATGAATGCCTGATTGTCTTTGGTTGATAATGGTTCAATCATGGCTGAATTGAGAGCTAAACCGACATTTTTACAGCAAATATGTGAAGCTCAGAAGAGTGATGAGAAGCTACAGATTAAATGGGCACAGTGTGTCAGGTACTAATTCTGAATTTCAGATTGGAGTTGATGTTGTATGTTATTCAAAGGTTTATGTGTACCTCAGAATTCAGAACTCATACAGAAGATTTTATACGAGGCTCACACAACGGTACTATGTCTGTACATCCGGGGAGTAATAAAATGTATAATGATCTGAAAAGATGTATTGGTGGCCAGGAATGAAACGGGATATCTGAGTTTGTATCAAAATGTTTAATATGTCAGCAAGTTAAAGCTGAGCATCAGGTACCTTCAGGGTTACTTCAGCCAATTACTATACCGGATGGAAGTGGAGAGAATACTATGGATTTTGTATCGGGATTACCGTTGTCTCCAAAGAAAAAGGATGCTATTTGGGTGGTTGTTGACCGATTGACAAAATCAGCGCACTTTATTCCGGTACGTATGGATTATTCTTTAGATAAACTGGCTGAACTGTATATATCAGAGATTATCAGGCTACATGGAGTGCCTGTCTCCATTATATCAGATAGAGATCCCCGATTTACGTCTCGTGGGATAAATTGCAAAAGCTTAGGTACTCAGTTGTATTTCAGTACTGCATTTCCCTCAGACAGATGGCCAATCTGAGCGTGTTTCAAGTATTGGAAGATATGCTCCGATGTTGTATACTAGAGTTGAAGGTAATTGGGAGAGGTATCTGCCTTTATTGAATTTGCTTACAATAACAGTTATCAGTCTAGTATTAAAATGGCTCCGTATGAAGCTTTGTATGGTAGAAAGTGTAGAACACCGTTATATTGGACAGAGCTAGTGAAAAGAAGATACATGGGGTTGATTTGATCCAAGAAACAGAAGAAAAAGTAAAAGTCATTCGAAATAGTTTGAAGGCATTTGATCGTCAAAAATCTTATCTGATCTTAAAAGAAAAGATATTGAATATAATGTGGGTGGAAAAGTATTTTTGAAAGTGTCGCCATGGAAAAAATTCTCCGATTTGGGAAGAAAGGCAAGCTCAGTCCAAGATTCATTGGGCCGTATGAGATCTTAGAACGGGTTGGTCCAGTTGCTTATCGGATAGCCTTACCACCGGAATTGGATAGAATTCACAATGTTTTTCATGTCTCAATGTTACGAAGATACCGGTCTGATCCATCTCATGTGATACTCCTGAAGTAATAGAAATTCAACCGGATTTAACTTATGAAGAGGAGCCAATTAAGATACTTGCTCGAGAGGTAAAGGAATTGAGAAACAAACGGGTTCCGTTGGTAAAAGTGTTGGGAGACATCATAATTCGGAAGAAACATGGGAAAGAGAGGAAACATGACATCAATACCGCAGTTGTTTACGTCAGGTAAATTTCGAGGACGAAATTTATTAAGCGGGGGAGAATTGTAGTGACCCGATAGTCGAGTAACCGAAAAATATATTCTCGGTCTCCGTTTTCATAAAACTGAATCGTAAATTTACTAAAAATATTTACGAAGCTAGTTGTGCGTCTAATTGGGTTTTATTTAGGTGAATTTGACTTAATTAGAAGTATTTGGGAAAAAGGATTAGATTGTAATAGGTGTGAAAGTTTAATTAAAGATTAAAGAAAATAAAAAGGACTAAAAAGGCAATTACGCCATTTTTAATTGATGAGGCGGCATAAGAATAGATTTTTTTATGTGATAAGATATATTTTTTGTGTTAATATAATATAATATTTATATATAATAAGGTTAAAAAAAAAGAGAAGAAACAGAGAAAAACGAAACAGAGAGCAGGGGAAAGAAAGAAAAAGAGAGAAAAAAGAAGAAAGGGTAAATTGAAAGTTTAAAGCTTAGAGTTTAATTTGGTAAGTTAATTTCATTTTCTTTAATTTGATGTTTTATAAGTTTTAGAACAAAGTTTTGATGAATTTAAGTTGAAGTTTTTGAAGTTTTTAAAGTTGTTGAATATAGCATATGATGAATGATGAATTAGTGGTTTAATTGAAGAATTTGAAGTTAGAATTGGATAAAGGACTTAATTGCAAAATAAGCTATAAGAAAACTGTTTTGGGACAGCAGCAGTAGAGCAAGTTTGAAAATTCACCAAAAATCGTAGAAGAGGAATTAGAAGTTGAGTAAGATATAAAATTAAAGCTTATTGAGTCTATTTCATATGAAAGAAACAGAAAGAAATTCTGTATTTTGAGATATTAGATTTTGGTAAGACTGGTTCAGAGTGATTTTGAGATCCCCTGTTCTGACTTGGTAAATCATAAAATTGTATAATTTTGGAACTAATTTATATGGTTAGATTCCTTAATGAGTCTAGTTTTAGAGAAATAAACTATAACATCATATGAATTTTATAAAAAAGATAATTAATTTTAGTGAAGAAGGGTCGGAACTGCCAGACAGCAGAACAGGGGTGACTTTAAAGAATAAACTGTACTAATTGGCTAAATCAAAAATTATGAAAATTTTATGGAAAGAATATATGTGAGTCTAGTTTCAGGAAAAATTTACGGTTCTTCATTTGAAGTTCTGTAGCTCTGGAAATAAATAATTTTGTGACTATGGCACAAAAGGATAGCTTTGAATAAGTTTATGAGTAAAAGATTAAATTGAAATGTGAGCAAAGTAAGAAAGCATGAAATTATCATAAAATACATGTTTATTTTATTAAATAGTATAGGAAATTATTTGATTATTTTTAACATATAAGTGTTATGTGTTTATATGGAATTGAAGAAAAAGAAAAGGAAGGAGAGAACCGAATCGAAAGAAAAGGAAAAGAGAAGATTAAGGAGTGAAGGAAGAAGAACTTATATCACCTCAATCTTTTGTTGTAAGTACTACAAGAATTTAAATTATTGTTATTTATCCTTTTTGAAATATTTATGTGAATTTTAAATATATGAGATTCAGCTTTAATGCCCAAGTACGAAATTTAGAACTATGGGATATTAGTGGCATGCCTTAAGCTTAGCGCTCTCTGATAGCACGTTGGTGCTCTCTGATATTAGCACGTTGGTGCTCTCTGATATTAGCACGTTGGTGCTCTCTGATAGTACGTTGGTGCTCTCTGATATTAGCACGTCAGTGCTCTCTGTTCACTTGTGCATCATAATGCACCTCTGTATTTGTTCCGTATATTCGGTGTGTTCTAGGAAGTCTACTTTGGGCTAATATTGTGAATTGAGAATAAAAGTGAACTGATGTGTTAAGGTAAGTTTTATACTTTACAGAAGATAAGTTAAATTTATTAAAGCAATGCATAATTGAAAAGACTTATATGTGAGTAAATATGCGATTTGATTGAGTTTAAAATACTCTGTTATGGTTGTTTAATTAATTATTTTGTAGTGCTTACTAAGCCTTCACTGGCTTAACGCGTTTATTTTAACGCGTAGGTACAAAGAGTCTAGAAGAAGTTCAACTAGAAGATTTCTCATCTCATCACATCTTCGAAGACTACAGAAGTAGGTACTATATTTTGTGTTAAAATGGCATGTACATAGGTGATATTTGGTCACTTAAAACTACTACATGACTTTGTTGTAGAAAATGATATTTGGTATTTTAATGTTAAGTAGAATAAATATGATTAAATATGAATTGCATTGGTTGAATAGTTGGATTTTGGAAATGGTTGAATTGGTTATTTGGAATGAATACGGTTTTAATTGCAGGGGGTTATATGTGAAAATAAGCAGAAATGCTGGCGAAATTTTTAATAAAAAAATAAAAAATTTCGCTAGTTTTGTAGAATGTTTAAACAAGTTTCATTCTACATTAAATATATGCTTTGGCTTCAAGAGCCCAATATAGGAGTTAAATTACTAAATTATACCAACTCATAATTTTTATTTATAAATAATTAGGAAAATTGACTAATATGTTTGGTAATGCCTTGTAACCCTGTTCCGGCAACGGTTTAGGGTTAGAAGGTGTTACAGGAATAGCTTGAATAACTGCTTTAATAAAGACTTCTTTTCCCCCTTGTGATAAAAACCAAACATTCCAGCTGTCTATTCTTTGTATAAACCGATCTTTCAGATTTTGAAAAGACAATCGCTTTTTCTTACCCACCATACTAGGGAGCCCCAGATACCTTTCAATGTCATTTGATCTCCGTACTGCCAAAACCCGTGAAATTGCCATTCTTTCCCTTTCTAGAGTGTTTGTGCTACAGAAAACAGAGGATTTCTCGTAATTAACACATTGTCCTGAATTCTTCTCATACTCCATCAAAATCTGTTTCAAAGAAATCGCACCTCTCTCTGTAGCTTCTGCAGACAAAATACAGTCATCTGTGAACAATAAATGAGAAATAGCTGGTCCACTGCGACTCGCTTTGACCTCTTTAAGAACGTTTCCAGCTTGTGCTAGCCTCATCAAACTCGAAAGCCCTTCCCCACAAAATAAGAATAAAAACAGGCTCAAAGGATCCCCTTACCGAAGACCACGAGTTGGAAGGAAACTTTTACTTACATTTCCATTGAAAACCACAGTATAAGAAACTAAAGAAACACATTTCAAAACCATTTCAATCCATCCCATATCAAAACCCATCTTTGTCATTACCCTTTCTACAAAATTCCAGTCAACCCTATCATATGCCTTGCTCATATCTAGCTTCACTGCCATTAGCCCTTTCCTCCCAACCTTCTTATTTTTTAGAGTGTGCAAAATTTCATAAGCAAGTAACACATTATCAGTGATCAACCTCCCTAGAACAAAGACACTTTGCGCAGAATCAATGCATTTATGCAATACTACTCGAAGCCGATTTGCCATCACTTTAGTTATTAACTTATAAATCACATTGCATAAACTAATAGGCCTGAATTGAGCAATATTAAAGGGGTTCGGAACTTTTGGTATCAACACAATATTTGTCTTATTAATCGAGCTTAAGTCCATACCATTATTTAACTGTTGAAGGCAATAGTTTGAGACATCTTCCCCAATGATCGGCCAACATTTTTTATAAAATATGGCTGCAAAACCATATTCCACTGGGGCTTTTGTAGGACACATTTCTGACAACGCTGTCCGTATCTCCTCCTTTGTGTATCTGGCCTTCAATTTAAAATTATCTTCCTCCAAAATGCATGCTTCTATACCTGATAATATTCTATCAGTATTAAATTGGTTTCAACAGAAAAAAGCTTGATAAAATATAATCGTACAATTTCCTCCATTTTCTTACTCTCCATAGTCTCCCTACCATCATTAAATTGTAGTTTCTTAATCAAATTCCGTTTCCTCCTTTGTGTCGCTTGCTTGTGAAAAAAAGTCGTGTTCCTATCACCCAGTTTCAGCCAGTTTATTCTAGCCCTCTGCAGTAGCTTTCATCCTTATCAATCTCTATATTCAGATGAATCTTTGTATCAATAATATCAGCCAGATTTTCGTCGTCTCTGTCCGCTTCAAGAAGTATTGCCAATTTATTAGTGATGATCTATTTTTTCAATTTTCTGTCACGTCGAATCTGGAACGCCCATCTCTTCAAATCTCTTTTTAGAATTTCCAGCTTTTTCAGAAAATCCCCTATAAAACCACCCCAGCTCTTTCTAACTTCCTCAAAAAAAGAATCTTCTAGGACCCACCAAGCATCAAACATAAAACTTTTTCCCTCTTATCGTCTAGCTCTATATTCTGTATTAATAAGAAGTGGACAGTGATCTGAGAAAGAATACGGGAGATGTTGAATTATAAAATCTGGGAATAATAATCTCCACCCCTCTGTATCAACTCCTCTATCAAGCCTTTCTTGAATGTTTGTCTCCAGTAGATTACCTCTCTCCCAAGTAAACCAACTCCCTGTGTAACCCAGATATTCCAATTGGCAATCATCTAACACTTGACGAAATTCTTCCATTTTCCTTCCTCTCTAGGCAAGCCTCCTTTCTTTTCAAAACCATATAGTATTTCATTAAAATCGCCACAAACCAGCCATAGATGCTCGCCTTGATTACTTAATATTCTTAACAAATTCCAAGCTTCCTCTCTATCACTTGTGTACAGAGATCCATAAAACCCTGTTAATCTCCATTTCTTTCCATCTTCTTCAATGACTACATCAATATGACGATGAGAAAAACTTTGTAAAGCTATGCTAACATCACCTCTCCATGCTAAACTAAGACCACCGCTCGAGCCCATAGAATCTATATCAATACCAAACTGAAACCCACACCTTTGTCTGACTTTCTCCATTTTGAACTTGTTGATTTTTGTCTCCATAAAGAAGAAAAATTGGGGGTTATGTACCTTCAGCAAATGCCGAAGTCTTCGAACAGCCCGAGGATTCCCCAGACCTCGGACATTCCAACTTAGTATTTTCATTGCGACCGGTCGGCTTGCCTTCTGGCAGCCGCCAATAATTGATGATTTCCAACTAGCAATTTCCTGTCTCTACCTTTCTCATTATTACTTTCTTCAATATCTCCTCTGGCTCTTTTCTTCCCCTCCTCCCCTACCACCATCTCATCCTCCAAATCATGGCCAATCGCCATCTGACTTTGACCCTTTAGCATGTTAACTGACTCATTCCTTGGGCAAGCATTACTACCCCCCAGATCAAAACCCAATATAGGATTAATATTTCCAAATCTTCTAACTCCTTTCCATCTTTCTAGCTTTTTAGAAGAAACAGTTGTGTTGATAACCCCTATAGCTTCACCTTCTTCCCTAAGCCAAACACTATTCATCGCCTGGGCTCTTCTTGATTGTGCACGTAATGACAAATCCCAACCCATCTCTTTAATTTCAACCCCTGACTCCATTTTTAATTCGCAAAAGGAATCACTATGACCCAGTCGGCCACAGAAAAAACCAAAGAGAGTTAGCCTTTCATATTTAAAGCTGACATAAGAGCATAAATTATTAAACATCACCTGTTTCTTCCTTCTGAGGGGGCAGCTAATATCCAATTGAACACGTACTCGTATGTAATTCCTGATTCCTTTACCTAGACTAGAGCCATCATACTCCATAAACTTTCCTATGAAATTTCCCAACTGCATCGCCAAACTTTCAGAAAAATAACCAATAGGAACGTCATGGATTTGTATCCAAAAAAGTAAAAACAATAAAAGGACTTTTAATGGATCCTCTCCCCTTTGAAGTCTGTGCAGCAATAGCAAATGATTATTAAAGGTCCAGGGTGACCCCTTTAAATTTCTTTCCATATCCATAACATAAAAAAATTGAAACAAAAATCTTTTCTCCCCCAGATCGCAAACCTGCACCCCTTTCACTGGGTGCCATAAATTAGCCATGGTACTTTTCATTGCCGGAAAATGAATAATACTGGCCGTAAGAAAACATCCTACCAGATTATAATCTGCAACCTCCCTTACCGAATTTAAATCTGGCTAAATTTGTAGGACTTCTACTTCTTCATCATCCAGATTGAGATCTGCAAATGCACTTTCCATAAATACTAGAAGACAATGACGTTGACGAGGAGACAAATTTGGGGCTAATGGGTGACTTCCAAAAAACGGCGGCTGAAGCAAACAAATTAACCTTTGAGACGAAAAACCTAAAAGCTTGCTAGGAGAGCAGACAGAGACGTGCTAGGGTAGCAGACATTTGCTTGAGTCAGTTATTGAAAATAAATTTTAAAAAATATGTAGACTTAAATAACACTAAAACATATGCAACTTAACAAACAAATGCCTCTAAAATAATAACAAAATTAACAATAAAATAAGTTTTATATAATATCTAAATAATAACAAAATAATAGAAACATAATAGTAAAATAGTAGCAAAATAAGAAGAAAAATAATAAGAAAATAATATTAAAAAAACATTTTTTTTCCTTTAGTGAATTCAGACTGGGCCGGGCCGGGCCCGGGACAAAAATGCCTTACCCGAGCCCGGCCCATTTTTTAAACGGGCCTTATTTTTTGTCCAAGCCCATTTTTCGGGCCTATATTTTTACCCAAACCCTCCCACATTACGGGCGGGCCTTCGGGCCGGGCCGCCCGGCCCATATACACCTCTAATCATGATACTACACTCATAATATATATAGAAAACTTAAAAATATTTTACATACACCTAAATAATGAGGGTTCGAAAAAAATCTTAATTCCAAATCAATCTCATTCTAATTTCATCCTTAGTCTTTTTTCACAGTAAAAGAAGATTATTTTGTCATCCCTAGATTGGATAGGTCCCAACGAATAAGGACAGGTAAAGACTCATCCATCAAAATAATTAAAATGAGAAAGACATATATCTACAAAGAGCAGAATATATCATTTTCATCTTGTTAGAATGTGAGCACCTCATTAATGCCTCTTTGTCTCAGACAATATCCCTTCCCCTTCTCAATATTAATAAGTAGTAAAAGAAATAAAAAAAAAACATAATCTATAAAAATTTTCATCAATCCATAAAAAAACAAACTCTATGTAACAAAATACAATATATGTCATATTTTCTATTTTGAATATCAGTTATTTTTATTTTTGGCGGGTCTTTGTGAAAATTCGTATGGATGGCATTGAATCCTAATAAGCAAAACAAAGTAAGATTGTTAGGTTAATTTCGAATTACACAAAAAAAGAAAAAATAGTTTCATAAACTTTATTGGTTTATTTTAAAATTTATACTTGTGTTTATCAACCCACCAACATGATAGTCTGTCGGGTTTTGATTCATATTCCATATAGATTTACATATGCGTAGTGTTCGTATATTTGTAGTATGAGCGAGCCCAATATGAGGATGCATAATACATAAAATGAGTTCACTTACACGTAGTGTGAAAATTGCATACGCAAACCCACTTCGAGTATACGCGTGTTAACCTTAAAATAGGATGCGTGTCATCATACATAAAAACCTATTTAACATGTCACATATATAAATAGTGACCGTATTATATTAATACACAAAATTAATTCATATGAAAGGACATAAAAAAACTCTCAACAATTTAAAATTTATATATTAAAATATAGACATTTAAGTAAAACATCTCAACGTCAAGAAAAGTGGCTAAAAATATGAAAGATTAATGTAAATAATTTCCAATGAAATATTTGATGGTTTTGTTGCTTGAATCTTTGTTTTCAAAATATTTTTGACAAATATTTGTTTTTTTTTGTTTATATTTGAATTTAGATATAAAAATATATTTTTTTTCAAAATACATGAATTATTTTAAAATAATAATTTTATCTAGAATGCTGACAGCAAATTTATAGTTGTATCTAACCTTTTAGACCTTATTCGAAAAATTGAACTTGATGGATCCTAGCTATAAATTAAATTGAGTGAGCAGATTATTATCCAAATAAAAGGTAAATTACATTAGTGGTGGCCCAATTATGCTAAATTTTTTTAATTTTAATAATTTTTTTTTAAAAAATGGTCAATCAATTTTGTTTTTTTTTTTTCTTTTTTTTTTTTTAGTCCTTTGTTCGTTAAGCGTGGTTAAATTTTTAAAGAGAAAGTAGGTAATAGATTAAAAATTAGTAATAATAAATTTAATCTTTAATTTTTACATGTTATCAATTAGTTATAATTTTAAAAAATTAACCTTCATCATTAACAAATTATCTCTTCCTAATTCTAAAAGAATTTTATATAGAAAATATAAGTAAGTTTTCTGAAAATCTAATATTATAAATAGAAAAAACAAAATAGATTAAAATTTTAAAAAAAAAATCCTACTCCTAAACCCCCAAAAATCTATGTTCTAATAAGTATATTCTTCTTATTCATCTTGTTATTTTTGTTTCTTTAATTTAATTCTAATAAATTCTAAACCTTGAAACCTTCACCTTGACTAGTTTACTTAACCCAACCCTCCACCCATCGTCACTACTCTCAAAAATAGATTTGGATTTTTCTAAAATGAATAAAAATAAACCCACAAAATTTTAAACTCAAAAAATAGTTTTAGAAATTTCTCTTTTTTCTTCTTCTAAGAATGTGAGTTTTCTTATTAGAACTTTGTTTGCCCCTCTTTCCCTAACCAAAGGTGACATTCGTGTTGATTTTGCGCCCATCATCCTTGATCTCATCGATCAAGAGTCTAACCCCGAGCCTAAATCCGGGGGGGGGGGATTTCTTCCCAGAAACGGTCAATTTTTGATAAAGTTGATGAATGGACTTAAAATCATGGTTTTTTAATTGAAAATGCAAATGGGTTTTCAAAGTCGAAAGTGAAAAGTAAAGATTCAAATGGGTTATCGAGTTTAGGGAAGAAAAAAGAAATCGAGAATAATTTCGATGAGGGGAGACAAAAGGATGGAGTGTTGCAAGATGTTGAGATTTTGAAGAAACAAATGGTGAAAAACTAAGTAAAGAAATCGAGTCAATTAGAATAGCTTCGACTTTTAAAAGGAAATATAAAACGAAAAGTGATAAAAGAAAAAAACAAAAGAATTGGGTGAGAAAAAACTAGATGATGGTGATTCATATGCCAAAGGTTTTTTTTTTAAAAAAAAACGCAGGAAACTAGTGGACATGAGAGTCAATCAGGAGTTTTTTTTTATTTAAAACTAATGGCTAGTTCGCAATGCTTTTGAAAAGTTTATTTTAAAATTTAAGTGTTTAGAAATTACTGTTAAAAAGTATTTAAGTTTATTTTAAATTTAAGTGTTTAGTATTACATCAAAAAGTACTTTTGAGAAATAATATTCATTTCAATATTATTAAGTAATAAATATGTATTTAAATAAAATTTAAATTAATTATATATTATATTAGTAAAAATATAAAAAAATTCTAAAATTATTATTTTAATATATAAATATAATTTCAAATATTTTTAAGTAATAACTATTAATTTTAAAATTATAAACTACATTTTAAATATTTATAATTAGTATTATAAAAAAAATTTTTTTATTTTTAATTAATTTTTAACACATTTGTAATTAAGCACCAAGAAAAAAAAAGAAAAATACTATATTATTAGATGGGTGAAAAAGTAATTAAGCACTAAAAGTGCTTTGGGAGAGGAAAAGCTAAAATTTTAGCTTCTCTTTTTCAGAAGTGCTTTTAAAAAACATTTCTGAAAAAGCTAAAAATTCCAACTAAAAACAACTTGTTCTGCACAACTTTTCTTCCAAAAATATTTTTGGAGCTAGAAGTGCTTTTAAAAAGCACAGAAGAACTGATCTTAAATTAGATTTCTAAGAAATTTTATATTTTTTTGTTTTTATATTTACAGATTTTAATATTTTTAAAATATATATGTATGTTTTATATTTTAAAATTTTAAAATTATGAGTAAATTAAAACAATATGTAAATATTAAGAATTAAAATTTTAAAATAATAATTAAATTAAGATCATATATAAAAGTCACCTTATTCTCCCGTTAAAAACTTATCTGTACTTAAAAAAAACAAACCCAATTAAAATGAGTGAATGAACATTTTAAAATTTTTTATAATTAAGTTAAAAAAATCCAGAAAAAAAAAAAAAAAGAGGATGACAAAGTATAACCATATGTACAAAAAAGAAGAGCAGTAACCATGATTTTTATTTTTGTTGACAAGATGATGATATGATATCCAAAACAAACCACACAAGTGGAAGGTGTAGTCATAACTGATATGGGCCAATGCTGCTCTTTTGGACTGATTGTGATTGAGACTCGATTTTTGGTAGATTCAATATATGTACGTATATGCATATTTTGTATTGTTTCCATATTAATTCTATAAATATAAGTACGACTCAATTTGTTAGATAGGTTTTATCTTTTTCAGGAAAGATAGATTAAAATCTTAAATTCAAATATAATATAAAAATATTATCTGATACATTAAAGGTGAAATTTTTTTAAATCTACAAGTGAAATTAAGAAACTGACATGTCTTAGTTATTTAATTTTTATTCATCTCTAATATAATATAATATAATATTTTTATTTATTTATTGTCATAGCGAGAATCATGATGTCTAATTTGTGGTTGGAGTCCTGCAAAATATTCCCAAAAATTGACCATTGTAAAACCAAGATACCTAGAAACAAATAAATACATTCATTTATGGCAATCAATTATTGAATTTATATATATTCAGCTATAGTTTAGTCATAAGAATAATTGGTCTGCACGAAAAGGAATGAATCTGATGGGAAATAGAAAAAAAAATATCTGAGAGAGGATATATAATGTTGAAGTTGAATAAATAAATGTAAAGAGAATCAGCTCCTTAGTTTAATCAAAGTCAATTATAAGAGTTGATGAAACATCATGCCATGCTTTTTTTTTTCTTGAATTCATTGGGGTCAATCTTAAAAAATGAATAGCTAAGGGAAAACCAAGTTAAAAGAAGTTAAAGTCCTTCAAGATTACATTGCTTATGTCAATGATAAGTTCTTTTACAAGTTTTTATTTATGTTAATACTAAATACAATTATTTAATTTTAACATGATATGATACTTTTGCTTTAACATGAAAACTAAACAATTTGATGTATTTTAGATTTAAGATTGTTGATACTAAGAAATGGTGTGGAAGAGATCATGATGACTGTGGGAGACAGTTAATCCTATTCGCTGAGAGTCTTACTCTATCAATGGTGAGAGGTTGAGGTTTGAAGGAACGAAGGAGATGATGAGAGAGACAGGAGTTAAATGTGTTAAGTAAGAGAATGAGTGTTTCTACCCTTCAGAGGTGAGAGAGGGGTTATATAGTTGGATATGATGAGCCAATTGGCCCTTTCCAAGATCTTTGTTAAGTGAAACTATAACATCACTTAAATTGTAAGTTTTCAATATTCTTGTTAAGTGAAACTATAACATCACTTAAATTATAAGGTATGTTAATGACAAGTGATGGTTATCTTTTTTGAACGATTTATTTATTAAAAATAGTTAATTCATGTGTTTCTGAAAATTTAACATAATAATGTTTGTAGTGAATATAGACTAACGAAGCCAATGCCTAGCAGAATGACGGAGGTAGTACAGTCTATGACTGAATTCCTATTTATAAAAAAAAAAATATCAAAAGATTAGTTTAAATAATTTATTCATGACAAACATAAATTAAACTAAAAATGACTTGAGAAAGAATAATGTGCATCGAGTACTTAGTTCCATTTTAGTAAAATCTTTACGAAACCAGGTTTTGTTTTTCTTGAGATTTTTGAAAATGTTTAAAGAAAATACTAGACAAAATGTGAAATAAGATAAATTAATATAATTCGACATGGGATATGTCAACAAATCATATATATAAATTTTAGTAAAATCTTTACGAAACCAGGTTTTGTTTTTCTTGAGATTTTGGAAAATGTTTGAAGAAAATACTATAGACAAAATGTGAAATAAGATAAATTAATATAATTCGACATTGGATATGTCAACAAATCATATATATAATATGAATTATTAACATATATAATATATAACCCCTTAAACATAATTATAAAAAAAAACCAACCAAATATATTAATAGTATAAAATTTGAGTTGGACATGAAAGAAACTTGTCACGTTACAAATACACAAGACATACGTGACCAGCACTACCACCTAACAGCTCTAATAATCAAACAAAAATTTTTTCTTGATAGAACATTGTGAGGTCCAATTTTTTTCATTTCATTTTATTTTATTTTTTTGGTTCCTTGGGATTTAGGAAATTCAATCATATGCCCAAGATATAAGATGAAGGTTCTCATCATCCTTCAAAGCCTTGACTTTTCATTGTAACTGTTTTTCCCAGTCTCCCTCTTCATATACTTCAATCTCTTGGGATTATCAAATAAAATTATATGCCTAAACTTCGGGGGTTTGTCTCATTGTTTTAAACTGTTTTTTTCAAGCTCATCTATTAGGTTTACCAGGCGATGAACACTAAGACATTCAACAGGGAAAACTATATTTCTTTGGTTTTATCATAGATTGAGATCGGTGAAATCAGGAAGAAAGCAACAGAAGTTGGACTAAGTTTATTACAATCTTCCTTGTTTTATGGAAAAAGAAATTTGGTATGGACTTGTTTTTCATTAGGAGTTACAATGAATGACAAGAACCCAAAGTCAAGCTCTGGGAAATTTAGGAAATGGTTCAAAAGGAAGCACAAAAAGAAACAACCTGATCCTTATTACTTACAGGATGAACTTTCAGGTTACTGTTATGCTTGTTTTAGTTTTTTTTTTTGAGTTTTTCTTCTTTCTTTTTTTTTTCACTATTGGATATGTTTCTTGCAGATGGAGATGATTTCATGGAAGACATTTATGTTGGTTCGTTAGAGATAGATCCATGCACTTCAACTAATCAGTTAAGGTGAGTTTTAAAGGCTTAAACAATAAAGGGAAAAAAAAGGGGTTAAAGTTCAATTTACCTTTCCTCCATGGCTCAGGATTTTTGTAGGAACTTGGAATGTTGCTGGAAGAGCTCCTGTAGGAAGTTTAGCTGTTGATTTAGAAGAATGGCTAAAACCCCGGGATGCTGTTGACATCTATGTTCTCGGGTATGAAATAATTCCAAAAATTATGTAATGCTGTTTAATCTCTGCAATCTTGCAATGAATAGAGTAAATCGTTGAACTGACATTACAAAAGTTTCAACCTGTAGATTTCAAGAGATTGTACCTTTGAAAACTCGAACGGTGATAGGGGCAGAAGATCCAAGAAAAGCAACAAATTGGAACCTGCTAATAGGAAAAGCACTAAACGAAAGTTCTGGTTGCCCTTGGTTGACTCCCATGTTGAATCCAATCTCAAGTGACAGCTACCAATATGTAAGAAATCCTGGTTTAAAAAAAAGAGCTAGTTTTAGTGCAATTTGTGACAATACGCGGATGAGAGGTAAGCCAATAACTCAACATCGACATCATCAGCAAGCAGTCATTGGAGGCAGCAAATACAAGCTAATGGCAAGCAAGAAAATGGTTGGTGTTTTCATAAGTGTATGGATGAAGAAGGAGTTGGTGACGAAATACAGTGTTTCAAATGTGAAAGTTAGTTCAGTGGCTTGTGGGATCCTGGGTTATTTGGGAAACAAAGGTTCAGTTTCAGTTAGTATGTCAATTGAAAGGACCAGCTTCTGCTTCATTGCTGCTCATTTGGCATCTGGAGAGAAACAAGGCGATGAAGGCCGAAGGAATCATCAAGTTTCAGAGATTTTTAAGCGAACAAGCTTTCCTCGATCAGCCAAAGATGAACACAATCTTCATCCTCTCACCATCTTAGGACATGAGTAAGTAATTCCTCTTCAAAATTGAACATATTTGTAGGCAGAATATGACATCTAAATCCTCTAACACTCACAACTATCTTGAATTCCAAACAAAAAAGTATTATCCAGTCGCAACAATTGAACATTAATGTTTGAAGTATCATTAGGATAGGAATAACAAAAATCTATGCAAATTAGTTGTATTAACAATCCAAATTCATGAAATAAAACCTTCATCATTTTTATGGAACAGTCGGATATTCTGGTTTGGGGATCTCAACTATAGGTTATACAACTTGGAAGACAATTTAGCTAGGCATTTGATACAGAAGAAAGACTGGAAAGCACTGCAAGAGTTCGATCAGCTTCGAAGGGAACAAGAAGATGGAGGAGTGTTCCAAGGTTGGAGAGAGGGTAACATTGAATTTGCACCAACTTATAAATACTCTTCATCAAATTATAATCGATACTCAGGTGGCGTTCCCAGCAGATCAGGAGAGAAACAAAGGACTCCAGCATGGTATATTGTGCAACCAATTAACTTTCGCAGAATCAAACTCCTTAAACACAGATCTCATTCTATGAGCATGATGCATGTGTCTTGTCACAGGTGTGATAGAATTCTGTGGTATGGAAAAGGAGTGAAACTTTTATCCTACTTGCGAAGTGAAATTAAGTTTTCCGATCATCGGCCTGTCTCTGCCCTATTCTCGACACAGATAGAAGTCAGCAAGTCTAGCAATCCAAGAATTTTTTCCAAGGATACCATTGTTCCAAACATTATGCCTCCAGAACAGATTGTAAGTTCGCTCATTCTAATTACTATAGCCTAAATTTAGCATGTTTTTCCTAAAGTCTGTATATAAGCATATGATGATAGATCTTTCCATTACAGGGAACAAGCGGAAACTATGAAGAGGGTAAAGCTACGTTGCTATCTTTGATCGTAAAGGATACAGAAGCATCTTCAATACACACGCAAAAGCTGTAGATAAACCTTATGAAAATGGATTCAGCTAATTTATTTAACAGCGGGGCCGGCTGTAAGAAGGCATTATTATTTTACAATATTTTTTCTTCTCCCATCCCTCTTGTTTCTTTGGACAGAGTTCTATGACTGGTTATGAGTTAGATCCACAGATGAAAACTAGTTTCTATAATTCAATAAGTGTAAGTAATATTTATCAAGACTATAACAGTGAGCAAGAACAGAGATACATAAAACCTCTTATACAGTATGGTAGGAGATTTGTAAAAGAGAGCAGTAAAGGCACGAGCATTAGAAATCATTTCAAGTTTTTCAATAAGAAGCTCATATATATATATATATATATATATATATATATATATATGAAATTTTGCTGTAAAAATCCATTCAGATAATGACACATTCTTTTGCACCTTGAGCATTAATGAACAAAGATACTAGGTATTTATATATACCTTATTTTCGGGGCACTAATTATGGCCATACCATAGAATCAACTTTCATAAATGTATAGCCCCAAAAGTTCTCATGCAATTTATATTTAAGGACGTCAATACCATTACAAAAATGTTAGTACGCAAAAGATTTGCAAAAGATGAATTCCTATAATCCATTCATCAAGAAATTAGATCATAACTATTTCAATTTGGATAACATTCTCTCTAACACACTAAGGATTGAAGAATTTACAACAAACCTAATCTTAAAGATTGAACTCAACCATTTGGCAAATAAACTAATCTCTGCATAAATTAAAAAGACATAGGTGATGTTTTTATCTTATTTTTGCTTCTTTAATCGTCAAATAATCCATGCAAAAGTTTTAAATATATGTTTAATTACAAAAACAAAAAGTAATCCTTGATTCATTCAGATACGCAAATAATAGAACCAGTGCCGTTTTAGTACCTTAAACTCCTTCATCAGATCCAGCGGCCTGCGAACAATAGAACAATTATTAAAAATATATGCAAAAAAAAGTTTTAATTTTAAAACAAAATTAGTGAAAACTTTAAAATAAATCTCCCTTTGTTTTCTACAGAGAATAAATGTAGAAAAGCAAAAAAAGAAGACGGAAAAACTGCTTCGCTGAAATTCTAATCCAGTTCTCTTTCATGTTAACAGGATTTAAAAAGAATTCAAAAAATTTATTGATATTTCTGGATTTAAAATATTTAAAAAAATTTATTTACCTTTCGTTATTATTTTTTTATCTTATTTTTTAATTATATTTTAAATGTCTTCTTTTGATCTTATATAAGTTTCTATCCATAAATCAATGAGCTATTTCGCAAGTTTCCTATCACTTCAATTACAACATTTTCTCAAGAAAAAAAGAAAGATATATGCAACTGTAAAGAGATTATTACCTCTTCTGGATTTATCTGAAGCAAGCCGAGGTAAAGAAAAGGGAGATTTTGTGGTAGATCTGTTCCCGCCATATTTGCTTTCACTTCCTGTTTCTTAGTAAAGAAAATTCAAATTTGAACAAACGAAACGAAGGTTTTTTGAAAATTACGATCGTGGTGTGCATCTCTTACGCCTAAGGTGGGAGAAAATTACACTTAGCCCACTGTAGAAGGTTGGGCCTAAGCCTTAAATCCATTGTATTTTTTTAGGAAAAATCTGTTGTATACTTTAATACAGAAATGTTTATGGGTCGAAATAAGATTCAATAAAATTTTAAGTTGAAGTTCATTTTTAAGTCGGTTTATTAAAAAAATTGGTTTTATTATTTAAAAATTCATAAAATATTTAAAATATATTTAAAATTTTTAAATATATTATATATTTTATTATTTAAATTAAATTCAGAATGTGAAATTTATTTTTATCTAAACTCAGTTTAAATCATGTCGAGCCTACCAAGCCGAGTAGACTACTTGGTTTTTGAATATATCTACTCAGTTGAAACTAGAGGTGTGCATGGGCCGGGCGGCCCGACCCGGCCCGAAGGCCCGCCCGAAATGTGGGAGGATTTGGGCAAAAATATAGGCCCGAAAAATGGGCTTGGGCAAAAAAAGAGGCCCGTTTAGAAAATGGGCCGGGCCTCGGGTATGATTTTTGGCCCGGGCCCGGCCCGGCCCGGCCCGAAATATTTTAATAATAATATTTTTTTATTGTTAAAATGTTAACTTTAGTATTATATTTGATTTATTATATTTTATTTGTTTTTTGTTTTAATATTTATTTTTATTTTTTAAAATGTATTTAATTTATTATATTTTATTTTTAATAAAATAAGTAAAAAAAAATTTATATTAGACGGGCCGGGCTCGGGTCGGGCTCGGGCCTACCAATTTTATGGCGGGCCGGGCCTGGACAAATTTTCAGGCCCATATTTCGGGCCGGGCCGGGCTCGGGCTTACCAATCGGGCCAAAAAAAATTTTTGGACCCGACCCGAACCCGGCCCAGCCCGGCCCATGCACACCTCTAGTTGAAACTAGTGGATGCCATTGCTGTAAGTGTTTATGTAAGGTCAAACTTCAGCTTGAATAAACATTTTTTCTCTATCAAAACCTATTTATTTTTTAAAATGTATTAAAAATAATTTATATTTTTATAATTAAATTTAAATAATAATTCACCTCATATTAATAAAAAATATAAAATTTTAGTTTTTTTTAACTTTTAAGTTAATTTATCCAACTTAAATTTAAATTAAAAATAAAAAATTATTTAAATCTAATTATAAAATATTATTATAAAAATATTTTAATATTTTATAATATATATATAAAATAATTATTTGGTAAATTGGTGATGGAAAGTTTAAACTTTACAACTAAGGTTGAGATTTTGTCATGCGTCCTTAATTTGTATTAATATATAATATATATATATATATATATATATATATATATATATAAAGGGAGAATATTTGATACATTTGCAAGTGGAGTTTTTAGACTTGTACAAGTATCCTATAAAACTATATTAAAATATTAAAATATATATATTTAAAAATAAAAGACACATACAATTTTTTAAAGCTGTTTGTGGAATAAAAAAAATACATTATCAGTGTACCAAATATTAACCTACAAATAAAACATATGATAAAATCTCAATCTCGCTTGTGAAATAAAAACTTTACACACTTATATACCAAATAATTACCCATATATAAATAATTAAAATGGATAAACAATCTAAGCCAAGTCAAATTCAAATATAAGCTTAATTGTTTTTTAAAAAAGGTAAATTACATTCAAAGTTACTAACCTATGAATAAGCTTACATTTTGGTCACTCAACTTCAGAAAATTATAATATGATCATTGAACTATTCGAAACTTTTTATTTAAGTCACAGGGCTGTTAAAATTGTTGTTGTATGACCTTCTCTGTTCACATCGCCTACACTAATCAAAAGCTCTCATTTCTTTTCTCAGCTACAATTTAGTTTTTTTTAGGAAACAACTTTGAATGTCACAAATCTGCGAACCAAAATCCAAACAACTTTCTTCTCCAATCTCTAACACTGACCATCAGATCGACTTGGATCTGAAGTATGTTCTTCTACTTATTGATGGGTACTGATCCATCATATCGATTGTCAAATCGTCCGAGTGTCTTAAATAAAAACTTTCGAATAATTCAATGACCATTTTGTAAATTTTTAAAATTATATGATCAAAATATAAACTTACTAATGGTTTAATAACCTTGAATGTAGTTTACCTTTTTTAAAAACCAAACAGATTCACCTATGAATAACGCTAACTAAATTGAATAATTTATGATTGGCATCAAGTTGACTGGGTTATACCATACCTAAGACGTGTGTGAAAATAAATCTTATGTGAAAAAATTAAATAAAATAACAATAAGCCTTTGGTTAAAATCACAAAATTAAGAATTTGAGATGCTTCATCCTTTAGGTTCAAAATTTGTTATTTATATATTTATTCGGGATTTGAATTGTTTTTTTTATAAAATTTATATAAATGTATGAAAAGACAAAAGCAACCTACAATATTTATTTATTGTTTAAAATTTGAAAATTTTTACTTTTTATAATCATATTCCTATTAAGTTGACTTAAGGAAGTACTCTACTCTGAACTAGTGGCTAAGCCACAATGTAGATAACTCTAAATCTGGTGCTTTGACACATTCTGAATCGGCAACCAAGCTACGACTCTGTAAACGTGTCAGACAGACACTATATGATGTATAGGGTTAAATGGGCATTGAAATCCCTTAATGGTGTGTTGGAATGGCCGAAGATGGTGTGTAGAGGTTGGGGTAGGAAAACTTGCATATGAAATTGATTTGCCCTGTAAATAAAACCGAACTGCTTCTGCTTCTGTAAAAAAACTGCTCTGTATTTGAACTGGAGTGACTTCTGTTGCTTATTTGAATCTCGAGATTCGAGAATAATCTTTCAATTGTATTTCATTTGATTGAATTTCTTTTATGCAATGAGTTCATAACTCGCTCTGTTATTGATTGGATTCCAGGTGGTTCTCAGACCTGAACGGGTCAGCGCCGCGGGAGCTCGTCAAGATTTTATTATTTTTCTAAATACTACTATTAGGAAATTTCATTTTCTAAGATATTATGAAGTTTGGAAAGATTTTATATTTAGTTCATTGCTATGATTGGATGTTATGTAGTAAATGGTTCATTCTGACTGCGTTATAAATGTGGTGTTCTTAGTATCATTGATGTAACTCTCTGGACTTGGTCTGGACATCTAGGTCGAGTTTATGGTGTTACATTTAGAGAGAGCAACAACAACAAAAAAGGGAAAAGGAAATGGGAAAGAACGTGAAACTGAAAAAACCTCCTCTTTCAAATTTTGAAAGTAAATCTTTAAAAATTAAAAAGCAAAACCAAAATAAATTAATTCATCAAAACACACATGACGACTCAAACCTGGAACCCAAACGTAAACTAACACACTTACCACCACCGAACTAGCAGGCTCATTCTGACATTAAAACGCGAAAACTCACTCAATTGCTCGGCCCATTCAATGACCCTAACCACAACCTCAAAACTTCTAACCTCAAATTTCGAGGTATTACAACTCACCCCTCCTTAAAGAAATTTCGTCCCCGAAATTTCCAACTAACAGATCAACCGTCTAAACAAAAAACTCACCACTATGCTCCCGTTGCGCACTCTGACCTCGAAACACTACCATATCATACTAAACCTTAAAATTTCGTATACATACCCAAAACATTTAACCACTGAACCATATCAATTTACTTTTCTATTACACATACAAACACAATGTCATATTTAGAAAGTCAAATCATTCACAAATAATAGTACACAAAGTCAACAATATCACATAACCATACTTGACTTAATGTCGCTGAGGACAATCCCTAATCTGATGCCCCGTGGACCCGTATCTGAGATACACTTCTGACTTTTTTCAACACTCGCCCGGATGACGCTTCTTACAATGCCCATAAACTGACACACTCGCGCCATTACCAGAACCTCCCACATTACTCTTACTAACATCCCCCCGAGACTTGACACGCTTCACAGATCGAGGCTTCAACCTCGAAGGACTACTGTAATAGCCCATTTTGCCTGGGCTGATAATAAACCAAAAATAATAAAATAATAAATGTTTTTTTTCCAGTCCATTTACAGACCATTTAGCCCAATACCCAAACCCAAATTATAGACCCAATTGACCCAAATGCAAAACCTAAACCACTACCCAAATAACCCTGGCCCAAATACAAATGAGCCCAATTAACCCAAAACCTTAACCGAATTAGCAGAGGCCTAGGGTTTCTGAAACCCTAGGCGCAGCCTCACTCCTTTCGCGCCGCAATAGCTGGAGCTCAACAGTCGCGCCGCAACCTCGCCCAGTTTCTCGCCTCGCAGCCTCGTCCAGCCCATTATCGCGCCGAAATCAGCGTGCATGTCGCCCCACAGCCACGATCTCCTCTTCTACCTGCAAAAAGGAAAGAAACCCAGCAGCCAACAAGGAAACAAATCGCAGCAAGGGCCAAACAGTAGCAAAAAATGGAAATTTTTATTTCCTTTTTCTTTTATTTTTCGAGTATAAAAACCCTAGAGCAAATTTGTAAAAGGAGAGGACACATATACTGTTATACACAAATACAAAGAGACAATAACACCGAAATACCCACAAAATCAGAAGAAATATATAGAGAAATAATTTTTTTTAAAGGTGATTCGTATACTGTGTTCTTATTATTTTTTTTTTGTTTCTTTGTGTTTCGCACATATTTCACGTATAAAACAATACTGTAATAAAAAGAAAAAAACATGAAACTTCATACCTGTGAACGACCGTAGAAGACGGTGCGCTTGCGACGGCGCGTGGAGTACACGAGTGGTTGGCCATCGTCGGAGTTGGGGCCGGAGTCGGGCCTCCGGCAGAGGAGTCAGAGGAATTGAGAGCTCTCTCTCTCAAATTTTTTTTTTGAAACACAATGAAATGTTTTTTTTCTCTGAATAGGGCTATTTATACAGGGTTCAAACGGCGCCGTTTTGGACTTAAGTTTTATTGCCAAAACGACATCGTTCATTTAAAACCCGAAAATCGACCGGCCCAGTTTCAGGATCCGAGTGTTTCTGATGGAGGGGCTAATTTCACATTTAGCCCCTCCGCTTTGCTACTGTTTTATAATTAAATTTATTTTATTCCTAATTTTGCCCAATAATTTTTCCTATGTTTCAATTTGGTCTGCATTCAAACGACACCGTTTTAGAGAGCGGGCTATGTTTTGGTCCTTCTACGTTGCGCGTGCGCTACAATCCGATCCTTTCCCTTTTATTTATTTTTTATTTTGCCCCAGATTCTTGTTTTTAAATTCAATTTCGTCCATTTTTCATTTCCTTTACAGTTTTCATTATTTTATTAGTAATTTTATTATCATTATTGTTAATTTTCTTTTATCATCATATTATTATTATTTTTACTATTATTATTTTATTATTACTAATATTTTTTATTTTGCTATTATCAATATTATTATCATTACTTTTAACATTAATATTCGTATTTTTATTATTTATTACTTATATTATAAAATTAGCATATTATTTATTATATTATTATTTGATTATTGTTATTACATATTATTTTAATATATTAGTTATTATATTCTATATTTTTTTAATATTTTGTATATTATATAATATTATATCTTATATTATTTTAAAATTTTTATTTTATCTAAAATAATTTATATTGTATAATATATTATTTATTTTTAAATGTAGTTTTATATGTATTAGAGTATTATAAATATTTTATAATTTATTTATTTATTTTAAAATATATTTTTCTTTTCTTTTTCAACATATCTGTATACATTTTTTACATATATTGTTTGTTATATATATTTGCATGAAAGGTTTAATATCGCATGGGAAATTTTCATGTTTATTAAGTTTTGTTATTTTGATATTTTTATTATTTTGTGTTTATATGTATTTTACCATTTGTTTATGATTGCCTTAATGTGGTTATTTTTTAATGGATATTTTGTTTTTTTATTGTTTGTATTAATATGATCTTTTCGTAGGATCATCATTTTAAAATAAAAATGCATTTTGCAAAACTACTATACTTTATCTAAAGTTTTTTAAAATAAGGCAATGTTTTGGTATTTAGAAATTCGGGAAATAGTGGCCTAACGTACTGGGTTGCAATTTTCCGTTTGGCTAAATAACTAAATACCCTTTTACAAGTTTTGTAAATCAGAGATGATTTTGATTATGAAGGTTCTTAAATGTCGTGTCCTAATGTATTGGATGTGATGTTTATATTCCCTCAGAACAAAGAAATCTCAAGTTTTAACTTAAATGGCTCAAAGTTTTTTTAAAAAAGAAATCATGTTTTTGAATACTTTTTAACTTCAAACATTTGGACCTGATTTTATCGATTAGGTACCAATTTTTTGGCATTACGAGGGTGCTAACCCTTCCTCGTACGTAACCGACTCTCAAACCTGTTTTCTTATTTTTCGTAGACCAAAATTAAATATTTTAAAACAAAACGTTTTACAAGGTGATCCAATCACACTTAAGTAAAAAGGGATTGGTGGCGACTCCCATTTTGTTTTTAAAGTCGATCCCCATTTTCAAAACTCGATTTTAAAAATGGTTTCGACAACTACGATCTCTTTTCTTCCAATAATTCGCACACCTACCTTGGACCATCTCTCTAGTTCTCTCTAAACTATCCTCGAAGACTTTCTCTAACACTTTTCTCACAACCCGAGTCAATGCCTCAATGCCAACTTTCGGGTCATCGCTACCCGAAGTTGGCAGAACCGCATTGACTTCTGACTCTTGAACAGACACACGTCCCAGAAAAGCTAATGACTCCTCGATAGACTTACCAGACTGACCCTCACAATCTTGCTTACCACCAGAATCCATATCAAACTTCGAACTAATCTCAATAATCTACAATACCAAAACAAAACACAAAGATAATTGTCTAAACATTACAGTTTTTATCTTACAGAACTAATTTGACAAGTTCAGAGTTTCACACGGACCAACATCGGAGTCTCAGACATTTTATTTTTTCAAAAACTTTTTCAAACCACTGTGGTATAGTGTTTCAGATTTTTTTTTTAAAACACACACGCGCGCACATGGATACGTAAAAACACAAGCCAAATTTTTGCAAACCTAGCTCTGATACCACTAAATGTAACACCCCAAAACTCGGCCTAAAAATTTAGACCGAATCCCGAAGGTTACATTGGCCAAAAGTGGCTAAAGCAAAAACTTTAATTCAAACCAAGAAAACCTTTTTGTTCACTATGTTTGAAACAATATTAAACCGACGTCAAACATTCGAAAATAAAATCCACAGTTTCTAAAGTTCAGTCCAAATAACACCCTACCAAAGTCCAATATAAAAACTTATACCACAGTTTATATAATCGTTTTACAAACCGACTTAAAATTAATCGTATAAAACTTGTGAGATTTTACTTAAACCGAATCAAACCATATCTTTTTGAGACCTATAATATGTCGAGCCCAGCTCCAAAACACGGAATGTACCTGAAAGGATAAACACTAAAGATATGAGTTACGCGAGCTCAGTATGAGTTCGAAACATGAACAGATGGCAAAAGACGGAGTGACATAATAAATACTTCAGACAAGCATATATATAAAAATATCACTTACGAAAGTCTCAATCAGTATGTCAAATACAATATCAAACCACAAAAAATGATATTCCAATCATACACAATAATCAGAACATATTACATGACATTAACTATTTTGTCAATGACCAAAAGTTTACGCAAACAGACAAAATGTTTTGACAAACAGATGTATATTTAGATGCAAACAGATGCATAAGTCAAAATCCCACCCCACCAACCAAACACCACTTCTTCCATCATAATAGAACTATGCACACCACATAGAACCATAATAGGTTCATCCACCCTACACACCACAATGTGGAACTATGACACTTGAGTAACTGTATACAGCTGAGCTAAAATACGCATAGGATAGTACGGTAAACAACTATACAAAAGTATCACAGTTAAAACTACTAATTTTGTCTTCCTTTTCTTCATAGCCAGATCCCAAAATTTTCATGCTATGCAACAATGCACATATTATGCAGACAATATACAAAAACAGACATTAACATTTCTAGTTGAACAAATTCAGATTTGATTACACTTGTATTCTAATATTCAGTTACGACAACAATAATAAACTCATACTTATTTATCACATAAACGAGCAATAAAATTAAAGCCCATAAATGCACATATATACATGAACCAAACTAAATCGAGTCCTAAACACACTTACCGAGGCTTGACCGAGGGTTGGATTACACAAAAAATAAAACAGACAGTTTACGAGTTAAAATAAAAATTCTACAAAATAGGACCACATAGCCGTGTACCTCGGCCGTGTGGAAGTGTCTAGGCCGTGTGGAGTCCTACACGTCTATGTGAAATCTACACACGCTCGTGTGAGTAGCTTGTCTAACTCACTGTCCAAAAGTGCCAAAAATAAAGAGCAAATGAGATACGGCCGTGTGAAGATCTCACATGCCCGTGTGGGGACACATGCTCGTGTGGCCAGGCCATGTGGTACCAAAAATCATCGAAAACCTAAATTCCCAATCACAGCGGTTGTGTAGATCACTCGTGTACAACATATGCCCATGTGACCACCTATGTGGTCACGAAACCACACCAAAACAGCCTAAAAATCATGCTTTTGATGTCGAAACGATCCCCAACCCTTGGTAACCCAAAATTATGCCAAAACATACAAAATTTCATGCAATTCAGTAACAATATGATACTTCAAATAACCAATTTTAGAAACACACAAGACATTATCGAATTCTACCGCAATTTCAGAACACACACTTTAGAACGCGATGTCAAGCACCAAGGACCAATCGATTCACTCTCACCAAACTGTTTGAAAACCTCAATTTCACACATAAACTTAAATTTTAAGAATTTCAATTAAAAAAAATAGAAACATAAGCAATTCTATCATAAACCCTCATGAACAAAACCTACCCGCTTTACCTCTGATAAAACAAAACACACGAGGACGACCAGTCTTAACAAACAACACATAACATGAGTGTAAAATAGATTAAAGAAGAAATCAAAAGAACCAAAATTTGGGGAAAGAACCGAAAAATAATAGAGGGAGTAACAACAAATCAGTTTCATATGCAAGTTTTGCTACCCCCAACCTTTACACTCCATCTTCGGCCATCCCAACACACCATTAAGGGCGTTCAATGCCCATCCAGCCTTACACATCATATAGTGTCTGTCTGACACGTTTATAGAGTCGTAGCTTTACTACCAATTCAGAATGCGTCAAAGCGCCAGATTCAGAGTTATCCACATTGTGGCTTAGCCACTAGTTCAGAGCAGATTACTTCCTTCTTCACAATATCCCAATGTATACATATGCCGTATATAATATCCATATTTATAGAGTGCAGTTAAATATCAATAGCTATCACAGTACAGATACAGTTTTGCTATACATATGTCAATCATAGAGCATCAAAAAGCACTAATACAATCAAATTCAGATCATTCACACTTTAACTAGGTTAGAATCAATGTCAGCCACACACATGGCCTCAGAGAAACGAGATTCAAACCTGATTTATATGTCACATGGCTTAGACACACGCCCATGTCCTTGCCCGTGTGGTTCACACGGTCTGGACACATGCCTGTGTCCTCTGCCTGTGTAGTTCCAGAATATAAACAGTGAGTTATACAGCCTGGACACGCCCATGTCCTTGCCTGTGTGCCTCATACGGCTTGGGCACACTCCCATGTCCTTGGCCGTGTGGTCCTAAATCACAAACAGAGAGTTACACGGCCTGGACACACGCCCATGTGGCACCAAGATAATGAACAGTGAGTTACACGACATAGACACATGCCTGTGTCCGTTGCCTGTGTGAACCTGCACTAATATGGCCACACATGGCCTAGACACATGCCCGTGTGGCTTGCCCATGTAACCCCAATTTGATGAACAGTGAGTTACACGGCCACTCACATGGCCTGTCATAGTGCCTTGTGGGTCATACGGCCTGGACACACACCCGTCTGCCTAGCCGTGTGGCGTCGACAACCATATTTTTTGGTGACTGAAATTCACGAAAAATGAGGTTTTTGGCACGCACCTGAAGAGATTTTGAAGTAGAGACAATACAGAGAGATTTCGAAACATAATATAACCATTCCACAACCAATTAACAACTATAACCATGAATCAACGTACATTAACACTCAAGCAAACGTGTCGAAACTTCGACATTAACTTTCGACGACGAACGCTTACCGACAATTCAACAATACTAAATTTGCACCACTCGCGAATGATTACTTCCTTTCATACTCACGCCTAAGGAAGCAAAACAAGTAATTATCAGAGAGTTTACAAAGAAAAAATTAGAAATTCCCAATTGGCAATGCAACAGAAACTAATGAAACTTCGTATAAATTGAAGGATTCCGACAAAACTTACACAAAAATCTTCCAATCAATTAAGGTTCTTACTAATTCCGTTATTCACTTGCCAAACACAATCAAGAAGAGGAATCGAAGAAGCACAAAGAAAAAGAAAAAGAAAGAAAAGGAAAAATAAATAAATAAATGAAAGAAGAGGGAGAAGAGCATGTCAAAAAAGCCAAAGAATAAACGTTTAAGTTTTTGTCTTAACCACCATCCAGTTTTCCGGCAACAAGCAAAAATTTCTCTTAACGCGTACAATGGGATTTGAATTCAAAACAAGACAAAATATAGAAAGATGTTTAACTAGTGAACCAGTAGGCTCATTCTTGACATAGTTTTACATAGAATTGCACTTAACTATGTAACACATGGATAAGGGTTGTTTAAAAAAAACTTTTAATAATGCAACTCGAACTTCAGACCCTAAACACAAAAGCAGAGCACAGAACCAGAGATACAGAAATTGAATTACTGTAAATTCTCACAATTAAATTCTAAAATTTTGTGGCATTACATGTGACACTAATACAATCAAACACTTAAATAATAGTATAGACATTACTATGCGAACTTTATTGTCACATTTTCGGTTGGATACCATTAGGGTAAATGTTGCACATTCGTTTGGCATTGCATTATCCATCGTTGGTTGGGCGGGATTAGAATAGATGCTTTGTTAGAGAATGTTAGAATGATGCACAATGATTCTTTTAGGATCAATTTGTTACTTTCAAACTATCAACTCATTCTCTAGAGGCAATATACATTTTCTTAATTATAATAACTAGTATAAAAGGATTTTGTTGCATATCGTCTCCCATGATTCAACAGATCAATCAACTGTTGTATATATTGTTAACCCGTGCAAGTTATAAAATATAAATTCCACATAAACAGACACTTTTTTACTTAAATAGTTAGATTTATTAAAAGATTTAGGGTTTGTTTGGAAAACATAAAGTAATTGGATGAAAGTGTAATTACTAGACTCTCTTGTAATTATAAAGAATTGTAATTCCCTAGATGTATTTGGTTGATAGAGTGTAATCATATCGTAATTTCCTATGTCATGTTTGATAGTACAAATTGTAATTACATAGTTACATAATTTACACTTTTTTAAAAAGTATTATTATGATAAAAATAATTTCTAAACAAGTAGCAAAAATTAAAATCAAATCATCAAATGTATTATGTTAGTCTAAAAAAGTTGTTGATAATACGATTACTAATAAAAATAGCAAGAAAAATAAACATCATATGCAATTTTATCTAATTGTTCTAGTGCATATTTGTTGGATTAGCCATTCTTTAATATTTAACATATACTCAGTATCACCCTCTATTGGTTCTTTACTGAGTTCATCATTATCATCTAAATTTGAATTTGCATCATTCAAACTATCAAGATCTCCTTCTTCCATGTACTCTATGAAGTATGGATCATCTCAATTCTATCTATGATTAAAGTTATGAAATAGGTAACATGCTAGTACAATACAACCTTGTTTTTCTGATGCTATACTAAGGTGATGTTGTTAATTATGAGAAATATTTTTTTAGAATAATAAATGTCTTCTCAACCACATTTCGAAGTCTTGAATGTCTCAAATTAAAGAATCTGCAAGCTGGCTATGGTGTTTGTGTTTGGCACTATTCTTTTAATTGGTATCATGCCCTACGATATGGTGTAAGAAAACATTTTCTATTTGCATAATTAGCATCTACTTTCTAATGTTTGAGTTCACAGTCCAAATAATCTATAACTTTAAACTTATATAAATTTATTTTGGAAAAAAATTATACTAGGTTATATCCCTTTTAATAATAGTTAAATTAAGTCAAAATCAATATAAAATTTATAATACATAACCTTTATAAGAAAACGTTTTGTAAATTGTCCAAAATTTTCATAACATTTCTTATAAGTAATACATTTTTTGTCATAACTTTAAAAAATTATTTTTTTTGTAAATAAGTTATGATAAAAAAAAACTATAACTTTTTTATGAATAAGTATATATAAACACATATGTAAATTATGTCCATACCTGGCCATAACTTTTTATAAATAAATATATTAGAACACTTTTATAACATGCAAATTATTTTTTAATAAATTTTATGGCTATAACTTTATAAATTTTTTAATATTTCAATAATCTATTTTTTATAACTTTATAAAATACAATTTTTTTAAAAACTTAACTTTTTAGGATTTATAATATAAAAATTTCTTGGCCATAACCATTTAAAACACTCATAAGTGTTCTTGCTTATAATCTAATTTTTATAACTTGTATAAAAATAATTAAAAAAAATAGATTTGGATGTAATTATCTGCGTAATTACTTCAATTCTCACCCTCCCCCTAAGAATTGGAAAGTGTAGTTGGAGTGCTTTAATTGACCCCATTTAGACTTGATCATGGGTAGGGGCGGTACAAAATTTTAAACCCGTTTTCTAGGTCCGAGGCTCAGCCCAAAAAATGAGCTTAAAATTCTGCCAAAGTCCGGCCCATATTAAAAATGTTAAACTCGAGCCTGACTTGGCCCGCCCGTATTAATTTTTTTTAGATTTTATATAAAAATAAATTTAAAAACATAATACATCAAATATATTAAAGCATTAAAATAAATGTTTCCCCACAAATTGAAAATACATTAAAAAATGTCTTTATACTTAAATAATACTAAGATAGTTGCAACTTAGCAAGAAAATGCCGAGTAAATTTCCCAAAAATGCCGTTTTCAAAAAAAAATTACTGGATTAGGCGTTATTTTCTAAAAATTATGGGATTAAGCCGAAATAACGAGAACACTTCCACTTGGAAGAATTTTCAGCGAATTGGCAGAAAATGTTTTCAGCTGGAAGCTCTTTTGTCACATCAACTGAAAAAGCTTCCAGCTGGAAGCTCTTTCTGCCACATCAGTTGAAAAAGCTTTCAGTTGGAAGCATTTTCTACTGATGTGGTAGAAAGTGCTTCCAGCTGAAAGCGTTTTTCTGTCAATACGCTGAAAACGTTTCCAGGTAGAAGCGTTTTTGTTAATTCGGCCTAGTCTCGTAATTTTTCAAAAATAAACCTACTCTAGTAATTTAAAAAAAAATAGCATTTTTCATAAATTCACCCAGAAAATGCCTCTTATATTGTAGCAAAATTAATAATAGAACAAAAGTTATACAATATCTAAATAATAACGACAAAACAGTAGCAATATAATAGCGAAATGGTAGCAGAACAACTTATTTGGGTTGGGCCAGGCTCAGGCAAAAAAATCTTATTTGAGGCACGACCCATCTAGAAAACAGACCTTTTTTTGTCCAAATCATTTCTCGAGTACATATTTTTGCCTAAACCCTCCCACTTTTCAGGCAGGTCTTCAGGCCTGAGTAAGTAGCCCGACCCATGGTCAGGTCTCCACCCAATTCAGTGAGACCCACCAATTACAATAGTTATCCAAACATACCACACTTGTCTAATTACAAACAATTACACCCAAATCCAATTACTAGATAACTTTCCAAACACTACCTTAATAAATTCATTTAATTGTATAATGAGAGAAGTTTAGAGAAATTATTTTCTTTTTAATTATTGATGTCTTGAAAGTAAAACGAGAATTTTTTTTGGTGTCAAATTAAAAGTAAAATAGAAGGAACTTTACTCTAACATTTTATAGTAATAAATTAGATAAAATATAATTTTATAGAACTTTTCCATTGCATTAATTCCTTGGTTATTCTTTTAAGAAAAATTGCTTGGTTAAAAGCTTGGAATTGGTTAAAATCATGATCTCACTATTTGCTTACTCTAGTGGCCAGGGAAAACATCATCATCCATGGTTAGAAGGGTGATAAAGAAAGTTCACTTAAGAGAAGCAAACCTACACGATGATAGGGATATTATCCTGGATCCACCATCTAATAAGAACATTTCTTTTAAGGAAACTTTATTGTGGGCAATAAAGGGGGTTTAGGAATCAAACAAGACTTTTGTTGCGATACGATCGTTCATGTAAAGTTGGCGAACACTTAAACTTTGGTGAACTAAAAAATATGAACATAATTTAAAGAGATTTCTTGCAAGTCAAGTTAAACAAAATATATTTTCTTTCTAAAAGATTTAGTATTTATTAGTATAATATATTTAGCATTTATATTTAACATTTATTAGTAAAAAAATCTTTGTTATTTCTTTCCATATTTAGGAGTTTTCTTGTTATAAATACCCTTGTTACATTGCTCAAAATAGATGAGTGAAAAATAATAAAAACCTTAGCAGACAATTTTGTCGCTAAATTTTTCGTTTCTTCTTTGCAATTCTTTCTTTCTTACTATCAAAATTCTAAAAACTGTTATCAGAGTTGTCTTCTTACGGGTCGTTATTGTTCTTTTTGAGTTATGCATGGCTTCCGCGAGCTTCTCACCACCTCCACTGTTGGTTTTCAATGGAGAAAACTATCATATATGGGTTGTTAAGATGAAGATCAACCTACAAGCTTATGACTTCTGGGAGGTTGTGAATACTAATGTCGAGCTAGCACCATTGAAGGACAATGTTATAGTCATTCAAATCAAACACCATAGTGACGAGCGAGCTAAAAGATACAAGACAATGTCCTATATTCAGAATGGCATCTCGGATGTCATATTCACACGTATTATGGCCTGTGAAACCCTAAAAGAAGCTTGGGATAAGCTAAAGAAGTAGTTTTAAGGTTCAGACAAGACTAGACAACAACAACTCATTAATCTTAGAATAGATTTTGAGAATTTAAAGATGAAGGAGGTTGAAACAATAAAGCAATATGCAGACAAAATTATGGCGGTAGTGAAT
Source organism: Gossypium australe (assembly GCA_005393395.2). Taxonomy (NCBI): domain Eukaryota; kingdom Viridiplantae; phylum Streptophyta; class Magnoliopsida; order Malvales; family Malvaceae; genus Gossypium; species Gossypium australe. Next base: position 87,707,932 of record CM016622.1, on the reverse strand, counting down.
AACATCAGGTTACTTAGGGAATAGTTCGCAGATAGTAGGGCCATTGAAAAGGTCATAACAACACTTCTTGAGAGGTATGAATCTAAGATTTCCTCACTCAAAGACTCAAGGGACCTTTCTGCGATATCCCTTTTAGAACTAATAAATGCTCTGTATGCTCAAGAGCAAGGAAGAGCATCAAGGCATTGGAAGCATGCAGAAGAAGAAACAAGGCATTGGGAGCACACAGAAGAAGAAGCACTGCGAGACCTGAATATTGATGATGCGAACCCCCACAAACATAATGGTAAGAAAGGTTGAATAGAGAAGAAAGAGGATAGATGGAGAGATGGTGGTAAGGAAGAAAACCAACCATGCTCTCATTGCAAAAAGACAAATCACTTGGAAAGGTATTACTGGTTCAAGCTAAATATTCAATGTAGAAGCTGTAAACAATTTGGCCAGATGGAGAAAGTATGCAAGAACAAATGATGATCCCTCAATAGAATGTGCAAGCTCAGTTAGCTAAGAGAGATTACATTCAGGAGGAACAGGTGTTCACAGCCACAAGTTTTGCATAAAAAAACAGAGTCATGAAAGGTTGGTTAATCGATAGTGGATGCACAAACCACATGACATCAAATGAAAGCATATTCAGGAAGATTGACCGAAGATGCAATCTTAAGGTGAGGATTGGTAATAGCAAACTCTTAAAAGCTAAGGGAAAAGGGGATATGCTGATCAATACTCCAATAAGTACTAAAGTAATTACAAATGTGCTTTTAGTTCCTGAAATAAATCATAATCTCCTTAGCATTGGTCAATTGATGGAAAAGAAATACATAATTGTTTTCAAAGATAAATGATGCACTATATTTGATTCATTGGGACAAGAAGTGGTCACAGTCTCAATGAATAATAAAAGCTTTATGCTAAATTGGAACTTAGAGGATTTAAGAGCCTATACCAGTTTAGTGGATAAATCATATAGTTGATACAAAAGACACGAACATGTGAACTATAATTCTCTTAGTTGATACAAAAGACACGAACATGGTTGAGAATATGATTAAAGTTGAAGATAAAGATGAAGGTTTGATGATCTTCCTGTTAAAAGCATCAGGCCTATTGTTGAAACTTATCATAGATGTGACTTAACAGTATTGAAGCATACGATTTTTGAATAAGTTGCACGAGAAAACAACATTGGAGTTTGCTGCAAGATAATCAAGAAAGAGTGTTGCAAATTGGCCACTCATGTAGCAACAAGCAGCAAGATGAAGTGTGAGCTTGCGAGCTCACCAAAATGCAAGTTGTGAACTTGAAAAAGGTGCGAGTTGACAAATGTGTGAATTGTGAAAAGTGAAGCTGAATCAAGTGCGAGCTGTGCAAAGTGCAAAATGTGAACTAAATGAAATACGTGCTACAAAAGTGCGAGGACACCAGAATACAATCTCATTAAACTACAAGCTTGCAAACAAGGCAAGATGCAAACTTGTAGACATTCTAACCAAACCATTTGGGAAGATGAGGTTTGAAGAGCTGAGGGATAAAATTGGTGTTCGCAGCATGAAGGTCAAGGAGGAGTGTTGCGAGATGACCGTTTATGCAAAGTTGGTGAATACTTCAACTTTGGTGAACTAAAAAAAATGAACAGGATTTAAAGAAATTGTTTGCAAGTCAAGTTAAACAAAATATGTTTTCTTTTTGGAAGATTTAGTATTTATTAGTATAATATATTTAGCATTTGTATTTGAAATTTATTAGTATAAAAATCTTTGTTATTTCTTTCCATATTTAGGAGTCTTTCTTGTTATAAATACCCCTGTTACATTGTTAAAAATAGATGAGTGAAAAATAATAAAACCTTAGCAAACAATTTTGTCGCAAAGAAAAAATTGACCTCTTGGAGGGTGATGTTATCACGGAAGTAATAAATGGAATATCTTTGATTAAATTCTCTGAGAGAGTCTATTGACTAATATAGTAAAGGATGGTAAAAACAATTATTATCAAGTTGCTAAGAAGAAGGATCAAGTCCAACATGTTATCGAATAAAATCTAATGTTTATGAAACTTTCGAAATCAGTTCATCTAACACACTTGAAAAACATTTACTTTATGGTGAAGTCTCAATCTATGGATGATTTTTTCAAGGGTTTTCTTATTTCTAAAGGACCATGGGTGATATTTGGTTAGTGCAATAGCTCGATTTTCAATGATGTGAAATTTGGTTTTGAGATTACATTTTTTAAATCAAGTTAATTAAAAATTATAATTGAATAGTTAGTGTCATATACAGATGTCACACCCCAAAATAGAGCATAAGAGCTCGAAATTTCCTAAGGTTTATACTCGATAATATTTTCAGCAATGTATTTTGTAAAGTTAAGTCAATTTTTGGAAACGAGTTTTAAATGTCTATAATTTTAGAGAAGGGATTGATTTGTAAAAGGGTCAATGCTGTGAGTCTTTATGAAACAATTAAACTAAGTTTTCAAAATCAACCTAATAAACCCCCATTCCTAGTTATTTTCACGAATGCTTCTTCCCACCTCCTTAATGTTTCCATACCTTACTATTTTTCACTCTCTCAATTGATTTTTTACTCCCAAACTATAATACTTTGAATTTCTATCATTTCCAAGCATTAAACCTCTCTAAATATTCAAGAAACTACCAAAAAATCTCACCGATTTCATCATCTTCTCCACTTGTGGGTTTTCTGAATTTGTATCGAAAACTCGTTATTCCTCTCATTAAAGGTAACCATTAGCATTCCCATTATTTTTTTAATGTTATTGGGTCTTTGAAACTGAATTCTTAGCCTTCAAATCGCATGTTTTGGTTAAAAGCCAAAAATCGGGTATATAATGGTGAATTTTGAGTTTGTGGATAAAAACTTGGTTTTAAAGTGTTCTTCAATTATTTTTAGCTTAATTAGAAGCTTTCCAAAGTAATTTTAAAGTTTCATCAAGGATTTCTAGAGTTTTAATGAATTTTCGTTAAAAGGGCCAAAACTTGTTGAAAAATTTTGATACTTTAAAATGCTTAGTTTTGTATAGTTTAAAGGTTGGGAGTTAGTAGTAGATAAATATGTAAATGAATAAAACTCGTTTCATGCGAAAATATTAAGTGTAGGCTGAGTTATTCGAATTTTAAGTTTGTCGTGTTAAAAGTTTTTGTTAGAAAAGAGTAGCTTAGGCTTGTGTGTGGTTGTTAGAGGTGAGTTATTGACTGAATATATGTGTGGTTTGTCTTCTTGAGGTGTTAGAGTCAATAGGACCTTTAGTGAGTAGAGATAAGGGCAAAGGGAAGTTTGTCTAAGCTTTCGATTTTTTGGCAAAAGCGAATATTTTAGTGAGTGTTTTGGAATAGCTGCTCATAAGCGAATCATTGTGTATTCAAAAATTTTAGAGGAAGCCTGAGCCCCTTCTTTAAATTCTGAGTGTAAGTGTTCTTTTACCTATGCTTAGTATGTGATGAATATGTTTGAGTTGTGATAAAGAGAATTATGATGCGATAAAATATAAACATATTGTGATGACTGTTGTGATAGTAAATATAAGGATATGTCGTTCATGCCATGCGACAGTGTGTATAATGTGCTAACTAATGATATGATTATGCAGTGAATGTGTGCGGATGATCGATAAGTGATATTTGATGACATTATGGATATTTTAGCCTTGTGACTTAATGAGACCATTAAATATAGTTGGCATGCCATAGGATTATGAGTACTCACTTATATGTGTTGTGATATATGGGGCATTGAGGCCCAGGGAAAGTTTTGGAGAGATAAGGGAATGTAAGCTAAGCTCTATTCACTAGGATATGCATGTGTGGTGTGTTGGAGAGCGTTAGCAATATGCTTTGCTTATGGGGTATGTTTGACTCTACGAGTCTATCTGTGGTGTGTTGGAGATCTGTATATCCGATGAGTGGTGATAGAGTCTACTTTATGTTTCATAATCTCAAGAGCCAAATTATCATACATTGTGAGTATATGTGATTAATACATTTTCAGAATATATATATATATATATATATGACTAAATATTGTACAAATAATGTGTAGAAGAATGCATGGAATATGACTAGATATGTGAATTATGACACTTAGTTAATGTCGTCTTGGAAATGTGCTATATGTTGTTTGGTTGATGCATGATGACTTGTTTGTGTCGTGGTTACTCTAGGCATTCACTGAGCTTGTTAAGCTCACCTACTCCATTTTACCCTTTGCAGAGTAGTTGAGTTTTCAGTTGAGTGGTGTGGCTGTCGAGGGATTGATCCAAGTCATTCTTTATTAATTATAGTAGGTGTTTTGCTTATTCTAGCTCTAGGAAATAAAAGGGCATGTGGTAGACATTTTTATCGGTTTTGTTAACTCGTATTTGGGATTATTTGCATATTGTGTATGTTTGGAAGCTTGTGAACTTGGGCATGGTGTTTGGATTATTGTTTAGATATTTTGATGCTTATATGACTCGGTGAATGAAGTAAGATGTTTAAGGACTAAGTTTGAATTATTTAAATGCTCTTATATACTGAATTTTTGTAACCTATAGTAGAGGCATTGATATTAAGGCTTTTAAAATGATACCTCTATATTTTCGAAAGTGTAGGGAGTTAGAATACCAATTTGGTATCGGTACCTTGGCCTGAGTATCGATACTCGGGATGCAATTATTGATACCTTGCAAAAGGTACCGATATTTTCCAATGTTTTGAAATTTGGAGAGAAACAGAATGCTAGTTTGGTATCGATTTTCCAGGTGTCGATATCACTTAAAGGAAATATCGATACCATAGAGGCAGCACTGATACCTGCATAAAATTTTTGGGAAAATTTGGTAAGTGGTTCTAATGTATGATTAATACCTATGTTATGCTATTTTATGAATTCTTGGCATGGTTTATCAACAAATAGTGAATGTATGGTTTATAATTCATAATAATGCTATGTTGTTATTAATTAAAAAAAAAGTATGCATGAGAAATAGCATGTCGGTTGAGATGAACAAGTAGTGAGACAGTGGTGTGGCATCTCGATATTCTGCTTGGCGTCCAGGCCGGGTATAGGGTGTTACAACAGAAGTTTTGAAATCAAACTATTACATGGAATTTATTAGATAAGTTAATAAATATAATATAGGGACTAAATAGGGAGTTTCATCATTGAAGAGTTTTAATTGAAGAAATGATAGAGGGCTTAATTGGCAATTGAACCATGGACTTATGAGTAATATTATCATAATTAAAGGATGGTTAGCAAATGATTTTAATCCTAACCCTTGATTTCCACTGAGCTTTCTAATGATGATTTATGCCCTTTTAAGGTTAATTAACTTATTAATCCCTTGTATAAATAACATTTTAGTGGGAGAGAGGAAGATGTGCTACATTTTCTTCTCCAACATCTCCCAACCAAATTTGAGCAAGATGTGTTCTCTTCATTTTTGGTTCATAATTCACAAGGTAAACATGTTCCTTTTTGTTGAAATTTTATGGATTCTTAATCATCCAAACTTAATTTAGTTAACCTAAGTGTTAGTTTTTTTTTCCTATTGTTAAGTTTTATTCAAGCTACCATTGTTGAGTATTAGTGAATTGGGAGCTTGAAATCATGAGTTGTATAAGCTTGGCTATATGGAGAACATATTAGAACATAGTGGGTAATGTTGATTTGAGCTTGATTTGAGAGCAGATTATATGGTTAATTTGTGAGATTAAGATCAAATTGAATAGAATGAAAACTATTGGAGATTTATGCTATAGGATTATAATTTAAGTCCATATAGTGTATTTACAAAGTTAGATTTAGATTTGACTGGGTAGATCGTGAGATATGAGTGTTTTGGATATTAGGGTTTGAGGGACCTAATTGAATAAAATACATTTTATGTTAATTTTTTATGTTTCTATGTTTGATATGTAGAACTAATAATTTTTTCGTAATCGAATTTGTTATACGTAGCCAAAGTCGATGGCCAGACGTCGAAGGATAAGGGAAAAGCGAAAGTCATCGATGAGTAATCATTCCATTCTATGCTTTAATAATTCATTTTCAATATATTTATATATGCATAACTCAATAAGTGAATGGAAATAAAAAAATATTGATGTTGAACAAGTTTGAACGGTATGTATATACTTTATTATTTGATATGTTTAAGATATTTTATTGAACATGAATATGCTTGCTATATGTTGTTTGATTGCTGATATGTTGGAAACATGTTCTATGATAATTAATAATGGAAAGTGCCCCATTAATATTGTCAGATAGAGTTATAGGTATAATGGGCATGCCCTGTTACGTGCGTATCATTATGTGATAATTCTCTAATACTTGGGGTTGAGAATATATCACTAGCTCAAATACCATGAGTTTTGATCATATTCTGGTGTGGTTGGTGGGATCTGTAATAGCCCGATTTTGGGGCTAATCGGAATAGTGGTTTGGAGACCACTAAATCAAGGTTGAGGAAAATTATTTTGTTGTTATTTTATGTGTTATGGCATTAATATATGGCTATACGAAAATTTTGGTGCTTTAATTTTAGCAATAGCACGTTTAATTGTGAAAAAAGACTAAATCGCATAAAGTGCGAAAGTTCTATTTTTCAAGGTAGAGGTGTCTAATAGCCATAGATTATTAAATTGGAGATCCTTAAAGTGCAATTAGGCCACTAAGGAAGTGTTGGCCGGCCATAGAGACTAGGGAGACAAAGGCATTTAATTTGGTCAAAATTTGGTGATAGTTGGTGACTAAATGAATAAAATAAGATTAGTAAAATAAAAGCTATCATCTTTTTCATTTCTCTTTCTCTTCTACCAAAAATTTCAGCAAGAAATAAGGGTTTTGAAGCTTAAACTTTCAGCTAGCATATTCTTTAGCAAGTAAGTAATTTTGGTGGTTTTATTTGATGATTTTTGTACTTTTGGAGTCCCCAAAGCTTAAGCTAGCTAATGAGGGGACTAATTTGTGATATGGTTGAAAGTTTAGGGACTTTCCATGAGAGTTTCCATGTTGTTTGCTAAGTTTTTATGGAAGAAAATGAATGATAGTGAGTTGAGAAACAACTTTTGTGAAAGGTGTTGTCATGAAAACACCTAATTGGGACCAAGTTGTAAATGTTGTGATTTAGTAATAAATGCATGAAATAGTTGGATTTGTGAGTAGTTGTAAGAGAAATAAATGTTCAGCTAGGCTTGTTTAATGAGAAAATGCGTTGAAAATGATTTATGAGCCTAGGGGCAAAATTATAATTTTGCCATAGTACAAGGGTAAAATGGTCATTTTTTCCTAAGTAGATATTATGATGTATTATGATATATAAGATGATTGAATGAGTGAATATTTTTATTATAGATCAAGAAGAGCGCGGAATAAACCTTGACCGAGAAAAAGGCAAGGTTACGGAATAGACCATTAATTAATGCATTTTGCACCGAGGTAAGTTTATGTGTAAACTACTCATTTTAAGTATGCATGTTGCTTGTAAATGTTGCATTGAATTGATGATATTATTCATGATTGAGATGATTTGAATTCAATAAATACTAATTAATTCCTGTGTAAGTCTAATTAAAGATAAGAGGTAGGCTATGTGCGAAACCACCATAAATACTTGTAATGGTGGGCGAAGTGCGATACCACCTTGCTATTCATTTACGTTGGGCTGTGTGCGATACCATCGTCTATATTATCATTTGGTTGGCTATGTGCGATACCACCGTAAATATTCTTGTTGGTGGGCTATGTGCAATACCACCCTGTTAAAGATTAATGATGGGCTAAGTGAGAACCACCGAGTGATTAGTAATATTATGAATGGTTTATTGGGAAATTATGATGTGTTGTTTCATGTGATCATGTGGTGATCAGTGCAGGGATGTATGTTAAATAATGTGGGCATTTGGCTTGTGATATGGTTGGATTGTGGTAAGTGATGAAATGAGTAAGTATGATCATGGAATGTGGATTATTCTTGCTTAGTATGTAATGCTATTTATTGTTTAGCATGATCGCGTGTCTATCGAGTTTTAAAATTTATAAAGAGAATGATCGAACCTGGAAAGTAACTCTGACAACGATTAAAGGCAAGTGTACCTATCGAACAGTAGTATAGCTTTGGCAAGACTGGATTATCGAACCCAAAGGAACTAAAAGTACTGATACTAACTTTCTTTTTATTATTTAGCCTAAAATAAGTGAAGTTGCTTTAATATAATCTAGACTAATTACTAAGCTAAAGACACAAAGACAAAAAGGATGAATTGGGAAAATAACTTTAGGAAAAACTTAGTTGATTAAGATGATACCCTCAGGAAGAATCCACTTAGACTTCACTTGTTATTAAACCCTGAACCAGATGATTTATTTACTTAGTTTGATCTGTAAGACTCCCTAACGTATATTAAACCCTCTCTCAAGGCGAATAACGTCTAACCCAAGGTTAATTAGTGAAAATCTCTTTCGCTTATAATAACCCCCTAGGATAGCAGTAAATCGATCTATGGACTCCCATATTAGGTTTCACCCTAATCTGGCAAAATCTCGTCACCCTATCTCTAGGCGTGCGATCAACTCCGCTTAATTATGCTAGATCTTCTGTTAGGCAGGGTCTATTCCTCCTCCACCTAAGCACATCAAATTTGGATTAAGCTCACATAATTAAGAACAAACTAAGTATTTATCATATAATTTAGAAAACAATAACAAGATCCATCATAGGTTTCATCCCCTTCAGGTATCTGAGGGGTTTAGTTCATAACAAATAAATAAAACATCTCAAGAGAAAAGATAAAACAAAACATAAGAGATCCCTAAAACTCCCTGAAGGAATTGAAGGAGAAATCCGCCGTCTTGAGTAGAATTCCGGTTTTTTGGATGGATCAACTGACTTATCTTCAATTGATTCCCACGAATCTGACCTTTTCGGCTTGGCTCCTTGGCGTAGCTAACCGCCCTGACAAAAGCCCTGGCAGAAGGCTTCTGTCGAACCCCCTTTCAAGTTGCCCCTTTGGGTGTCTATATAGACTTTGAGATGCCTTACTTAGCCCCTAAGTATCCTAATTTAAGTCGAATTTCTACTAGGGTGTTTGAATAGGCTTTGGAATGTGTTTCTTTGCCTCCAATTATCCTTTCCCGAATGAAATTGCTCTTTCTAGCGACAGGGACACGGCCATGGCACATGCCCGTGTGAATCGTGGCCAGGCCGTGTTCGGACTTTTAATGAGGCACGGCCGTGTGGTCTTTGGGCTAGGTCGTGTCGATTTCTTGATATGGCCCATTTACTCCATTTTGGGCCGATTTTTTGTTCTTTTCGTCCTTGGGTGCTCTCCTGGATATAAAACATGAAAACAAAAGATTAAGAGCATCGAATTACACAATTCAGGGCTTAAATCATCCAAAAGCATGCTAAATGTAGGATTAAAATATGTTACTTTTACGGTTTATCAAATACCCCCACAATTAAGCTTTTGCTTGTCCTCAAGCAAAATTCTCAACTTACGAATAAAACAAACTTCCTCGATTCATAATATTCATTAATAATGTTTCATCATAATTCAAAGGTAATTTATACATGGATAATTCAACTCAAAGAATCCTAAAGATTCAAACAATCAAAGTCATACATTTATAGTCCTGAAAACATTAGGTGTTTCGCCTTACCTAAATAATTACCTCTGATTCAAAATCGACAAGAGTTGACATTCGTACTAAAGATTCACTCAAACCACTCGAAGTGTTTAAGGTTCAGAATTAAGCACTCAAAAGTCAAACATGAAAAGTTAATCCCATAAGCTTGCATGAAAATTAAATCTCCACCACTATAAAATGAGATGATACACAAATCAAAAATGTCTTTACAGGGTTGTAACAGGGCTTAGGTTCAAGGGTATGGATATAGGCTGAATTAGAGGGTTAGAACCGAGATTGACCTGACAAATTACCTAACTAATAATGAATAATTACATCAATTGAAAACTTGTCATACAAATAATAATACCCTAATACGAGCTTTCTTCTTCAATAATTTGCATTCAAACATATAAGCTCATTCAACCACACAACTAATAATGAATATAATTCGATTTTTTTCTTTCTTTTTTTTAAGAACAAATCAAATATTTCATAAAGGATAAATTCAACTATTTGAAATAAAGATCATAGTCAGGCAACTGATCAAATCAAATCTCGACATAAGGGTAATCAAAAGGAATGGTGATAACAAATACAAAGGGTTTTGGGTTAATATTAGTGGGCGAGTCAATAAAAAGGGTTGTTAGGATTAAACGGGGTTCACTAGGGGTTAATTATGAAAGTAAGCTTTTTGTGGAGTAAGTGGGTTAAAACCTAGGTGCCTTTATCATCTCTGTATATCAAATCAAATGTGTGGTCTCGACAAGTATAATCAATGCAAGTTCTAGAATAAGAAATCATTGTTGACACACTCATAATCAATAAAGTGAGCAAGAAAAAGAATATATGCTCTATAAGGCTCAAAATCTCACAAAAATTATGGGTATTTGATGTCAACCTCATAAATTTCAAATTTCAAGATATCATTCAGATTCAGGTAGACAACCTAAAAATTTTAAAATTTTTGAAAAATAGACTTATCATGCTTGATTCACTAGTATTCTTCAAATTTAATCATCAATGCACAATTATCAATGACTTACTCTAAAACATATCAATAAAATCATAAACCAAAGGAAATTTCATTCTAATCATAATATGAGAAACTTACTTTTCGAACAATGCATAATTCAGGTATTTTCAAATAATACTATAGTTAACCCCCCCACACTTAAGATGTACATTGCCCTCAATGTACAAAGATAGATAATATCAAAATAATCATAAAATCATAAGATAGGGAGAGAAGTGAGACTTCCTGAATTATGGATGGGATCCTTGGAGGAGGTGGAAAATACTTTAGAGCGTTTGAAATTGAATCCTCGAAGTAGCCGGTATGATTTTATTGTATCCTAAGCTAAATCTAAATAGTATGAAGAATAAGAAGAGAACAATAAAGAAAGTAAATAAAAAATAAAAAAATAAAAATAAAAGTGAATAATAGAAAATGAAAGAAGAACGATATCGGGAAAAGAAAAGGAAGAAAGGGGTTTGAATAGAGCTGTATTCCACGCCCGTGTTCCTTCCTGTGGTGCCCACACGGCCACGGCCGTGGTTTAAGTGACACGCCTGTATTCTTATTCACAAGGTCATGTAGAACGGGCGTGTTCCACCCGTTTTCGACAAGTTAGTATGGTGGCACGTTTAGTAGGCACGAGCGTGTTCTGCCCATGTTCAACAAGTCAGTAACCTAGCACGAGTAGTTAGCACGGACGTGGGCTGGTATCACAGCCCATGTTGGGAAAAGAAATTATTCTCTGTTTGTGCATGGCTACTGGCACGCCCATGGTTCGTCCCCTGTCTTCCACACGGCCACAGGCACGCCCATGTGCAAGGCCGTGTGGTCTAAAACCTGCGCTTTTATTAGACTAATTTAGTATGGAGTTAGATGCTGAAAAAAATAAAAATAAAAATAAAAATAAAAATAAAATGTTAGTGAATTAGTGCTCGGGTTGCCTCCCGAGAAGCGCTTGTTTAAAGTCTTAAGCTAGACTTTACCTCTCATTTGTATGGTCATGGTGGTTTGAGGAGGTGAAAATCCTTTCTCATGGGATCAATTCGGTTATTGATATAAAATTTAAGTCGAGTAGTGTGTACCTTAAAGGTGCTAATTTTAGGACTAGTTACCTCGACTGTTCCATCTGGGAAGATTTTGAGTACCTGATCTCCTATCTTAAGCTGGGTTGTCCCATTATTAAGTTCGTCGTGGAGTTGCCTCGTTTTTGCTTCATGTGTTTTTAGTCTCTCCTTGAAGTGTGTCTTCCACTCGTCTAGTTCTTCGATTCGAAGCCTTCGTTCCTTATGAATTTCTTCTTTTTTGACACGAGGTCTAGGATCTGGCATCTGCGAAAGAGCTTCTAGAAACGACAAGTTAATATGAAATTTCTTTGAAAGTTTAAGAGACTTACCGCGTTGTTCCTTTGTGTGGTCTTTCTTTATTGCATCGGGATATGACACACGAGGTTGGTACTCTGTAATTACCGGTTTTGGTAAATCATGGCACACCTCAACCTTACCTTCACTTACCACAGGTTCTTCCCTTGGGTTTGGTTCGTCTAAGCCTTCACTATCGTAAATGGCTTGATTTTTCTCTCTCGGGTTAGTTCCAGTATTGCTTGGCAAGCTTCCTTGTGGTAGTTCTGAGATCAGCTTAGCGAGTTGTTCAACTGACTTAGTGACTTCCCTAATTGTCTTAGTAAGTTCTCCAACTTGGTTCTTGATCCCTTCAATCAATACTTGTCGGTTTTTAAGTGTTGTCTCAGTGTCTTGGAGACGGGTATCTGTGGCTGCTATGAATTTTGTCAGCATCTCTTCAATGGTCGACTCCTCTTCCTGTTGGTGAGGTGGTTGTTGAAAATCTGGAGGAAGTTTCTATCCTTGGCTATTTTGATCATCCCACGGGAAATTGGGATGGTACCTCCAACCTGCATTATAAGTGTCATTATAAAAATTATTTTGTGGTCTAGAATAGTTACCGTATAGTGAGCTTGCTCGTTTTCCATGCCATATCCGTAGGGTGGGTACTCAGGATTCGCCACGCCTTCTAGATTCGAGTCATATTGCATTACTGGGTGTACCCGTGAGAGACTATACAAACCATCAAACCTTTTAATCATCATCTCTAGCTGGTTAGATAACCTGGTGACCACGTCGACGTTGAAGATACTGGCTGCTTTAGTAGGAATTATCCTCATGTCTTGCCATTGATAATTATTTAGTGCCATCTTCTCTATAAACTAAAATTATCTGCCAAAAGAAAAATAGAGGAAAAATTAGCAAAGGAAAAAAATAATGAAAATAAATTGCAATAAAAAAAATATTGGCTAAAGTAATAAAAATAGAGCTTTTTTTAATATTTTAGTTCCCCGGCAACGGTGCCAAAAACTTGATCGTGTGTCTATCGAGTTTTAAAATTTATAAAGAGAATGATAGAACCTGGAAACTAACTCTTACAACGATTAAAAGCAAGTGTACCTATCAAATAGTAGTATAGCTTAGGCAAGACCGGATTATCGAACCCAAAGGAACTAAAAGTACTAATACTAACTTTCTTTTTATTATTTAGCCTAAAATAAGCGAAGTTGCTTTAATATAATCTAGACTAATTACTAAGCTAAAGACACAAAGACAAAAAGGATGAATTGGGAAAATAACTTTAGGAAAAACTCAGTTGATTAAGATGATACCCTCAGGAATAATCCACCTAGACTTCACTTGTTATTAAACCCTGAACCATATGATTTATTTACTTAGTTTGATCCGTAAGACTCCCTAACGTATATTAAACCCTCTCTCGAGGCAAATAATGTCTAACCCTAGGTTAATTAGTGGAAATCTCTTTCTCTTATAATAACCCCCTAGGATAGCAGTAAATTGATCTATGGACTCCCATATTAGGTTTCACCCTAATCCTGCAAAATCTTGTCACCCTATCTCTAGGCGTACGATCAACTCCGCTTAATTATGCTAGATCTTCTCTTAGGCAGGGTCTATTCCTCCTCCACCTAAGCACATCAAATTTGGATTAAGCTCACATAATTAAGAACAAACTAAGTATTTATCATATAATTTAGAAAATAATAACAAGATCCATCATAGTTTTCATCCCCTTCAGGTATCTGAGGGGTTTAGTTCATAACAAATAAATAAAACATCTCAAGAGAAAATATAAAATAAAACATAAGAAATCCCTAAAACTCCCTGAAGGAATTGAAGGAGAAATCCGCCGTCTTGAGTAGAATTCCAGCTTCTTGGGATGGATCAACTGGCTTATCTTCGAGTGATTCCCACGAATCTGACCTTTCCGGCTTGGCTTCTTGGCCTAGCTAACCGCCCTGACAAAAGCCCTAGTAGAAGGCTTCTGTCGAACCCCCTTTCAAGTTGCCCCTTTGGGTGTTTATATAGTCTTTGAGATGCCTTACTTAGCCCCTAAGTATCCTAATTTAAGTAGAATTCCTACTAGGGTGTTTGAATAGGCTTTGGAATGTGTTCCTTTGCCTCCAAGTATCCTTTCCCGAATGAAATTGCTCTTTCCAGCGACAGGGACACGGCCATGGCACATGCCCGTGTGAATCTTGGCCAGGCTGTGTTAGGACTTTTAATGAGGCACGGCCGTGTGGTCTTTGGGCTAGGCCATGTCGATTTCTTAATATGGCCCATTTACTCCGTTTTAGGCCCATTTTTCGTTCTTTTCGTCCTTGGGTGCTCTTCTGGATATAAAACATGAAAACAAAAGATTAAGAGCACCAAATTACAGAATTCAGGGCTTAAATCATCCAAAAGTATGCTAAATGTGGGGTTAAAATATGTTACTTTTACGGTTTATCATAGCACATACTATGATGTTATTTATTTACATGTAAACTTACTAAGTTTAAAGCTTACTCCCCTTTCTTTTTCCTTGTTTTATAGTGTCAAAGAGCCGGGTCGAGATACGAAGATAATTGGAAGACCGCCTACACTATCAACTCATCTCGGTATATCTAGACTTAGTGTTTTGAGTATGGCATGTATAGGGACTAGACTAGGTGAATTGTTTTGTTATTTTGGCCAAGAGTGTGTTGGCTCCCTTAAAGATGAACTCTTTTGTATATAGCCATAGTTGATGGCTCATTATTACTAATTTATGAAAAGATGAGGTTATTCATGGATGTGTATGTTGCAAATCTGAGTTGCTTAGTGATTTGTTGTATGGAATTATGTTGTGGGAGTTAGGGTGACAAAAAGAGCTTGGCAAATAGCCTTGTTCTTGTTCACACAGGTAGGCACATGGGCTTGTGTCTAGGTCGTGTGTGACACGCGGTCAGTCCCATGGGTGTGTGACCAAGCCGTGTGTCCTATTGCATGCTAGAAATGCAAGCCAGTATGCTTAGTAGTAAACACATGGGCAGAGACACGACCGTGTGTCTCAGCCATGTGTGTAACACCCTTACCTGTGTCTAACACCGAGACTGGATACGAGGCATTCTATCCTTGACCTTACTTAACATGTATTAATGGGCTATAAAATTTTGTTTTGATTTAAAAACTTTCCTTTCTTAGTCATAACATTCATCTCATGGGCTTATGAGGCCATAAACATACATCTAGAAGGTTTCAGAGTTCAAACGGAAACTTTTACCCTCTGTAAAAATTTTTGTCTAAGCAAGGGTCACACGCCCGTGTGACTTGGGACTTACTCGTGTAGATAGGTCGTGTGGTCTCACACGCCCATGTTCTTAGCCCGTGTACAATTTATTTTGTTACAAACCTACAGGGGTTTTCACATGGCTTGACACACGCCCGTGTCAATGGCCCGTGTCCTTCACACGGCCTAGACACTCCCGTGTCCTCACCCGTGTGAAAAATTAGGGGTATTCTGTTTGTGACGTCAGCAACCCCTTAAAGAGCACACGGCCTAGGCACACGCCCGTTTGGCTAGTCCGTGATCCACACTGACTTAAAACACTAACATGCAGGGGACACACGGCCTGTTAACACACCCATATGGGTTGACCATGTGTCACACACGGCCTAGACATACGCCCGTGTGCCTACCCGTGTGGACACTTAAAGCTATTTTCCAAGCCAATTGCCACCCTGAAATTGATATCATTCATATACTCAATTCAACCACTCAAATAATTCATCAAAAACCTGAACATTAATGCATAACTTATCATCAATTGATGCATAAACTTAGTAAATATTGGTTGATCTCTTTAGCCATATACAAAAAGAATAATAACCTTCATAGCCAACCTTTTGGCCCCTCTTAGGATTTACGTCAAGATGAAATAATTCCTATACATGCCATACTAAATAAAAACAACTTGGCTATACCAAAATAGTGATTGATAGTGTGCTCCGAGCTCCTACGTCAAAGATCCACGAGTTAGCTTAGCGAGGCTACAAGGAAAGAAGAAGAGTGAAAGGTAAGCATATAGCTTAGTAAGTTTGCATGCAACTCATATAGCAACATATTAACTCCATTTCGAGATATGATCAACATAAATCTCAAGTGCATAGCTTACTTGCTCCTCACATGTTACATGATAATTTCATACTTGCATTATAATCATGGTACCTATGTCACTTGATCACATATATTAGTACATTTTGCTGATGCAAAAGTAAACTTAACTTTCATCTTTCTTAACATGAATAATGCTTTATATCCACCTTGGATAAATTAAATTATTACTATCTTTACTTGCTTGACTTTCTTGTTGCCTCTTTCATATTTTGCTCTTTTACACGATGAATTTCCCCCGGAATAATTGAGGTTACTCAATCTCATCAAGCATGTATCTCGATGACAATGCCATATCCCAGATATGGTCTTACATGGGATCGCATCATGATGCCAATGCCATATCCCAAATATGGTTTTACATGGGGATCTCTTAACTTGGTGTCGATGCCATGTCCCAAACATGGTCTTATACGAGACCTTCCTTGTGTGTTTCTTAAAGAAACTTACCATTGTCATGTCTTGACATGGTCTTACGTGGTATCCTTGCCTTATGAAACTTATCAATGCCATGTCTTGACATGGACTTACATGACATCTTTACCTTATAAATTCTCCAATGCCATGCCTTGGCTTGGACTTACATGGAATCCTTACCTTATGCCAATGCCATGTCTTGACATGGTCTTACACGAAATTTCTGTTGGAATGCCGGAACCCCATGGCGCAGCAGAATAAAATTAGATCCAGCGATCCAAATCATGAATCCATCTGTGAGGAATGAATCGGGGTGAAATAAAGGTTTCGAAATTACCAAAACTTCGATCTGAGTAGACAGCGACGCCTTGGCAACAAGAGTTTTGATCTACTGTCGAATCAAGCCACAACCTTTTCCGATGTCGGCCTCTACGTGATCCACCCGGTTTGACTATGAACGGAAGAAATCTCCAAAACTATTTTGGAGGTTTATTTGCTTGACGGCTGCTAGACCTAACAAGCAATCACTTAGGGTTTTCTTGTTTTGCTTTGTCTCCTTTTAGTACCTTTTTATAATGGGTGCCTTTCTCATTGGGCCTTTTATAATAGGTATCATCTTAATTGGGCCTTTTATAATTGGTATCTCTTGAATGTATTACAAGATTAAATAAATATAATAAAGTTTTTAACAGAAAATTATAATTACATTAATTATATCTGAAAATTATAATTACATTAATTATAATAAGGATTTCGGTAAACTATATTTATTTAAATTTATATATGAATCAAATTCATATATTAATAAATTTATGTTATCATTATGTGTACAACATCCTTGTACATATAATATGTTCAATATTTGATTGCCCAATTAAATTAATTCTTTAATTAATTTAATTCATGTGACAACCAAACACAATACCAACTATATTTTATTCCGTTCATTTCAACCATAGGGTGTGACCCTGTAGGTTCATGCAATGTTAGTAGTAATACTAGAACGATTCTATTGTCACAGACAATGAGTGGCATCTAGCAATGCATCATTGCTACCTAAGTTACAAGAAGTCATGATTCGACATAACCTTTCGTGATTAACCTTTCATGCATTAATCCTTAAGTCCTTTATCTCTGGAACGGATACAAGTCATGGGATAGTCACACTTGCATAGTCCATCCCATGTTTCTTGATATCTTGAGTAGACTATGATATACAAATTAGTATGACATCTCATATCAACTTATTTGAGCATGGCCATGCATTTCTAGTCTCACTCAATCAAGTGGCCTAAGATATTACTCCTATTATGTAGGAGGGACTTATCCTTTATTGATCAACCATATCCCTCTACATAGATTGTGGTATATCCAACATCAGCCTTTATAGAACAACCTGTTACGGTGTACGTTTGACTGTATCAAGATATACAACTCACGATGCTGGGATAATAATGATCTCAAGTCTGAGGATCATGTACATATTAATCACTATGAGTAATGTTGTGACAATTACATAATAATCCAAGAAACATACTCATAGCGGGTCAATCCAATATGTTGTTCTCTAACACACATATTCATGCATTGATTTTGACACTCCATATCAATGACAACTCTTTATCATCAATCAACTACATGTTAGTCTTAATGCATTATTGTTGTCCTAGTCAGCAATAATACTCGACTAAGGATCTTTTAAGAATAATCATATTATTCTCAGGACATTATTATAAAACAGTTTATTTATACACACAGAAAGAAAAACTGAAATAATAATGACAACGTTTTATATTAATAAACATGGTAAATTAAGTATGTTATTACAACCATCTCATGATTGATCTTTGGGCATACTCTTACAATCTCCCACTAGCACTAAGACCAATCACTCATATATCTAATACCAAGTGACTTAGTGTGACGATCATGCTTCTGCTGTGTCAGAGGCTTGGTCAGGGGATCAGCAATGTTATCATCTGAAGGTACTCTGCATATCTCTACATCCTCTCGATCGATAATCTCTCGAATAAGATGGTAGCGTCTAAGTATATGTTTGGATCGCTGGTGAGATCTGGGTTCCTTAGCTTGTGCAATAGCTCCATTGTTATCACATCGGAGCTCTATAGCATCTGATATGCTAGGCACAACCCCTAGTCCAGTAATGAACTTCTTGATCCAAACCGCTTCTTTTGCTGCCTCACTGGCTGCAATATACTCAGCCTCTGTTGTAGAATCGGCTACTGTACTTTGCTTTGAACTCTTCCAGCTCACAGCACCACCATGAAGGAAAAACACAAAACCTGATTGCGATCGAGAATCATCCTTGTCGGTTTGGAAGCTGGCATCAGTGTAACCTTTTACACTTAACTCTTCCTCACCTCCATATAATAGGAACGTATCCTTAGTTCTTCTTAAGTACTTAAGGATACTCTTGACTGTGGTCCAGTGACCTTCACCGGGATCTACTTGATACCTGTTCGTCATACTTAAGGCATACGAGACATCTGGACGGGTACATAACATAGCATACATGATAGATCCAATAGCGGAAGCATATGGGATTTTACTCATACGTTCTCTCTCGTGGAGTTGAAGGACACATTTCCTTCGAGAGTGAAATACCATGTCTCATAGGTAGGAATCCTCTTTTAGATTCTTCCATACTGAACCTTTTCAGTACTTTATCTATGTATGTACTTTGGCTTAGACCTAGTAGTCGTCTTGATCTATCTCTATAGATCTTGACTCCTAAGATATAAGTGGCTTCGCCCAAGTCCTTCATAGAAGAACAACTTCTTAACCAAGTCTTAATAGACTGCAACGTAGGTATGTCATTTCCCATGATAAGTATGTCATCCACATATAGTACCAAGAATGTGATAGTGCTCCCACTAACTTTCTTGTAAACACATGGTTCATCTTCATTTTTGACAAAACCAAACTCTTTGATTGCATCGTTAAAACGAAGATTCCAACTTCGAGAAGCTTGCTTTAATCCATAAATGGATCTTTGTAGCTTCCATATCTTTCTAGTATCCTTTGGATTCACAAAACCTTCAGGTTGTGTCATATACACATCCTCTTCAAGTTTCCCGTTAAGGAAAGCTGTTTTGACGTCCATCTGCCAGATTTCATAATCATGAAATGCAGCTATGACGAGCAAGATCCTGATGGATTTAAACATAGCTACGGGAGAAAAGGTTTCATCATAGTCAACACCATGAATTTGGCGAAAACCTTTAGCGACTAATCGCCCTTTGTATGTTTGTACATTACCATCCATGTCAGTTTTCTTTTTGAAAAACCATTTGCACCCTATAGGTTTAACCCCTTAGGGTGGATCAATCAAAGTCCATACTTGGTTTTCATACATGGAATCCATCTCAGATCTCATGGCCTTAAGCCATTTCTCAGAGTCTGGGCTCATCACCGCTTCTTGATAAGTCCTAGGCTCATCTTGATCTATAAGAAGAACGTCACCATGCGTTGTAATGAGAAATCCATATCTCTCAGGTGCACGGCGTTCTCTTAAAGATCTGCGCGGTGGTTGTGTTTCTACAGCAGTTGTTTGTTCCTCAATTTCTTGTGGAATTTTTTGTTGTTCAATCTCTGGTTCAGTGGTATCTTGTGATTCTCGAATTTCTTCAAGTTCAATCTTTCTCCCACTTTCTTTTCTAGAAGTAAATTCTCTCTCTAAGAAGACACCAGTCCGAGCAACAAACGTTTTGTTCTCAGTGGGATTAAAGAAATAATATCCTTTGGTTTCTTTTGGATACCCCACAAAAATACACCTTTCAGATCTGGGTTCAAGCTTAGTAGACGTCTGACGTTTAACATAAGCTTCACAGCCCCAAATTTTCATAAAAGACATACTAGGACGTTTCCCAGTCCACATCTCATATGACGTCTTTTGAACCGATTTAGATGGAATATGATTTAGTGTGAAAGCAGTTGTCTCAAGTGCATGTCCCCAAAAGGAAGTCGGTAGATCAGCATGACTCATCATGGATCGAACCATGTCTAACAAAGTTCGATTTCTTCTCTCAGATACTCAATTCCATTGAGAAGTACCAGGAGGAGTAAGTTGTGAGACAATCCCACATTCTTTCAAAAGATCATCAAACTCTAGGCTCAAGTACTCTCCACCTCGATCAGATCGAAGTGACTTGATAGTTTTGCCTAGTTGATTTTGTACTTCATTTTTGAATTCCTTGAACTTTTCAAGGGACTCAGACTTATGGCGCATGAGATAAACATACCCATATCTACTGAAATCATCGATGAAAGTAATGAAGTAGTGAAATCCACCTCTGGCCTGTGTATTTATTGGTCCACATACATCAGAATGTATTAGGTCCAATAAATCACTAGCTCGTTCACTTTTACCAGTAAAAGGAGATTTAGTCATTTTTCCCAATAAGCAAGATTCACATACTTCAAATTGTTCAAAAACAAATGAATTCAAGAGACCATCTTTATGGAGTTTGGATATGCGTTTCTCACTTATGTGGCCCAAACGACAATGCCAAAGATAAGTTTGATTTGAGTCATTTATTTTAGATCTTTTAGTATTTATGTTGTAAATGGGATTCGTTTGATCTAAAATATAGAGGCCATTAATTAATTGTGCCGAACCATAGAAAACATTATTGAGATAAAATGAACAACAATTATTCTTAATAATTATCTCAAAACCAATTTTGTCTAAACAAGAAATTGAAATAATGTTTTTAGTCAAACTGGGCACAAAATAACAATCCTCTAAACATAAATCAAGTCCACTAGGCAAAGATAAAATATATGTTTCCACAGCTAATGCAGTAACTTTTGCTCCATTTCCAACTCGTAGGTCCACATCTCCTCTAGCCAAAGTCCTACTCCTTTGTAGTCCCTGTACAGAAGTACAAATATGAGAACCATAACCAGTATCTAATACCCAAGAAGTAGTAGTTGATAAATTAATATCAATAACATAAATACCTGAAGCAGACATTTCGTTTGCTTTAGCCTTCTTGACTTCTTCAAGATAGACAGGGCAGTTCTGTTTCCAATGTCCAGTCACACCACAATGAAAACAGTTTCCTTCCTTAGACACCCCACCTTTAGGTTTCAGTGCAGCCTTTCCTTTTCCAAATTTGGGCTTACCTTTACCCTTAGGCTTTGTTTGAACTTTGGC
Source organism: Gossypium australe (assembly GCA_005393395.2). Lineage (NCBI taxonomy): Eukaryota > Viridiplantae > Streptophyta > Magnoliopsida > Malvales > Malvaceae > Gossypium > Gossypium australe. The sequence continues at coordinate 87,686,188 of CM016622.1, read as the reverse complement.
CTTTCCCTTGCCCTTGTTATTACGAACCATCAGTATGGGCTTGGGTCCAACCTTTTTCAAGTTGCCTTCAGCAGTTCGTAACATATTGAGCAATTGTGGTAGAGTTTTGTCAATTTCATTCATATTGAAATTGAGGACAAACTGGCTGTAGCTATCCGGCAACGATTGTAAAATAACATAAGTGGCCAACTCTTGGCTCAATGGAAACCCAAGCTTAGATAGGCTTTCAATATAGCCAATCATCTTAAGGACATGAGGTCCTACTGGGCTTCCTTCATCCAACTTACATTGGAATAGGGCCTTAGAGATATCAAACCTCTCTTGCCGTGCTTGCCCCTGATAAAGTTCTTTCAGGTGCTCGATCATATCATAAGCAACCATGTCCTCATGTTGCTTCTGAAGTTCAGGATTCATAGTGGCAAGCATAAGACATCCAACATCTATCATGTCATCGAGATACTTCTTGTAAGCATCTCTATCAGTCCTCGAGGCATTAGCAGGTGGTTCATTAGGAAGTGGTTGTTCAATGACATATAATTTCCGTTCCTGTTTAAGGACAATCCTCAAGTTACGGAACCAATCAAGAAAATTCAAACTATTCAATTTGTCCTTCTCAAGGACCGATCACAATGAGAGTGTGCTAATGTTTGCAGCCATAATATATCTACAACAATTAAATATGCATGTGAGTAAATTTACCAATTTTATATCAATCATTAAAAAGACTTTATTAAATGATGTTCCCACTATTTTATTTCAAAATTAATAACCCTCACTTATTAATTTCGGAAAAACTTTCTCAAAAGTATTTCTAGTGGGTTAAGGATCCATATTTCACCACCTCTTAAGTCAGCTTTGGCTTTACTCTTAAGATTATGGTTATTTAGGTAAGCAACATTTGCTAATTATTGGTGAACAACTCTTATTCTAATCATCTTATGATTTATCCAATTTACTTGCCTCTAGGTTTCTAATCCTATTAGAGTAACCTAGTTAAGTCATTAACCAATTTTTAACTAGCGAATATCACTTGTTTATCTTCGCGTTAACCAAGATAAATACTAGTACTTCACTTTGGTAGAACCTACATAGTATCGATCGAGGCCTTAACGAGGGCAAAATTGGAAGGCTATGTTGACTTAACATTTTAATAGAGGGATTTTATTAAGGTTGTTGTATCTCACCAATTATAATCTATTAATCGATCTCATCAATTAATGGGGTTTATTTTCATCAAGTTTTAATATATATAATTGGCATGCTTTAGACATCCATAGCATCTCATACATGAATAAATAAAGCAATAAATAAATGCAATAGTTATAGCCCATAAACTAAAGTGGTTCAACCCAAGCCAATGGGAAAACCAAAAAGAAACCTAAAGATGTAAGCCATTTCACAAGCTATCATTCACAATCATTGTCCCACTTTCCTTCTCGTTTGGCCCACAACAACTCTTGTAAATTACAATATGCAGAAACTCGTTTTACATACGAGAGAATAAGATGAGAAGAGAAATACAAGAGAATAGTAGTAAGGCACGACACGCAGGCCGTATTTAAAAAAAAATACAACCTTTTATCGAATGGGTCATTGGGCTATAACTATGCATTTCAAACACCGTGCATGTCAGAAATAGCATACATAATTCAATGTTTTTTTTTTAAAGTGAATTATAAAATATCCTTTCAACCTTTTGTGGCCCATCAAGTTTATAAATTTTTTTTTATTAACAAAACTTTTTGCGGGGGTCTGAGGATGGCTCTGGCCGCGGGCCGAATCGCATACCCCAGTCAAATGAAACCTCACGATTTGATAACTTTTATCAACAGAATCATTTTTTTTAAATTAGGATTTTAATCCTTGAGGTTTCATATCGGAACAACCCTTGTTCCACTAGCCAGTTAACACTTACTGGAAACTATAAATACCACCGTCGCATTATTACAGATTTGTTAATAGTTAACAGTAATAACATAAAATCGAATAGGCCACAACACCATGATTAACATTTAATCAATTACCGAAAGGAACAGTTATCAGGTTATGCTTAAACGATTTAAACAATCGAAAATACAATAAGATCAAAACATGCATCTCATACAATTGCATCACCCAAGTATTTAAACCCGAGTTCGTATCACACAAGTGGCTCTGATACCACTGTTGGAACGCCGGAACCCTATGGCGCAGTAGAATAAAATTAGATCCAGCGATCCAAATCATGAATCCATCTGTGAGGAATGAATCGGGGTGAAATAAAGGTTTCGAAATTACCAAAACTTCGATCTGAGTAGACAGCGACGCCTTGGCAACAAGAGTTTTGATCTATTGTCGAATCAAGCCACAACCTTTTCCGATGTCGGCCTCTACGTGATCCACCCGGTTTGACTATGAACGGAAGAAATCTCCAAAACTATTTTGGAGGTTTATTTGCTTGACGGCTGCTAGACCTAACAAGCAATCACTTAGGGTTTTCTTGTTTTGCTTTGTCTCCTTTTAGTACCTTTTTATAATGGGTGCCTTTCTCATTGGGCCTTTTATAATAGGTATCATCTCAATTGGGCCTTTTATAATTGGTATCTCTTGAATGTATTACATAATTAAATAAATATAATAAAGTTTTTAACCGAAAATTATAATTACATTAATTATATCTGAAAATTATAATTACATTAATTATAATAAGGATTTCGGTAAACTATATTTATTTAAATTTATATATGAATCAAATTCATATATTAATAAAATTATGTTATCATTATGTGTACAACATCCTTATACATATAATATGTTCAATATTTGATTGCCCAATTAAATTAATTCTTTAATTAATTTAATTCAGGTGACAACCAAACACAATACCAACTATATTTTATTCCGTTCATTTCAACCATAGGGTGTGACCCTGTAGGTTCTTGCAACGTTAGTAGTAATACTAGAACGATTCTATTGTCACAGACAATGAGTGGCATCTAGCAATGCATCATTGCTACCTAAGTTACAATAAGTCATGATTCGACATAACCTTTCGTGATTAACCTTTCATGCATTAATCCTTAAGTCATTTATCTCTGGAACGGATACAAGTCATGGGATAGTCACACTTGCATAGTCCATCCCATGTTTCTTGATATCTTGAGTAGACTATGATATACAAATTAGTATGACATCTCATATCAACTTATTTGAGCATGGCCATGCATTTCTAGTCTCACTCAATCAAGTGGCCTAAGATATTACTCCTATTATGTAGGAGGGACTTATCCTTTATTGATCAACCATATCCCTCTACATAGATTGTGGTATATCCAACATCAGCCTTTATAGAACAACCTGTTACGGTGTACGTTTGACTGTATCAAAATATACAACTCACGATGCTGGGATAATAATGATCTCAAGTCTGAGAATCATGTACATATTAATCACTATGAGTAATGTTGTGACAATTACATAATAATCCAAGAAACATACTCATAGCGGGTCAATCCAATATGTTGTTCTCTAACACACATATTCATGCATTGATTTTGACACTCCATATCAATGACAACTCTTTATCATCAATCAACTACATGTTAGTCTTAATGCATTATTGTTGTCCTAGTCAACAATAATACTCGACTAAGGATCTTTTAAGAATAATCATATTATTCTCAGGACATTATTATAAAACAGTTTATTTATACACACAGAAAGAAAAACTGAAATAATAATGACAACGCTTTATATTAATAAACATGGTAAATTAAGTATGTTATTACAACCATCTCATGATTGATCTTTGGGCATACTCTTACACTTTCCTTGTCTCATGTTGTGATATTAGTATCCTCATTATTCAGAGACTTCAACCAAGGCTTTCTTATATATATTCTCATTTACTTTTCTCATCATAATATCAATAATTTAACTTTATAAAAATAGTGTACATTATACAAAATAATAAGTAATTGAATGAGAATACATGGAAACCTATAATTCATACAAACTTACATCGGTATTCAAAATGAGCTAGCTCAACAGTCTAGTCCGAGACTTTGTTCTTTCCCCGATCAAGTCGGGTTCTCGGTTCTTCTTACTCTACAATAGCAAATTAGCTCATTTTAATACTCACATTAAATAAAGCAGTTTAATAATCATGCTTTGGCAAAATTATTATTTTGCCCCTAGACTTTGGCAAAATGACTATTTTGCCCTAGGCTCGGAAATAAGTTCTAATCACATTTCTACCTTCAAAAAGCCTAGGTGAAAATTTAATACCCTTATAGCTATCATCAAAACTCAACATTTCAAATAATTACTACAAATTTGTAACCTTTTCATCAAAGTCCAATTAGGTGTTTTCAAGACAATACCTTTCTCAAAAGTTGTTCATCTAACAACTAAGACTCAATTTCTTCCATAAAAAATGCAGCAAATAACAATGATAGCTTTCATGGAAAAACTCTAAACCTTGCACCATATTACACAATAGTCCCCTCATTTGAAAGCTTAAGCTTTAGGGGTCTCAAAAGTACAACCATTTTCAAGAAAAGATCACTAGAACACTTACTAGGATGGAGGAGAGCTTGCTGAAAATTTTGAGCTTTCAAACCCCTATTTTTTCTTGCAATTTCAGTGGAAGAGATGAACAAGAAAGATGGACATCATCTTTTCTTTATTTTAATATTAAACTACCAATTTAGTCCACCTACTCACCAACTTTGACCAACTTGCTCAATCCTTATCCCCTATGGCCGACTATTAATGTTTTGGGGGGTCTAATTGCCTTTTAAATACCCCCAATCATTAATATATGGCTATTTAGAACCCTTAGAAATTAAAATAGAACTTTTACACTTAATGCGATTTAGTCCTTTTTCGCGATTAAACGTGAAATCACTAGAATTTAAATTCCAAAATTCTCATATACTTATACAACCATATACTAATTCATAAAATCAAATGAAAATAAATTTCTCAAATCTCGAATTAGTGATCCTGAGATCACTGTTCCGACTAGCCCCTAAATCGGGCTGTTACAGTGTGGGAGGCACGGTTTTAGATATGGGTGTGTACCCAAGCCGTGTGAAGTCTGCACTTGAATTCAGAAATTTAATTCAACATATTGTCTAAGGACATCGGCGATGGCCGTGTGACCTTAGTGAGGTTACTGACGTCACAAACAGAATACCCAAGTTTTTACACACTGGTGAGGAAACGGGCGTGTCTAGGCCGTGTGGAGCATACGGGCCAAGAACACGGGTGTGTGTCCGGCCATGTGAAAACCCCTGTAGGTTCGAAAGAAAAATAAATCCCACACGGGTTAGGGACATGGGCGTGTATGACCACATGGCCTGCCCACACTGGCATGTTGCCCCTGTTTAGGTGAAAATTTTAAGTGCACAAAAGTTTCCTGTTAGGTTTCGAAACCCTCCGTATGCATGTTTAAGGCCTCGTAGGTCCTTAATGAGAATGATTGGATGGTGAAAGAGATATTCTAAATTGTTTGACAAAGTGAGATAAGTCTGGTAATGCCTCATGCCCGGTTTTAGCGTGAGACACGGGTAAGGGGTGTTACATTTAGTGGAATCAAAGCTATGGTTTAGTCGGTTCTCAAACTACCGTAGTGTGTGTAAGAGCCTAACTATACATGCCATAGGCGTATAATGATAGTGTGGTGGCTTCTAACAATTCTAAACTTTGTTTTTATATAGTAAATAGATCCCGATCAAGCGGTTGCTGATGATGCAGCTAGTAATGTGCCGGCTCCCGCGCAAGGGACCACGCTTGTAGAGAGTAGACCGAGACTATGGGTCAAGGAGAAGAGGCCCAGAAAGCCTTTCTCCAAATGATGAGTAATTGGTACACGGAGTATGTACGAGTGAACCCTAATGCTCAACCTCCTCCACCTCCTCCTATGCCTCAGCCATTTCCCATGGCTCCTCAAGGTATAGATTTGGTGAGAATAACCAAACCCCCGGTAGATAAGATTCGGAAGCAAGGGGTCGAGGATTTTAGGGCTAATATAGATGATGACCCTGAGAGGGCGGAGTTCTGGCTTGAGAACTTAATGAGAGTATTTGAGGAACTCTCCTGTACACTTGAGGAGAGCTTGAAATGTGCCGTGTCATTGCTAAAGAACTCGACCTATTGTTGGTGGAAGATGTTAACTTCGGTAATCCCAAGAGATAGGGTGACGTAGGACTTCTTTTTGGAAGAGTTCCAAAAGAAGTATATAAGTCAGAGGTTTGTGGACCAGAATAAAAAAGAATTCCTTGAATTGAAGCAAGGAAAAATGACTGTAGCAGAATATGAGCACGAACTTGTTAGGCTCAGTAAGTTTGCACAAGAATGTGTGTCCACAGAAGCTATCTTGTGCAAAAGGTTTGAAGATGGGCTGAATGAAGATGTTAGACTTGTAGTTGGGATTTTGGAGCTAAAAGAATTTGTGGTGTTGGTGGATAGGGCATGTAAGGCCGAGGAACTGAATAAGGAAAAGAGGAAAGCCATGAATGAGGCCCGAGATGCAAGAAAAAGGCCAATGAGTAAATCATACCAAGCTCAATCGAAGAGGTCCAAGGCCAATGTGTAAACTACTCATTTCAAGTATGCATGTTGCTTGTAAATGTTGCATTGAATTGATGATATTATTCATGATTGAGATGATTTGAATTCAATAAATACTGAGTAATTCCCTTGTAAGTCTAATTAAAGATAAGAGGTGGTCTATGTGCGATACCACCGTAAATATTCTTGTTGGCGGGCTATGTGCGGTACCACCCTGTTAAAGATTAATGGTGGGCTAAGTGAGAAACCACCGAGTGATTAGTATTATTATGAATGGTTTATTGGGAAATTATGATGTGTTGTTTCATGTGATCATGTGGTGATCAGTGCAAGGATGTATGTTAAATAATGTGGGCATTTGGTTTGTGATATGGTTGGATTGTGGTAAGAGATGAAATGAGTAAGCATGATCATGGAATGTGGATTATTCTTGCTTAGTATGTAATGTTATTTATTGTTTAGCACATACTATGATGTTATTTGTTTACATGTAAACTTACTAAGCTTAAAGCTTATTCCCCTTTCTTTTCCCTTGTTTTATAGTGTCAAAGAGCCTGGTCGGGATACGAAGATAATTGGAAGACCGCCCACACTATCAGCTCATCTCGGTATATCTAGGCTTAGTGTTTTGAGCATGTATAGGGACTAGACTAGGTGAATTGTTTTGTTATTTTGGCCAAGAGTGTGTTGGCTCCCTTAAAGATGAGCTCTTTTGTATATAGCCATAGTTGATGGCTCATTATTACTAATTTATGAAAAGATGAGGTTATTCATGGATGTGTATGTTGCAAATCTGAGTTGCTTAGTGATTTGTTGTATGGAATTATGTTGTGGGAGTTAGAGTGACAAAAAGAGCTTGGCAAATAGCCTTGTACTTATTCACACGGGTAGGCACATGGGCGTGTCTCTAGGTCGTGTGTGACACGTGATTAGTCCCATGGGTGTGTGACCAGGCCGTGGGTCCCCTTGCATGCTAGAAATGCAAGTCAGTATGCTTAGTAGTAAACACACGGTGTAACACTCCTTACCTGTATACTACGCTGGAACCGGGTACGAGGCATTACCAGACTTAACAATCCTGAGCCACAAAATTTCACTTATAATTTAAACTTTAACAAACACATGCATACACAAGCATTATAACTCCATGACCAATATGAGCCACAACTCGTGGCTAAATACAGAATAATCCTTATTACCGTTATGAAGCAATACGTTTAATCAAATTAATTAACACGTATACAAAATGACTTAGTCAAGCCCCTATACATGCCATAACTTAAATCATTTATAAATAAAGATACCCATAAATAGCTTGATAGTGTGAAGCGATCTCCGACGACCTTCAGCCCGAGCTTGTTTAATAGGACTCTGAAACATGGGAAAGAAAAGGGGGTAAGCTTATAAAGCTTAGTAAGTTCATATGTAAAAATAATAAGCATTAGCAATGAATTTAGCTTACTACTAAGCTGTCATAACTTGCATAAATAATGCTAAGTTCTTACTTTCTCAACTTATTCATTTGTAGCCTTACCAAAGCCTCAACGAGGCAAATCCTCACAACAAGTTCTCTAATTGATACAATCATTAAATCATATGCTTATACCTTATTACTCATGTTCACATTAATTTGTCTACTTGAATCGCTGTCACTAAATTATTTATTTCTTGAACTACAGAGCTCCAAATTAGAAACTGCTAATTTTCCCTGAAACTAGACTCACATATCTCCATACCATAAAATTTCTTGAATTTTTTGTCTTTCCAATTAGTACAGTTTATTCATTAAAATTTCCCCTATTTTACTATTTGACTATTCTGACCTCTCTTCACTACAAATCAATTATCTCCTCGTACAGAATTCAGATAACCTTATTGTTTAGTTTATTTGAAACTAGACTCATTCGAAATTTCAGGAATATAAAATTATATCACATAATTATTTTTTTACAATTTTTAATGATTTTTCCAAGACAGAATATGGGATCACGTAGTCATTCTGAACCAGTCTCACAAAAATTTAAATATCTCAAATTATACAAATCCTTTGTTTGCTCTGTTTCTTTTAAATGAAAATAGACTCAATAAGATTTAAATAAATATCTTATCCAACTTATAATTAAATTTATACTATTTTTGGTGATTTTTCAAAATCACATAACTGCTACTGTCCAAAACAGTTTTATTTGTAAATTTTTGCTTTCACTCACTTTAGTTGTATTCATTACTTACCTATAACAGTCTTTCCAATTTCCGATTACATATCGAGCATATTTCTCATATGTTACACATTCATACCTACACTTATCACTACAAGCCACACATAATTTCACTTAATTGATTTTCCCGTTGAACTCATCGGTAACCTTACCAAAGGCTCAGAATACAAAGGGCACCTTACTTAATAGCTTGCTTACATACCTGCAACATTCTCACTTAACACTTTCATAATATAGGCATATTGCCAATCATGTCATAAAGTGTCACAAGCATAACTGAAAACTCATCACTTACTTAATACTTGATAATCTCAATTACTTACAATCTCAATATTAAATAAGCCTTAAATGCATACCTGTACTCATACCTGTACTCTTTCTTCATGTTCTCACCTTGTTATTTCTTTGACTTACTCTCTGGACTACTCAGGAACCTTTTCCTTTTTGAACTTACCATTGCCATGTCTTGACATGGTCTTATGTGGTATCCTTGCCTTATGAACTCACCAATGCCATGCCTTGGCATGGTCTTACATGAGACCTTTGCCTTATAGTAACTCATCAATGCCATGTCTTGACATGGTCTTACATGATTTCCTTGCCTTATAGAACTTATCAATGACATGCCTTAGCATGGTCTTACATGATATCCTTATCTTACCAAATGCCATGTTCCAAACATGGTCTTACATGGTATCCTTGTCTTACCAAATGCCATGTTCCAAACATGGTCTTACATGGTATCCTTGTCTTAGTGCCAATGCCACATCTTGATGTGGTCTTACATGGAGTCCTTAATCAATGCCGATGCCATGTCTTGACATGGTCTTACACGGGATCCTTGCCTTACCAATGCCATGTCTTGACATGGTCTTACATGGTATCCTTAACCGTCAATTCCTCCTTAAATGCCATGTTATGAACATGGAATTTCCCGTCAATTCTTCCTTAATTGCCATGGTATAGCCATGGACTTTGAGATATCAATGCCTTGTCAAGTCATAGCTGAAACATACTTGCTCAAATTCTCAAGGTTAGTCGCATAACTCAATAATAACATTACTAATAACAATAATTGCATAATAATAAAATGCTACTCAACTTACATACTTACATTCTAAATCTCATCATATCATCATCAAACTATGCTAGTCAATACTTTCTTGTTATCATACAAAGCCATAATACAAAATATGGTCTAACATATAAATTATACAAGTTCTCTTTCCAATATCGAATTATTATCGAACATTAATCATTATATCTGAAACTCAATACTATAGTATTTATGGCCAAAATATCAATTTACCATTCAAATATGCATAATTAAATGCTTATTAAACATATGAACTTACCTCGATACCAAAACGGTCATTTTACCAACTTTCTCGATTTTCAATTTTCCTCCCGTTCTAGGTCCAAATCTCGTTTTTCGAGGTCTAAGATATCACATTTCACTTATTTAATTAATGTACTACTCAAAACCGTCCCTAACTCAAACTTTGGCAAAATTATAATTTTGCCCCTAAACTTTTGCATAATTATGATTTTGCCCCTAGGCTCGAAAATTAAACTTCATCCCTTATTCTTATGTTTTATAACATGCTAATCATTTTTCCCTTCTATGGAAACATCAAATTCTTGCTCTAACATGCACTTATGTACATTAGGTATTTTTGTCGATTATGTCGTTTTACTCGTTTTTACTTAAAATCGCTTAGTAAAAGTTGTTTAACATAATTCTAAGCTTCATATTCTGTCATAAAACATCAAAATAAATACATTTCACCTATGGGTATTTTTCCAACTATGAACCCTAGGTTAAATTATTGCTAGAATAAGCTAAATCAAGTTACAGGGGACTCCAAAAATGTACAGAACATGAAAAACGGGGCTAGAATGGACTTACCATGAAGCTTGGAAAGCTTGAAAACCCTATATATGGCTTCCCACATGTTAAATTTGGCCTAAGCTTGAAGATGGACTAATTTGGCATTTAAATTTTTGTTTTTAATTCATTTAATTCACTAAATTACCAAAATGCCCCTTAAGAAAATCTTTTGAAACATACCCATCCATGTCCATTTTTGTCCACAAACTTAATAAATGGGCTAATTATCATTTAAGGACCTCCAATTTAAAATTCCATAACAATTGGACACCTCTAACATGTAGAACTCAACTTTTGCACTTTTTACAATTTAGTCCTTTTGACTAAATTGAGTGCCTAAACGTCAAAATTTTCGAATGAGATTTTCACAAAATCATTATGTGAAATTGTAGACCATAAAAAATATAAATAAAATAAAATTCTCAACATCGGATTTGTGGTCCCGAAACCACTGTTTCGACTAAGCCTAAAATCGGGCTGTTACACACGGGCAGAGACACGGCCGTGTGTCTCAACCGTGTGGGAGGCACGACCTTAGACATGGGTGTGTACCCAACCTGTGTGAAGTCTGCATTTGAATTCAGGAATTTAATTCAACACACGGTCTAAGGACACGAGCATGTGCCTTGGCCGTGTGACCTTAGTGAGGTTGCTGACGTCACAAATAAAATACTCAAGGTTTTACACATGGGCGAGGACACGGGCGTGTCTAGGCCGTGTGGAGCACACGGGCCAAGAACACTGGTATGTGTTCGACCGTGTGAAAACCCCTGTAGGTTCGAAAGGAAAATAAATCCCACACGGGTTAGGGACGTGGGCGTCTGTGACCACACAGCCTACCTACACTGGCGTGTCACATTTCATACGGGCCTGCGGCCCCTGTTTAGGTGAAAAATTTTAAGTGCACAAAAGTTTCTGGTTAGGTTTCGAAACCCTCCGTATGCATGTTTAAGGCCTCGTAGGTCCTTAATGAGAATTATTGGGTGGTGAAATAGATATTCTAAGTTATTTGACTAAGTGAGATAAATTCGGTAATGCCTTGTGCCCGGTTCCAACTTGGGACACGAGTAAGGGGTGTTACAGGATCAGTGCATTTATGTTCGACTAGCATTTCGATGCATATACTGGTATATTGGTGGATTGATTCGAGTATCCATTCTTGATACTGATGTGTGGTTGGGTGTTGAGAATGTATCCACTATTGATGTAAACCGAGTCAGTTTTTGATATTTATAGCAATAAACATTTTTTGAAAAGTACTTGTGCTTTGTGCGAGACGGATTCTAGACGTTTTCGACTTTCAACCTAATGGCCTTCTTTGCTATTCTTGTACCACGAATTGTTTTGAGTGTGACTTCAAACAATCACGAATCAAACACAAAGCTTGAAATAATTTCTTACTTTCAGTAGCAAATTAATTATATCTCTCAATAGAAACCGATAGAATTGTTATTCCTAGAAAATAATATTTTCAGGTAGAATAGAAAAATCTCAAAGTTGTATTATTTATTTATTTATTTGTTTATTTATCTGTACCATTTCCATCTATTTATAAGGAGAGATAGAAGAATCGTGATTGAATTACCAGAATACAGATAATACTTATCTGATAGAAAAACTAGTCCCCTAGTTCTATTAGGAGAGGGAGGTGATACACCTTAGTTAAATATACTAGGGTTGCGCCCTTCATATGTATTTTGAGGTGTTTTGTGCCTCTGCTGTATTTGGGTTAATCATATGTGTTTCTTGAACTTTTAACCCAACGCTTTATAATTTACTCCAACACAGTATATGTTTTTCTATTCCCCCCCCAAAATATTATTTGTTAAAGTAAATTTTCAATTAAATAATTTTCTCAACCCAATTTTAATTCTGTTAAAGTCATGACAACTTTACCTTAAAAGAATCTATGAAAAAATATATTTAATTTCCATATTCAACGAATTCACAATAACAAATTAATTTAATTCTATTTTCGAACCTCAATTATTTAATTAAATAAAAATTCAAAAAATTTTAATTAATTCTTAGGTCGTTTCCATACTTAGTGAGAAAACACATTCATTTCCAAATGTAACTCATTTGTCTAACTTTACCATCTCCATCCATTTCTGTTCATTTGATTATTCATGTAATTTGCTTCTGGTTTCAATGAGCTACCAGAGGGACCGATTGGACATATATAATGAGAGCCCGAAAGATTTAAAATTAAGTTTCAGGTTTTGCCTATTAATTATAAACTTATTTAGTCACGTAGTCATTTTACTATAGTAATGTGATTGAGCTCTCCCTAATAACATATCATTTCAAAAGCTACTCGATTAGTTCTCATCTAATGACCTTGTCATAAGTGTGTTACCCTCATAGGATATTCTTAATTATTTTTGGGATAAATTTGTTCTCCCAATATGATCCTATTTTATTTTATAGTAACCATTGCATCTTCTTTCATGAAAAGTCAATTCCTATCAAATAGTAATTAAGTCATTTATCACAAAGACAAACGACTTGTGGCCACGTTTACTTTTCATGTATCATATAATGCCAATGAGAGGATATCATTTACCCATTCTTGGGCTGTGAATTTCACTATCATGATACTACAGATTGCAGAAATAATACACCCAACACACCAACTTTCAGTTCGTTATCTATTTGAACTTAGGTTTTTACTTACATAAAAGTATATGAGTTATGCATATATAGTTCATCAGCCACTTAGGATTAAGGTATACCACACTATAAACGTCACAAGTGAATAAATCCATAAATGGATATGGATTCAATATTTATTCTACTTAAGTTTTGTTCGATGTATTGCCAATCCAATCAGTCAACCACTACAACCAATGTAACTATAGACTGATCAGATGCTAACTGAAGACTCAACCGAAACCACCACCACAAAATCAATCAATTGAAATCCATGGATTAGAAGCGATGGATTTGGTGTGGCAGTTGGACAACATTTAAAGTATGGTCAGCGCATTGTCCACCATTTGATGGAAATGCCATCAAGATGCAATGGTGGAATTATTAGAGCATGGTGTCATTTTGATCATGGAGGATATTGGTTGTCTTCAAGCCAAAGTTTATCTTCAACGTGAGCTATTCGTTCGTTATGAGTATAATGTTTGAACTCATTTTTTGCACCTGGACATTTGGAGCTTTTATGTAAGTACAAATCTTAGTGATTGCATTTCATGGGGATTCCCTTTCGATTAATTATGCACTAGGGCTGTACATTTTTTTTTTTAAAAAAATATTCTCAAAGACATGGTGAATAGCCGGATAAGCGGTACACCAAGGTTGTGAGCAGATACCCCTGCCCCTAATTCCCTGTCCAGAAAAGGATTGTATGAAACAGTGATGTCACTTTATTTGTATCTCTTTCCAATCATTTAATGACATATTAGCTAATTTTCACATGTCATTCACACCTTATTTTGTTAATTTTTTAACCATAAATCCCTAAAATCTCAACTAAAAATTTTCCGCCACAACTCAACCCTAATTAAAAATTTCTTTGCACTTCTCTGCAACTGCTGGCTGCTGCTATTTTGCTATTCAATTGCTGGTTGCTGCTATTTAATTGTTGTTTTTCTTGACACTTCTCTACAATTGCTAGCTGCTTCTATTCATTCGTTGTTTCTTCAGCAACTATTGACTGCTGCTATTTTGATATTCAATTGTTAGCTGCTTCTATTCAATTTATGTTTTAAGGTAAGTTTTAATTTTAACAATTTCTATTTTCACAATACAGTAATGATAATGATAATGATAATGATAATGATTGAATCATGAAAATTTAGAAGAAAATACAATGATTCCAAGTTGTATAATCTTTTCCTTACTACAGCGTTATAGTTTATTAAATTTTAATTAAGGTTATAATTTACTTTATAAATTTTATATTAATTGTAGACAAATTAAAAAATAAAAAAATGAAAAAAGAATGAAAAAATAGAAAACACAAATAAATAATATATAAAAAAATTTATTATCATGGTTTTATAGAAACGAAAAATAAAAAATAGTTAAAAATTACCTCATGCCAGAATGATAGCTAAACTTTTGACAAGTTGAGTAAATAAAAATATGTGCCTTAAAAATTAGGAATGTATAGCGACAGAGGTGGCCTCATGCAAAGAGCGATGAACATCTTCCTCTAGCAATTTTCTTACATGCTGTGGTGGATCTGTGAGAATAATTAATTGATTTATTTGTCTTACTAGTGCGTTAGCCAAACAGTCAACCACCTTATTACTCTCTCTTCACAGGTTGAAAATTCAACTAAAAGAAATTTATATACACAAAATTTTGATTCATGATGTGAAAGGAGCATACCGGCTAGTATCAAAATGGAATTGGCAACCCTCCCTATTACACTTCTAATTTTTTAACAAATAGTTATATTTTAATTTTATTTTTATTTTTTTATTCATGAACTTTATAGTATGAGTACTATTTAATTAAAAAAGAAATGGATTTTTTCTTTAAAAAGTAAACGCTACCTAACCATGGAAGATAGGATAAACCCACACCAACTTGGGAGGGAACAAAGCTAAATCCATCAATAGTATGGAGGTTGTTAATATGTTACCTAATAGTGCTAAATTTGGTGAAGTTATGTAAAGAGACTCGCAAGTACATGAATAAGGGATGAGAGGTGATTATTCAATATACTTATAGAGAAAGTAATAAATTCGTTGATGGTCTAGCTTTAGTGGTTTGGGATCAACTGTTATAATGTTTTGTCATTTATTTTATTAAACTAGTATTTAATTTGATATTCAACTTGTCAAAATTTACATATTAAACTAGTATTAATAATATTTGACTATTTTTTATTTTTGAATTTATAAATTAAAAATTCATAATAATAAATTAGTTATGAAAATTTTACCAAAAACATACATGTTTGATGTAATTAGGTTTATCTAGAGTTTAGCTTTCCTTTTATTCAAAAAAAAAAAAAGTACATTAAATAATTAATTTAATTATAAGTTGACTCAATTTATAACAATAAATAAAATTTATAGCATAATAAGTTTGCTCATGGTAAACGTGTTCATTGTCTTTATTACAATACCCCCAGCGTGTTCCACTTTGGTTCAGTATATTGCATTATCGTTTCATAGGTTGGGCAGGATTAGATTAGATGTTACACAGTAGTTTGGCACATGATCAAACTTTTGATAATAAAATCAATATTTTTTATTTAACTTTATTTTTTTAATATATTATTTTAAAAACAATATATAAATTATTCGAATTGGTTGAAACAAAATTGAATGAGCTTGTATAACAATTTTTTGTTAAAGCTGCAGTCTTGTGCGACAGGGCTAGTGGACAGATGCTGCACATACATGAGCATGGCTAGGGTACTTGAGACGAGATAAACTCAAATTATAAGAAGTTTGAACACGTTTACTATTAGGTTGGATTAAGTTTATTTATCCTGTAAAACTAAGTCAAATTCACATGTTTAACTTTAAATTCGAATATTTATTTATGTTAGGTTTTGAGCTTAAGTTTGAGATCACTAAAATATTTGTAAGTTTATGTTTTCATCATTCAATTTTAAAAAAATTATAAAATGATAACTAAAATATTCAAAAGTTTTCATTTAAATTGCTGGGCTGTTAAACTTGCTATTGTATGGTTTTCTTTGTTCACACTGCTTATACCAATCGAAAGTTCTACTTCCTATTCTTTTAAACAATTCAAAATTTTAATGAAATGGCTTTGAATGTTAATAATAATAATAATAATAATAATAATAATAATAATAATAATAATAATAATATGGTGTTTTTAAAGGTTAATTAAAAGGTTAAATGTGTAATTTAGTAAATAATGTTAATTAAACTAAAGAAAAGACAAAAGTATCATCTGTTATGTTCATCTTGCGCCGGAATAAGCTAGGAAAACACCATTTTTGATGCTTTGAAGTTTCGGCTAGCTTGGTCCATGCATGTGTTCATTTTTAGGTTAGTTTTTAATGATTTTTATGCTTTCGGGATCGTTGTAGCTTAATCTAGCTAGCTCGGGGACTAATTTGTGAAACTGTAAAACTATTAGGGTTTTTCCGTTGATGAATGTGTAAGATTTTTTATGTTTTATGGAAGAAAATGGTTAGTTGTTGATAAACAAACAACTTTTGTTAAGTGATTTTTCATGAAATTGGTAAATAGGGATTTAATTGGAAAATAGAAAACTATACATGGTGAAATTGTGAAATAAATGAAATATAGGACTTTTTAGGGACCTAATTGATATTCGGCTAGGATGGGTTGAGGTTGAATTGCATGAATTTTCATTTTTATGATCTAGGGACTAAATTGGAAAGAGATCTAAAAGTTTAAGGTTAAAAGAGTAATTTTGCAAACATATGAATTTGGATTGAATTGAATAGAATAGTTACTAAATTGGTTGAATTTATTTATTTAGATCAAGATAAATCTCAATTGGATCTAAATCGAGGAAAGGCGAAAATCGCGGATTAACCAATTGTACTGCTACGCGATAGTTGTCGAAGTAAGTTCATAGTAATTAAATTATATCATTTGATTTATTGATGTATTTGTTTTTTATTATCAAAGTAGTTAATTATTATATAATTATATCCCTGATCGCACTTACATGCCCCTATTTTACTTTGGTACCCTTGATCGCACTTACGTGCCCCTATTGTACTTTGGTAGCCCTGATCACAGTTACATGCCCCTGTTGTACTTCGGTACGCCTGATCGCACTTATGTGCCCCTGTTGTACTTTGGTATCCTTGATCGCACTTACGTGCCCCTATTGTACTTCGATACTCCTGATAGCACTTTTAAGTCGTGGTTACGTTTTAGTAACATTAATCAAATGAAATAAAAGTTCATGCTTTTAATGTTAA
Source organism: Gossypium australe (assembly GCA_005393395.2). Lineage (NCBI taxonomy): Eukaryota > Viridiplantae > Streptophyta > Magnoliopsida > Malvales > Malvaceae > Gossypium > Gossypium australe. The sequence continues at coordinate 87,668,619 of CM016622.1, read as the reverse complement.
GTTAAATGAATTGCTATGTACGTACTAAGCTTTATAAGCTTATACCTATTTGTGTGTCGTTTTGTAGATTGCTTCTGCTGATTGGGGAAGGATCAAAACTTCGGCTCACACTATCCATCTTTGTTAGTAGCTTTTGAACTCTTTTGGGATTGTGGCATGTATATATGGCTATAAGTATATATGTATATGTGTCTAGTTAATTTTGGTATAAAAATGAACTACTAAGTTATGTGTTTGGACCCTTTGTTTCTAGGTTATATATGTATCTTTTGACTTGATAAAATGATGTGGATGCAATCAATTATGAATGGTTTAATGATAATGAATTTAAGTTGTTATGCTAGCATTTATGTTTGAATAGGTGTTTGAATAAATAAAGATGAAAGACTAGTTTAAAAATGTATGTTATAAAGGTTATGTGATATGTTTGAAATTTGGTGATTTGGTATCTTTGCTTAGTGCTAGTAGTGGAATGATACAAATGATACCTTTTTGGTGTTTGGTTGTTAGTTAATTTAAGTGGCATTTGATGAGGTAAGCTTAGTTTTGAAAGTAGTGAATACTGTGGTAAATTTAAATATATGGTGTAATGTTTTGGTATTGTAATTGAGGTGTCTTTGGCAATATTAGTTGGATGTGTATATAACATAATAGGATTGCTAATTATGCTTGGTTTTAATGCAATTTGAATGTTTGTATATATATGCAAATTTGGATGCAGGTTTAATGCCAAGATGGGTGAGAAAAATAGCTTGTAAAATGATCTATTTTCATCCACATGGACAGAGATAAGGGCGTGTATCTCAGCCGTGTGTGACACACGGCCAGGTGGCACGGCCGTGTGTGACACATGACACCCTGTAGCTTTAAAAGGGTTGCAAGACACACGGCCCCCTGTAGCTTTAAAAGGGTTGCAATTCAGGCTGTTACATGACCTAGCACACGGTCTGGCACACGGGCGTGTGAGGTTACTTCGAAGGGTACACAGCCTGGCACACGGGTGTGTGGCTTGGCCGTGTGTCCCAAGTCAGTGAGTTACACGGGCACTGACATGGGCTGAGACACGACCGTGTGTCCTTACCTCGAATGCCCACACGGCCTGGCCACACAGCTGTGTGACCCCTGCAGTGTTGAAAATTTTCATTGTTTTCTGAAAAAGTCTCTGAGTTTACGATTTAGCCCTAATTTTTTTCTAACGCGTATTTAGGATCTCGAAGGCTTGTTTAAGGGACAATATGCATGTTTTGAATTGGTTTTAAAGTGTTTATTGATATTATTTGAAAAGTTGATATTTATGTTCGTTTGATTTGAAAACTCCGATAATGCTCCATAACCCTACTCCGGCGACAGATACAAGTTAGGGGTGTTACATGCTTAGTGCCATGCATCCAATGAGTTGGAAGATCAAATTAAGAGGATTACCAGTGTGCGAATGGTTGACAATCTAGGGACATACTTCGGTATTCCAACATTGTGGGGTAAAATAAGAATGGTTGCACTGAGTCATATCTAAGATAGGGTGGTAAGCAGATTGAAAGGATGGAAACAACATACTCTTTCACCAGGAGGAAAAGAAGTTATGATAAAGTTCGTTGCTTGTGTAATTCCAACTTATACTATGTTGCTTTAAGTTCCCAAGGAAAACGTGTTCTGAAATCACTTCAAGCCTTGTGAATTTTTGGTGTGGTGAGAAGGTGAATGAAAGGAAGATTCATTGGTGATCATGGGATTATCTCACAAAATCTAAATTGGAAGGAGGGCTTGGGTTTAAAGAACTTGAAATGCTTTACTTGGATTTGCTGGAGAAACAATGCTGGAGGTTGATATGCAAATCTGATGCTTTATGGTCTTGGATTTTAAAGGGCTTCTATTTTCATAACAAGGTTTTTCTTGAAGCAAGGAAAGGTCTAAGGGAATCGTGGGCTTAGAGTAGCTTGGTTGAAGATAAGGAGTTAATTAAGAATGAGAGTATGTGGTAGGTTTTTAAGAGGGATAAGGTCAATATTTGGTATGACAAATGGGTACATGAGAGTATTAGGAGAAGCAACTAAAAACAATTAGAATACAACTGCTTTCATAATCAGTTATCAGATCTGTTAGGGTATCTGTTAAATAACTACGAGTGTATAAATACCTGTAGCTTGTATGTCAATTTTACACATGAAATATATCTTGAAATGTTCTGATGTTCTTTAGATTTCTAGTATGGTATCAAAGTTTCTAAATCTTTTTTTCTCTCGCGTTTCAGAAAGTAGCCATTTTAGTTGATGATTGTAATTTTTTGCCCTGGAAGTAGCATGTTCTTCTTGTTATCAAGACTCATCGACTTCAATCTTTTATTGATGGAACGATTATTGTGCCATCGCGCATAATCATTGATAGTAATGGTGTTTTGCTTGAAAATCTAGTATATGTTCAATATGAACAGCAGGGCTTTACTCTCTCGGCATGGCATCTCTCCACAGTAAGTGCCTCGCTCTACAATCTGTCGTAACCATTTTTTGTCAAAACAGCAATCGACTTTAAAAATAGGGAGTCGCCACCGATCCTTTATTCGGGGTGTGATCGGGTCACCTTGAGATGGGTTATTTTAGTAAAACGTTTTGGTTTATTAAAATAATTTTGGTCCGCAAAATTCGAGAAAACGGGTTCGGGAGTCGGTTACGTGCAAGGAAGGATTAGCACCCTCGCAACGCCCGAAATCGGTACCAAATTGATGGATCAATGTCCCAATGCTGAAAACTTGAAAATATTCGGGATAAAGAGAATTAAAAGAATGGGTTAATTGAATCGGGATTGAATCTCAAGATTAACTCGCTTCAAAGGGGTGAAGTTGTCATACCCAGCACGTTAGGATATGAGGCCTCTGACATCGAGGTCATCTTTGATTTTCAAACCGTGTGAAGAAGGGTGTTTGAACATTTAGTCGAACAGAAAAATCGACACCCAGCACGTTAGGATGTGATCTTTCGAACTTCTGAACATTCAAATATCGCCTTTATGGAAGAAATTAATTTCGTGTCGAGTAAAATGTAGAAAATGAAAATATAATGCTAGCAAGCATATAGAACAAATATGTTAAATCCAAGTGATAATAACATGAGTAAAACCAATATGCCACAAAGAACAGTAAACGGAAAACAAAAGAATGATAAGCTAAGTGAATGCTTTACAAGAAGACAGGAGAATAAAATTAATAACATTAGTAATGACGATAATATGATACTAACGAAATAACACGAAATATGTGCAATAGGCCAATATGAATATGATACTGATAACGAGGTGATAATATTAATGCAAAGTATATATAATAATAATAATAATAATAATAATAATAATAATAATAATAATAATAATAATAATAATAATAATACGGATATGTACAGAATAATAATATAAATAAAGTATAATAGTGGTATATACACATATATGTATAGATAATATAATATAAATAGCAGTAATAATTATGATAATGATAAATGAAAATAGATAAATATATAAATATTTTAAATAAGTTGGAAATTAAATTGAAATGGGATTTAAACGAATGCGGGCCGAAATGTAACACGCATCAGGTTACGGGGGTCGAAGTTGCAATTATAATAAACTTTAAAACGATGTCGTTTGGATTTAAACCACTGAAGATCTGTAGGACCGGATTGAGACAAGACATGAGTTTCGGGGCTGAATTTAAAAATAAAAAAAAGGTTCAAAACCAACGGGGTTGAGGATAATAAAACGCGGAGGGGCCAGGATGGCAATTAGACCACTCGATAGACATGCGCGGATCCTTCGGGTCAGAGGCGGGTCGACGCGCGGATCTGAAGAGGGCCAAACGGCGTCGTTTAATGAATATTACAAAACCCTAAATTTGTTTCAAACACCTTAGCTCCCATTTTATCCCCTCAGTAGCCGTCCCCAAATTTCGTTCTCTCAAAGTCTAAACCCTAGTCGTCCTAACAGAACCAGGGTCCCTCACACACATTTCTGCCGATTTCGAGGGTCGCGCCGTCGACCACCGATCTGCCATTATAGTTGACGTAGGGAAGCCCCTTAGCTACGCCCTCTCAACCTCCATTTAGGGCCAAGGCTCCCCAAAACCAAGAGATCCCAAACCGAAATCCCCGTCTCCGGCTTCGGTTCCGACCGAGGGGACGACGATTCTGAGGGCCTATTTAAAACAGGTATCTTCTCTTCCCCTTCCCCTTTTGGTTACCCGTTTGCTCGTGTAGATTTGGAATAATAAACAAATAAAAAGAACAGTAAATGACGAGAGTAAAACAAAAATAAGATCCACCTTTTCAAATTTCTAGTCTCGACTTTTGATTGATTATTGATGATTCGCAAAATGGGTGCAAGAGTTCTATTTTCTTTTTTCCTTTTTTTTTGCTTTCGACTTCCAGCCCCTTTTTTTTTGAGTCTTTATTCTCTACTGTTCTTCTTTTACCTTTTTGTTTTACAGTGTTTTTTTTTCAACGAGTTTTTTTTTCCTATTACATGAATTTTTGATGGCTTTATAGCCGTGACTACACCGATCTGTCTACTTTTCTATTATTTTGCTCCATTCGCTTCTGTCGCCACCTCGTTTCTGTTGCTCGGTGTTCGTTGCAGGTGATGGGCGACGCGATCGGGGCGCGCGAGGATGAGTGGTTGCCGAGGTGTGCGCAGGCGTGCTGATGCTGGTGGGGAGACGCGAAGGCTAAGGTGCGTGCGTGGGGGGATACGAAACGGTTGTCAGGGCGCGTGGGGAAACCGAGGGGACGCGGGGCGCGTGTAGCAGACGCGCGGGTGGCAGCCGAAAGGTCCTGGCGGCGCATAGCTTGAGATTAGGGTTTCTGTTTAGTTTTATATTTTTGGGCCATTGGGCCGATTGTAACTTTTAATTTTGTTCTGTAGGCTTTAGGATTTTGGAATTGGGTTGGTAAATTTAAAATTGGGCCTGTATTTGATCTTTGTAACTGGGCTTAAAGTCTGGCCGTTTTTAATGGGCTTGTTATTATTGACTCTTGCAATTGTACTGAATTTGGGTTGCATTTGGGTCAAGGGTAGTACTTGGGCTTGCACTGTTTGGACTGGTGCAATTATTTGGACTGTAATTTGGACTTTTGTTTTTGGATTTAGTTTTGGTAATTGGACTGTTAACAAATGGGCCTAGTATTTTGGGCTCGTAATTTCTGGTCTGCTTAATGACATTTTGTTTTATTCCAATTCTTGGTTTTGCGACTGGGCTCGGTTTAACCTGATCTTTAATGTGGTTCCCAAATTTGCTCTGTAACGGATTTTCATTTGGACGTTTATTTCGGTTCTTTATGTGGGTATTGGGTCTTTGTAAATTGGTTTTGCAGTTTGGGTTTCGGCTGTAATTGGGTTTGGGCCGGGCAGAAATTGGGTATTACACAATCAGTTAATTGGATGTTCTTCATCTTCATAGGTTCTGTGGAAAACTTTGACAAGAATATTTGGCACCTAATCGACAACCAAGGCTATGCGATATTGGTCTCTTCTCCATGATTTCAAAAAGAATGATCTTTCCATTTCAGCATATCTAGCTGAAATAAAATATCTCTGCGTTTCCTTAGTTGGATGTGGTCAACTTCTGTTAATTGAAGAGCAATAGTCAGCCCTTCTCAATGGTCTTCCTCTTAAGTTTGATCATGTGGTCTCCATCATCACCACAAGCCGAGTTCCTTTTGATCTGCAAGGACTTGTGACAACTCTACTTGATGCCGAAGCAAGACGACATACTCATCTTTCTCAGGTTAGTTTATTAAAGCAGAAGGCGTCTTTCACTTCCTTGAATCTTCCTGGGCATGCTGGTCACCTGCCACCACAATAATTTCAGTTGACTCGAGGCTCTAGTTTTTTCACAGACAGGATCATGGTCGTTCTCGGCCTCAGTGTTAGATTTGCGGCAAAATCGGACATCTAGCTTGTCGGTGTTACTATAGATATGACTCCACCTATGATGATGCAGATGCACACCTCGGTCTTCATGTGGGCTCCGATGCTATTTGTTGCATATTCCCATCCCCATTGTTATAACCTATGATATATTTGGGTGTAACAAGTTTTACTAACAAAGTCATTGCCTTTGGTGGACATAGACAACACAAATTACTTGATTATGCTAGAAGGCCCCTCCATTTTTCTTCTTCACACTTGCATATGGATTTTATAAAGAATGCTCTTTTGACGAGGAGAAACTGGTTGTCGTGCCCATATAACCATCGTCAACTAGGGCCTCAATTATGCTCTATCCTTTGATAGCATAACCTTTGTAACCTTGAAGCTCTAGTTACACTTCAAACCAAGACGGTATAATCACCGTCAACTTGGACCTTGAGTTGCATAGCAATCTTGGTATCTCAGGTAATGGTGTCATACTCACACTACAGGTGAAATTTGTAGGTCACCAAGTTTCATGACATCACCATGATCCTAAACACAACTTAAAACTATACTATGTCTCCCTCAAAGTGAGAGAAAAATAAATATTTAAACCCCAAAAAAATTCAACACCCAAGAAAATAGAAAAAAATAATTTCATTTACTGTATTAAGGGGATTGGAATATGCATTTATGTAGGGGATGGGCCAATGTAAAAAGGGATATTTTTTATCATGGGAATCCCGGGTTGTAAGGGCTCAGAGGAAAAAGCAATAGAGTTCGTCCTGGTTAAAATGTTCAAAGAGAAAACACACCTTGCAGGAGGTTGGGATAGAGTTTGACTCCAAAGATGCTTTTTTAGTTTTATCAAGCGGTATAGCATACAACTTGGCATCAACTTCACCGTTACATACTCTCGTTTGAGAAATCTAAGGAAAAGGACGCAATGCCTAAAACAGGATTTCCATGCAAAATCATGGCATCTGTGAGGAAGAAGTCACCGTTTTGGATGATCCGGGAGTTTACCACTCCATGTGCATGTGTTGTAGTTGGTATGTACCATGGTGACCAACTTCGACTCGAATTCTAACATTTTTTCCCGACATTCTACTACATATGGTGACCCAATTTATTGTTTTTTAGGCATGTCGAACGATCATCCGAAATTAGATTCAGATATGATATCTAACTTTATATTTTCTATGGTCAAAACAAGTTCTAGGATTCTGGTCCTTGTTTTGATTGCACAATCCGCAGTGAGTCCGATTACACAGTTTCCTACCAAAAGGCATGGTTAGTAAAATAGAAGGCATTGAAAAAGATGCACAGTAGGTGAGAGCAATCCTACAACGAATTATGGCAATTGTGTCAGGTATTGGAGCGGTACGTACTAGGTTCCATAATCGAGCTGTAAACGGAGCCTGTGTATTACGACGATCGTTTGGTCCCTAGAAAAATAGTTTTCTACCTTTTTTTTTTTGGATTTTCAAGCAATGTGTAACTGCATTGCAGTACTGTAAGCCACTTGTCCAAATTGACGATACATTCCTGTACGGGAGATACAAGCATAAGTTGTTAATAGTTGTTGCATAGGATGATAATCAAAGAATGCTGCCAATAGCTTTTACAATAACTTCGAGAGGAATCCGTTGATGACTGAGATTTCTTTTTATCTAACTTGAGAAGGCATGTTGTGTCGTAGCCCAATGTGTGCATCATTTTTGGTAGGGGCACTGGAATATAGGCCACTTTTGAACAACGTTCAAGCCTTAGGAATCGTGGACACCGTGGGTATTATTTGTGTCACATAGGGTCTAACGCTGTGGGTCGAAACCATAAGGGTGTGGAGCAGTGACATGTCACTAACATGGGTACATTGTGTATAGAATTGGTTTCCTATAAAACAGTTTGACATACATTTTGGATCCCCTTTCTTGAATGCGTTGTTGATTGTCATCGACAGGGTACGAGCTTGTCCAACATCGATTCCATGAAATGTTGGAGAGATTACGGGCTGTAAACCAACTGGAAGCGCTGTACCTCAATGGGATAACTTTAGAGCAATGGACATAGTCGTATGACGGAAGACTAAGATACGGGCACATGACCTCAAACCTAGCAGAATGCATTAATTCTGTATTGAAGGGGACGTGTCATTTTTCGATAAGCTCGGTGGCCAAGGAAACATATTTCCGAATAGCAGCCTTGTTTCCAAAGCGGGTTGAGACATACGCGGGATAGCTAAAGGGTGCCCATGTTTGGTGCGAGTTGTTGCTAAAAGATTTTGGGGAAAATGTAGAAATCGGGAACTCAATGACTTCATTGTGCCACTTGCAACCAAATCTAGTATTCCGAGTTAAGCAGCCCGTTAGACCCAACCGTGGAGTTATTAGTGAAACATATCGCGTAGACATCATACAGATGACATGCGACTGTGGGAGATTTCAAGCACTTCATTATTCATGCACACATGCAATTGCTGCATGTGCCTCAAAATGTATAGATTGCATGACCTACAGATATTGGAAATCTGAATTCTCACCTATCCTTGATGAAAGCATGTGGCCGCCTACCTTGCAAGCTCTTTTCGAGTTGGGAAGCTTCTGATCAATTCTTTACTTTGTCAAAATTTTGTACCTAACAAATTTTGTACCTAACAAGTCGATGAAAAAAAAAACATGAATGAAAAAGTAATTGAAATAATTGTAAATTTTAAACTCACAACATGATATGATACAAAGAAACCAATTTAATAGATTTGTTTGGTATATTAAAAATAAGTGTAGATTTAAGATGTAATACAAATTATACAATTTTAAAATTTTAAGCCTACTTTCTCATGTTTCTTTTTCATCATATATGTATAAATTAACCTATTCATCAGCTGCTTTTGAATATATACTGATTAGCTCAGATAATTGAAGAAAAACAAAGGAACCACCGGCCATGGCAGATGAGAGAAAGACCATTGAAGAGGTCGAAAGCAGTCCTTTGAAGAAGAAAAACAGATGCATACGATCCATATTCATGCATGCAAATAACGTGGATTGGTTTTTGATGGCTGCTGGTTTCATCGGAGGAGTTGTCGATGGCACTGTTGCACCCTTGATGATATATTTGAATGGCCGTTTGTTTAACAATCTTGATGCTTCAAGCAAAGATGCAGCTGCTGATATGCTCACCCGCAACGTTCACCACGTACGTTATTATATTATTTTTCACTAGTTACCCTCATACGTTCCTCAGACTTTCACGAAAAGCTTAATAAACTTGGAACATAATACGTACTGATATCTGACATAGCTTACTACTTGGAAATTAAGTAGTATTTTTTGTTAAGATTCTTTTGGTTTGATTTCGTGGCTGATAGGTTGCATTGTTACTGATTTTGACGGCTTGCGGGGGATGGGTAGGGTGTTTCATAGGTAAGTGAGTTCGAAGTGGATATGGTATTGAAAGTATTAAAAACTAGCCATATGCTAAGCCATTCTTTTCCTCTCTAACTTTCAGAAGGATTTTGCTGGACAAGAACAAGTGAAAGACAAGCCACAAGAATGAGAAGTAGATATTTGAAAGCTATTCTAAGGCAAGATGTAGGCTACTTTGATTTGAACGTAACTAGCACAGCTGATGTAGTCACAAGCGTTTCCAACGATAGTCTCATAATTCAAGAAGTTATCAGTGAAAAGGTTGTCATCATTTTTATCAATGCTTTTCAGATATTCTGATTACTTTTTATCATGTTGATTGACTTGTTTATTGCATGTATCAGATTCCACACTTGATTGCAAGAGGTACTTCATTTATTGGAGCTTACATAATAGCTTTTCTGGTACTGTGGAAATTAGCTCTTGTGATTTTTCCATTTGTACTGTTGCTGGTGGTTCCTAGTTTAATATATGGGAAGAATTTACTGAGTTTGGCAAGGAAGACACAAATGGAGTATAAGTTGGCAAGCACAATAGCAGAACAGGCAATATCTTCAATAAGAACTGTTTATGCCTTTGTTGGTGAAAACAAAACCTCCATTAAGTTCTCTGAAGCTCTACAAGGATCTGTGAAATTGGGGTTGAAACAAGGGTGGGCAAAAGGTTTGGCCCTTGGAAGCAGTGGTATTACTCACCTTATTTGGGCTTTTGTTACTTACTATGGTAGCAGATTGATCATGTATCATGGAGCCAAGGGAGGAACTATTTACATAGTGGGCACCTGTATTACTTTTGGTGGACAGTAAGAGTTTTAACCTTGAATGCTACTAATTTCATCTCTTTCTGCATAGTTTTTCATTGAGATTTTTAATCATATTTTCTCTTTTACTTCTTATTGAACAGTTACCTTGTTGCCAGTGTATCTACCTTGAAGCCTTTATTTGAAGCATGTTCAGCTGCAGAGCGTATAAATGAAGTGATAAAAAGAATCCCAAAGATTGATTTAGGCAATATGGAAGGGGAAATTTTGGATAATGTTATAGGAGAAATTGAATTCAAACAAGTTGAGTTTGCATATCCTTCAAGGCTTGAGAACATAATTTTCAAGGATTTTAGTCTCAAAATTCCAGCAGGCAAGGCTGTAGCCTTGGTAGGCAGTAGTGGATCAGGAAAATCCACAGTGATTTCATTGTTGCAAAGGTTTTATGACCCAATTGGAGGAGACATAGCTCTTGATGGGGTTCCTATTAATAAATTGCAGCTCAAATGGTTTAGGTCACAAATGGGATTGGTCAGTCAAGAGCCAACACTATTTGCAACCACCATTAAAGAGAACATACTTTTTGGCAAGGAAGATGCTGAAATGGAAGAGATTATTGAAGCTGCTAAAGTTTCAAATGCCCATAATTTCATATCAGAGTTGCCTCAAGGATATGACACACAGGTTAGTCTGCTAATCTCTTGCATTTTATATGCTTATTTTGATCAAGATTAAGAATCTAATAGAGTCTAAAGATGACTTTTTATGTGTGAACAGGTTGGGGAGAGAGGGATTCAATTGTCTGGTGGCCAAAAACAGAGAATTGCCATAGCAAGAGCTATAATAAAAGCACCCAAAATCCTTCTCCTTGATGAGGCAACAAGTGCATTAGACTCCGAATCCGAATGTATTGTGCAAGAAGCTCTTGATAAGGCCTCGGTCGGGCATACAACAATAATCATTGCACACCGCCTTTCTACCATTAGACATGCAGATTTAATTGCAGTTGTCCAAGATGGGCAAGTCACGGAAACTGGTTCACATGATGAGTTAATGGGAAATGAAATGGGCCTTTATCCCATGCTAGTGCAACTTCAACATACAGAACAAGAACAAGTTAAGGAGAAAGGTGATAAAGATTTGTCTACCAATGCGATCGACATAAATAATGCTAGCAGTCATCGACTTTCTTTAGCAAGCCGAACAAGTTCAGCCAATTCAGTAGCAGCAAATCATTCTTCACTATGTGAAGAAATGAATGTTGAGGATAAAAAGTTGCCTGCACCATCTTTTAAGAGATTGTTGGCCATGAATTTACCAGAGTGGAAAGAAGCAACACTGGGATGCTTAGGTGCAGTCTTATATGGTGCAGTGCAACCACTTTCAGCTTTCATAATGGGATTAATGATATCAATGTTTTTTATCTCAGATCATGGTGAAATTAAAGAAAAAGCAAAGGTTTATGCTTTGAGTTTTCTTGGGATTGGTTTGTTTTCACTGATAATTAATGTTATTCAGCATTATAATTTTGCTTACATGGGGGAGCACTTGACAAAGAGGATTAGAGAGGGGATGCTTTCAAAGATATTGACTTTTGAAGTTGGGTGGTTTGACCAAGATGAGAATTCTAGTGGCACTGTTTGCTCTAGACTAGCGAAAGATGCCAGTGTGGTAATGTTCTTTGTTATAGATTAGTAAGAGTGAACTTGTCAGCATTCTTAGTTGCCTTACTATATTGTCTGAGATGTTTGCAGGTGAGATCTTTGGTGGGCGATCGGATGTCTCTTCTCATGCAAACCATCTCTGGTGTAACTCTAGCTTGCGTCATGGGGTTATTCCTTTCGTGGCGACTTTCCCTTGTGATGATAGTGCTCCAGCCACTCATTATCTTTAGCCTTTACAGCCGAATGGTTTTACTCAAAAGCATGTCTAAGAAAGCCATCAAAGCACAACAAGATAGTAGCAAGCTTGCTGCTGAGGCAGTGTCGAACCATCGAACCATCACCGCCTTCTCATCTCAAGACCGAATTCTGAAAATGATGGAAAAGGCTTATGAAGGTCCAAGAAAGGAGAGTGTTAGGCAATCTTGGTTTACAGGCCTTGGATTTGGATCAGCTCAATTTCTTACAGCATGCATTGTGGCTTTCAATTTTTGGTATGGTGGCAAACTCATCTCTCAGGGATATATCAGTTCGGAAGCTCTTATCCAAACATTCCTCATTTTGGTTAGCACTGGACTTGTCATAGCTGAAGCTGCAAGCATGACGTCGGACTTGGTCAAGAGTTCCGAGGTTGTTGCATCTTTGTTTGCTATCTTAGACCATTGTACAAGAATCGGACCAGATGACTCTAATGGTTACATTGCCGAAGAAATTACAGGCCATGTAGAAATCCATGATGTCGATTTTGCATATCCCGCTAGGCCCAATGTGATCATCCTAAAGAACTTCTCATTCACTGTTGAAGCTGGAAGATCAACAGCATTGGTAGGACAAAGCGGTTCTGGAAAATCAACAATCATTAGTTTAATCGAGAGGTTTTACGACCCTCTCAAAGGAGTTGTGAAGATCGATGGTCGAGATATAAAGTCGTACAACCTAAAGACATTGAGGAAACACATAGCACTTGTTAGCCAAGAGCCAACATTGTTTGTAGGCACAATAAGAGAAAACATCTTATACGGAGCATCAGATGAAACTGATGAATCTGAAGTCATTGAAGCTGCTAAAGCAGCCAATGCCCACGATTTCATTGCAGGCCTTGCAAACGGTTACGAAACATGGTGCGGAGATAGAGGAGTGCAATTATCCGGTGGCCAAAAGCAACGGATCGCAATCGCCCGAGCGGTACTAAAAAAGCCTACAATCTTACTACTAGATGAAGCAACCAGCGCACTTGACTGTAAATCTGAGAAAGTGGTACAAGAGGCATTAGAGAGGTTAATGGTGGGGAGAACCAGTGTTGTTGTGGCACATAGGCTAAGCACCATTCAAAACTGTAATCTTATTGCAGTGTTAGAGCAAGGGAAAGTGGTGGAGAAAGGAAGCCATTCATCTCTGTTAGCCAAGGGGTCAATGGGAGCTTACTACTCTTTGGTTAATCTTCAAAGAAAAACCCATAATTCTACTCAGCCATTTAAATAAACTTGGGGTATTTTAGATAGAAAAAAATCGACTCAATCACTGTTGATACCATGAAAATCATTAGTGTAAAAGCTTTCTTCTAAATAAAAAAACAGTAATATAATTTTCCTCTGGGTGGCTTCTACTTCTATTTTTTTTTTCTTCACCAGCCAAAAACTGGTTACTTTCCTACCAAAATCCTAAACTATCAAAATTAAAATTCAATGTATTTCCAATAAAATATCTTTCCTCTAAACTAAACTTAAAACTTGAAAAACTAATTTAAACTCAATAAAAAAAAATCACTCTTTCAAATTTAGAATAATTAAAAAAAATCGTTGGGCCTAAATTGAAATTGGATCAAATAACAACACAAAATTTCTTTTCTCAGTTTTCATTTTCTTTGGTTTTGATTTTGACTCTCCCTCAGGCACCAAATTTTCTCTCTGTTAATATTTCCCCTCTTCATTCTTTCTCTGTTAGTCAACCGGACCATAAAAAGAACAAGAAAAATAAAAAACACAGAGGATCACAAAAAAAAAAAAAAAAGGAGCAAAAAGCAAAAAAGAAGGTCGATCTGGTTCAGTTTCTTTGCATTTTATTCGTGAAAGAGATGGAAAGTAAATTTCTTTAATGCAATTCTTGAAATGGATTTAATTCTATTTCTTCAAAGATAACTATTATCCTATGTGAAAAGAATTCACTTTCTTTTTGGTTCTTGGCTTTACAGGGATGAAGGCTGAATCGTAAATTGCTTTAATAGTGTCTTATATGTGGGATTGTTTTGTTTAGCACCATGAAATGAGTGACTTGTTTATGTTTTGCTTGAATCTTTGTATTGGTCATTCTTGCATCGTTGAATCTTTGTACTGATTAATTTAGATTATTTTATTATTATTTGACCTATGAATTTAGCTTATAAATAGGCTCTTTTATAATCTTAGAATATACACTTATTAGATATTAGAACTCATAACACATTTAGAGAATTTTGTATTTACGTTTTGAGAGTTCTTTATTTTCGGGTTTTTGGGGTTTAGTTTTTATCTCCATTTTTTGAACTCTTCGTTCTTTTGCCATTACAGTAAAATTATCTTTGCCCGCGGTTTTTTATCCTCTTTGGAGGGGTTTTTCCACGTTAACTTTGTGTGTGTTCAATTTCTCAATTTCTTTTGTTATTTTTACTTGTTCGTTGCTTAATCGGGTCGATTCCTAATAAGTGGTATCAGAGCTAGTTTAATTTTCATAGATCAGCCCATTCAGATATGACAACAATAAGGTTTGAAATTGAGAAGTTCAATGATGAGACAAACTTCAATCTGTGGCAAGTTCGGCTGATGGCAATTCTAGTTCAATCCGGTTTGAAAAATGTTGTTACCGGGAAAAAGCCTGAGAATCTAAATAAAACAGAATGGGAAGAGCTTGATGAAAAGGCTTTATCTGCAATCCAGTTGTGCCTCGCGAATACGGTATTACAGGAGGTATTGATAGAGAAGACCTCATCTGCCTTGTGGAAAATGTTAGAAACTCTTTATGCGACTAAGTCTCTGGCTAACCTTTTAGTGTTGAAACAACGTCTATTTACGTTTCGCATGAACGAAGGTGAGCTTCTTAGAGATCACATCAGTCAATTCATTACTCTTTTAAATGATTTAAAGAATCTTGAGGTTCATATTGACGATGAAGATCAGGCTATGCTATTATTGTACTCTTTACCCCTTTCATTTGGATAGCAAAGCAGATAGGCAAGCTTCCGTTTTGATAGCATCAAAGAAATGAGACAAAAGGTGTCGCTATTGTAAAAAGTTAGGTCATGTCAAAGCAAATTGTTATAAACTGAAAAATAAAAGAGCTGCTGAGAGTAACGAGGAAGATGTAGCTGGTGATATTTTGGTCGATGAAAGCGGTGACGATTTCTTATTAGTGTCAACGAGCGATAAATTCAAGCTTACGTCCGAGTGGATCCTAGATTCGTGATGTTCTTTCCACATGTGTCCCAATAGAGAATGGTTTTCCGCATACAGTTCGGTTGAAGGTGGAGTTGTGTGTATGGGAAGCGATTCATCTAGTAAGGTAATTGGTATTGGTACTGTTAAAATTAGGATACACAATGGGACGATTAGGACACTCTCAGATGTCAGGTATGTACCTGATTTACGAAAGAATCTCATCTCCTTAAGTATTTTAGACTTGAAATAGAGAATGATTCTCCATATACAGTTCGGTTGAAGGTAGAGTTGTGTGCATGAGAAACGATTCATCTAGTAAGGTAATTGGTATTGGTACTGTTAAAATTAGGATACACAATGGGACGATTAGGACACTCTCAGATGTCAAGTATGTACCTGATTTACGAAAGAATCTCATCTCCTTAAGTATTTTAGACTTGAAAGGATGCAGAATCAACATCGAGTCGAGCGGCATTAAAGCATCTCATGGAGCTCTCGTTTTGTTAAAAGATAAAAGAACTGACAGTTTTATATTTTGGAAGGTTCTAAAGTGACCGGAAATTGGACGTCCCTCGTCTGTTACAGAGTCGAAGTCAACTCATTTAGAGCAGAGGCAACTTGGTCATAGGAGGGAAAAATGTATGACCGTTTCGTTGAAGAGAGGTTCTCTTTTGGATGCATGTTTTGAAAAGTTAGGGCACTGTGTTCGTGAAAATCAAACCCGAGTTAGTTTTGATTTGGCAGTGTACAAGTCGAAGGCTAGAAGTCTTCCAGTTTCTAAGCACAGATTCGACTCAGTTAATTCCCTGCATGGTTCAAGATAGGCTCATGGCGAGCTTTGGCAAAGATGGCATTGTGGAAATATGAGTCAAGGTGGATATTTGTTAAGTATGACTACTATTTCAATCAAATTTGAGAAGTAATCTTCTAGTTAAACTCTGTTTATTTGTTTCAATCAAACACTGATTAGTTTTGATTATTTTATTATTATTTGACCTATGAATTTAGCCTATAAATAGGCTCTTTTATAACATTAGAATATACACCCATTAGATATTAGAACTCATAACACATTTAGAGAATTTTGTGTTTACGTTTTGAGGGTTCTTTGTTTTCAGGTTTTCGGGGTTTAGTTTTTATCTCCATCTTTTGTACTCTTCATTCTTTTGCCATTATAGTAAAATTATCTTTGCCCGTGGTTTTTTATCCTCTTTGGAGGGGTTTTTCCACGTTAAATTTATGTGTGTTCAATTTCTCAATTTCTTTTGCTATTTTTACTTGTTCGTTGCTTAATCGGGGTCGATTCCTAACAATTTGTGACTTGGTTTTTGTAGTATTTGGTGAATTGAATTCTACGCAGACTCGTAGAAGGTTCTTTTTAAGAGTTGTTTTTAATGTTCTTTTATCATTTCTACCTATTAAGTGAAGAGCAAAACGAGATGGCTGGTGGAGATGGTGATGGTGCAGCTGAAGGTGGCGAAGGCGGTGGAGAGGGAGGCACATCACGTGAAGCGACTAAAAATGTCGCTATCGCCAAAAGGTATCTGAAGGAAATGAAGAGACGTTTGAGGATTGAAAACAGAAGTTGGTGAAGTTCCGTGAAGTCATGAAAGATTTCAAGACTAAAAGGTGTTCCACTTTAGAAATGAAGCGCCGAGTTTTTTTTGAATTATCAGTTGGATTAATGTTGCTTTAAACATACATACAGGACGAACGTAGCTGGTGTGGTTGAGCAAATGAAAGAGTTATTCAAAGGCGATAACAACTTGCTTAAGGGATTTAATTTCTTTTTGCCAATGGATATGAAATTACCGCCAACAAACACCAGCCTCCTCCGAAAAAGATGCCTGTATTTCTTGAACCAAAGGATTTTATGAGGCTAGTAAAGGTGAAATGTTGAAACCATTTTCCCATAATAGTTCCATGTTTAGGTATCTAAGTTAAGCAATCTTACCATGTAGGAACGTGATGAGCATGTTTATTGGTCATTTGTGGATGTATTACTTAGGTACCAAAGGGAGCAGAGGGACATAATTAAGCTCTATATGGAGGTAGCCTCTCTTGATTGGGTTATTACTTTCGTTTATAACTACCAATTTTAAACTACACTTGAATTAGACTCAATTTTAACCTAAAAAGTTGACATCTAAATTTAAAATTTTGAAATTAAATTGACTCGAAATAATTGGATAGCCTTGAAATTGAAATGATTCCAAAGTTTTAAAACCCAAATTGACTCCATGTTTTGTTGTTTTAGTTTTGATATTCCAAAAAATATTAATTGTTGTTGGTTTCAGGTTGATGCTTTTTTTCGAACGACTATCCAAATCTATTTGATGACTTCAAAAGATATTTACCACCTACTTTTCTCTAAGCTGGTAATTTGTTCACTGAGTTGAGCTACCATATTTGTATTTGGTGCCTGAGATCTATCCTCATCACTCTCTCGAATTGCAGAGGGTCATATGTACATATACATATACCCAATTCAATTAGAAAAAAAAGAGTAAATTCACCTCAAACACTTGTGTGCTATTATTTTCTTTTGGCTTATCTGTTCGATACATGTTTTTTAGTCTTTTAAGTTTGGATTCGCTTTGCTTCGATGACTAAGAGAATTTTTGTAAAAATTCTTATTTTTCGAAAGTAAAACTGACTTAAATGAATTTGAACCCACGAAATCACCTAAAATTACGCGATTTGTCAAACTAAAATTCTAAACTCGTGATACTAGATGATCTTATTGCAGTGTTAAAGCAAGGGAAAGTGGTGGAGAAAGGTAACCATCCATCTTTGTTAGCCAAGAGGCCAATAGGTAGGGGCAAAGCCAGGGGGGTTGGCATGGGCCCCAGCCCCCCTTAAAATGTAAAATTCCTATTTAGGCCCTTAAAAGTTTTTAAAAATTTTAAATTAGTTGTAACATCCTTAAATCGGGGTCTCTGCATCTTGTATGTGTTTGCATGTGATGATATGCCTACTGTGCTAGTTTAGCATGTTTTGGGGTCTAGGCATGACCTCGGGTTAGGCCTGAGTCATGGCTAAATTTTTTTGTTTTAGTGTTTGGAAAGAGGGAGCTAAGGGAGTTAGGGGTTAAAAGAAATTATTGGAGGGTTGTGATGCAAAGAACCTAGTGGCAGCGTGGCAAAGGAGGCGCCACTAAGGTGCGAGGAGGGTGACGCCATATGCAGGGGGAGAGCTCAGGTTTGAGCAGTAGAAATCCCTTTCTGCTTATTCTTTTTCACGCCAGAAGCAAGGAGGAGGTGTGCTCGGGTAAGACTCTCTTGAAGGGATGAGGATTGAGTCAACAGATTTGAAATGGATGGAGAGGAGAAAATTGTGGAGCCTGACTCATTCAAACCGATTTGAATGAGTGGACAGGAGAGTCTTGAGGTGTTGGCCGAATTATGGACTGTGGGGGAGGAGGTGTAATCGGTTTGGGAAGCTAGGTGTTGGCATCTCTTTCTTTTCTCTTGCGGTAATTTTGGTAGTTGGCCGAACCAACCTTGCCATTCCTCTTGAAGAGCCGAAACTTGATAGCCATTCTCTCCTTTTCTCTTTCGGTTTATTCATAGTTAGCCGAAACCTCCTATCTTGCCGAATCCATCTTTGTTCACTTTTTCTTCTCCCTATTTTTGCTCAAGCCGAAACCAACACCCATTATTCAGTCGACTTCTTTCTTTTTCTTCTCTCAATCCCCTTGTGTCGAAAGCTCTTCCATTCTCTTTGCCGAATCCCTTCTTTCCCATTTTACTTTTCTTCTTCATCTCTACCACCTTCAAAAGCCGAAATCTTGTTGAGTTCTCTCCTCTCTTCTTTCAAGTATTTGGCCGAGTATCCTTGGCCTTATTTCTTTCTCTTCTCACATGATCTAGTCTCCATTGAAGTGCCGAATCTATCTCTTTCTTTTTGAGTCATAGCCGAATCTCCTGGTAAGTGACTTCTTCTTCTCTTCTTGATCGATTTGGGTGATGCTGAAACCCCACTTCCCTTCTATCTTCCCTTTTATTATAGATTCGCATATATTAAACTCTATTCTTGTTCTTTATGGGTTAAGCCGATTGTAGGGAGAGGTGTAGCCGAATACAGTGGACCTTCGGGATTTGGTTGCCGATCTAGGTAAAGGTTCTAGCTTTTGGATCTGTTTCTTGTTCATTCAAAAGCCGAAGGCTAATCATTTTTGTGTGCTAGTGCTTGGCCGATTGCAAGGGAGGTTCATCACGTATCTTCGGGATTTGGTTGGAAACCAAATCGGCGTTAAGGTAAGGTGCTACCTTTGTGCGACATATCCTTCGGGATTTTGGTGAATAAGTCGAATGGCTATATTCTTAAAAGTATGTGTTGGCCGATTGTAGGAAACGTGAAGGCAACATTTCGGGATCTCGTTAGTTTCGCGTAGTTTCGGGATATCGCTTAGATCTACAAATAGTCAGGTGTGTAACGCTTACACACTTCGTTAGTATGATATGTTTATTGTGTTACTGTTATAGCCATTGAAACCGGTAGTTATGCCTTGTGAGCATGAGCGAGGACTCCGGGTAAGTCCCCTGTTATATGGATCTCGATATATGCTATCATGTCGTTGTTAAATGCTATGCCATATGTTATTTGCATCATCATATGTTATTATGCCACGATTGATATGGACATGATGGTGGGATTGTTGAGAGGAGGGGGAAGAATTATTTTGGACTGTCACCAGTGGTTTTGACCACACAACGGGTTGGCCCCGTCTTTGATATTATTATTTGTGACTAGGTCCCAGTGGTTTTGACCACATTGATGATATTTGTGACTACGGTCACCAGTGGTTTTGACCACATATGGATATTGTGTCTCGTCCCAGTGGTTTGGTACCACAGTGGGTTGGCCCCACATGATTGATACAGGATTGTCATCAGTGGTTTTGACCACACGATGGGTTGGCCCCATCACTTGATTTGTGACTACGGTCACCAGTGGTTTTGACCACACCGATATATATATTTGTAACTTCGGTCACCAGTGGTTTTGACCACCAGTGGTTTTGACCACACGGGGTAGATAAAGGAGATCGGATGGTTAGGTTATGGGGTTGCATGATTTGCATGTTATACTGATGATTTGTGTAAGTGTTTGCACTATCGGGTTGGGGATTTATACACTGAGTCTCGGTGACTCACCCCTTCCCTTATATTTTGCAGATGAGGCATAGATCGCGGATATGGAGCCGGGGAGGACTCGAGGTGGCTATGCATGCTAGTTTCGGGTTTTGACTTTAAAGTACTATTTCGGTTTTATTTATTTTCTTTAAATTTGGTTTTGGTTTTGTAATAAGGTTGCTAAGTATTATTTTGGGTTTTTACTTCTGGATTTTATTTTACCTATCATATGCATGTGATTAATAATTTGATATTGCTTAAGTAACCGCGATTAAATCAATGTTTTCAAAACTATAACCGATATCGGGTTTTTTTTCAAACGTTACCATCAGGTAACATTATTCATAAGGTAATAACAAAGTTAACATAGATGATTTCAAAGTTAACATAGATGATTTCAAAGTTAAATAGATGATTTCAAACCTAAAGTTTCAAACAACTTCAAATGCAGATGGTTTTAAACTTGACTATGCTCATCTCACTTGGTTTTTAATAAGTATCGTATGATTTCTAAAAACTAGTAACAACAAACGGATTTTCAAGCATGAGTTCTCCGGATTTTAAAGCAACACAAAAATGTTTTCAACAACACTTTGTATAGGGTTTTCTAAACCTTAAAACGATAAAAGAGTTTTCAATAGAAATAAACCGAGAAACTTGTTTTACTCAGACGTTTTCACCCAGTAACATGTCAGATTCGGTCGTGGTGTGTTGACCGGGTTTGGGGTGTTACAATTTTGGTATCAGAGCCAGGTTCAACAGCTTGGCTATGGGCCCGAGGCCCAAAAATGTTTTAAAAAGGGATTATAAAAGGCTTTATGGAAAACACATGGTCTAAAAGGCATGGCACCGAGGCTCCGGCACCGATCCGCCTAGGTAAGTACCCTAAACTGTTGTTTATGATGTTGCGAATATGATGATATTGGCATGACTAAATAGTAGTAGGTACTACTCTAGAGACTTGAACTATAGGCTGGATGAACTTGCGGAACAATCCCTTATTAAACTTCTCATAAAACTGTGCTTTAATAGACAGTGGAATAAAAGTCTAACGCATAAAACTCTTAATCAGCTCAAATCATATCGATAGCTATGAGTGCATGTGGACGTAGGCGTAATATACGTGGAAGAGGTAGAGGTAGGATGGCTATATCTGAGCCAGCTGGGTCTGGCCATGGGTCAGGAAATGATGCACCGCCGCTGCCAGCTGTGGGCACTGAGTTTCAGGAGCAGACGGGTGGTGATAACGCGGTGTCACAGGCGATGCTGCGGGTTCTGGAAAGAGTACCTGGAGCAGGTGGAGGTATGGGGGCTCGGAAATCTATGTCCGAACGACTCCAGGCTAATGGTGTAGAGGTATTTAGAGGTGTATCCGACGTGGCACCTAGTATAGCAGAATATTGGTTGGAGGCGACAGAACGCATTATGGATGATCTAGACTTCTCGGCCGAGGAGAAGCTGAAGGGGGTGGTATCTTTGCTGCGAGATGAGTCATATCAGTGGTGGCTCACAGTTAGGGATGGAGCAATGGCAGATGACCTTACTTGGGAATTCTTTAGAGCAGCCTATTAGAGGAAATACATTGGGGCTAGCTACATCGATGCGCAGCGCAAGGTGTTCCTGAACTTGGTTCAGGGAAATAAGACTGTATCGGAGTATGAGGTAGAATTCCTTCGGCTGAGTCGGTATGCACGTGGTATTGTGGGCACGGAGCATGAGCGCTGTGTCAAGTTTGAGGATGGGTTGAGAGATGAGCTTCGGATGTTGATTGCTCCACAGCAGGAGCGAGAATTTGCAGTTTTAGTGGAGAAAGCCAAAGTTGCTGAGGAGGTGAAGCAGTCAGTGAGACGGAATCAGGAAAAGGGGTTGGAATAAAAGGAGTTCTGGGTCATCTGGGTCTACCGAGAATCAGCAAATGAGGGTTAGATATGGTGGGCAAAATCAAGCTGCGAGGCCTGCTGCTGCTAATACTCAGTGGCCGCCACGATGTGCTCGGTGTGGAAAGTCTCACATGGGAAAACGTTGGACTGGAAACAGAGGATGTTTTGAGTGTGGATCGATGGGGCACCGAGTGAGGGATTGTCCACAGAGATCAGCTAGGTTGCAGTCTGGGGATCAGAATCGTGCACAGATCAAGAGGGATGGACAGCAGCCACCGAGGGGCCGTGGTGCAACCAGGGGAGGAAATGGCTCTGGTAGAGGCTGTGGAGCACCGGGCAGGGGTGCAGGTGGTACAGAGGCGAGACAGCTTGGATTGGTCTATGCAGTGAGGCGTCGAGAGGAGGGCGACGCACCGGACGTCATAACCGGTACGTTCTTAATCTTTGGACTACCTTATAATGCTTTGATAGATGTGGGTTCGACGCACTCATATGTAGCCAGTCGCATAGTGGAAACTATGAACTTAGACTCTGAGATTACTTCTAGGAAGATGAGAGTGATAAGCCCTCTAGGTCACTCTGTAGAAGTAAGTAAACTATATAGGGATGTACCCCTAGAACTTCAAGGGGCCGTGTTTTTGGCTGACTTGATGGAACTACCGTTTGGGGAGTTCGATCTGATTCTCGGGATAGATTGGCTAGTGAAGTATCAGGCCGGTTTGGATTGCGTAGCTAAGCGCATGGTGTTGAAGACAGTGGAAGGTAAGGAGGTAGTGATGATAGGTAATAGGAGAGATTACCTATCCAATGTGGTCTCTGCGCTGAAGGCGGAGAAAATGGTAAGGAAGGGTTGTAAGGCATTCATGGTGCATGTCTGTGCTTTGGAAGCCAAAGATGCAGCTGTAGAAAGTGTCCGAACTGTAGGGGAATTTGCTAATGTATTCCTAGAGGAACTTTCGGGTTTGCCTCTTGATCGCGAGGTTGAGTTCGGTATAGATTTTTTACCCAGAACCGCGCCAGTATCTATTGCCCCGTATAGGACGGCACCAAAGGAATTACTGAAGTTAAAGGCTCAGATTCAGGAATTGTTGGACAGAGGTTTCATCCAACTGAGTGTATCACCTTGGGGAGCACCTGTGCTCTTTGTTAAGAAGAAAGACGGTACAATGCGGATGTGTATAGACTACCGCCAACTGAACAACTTGACGATCAAAAACAAGTATCCGTTGCCCAGAATAGACGACTTGTTTGATCAACTTAAGGGTGTATCAATTTTCTCTAAGATAGATCTTAGGTCGGGATATCATCAGCTCAAAGTGAAGGAGGCTGATATTCATAAGACAGCGTTTTGTACTCGGTATGGGCATTACGAGTTTCTAGTGATGCCATTCGGGTTGACTAATGCACCAGCAGCATTCATGGACATGATGAATCGGGTGTTTCAGCCGTTTTTGGACCGATTTGTTGTGGTGTTTATAGACGACATTTTGGTGTACTCAGATAATGAGTTTATGCAAAGTGCACCCAACCCAGCCTAGGGTCCATCCTCTACACACCCCCGTACCCAGCCACCACACACCAGGGGATTACTAAATCGCCCTCCAACCTCTACACACCAATTTGGTAGTTAATGCCGTCCACGCGAACTAAATCGCAAATAATCCACAACGCGACCTCAGTCAGCGCCAATCCACGATGTAGCTCGTAGCTAACATCAAAACAACGATGAGGCACATAGCTACTCATCAAACCACGATATGGCACATAGCCGATATCAACCACGATGAGGCACAGAGCCACTCATCAATTCTCGTGAGGCTCGTAGCCATCACTAAACCACGTACTCGAAGTACACCCTGTCCTTCTTTCATATTCATTTCCCACCCCATGCACATGCAACATACAATAATGACATGGTAATTAATGCATGAGCATGTTAATCAGGCATACCATTACATATATAATAATAACCACACTTTATCAGCATTTATCACTGACCTATTCCATAATTGTCACTGCACTTATTAGCACATACTTAACACATACACATACAATCATATACCCGGAAAACGGTGGGTTAATCACACACCTGATCACTTGAAGTACTACGCTCTCGATCCCGATGCTATCACTAAGCGACACTACGACTACCTGCCTACTTTCTTGTTCTGACGCTGGCCCACACCCCGGTGGCCAATCTCGTACTGCAGAGAGTGATCTCTTCTTAAACTTAGGGATAGGGACTACCCCTTGTCCTTCTTGACTGGTATTCGCGTCCATCGAAAGTCACTTAATCAGAACCAACCGGTTAATACGAAATCTTAAACGAATAAAAACCACAACTTAATATCCTTACCAAAAATGGATCTGAATCCCGAAACTTGCCCTACTTCTGTCGATCTGCCCCTATGTAAACATAGCCAAAATCGGTCACACTTAATACTCAAAATATGGCCTATGGCCGAATATTACTTAACTCACCTACCTTGCTAACCCAAATCCCGAATCACCACTTGTCTATGAAGTTGACAAAATCCCTGCATGCTAGAGGTTAGGTTCGGCTTCGACACATGAATACTTATGGATACATCCCTTGGCCGAAACTACATTACCTACCAAAACCTGAAACTGCACTTGCTTCTGAAACTGTCGAAATCCCTTGATGGATCAAATCCCGAAAGAACACCTTACTCTGGTTACAACAAAAAAAAACACATTAATATGGCCTTAAGCATATTCGGCCATCCTTAGAAATCAAGGCCTACCCTAGATTTCGGCACACCAAATGAAAGAATCCAAAACCAATCTTTAAGGAAATACTTACCACTATCATTTGCTTGAGGAGACTACAAGAGAAAAAGGTTTCGGCTAAATGTTTTGGCTTTTGCGACTTGCGGCAAAGAAAAGGGAATAAAGCCTCTTTGAGATTCGGCTATGGCTTCAAATGGCAAAGAGTATTCGGCTATCTTAAGAACAAGTATGAAGAATTAAGGTTGAAAGAACAGAAAAAGAATAAGAAGAGAAAAGTTAGGAGAATTTCGGCAATGGTGACAAAGGGGAATTCGGCTTCAATTTTACAAAGAAGAAAAAGAGAGAATAAAAGATGGACACTCCACAATTCGGCACTACCCCTCTCCTATGCTTCAAAACCGATTAAGCAACCCCAAAGAGTCCCATATTCGGCCATAGCTTCATCCTCTTATCACATCCCCTAATTTTCTCTTATTTTTCCTCTTTGCCTATCATTCAAAAAATTAAAAAAAACCAACTAATATCTCTCCTCATCTAGCCGAATTTTAAAAGAATTATCCAAGCCTTAATCCTTATCCAATGAAGTCCACATGCCGTCCAACTGCTCTCCCTCTCTTGACGCCAACAAGCAAAAATAAAACACACTCTCTTGCTGCCAACCTGACTCGAACCTCCTCCCTTGAATCTCCTTGCTGACGCAACTTCTCCCCTTGCACCTAGGCGTTCCTTTACCACTTTACTACATGGCTTCTTGTGTCATAAACCCCTCACAAATTCCCTTAAGGCCTCCTTAGCCAAGCTCCCCCTTTTAAACATAAAATCTTATAATTTCTTAAGGCATTCCTCTACATCCTAAGGTTCTCAAAACCCCTAAAACACATCCAAACCTACACTAAGCCCACTAACACTTGAATTATGCACCAAATGCATAACCCCTAAATCTAGGATATTACATGGCATGTATAGGCTAAAATAGATCAAAAGATGAAATATTTTGGTTGTAACTAGCCATTGGAACGGCTAGTGTTAAGCATTCTTTGATGTAAATATATAAGGTCATATCATGTTTGATGTGTGTTGAAATGGTTAAATGGTAGAAGACATATAAACCAAATGATGAATGGATTTGAATTAGTATAATTGATAAATTTGCATATAAACATAAGTGCAAATATGGTAAGTTAAATACTTGAACATATGTGCTAATATGTCATACATAAAACTTGTATTTGGCTTAGTTTATATGTACCAAATTGGTTTGGAAATCTGTTGAAGTATTGATGTAGGTGCAAGGTAAAATAGGTGAAAAATAAGGCTTGGAAAATGACCTTATTTGTCTACACAGACAGACACATGGGCGTGTGTCTCAACCGTGTGTGACACACGGCCATGTGCACGGGCGTGTGGTTTGGCCGTGTGTCCTCTGCATCTTAAAAATTGAGAAACAGAATGCTCAGAATTGATCAAATAGGGAGAGACACGGGTGTGTGTCCTAGCTGTGTGTGTCACACGGCCTAGCACACGGGTGTGTGACTTGGCCATATGAATCATGCACCTAATTTTTGAAAATTTAATTGCCCACACGGCCTATTACATGGGCGTGTGGATGACCGTGTGACCCAAGTCAGAGAGTTACACGGGTAAAGACATGGGCTTGGACACGGCCGTGTGTCTCACATCAAATGCCACACAGCCCGGGACACGAGCGTGTGTCCCTTACACCTAGAAAAATTTATGAAATTTTGCGAAAAATGCTCTGAGTTCCCAGTTAGTCTCGACTCGATTCTAATGTGCAATTTGAGCATCGAGGGCTCTTATAAGGGACTTTACGAATAATTTCTAATATGAATGTTAAATAATATGAAATGTTTGTATTTGATCTGTATATTTTGGTAATGCTCCGTAACCCTGTTTCAGTGACAGATATGAGTTAGGGGTGTTACATTTATTGGTATCAGAGCTACGATTTAGCTGATTCTCAGACTAACATAGCAAGTATGAGATTAGCTATACATGCCATTATCTAATTTGTGATAATGTGATATCTTCTGACCATTTTAAACATGTTTTTAATTTAGTAATGTCATCCAACCGAGCTAGAGCTGAATTCGAGGAAGCTGAGAGCAATGCTCCAGCTTCAGTTCAAAGAGTTGTATCTAGTAGTAGTAGAAGGCCCGTATCTGAGGGCGGAGGTAAGGAGGCAAAAGAAGTCTTCTTTCAAATGATGAATGAATGGTTCACTGAATACTTAGAATAAATCCCGTTGTACAACAACCTCCCCCTCCTATCCCACAACCGATTCCAGATATGCCACAGCGTACAGAGCTTGTTAGAACTAGTATGCCCCCGGTAGATAAAATCAGTAAATATAGGGCAAAATAATTTAGGGCTACTGTTGATGATGATCCGAAAAGGGCTGAATTTTGGTTAGATAATACCATTAAGGTTTTGGATGAATTGTCTTGCACAATGTTTGAAATGTGATGTATCTTTGTTAAAAAACTCAGCCTACCAGTGGTGGAATACCATAATTTCTGTTATACCGAGGGAAAATGTATTTGCGTTGAAAATCTTGCGGCATTACTTGTTTGGTGAAAAATGTCACATATTCACTGATCATAAAAATTTGAAATATTTGATGTAGCAAAAAGACTTCAATCTGAGACATCGCAGGTGGCTTAAGTTATTAAAAGATTATGATTTTGTTATCGACTATCATCCGGGAAAAGCCAATGTGGTTGCTGATGCTCTGAGTAGAAAATCTTTGTTTGCCTTGCGAGCAATGAATACCCAGTTCTCCTTGTCAGATGATGGTTCAATTTTAGCTGAGTTAAAAGCTAAATCGACATTTCTACAACGGATCTATGAAGCTCAGAACACTGATGATGAATTACAAGCTAAACGGGTACAATGTGAGTTGGATTCTGATTCAGAATTTCAGATTAGGTCCGATGGTTGTCTTTTATTTAGAGGCAGAATATATGTACCGAAGAATTCAGAACTAGTATAAAAGATTTTACATAAAGCTCATAATATTATTATGTCTATTAATCCAGGAAATAACAAAATGTATAATGATTTGAAAAAGATGTACTGGTGACCGGCAATGAAACAAGATATTTCTGAATTTGTATTTAAATGTTTGGTATGTCTGCAAGTTAAAGCTGAACATAAGGTGCCTTCAGGATTATTACAGCCAGTAATGATATCGGAATGGAAATGGGAAAGAATCACTATGGATTTTATGTCAAGATTACCCCATCACCAAAAAAGAAAGATGCTATTTGGGTAATCGTTGATCGTTTGACGAAGTCTGCACACTTTATTTTGAAACGTATGGATTTCTCCTTGGATAGATTGGCTGAATTATATGTTTCTAAAATTTTCAGACTACATGGAGTATTTGTAACACCCCTAACCTATATCTGTCGCCAGATAAGGTTATGAGGCATTACTGAACTAGACTGTGAACATAGCAGACAATTACCGCAATGCATACTTTTATCAATTACCAAAGTCATAGATTGAACTTCGATTACCAACTTTTTTTTTTCTTGCCAACATTCAGATTAAACCAAACAGCTAATCAAATCAAAGCTCACATGAATTCATTTGTGTGCATATAATTGAATCTAGGATGTCTATAGGGTACATGCATCGCATATCTATATGATCTTATAGTACTTATAAGAACAAAAAAAAGAGCAGTTCATATCATGCTAAATTCGTTTACTTAGTGCACATAACATCATACATATACCAACTTACCATATATTATACCACTTTATTTCGTTACCAGAATATCAAATAGTCTATAGTCATTTTAAGAAATTTTTTAGCATAAGTAACAATTATAAATACACTAAATTCGATCGATCAAATAATTTAATCGAAATTCATATAAATAACCAATACATAACTGCCTAATTGGTTACGTCTATTATGTCTAATCTATTTTAACATTCTTGAATACAAACACCAACATAATAAAAATATCATCCTTATAGTCCATGACAACCATCATATAAATAAAATATTATTATTTTAGCCTATAATGTCATTATTCACAAGACCAAATTGTACCTATTATAAACATCAAGAACATGGCCGAATATATGGTAAA
The DNA here is from genome assembly GCA_005393395.2 of Gossypium australe. Lineage (NCBI taxonomy): Eukaryota > Viridiplantae > Streptophyta > Magnoliopsida > Malvales > Malvaceae > Gossypium > Gossypium australe. The sequence goes on along the minus strand of CM016622.1, from coordinate 87,639,579 downwards.
CAAATCCTTACCGTTTTTGCATCACAATGACATAACCATATACGTCATCTAGTCAGCAAAAAGAAAACCATATATATATCCTCATCAAAACATAAAATTAAAAAGCCATATTCGTATGGCTGTAATACATATTTTATTCAAGTTTCCAACTCAAACAAAAACATTAATCACCCTATACATGCCTTTATCCAAAATAAACTAAACTAAAGGTGTACCAAAAAGATGATAGTGTGGTTGACTCCGCTGACGTTTTCTCGAGCCCGTAGCTAGACCAAATCTATAAAATAGAACATTAAACACACACGGAGTAAGCTTACTAGCTTAGCAAGTCTTAAGCAAATACAACACAATATACAAACATTTAAACTTTTAATAAGTAAATTCATAGCGATGAACATAAACATTATTTAAGTAATTTTTTTTTTCATGGCCGAATACTCTCAATGCCCTTAAATTAATTATTTACCCTTTACTACCTTGAACATATACATTATCTAATTATATGACTATCGTAAACATTCGTACATTGCAATTCAAATAAACATGTCATAATTATCGATTTCTTTTACCAATATCCTCCTCAATTATAGTCGAAACTTCAAGTGATATAAACATATGTACATGCCTTAATCTTACAATTATATATATTTTATACCTATCAATGATAGGCTCAATATCACAAAATAAAATATATTTTGTATTATCAAATTCATTACATCACACTTAACTCAAACATTCATGACTTAATATTTAATGTACCAAAACTGAATATCCCTTTTTATTTTATAAACATACATCAACTTTCACCTCTTTACCATAGTTTATTTTGTACCAATAAATAATGACTCACTTATGCATAACGTTATGATGGTATGAGTACTTATTTCCTTCAAGCTTTTCTATAATTAATTCACTCATAGTACACATATAATCAAATTCCATCTACCATATGTATAACCTATCTTTCATCAATTCATTTAATTATTATAATAGCATATAAACATAACCTTAAAGTATGCTTAATACATACCTTATAGTCGAACTCAAAACTTCACTTTCATAAACGTAAAATTTCATGGTTTGTTTCATACCTTTACATTTCGTAGCTAAAATTCGGAAATTGAAAACTCACCAGCTTATAACAAGCTATGCACTAGTTCGAATCGCATATACCGGCACCTTGCCTGCTAAACTTGAAATCTGAAATTTAAAACACCGGCATTTAGCCTGCTAGGCATTAAGCCCGATACATCCACCGGCACAAAGCCTGCTAGGCATTAAACCTGAAATAAATCACCGGCACATGGCCTGCTAGGCATTAAGCCTGAAATAAATCACCGGCACATGGCCTGCTAGGCATTAAGCCTGAAATAAATCACCGACACATGGCCTGCTAGGCTTAAAGCCTGAAATAAATCACCGGCACATGGCCTGCTAGGCTTAAAGCCCGAGATATCAACATTTTTAACATTTCAATGAACATTTCAATAGTATCATAACCGCCTATCACTTAAATTTCATAATTCTATCACATTTCCAATTCAACTAAGCTTATTCACCTTTCACAAATAAAACCGTTATAACATTGTATAACCCGTATATCATATCGATTATACACATTCACATTGTAATAACAAAACATATCCAATTCAATGTAATATCTTTACATTCGGCTATCACATGAAAATATACCCAAATTTATCAAATATTGTCATTAAATAGATTCATAATGCATTCTTTAATATAATCCAGCTTAGGGACTTACCTCGATGGTTGACCAATTTAGCTATCCGGCTATTCTTTTATTTTTGTTGTTTTTTTTTTCGATCCAAAACCTCCTCCTTTTGGACTTGATCTAAATGATTCAAATTAAACTCATTCAACCACATATTATACTTTGGACCGTAATAAATATTCAATTTAACCAACAATAAAGCTCAACCGAACAACCATAAAATGTTAAATTTTGACAGCTTTGAATCCCCAACATGCTTTGCCTAATCGAATTATCATACATCTTTTTTTTTCTTACATTGGACAGCATGTAAAACCACATTCGGTCATGAACTTAATCCAACCAAATTTGTCTTAAACATTTTCGTATTGGGCAGCATGTATAACCTCAATCGGACATACATTTAATCTATACCAATTTGGACAGCAACAAATTTTTTAAGAACATAATTAATCAAGGAAATTAAAGCTCAATTTACCACCTTTATGCAAATTTATCATGTTTATAGTAGTGTAGGTACCAAAACCGAAAATTTAAAGGTTCAAGACCTTACAACTCAAAACATAAAATATCCACAATTTAATCACATCAATGAAGGGCCGAATGTTCATAGCCCTTCTTTCAACTCCTTTCTTCCATCTACTTGCTATTTAGCACATTCCAAAAATTTTCTTTCTATTAATACCTCCTTATACTAAGCTCTATCCAAAAAATTATAAAGAAAATATTTTTAGCCTTGCATGCTTTTAACGTATTCTACCATTAATCTCACAAACACAAAATTTCCATCCATGGCAACATTTCAACTTTCACAACCAAATCAAGAATTTGAGCATGGGCTAGTTAATTTACAAGACAATAACCTCAAAATTATTAAAATTAACAAAAACTAAGTGAAATTACTCACCTTAATAGAACATGCAAATGCCGAAATAGATGAAAGCTTAACTCCCCTGTTCTTCTTTATTTTCGATCAAGAAAGCTAAAATGGTAAACATGCAATGGCCATTTTCCTTTATGTTTTATTAAAATAGATTTTTAATATAAAATATGTATTATCATCACTACATAATAAATTAAAACTAATAGCAAAATTCTTAGTGGATGCATGTTGCCGTCCACCACATACTAAAAGGTTAAATTATAACACAAAATCCTTTAATTAAAAAGACACTTTGATTTAATCCTCCCTATCAAGCAATTGGCAAATTTTATCACTCTTGCAATTTAATCCTTCTTAAATTAATCACCCGAACATGAAATTTAATCAATGATATGTTAACACATGTTTAACCACATAACGTAGATATCAAAATAATAATTAAAAATATTATTCTATCCCGAATTCAGGGTCCCGAGATCATCGTTCGGATTAGGGTCGAAATTAGGCTGTTACTTCATGTTGGTTTTATTATAATATAGTTATAAATTATAAAACAATTATAATATAATCTTTAACATATAAAATAATACTTAAAAAAAAACATGTTATATGACCACATTGCCGTCCACTATAACTTAAAATGGGTATAATGCCCTTTAAGAACTTCACTAAAAAAATAAGCCACATCAATTTAGCCATAAATCAAATAAAAGGCCACTTTTACCAATTACGCGATTTAGTCCAATTTTTAACTAATTGAGCACACAAACAGTTAAATTTTTATACGAGACTTTCACACACATTAATTCACATATAACTGACTCAAAATATAATATTAAAATATTTCTCGGACTCGGATTCGTGGTCCCGAAACCACCGTTCCGATTAGGGTCAAAATCGGTCTGTTACAGTATTGGTCTCTATTATTTCAGACAGAGATCCTCGATTTACATCTTGATTCTGGAGCAAGTTACAAGAAGCTCTAGATACATAGTTACATTTTAGTACCACATTCCATCCACAAACTGATGGTCAATCCAAACGTGTAATACATATATTAGAGGATATGCTTCGATGTTGTGTGCTAGAATTTGAAGGTAATTGGGAAAAGTATTTAACTTTAGTTGAATTTGCATACAATAATAGCTATCAGTCAAGTATTAGAATGGCACTGTATGAAGCTCTATATGGTCATAAGTGTAGAACTCTGCTGTATTGGATTGAGTTCAGTGAGAAAAAATTATATGGAGTTGATTTGATTCGTGAGACTGAAGAAAAGGTTAAAGTGATTTGGGATAGTTTAAAAGCAGCCTTTAATCGACAAAAGTCTTATGCCGATCTTGAACGAAAAGAGATAGAATTTTAGGTCGGTGATAAGGTATTCTTAAAAGTATCACCTTAGAAGAAAGTCCTTCGGTTTGGCCATAAAGGAAAATTGAGTCAACAGTTCACCAAACCATATGAGATTACTGAAAGAATTGGACCAGTGGCATACAAATTAGCATTACCACCAGAGCTTGAAAAAATTCATAATGTTTTTCACGTGTCTATGCTGCGACAGTATCGATCAGATCCTTCACATATTATTTCTTTGACAGAAGTTGAGATTCAGCCTGATATGACTTACAGTAAAGAACCGATCAAAATTTTGGCACATGAAATGAATGAGTTAAGAAATAAAAATGTAGCTTTAGTGAAAGTTCTTTGGAAACAACACGGAAGAGAATAAGCTACGTGGGAACCGGAGGAAACAATGAGAAAGCAATACCTGAACCTCTTTACTAGTAAGATTTTCGAGGACAAAAATTCTTTAAGGGGGAGAGTTGTAACAGCCCGTTTTCAGTGAAATCAGAACAGTGGTTTCAGGACCACAAATCCGAGTCAGAAAGAAAATTTATATTGCATGGTCTGCATTATGATAGGAATGTTATATGAAAATTTTGATAAGAAAATTTTATCAATTACATGCTTAATAATGGAAAGGACCAAATTGTATAAAATGCAAAAGTTGAGTTATAGTAGATATAAGTACCGAATAGCTATGGAATTCAAAACTTGAGGTTCTTATATGGCAATTAGACCATTAAATAGAGTTAGTAGATATTTTTGATGAATCATCCAAGGAAAATTAGAAAAAGAAAAGGACTAAATTAGAAAGATAAAATAATAAAAGATGATATTTTAATTAAATAGAAAAATATAATCATTTTTTTATCATCCTCCCCAAATTAAGACATGGAAACCCTAGCTAAGAGAAAACTGTTCAAGAAAGCTTAATTGGCTCAATTGGGTAAGCATTCTTGTCCCGTTTTTAGTAATTTTTATATTTTTGAGATCGTAATAACTTAATCTATCTATTTTGGGGATCAAATTGTAAAGATATCAAAGTATTGAAAATTTTCCATGATGAATATGCTAAAAAATTTAAATTAATGGTAGAAAATGAATGGTTGTTGATAGATAAACAACTTTTACAAAGAGAATTTTGATGAAATTGTGATTTAAGGACTAAATTGTAAAGATGTAAAATTCATTGAAAATTTCTAATTTTTTTGAAATATATGTGCTGTAAATGTTATATGTAATAATTAGTTAGGCCTGGAATAAGGATTAAATTGCATGAATTTCATTTTTCAAGCCTAGGGACGAAATCGTCATTTATGAAAAGTATAAGGGCAAAATGGAAATTTTGCCTAGGGAGTAAATAGTATTGAATTGATTATGAAATGTATTAAGTTGATGCTAAATGCATTTATATAGATCCGAAAAGTTAAATAAGGAGTTAGATCGAGGAAATGAAAAAGTATCAGATTAGTAGATTTTCGAAAACGAATAAGTGTTGAGGTAAGTTCGTGTAACTAAATTGTGTTTATTTATATATTTGAATTGAATGTTGTATGTGTGAATTGTGTAAATGTTGTTAATATGAAATTGAATACATATTTGATAAAGCCAGATAAATGTAAAGTCCTGTTTTAGTAATAAAATTTGATGGATACAAGATTTCCCGTATTGATTATAGTCCTGCATATGTTGCGGACATAATATAGCTCAGACGAGCAATCCTGTTATAGGCCCTCTCGAGTTTCTTGTTATATGGTTCCTGTGAGCATCCTAATCGGTAGTAATCTTGCATGTGTTGCGACTACAACAGCTTTTTGTGAGCGTCCTGTTATATGATTTGATCGGTTGTGATCCTGCATATATTGCAGACACAAAGATAGCACTTTATGAGCATCCTGTTATATGGATCGTTTGAACTTCCTTTTATGCTATTCGAATCTTCCTGATAATAACTCTTCGGAGTTACCTGTTAAGCTCAATGAGCTTCTTACTTTAAACTCTTATGAGTTTCTTGTTACATGGCTTACATGAGCATCCTGTTTTATGGCTCGAGAGAGTGCTTCTTGAATACATGCCCTTATTGGTACCCCTGAATATGAATTGATGGATTACTAATTTATATACCTCGTGTACACTACATGGGTATCCATCGATATTTCAATGATTCAATGGGCAAAATTTCTAATGTAAGAAACTATGAGTTTAATATGAGTTATTTCCCAAATACCCCTGAAACACTTGGAAATTGTTATATGATGAGCTCATCTCTGTTTTCTTAACATTCCTGTGATTTATTTGACTAACTTGTTTGATGAGAACAGTGTTTAGGCAATTATCTAAAAATGTTTTGGATGTATGTTTTGTATGCTTACTTTAAATGAATATGATCGGTAAGTTAAATTCTTGTTATACGAACTTACTAAGCATTAAATGCTTACTCTATTTTTATTTTCCTCTATTTTATAGTACTCGGAGGCTCGTGAAGATTTAAACTTGGCGGAGTCACATCACACTATCTTTCAGACTTCTCGGCATATGAAACAACTTTTGGTATAATGGCATGTATAGGCTAAAATAGATCAAAAGATGAAATATTTTGGTTGTAACTAGCATTGGAACGACTAGTGTTAAGCATAATTTCATGTAAATATATAAGGTCGTATCATGTTTGATGTGTGTTGAAATGGTTAAATGGTAGAAGACTTATAAACCAAATGATGAATGGATTTGAATTAGTATAATTGATAAATTTGCATATAAACATAAATGCAAATATGGTAAGTTAAATACTTGAACATATGTGCTAATATGTTATACATAAAAATTGTATTTGGCTTGGTTTATATGTACCAAATTGGTTTGGAAATATGTTGAAGTATTGATGTAAGTGCAAGGTAAAATGGGTGAAAAATAAGGCTTGGAAAATAGCCTTAATTTGTCTATACGGACAGACACATGGGCGTCTGTGTCAACCGTGTGTGACACATAGCCATGCGCACAAGCGTGTGGTTTGGCTGTGTGTCCCCTGGATCTTAAAAATTGAGAAACAGAATGCTCTGAATTGATCACACGAGTAGAGACACGGGCGTGTGTGTAACGCTATGAAAATTTAAAACCTCGAATTCTGCTTGTTCTGTCACAATTGCATGATTTGTGTGTTGGTTAGGTGATTTAGGAGTGTTTGGGAGTGTCTGAGAAGTCCTGGGTTTAAGCCCTGGCTTTTTCAAAATCTATGATTTTTCTTTTTAATAAACCTTGATGTTAGCTTGTAGGCTTTAAAATAAATTGTGGCGGAATTATGTCACAAGAGGAGCTTGTGGCTTTGTGGCAAGTGGCGTGACACTACTGAGAGGTTTGAGGTTCAAGTCCTAGGGTGAGCAATGAGGGGATTTATTTTTTGTTGATCTGTGCGGCTAGAGTTTGTGGTGCAGTAGAACTCTAATAGATGAGAGGTTGGAAGGATTTGAGGAGCTTATTATGGAGGGATTTGGGGGAGTAAATTTAAAAGTTTGAATTGGAGAAGGTTGGTGCCGAAAATTTGCTTTAAGAGAAGGGAGTATTAGGTTTTGGTTACTCTAGGTGCTGAAGCTGAAATCATCAGTAGATAGTTAGGGTTACACTTTTCTTTCGTACATTTTGCGTTTTGGTTCTTTTCTCTCAACCCTTTTTTGGTGTGCAGTGTTTCTTCTTACACTAAAACATTTCTTCCACACTTTACCTATTCGGAGGTTTTCTCTTAGGTTGAATTGTGCTCCTTTTCCTCTCAACTTCTATTGACTACCATTTCTCCATTTAGTTTCTGCTCATAGCCGAACCTCCTCACTTTATTTTCTTTATTCTTGTTCGCCGTCCCTCTATGTTTTCACTCTCCTTCATCTTGGCCGAACAGAGTTTGTTTCCCTTCTTCAGTATTTCTTTTCATTCAATTGCTACTCATAGCTTATTGGTCCTTGTTCTTCTTAACTCTTTTCAATTCTTCCTACTGGGTGGTGTTGGCCAAATGCTTCTGTGCTAACTAGAGGTGTCGGGGATTGTTTTTGCAAGGGTGTTATCAAATCGACAGATATATGTTTGTTCTTTTAGTTTTTCGACCATTTTAGTATGTGTTCATCCGATTCTTTGGGTTTGCTTTTGGAAGCCGAATGTGTTACTTTTATGAATTCTAACTGCAAATTTTTTCTTTTTTCACGATGGGTTCGAGGGATTTTAATAAACTGTAATAGTAACATATTTTAATCCCACATTTAACATACTTCCGGATGATTTATCCCTTGATTTATGTAAAAAGGTGCTCTTAATCCTTTCTTTTCATGTCTTATACTCAGGAAAGCACCCGAGGATAAAAGGAACGAGAAACAGGCCTAAAACAGACCTAATTGGGCCAAGGAAGAAATCGACACGGCCTGGACATTAGCTCACACGGCCGTGCCTCACTGAATATCTAGATCACGACCTTACCCCGATTTACATGGCCGTGCCTCATTAAAGAAATTCGAACACAGCTCAAAGACTGATCACACAGGCGTGTGACATGGCCGTGTCCCTGTCGTGGCAATAAACAATTTCACTCGGAAATGGATACTTAGGGAGAAAAAAACGCATTCCAAGAGCCTATATATACCCCTTAAGCACCACCTTGAAAGGGGGCGATTAGCTAGGCCAAGGAGCCAAGCCGAAAAGGTCAGATTTGTGGGAATCACTCGAAGATAGCCAGTTGATCTATCTCAAGAAGCCGGAATTGTACTCAAGACGGCGGATCTCTCCTTCAATTCTTTCAGGGGGTTTTAGGGATTTCTTATGTTTTGTTTTATCTTTTCTTCTGAGATGTTTTCTTTATTCATTATGAACTAAACCCTTCAGATATCTGAAGGGGATGAAACCTAGATGAATCTTGTTATTGTTTTCTGAATTATATGATAAATACTTGATTTGTTCTTAATTATGTGCGCTTAATTCTTGTGTTAATGTACCCGGGATATTAATTCAAGTTGGATGTTCTTAGGTGGAGGAGCAAAAGTCCCTGCTTAAGAATTGATCTAGCATAATTAAAGCGGAGCCGTTCGCACGCCTAGAGATAGGGTGACGAGATTTTTCCGGATTAGGGTGAAACCTAATACGGGAATCCATAGATCGAGTTAATGTGATTCTAGGGGTTTTAATTAGAAAGAGATTTCAATTAATCAACCTAGGGTTAGTTATTATTCACTTCGAGAGAAGGTTTAATATAACTTAAGGAATCCTACGGATCAAGTCAAGTGAATAAATCGTATGGTTCAGTGTTAGATAATAAGTGAAGTCTAGATGGATTCTTCCTAAGGGTATCGTCTTGATCAACTGAGTTTTCCTAAAGTAATTTCCCAATTTATTCTTTTTGTCTTTGCATCTTCATCTTAGTAATAGTTAATTTGGATTAGATTCAAACAACTTCACTTATTCTAGGCTAGATAATAAAATGAAAGTTAGTATTGGTACTTTTAGTTCCTTTGGGTTCGACAATCCGGTCTTGCCTAAGCTATACTACGGTTCGATAGGTACACTTGCCTTTAATCGTTGTCAGAGTTAGTTTCCAGGTTCGATCATTCTCTTTATAAATTTTTAAAACTCGATAGACATACGATCAGACTTTCAGTGAAGTGAAGAAGCGCTTACGTTTTGGAAGCAATCACAATCCATATCTCCGTTACGCAATAGGTAAATGGTTACCTTCATTCTTTTGAGAATGGGCCGAATGTTCCATTTGTCCCAATATCACAATATATGTGGATTTAAGCCACAATGGTGAATGATTAATTTTGTAAGATCTATTACATTACAGATTTGTGAAAAGGGCGTGAACCGATTGGGGTCACCGATCTTGGAGGGATCAAGTCGTTCGTTCTGACAAGGTAAGGAAGGAGTATTTTGGATTATGTGTTAAAGTGATTAACCCTGTTGGACAGCTGACTAACGAATTATTCTGATTGGGTTGTAGGTTGGATACGAGTAGGTTAATCGCGCATCTCGCAAACATGTGTGTTTTTCACACTATATAGACTATAATGGCAAAAGCCGAAATGCCGAAGTGCCGAGAAGCCGAAAAGCCGAAAGTTTGGGCTTTTGGCCACATGGGCACGCGAACGCACATGTGATCAGCCGAGCCCATGAAATGTGGCCTACATTGAGAAACAGCCACCGTGAGCGATTTCATGGGCTTGGGCCGAAATGCGCCATATGGGCCCAATGAGCTGTGGGCCCGTAGGAGTGAAACTTATTGCTAGGTGGGTATTACTAGCCTGGCTGCGATGCACACATGGCTTAGGCCAATTTTGGGCTTGGTGGGCCACACGATCGTGTGGGCCCACATGGGCCTATTTGATGGGCTTGGGCCCAATTCCACTGTCTGCACTATTATGGTCGCATGAGTCACTCGAAATGACCGTGGGATTACTGATGGGCCTAAGAGTACTTAGGCCCAAACTGATAAAAATGACTGAAATACCTTTAAGGGGTAAAATGACCAAAATACCCCCATAGGTAAAAAGTCTATTTTGACCCTATATGACGTATGGATGATTATGTATGCCATGAGATGACATGTATATATGGTTATGATCTGAATACATGCATAACATTATGATATATCATGTCACTGATGTATGTTGCATTGCATGGGGGTTGGGTATTGATAAACCGTAATAGTAACATATTTTAATCCCACATTTAGTATGCTTTTGGATGATTTAAGCTTCGATTTATATAAAAAGGTGCTCTTAATCCTTTCTTTTCATGCCTTATACTCAGGAAAGCACCCGAGGATAAAACGAACGAGAAACAGGCCCAAAATGGAGTAAATTGGGCCAAGTTGGAAATCGACACGGCCTGGACTTAAGCCCACACGGCTGTGCCTTGTTGATCATCTAGAACACGACCTGACCCCCGATTTACACAGCCGTGCCTCATTAAAGAAATCCGAACACGACCCAAAGACTAGTCATACGGGCGTGTGACATGGCCGTTTCCCTATCATGGCAATGAACAATTTCATTCGGATTTGGATACTTTGGGGCAAAGAAACACATTCCAAGAGCCTATATATACCCCCTAAGTTCATCCTTGAAGGGGGCGGTTAGCGAGGCCAAGGAGCCAAGTCGAGAAGGTCAGATTTATGGGAATCACTCGAAGTTAGCCAGCTGATCCATCCCAAGAAACCGGAATTCTACTCAAGACGGCAGATTTCTCCTTCAATTCCTTCAGGGAGTTTTAGGTATTTCTTATGTTTTGTTTTATCTTTTCTCTTGAGATGTTTTCTTTATTTTTTATGAAACTAAATCCTTCAGATACCTGAAGGGGATGAAATATAGATGAATCTTGTTATTATTTTCTGAATTAGATGATAAATACTTAGTTTGTTATTAATTATGCAAGCTTAATCCAAATTTGATGTGCTTAGGTGGAGGAGGAATAGACCCTGCTTAAGAGTAGATCTAGCATAATTAACTGGAGTTGATCGCACGCCTAGAGATAGGGTGATGAGATTTTTCCAGATTAGGGTGAAACCTAATATGGGAGTCCATAGATTGATTTACTGCTATTCTAAGGGGTTATTATTCGAGAAAGAGATTTCCGTTAATTAACCTAGGGTTAGACGTTATTCGCCTCGAGAGAGGGTTTAATATACGTTAGGGAGTCTTATGGATCAAGCTAAGTAAATAAATCGTATGGTTCAGGGTTAAATAACAAGTGAAGTCTAGGTGGATTCTTTCGGAGGGTATCATCTTAATCAACTGAGTTTTTCCTAAAGTTATTTTCCCAATACATCCTTTTTGTCTTTGTGTCTTTGGCTTAGTAATTAGTTTAGATTATATTAAAGCAACTTCACTTATTTTAGGCTAAATAATAAAAAGAAAGTTAGTATTAGTACTTTTACTTCCTTTGGGTTCGATAATCCGGTCTTGCCTAAGCTATACTACTGTTCGATAGGTACACTTGCCTTCAATCGTTGTTAGAGTTAGTTTCTAGGTTTGATCATTCTCATTATAAATTTTAAAACTCGACAGACATACGATCAAGTTTTTGGCGCCGTTGCCGGGGAACTAAAATATTAAGAAAACTCTATTTTTATTACTTTAGCCATTATTTTTAAATTTTTGCGATTTACTTTTACTTTTTTTAGAATAATCTAGGTTTTGCTAAATTTTCTTTCTTTTTTCGCAGGTACCTCTAGTTTATGACTAGAAGGAACCCGAGAGGACCTCTAGTATACGACAGTGATATTGAAGCCACCGCTCGAAGAAATCGTAGAGAAATCAGGCGAGCCCTAAATTACACTGAGAAAAATCAAGAAGACAGATCCAATCCTACTGAAGGGATGGACGAGAATAATCCACAACCACATGATGTGGGAGAAAATAATGTTCCATGTACAATGTTTGATTATGCTAAACCGCATTTAACAGGAGCAGAATTGAGTATTGTTAGGCCTGCTATAGCTACTAATAATTTTGAATTAAAGCCTAACACAATACAAATGATTCAACAATTTGTTCAATTTGATGGTTTGCAGGACGAAGACCCAAACGCTCATATTGCTAATTTCTTAGAGTTCTGTGATACCTTCAAAATAAATGGCATTTTTGATGATGCCATACGTCTTCGGTTATTTCCCTTTTCATTAAGGAATAAAGCCAATTAGTGGTTGAACTCGTTACCATGAGCGTCAATCACCACATGGGAGTAAATGACTAAAAAGTTTTTATTGAAATATTTCCCACCAGCCAAAACGGCCAAATTACAGAATGATATCTCTTCTTTTGTGGAGATAGATTTAGAGACATTATACGACGCATGGGAGAGATACAAGGATCTCTTGAGAAGGTGTCCACACCATGGTCTACCCTTGTGGCTACAAGTCCAAACTTTTTATAACGGTGTAAACCCCTCAACGAGGCAACTAATTGATTCAGCCACCGGTGGAACCCTAAACAACAGAACTCCTGAAGCAGCCTACGAGTTCATTGAAGAAATGTCACTGAATAATTATCAGTGACAAGTTACAAGGACTAAACCGACAAAATTAGCTGGAGTTTACAACATCGATGCAGTAACCATGTTATCAACGCAGGTAGAGATGATGAATAAAAAGCTTGATAGTTTGTGTTCTTTGCAGGCACACCCAGTCATGTAGTGCGATACAAGTGGAACTGTGGCGAATGCTGAGTACCCACCCTACCAACCAGGCACAGAGAGCGAACAGATGAACTATATAGGTAATAATTTTAGATCCAATAATAATCCTTATGGTAATACTTACAATTTAGGTTGGAGGAACCACCCAAATTTTTCATGGGGAGGTCAAGGAAATCAAAGGCAACAACCTCCTCAAAATTTCCAACATATCCGCAAGAGAAAAAGCCAAACCTCGAAGAGATGCTGACGAAGTTCATGGAAAGCACAGAAAATCGTCTCCAAGATACAAAGAAAACACTCAAAAATCAACAAACATCGGTTGATGAGACCAAGAACCGAATCGGGGAACTTTCTAAGTCAGTAGGGGAAGTCACTAAGGCAGTCGGACAACTTGCAAAGTTAATGTTCGAACGACCGCAAGGACTCTACCAAGTAACACAAAGATTAATCCAAGGGAGCAAATTCAAGCCATCACAGCTCATGATAGTAAAGTGGTAGACAAACCAAATGAGGTGGACAAAGGTAAAATAGAGGTAACACAAGAAAAGCCAAAACCGGTAATCAAGGAATACCAACCTCGCATACCTTACCCCGAAGCCATAAAAAGAGATGATATAGAGGAACAGTTCGGTAAGTTTCTTAAACTTTTAAAGAAATTACATATTAACTTACCTCTTTTTGAAGCTCTTTTTTAGATGCCAGACTCGATAAAATTTTTAAAACAGCTCTTGACGAACAAACGCAAATTAGACGAAGAGCCACATGTGGAATTAAACGCAGTATGCTCAGCAATGTTACAGAATAGACTACCGCGGAAGCAAAAAGATCTAGGGAGTTTTACTATTCCATGTTTAATTGGTAGTTTAAATGTTGATAATGCGTTATCTGATTTAGGGGCAAGTATAAATATCATGCCTTACACATTGTACTAGGTCTAGGGAAGCCCAAACAAACTAGGATGAGTATTCAATTAGCTGATAAAACTGTTAGAATTCCTAGGGGCATTATCGAAGATGTTCTTGTCAAAATCGATAAATTCATTTTCCCAGTTGATTTTGTTGTCTTAGACATGGATGAGGATAATTCAATCCCCTTAATTTTAGGAAGACCTTTCCTAGCAACTGCTAAAACTAAAATTGATGTTGCCACAGGAGAACTCATACTTTGTGTAGGTGATGAATCAATCAGTCTTCAAGCTCTTAACTCGGCCAGGACAACAATCGATGCAGGTAAGAAAGACAATTTAGTTGATAATCAATTTTTACAACCTTCATCGCAGGAAATACCACAAGGACACAAACCTAAGCCGAATCACGGACGTAATACCAACAAAGAGAATTTACATAAGGAACAAAGCCTTAAGGTTGACAAACTAGAGGAGCAGAAAACAAACTTTGAAGGGGAACCAAAACCACGTGAAGAGAAACCAAAGGAGCCCTGATCGCTGTAAAATCAGAGTTTTAAATATTTCTAAAAGACTGATCAAACCTGGAGACTAACTCTGACAACGATATTAAGGCAAGTGTACCTATCGAACAGTAGTATAGCTTAGGCAAGGCCGGTTATTGAACCCAAAGGAACTAAAAGTATTAATACTCACTTTCTTTCTATTATTTAGTCTTAAAGTTAGAGTGAAGATTATTTTTTAACTAAATCGACGACAGCTAAACTAAGGACACAAAGACAAGAAGAAGAATATTGAAAATAACTTTAAGGAAAAACTTAGTTGATTACGACGATACCCTCAGGAAGAATCCACCTAGACTTCACTTATTAATTAACCCTAAATTATATGATTTCTTTTACTTAGCTTGACTCGTGAGACTCCCTAACCTATATTAAACCCTCTCTCGAGGCGAATAACGTCTAACCCTAGGTTAATTAGTGGAACTCTCGTTCGCTTATAATAACCCCCTAGGATAGTAGTAAATCGATCAATGGACTCCCATATTAGGTTTCAACCTAATCTGGCAAAATCTCGTAACGCTATCTTTAGGTGCCCGATCAACTCAGCTTAATTATGTTAGATCTTCTCTTAGGCAGGGTCTATTCCTCCTCCACCTAAGCACATTAGATTTGAATGAAGCAACATAATTAAGAACAAACTAAGTAATTTATCATATAACTTAAAAATCAAATAATAAAATCCATCTAGATTTTATCCCCTTCAGGTATCTGAGGGGTTTAGTTCATAATGAATAAACAAAACATCGCAAGAGAAAAGATAAAACAAAACATAGGAAAAATCCTAAAACCCCCTGAAGGAATCGAAGGAAAATTCCGCCGTCTTGAGTATATTTCCGGCTTCTTGGGATGGATCAACTGGCTATCCTCGTGTTATTCTCTAACTCTAACCTTCTCGGCTTGGCTCCTTGGCCTCGCTTTCGCTCCCTTTAACAGGTGATACTTGGGACTTATTTATAGGCTCTTGGAACGCATTCTTTCTCCCTAAGTATCCTTTTTTGACTAAAATTGCTCTTTCCAGCGTCATAGGCACGACCATGTCACACGCCCGTATGAATCGAGACCTGACCGTGTTCGGATTTCTCTTGTGGCACGGCCGTGTGTGACTGAGTTGAGGCCGTGCTCTAGATGTTCGTTGAGGCATGGCCGTGTGGACTTTGGGCCAGGCCGTGTCAATTTCGTGAAAAGGCCCATTTACTCCGTTTTAGGCCTGTTTTGTGTTCTTTTCATCCTCGGGTGCTTTCTTGGGTATAAGACATGAAAAGAAAGGATTAAAAGCACCTTTTTATATAAAACAAGGGATAAATCATCCAAAAGCATACTAAATGTGGGTCTAAAATATGTTACTTTTACGGTTTATCAAATACCCCCACACTTAAGCTTTTGCTTGTCCTTAAGCAGAATTCTCAACTTATAGTTAAAACAAACTTTCCATGATCTGTAGTTCTTTATCAACAATGTCTTATCCTAATTCATAGAGAATTCATACATGGATGATTTGATTCAAAGCGTCCTAAAGATTCAAACGAGATAAGTCATAACTTTGTACCTTGAAAACATAGGTGTCTCCCCTCTTTTAAATAACTACCTTTTCAATTCAAAATTGATAAGGATCGACATCCTCACTTAGGATTCACTCAAATCACTTTAAAGTGTTTAAGGTTCAGAAGAAGATTGCTCATAAGTCGAACCTGAAAAGTTAATCCCATAGGCTTGCTTGAAAATAAAATCTCCACCACTGTAATATGAGATGACAAACAGATCAAAAGGTCTTTGTTAGGGTTGTAACGGGGTTAGGGTACAAGGTATGGTTACAGGCTGAAATTAGAGGGTTAGAATCGAGATTGACTTGATAAATTTCCTACTAAATTTTTTTTCGTAAACTTCATTAACTGAAAAGTAATAATTCTACTAAAACGAGCTTTTCCCTTGAGAATTGGAATTTGAACATGCAAGCTCGCTTAATCCTTGAACTAATAATGAATATACTTCATTTTTTAAGAAGAAACTAAAATAATAATGAAGAACTTTTACAACTGAAATACAGAACATAGTTAGGAAACTTGTTCAAAATCAAATCTCGACAAAAAAGGGTAATAAAAAAATTGGTGATAACAAATACAAAGGGGTTTTTCGGTTAAAGTTAGTAGGTGAGTCAATAAAAAGGGTTGTTAGGCTCAACGGGGTTTACTAGGGGTTAATTATAAAGGTAGGCTTTTTAGTGGAATTAGTGGGTTAAAACCTAAGTGCCTTTATCATTTCAGTATATCAAATGATAACTGTGGTCTCGACATGTATAAACAAGGCAAGTTCTAGAATAACAGTTCATAGTTGACACACTCATAATAAAAAAATGAGCATGAAAAAGAATGTATGCTCTATAAGGTTCAAATACTCACAAAAATTATGGGTGTTTTGACATCATCCTTATTCAATTCGAATTTCAAAGTGATATTCAAAATTGGATTAACAACCTAGCAAAAAATTTTAATTCCTGAAAAATAGACTTATCATGCTTGATTCTATATTATTCTTTAAATTTAATCATCATTGTACAATTAACTATGACTTATTCTAAAACATGTTAATAGTTATCACAAGTCATCAGAAATTTCATCTTAATTAATAATATGACAATTTTGCATAAAAACAAGACTAAATCAGGGATTTGAGAATAATGAAAATGGTTAGGTCTTTTTACCCCCCACACTTAAGATGTACATTGTCCTCAATGTAAAAAGATAGATAATGCATTTAAATTCAAAATCAAAAGGGAGGGGATAAAATACTCCCTGAGTTTTCTGACGAGATTCTTGAGGATGTGGACAGTGTGTGGCATCAGGTGACTTTTTGCATTTCGCCTAATTGTGCTTATGTGCAGGTGGACTGAATGATTTATTTTGCAAAGTCACTTGTTAATGATTTTTTTGATGGAAGAAATATGTTGTTAGAGGTGCTTAAATGGTTGAATAGCCAATGATAAGAGGTTGTAATAATAATGAAAGTTCAAATTTAAACAGCATAACATAAATTTAGTCTTTAAGAATGAAGGACACAAATTAAATGGACTCAAAGGTCCTCATCCATGGTTGGGTCTGGTGGTGGTGCTGATGACGAAATGTGGAGGTGTTGGCATATTTGCTAGAGCGTCGCCTCTATTCCGTCAAAGCGCCTAGCGACATGTGTCTCGAACTGATCAAGGCGAGCAGATATGTCTGCTAGTGTTGTTGTTGCTCAGTATGGTTGCTGGCTTGGATGCGTTGCCTCCTCTGATGGTGGTGGGACATCATCAGGAATGTTCTCGTCCTCCTCCTCGTTGATTGGTTTCTTTAGTTTGTACTGGGGAGGATTGGTCCCTCATCGTTGTGTTATCATCCTCATGTGTAGCATGGTTTGGATGCCTTGAGGAACCATATTGCCCATCAGTGTTAGGGAGGTGATTTGCTCGTCGGTGTTGAGAAGGTTGAAGTACCGAGCTAGCCTTGTGATGTAGGGCCCCATTGACAAAATCCCCTTTCTATGTTGCTCCATCTGATGTTGAATTGCGCACGCCATAAAATATGCCAAGTCAAACACATGTCCTTCAGACATGCATGATAGGAAATAGACGTCGTGCTTGTTTATGACGCCTGTGCTCTCTCTGCGTCCTGTGATGGTGTGTGCAAGAATGGCATGTAAATACCTTAGAGCTGGGTAAGTGCTGTCGCCTTAGAGCAGCTGGGGTCGTATTGCCATGTAGTGGGGCGTAGGCTTTCCCAACACTCGAGTGGGGTGCGATGGAGCTCTCTGTTCAAACTGGCGAGAGGGTTTTCTTGTATAAATTCCGGCGTATACAGTCCGAGAGCCGTGCCGAATTGGGGTATGCTTAATCGATGTACCGAGCCTCCTGCACGGAATTGGATAGCACCGGGGTCGTCGAACTGAGTTGTCATTGCTTGCAGGATGAAGGTCATGCAGAACTCTAACGTAAGTTCCATATATGTAGGTTCGTTGATTTGGAAGAAGTTCTCCCACGGTTCGGTTGAGAGAAGTGCTTTGATGTCAGTTTCGAGCCCAACTTGTCGCACTGCATTCCAGTCGATACGTCGGCCAGTGCCTATGGGTCTTCCCCGGATTGCTTTATACTTTTCATCTTGTGTTGCTTAGAGAAACCGGAGAAATGGGTGTCGAGTTTCGATGGAGGCACTTGCAGATGATGATCGGGGTCCCTTTCGTTTCTTACTTGGGACGGATCATTTGACTCGTGACAATGACATGGTACCCGAAAGCAAGTATCAGAATATAAAAGGAACAAGTTCCTTAATCAAAATTATGACCAATGTATCACATATCATCTATAAATTGCATTCGATATCAGTGATTCTTTTGTTCAAGAAATTAAGTAAATTTTATGTCTAAGAACAGAATCAAGCAGCAACCAAAATCAATTTATTCATGCATGGTGTGAGAACAATCACTATCTAAAAATCAAGGTTAATTTTAGACAAAAATGAAAAAATATAAAGCTGTAATCAAAGGATTATGGGTGCTTAAACGAAAATAAATCATTCTAAATCTAACAAAATCTACAAATGCCATAAGTTTCAACAAGAAAAAGGTGAAGAAAAAGGAACCAAGGGTGGGGGAGACGACCAGCACGGGCGTAGTACGGCGGTGGTGTGGGATTTTGTTGGCATGAACACGGTGATGGCATGGCCGTGGGGCTAGTAGCACGGTTGTGGTTAGGGCGTGTGGCTGGTTTTGGGCGGTTTTTGGAAGAAGAACGGTGAGGGACGACGGTTTTGGGTGGAGAGATTTTGCTGTGTGGCCGGATTTTGGAAGAAGGGAGGATAAAAATGATTTTTGGGTTTGATTTGGGGGGATTGACGGTTAAATTCTATATATAGGAGGGTGCACGGGCTGTCGCCACGCCCGTGTCAATTTGAATTTGCCCGTGTTTTTCGTGATTTTCAGATTTGGGCGCGTTTAAGTTTTGTGGCACGGCCGTGTGTCTATTTGGCACGTCCGTGCTCTATAAGTTAAACTGTTAGCACAGTGAGGTAACACGGGCGTGTCTTGCCTGTGTTCGTTAAGTCAGTAGCTTCACACGGTTGGAAGGCACGGGCATGTTCTGCCCGTGGTGTGGAAGTCAGTAGCCTCACACAGTTTGAAGTCACGGGCGTGGCTGGTGTCGCAACCCGTTTTGTTGGAAGATCTTTTTCCCTGTTTGTGCACGGCTCTTGACACGCCCGTGGCACGTCCCCTGTTTTGCACACGGTCATTAACATGCCGTGTTTAATGCCGTGTTACAAATCCTGCTTTTCTGTGATGTTAGAGAGAAAGATAAGAAGAACTAAAATAAAATAAAATCAATGTTAATGTGTTAGTGCTCGGGTTGCCTCCCGAGAAGCGCTCGTTTATAGTCTTAAGCTAGACTCTCCCTGTTTTCGGTTCTAAAGGATGGCCCATGGAGCATAAGCTCTTCTCGCATACTTCCAAAATCTGTACCATTATAAATTTTGAGTCGGTGACCATTTACCTTGATTGTGCCTTTAGTGGGATGGGTTACCTCGATGGTGCCATATGGAAATATTGTTTTGATCATGAATGGTCCTGACCATCTTGATTTCAACTTTCTCGGGAATAGTTTAAGCCTTGAGTTGTATAGTAGGACTAAGTCTCCTACTTCGAATTGCCTTGATCTCTTGAGACATGCATCGTGGTGTCGCTTTGTTGCTTCTTTGTACAATTTTGAGTTCTCATAGGCTTCCATTCTCCACTTATCCAGCTCGTTCATCTGCATCATTCTCCTCTTACCTGCAATTTTGAGATCAATATTTAGAAATTTTGTTGCCCAAAAGGCTTTATGTTCTAATTCGAACGGTAAATGATAGCTTTTCCCGTATACAAGTTTGTATGGGGATGTCCCTAAAGGTGTTTTAAACGCTGTTCTATAGGCCCATAACACATCATCTACTTTTAATGCCCAGTCTTTTCTATTTGATTCAACATTTTTTTCTAGGATGCGCTTAAGTTCGCGGATTGCCACCTCTACTTGCCGACTGGTTTGGGGATGGTATGGGGTTGCTGTTCTATGATGTACTCCATATTTCTTTAGAACCTTTTCAAATTGGGTATTACAGAAGTGCGTACCTCTATCGCTAATGATGCCTCTCGGTGTGCCAAATCGTATGAAGAGTTTCTTGAGAAACTTGACTACTACCCTAGCATCATTGGTAGGTAAAGCTTCTGCTTCTACCCATTTTGACATATAATCTACTGCCACTAGGATGTACTTGTTCCCAAACGAATTAGAGAATGGTCCCATAAAGTCAATACCCCATATGTCAAATATTTCACATGATAACATATATGTTTGAGGCATTTCATCTCATTTAGAAATACTACCTATTCGTTGGCATCGATCACACGAGGTAACATACCTGTTGGCATCTTTAAATAGAGTGGGCCAATAAAAACCTGATTCGAGTATCTTGTGTGCTGTCTTTATGCCACTGTAGTGTCCTCCTGATGGTCCTGAATGGCAATGCTCCAAGATCTTGTTTGTTTCTATCTTTGTAACACATCTTCGAATTACCTGATCTGTACAAATGCGAAAAAGAAAGGGATCTTCCCAAAAATAATTTTTCACATCAGCAAAGAACCGCTTCTTTTGGTGATGTGTTAATTTTCTTGGTGAGATGTTAGCTGCTAAATAATTTGCAATATTTGCAAACCATGGTACCTCTGAATGTGTTATAGAAAAGAGTTGTTCTTCAGGAAACAAATCATTTATCCCACCTTCATCGAGCTCTTTGGTGTGTGGATTTTCAAGTCTAGAAAGATGATCCGCTGCAAGATTCTCAGCCCCCTTCTTATCTTGTATTTCCAGGTTGAATTCCTGTAAAAGTAAAATCCATCGTATGAGCCTGGGTTTTGCATTAGATTTGTTTAAAAGGTAATGAAGAGCTGAATGGTCGGTGTCAACGACAACTTTAGACAATATTAGATATTGTCTAAACTTATCAAAAGCAAAAACTACAACTAGCAATTCTTTCTCTGTGGTGGTGTAGTTTTCTTGTGCTGATGTTAGTGTTCTGCTAGCATAGTAAATTGGCTGAAAATGCTTGTCTCTTCGTTGTCCTAAAACTGCACCTACTGCAAAATCACTTGCATCACACATTAGCTCAAAGGGTAAGTTCCAATCAGGTGCAATTATAATCGATGCATTTATTAATTTATCCTTAAGGACATTGAATGCATCTAAACATTCATGATTGATATCGAAAGGAGCATCTTTTTCTAGTAATTTTGTCAGTGGCTTAGCTATTTTAGAAAAATCTTTAATAAATCTTCTATAGAACCCTGCATGTCCTAAAAAGCTTCTGATAGCCTTAATAGAACTAGGGGGTAGTTTTTTTATGGCTTCAACTTTCGCTTTATCTACCTCGATCCCTTTACTAGAAATCTTATGCCCTAACACAATCCCTTCTCTTACCATAAAGTGACATTTTTCCCAGTTTAAAACAAGGTTTGTTTCCTCACATCTCATTAGAAATCGTTTTAAATTTTTAAGGAAAAGATGGAAATAATTACAGAATACCGAAAAATCATCCGTAAAGACCTCCATGATGTCTTCCGCGAGTTCATCGAAGATTGCCAACATGCAACGCTGAAAAGTAGCAGGTGCATTACATAATCCAAAAGGCATTCTACGATAAGAAAACGTACCGTATGGGCATGTGAACATCGTTTTTTCTTGATCTTCAGGAGCTATGGGAATTTGGAAGTAACCGGAAAGTCCATCCAAAAAGCAGTAGTACATATGCCCGGATAATTTTTCTAACATTTGATCTATGAAGGGTAGCGGGAAGTGATCTTTTCTGGTGGCATCATTCAACTTTCTATAGTCTATACAGACTCTCCAACCCGTGACTGTTCTTGTGGGAATCAACTCATTCTTTTCATTGGGCACTACCGTCATTCCTCCTTTCTTTGGAACTACTGCACAGGACTTACCCAAGTGCTGTCAGAGATCGGATAAATTATTCCTTCATCTAAGAGTTTAATGACCTCAGCTTGGACCACTTCTTTCATGTTGGGGTTTAACCGTCTCTGAGGTTGCACACATAGCTTATATTCTTCTTCCATTAAAATTTTGTGGGTGCAGAATGCGGGGCTTATTCCCTTGATGTCAGAAATTTTCCAAGCTATGGCTTTTTTGTGCTCTTTTAGTACCTTTATCAGCTCTTCTTTTTCCTTAAGTTCTAGTTCTGCAGAGATGATTACTGGTAATGTAAAATTGTCTCCGAGGAATGCGTACTCTTAAGTGTTTTTGTAACTGTTTCAATTCCAATTTGGGTGGCTTTTCGATGGAAGGCTTCTGTTTTAAGTCGTCATCATTTTCTATGCTTTCTTCTTTCATTTTTTTGGATGATGATGTATTTAGATTCAACTCATCATCCTCATCTTCTTCCCCCTTTTCTTGAGTCAGGCAGAGTTCCGCCGTTTCGTCATGTATGATTTCCTGTAACGAATGTTGAATGATATGATCAGTAGTATCAACAAAATAACAAGAGTCATCTTGTTCTTCAGAATAGTGCATGGCATCATAAATTTGAAAAATGATTTCTTCATCACCTATCTTCAGTGCGAGTTTACCATCACCTACATCAATAACAGCTCTAGCAGTGGCTAAGAAAGGACGCCCTAATATTAAAGGAACATTAATGTCTTCATCCATGTCTAACACAACGAAATCAACAAGGAAAATAAATTTATCAATTTTTACCAAGACATCTTTGATAACTTCTCTAGGATATTTAATGGATCTATCTGCTAACTGAATACTCATCCTAGTAGGTTTTGGTTCCCCAAGATCTAGTTGTTTAAACATTTTGTACGGCATTAAAGTAATACTGGCACCTAGATCCGCTAATGCTTTCTTAATATTCAAGCTACCAATTAAACAAGGGATAGTAAAACTTCCTGGGTCTTTCAATTTGGTTGGCAACTTATTTTGGAGGATGGATGAACACTCCTCATTAAGTTCCACTGTCGTAACCATTTTTTGACAAAAACGGGAATCGAACTTGGGTTTTGAAAATGAGTAAAAAGGGAGTCGCCACCGACCCTTTATTAGGTGTGATCGGATCACCCTTGCTTTAATAAAACATTTGATTTATTAAAACAATGTTTTCGGGTCTACGAATATTCGAGAAAATAGGTTCGGGAGTCGGTTACGTGCGAGGAAGGATTAGCACCCTCGCAACGCCCAGAATTGGTACCAAATTGATTATTTAATGTCCTAATGTCGCAAAGCCTGAAAAAAGATTTTGAAATTTTATTCTATTTTTTGAATATCGAGTTTCCCTTGTTTCGAAGGAATAGAGTTTCATATCCAGCACGATTGGACATGATAATCTAAGTCCTTGAGTCCAAGATCATCTCCGAAATCCTCCAAGTACATATTTTTTTGAAATTTTGGGAAGGGCATTTGCTCATTCGGTCATACGAAAGAGAACACGCCCAGCACGATTGGGCACGATCTTTTCGAACTTCCAAATGCACTAATATCGTCTTATTTGAAAATGGAAACAAAATTTGAAATGATACCCACTTGTTTGGTCAAATGAAAAGTCACACCCAGCACGATTGGGCATAAGATCTTGAATTCCCGAACTCATGAATATTACCTTTATGAAAACTCGCCTTTTTTGGAATTTTAAAAAAAATAAAATGAAAGATAAAAAGTTGAGTTATAATGAAATAACGAACATGAGAAATTAGCAAAACATGGTAATAAAAGATGGAATGATAAAACAAAAATAGAAAAATAACATTTAAAAACAAATAATGAATAAAAACAAAGAAAGGATGTTAGTCATGGTGGAGGCAATAGTAAATATAATAATAATAGTAATAACGATATAATAATAATAATGATACGAAGTATGTACAAAATAATAAGATAAGTATAATAGTAGTAGTAATAATGAAAAATAGGTACAATATAATGATAATAT
Source organism: Gossypium australe (assembly GCA_005393395.2). Taxonomy (NCBI): domain Eukaryota; kingdom Viridiplantae; phylum Streptophyta; class Magnoliopsida; order Malvales; family Malvaceae; genus Gossypium; species Gossypium australe. Next base: position 87,614,984 of record CM016622.1, on the reverse strand, counting down.
GATAATAATGTGATAATAGTAATAATAATAAAATAATATAAAATATATACAACATAATATTATAACAATAATAATAATAATAATAATAATAAAATAATAAAATTCAGTTAAGTGATAAAATGATGTTAATAATAGAAAGGTGACTAAATTACAAGGGAAATAAGACTAAATAGGCGAATTAAAAACAAAGAAAAGGGTTAGAGGCCGAAGTGATGCGCGTGAAAATAAGGGGACTAAATGGAAAATATCCCAAGTCCCTTGATTGTGAGGCGTTTCGAATGACCAAATAAGGACTAAATTAAAAGTGAAGCAGAGTATTGGGGCAAAATTTTAAAAAAGAAAGGTGGAAAAGGGATTCAATTGAGTAGCACCGCAAGAATGGGGGACTCATCGTGTAAATACCCCATTTAAAGAGGTGTGGACGGTTCCCCAGGTACCCCAAACGGCATAACTTAATTCCCTTAACCCCAGAATTTATTTCTCTAATTCCCTAGGCTAAAAAAATCAGAGGCAAAACCCCTAAAGCTCCCCCCTTTTCGTTTCGTAAACAGAAGCAGAGAGGAAGTTTCCTCTCTTCCTCGTTCATGCCCGTCGGTCGGGCCTTTCGCACCCCTCGTCGCGCCACCGCGCGAACGGCCAGCTATGCTCGAGGCCAGATCTTTAGATCCGTTTTCGAGACCCCTAGGAAACCTCGGCATCCGATACTGGGAAACCAGGGGAGGAGGGCCCTTGGTACCTCTTTTTCAGCCAACCTCCGACGACGGAGGGAGCATTTCCGACAAGGGGACCGCAAGGATTCGGTAAGTCTTCTCCCTCTCCTTCTTTTGATTTTCACTTTTTAAAGACTAAGAAAAAGAAATAATAAATCGACAGAAAATACTCAATGAAAACTGGAAATCAACCTTTGAATCTTGCTTTTGATTTCTGATGATTTGTGGCTTTTTCTCTTTCGAATCTCTGTTTTTTCTTTCAAAAACCCCTTTTTTATTCTGATTTCACGCCCGAGGAGAAGAAATAAAACCAATATGTTGAAAATCGAGAGAATAGAATCTAAAATTAAAATCGAAAAACCCTTTTCGGTCTGATTTTCTTGTATTCGATTTCTATGGGTATGCTCTGCTCTATCTAAAAAAAAAATCCCCTTTTTACAATGTTTTATTTTGGTTTTTATAACCAAAAATCAAAAGAAAACAGGTAATAGAATACAATATATTTTTATCTCTCTGCCATCCCTGTTTGTCTTGCTCTCGTTCTTTGGTTCCTTGCAGGTATGGGCGCGCGAAGTGGGAGACAGTGGCGTATGGGTTTCTGGCCGAGGTTCAGGGTGCGCTGGTGGTGCAACGCGAGTGGGGAGGAGTGCTGGCATGATGCGTGGATCTGAAGAGGCTTGCGCGTAGGACGCACGTGGTAGCCAAAGGGCCACGCGTGGGGACCAAGGCGCGGGGCGCGAGACACGACGACCAAGGCGCAGGGCGTGCGGCGCACCTAGGAGGCCTAGGGTTTCTCCTCTATCGAAAGTCTTTGATTTTTTTGGGCCATTGGATCACTGTAAATTTGGGCTAGGGATTGGTGGGTTTAGGGCAATTATAGTCTGGGCTGCTTTGATTTGGGTCTGGTATTGGTTTTAGATTGGGCTTAATTTGGGTTTTGGGTTTAATTTGCTTGTAATGGGCTTTTAATATGGGTCTTGGGTTTATGGACTGTAAATGGACATTTGGACTGTTAAATTTATTTTGTTTATTTTTTGTTTTATTTAATTTTTGGTTTTGCAATTGGGCTCGGGTTTATTGGGTTTTGGGCCAGGCAAATTTGGTTATTACAGCTGCCCCTCTTTGCTCATTGTCGTGAAACGACAATAGAGCAAAGATAATAGAAGAACCAATTTTGCCCGGTCTTGGCCAGGTATAGATTCTTCAAACATCTTCAAACCCTGTTGCTTTGATCCACTCCACCGCTGTTTCCGCGTGACATGACCCGTAGCTTCGATTCGTTTTTCCTCAATCTCGTTCATTCTTGAACTTGCTCATCTTCCGGGAAACTCCGATCTTCATTCTACTCCACTGCTACTTCAGAAAGATATAGTCTGTGGCTTCATTTCGCTCCTGCTCAATCTTCCTTGTCCACTGGAACTTCTTCATTCACTTTGCTCAATGCGACTTTAATCTTTCATCTGTAAGTACCTCCGCGTGTGCCCCCAAGGCTCAAACTCATATTATGAGTTGATTCTTTTTTTTTTAACAGAAGTTGTAAATACTTCGGCCTCTTGTAATATGAGCTAATTTTTGCAAGCAGGAATTGAAAGAAAAATAGAAATTGCAAGGCAGAAATTGAAAATACCTCAGCGTGTGACTCGATGAATCAACTCACCTTTCTCTGAATATGAGTTGATATTTTGGAAAGAAATTAAAAGACACCTCAGGGTGTGGCCCGAGGCTCAACTCAACTCTCTCTGATTGGAAAGAAATTAAAAGACACCTCAGGGTGTGACCCGATGAATCAACTCACCTTTCTCTGAATATGAGTTGATATTTTGGAAAGAAATTAAAAAACACCTCAGGGTGTGGCCCGAGGCTCAACTCAACTCTCTCTGATATGAGTTGATATTTTGGAAAGAAATTAAAAGACACCTCAGGGTGTGACCCGAGGCTCAACTCACTTCTCTCTGATATGAGTTGATATTTTGAACAGAAATTAAAATACACCTCAGGGTGTGACCCAAGGCTCAACTCGCCTCTCTCTGATATGAGTTGATATTTTGAAAAGAAATTAAAAGACACCTCAGGGTGTGACCCGAGGTTCAACTCACTTCTCTCTGATATGAGTTGATATTTTGAAAAGAAATTAAAAGACACCTCAGGGTGTGACCCAAGGCTCAACTCACTTCTCTCTAATATGAGTTGATATTTTGAACAAAATTACAAGACACCTCAGGGTGTGACCCAGGTCTCAACTCACTTCTCTCTGATATGAGTTGATATTTTGAAAATGAATTAAAAGACACCTCAGGTTGTGACCTAAGGCTCAACTCATCTCTCTCTGATATGAGTTGATATTTTGAAAAGAAACTAAAAGACACCTCAGAGTGTGACCCGAGGCTCAACTCACTTCTCTCTGATATGAGTTGATATTTGCAACCGAAATCTCAAAATATATCATCTGGTGGAATTCGGATGTTTTCTTTCTCTTTGGTTTGGCGCAACCATCGTCAAGACTTCTTATTTTACTGGCGTACCTGTATGGGACATGCGTGATGATGTCATGATATGCATGTGTTTGTCCTAAATGCCTACATGATTATGCCATGTGTTTTGGGCTTGTTCGTCATATATCTCTTCTTGTTACGACTCTCATGATGACCTGCATTCACTGCTTCGACTCTTGACTTTCCTTGGGCTTGATACCCACCCTCAGGTTCTTTTTTTTTTTTGCCCCATGTTGAACTTTGTCCTTGCTTTGAAGCTCCCGTATCTACCCAATTCTCCTCCAGGTAATGCTCCATATCTTTTTCGTTTAGAGTGTGTAATTTCGCTATTTTCCTCTAAAATGAAACACGAATAAAATGCATGAAAATGGCAAAGTAGGCATGAAAGGTGTTCCTCGTATCTATATTTATTTCAAAAGCATCAAGAATATTGACAAGGAATGACTCGATTAAGAAAGCATTATAAAAGGAAAACAAGTTCAGTTGTAGTAAGTGCTCTAGATATCCGACGTACGAACTTCTCCATGTTTTTTCATCCTGAATCTTTTCGAGCAAGATTTTTCGTGTAGAAGATTTTCGAGCTTCAGAGTCCGCTTCAATACTATGATCTTGCCGTTTGACTCTTCGTTCAACCCATTTCTGCTTTCTCGGACCAAATTTGCTTCCTTAGGATGCCCTTTCGGGTTTTCATCCCTAGCCTTCTCTGTTTATCAGGATGCCCCTTTTCGTTTTTTTTAGGCATAATATTTCTTCACGGCATCTGAGTTTACCGGATTTGGTAACTCCTTGCCATCCATTTCAGTGAGGATCAAAGCTCCTCCTGAGAAAGCTCTCTTTACGACGTATGGTCCTTCCCAATTCGGTGCTCATTTTCCTCGAAAGTCCTTTTGTATAGGGAGAACCTTCCTCAGCACGAGTTCTCCTTCGCGAAATTCCCTTGGCCGCACTTTCTTGTTATGGGCTGCGATGATTCTCCTTTGGTACATCTGTCCGTGACAAATTGCTTTCAAGCGTTTTTCTTCGAACAGATTCAGTTGGTCATATCGAGCCTGAACCCATTCAGATTCTTCTAGTTTTGACTCCATTAAGATTCGCAGGGAGGGGATTTCCACCTCAATGGGCAGCACAGCTTCCATTCCGTAGACTAGAGAGAAGGGAGTTGCCCCCGTAGAGGTACGCACACACGTGCGATACGCGTATAGAGCGAATGGTAGTTTCTCGTGCCAATCTTTATACGTTTCAGTCATCTTCCTAATGATCTTCTTGATATTCTTGTTAGCGGCTTCTACTGCTCCGTTCATCTTTGGACGATAGGGTAAGGAATTATGATGCTTTATTTGAAATTGCTCGTACACTTCCTTCATCATTTTGTTGTTCAGATTCAAAGCATTATCTGAAATGATTCTTTCTGGCAAGCCATATCGGCATATGATCTCCTTTTTTAAGAATCTGCACACTGCTGTCCTTGTCACATTAGCAAACGACGCGGCCTCTATCCATTTTGTGAAGTAGTCTATGACCACAAAAATGAATCGATGTCCATTAGAAGCTTTCGGGGAGATTGGCCCTATAACATCCATGCCCCACATAGAAAAGGGCCACGGGGAAGTCATGACATGAAGGGGTGAAGGTGCTGCATGAATTTTATCGCCATAAACCTGACATTTGTGACACTTTCGTGCGTAAATAATGCTATCATTTTCCATTGTCAACCAGTAATAACCGAGTCTCATAATTTGCCTGGCCATAGTGAAGCCATTGGCGTGTGTTCCACAAACTCCTTCATGGACCTCTTCGAGTATCTTTCTAGCTTCAACAGTATCCACACATCTCAAGAGGACTTGATCTTTCCCTCTTTTGTACAGGATGTCCCTATCGAGAACGAATCCTGCTGCCAATCTCCTGATCGTTCTTTTGTCGTTTTCGTTTGCTTGCTCGGGATATCTTTGATTCTTGACATATTCTAAGATATCATGGAACCATTTGCCCGTCTGCCTCGTTGTCAATGCTAAAACAGTGCGCAGGGGCCTCGTATATGCTCATCTGGAGAGGCATTATTTCTGTTTCCCGGTTTGCTTTGAACATTGAAGCTAAGGTGGCCAGGGCGTCAGCCAACTGGTTTTCCTCTCGTGGGAAATAATTAAAGGTCACTTCTTCGAATTCTTCAACCAATTCCGCGACAAGATCACGATATTTAATCAATTTTGAGTCTCTTACTTCCCAATCTCCACGGATTTGGTAAATTACCAATGCCGAGTCCCCGGAGACTGCCAAGACCTTAACGTTCTGCTCGATAGCTGCGCGAAGTCCCATGATGCAAGCCTCATATTCTGCTATGTTGTTGGTACAGAAGAAATTTAATCTGGCAGTAAAGGGGTAATGATACCCTTCTGGTGACACTAAGACTGCTCCAATCCCGTGGCCCAACGCGTTTGACGCGCCATCAAAACTCATCTTCCATGATTTCTCTTTTGATGATTCACATTCTTTTTCCGTAACGCATATCAAGTCTTCGTCTGGGAAGTCAAATCTCAATGGCTCGTACTCCTCTGTTGTCCGAGTTGCTAAGAAATCAGCTATTGCGCTCCCTTTAATCGATTTCTGGCTTACGTATACGATGTCATACTCTGATAGTAGGATCTGCCATCGTGCCATTCTTCCTGAGAGTGCAGGCGACTCCATCATGTACTTTATTGGGTCTAGCTTCGAAATCAGCCACGTCGTATGATACAGCACATATTGCCTAAGCCTCCGAGTTGCCCAGACCAGAGTACAACAGAACTTTTCGATTGTCGGATATCTTGTCTCACACTCTGTGAATTTCTTACTGAGATAATAGATCGCCTGTTCTCTTTTTCCAGACTCATCATGTTGCCCCAAGACGCAACCCATTGAGTTTTCGGACACAGTCAGATATAGTATTAGTGGCCTTCCGGGGGTTGGTGGTACTAGCACCGGAGGACTAGATAAATATTGCTTTATCTTGTCAAAAGCCTCTTGGCATTCCTTGTCCCATTCTCCAGAATTGTGTTTTCGAAGGAGTCGAAAAATTGGATCACACTGCTTGGTGAGTTGAGCAATGAACCGAGCAATGTAATTCAGTCTCCCTAGAAATCCTCTGACTTCCTTTTGTGTGCGCGGTGGCGGTAGTTCTTGTATGGCCTTTATTTTATCCGGATCAACCTCGATACCTTTCTCGCTGACGATGAATCCCAATAATTTTCCTGAGGTAGCCCCAAAGGTACATTTGGCGGGATTAAGCTTTAGTTGGAATTTTCTCAGTCTTTCGAACAGCTTCCGGAGGTTCTCAACATGCTCTCATTCTCCTCGAGATTTGGCGATCATATCGTCGACATAGACTTCTATTTCCTTGTGCATCATGTCGTGAAACAACGTTACCATGGCTCTTTGATATGTTGCCCCGGCATTCTTTAGACCGAACGGCATTACTTTGTAGCAGAATGTTCCCCACATCGTCGTGAACGTAGTTTTCTCCATGTCTTCGGGAGCCATCTTGATTTGATTGTAGCCCGAAAATCCGTCCATGAAGGAGAAAAACGAACTCTTCGCCGTGTTATCTACCAATGTATCAATGTGCGGCAGCGGGAAATTATCTTTAGGGCTGGCTCGATTCAAATCACAGTAATCCACACACATTCGTACTTTGCCATCTTTCTTCGGTACTGGGACTATATTAGCTACCCATTCTGGATATCTAGAGACTTGCAGGAATCCAGCATCAAATTGTTTCTTTACTTCTTCCTTTATCTTTAAGAGCATTTCTGGCCTCATCCGCCTTAACTTCTGTTGGATAGGCCTGCATTCGGATTTCAGTGGGAGTCTATGGACCGCTATATCTTCGTTCAAACCTGGCATATCTTGATACGACCATGCGAACACGTCTTTGTACTCATGAAGCAAGGTGATTAGATCATGTTTGGTGTCTTCAGATATGGAGGTCCCGACTTTTACCTCTTGTTTCTTTTCTTCATTTCCTAAATTCACTGTCTCGACCGATTCTTGATAGGGCAGAATTTGTTTATCCTCTTGTTCTACCATTTTTAGTAGGTCTGGGGAAGAACTATAGTCTTCGGCATCTTCTTCAGCCTCGAATTCTCCTACACAAATAGCCTTCTCGAAGTCGATTTTAGGACTCGTAACAGGATTGTTCGCGTCGTCGATATCTGAGCACCTGAAAAGTAAACGAAAAAGAAAACTATAGAGGGACATCAAGGTATCGGATCCTATGAACGTGATATGGACAGGTAAAGAAGGAAATAAATATGGAGCCGATGAGAATGAAAAGAACACGACAAAATGCATCTTTATTCATGTTTCATTTAAAAGCTAGATAGACAAAATGAACTCTCATAACGGATTCCCCCACAGCTTAGGGGCATATAAAAAACAACATTGAGCATTACTTTGGGGGAGGCTTGGAAATTACGAGAAGATCCACAGTAGTCCAATTGTTAGGAGTGAATCCCGGGGGGCAAGGGCGTATCGCTGAGACGCCTTCCATTGCATTATTCTCTTTGCCAATGACATTTATGCTGAAGTCCTGTAGACCCTTTTCTACCCATGACACCATGCTTTGTGGGTCATCTCTTCCCGGGAATATAATTCCAGCTGAGGTAAACGTTTTTGACAGAGGCGGATATGTTATGGGCTCCCACTCTAATTCTCGACCTGGGACTCTTGCGATCCTTCTTTCTTGCTCCCTTTGCAATTGTTTCCTTCTTTGCTGTATGTCGGGCTTAAATCCTAAGCTGTATCGAGCCTTGTGGGGTACCGGTTTTAGCGCTCTAGCCATCCCTTGCTGGTATTTCCCCAAGCCTTTCCTTGCTCGGGCTCCTTTTCCAACCGTTAGTTTGATTCCCATCCTGGTATTCTTTGACAACTTGGGCGTGGGAGCTTTACTTCCTTCAGCGACGAAAGTAGCATTGATGAATTCAAAGGAGCGGAAGGAACATTCTACTGCATCTTTGTTCACTTCGATATAGGGTGCATCAGTGGAGACAGACGCGACGATGTCTTCCTCACCAGCGACTGTGATCAAGCGATCATCCATGATAAACTTCATTTTCTGGTGGAGAGATGAAGGAACTGCCCCAGCAGAATGGATCCAAGGTCTCCCTAAGAGGCAATTGTATGAAGGCGAGATATCCATAACTTGGAATTCTACGTTGTATGTACACGGGCCCACATCCAGAGGAATTTCAATCTTCCTCATAACCTCTCGTCATGTTCTATCGAATGCCCTTACTGTAGAATGACAAGGCCTTAGATAAGACATATCTATTGGCATTCTGGATAGTGTGGATAAAGGCATGACATTAAGCGCAGACCCGTTATCAATGAGCACACTCGGCACTATGTAACCCTTACAATAGGTGGTGATGTGCAAAGCTTTAATAGAGCCTCTACCGTTCGGCGGTATTTCATCATCACTGAAAGAGATGAAATTATCCGCATTCAAGTTGTTCGCCCATCTATCAAGCTTTTCAACGGGTACATTGCTCGGCACATATGCTTGGTTTAACACTCTCAATAAGGCATTTCGGTGTGGTTCTGAGCCCAACAGTAGAGATAACACCGAGATCTTTGCCGGTTGCTTGTTTAATTGCTCCACGATGTTATACTCGCTATGCTTGATAAACCTTAGAAATTCATGCGCTTCGTCCTCGTTCACCTGTTCGGATGGGATTTCATTCTCGACCACCGCCTCACGCATTGGTGCTTTTCCTTTTTGGCTGGAGTCGACGCCTTTCTTTTTTGGTTCTGACACCTCGGGAGAATAGCACCTCCCGCTGCGGGTAAAATGTCCTACTTCGCTAACGCTTCCATTCGTAGCTTCTGGCAGGGTAATGTTGACATCATATTTCCAAGGTACTGTTTTGTCCTCCTTGTAAGGGAACGGAGTTGGCATCTTAATTATCATCTTTGGTTTCACCTCCTCCCTCTTTGCTTCATAATAGATTACCAAGGGTCGGTCAACACTATAAAGGGGACCTGATGATTGGCCCTCGGAAGCATATACATCCTTTTCGTCGAACCCTTCCTTCTTACTACAAATCGCAACCTCCTTATTATCCATCATGCCTTGAAGCAGTTCTTTAAATTCCTTGCAAGATTGGATATGGTGTCCTTCCATGCCGTGAAAAGCGCAAGAACTTTGACCTTCTATGATTTCCTTCTTGAACCTTCTGGTAAGCAAACCCTTTTCAGTCATTACTTCCAATATTTTCCCCAATGGTGTTCTTATCTCGGAGACATGACTTTTGGCTCACCACGTATCTTCCTGTGCCACCACACTTATGTTCCCTCTGGGATGGTTAGGGAGTGGATTCCCAGCCAAATTATTGACCCCATCAAATCGTAGAATGCCCGCGTCAATCAGACTTTGAACCTTTCTTTTGAAGGCTAGGCAATTATCTGTGGAATGCCCCCGGTTTCCGGCATGGTACATGCAGCTAGCATTAGGATCGTACCATTTAGGGTAGGGAGGTTTCAAAGGTGCTATGTAATGCGGTGCTATTAATTGTTTCTCGAGCAACTTTGGGCACAGTTCTCCGTATGTCATGGGAATAGGGGCAAATTGAGGCCTTTCGGGGTTGGGTCTCATTGGCCTTGGTTCACTTTTGGGTTGGCTCGGCGCGGTCATGGTATTTGGGGAGAATATGGTGAGTGGTCTTTGGGCATCGGCGGTATAGATGGGGTAAGGAGGAGGGCTTTGATAATAGAGGTTCTGAGGAGGAAAGTAGAGGTTTGGAGTTGGGCGGAATTGAGGTCGAGGTTGGATAGGGTATGAATTAGGAGTGTAGTGATTCTCGGTCCCTACCATATGGGTTTCAGGCTCCTTCTTCTTTAATGGCCTTTTAGAGCTTTCGGACCCTTCCATTCTCCCGTTCCTGATGCCGTTTTCGATGAGTTCTCCAGATATTACTACATCCGCGAAATCCTTTGTGGCATTCCCCACTAGCTTGTCATAGAATGGTGCTTTTAAAGTGTTGATAAAAAGAACTGTGATCTCCGTTTTAGTTAATGGAGGTTCCACTTGAACCGAGACGTCTCTCCACCTTTGAGCGTACTGCCTAAAGGTCTCAGATGGCTTCTTTTCCATCATCTGCAACGTTAGGCGATCAGGTGCCATGTCAGAGACGTGCCTATATTGTTCACAGAATGCCGCAGCTAAGTCATCCCATGATCGGATCCTTTCTCTTCTTAGTTGATTGTACCATCGGAGGGCCGACCCAATCAAGCTTTCCTGAAAGAAGTGTATCAACAGCTTGTCTTCATCTTCATGACCAGCCATTTTTCGGCAAAACATGGTGAGATGCGCCTTTGGACACCTTGTTCCATCGTATTTTTCAAAATCTGGTGCTTTGAATTTTGGAGGCAAGACCAGACCGGGAACCAAACTGAGCTTTTTGGCACTCATCGCTGAAGAGACTCTAGTTCCTTCCACCGCTCTGAGCCTTTCTTCCAAATCCTTGTACTTGTCTTGATCATTTTGTTCCTTCATTTTCAACTTGGCTAATTCCACAGGATCATCCAAATCTGGGACAATAGGGTCAGCTGGGTTAGTTCCGTGACTTGATGCAAATACTCCTTGTCCTAGATGGGCAGGTGGAAATACAGGTGGGTGTTCTAGGCCTGTAAATTCCTTTTGAGGCCAGACTCCATGGGGTGGAGTAAATCCTGGAGGATGGCCTTCGCTTTCTTTCCCGGTACTAGTTGTAGGGTCTTTTCCTTTGTTTGTTATCCCATTCATTAATTGAGTCATTTGGGCCACCATATCCTTTTGAGCCTCTGCCATCTGGTCTTTCAATTCTTGCTGAAACTTCTTCATCTGGTCTTCTATGTCTTTCTGGAATTGTTCGTATCTTTGGTCCATTGCTTTTGCCTTACGACGAGTGTTGTAGTAATGTATGATAGGTTGATTCTCGTCGGTTTCCAGGGTAACTTCTGTCACGTTTTTAACCAATTAGGCTCCTTTTTGATGCAAATGATGCGATGTATGCCGATGGATGGAATGTAATGCAAATGAGTGGAATGAATGCAAGAAGAAAACATCGATTCTGATCAACTTCATTTTAGAAGACTTTATTAGAAGGCAAGATCCTTTACATAAAATGGATTACAAATATGCCTTGGCCTTTTAAGCCCAAAGTTTTGATTTTTCTAAGTGAAGAAGCCAGCTCTTGGTTACGGCTGTATTGTCTTCCATTTTATCAAGGAATTTGTTTTCCATAACTAGCTTTCTAACTCAGAAACTGATCGTGAATCGATGCCTCTTCCAATATGAAATGATATGCACAAAGAGAATAAAATGCAAAAAGTTAGTACCATGGAATACAAAACGAGTGAAATAAACAAACACCTACATGGGTAACTACTAAGGTTTGACATAGTTTTAGCTCGGGGTGGATTCTTAGGCTCTTTACATGTGGTTGAGTCCTAACGTTCAAGGTACCCGAATCAGCAGATTCCTCGATCCTCACCCATTATAGGCTCATATAGACCGAGTTCGATTCAAGGGAATACATTTCCCTATGGCCATACGGAAGTGAAAACTTCACGAAGACATAGTACGGATGTATCCCGAAAGCGGTCCACTAGCCCATGCGGAGGTGAAAACCTCACGAAGGCATAGCTTCTCGCTCCCACTTAAGGGTGTGACCAGAATGGTCATGCAAGTATGAATGCAGACATATCAACATTATTGTAATCCCAGCACCCACAAAATTGAAAATAGAGATCGAATGAAAAACGATCATTTTTATTGATTTTGAAACACTTAAATAAATTGGAATAAAAAGCCCTCTCATCTCGAAGCATCCAGATGCCATGTCCAGTAAGTTAGGACACAGCATGCTGAATTCTCAAGAGTAAGATAGGACACAATTAAGATCATTGTTATTTTGAAAATTCTTACCTCGAAGTAACGAAAGGTCATACCCAGTGAGTTAGGGCACAACACTTCGTACTCTCGAGGATAAGCTTTTTACTTTGAATTGAGAGAAGAATGATTTTTGAAAATGACTTTCCAAATTTTGACAAAAGGATAAAAAGTAATCAATTTTATGGCCTGACTCTCGAAAAGTCCCCAGTGGAGTCGCCAAGCTGTCGTAACCATTTTTTGACAAAAACGGGAATCGAACTTGGGTTTTGAAAATGAGTAAAAAGGGAGTCGCCACCGACCCTTTATTAGGTGTGATCGGATCACCCTTGCTTTAATAAAACATTTGATTTATTAAAACAATGTTTTCGGGTCTACGAATATTCGAGAAAATAGGTTCGGGAGTCGGTTACGTGCGAGGAAGGATTAGCACCCTCGCAACGCCCAAAATTGGTACCAAATTGATTATTTAATGTCCTAATGTCGCAAAGCCTGAAAAAAGATTTTGAAATTTTATTCTATTTTTTGGATATCGAGTTTCCCTTGTTTCGAAGGAATAGAGTTTCATATCCAGCACGATTGGACATGATAATCTAAGTCCTTGAGTCCAAGATCATCTCCGAAATCCTCCAAGTACATATTTTTTTTGAAATTTTGGGAAGGGCATTTGCTCATTCGGTCATACGAAAGAGAACACGCCCAGCACGATTGGGCACGATCTTTTCGAACTTCCAAATGCACTAATATCGTCTTATTTGAAAATGGAAACAAAATTTGAAATGATACCCACTTGTTTGGTCAAACGAAAAGTCACACCCAGCACGATTGGGCATAAGATCTTGAATTCCCGAACTCATGAATATTACCTTTATGAAAACTCGCCTTTTTTGGAATTTTAAAAAAAAATAAAATGAAAGATAAAAAGTTGAGTTATAATGAAATAACGAACATGAGAAATTAGCAAAACATGGTAATAAAAGATGGAATGATAAAACAAAAATAGAAAAATAACATTTAAAAACAAATAATGAATAAAAACAAAGAAAGGATGTTAGTCATGGTGGAGGCAATAGTAAATATAATAATAGTAATAACGATATAATAATAATAATGATACGAAGTATGTACAAAATAATAAGATAAGTATAATAGTAGTAGTAATAATGAAAAATAGGTACAATATAATGATAATATGATAATAATGTGATAATAGTAATAATAATAAAATAATATAAAATATATACAACATAATATTATAACAATAATAATAATAATAATAATAATAATAATAATAAAATAAAAAAATTCAGTTAAGTGATAAAATGATGTTAATAATAGAAAGGTGACTAAATTACAAGGGAAATAAGATTAAATAGGTGAATTAAAAACAAAGAAAAGGGTTAGAGGCCGAAGTGATGCGCGTGAAAATAAGGGGACTAAATGGAAAATATCCCAAGTCCCTTGATTGTGAGGCATTTCGAATGACCAAATAAGGACTAAATTAAAAGTGAAGCAGAGTATTGGGGCAAAATTTTAAAAAAGAAAGGTGGAAAAGGGATTCAATTGAGTAGCACCGCAAGAATGGGGGACTCATCGTGTAAATACCCCATTTAAAGAGGTGTGGACGGTTCCCCAGGTACCCCAAACGGCATAACTTAATTCCCTTAACCCCAAAATTTATTTCTCTAATTCCCTAGGCTAAAAAAATCAGAGGCAAAACCCCTAAAGCTCCCCCCTTTTCGTTTCGTAAACAGAAGCAGAGAGGAAGTTTCCTCTCTTCCTCGTTCATGCCCGTCGGTCGGGCCTTTCGCACCCCTCGTCCGCCACCGCGCGAACGGCCAGCTATGCTCGAGGCCGGATCTTTAGATCCGTTTTCGAGACCCCTAGGAAACCTCAGCATCCGATACTGGGAAACCAGGGGAGGAGGGCCCTTGGTACCTCTTTTTCAGCCAACCTCCGATGACGGAGGGAGCATTTCCGACAAGGGGACCGCAAGGATTCGGTAAGTCTTCTCCCTCTCCTTCTTTTGATTTTCACTTTTTAAAGACTAAGAAAAAGAAATAATAAATCGACAGAAAATACTTAATGAAAACTGGAAATCAACCTTTGAATCTTGCTTTTGATTTCTGATGATTTGTGGCTTTTTCTCTTTCGAATCTCTGTTTTTTCTTTCAAAAACCCCTTTTTTATTCTGATTTCACGCCCGAGGAGAAGAAATAAAACCAATATGTTGAAAATCGAGAGAATAGAATCTAAAATTAAAATCGGAAAACCCTTTTCGGTCTGATTTTCTTGTATTCGATTTCTATGGGTATGCTCTGCTCTATCTAAAAAAAAAAATCCCCTTTTTACAATGTTTTATTTTGGTTTTTATAACCAAAAATCAAAAGAAAACAGGTAATAGAATACAATATATTTTTATCTCTCTGCCATCCCTGTTTGTCTTGCTCTCGTTCTTTGGTTCCTTGCAGGTATGGGCGCGCGAAGTGGGAGACAGTGGCGTATGGGTTTCTGGCCGAGGTTCAGGGTGCGCTGGTGGTGCAACGCGAGTGGGGAGGAGTGCTGGCATGATGCGTGGATCTGAAGAGGCTTGCGCGTAGGACGCACGTGGTAGCCAAAGGGCCACACGTGGGGACCAAGGCGCGGGGCGCGAGACACGACGACCAAGGCACAGGGCGTGCGGCGCACCTAGGAGGCCTAGGGTTTCTCCTCTGCCGAAAGTCTTTGATTTTTTTGGGCCATTGGGTCACTGTAAATTCGGGCTAGGGATTGGTGGGTTTAGGGCAATTATAGTCTGGGCTGCTTTGATTTGGGTCTGGTATTGGTTTTAGATTGGGCTTAATTTGGGTTTTGGGTTTAATTTGCTTGTAATGGGCTTTTAATATGGGTCTTGGGTTTATGGACTGTAAATGGACATTTGGACTGTTAAATTTATTTTGTTTATTTTTTGTTTTATTTAATTTTTGGTTTTGCAATTGGGCTCGGGTTTATTGGGTTTTGGGCCGGGCAAATTTGGTTATTACATCCACTGTTGACACTTCTTCAAGCTTCCTCTTATTCGTCAAGAGGTCTTTTAAAAATTTTGCGTACTTCGGCATCTGTGAAATAGCTTCAACAAAGGGTAAGTTAATATGTATTTGGTTAAAAAGTTCAAGAAACTTACCGTATTGGGCATCAATTCGTTCTTTTTTTAACTTTGTTGGATACGGAATTGGTGGTTTGTTCTCATTGCGTAATGGAGTTACTTCCTCAATCTTCTCATCACTTGCCTTATTGTTCTCGTTTAGGGTTTGTTTCTTTGGTCCTCCTAATTCCTTTCCACTTTTTAGTGTGACTACTTTTACTTGTTCTGTCCCTTTAGGAAAAATTTCAACTCGTATCTCGTAGATCATCTTAGTAAGTGTTCCAACCGTCTTAGTGAGTTCCCCAAACGACTCGGTAAATTTTTCAATTGACGCTTGTTGATCTTTCATGGTTCTCTCGATATCTTGTAGGAATTTTTCTGTATTTTCTGATTCCTCCTCGTGAGTTTGTTTCTTCTCTTGTGGATAGGGCTGATTTCGGAAGTTTTGAGGAGGTTGTTGCCTTTGATTTCCTTGGTTTCCTTGTCCTCCCCACAAAAAATTTGGGTGGTTTCTCCAACCTGGATTGTAAGTATTACTATAAGGATTATTATTAGATCAGAAATTATTACCTATATAGTTCATCTATTCATCTTCTGCTCCTGGTTGGTAGGGTGGGTACTCAAGATTCCCCACAGTTCCACTTGCATCGCACTGCATGACTGGATGTACTTGTGATGAACACAAATTATCAAGCTTTTTATTCATCATCTCTAGCTGTGTTGATAGCATGGCCACGGCATCGATGTTGAAAACTCTTGCTGATTTTGTCAGTTTGGTCCTTGAAGCTTGCCACTGATAATTGTATAATGACATCTCCTCAATGAACTCATTGGCTGCTTCTGGAGTTTTGTTGTTTAGTGTTCCACCGGCGGCTGAATCTATAAGTTGTCTCGTTGAGGGGTTTACACCACTGTAAAAGGTTTGGACTTGTAGCCACAAGGGTAGACCATGGTGTGGGCACCTTCTCAAGAGATCTTTGAATCTCTCTCATGTGTCGTATAGTGTCTCTACATCCATCTGCACAAAAGAAGAGATATCATTACGTAATTTGGCCGTTTTGGCCTGTGGGAAATATTTCATCAAAAACTTTTCGGTCATCTGATCCCATGTAGTGATTGACCCTTGTTGTAACGAGTTTAACCATTGTTTAGCTTTATTTCTTAATGAAAAAGGGAATAACCGAAGACGTATGGCATCATCAGAAACGCCAATTATTTTGAAGGTATCACAGAACTCTAGAAAGTTAGCTATGTGCGTGTTTGGATCTTCGTCCTATAAACCATCAAATTGGACAAACTGTTGAATCATTTGTATTATGTTAGGCTTTAATTCAAAATTGTTAGCAGATATAACAGGCCTAACAATACTAGATTCTGCTCCTGTTAAATGCGGTTTTGCATAATCGAACATTGTGCGTGAAGCATTGTTCTCCCCCACATCACATGGTGGTGGGTTGGTTTTGTCCATCCCTTCAGTAGGATTGGATCTATCTTCTTCCGCTATCTCCGTGTAATCTAGGGCTCGCCTGGTTTCCTGACAATTCCTACGAGCGGTAGCTTCAATTTCGTTGTCGAATACCAAAGGTCCGCTCGGGTTCCTTCTAGTCATAAACTAGAGGTACCTGTTGGAAAAGAAAGAGAGAAAAATTTCAGCAAAAAGATAAAAGAAAAAAAATACAGAAATAAATTGCGAAAAATAAAGAAAAATTAGGACTAAAGTAATAAAAATAAAGCTTTCATAATATTTTAGTTCCCCGACAACGGCGCCAAAAACTTGATCGCTGTAAAATCAGAGTTTTAAATATTTCTAAAAGACTGATCAAACCTGGAGACTAACTCTGACAACGATATTAAGGTAAGTGTACCGATTGAATAGTTGTATAGCTTAGGCAAGACCGGTTATCGAACCCAAAGGAACTAAAAGTATTAATACTCACTTTCTTTCTATTATTTAGTCTTAAAGTTAGAGTGAAGATTATTTTTTAACTAAATCGACGACAGCTAAACTAAGGACACAAAGACAAGAAGACGAATAGGAAAATAACTTTAAGGAAAAACTTAGTTGATTACGACGATACCCTCAGGAAGAATCCACCTAGACTTCACTTATTAATTAACCCTAAATTATATGATTCCTTTTACTTAGCTTGATCCATGAGACTCCCTAACCTATATTAAACCCTCTCTCGAGGCGAATAACGTCTAACCTTAGGTTAATTAGTGGAACTCTCGTTCGCTTATAGTAACCCCCTTGGATAGCAGTAAATCAATCAATGGACTCCCATATTAGGTTTCACCCTAATCCGAAAAAATCTCGTAACCCTATCTCTAGGCGTCCGATCAACTCTGCTTAATTATGTTAGATCTTCTCTTAGGCAGGGTCTATTCCTCCTCCACCTAAGCACATTAGATTTGAATGAAGCAACATAATTAAGAACAAACTAAGTAATTTATCATATAACTTAAAAATCAAATAATAAAATCCATCTAGGTTTCATCCCCTTCAGGTATCTGAGGGGTTTAGTTCAGAATGAATAAACAAAACATCGCAAGAGAAAAGATAAAACAAAACATAGGAAAAATCCTAAAACCCCCTGAAGGAATCGAAGGAAAATTCCACCGTCTTGAGTATATTTCCGGCTTCTTGGGATGGATCAACTGGCTATCCTCGCATTATTCTCTAACTCTAACCTTCTCAGCTTCGCTCATTGGCCTCGCTTTCACTCCCTTTAATAGGTGATACTTGGGACTTATTTGTAGGTTATTGGAACGCGATTCTTTCTCCCTAAGTATCCTTTTTCGACTAAAATTGCTCTTTCCAGCGTCATAGGCACGGCCATGTCACACGCCCGTATGAATTGAGACCTGACCGTGTTCGGATTTCTCTTGAGGCACGGCCGTGTGTGACTGAGTTGAGGCCGTGCTCTAGGTGTTATTCGAGGCAGGGCCGTGTGGACTTTGGGCCAGGCCATGTTGATTTCGTGAAAAGGCCCATTTACTCCGTCTTAGGCCCGTTTTGTGTTCTTTTCATCCTCGAGTGCTTTCCTGGGTATAAGACATGAAAAGAAAGGATTAAAAGCACCTTTTTATATAAAACAAGGGATAAATCATCCAAAAGCATACTAAATGTAGGTCTAAAATATGTTACTTTTACGGTTTATCAAGCCCCCAGAAAAGATCATAGGAACATCAAACCACTTCAAATTAGGGGACTAGGTATTGATCGACAAAGACGACCCTTGCATCACCACTCCAGACCTGAAAGAAACTCCTCTTAAGGTACAAAATATCTTCCCATATGGAATAGTCGAGGTAAGCAATCCAACATCCGTCACTTTCAAGGTAAACGCTTCTCGAATTAAATTTTACCAAGAAAATAAAACTGTGAGCACGAAGGAAGATATTCAAAACTTTAAACCTCCCTGATTTTGTTACAAGGAAAGTCTAGCTTAAGACTACAAACGAGCGCTTCTTGGGAGGCAACCCGAGCACTAACCCTATTTTACTTTTGCATTTTTTTCAGTTTCTCGTCTTTCCTATTTCCTTTCCTGAACATCTAGTTTTAAACTAACAAAAAATGCAGAATTCCAGACCACACGGTCCTACACACGGTCGTGTCCGTGACCGTGTGGACCACCAGAATCCCCGTACTGACATAGCAGAAGCCGTGCAAATCAAATCCCAACTAATTTCGATGTCACGGATCCAACCGCTACCCCACGGGCACCGGCAAAGTGGCACGGCCGTGCCCCACGACTGTGTGAAGCTACTGACTTACCAAGCACGGGTAGAACATGCCCGTGCCTCTCAACCGTGTCAACATACTGACTTCTCAGACACGGGGGTGACTGGCTGAAACACGGGCATGGTGAAACAACACGTATGGACACACGGCTGTGGGAGGAGGCCATGTGAATCGACATGCCCTCGGACCACGGGCTTGGGAACGTACCAGATTTGAGCCTCTATTTAAACACCAACCCCCTCCATATTTTCCTACTTTCCACCTCTTTTGTTATTTCTTCTTCTCAGATTAACCTCTCCGTATTATTCTTCAAAACTCTTAAGCTATACCGAAGCCATGCCGAAGAAGAGGAAGAAGGCAAGAATAATCTTCCTGAGGGAGACCCCAATACATAAGTTCATGCCGGCCGCTTCATTCTAACAACAAGCCAAGGGTCTTTGAGACCATTTAGTTTTTATTTTTCTTTCCTTTTTTGCTTCAATTTCCTTATCTTTACTTCTCTTCTACTCTATTTGGTTTAATTTATTTTAGTTTTGAGTGTCAGGTTCAAAAGGCTGCTAGGGAATCGTGCCACTTCCGCCACCGCCAGCACCTCCGCAGCCCTAGAGGTCACACCCACCTCGCGAACCATCCTACAATAAGGACTCTTTGGTACATTCTTCTTTTCTTTTATTTTTATTTTCCTTCTTAGCCTCCTTCACTTTAGCTTACTTTTCTTTAATTACATATTTATTTTATTTTAATTATGTCTTAATAAGCCCTGGCTCATCCTTCACGAACTTCCCAATTTCTTTATCTAGCACAGGACCGTCATCCATACCGACCCCTCCAAACATACACACCACGACCTCTACCATTCTCCAGGGACACCATCCAAAATTCAGGGAGTATTCTTTCCTCTTCTCTTTTGATTTATCCCGTAAGTGTTATTATCTATCTTTGTACATTGAGGGCAATGTACATCTTAAGTGTGGGGGGTAAATATTTATTTTAAAAAAGTGCCTAACCTTTTGCATTATTCTCATAGTCGGCCAAACTTTTTTCATTATTCTCAACTCCCTGAATTTAGTCTTGTTTTGAATCAATTTTCTCATATTACTAATTAGGATGAAATTTTTGATGATTTATGGTTTTTATTGACATGTTTTTGAGTAAGTCATTGATAATTGTGCATTGATGATTAAATTTTAAGATACTAGAGAATCAAGCATGATAAGTCTAATTTTCAAAATTAAAATTCTCACTAGGTTGTTAACCTAAATTTAAATATTACCTTGAACTTTGAAATTTACAAGGTTGATATCAAAATACCCATAAATTTTTGTAAGATTTTGAGCCTTATAGAGCATATATCCCTTTTTCATGCTCACCTTTTAATTATGAGTGTGTCAACTATGAACTGTTATTCTAGAACTTGCCTCAATTATACATGTTGAGACCACACCATTGATTTGATATACAAAGATGATAAAGGCACCTAGGTTTTAACCCACTTACTCCACTAAAAAGCCTACCTCCACAATTAACCCCTAGCTAACCCCGTTGATCCTAACAACCCTTTTTATTGACTCACCAGCTTATATTAACCCAAAACCCTTTTGTATTTGTTATCACCATTCCTTTTGACTACCCTTATATCGAGATTTGATTTGATTAGTTACCTAATTATATTATTAGTTCAATTTATCATTTATTTTTAGTTTGTTCTTAAAAAAATAGAGCATATTCAGTATTAGTAGAGAGCTTATACAGTTAAAGTCAAATTATCAAAAGAAAAAGCTCGTATTAGTTGGTTTATTACTTTTCAGTTGACAAAATTATTATTTCAGTAATTTTAGGTGGGTACTTGTCAATTCAATATCGATTCTAACCTTTTAATTTTAGCCTTTATCCACACCTTTAACCCTAGCCCCATTACAACCCTGACAAAGACCTTTTGATCTGTTTATCATCTCATTTTAAAGTGGGGGGAGATTTGATTTTCAGGCAAGCCTATGGGATTAACTTTTTAGGTTCGACTTATGAGTGATTATTTTTTCCTGAACCTTAAACACTTAAGAGTGATTTGAGTGAATCTTTTGTGAGGATATCAATCCTTGTCGGTTTTGAACTAAAGATAATTATTTAGATAAGGGGAGACACCTACATTTTTGCGATACAAATGTATGACTTATCTTGTCTAAATCTTTAGGACTCTTGGAGTTGAATTATCCATGTATAAATTATCTATGAATTATGATGAGGCATTGTTGACAAGAATTATGAAGTATGGAAAGTTCATTTTAATTGTAAGTTGAGAATTTTGCTTGAGGACAAGCAAAAGCTTAAGTGTGGGGGTATTTGATAAACCGCAATAGTAACATATTTTAATCCCACATTTAGTATGCTTTTGGATTATTTAAGCCTCGATTCATATGAAAAGCTGTTCTTAATCCTTTCTTTTCATGTCTTATACTCAGGAAAGCACCCGAGGATAAAAAGAATGAAAAATGAGCCCAACACAGGGCAAATTGGGCCAAGGTGGAAATCGACACGGCCTGGACTTAAGCCCACACGGCCGTGCCTTGTTGATCATCTAGAACACGGCCTGACCCCCGATTTACACGGCCGTGCCTCATTAAAGAAATCCGAACACATCCCAAAGACTAGTCACACGGGCGTGTGACATGGCCGTGTCCCTGTCATGGCAATGAACAATTTCATTAAGATTTGGATACTTTAGGGCAAAGAAACACATTCCAAGAGCCTATATATACCCCCTAAGTTCATCCTTGAAGGGGGCGGTTAGCGAGGCCAAGGAGCCAAGCCGAGAAGGTCAGATTTGTGGGAATCACTCGAAGTTAGCCAACTGATCCATCCCAAGATGCCGGAATTCTTCTCAAGACAGCAGATTTCTCCGTCAATTCCTTCAGGGAGTTTTAGGGATTTCTTATGTTTTGTTTTATCTTTTCTCTTGAGATGTTTTCTTTATTTGTTATGAACTAAATCTCTCAGATACCTGAAGGGGATGAAACTTAGATGAATCTTGTTATTGTTTTCTGAATTATATGATAAATACTTAGTTTGTTCTTAATTATGCAAGCTTAATCCAAATTTGATGTGCTTAGGTGGAGGAGGAATAGACCCTGCTTAAGAGTAGATCTAGCATAATTAAGAGGAGTTGATCGCACGCCTAGAGATAGGGTGACGGGATTTTGCCGGATTAGGGTGAAACCTAATATGGGAATCCATAGATCGATTTACTGCTATTCTAGGGGTTATTATTCGAGAAAGAGATTTCTGTTAATTAACCTAGGGTTAGACGTTATTCGCCTCGAGAGAGGGTTTAATATACGTTAGGGAGTTCTACAGATCAAGCAAAGTAAATAATCGTATAGTTCAGGGTTAAATAATAAGTGAAGTCTAGGTGGATTCTTTCTGAGGGTATCATCTTAATCAACTGAGTTTTTCCTAAAGTTATTTTCCCAATTCATCCTTTTTGTCTTTGTGTCTTTGGCTTAGTAATTGGTTTAGATTATATTAAAGCAACTTCACTTATTTTAGGCTAAATAATAAAAAGAAAGTCAGTATTAGTACTTTTACTTCCTTTGGGTTCGATAATCCGATCTTGCCTAAGCTATACTACTATTCGATAGGTACACTTGCCTTCAATCGTTGTCAGAATTAGTTTCCAGGTTTGATCATTCTCATTATAAATTTTAAAACTCGACAGACATACGACCAGGTATATATGATTGGAGGAAGTGTACTATTCTGGCAGCTCTGCTGCATACCTCTGATGGCATTTAGCCTATTGTACTGGTAGCTCTACTGCATATTTCTGTTTAGTGCCGCATCGCTACTATTATTTGAAGTGTAGGGATGGGTGGGTCGATATTATATCCCCACTTGGATTGTGGGGTTAGACAGAGATGGAGTGTAGAGGCTGGATGGGTAAGATTCTTGCATGCTTGATTATTCTGTTACTGTAATGATTTGGGTTAAGGCCCACACTACTTCTATTCTGAAACGAGCGTAGGCCCAGACTGTCCCTATTACTGAAATGGGCTCAGACCCAGACAGTTTTTGTATGTTACTATGATTATTATTGGGATTACACACTGAGTTTTTGTAAACTCACCCAACAGTTTTATTGTACAGGTAATCCCCAGGCATAGACGGTTCGGTTCTGCGAGGGACTTGGAGACGGCCACACATTTAAAATTACTTTGGATTTGATTTATCTTAATTATTATTTTATATTGGGTTTGTAATAATGCCTTTACTTAACTTTTAAACTTAAATTTTGGGTTTACTTAATTACATTTTGAAGCTGATAGAACTAGGGCGCAGTTTTCTTAAAAGATATCTATTTTCAAAACCATCACGGCTTTACAACAATTAATTTAAAAAGTAAGCTTCCGTAATGATCAAGTTTTCAGATGTAACTACAATTTTGTTTTGAACAAATAACTTAGAAGGGCTTAATGAGTTTTAACTAAAATGGCTATTTCAACAAGTTTTATGAGAACTATGTTTCCAAAATTGCACTTCAATATGGCACTGCCAGATTCAGCCGTAACGTTTGGGCCAGGTTTGAGGTGTTACAGTGTGTCTCAGCCGTGTGTGTCACATGGCCAAGCACACGGGTGTGTGACTTGGCCATGTGAATCCTGCACCTAATTTTCGATAATCAAATTGCCAACACAGCCTAGTACACAAGCGTGTGGATGACCGTATGACCCAAGTTAGAAAGTTACACGGATAAGGACACGGGCTGAGACACGGCCATGTGTCTCACATCGAATGGCCACACGGCCTGGGACACAAGCGTGTCATTTGCCGTGTGAGCCAAACGGCCTGGCAACACGGGCGTGTATCCCCTGCACCTAGGAAAATTTTTAAAATTTCGTGAAAAATTCTCTAAGTTCCCGGTTAGTCCTGACTCGATTCTAATGTGCAATTTGAGCAACGAGGGCTCTTATAAGGAACTTTATGAATAATTTCTGATATGAATTTTAAATAATATGAAATGTTTGTATTTGATCTATAACATCCTGAATTTTTGGGCCTATGCGTTTAATGGGTGAACATGTGTAATGAGTTAATTTAAGTGTTAGGGGTCCAAATTGGGCTCAGGCTTAGGCAGAGGCCTTGGTTAAAATTATATGTTTGGGCATTATAGGGTTTAAAAGGTAGTATCTGTGTTTAAAACATCAAAATAGGCTTGTGGCCCAGTGGTCAGTGGCGCCACTTAGGAAGCAAAGAGATGACGCCACACAAGGGAATAAGGGGCCCAAATTTAAGTTTCATGGAGCCCAATTCTTTTAATTTAAGTTAGCTAATTTTTGGCATTTGGGTTAGGTGGAGTGGATGGCAACAAGGCTCAAAAATAGGAGGATTTATATGAATAGGATAATGTAGATATTATAGTTGATAATATGGAAGATAAAAGGAGAAAAGATAGGAGCTATATGCAAGGCTAGGTGTTGGCTGAAATTCCATCACCTAGAAGAGTAAAGAAATTGGTTTCTTTATGGCAAAGGGGTGCCAAATTTTCCCTTTTTATTTGCTTAATTTTTAGTTATCAGGAAGGGCACTTTCGGGTTTTGATAGGTAGGTGCCAAAATTTCTATAAATAGGGGGTAGCTCATCAATTCCGGCATTTAAACCCTACTCTTTTCTTCATTCTTTGTGTCGTTCCTTTGATTTCTTCAAAAGCCGAAACCTCCCAATCTTCTCAACATCTTTTCTTTCAAAAGCCGAAACCTTCTCATCTCCCTATACTTCTGCCGATTCCTTCAACTAAAAGATGAAAGTACTTAGATTTCTTCTTATTATCCTCTCTTCTTGGTCTTCTCAAAAAGCCGGAATCTCTAAGGGGTAGTTAAATTCTTTGTGTTAAGGTGAGTGCTGATTTCCCTATCTCTTCACTTTCTCTTTCGGCTTTTGGAAGACAAAGCTGAAAAGCTAATGGTTTAATGGTTCTATGCATTCTCTTGTTGGGCGACATTCGGGGATTGAAGTAGATCTCTTATATCTAAAAGCAGGAAACACTAGTCCCTGAATCTCATATCACTTTTCGGGATTTCAAGGTAAGGATTTCAATTCTCCTTAAGATGATCAACCGTTTTCTTTTTGTTAGTTGTGCCCTAACTTAATGTTTCGTTACCGGCTTCTGAACAACACCTTAGGCAGATAGCGGTGGTGTTGGCTACGGATAGCGTTGACTTAGAGGGTCTCGTTCTAACGGTAATCAGGTGTGTAGATCTCTAACACACTAATTAAACTGTATTATGTATGTTATGGGCTAAAAGCCAGAAAAAGGCTGAATAGTAATCTAAGCTAAATATATGTTATGGGCTAAAAGCCGAACAAAAGGCTGTATAGACAGTCGGATTACCTAAAAAGGGTAGGCAAGGGATGCCAGGTACGTAATCATAGAAACTTCTCTATGTGTATCGATGTATGCGATAAACTGAAATCTCTTAGGTAATACATTGCTCGATTTTGCATGTATGTATGCATGGGATGGGATGGATATGATGAAGGGGAAGAAGGTCGCATAGCGATCGGTGGCTTTGCCACATAGGTCACATAGTGATCGGTCTTTATGATAGGCAGCTCAGCTGTCGAAATGCTACGATGTATTATTAAGGTGGCATGGCGATCGATGGCTTTGCCACATAGGTCACACAGTGATCGGTCTTTAAGATAGGCAGCACAGCTGTCGATAAGGTGTGTAGCGGTTGGCGGGTTGACTGTAGAAATCCCCAAGGTGTGATGGTTGGTACGGGTTGGTGTGTAGAGGATTGATTTCTAGGTTTGGGTTGGGCCATTCATCATTTATTATTTATCATGTAATTATGATTGTTGCCATTGTGTATGGGCTAAGGCCCATAATGTGTTTGTGGGCCCAAGCCTTTTATGTGTTTTCGGGATTTGTACACTGAGTCTTGGTGACTCACCCTATTATTATTTTTTCTACTCTTTCAGATGAGTAGTAGATCGTGGACATGGGAGCCGAGACGGACTCGAGGGGTCATCAAGTTTTATTGCTATAGATTATTTTCGATTTTCTATAAGTTTCTTTTATTTATTATTTTGGGAATATTTATGTAATAAGGCCCCATAGTTTATATTCATCTAAGTAGTTTTTATTATTTGCAACTCCCGAAATTATGTCAAAGGTTTAATTCTACGAAATAATAATAGTACAAGTTTTTTTTAAAAAAGTCACCTACTTACTCAAATTTTTCTTATTAACTTAAGATTTTCTAAAACCAACTTAGTAAAAGTTTTCAATGTACAACCCGTAGCATACCATATCTGGTCGAAACTTATGAGCTAGGTTTGGGGTGTTACATTTTTTCAAATCCAATTCTAGACATGCGTATGCCTGTTGCCACACCCTAACCTATTGACTTGTTCACGGGTTTGTTTAGTTGGATTAAATCTTATGAATTTAGAGAGTGATTTAAACTAAACCTAAAGTCCATCAATGTCTAATATTCTAGCCTACGTCCCTCAAGCCCATTAAGCCCACATGTATATCACAACAAGAGTTTAGAATACTTACCTGCGTGGATCGGCTGCCGGTAGACTCGAAGGCCATATCTTCAACAAAACATTGCTAAGCCCATCTCACAGCCCGAGTTTTGAACTGTGCTCCAATACCAAATTGTAACACCCCAAATTTGGCCCATAAGTTTCAACTAGATCTGGTATGCTACGGGCTGAACGTTAAAATCTTTCGCTAAGTTGGTTTTCGAAGTCGTAAATCAATTAGACGTTATTTGAATAAATAAATGACATTTTAAAAATAAACTTCTTTTTATTTAAGTATAAATAAACCTTGTCATAAATTTATAAATTTCAGAACATTGAAATCTACTTAGTTGAATAAAACTAGGGGCCTTATTACATAAAAATTCCCAAAGTGAAATAAAATAAACATAAGGAAAACCCAGAAATAACTTGCAGAAATAAAAACTTGATGGCCCCTCGAGTCCGTCTCGGCTCCCATGTCCACGATCTACTGCTCATCTGAAAAGTTAGGGAAAAATAATAGGGTGAGTCACCAAGACTTAGTGTGTAAATCCCGAAAACACATAAAAGGCTTAGGCCCACAAACACATTATGAGCCCTGGCCCATACACAATGGCAACAATCATAATCACATGACAGATAATAAATGATGCAAAGCCCAACCCATCCTAGAATTCTATCCTCTACATACCAACCCGTACCAACCATCAGACCTTGGGGATTTCTACAATCAACCCACCAACCGCTACATACCATATCGACAGTCATACTGCCTACTCCTTATCAATCAGGAATTTTAACGTGGGTTTTCTACCATCGATCACCAAGTGAACTAACATTTCATTTCGTGGGTTTTTTACCACCGATAACCATGTGATCTAACATTTCATTAGGTGGGTTTTCTACCACCGATCACCATGTGATCTAACATTTCATTAGGTGGGTTTTCTACCACCGATCACCATGTGATCTAACATTTCATTAGGTGGGTTTTCTACCACCGATCACCATGTGACCAATCATGCTCTTCCCCTTTTCATATCAAACCCATCCCATGCATACATTCATGCAAAATCAAACAATCTACTACCTAAGAGATTACAGTCTTTCGCATACATCGATACATATAGAGAAGTTCTATGATTACGTGCCTGGCATTCCTTGCCTAACCCTTTTTGGGTTTCATTCGACTGTCTACACATCCACTTTCCAGCTTTTTAGCCCATAACATAAACATACATATATTCATACAGATTATTAGTGTGTTAGAGATCTACACACGACTGTTCATACAACCTCATTTTCTGGCTTTTCAGCCCCTAACAGGTATAATACAAAATAAAACTTATGTGATAAGGATCTACACACCTGATTACCGTTAGAATGAGACCCTCTAAGTTGACGCTATCCGTAGCCAACACCACTGCTATCTGCCTAAGGTGTTGTTCAGAAGCCGGTTCACAACCAAGTGGCCAATCTCGAACGGCAGATACCGCTCATTTCTTAAACTTAGGATTCTCTCCTTTGCCTGATCCATATTTAATTCCATCACAAGTCCTTGTCAGAACTACTATCACAATATATGATCGTTAATCCTCATCATAATGTTAAGATCTTGTATACAATGAACAAATCTAGGGAAAATCTCCTTATCTTAAAATCCCGAAATTGGAGACTAACGATTTTCGGCTTTTAGATCTAGACGACCAAGTTTCCTTCAAATCCCGGAATGCCACCCAACATAGAACCATTAAACTATTAGCTTTTCGACTTTTGCCTTTCAAAAACTGAAATAAAATGTGAGAAACTAACAGAAGTCGACACTTACCTTAACAGAGGGAATTCAGCTAGCACTAGAGAGAAGATTCGGCAATGCCAAAGAAAAAGATTTAAATGCTGGAAGAATAGAACTAACTCACAAATGGGATGAATAGAGAAAAACTATGGAGATTTCGGCTTTTTAGAGAAATCGCCACAAGAGAAAAGAATGGAAAAGAGAGTGAAGGGAGAGGTTTCGGCTTTTGAAGAAATTAACGAAAAGAAATTAAAGAAAAGAAATTGTAGAGGGAGAGACTAAGAATTTAGGCACAAAGAATGAAGAGGAAATTAGGGTTTAAATGCCAGAAGCAATGAGATATCCCCCCTATTAATAGAAATTTTGGCACTCCTATCAAAAACCCGAAAGTACCCTTCTTGATAACTAAAAATCAGGCTAATAAAAAGGGAAAATTCGGCTCCCCTTTTCCATGAAGTAGCCGAATTCTTTACTCCTCTAGGTGATGGAATTTGGGCCAACACCTAGCCTTGCAGATAGCTCCTATTTTTTCTCCTTTTATCTTCCATATTATCAACTATAATATCTACATTATCCTATTCATATAAATCCTCCTATTTTTGAGCCTTGTTGCCATCCACTCCACCTAACCCAAATGCCGAAAATTAGCTAACTTAAATTAAAAGATTTGGGCTCAATGAAACTTAAATTTGGGTCCCTTACTCCCTTGTTGTGGCGTCACCTCCTTGCTCCCTAAGTGGCGCCACTGACCACTGGGCCACAAGCCCATTTTGATATTTTAAACACAGATACCACCTTTTAAACCCTATACTGCCCAAACAAAAATTTCACCAAGGCCTTGACCATATCCTGAGCCCAATTTTGGACCCCTAACAGTTAAATTAACACATTACACATGTTCACCCATTAAACGCATAGGCCCAAAAATTCAGGATGTTACAGTTCTACCCCCTTTAAAGAAATTTCCAACTAACTATTAATCGTACTACCCAAGTCTCACCACTATGCTTTCGCTGTGCACTCTAATTTAATAATATATAAACATTGTACGCATACAGTTTCTATACCCAAAAATATAGCATCCACACAAAACATACCCGATTTAATGGTGATTGAACAATCCCGCGCCTTATGCTCATCAGACCCGCATCTTAAACACGTTCCTGACTTCCTCCAACATTCACCCGGATAACGCCTTCTGCAATATTCGCAAACCCAGAAGTTTGGACGTACCTTAACATGCTTCACAGAACGAGACTGCAACCCTAGAAAACTACGATCTCCTTATTTTTTCTTACAGTCCATGCACCCAAACCGAAGTGTTTCACCGATTTCTTTAACCTCTTTCAGTACCTCCCTAACTAGCTGAGTCAGCACATCAGTCCTAATACTTCCATGGCCTCGACCGCGGCCTCTTCTTCCACTTCTAGCGCTCATCGTTGATTCTCTAAATTAGAAATTTTATGAACTATTAATTCCTTTCTCTGATTAACCACGAACAATCTTATGGAAAGTAGTTTTAAGAGTTGTTCTTTCGAATTCGAACCTATCTACAGTTTCAGTCTCAAGTTTATCTCCTAATTCTAGAAACCCCATACATTCATCACATAAGGGTTTTTTTCTTTTTCATCATTTCTCTACCCGGGGGAATTTCCGTAGTTTTGTCCTACAGGGTATTTTCCAAAATAAAGTATCTTGGTAATTTTCTTTCAATTAGAGGTACTTTGGTACACTTTTTTTTTTAAAGCAAGGGCATATTGGAAAACAAGTTTTTTTTTTTCCGAAATAGAGATATTTTGATGTTGTTGTTTTTTTTCTTTTTGAAGCAGTGGTACTTTGGAAAATTTAATTTTGCAAACCAGATTACTTTTGTAAATCTAGGGGTTTTCGGGTAAATTTGCAAAACATGGGTATTTTATAAAATCACGGATATTTGGAAATTTTCACAAACCAAGGTTTTGAAAATTTTTCCAGCCGGAGTGTTTCGGTAATTTCACAAATTTCGGTAGTTTTACAATTCTGGGGTATTCTAGGAAATTTTCACAAATCAAGTGTATTTTGGAAATTTTACAAAACTTGGGGGTATTTTGGTTGCGAAATAGGGTGGCTGGTCCCTTTCGGGTTTTAATTATAGATTTTGGCCCATCAACAAGTCCTCGTGGCTAAGGTGAATAGTCACTACGCACCAGGTAGGATTCTACCGAAGAGGAGGTGAGTCACTAGGACTGCTTAAGTACCAAGCTCTTCCTGAATCCAATCCTAGACATGCGTATGCCTGTTGCCACACCCTAACCTATTGACTTGTTCACGGGTTTGTTTAGTTGGATTAAATCTTATGAATTTAGAGAGTGATTTAAACTAAACCTCAAGTCTATTAATGTCTAATATTCTAGCCTACGTCCCTCAAGCCCATTAAGCCCACATGTATATCACAACAAGAGTTTAGAGTACTTACCTGCGTGGATCGAGTGCCGGTAGACTCGAAGGCCATATCTTCAACAAGGACTTTTTTTTTTTAAATTCACATCACTTTACAAAACATTGCTAAGCCCATTTCACAGCCCGAGTTTTGAACCGTGCTCTGATACCAAATTGTAGCACCCCAAACCCAGCACATAAGTTTCGACCAGATCTGGTATGCTAAAATCTTTTGCTAAGTTGGTTTTCAAAGTCGTAAATCAATTAGACGTTATTTGAATAAATAAATGACATTTTAAAAATAAACTTTTTTTATTAAGTATAAATAAACCTTGTCATAAATTCATAAATTTCAGAACATTGAAATCTACTTAGTTGAATAAAACTAGGGGCCTTATTACATAAAAATTCCCAAAGTGAAATAAAATAAACTTAAGGAAAACCCAGAAATAACTTGTAGAAATAAAAACTTGATGGCTCATCGAGTCCGTCTCGGCTCCCATGTCCACGTTCTACTGCTGATCTGAAAAGTTAGGGAAAAATAATAGGGTGAGTCACCAAGACTCAGTGTGTAAATCCCGAAAACACATAAAAGGCTTGGGCCCACAAACACATTATGAGCCTTGGCCCATAGACAATGGCAACAATCATAATCACATGACAGATAATAATTGATGCAAAGCCCAACCCATCCTAGAATTCCATCCTTTACACACCAACCCGTACCAACCATCAGACCTTGGGGATTTCTACAATCAACCCACCAACCGCTACACACCATATCGACAGTCATACTGCCTACTCCTTATCAATCAGGAATTTTAACGTGGGTTTTCTACCACTGATCACCAAGTGACCTAACATTTCATTTCGTGGGTTTTCTACCACCGATCACCATGTGATCTAACATTTCATTAGGTGGGTTTTCTACCACCGATCACCATGTGATCTAACATTTCATTAGGTGGGTTTTCTACCACCGATCACCATGTGATCTAACATTTCATTAGGTGGGTTTTCAACCACCGATCACCATGTGACCAATCATGCTCTTCCCCTTTTCATATCAAACCCATCCCATGCATACATTTATGCAAAATCAAACAATCTACTACCTAAGAAATTACAGTCTTTCGCATACATCGATACACATAGAGAAGTTCTATGATTACGTACCTGGCATTCCTTGCCTAACCCTTTTTGGGTTTCATTCGACTGTCTACACAGCCATTTTTCGGCTTTTTAGCCCATAACATAAACATACATATAATCATACAGATTATTAGTTTTTAGAGATCTACACACGACTGTTCATACAGCCTCATTTTTCGGCTCTTCAGCCCCTAACAGGTATAATACAAAATAAAACTTATGTGATAAGGATCTACTGTAACACCCTAAACCCGACCTAAACGTTACGACCGAATCTGGCATGTCACATAAAAGGGTTGTTTAAAAACTGTGCGTTTGTTAAAAAGTTCGTATTCTTTTTGAAACTCCGCGTTTTGTGGTTTGTTTATAAAAGCCAATTCATTCAATGCCCACTTTACAAAGTTGTTATTAATTTGAATAAAATTGTATTTGTTGTGAAAATCGAGTTTAAGTAACTTTGAATAAAAACGGTTTATCATCATTTCAGGAAAATCCCATATTGAACATTAAATAGTAAACAATACCCAAATTGAAAGCTAAAACCAAATAAAATACCAAAGGCCTTATTACATATCAAAATCCCAAAATTAAAAGTAAGTTTAAATATAAGAAACGAGTTTACGAGAAAACATTGCAAGGCCACCACAAGTCTACCTCGGCTCCCCAAATCCGCGGTCTAATGATTACCTGAAACATTTAAAAAGAGGGGGTGAGTTTACGAAAACACAGTGTTTGTTTCCCCTTACGAGTGATAACTGGGCCTAAGCCCACAGAAGCAGATTGGGCCTTAGCCCTCACAATAACATACTTGGCCGAAGCCCACATAAATCGAATCGAGTCGTAGCCTAACATCACAGTATAGCAGATAGCACATGCCAAATGAGACAAAACCCATTCTCTAGTCATATTCGGCCATAAGCCCATAACGTAGCATATCGAACCATAGCATATTAAGTCACATGTACATATAAGAATGAAAATGCAATCCCGAACCCACCTAGGTATCCATCCTATACACACCACCCGTACCTGCCAATCACACCGTGGGGATTACTAAATCGACCCTCCATCCGCTACACACCATCGAAGGCAGTCGCTGCAGTCAACTGCACATCGCCCTTATAATTGTGGCATTGCCACCAGATAATGTGACAGAGTCACCGGAATCATAATATGTGACATAAGTCACCGGATACATAATATGTGACATAAGTCACCAGATAATGTGGTAAAAACCACCAGAACACTTCCCCTTTCATATCATATCACCCATATGCCCATGCAACATACATATTATTCAGATATATGCAATGTGTCATGTATGCAAAACATATACCAAATATAAGAATAACATGAGTTACCATCATAATCAAATAGACATAAAACAACAAAATCAAGCTAATCAACCTCTAAGGGTATAATCGTAATTTTACTTACCAAGGGTATTTTCGTAATTTACCCATCAAGGGTATTTTCGTAAATTCGCACCTGCAATGGCCTTTTCGAAGGCCTAATATCGCCACTAGCGACTCAGCTACCATTTTCGGTCGTACCGGATGATTGGGCCTAAAACCCGATTTCGGTCCATCTGGGCCCACACGCTCGTGTGGCCCACCTAGCACAAATCTAGCCACGTATATAAGTTCCACCTAGTCTAGTTCAACATATACTAACCAATCATACAATTTACTCATTTGGGCCCACGGGCCCATTGGGCCCACTTCGGCCCATCGTGGCCCAAGCAGCCCAACCCACAAGAATACTACTGATGGCCTCAACTGTCGCGTCGAAGCCCCACACATGCGCTCGCACGCTCGTGTGGCTACTATTGCCGTGACCGACACTTCGCCATTTGCCGCTCTACAACTAGAGTAGAGAAGTACACACACACACCTGAAAGGAGTCTGGTGCTAATCCGCGCTCCGACCACTCCTGTGCCCAAACGCCCTCCAAGGTATGTTAACTCTCCTCCTGGAATGCTCTTTATATAGCTAGCTCTTCACCTTCCTTCTTTGTATCTTTCCGATGTGGGATCCCTTCGCCAGTAGAGTTTAAATTCAACTGAAACTCTTGCCGTCCAATCCGCAAAATAAATACTCCCTTGCTTCTCATGAGATTCGAACCCAGGCTCCCTTGCAACATAATCCACACTGCTAACCACTTGGCCACAAGCTCCTCTTGTCTCTTAAACCATGCGCAACTAAATATAAACTATGGCCCAAATTCTAAGATCCAAGTAAAAAGAAACCAAAATGCAAAAGCCAAGACTTGAACCTTGGACCTCCTTCCTTCCTTGTGGCATCAATCCCTTGTCCCCTAAGTGGCGTCACTCTACCACTACACCACACACTCCACTTGTGTCATTTTTCTCCATATTTTATTCTTAAGGCCTACCTGCCAACTTCCAGGGTTTTTTTCACCTAAAACCAAAATTTCCCCAAAGCCAATATTTGATCCCGGGACTTCATAGAAGCCCTCTAACCTTTCAAAATCACTTATCTAATAAGTCTAACTTGCATTAATGCTGTTCTCAAAAATTTTAAATGCTACTACGCCTAAGGCCCATTGGGCTCAATTCTCCTAAGCCCAATTTCGGGATGTTACATCTACACACCTGACTACCGTTAGAACGAGACCCTCTAAGTTGACGCTATCCGTAGCCAACACCACAGCTATCTGCCTAAGGTGTTGTTCAGAAGCCGGTCCACAACCAAGTGGCCAATCTCGAACGGCAGATACCGCTCGTTTCTTAAACTTAAGGAATCTCTCCTTTGCCTGATCCATATTTAATTCCATCACAAGTCCTTGTCAGAACTACTATCACAATATATGATCGTTAATCCTCATCATAATGTTAAGATCTTGTATACAATGAACAAATCTAGTAAAAATCTAGGGAAAATCTCCTTATCTTAAAATCCCGAAATTGGAGACTAACGATTTTAGGCTTTTAGATCTAGACGACCAAGTTTACTTCAAATCCCGGAATGCCACCCAACATAGAACCATTAAACTATTAGCTTTTCAACTTTTGCCTTTCAAAAACTGAAATAAAACGTGAGAAATTAATAGAAGTCGACACTTACCTTAACACAGGGGATTCGGCTAGCAATAGAGAGAAGATTCGGCAATGCCAAAGAAAAAGATTTAAATGCCAGAAGAATAGAACTAACTCACAAATGGGATGAATAGAGAAAAACTATGGAGATTTCGGCTTTTTAGAGAAATCGGCACAAGAGGAAAAGAATGGAAAAGAGAGTGAAGGGAGAGGTTTCGACTTTTGAAGAAATTAAAGAAAAGAAATTGTAGATGGAGAGACTAACAATTTTGGCACAAAGAATGAAGAGGAAATTAGGGTTTAAATGCCAGAAGCAATGAGATATCCCCCCTATTTATAGAAATTTCGGCACTCCTCTCAAAAACCCGAAAGTACCTTTCCTGATAACTAAAAATCAGGCTAATAAAAAGGGAAAATTCGGCACCCCTTTTCCATGAAGTAGCCGAATTCTTTACTCCTCTAGGTGATGGAATTTGGGCCAACACCTAGCTTGCAGATAGCTCCTATCTTTTCTCCTTTTATCTTCCATATTATCAACTATAATATCTACATTATCCTATTCATATAAAACCTCCTATTTTTGAGCCTTGTTGCCATCCACTCCACCTAACCCAAATGCCGAAAATTAGCTAACTTAAATTAAAAGATTTGGGCTCCATGAAACTTAAATTTGGGCCCCTTACTACCTTGTTGTGGCGTCACCTCCTTGCTCCCTAAGTGGCGCCACTGACCACTAGGCCACAAGCCCATTTTGATATTTTAAACATAGATACCACCTTTTAAACCCTATAGTGCCCAAACAAAAATTTCACCAAGGCCTTGACCATATCTTGAGCCCAATTTTGGACCCCTAACAGTTAAATTAACACATTACACATGTTCACCCATTAAACGCATAGGCCCAAAAATTCAGGATGTTACAATTCTACCCCCTTTAAAGAAATTTCGTCCTCGAAATTTCCAACTAACTATTAATCGTACTACCCAAGTCTCACCACTATGCTTTCGCTGTGCACTCTAATTTAATAATATATAAACATTGTACGCATACAGTTTCTATACCCAAAAATATAGCATCCACAAAAAACATACCTGACTTAATGGTGATTGAACAATCCCGAGCCTTATGCTCATCAGACCCGCATCTTAAACACGTTCCTGACTTCCTCCAACATTCACCCGGATGATGCCTTCTGCAATATTCGCAAACCCAGAAGTTTGGACGTACCGTAACATGCTTCACAGAACGAGACTGGAACCCTAGAAAACTACGATCTCCTTATTTTTTCTTACAGTCCATGCACCCAAACTGAAGTGTTTCACCGATTTCTTTAACCTCCTTCAGTACCTCCCTAACTAGCTGAGTCAGCACATCAGTCCTAATACTTCCACGGCCTCGGCCGCGACCTCTTCTTCCTCTTCTAGCGCTCATCGTTGATTCTCTAAATTAGAAATTTTATGAACTATTAATTTCTTTCTCTGATTAACCACGAACAATCTTATGGAAAGTAGTTTTAAGAGTGGTTCTTTCGAATTCGAACCTATCTACAGCTTCAGTCTCAAGTTTATCTCCTAATTCTAGAAACCACATACATTCATCGCATAAGGTTTTTTTCTTTTTCATCATTTCTCTACCCGGGGGTATTTCCTTAGTTTTGTCCTACAGGGTATTTTCCAAAATAAAGTATCTTGGTAATTTTCTTTGAATTAGAGGTACTTTGGTACACTTTTTTTTTAAAGCAAGGGTATATAGGAAAACAAGTTTTTTTTTTCCGAAATAGAGATATTTTGATGTTGTTGTTGTTTTTTTCTTTTTGAAGCAGTGGTACTTTGGAAATTTTAATTTTGCAAACCGGGTTACTTTTGTAAATCTAGGGGTTTTCAGGTAAATTTGCAAAACATGGGTATTTTATAAAACCACGGATATTTGGAAATTTTCACAAACCAAGGGTTTTGAAAATTTTTCCAGCCGGAGTGTTTCGGTAATTTCACAAATTTCGGTAGTTTTACAATTCTGGGGTATTCTAGGAAATTTTCACAAATCAAGTGTATTTTGGAAATTTTACAAAACTTGGGGGTATTTTGGTTGCGAAATAGGGTGGCTGGTCCCTTTCGGGTTTTAATTATAGATTTTGGCCCATCAACAAGTCCTCGTGGCTAAGGTGAATAGTCACTACGCACCAGGTAGGATTCTACCGAAGAGGAGGTGAGTCACTAGGACTGCTTAAGTACCAAGCTCTTCCTGAATCCAATCCTAGACATGCGTATGCCTGTTGCCACACCCTAACCTATTGACTTGTTCACGGGTTTGTTTAGTTGGATTAAATCTTATGAATTTAGAGAGTGATTTCAACTAAACCTCAAGTCTATCAATGTCTAATATTCTAACCTACGTCCCTCAAGCCCATTAAGCCCACATGTATATCACAACAAGAGTTTAGAATACTTACCTGCGTGGATTTGGTACCGGTAGACTCGAAGGCCATATCTTCAACAAGGACTTTTTTTTTTAAATTCACATCACTTTACAAAACATTGCTAAGCCCATTTCACAGCCCGAGTTTTGAACCGTGCTCTGATACCAAATTGTAACACCCCAAACCCGGCCCATAAGTTTCGACCAGATCTGGTATGCTACGGGTTGAACGTTAAAATCTTTTGCTAAGTTGGTTTTCGAAGTCGTAAATCAATTTGACGTTATTTGAATAAATAAATGACATTTTAAAATATACTTCTTTTTATTAAGTATAAATAAACCTTGTCATAAATTCATAAAGTTCAGAACATTGAAATCTACTTAGTTGAATAAAACTAGGGGCCTTATTACATAAAAATTCCCAAAGTGAAAAAATAAACTTAAGGAAAACCCAGAAATAACTTGTAGAAATAAAAACTTGATGGCCCCTCGAGTCCGTCTCGGCTCCCATGTCCACGATCTACTGCTCATCTGAAAAGTTAGGGAAAATAATAGGGTGAGTCACCAAGACTCAGTGTGTAAATCCGGAAAACACATAAAAGGCTTGGGCCCACAAACACATTATGAGCCCTGGCCCATACACAATGGCAACAATCATAATCACATGACAGATAATAAATGATGCAAAGCCCAACCCATCCTAGAATTCCATCCTCTACACACCAACCCGTACCAACCATCACACCTTGGGGATTTCTACAATCAACCCACCAACCGCTACACACCATATCGACAGTCATACTGCGTACTCTTTATCAATCAGGAATTTTAACGTGGGTTTTCTACCATCGATCACCAAGTGACCTAACATTTCATTTTGTGGGTTTTCTACCACCGATCACCATGTGATCTAACATTTCATTAGGTGGGTTTTCTACCACCGATCACCATGTGATCTAACATTTCATTAGGTGGGTTTTCTACCATCGGTCACCATGTGATCTAACATTTCATTAGGTGGGTTTTCTACCACCGATCACCATGTGACTAATCATGCTCTTCCCCTTTTCATATCAAACCCATCCCATGCATACATTCATGCAAAATCAAACACTCTACTACCTAAGAGATTATAGTCTTTCGCATACATCGATACATATAGAGAAGTTCTATGATTACGTATCTGGCATTCCTTGCCTAACCCTTTTTGGGTTTCATTCGACTGTCTACACAGCCACTTTCTGACTTTTTATCCCATAACATAAACATACATATATTCATACAGATTATTAGTGTGGTAGAGATCTACACACGACTGTTTATACAGCCTCATTTTCCGGCTTTTCAGCCCCTAACAGGTATAATACAAAATAAAACTTATGTGATAAGGATCTACACACCTGATTACCGTTAGAACGAGACCTTCTAAGTTGACGCTATCCGTAGCCAAAACCACTGCTATCTGCCTAAGGTGTTGTTCAGAAGCCGGTTCACAACCAAGTGGCCAATCTCGAACGGCAAATACCGCTCGTTTCTTAAACTTAAGGATTCTCTCCTTTGCCTGATCCATATTTAATTCCATCACAAGTCCTTGCCAGAACTACTATCACAATATATGATCCTTAATCCTCATCATAGTGTTAAGATCTTGTATACAATGAACAAATCTAGTAAAAATCTAGGGAAAATCTCCTTATCTTAAAATCCCGAAATTGGAGACTAACGATTTTCGGCTTTTAAATATAGACGACCAAGTTTCCTTCAAATCCTGGAATGCCACCCAGCATAGAACCATTAAACTATTAGCTTTTCAACTTTTTCCTTTCAAAAACCAAAATAAAACGTGAGAAACTAACAGAAGTCGACACTTACCGTAACACAGGGAATTCGGCTAGCACTAGAGAGAAGATTCGGCAATGCCAAAGAAAAAGATTTAAATGCCGGAAGAACAGAACGAACTCACAAATGGGATGAATAGAGAAAAACTATGGAGATTTCGGCTTTTTAGAGAAATCGGCACAAGAGGAAAAGAATGGAAAAGAGAGTGAAGGGAGAGGTTTCGGCTTTTGAAGAAATTAAAGAAAAGAAATTGTAGAGGGAGAGACTAAGAATTTTGGCACAAAGAATGAAGAGGAAATTAGGGTTTAAAAGCCAGAAGCAATGAGATATCCCCCCTATTTATAGAAATTTCGGCACTCCTCTCAAAAACCCAAAAGTACCCTTCCTGATAACTAAAAATCAGGCTAATAAAAAGGGAAAATTCGGCACCCCTTTTCCATGAAGTAGCCGAATTCTTTACTCCTCTAGGTGATGGAATTTGGGCCAACACCTAGCCTTGCAGATAGCTCCTATCTTTTCTCCTTTTATCTTCCATATTATCAACTATAATATCTACATTATCCTATTCATATAAATCCTCCTATTTTTGAGCCTTGTTGCCATCCACTCCACCTAACCCAAATGCCGAAAATTAGCTAACTTAAATTAAAAGATTTGAGCTCCATGAAACTTAAATTTGGGCCCCTTAGTACCTTGTTGTGGCGTCACCTCCTTGCTCCCTAAGTGGCACCACTGACCACTGGGCCACAAGCCCATTTTGATATTTTAAACACAGATACCACCTTTTAAACCCTATAGTGCCCAAAAAAAAATTTCACCAAGGCCTTGACCATATCCTGAGCCCAATTTTGGACCCCTAATAGTTAAATTAACACATTACACATGTTCACCCATTAAACGCATAGGCCCAAAAATTCAGGATGTTACAGTTCTACCCCCTTTAAAGAAATTTCGTCCTCAAAATTTCCAACTAACTATTAATCGTACTGCCCACGTCTCACCACTATGCTTTCGCTGCGCACTCTAATTTAATAATATATAAACATTGCACGCATACAGTTTCTATACCCAAAAAAATAGCATCCACAAAAAACATACCTGACTTAATGGTGATTGAACAATCCCGAGCCTTATGCTCATCAGACCCGCATCTTAAACACGTTCCTGACTTCCTCCAACATTCACCCGGATGATGCCTTCTGCAATATTCGCAAACCCAGAAGTTTGGACGTACCGTAACATGCTTCACAGAACGAGACTGGAACCCTAGAAAACTACGATCTCCTTATTTTTTCTTACAGTCCATGCACCCAAACTGAAGTGTTTCACCGATTTCTTTAACCTCCTTCAGTACCTCCCTAACTAGCTGAGTCAGCACATCAGTCCTAATACTTCCACGGCCTCGGCCGCGACCTCTTCTTCCTCTTCTAGCGCTCATCGTTGATTCTCTAAATTAGAAATTTTATGAACTATTAATTTCTTTCTCTGATTAACCACGAACAATCTTATGGAAAGTAGTTTTAAGAGTGGTTCTTTTATCTCCTAATTCTAGAAACCACATACATTTATCGCATAAGGGTTTTTTTCTTTTTCATCATTTCTCTACCCGGGGGTATTTCCTTAGTTTTGTCCTACAGGGTATTTTCCAAAATAAAGTATCTTGGTAATTTTCTTTGAATTAGAGGTACTTTGGTACACTTTTTTTTTAAAGCAAGGGTATATAGGAAAACAAGTTTTTTTTTTCCGAAATAGAGATATTTTGATGTTGTTGTTGTTTTTTTCTTTTTGAAGCAGTGGTACTTTGGAAATTTTAATTTTGCAAACCGGGTTACTTTTGTAAATCTAGGGGTTTTCAGGTAAATTTGCAAAACATGGGTATTTTATAAAATCACGGATATTTGGAAATTTTCACAAACCAAGGGTTTTGAAAATTTTTCCAGTTGGAGTGTTTCGGTAATTTCACAAATTTCGGTAGTTTTACAATTCTGGGGTATTCTGGGAAATTTTCACAAATCAAGTGTATTTTGGAAATTTTACAAAACTTGGGGGTATTTTGGTTGCGAAATAGGGTGGCTGGTCCTTTTCGGGTTTTAATTATAGATTTTGGCCCATCAACAAGTCCTCGTGGCTAAGGTGAATAGTCACTACGCACGGTAGGATTCTAGCGAAGAGGAGGTGAGTCACTAGGACTGCTTAAGTACCAAGCTCTTCCTGAATCCAATCCTAGACATGCATATGCCTGTTGCCACACCCTAACCTATTAACTTGTTCATGGGTTTGTTTAGTTGGATTAAATCTTATGAATTTAGAGAGTGATTTAAACTAAACCTAAAGTCCATCAATGTCTAATATTCTAGCCTACGTCCCTCAAGCCCATTATGCCCACATGTATATCACAACAAGAGTTTAGAATACTTACCTGCGTGGATCGGGTGCCGGTAGACTCGAAGGCCATATCTTCAACAAGAACACATTTTTTTTTAAAATTCACATCACTTTACAAATCATTGCTCAGCCCATTTCACAGCTCGAGTTTTGAACTGTGCTCTAATACCAAATTGTAACACCCCAAACTCAGCCTATAAGTTTCGACCAGATCTGGTATGCTACGGGTTGAACGTTAAAATCTTTTGCTAAGTTAGTTTTCGAAGTCGTAAATTAATTAGACGTTATTTGAATAAATAAATGACATTTTAAAATAAACTTCTTTTTATTAAGTATAAATAAACCTTGTCATAAATTCATAAAGTTCAGAACATTGAAATCTACTTAGTT
Source organism: Gossypium australe (assembly GCA_005393395.2). Lineage (NCBI taxonomy): Eukaryota > Viridiplantae > Streptophyta > Magnoliopsida > Malvales > Malvaceae > Gossypium > Gossypium australe. The sequence continues at coordinate 87,573,031 of CM016622.1, read as the reverse complement.
GAATAAAACTAGGGGCCTTATTACATAAAAATTCCCAAAGTGAAATAAAATAAACTTAAGGAAAACCTAGAAATAACTTGTAGAAATAAAAACTTGATGGCCCCTCGAGTTCGTCTTGGCTCCCATGTCCACAATCTACTGCTCATCTGAAAAGTTAGGGAAAAATAATAGGGTGAGTCACCAAGACTCAGTGTGTAAATCCCGAAAACACATAAAAGGCTTGGGCCCACAAACACATTATGAGCCCCGGCCCATGCACAATGGCAACAATCATAATCACATGACAGATAATAAATGATGCAAAGCCCAACCCATCCTAGAATTCCATCCTCTACACACCAACCCGTACCAACCATAACACCTTGGGGATTTCTACAATCAACCCACCAACCGCTACACACCATATCGACAGTCATACTGCCTACTCCTTATCAATCAGGAATTTTAACGTGGGTTTTCTACCACCGATCACCAAGTGACCTAACATTTCATTTCGTGGGTTTTCTACCACCGATCACCATGTGATCTAACATTTCATTAGGTGGGTTTTCTACCACCGATCACCATGTGACCAATCATGCTCTTCCCCTTTTCATATCAAACCCATCCCATGCATACATTCATGCAAAATCAAACAATCTACTACCTAAGAGATTACAGTCTTTCGCATACATCGATACACGTAGAGAAGTTCTATGGTTACGTACCTGGCATTCCTTGCCTAACCCTTTTTGGGTTTCATTCGACTGTTTACACAGCCACTTTCTGGCTTTTTAGCCCATAACATAAATATACATATATTCATACAGATTATTAGTGTGTTAGAGATCTACACACGACTGATCATACAGCCTCATTTTCTGGCTTTTCAGCCCCTAACAGGTATAATACAAAATAAAACTTATGTGATAAGGATCTAGACACCTGATTACTGATAGAACGAGACCCTTTAAGTTGATGCTATCCGTAGCCAACACCACTGCTATCTGCCTAAGTTGTTGTTCAGAAGCCGGTCCACAACCAAGTGGCCAATCTCAAACGGCAGATACCGCTCGTTTCTTAAACTTAAGGATTCTCTCCTTTGCCTGATCCATATTTAATTCCATCAGAAGTCCTTGTCAGAACTACTATCACAATATATGATCGTTAATCCTCATCATAATGTTAAGATCTTGTATACAATGAACGAATCTAGTAAAAATCTAGGGAAAATCTCCTTACCTTAAAATCCCGAAATTGGAGACTAACGATTTTCAGCTTTTAGATCTAGACGACCAAGTTTCCTTCAAATCCCGGAATGCCGCCCAACATAGAACCATTAAACTATTAGCTTTTCGGCTTTTGCCTTTCAAAAACCGAAATAAAATGTGAGAAACTAACAGAAGTCGACACTTACCTTAACACAGGGGATTCGACTAGCACTAGAGAGAAGATTCGGCAATGCCAAAGAAAAAGATTTAAATGCCGGAAGAATAGAACTAACTCACAAATGGGATGAATAGAGAAAAACTATGGAGATTTCAGCTTTTTAGAGAAATCGGCACAGGAGGAAAAGAATGGAAAAGAGAGTGAAGGGAGAGGTTTTGGCTTTTGAAGAAATTAAAGAAAAGAAATTGTAGAGGGAGAGACTAAGAATTTTGGCACAAAGAATGAAGAGGAAATTAGGGCTTAAATGCCAGAAGCAATGAGATATCCCCCCTATTTATAGAAATTTCGGCACTCCTATCAAAAACCTGAAAGTACCCTTCCTGATAACTAAAAATCAGGCTAATAAAAAGGGAAAATTCGGCACCCCTTTTCCATGAAGTAGCCGAATTCTTTACTCCTCTAGGTGATGGAATTTGGGCCAACACCTAGCCTTGCAGATAGCTCCTATCTTTTCTCCTTTTATCTTCCATATTATCAACTATAATATCTACATTATCCTATTCATATAAATCCTCCTATTTTTTAGCCTTGTTGCCATCCACTCCACCTAACCCAAATGCCGAAAATTAGCTAAATTAAATTAAAAGATTTGGGCTCCATGAAACTTAAATTTGGGCCCCTTACTCCCTTGTTGTGGCGTCACCTCCTTGCTCCCTAAGTGGCGCCACTGACCACTGGGCCACAAGCCCATTTTGATATTTTAAACACAGATACCACCTTTTAAACCCTATACTGCCCAAACAAAAATTTCACCAAGGCCTTGACCACATCTTGAGCCCAATTTTGGACCCCTAACAGTTAAATTAACACATTACACATGTTCACCCATTAAACGCATAGGCCCAAAAATCCAGGATGTTACATGGGAGCCGAGACGGACTCGAGGGGCCATCAAGTTTTATTGCTATAGATTATTTTGGTTTTCTTTAAGTTTCTTTTATTTATTATTTTGGGAATATTTATGTAATAAGGCCCCATAGTTTATATTCATCTAAGTAGTTTTTATTATTTGCAACTCCCAAAATTATGTCAAAGGTTTAATTCTACGAAATAATAATAGTACAAGTTTTTTTTAAAAAAGTCACCTACTTACTCAAATTTTTCTTATTAACTTATGATTTTCTAAAACCAACTTAGTAAAAGTTTTCAATGTACAACCCGTAGCATACCAGATCTGGTCGAAACTTATGGGCCGGGTTTGGGGTGTTACATGATCTGTATATTCTAGTAATGTTCTGTAACCCTATTCTGGTGACAGATATAGGTTTAGGGTGTTTCATCCAATGATAGGTCGAGTCCACCTTATTGGAAACTCATCAACATCGATCTCTTATTGATCATATATTTTAACATCATCAGTTATGACAATCTAACCTCCACTGTTGGGTTCTGGTTCTAATTTGTCCCAATTCCATGCTGCATTTTCAACAAACACAACACCTCTACTTGCAAACACTTTGCTAGATGATGGATCAAAAACTCTAATACCCTTCTTGTTGCTGCAATAGCCCACAAAAATTATAGGTTGTGCCTTCTTCTCCAACTTGTCCCTCTTGACAGCTGGAATATGAGCATAACAAATGCAACCAAAAATCTTCAAATGAGCAACTGACGATTTGAAACCAAATCAAATTTCAAATGGAGTATTGTCCTTCACAACCTTGGTTGGCAACCTATTTTGAAGATAAACAGTTTTATTTATAGCTTCAACCCAAAATCTCTTTGGCAAATTTTCTCAAACATGAGGCACTTGGCCATATCCATCATGATTCTATTTTTCCTCTCACTTACACCATTTTGCTGAGGTGTATAAGTGTTAGTGAGTTGGTGTTCAATCCTTAAATCTTCATAAAAGTTCTCAAACAACCTTGAGGAGTATTCAGTTCCATTATTAGACCTCACAAGTTTGATCTTGCACCAAGATCGTGTTTCAACTGCAGACTTGAATTTTCAAAATACATGAGCAACCTCAGACTTCATTTCCAAGAAATAAACCCAGCAAAACCTTATGCAATCATCAATAAACAAAACAATATACCTATTTCCACTTAATGATTGAATTCTCGTAGGTCCACACACATTGGTGTGAACCAAGTAAAGCTTTTCAAAAGCTCTTTAGGCCTTTTTCACATGAAACTACAACCTACTCTACTTTCCCAACTGACACACTTCACTGGCATCTTCATGCTCAGCCATTTTTGATAGGTTTTCAACCAACTCATCCTTAGACAACTAAGACAACGACCTGTAATTAACATGGCCCATTCTCCTATGCCACAACTCAAATTCATCTACTGAACTTGTATATGCTTTAGATGTTTTTAAGTTCCAATCCACAACAAAGCTTCTATTAGACATAACAATTGATATAAGCTCACATCCATATTGATCAACAATTAAGAATTCTCCATTCTTAAACACAACAAAATAGCCTCTTTCAAGCAACTAACCTACACCTAGCAGATTCTTATCGATTTTAGGTACAAAAAGAATATCTTAAATAAGTTTTGTACTTGATGAAATGTTGATTAAAACATCTCATTTCCCTTCTGCCTTTAAGTACTGACCATTTCCAACTTTGATCCTAGAGCTCAAACTTGTGTCAATACTCTTAAAGATTCTTGCATCTGAGGTCATGTGATTTGTACAACCATTGTCAATGAGCCAGTGTTTTCCAATGCTACTTCTGGTCGCAAGGCATGAGGCAGTGAACATTTGCTCCTTCTGAGTGGTTTCCATCAACTGCCTGTGCCTGAGCATTTTTCTACTGTGGTTGTCCATTATTCTTGCACACCCTCTCTATATGGCCAAGTTGTTTACAGGTTCTACACTAAACATCGTGCTGGAAAAAATTCGATTTGAAAATGGTTTTCTTGCACAGTGAAAAATCAAAATTATGAAAATTGACCCAATTTGTTATATTTATAGTAATAAACCTTAAATCAAAATCGTACTTGGGTTTTCAAATAAGTGCATCCTTGATTTTTTCGTCTTTTGATAAACCATAATTTGAACATATTTTAATCCCACATTTAGCATACTTTTGGATGATTTAAACCTTGAATTGTGAAATTTGGTGCTCTTAATCCTTTGTTTTCATGTTTTATACTTAGAAAAGCACCGGAGGATGAAAAGAACAAGAAACGGGCCTAAAACGGAGTAAATGGGCCAATTTATGAAATCAACACGGCCTGGGCCCAAGACCACACGGCCATGCCTCCTTAATAGACCCGAACACGGCCTGGCGATGATTCGCACGGGCGTGTGCCATGGGCGTGCCCCTGACGTGACAAAGAAGAGTTTCATTCGGATTAGGGTACTTAGAGGCAAAGAAAGCCATTCCAAAAGCCTATATAAACACCCTAGAGGCCAACCTTCAGGAAGAGTCCAGTTAGGTGTCTAGTTAGGCCGAAGAGCCAAGCCAGAGAGGCCAGAATTGTGGAATTTACTCGAAGAAAGCCAGTTGATTCATCTCAATAAGCTGAAGTTATACTCAAGACGGAGGATCTTCCCTTCAATTTCCTTCAGGCGGTTTTAGGGTTTTTCTTATGTTTTGTTTTATATTTACTTCTGAGATGTATTCTTTTATAATTTTGAACTAAACCCTCAAATACCTGAGGGGGATGAAACCTAGACGAATCTTGTTATTGTTTTTTGAACTATATAATAACTACTTGATTTGTTCTTAATTATGTGTTCTTAATCCTTACTTTGATATTTCAGGATATTTATTCAAGTATTGATGTGCTTAGGCAGTGGAGCAAAAGTCCCTGTTTAATAGTATATATAGCATAATTAAGCGGAGTTTATCGCAACACTAGAAAGAGGATGACAAAAATCTGCAGGATTAGGGTCAAACCTAATATGGTAGTCCATAGATCGAGTTAATGCAATTCTAGGGGTTTTAATTAGAAAGAGATTTCAATTAATCAACCTAGGTGTTAGACGTTAGTAGCCTCAATAGAGGGATTAATATAAATTACGGAATCCTACGGATCAAGTCAAGTGAATAAATCGTTTGGTTTAGCGTTAAATAACAAGTGAAGTCTAGGTGGATTCTTCCTCGGGTATTGTCTTAATCAATTGGTTTTTCCCACAAGTATTTTCCCAAATTCATTCTCTTTGTCTTTGCATCTTTAGTTTAGTTGTTAGTTAATTAATAATTCACTTTTATTTTAGGCTAAATAATAGAAAGAAAGTTAATATTAGTACTTTTAGTTCCTTTGGGTTCGACAATCCGGTCTTGCCACTAAACTATACTACTGTTCGGTAGGTGCGCTTGCCTCAATCGTTGTCATAGTTAATTTCTAGGCTCGATCATTCTTTTTATATTAAGACTCTGACACACGATCAAGTTTTTGGCGCCGTTGCCGGGGACTCAAAATATTAAGAACGCTCAATTTTTATTACTTTAGCCATTTTTATTTTTTCAATTTATTATTTATTATTTTTATTTTTAATTTTGCTTTTAACCTTACTAATTTTCCTTCTTTTGTTTGTTCCTAGTAGGTACCTCTAGTTTATGACTAGAAGGAACCCGACAGGACCCCTGATTTACGACAGTAATATTGAAGGTATTGTTCGCAGAAATCATAGAGAAATAAGGCGAAGCTTAAATTACATAGAAGAAAAGCAAGAAGTCAAAACCAATACTACCGAAGAGATGGCTGAAAATAATCCGCTAGCTCAAGAAGTAGCTGAAAATCATGTTCCTCGAACTATGTATGATTATGCTAAATCTAATTTAATAGGAATTGAGTTGTAATATCCCGGGTTAGGGGCTATATTTTTGTCATGGCATGTTTTGCATGTATGTAGTGTGCTGTGTTGTTATTTCGGTGTTTTAGGGGCTTTGGTGTAGCCTAGGTGAATGCCTGAGTGAATGGGAGAATTTTTGTTTTTAGGCTTTATAGGAGAGGAGCTGAGGAAGCGGGGGTTTAAGAATTTTAAATGAGGTTTTGTTGCACAAATAAGGAGGTGGCAAGAGTGGCAAGAGGGAGTTGGTATGGCGTCAACTTCAAGGAGTGGAGGTCCAGTGTTCGAGCAGCAGGAGTCCCCTTTTTGTCATCTATTTTGGGACGGCATGGAGGAGAGGTAGAAGCCAAATCAAATTCTACCTTGGACCTAGTCTACTCTTTCAAATGGAAGGTGGAGAGTAGATTTAGGATGTTGACTTGTTCAAAATAATTTGAACTTGTGGTGGGGAGCAATAGAGGGGATGTGGCCGAATGTTTGGGGGAGTGTTGAGGGGTGGCCGGTTGGTAGGTGATGGAGTAGTGGACGGCTTAGTGTGGTGAGGGGCTAGCCGATTTCATTTTGGACATTTTGGGGTTGTTTCGGTCAAGAGTAGTAAACTACTTTCTTCTCATTTTGTCAAGTGTAGCCGAATTCTCAAGTGTGTATTGTGGTTGTTTTTCTTTCTTGTGGAAACCGAAACTAGCACCCATTCTTTTCATACTTTTCTCTTTTCTCCTCTTGGAACCTGGGTAGCCGAAACTGCTTTACCCTCTTTTGATTTGTGTTAGCCGAATGTTCTCTCCTATACCATCTTCTTGTTCCCCATTTTGTTGAGCCGAAACTTGTCTTCCAAAGCATTCTTCTCCATCCCTTTTCTTGCTCAAAACCGAAAGTCACCTTCCAAAATATTTCCATCCTTTCTTTTCTTCTCAAAACCTTAAGCCGAACCTTTCTTCCATTGATTGCCGATTTCTCTCTTTTTCCTAAACCATCTTGCCGAAATTCCATCTCCACTCTACTCTCATATCACAATTATTTTCTCTCATCTTTCTTTCTGAATCGGTCACAAGGGTGTTGAACACCTAAAAAGCAAATTCTCCTTCTTTATTCAAAGTGTTAGCCGAATCTATACACCCCTTTTTAGTGACCTTTTTGGCCGAATATTTCCTTCTCCTAGTAGTGGTAGTGGCCGAATATCAGTGGTGTTTGGAGGCCTTGCTTCAATCGGTTGGAATTGGGACTTTGGAAGTGTGAAGCAAGCAAACCATCATTCTTTTGTAACCGATTGGTAAGTTGAGGGTAAGCGATTAGGTTGTTAGTTCATTCTTTTAATTGCGTTTAATCAGGAGTTGTAAATGATTAACCGTTCTCTTGTGAAGGTGTGACCGATTGTGGGTAGAAGTACCACTGTGGTTCGGGTTTGGTAGGAAACCAAACCAAGTGAAGGTAAGGGATGGATTTTTCTACCCTTTTGGTTAATTGGTTGTTGGCCGAATGTTAGTGTTGCCTAACCCCTATTGTTGGCCGATTGTAGGAGTTAGCAAACGAGGGATTTAGATCGTTTCGTGGGATTTTAGACTCGGTTTACCAGGTGTGTATATTAACACACTTATATTTAGGAATATTATTAATAAACCTGTATGCCTATTAAAATTTATGGCAGTTGATGGATTGATATGATACCCATTTGGGTATGAGCTTGGATTCGGGTAAGTTAGTACTAATATCAATTTGAGTTATCGATGATTTATATGATATCATGACCTATGTTATTTATGTATGCCATGAGAGTTTATGCTGGGTATGTGGGCATAATATGCATGATAGTATGATATGCATGATTACATGAGTTTGGCATGTTGATGGGTGATATGAGAGGAGGGAGTATGATATTTTGTGCTGACGAGCACCAGTGCTTTGGTAGCACACTTTGTGACTTTGGGTCACCAGAGGTTTGGCACCTCCAGAGGTTTGGTACCTCAGCGTCTCGTCCCAGTGGCTCAGTACCACAGTGGGTTGGCCCCACAGATGATTATTCGGGATTGACGCCAGTGTTTTGGTAACACACGATGGGTTGGCCCCATCACCAGATTTGTGACTACGGTCACCAGTGCTTTGGTAGCACATTGTGTCTTTGGGACACCAGAGGTTTGGCACCTCATTGCGACTTGTCCCTGTGGTTTGACCACCGTGGGTTGGCCCCACTTGAGATATGGGATCGTCTGCTAGTGTTTTGGTAACACACGATGGGTTGGCCCCATCATCATCGGATTCGTGACTTCGGTCACCAGTGCTTTGGTAGCACAACTGTGTCTTTGGGACACCAGTGCTTTGGTAGCACATTGACGGATATTGTGTCTTTGGGACACCAGTGCTTTGGTAGCACATTGTGACTATATGTCACCAGTGGTTTGGCACCACCAGTGGTTTGGTACCACACGGGGTAGATGAGGCGATATGGATGGTTAGGATCGGGTTGCATTAATCATGTTGCTATGTATGATGTGTGTTAGCATGTTGTTTCTTCGGGAGCGGGATTTACACACTGAGTCACTCGACTCACCCTCTCCTTTGACATTTCAGGTGATTCGTAGATGCGGACTTGGAGCCGGGATGGACTCGGGGTGCTTATGCCATGCTGAATAAAGTCTTTACTCAGACTCTATATTTTGGGTACTTTAGTTATTTACTTTTATTTGGGTTTCTATCTGGATTTGTAAAAGGCCTTTAAAGTTATATTTTATGTTGCTTATGCTTTAAATTGATTTTTAATATGCCTAACAAAGTAACTTGGAATAAATTTTACTAAAATATGGAAAGATAACGTTTTCAAAACTAAGACGCAACGTGTTTTAAATTATACCATCGGGTATCACTCAAAGTCTTTTGATAAACAAATACAAATGGTTTTAAATTCAAACTTGTAGTTCTTCTAAGTTTAAAAGTGTTTTATGTATCACTAAGAAACTAATAAGGTTTTAAATGGTAATAACTCGTTTTAACTACAAATTCTGGCAAAGTTTTCAAAATCCCTGGATTTCAAATACATCAACTGTTTTTTCAAACAAGACTGCTCAAATCTGTTTCAAACACACTGTGTTTTCACTCAGCTTTTAAACGAGAAATCTAGTTTTCCAAAATGGTTTTCCCCGTAGCATACCAGATTCGGACGTGGTGTCTTGTCCGGGTTTGGGGTGTTACATTTGTGGTATCAGAGCCAAGTTCAAAGGCTCGGCTGTGGGCCTGAGGCCCAAAATGGTTTCAAAAGTCTGTTTAAGTGTTGTTTTGAAATATATGGTTTAGAAGGGCATGGCACCGAGTCTCCGGCACCAGTTCGCCCAGGTAAGTACCCCGTACTATTACTTGTGATTTGATTGGAAATGATATGATTTGATGATTAGCAGTAGTATGCTACTTTAGAGATTGAAACTGATAGGATTCTGTGAACTCGCGAGAACAAATCCTCTTTAAATATTCATAAGACTTGCTTTTTAAACAAGTGGAATAAATACTGATACATAAAATTCTCTAATCAGATACGTAGAAAGATTAGACATGAGCACTCGAGGTGGACGTGGTCGTAATACTCGCGGTAGAGGTAGGGGTAGAATGACGGTTTCTGAGCCCGTAGGATCTGGGCAGGGTTCAGAAAATGAGGTACCGGTTCCGCCACCAGCTGGAGGTGGTGAGTTCCAAGATCAGACTGGAGACGACGCAGTGTCACAAGCGATGCTGCGAGTGTTGGAAAGGGTAGCTGGGGCTAGTGGTAGTGCAGGAGTTAGGAAATCAGTTCCTGAGCGACTCCGGGCTAATGGGGCTGAATTCTTTCGAGGTGTTTCTGGTGTTGCTCCTAGCACTGCTGAGTACTGGCTGGAGGCGACTGAGCGGATCATGGATGATCTGGACTTGACAACTGAAGAGAAGCTGAAGGGTATCGTGTCGCTTCTCCGGGATGAGTCATATCAGTGGTGGCTCACAGTTCGGGATAGTGTGGCTGCAGAGGATCTGACATGGGATTACTTCAGAGCTGCATATCAAAAGAAATACATCGGGGCTAGTTACATCGACTCCCAGAGGAAGGCGTTTCTGAGGCTTGTTCAGGGGAGTAAATCTGTTGCGGAGTACGAGGCTGAGTTCCTGAAGTTGAGTAGGTATGCCAGGGGCATTGTAGCCACTGAGCATGAGAGGTGTGTTCGTTTCGAGGATGGTCTCCGAGACGAGTTGAGGCTGCTGATTGCTCCACAGCAGGAGCGCGAGTTTGCTGTCTTGGTTGAGAAAGCTAAGGTGGCTGAGGGTGTTAAGGAGTCAGTGAGGCAGAGTATGGACAGGAGTAGGCTTAAGAGGAGCTTCGGGTCTTCTGGTTCATCGGGTAATCCGCAAAAGAGGGCTAGACCGAGTGGGCAGAATCAGTCTGCTAGATTTGTTGCTGCTAGGCAGGGACCACCGCAGTGTAATCAGTGTGGGAAAACTCATTGGGGTGGTTGCTGGACTGGAGGTAAAGGTTGCTTCGAGTGTGGTTCTTTGGAGCATCGCATTAGGGATTGTCCGCGTAGGATGGCCAGGATTCAGTCTGAGAGTCAGGGCCGTAATCAGTTCAGAGGTAATGGACCGCCACCGCAGAGGGGCCGTGGTAATGGCAGAGGTGGTAATGGTTTTGGTCGGGGCCGTGGAGCACCGGGCAGAGGTGCAGGTAGTTCTGAGGCTAGGCAGCCGGGATTAGTCTATGCTGCGAGACGCCGAGAGGAGGGCGACGCACCGGACGTCATAACCGGTACGTTTTTTATTTTTGGTACTCCTTATACTGCTTTAATTGATGTGGGGTCTACGCACTCTTATGTTGCCAGTAGTATAGTAGAGACAATGGACTTAGACTCTGAGATAACTTCTAGGCAGATGACTGTGATTAGCCCTCTAGGTCACTCTGTAGTAGTAGATAAACTGTTTAGAGAGGTACCCCTAGAACTCCAAGGGGTAGTGTTTGCTGCTGATCTGATGGAACTGCCGTTTGGGGAGTTCGATTTGATTCTCGGGATGGATTGGCTGGTTAAGTACCAGGCGAGGTTGGATTGCGCGGCTAAGCGCATGGTTCTTAAGACGGTTGATGGCGATGAGGTGGCTATGATAGGTAATAGGAGAGATTACTTATCAAATGTGGTATCTGCTCTGAAAGCGGAGAAGATGGTCAGGAAAGGCTGTGATGCGTATGTGGTTCATGTGTATGCCTTGGAGGCTAAAGGGTCTGCTGTTGAGGAAGTTCGTACTGTTAAGGAATTTGCTGATGTGTTTCCTGAAGAGCTTCCGGGTTTGCCGCCAGATCGTGAGGTAGAGTTCGGGATTGATCTGTTACCCGGGACTGCGCCAGTGTCTATTGCTCCGTATAGGATGGCACCAAAGGAATTGGTGGAGCTTAAGGCTCAGATCCAGGAGTTATTGGATCGGGGTTTTATCAGGCCAAGTGTTTCGCCGTGGGGTGCGCCGGTTCTTTTTGTCAAGAAGAAAGATGGTACGATGCGGATGTGCATAGACTACCGCCAGTTGAACAAGCTGACGATTAAAAACAAATATCCGTTGCCACGGATAGATGATTTGTTTGATCAGCTGAAGGGTGCTGCGGTATTCTCTAAGATTGATCTGAGGTCTGGGTATCATCAGTTGAAGGTTAAGGAGGCTGATATCCATAAGACAGCGTTTCGGACTCGGTATGGGCACTACGAATTCCTGGTAATGCCATTCGGGTTGACTAACGCACCGGCAGCGTTTATGGATATGATGAACAGGGTGTTTCAGTAGTATCTAGATCAGTTCGTGGTGGTTTTCATAGACGACATCTTGGTGTACTCAAAGACAGAGGAAGAGCATGATAAGCATTTGAGGGTGGTGCTGCAGATTCTGAGGGAAAAGCAACTCTATGCTAAGTTCAGTAAGTGCGAGTTCTGGCTTAGGGAAGTGACATTCTTGGGTCATGTAGTGTCAGCTGAGGGTATTCGAGTAGATCCTCGTAAGATTGAGGCTGTTTTGGACTGGAAGCCACCTAGGTCAGTGGCTGAGATTCGTAGTTTTCTGGGTTTGGCAGGATACTACCGAAGGTTTGTTGAGGGTTTCTCGTTGATAGCAGCACCGATGACCAAGTTATTAAGGAAAGAGGTTCCGTTTGTTTGGACTGAGAAACAACAGGAAAGCTTTGACAAGTTAAAGAAGATTTTGACTGAGGCTCCGGTTCTAATTCAACCTGAGGCTGGTAAGGAATACACAGTCTACTGCGATGCATCACATACGGGTCTGGGTTGTGTGCTGATGCAAGAAGGTAAGGTTGTGGCTTACGCTTCTAGGCAGCTGAGGCCACACGAGGTCAACTATCCGACGCATGATTTGGAGCTAGCGGCTGTAGTGTTCGCCTTAAAGATTTGGAGGCACTACTTGTATGGAGAGAGATCGATAGTCTACACCGATCACAAGAGTCTAAAGTATCTGCTGACTCAGAAGGATTTGAATTTGAGGCAGCGTAGATGGGTTGAGTTGCTAAAAGATTACGATTGTTCTATTGAGTATCATCCGGGCAAGGCTAACGTGGTAGCAGACGCGTTGAGCCGTAAGGTTGTTTCGGACTTAAGAGCTTTGTTTGCCCATTTGAGCTTGTACGACGACGGGAGTATTTTGGCAGAGCTGCAGGTTAAGCCTACTTGGGTTGAGCAGGTCAGAGAGAAACAGTTAGAGGATGAGGTTCTGGGTGCGCGAAGGTTACAAGTGCAGAATGGTGGTTTGGAGGGTTTCAGCTTGTCTAGTGATGAGGTTCTGTGTTTTCAGGGTAAGGCTTGTATGCCTAAAGATGTTGAGCTGAGGCAGAAGATTCTGCAGGACGCACATAGCAGTCCTCATGCTATGCATCCTGGAGGTAGCAAGATGTATAGGGATCTTAGAGAGCAATTTTGGTGGCCTGGTTTGAAGAAAGAGGTGACAGAGTTTGTTGGAAGATGTCTGACTTGTCAGCAGGTCAAGGCTGAACATCAGTTGCCGTCGGGTTTGCTTCAGCCGGTGAAGATTCCTCAGTGGAAGTGGGAAAGGATAACTATGGATTTTGTCAGTGGGTTACCGCTTACGCCAAGCAAGAAGGATTCAGTTTGGGTAGTGGTGGATCGTCTGACGAAATCAGCTCACTTTATTCCGGTGAGGGTTGACTACTCACTCCAGAAGTTGGCGAAGCTGTATGTTTCAGAGATAGTGAGGTTGCACGGTGTGCCAGTTTCGATAATCTCGGATAGGGATCCCAGGTTCACGTCTAGGTTCTGGAAGGCATTGCATCAAGCATTGGGTACTCGTTTGGATTTCAGCACGGCTTTTCACCCGCAGTCTGACGGTCAATCAGAAAGGGTTATTCAGATCTTAGAAGACATGCTGAGAGGTTGTGTCTTGGATTTCCGAGGTAGCTGGGAGGAGTTTCTACCGTTAGCTGAGTTTGCCTACAACAACAGTTACCAAGCGAGCATCAAGATGGCTCCGTACGAGGCGTTGTATGGTAGGAAGTGTCGCTCACCTACGTGCTGGACAGAGTTAGGTGAACGTCAGTTATTGGGACCCGAGTTGGTAGCTGAAACTGAAGACAAGGTTAAGTTGATTCAAGCTAGACTGAAGGAAGCTTCGGACCGGCAGAAGTCTTATGCCGATCTTAAGCGGAGAGATATAGAGTTTGCTGTTGGGGATCGAGTTTTCTTGAAGGTTTCACCTTGGAAGAAGGTTCTGAGGTTCGGGAAGAAAGGCAAGCTTAGTCCGAGGTTCATTGGGCCATATAAGGTGTTGAGGCGAGTTGGACCAGTAGCGTATCAGCTTGAGTTGCCAGCAGAGCTTAGTCAGATTCACGATGTTTTTCACGTTTCAATGCTTCGGAGGTATCGTTCAGATCCGTCGCATGTGGTAGCAGTGGAAGAGATCGAGGTAAATCCAGACTTGACTATGGAAGAAGAGCCTGTGCAGATTCTTGATCGGGATGTGAAGGTTCTGCGTAGGAAGACTGTGCCGTTGGTTAAGGTACTTTGGCGGAATCATGGCGTGGAAGAAGCGACGTGGGAACCCGAGGATATGATGAGACAGCAATACCCGCAACTCTTTTGACCAGGTAATTTCGAGGCCGAAATTATTTTTAAGGGGGGTAGAACTGTAATATCCCGGGTTAGGGGCTATATTTTTGTCATGGCATGTTTTGCATGTATGTAGTGTGCTGTGTTGTTATTTCGGTGTTTTAGGGGCTTTGGTGTAGCCTAGGTGAATGCCTGAGTGAATGGGAGAATTTTTGTTTTTAGGCTTTATAGGAGAGGAGCTGAGGAAGCGGGGGTTTAAGAATTTTAAATGAGGTTTTGTTGCACAAATAAGGAGGTGGCAAGAGTGGCAAGAGGGAGTTGGTATGGCGTCAACTTCAAGGAGTGGAGGTCCAGTGTTCGAGCAGCAGGAGTCCCCTTTTTGTCATCTATTTTGGGACGGCATGGAGGAGAGGTAGAAGCCAAATCAAATTCTACCTTGGACCTAGTCTACTCTTTCAAATGGAAGGTGGAGAGTAGATTTAGGATGTTGACTTGTTCAAAATAATTTGAACTTGTGGTGGGGAGCAATAGAGGGGATGTGGCCGAATGTTTGGGGGAGTGTTGAGGGGTGGCCGGTTGGTAGGTGATGGAGTAGTGGACGGCTTAGTGTGGTGAGGGGCTAGCCGATTTCATTTTGGACATTTTGGGGTTGTTTCGGTCAAGAGTAGTAAACTACTTTCTTCTCATTTTGTCAAGTGTAGCCGAATTCTCAAGTGTGTATTGTGGTTGTTTTTCTTTCTTGTGGAAACCGAAACTAGCACCCATTCTTTTCATACTTTTCTCTTTTCTCCTCTTGGAACCTGGGTAGCCGAAACTGCTTTACCCTCTTTTGATTTGTGTTAGCCGAATGTTCTCTCCTATACCATCTTCTTGTTCCCCATTTTGTTGAGCCGAAACTTGTCTTCCAAAGCATTCTTCTCCATCCCTTTTCTTGCTCAAAACCGAAAGTCACCTTCCAAAATATTTCCATCCTTTCTTTTCTTCTCAAAACCTTAAGCCGAACCTTTCTTCCATTGATTGCCGATTTCTCTCTTTTTCCTAAACCATCTTGCCGAAATTCCATCTCCACTCTACTCTCATATCACAATTATTTTCTCTCATCTTTCTTTCTGAATCGGTCACAAGGGTGTTGAACACCTAAAAAGCAAATTCTCCTTCTTTATTCAAAGTGTTAGCCGAATCTATACACCCCTTTTTAGTGACCTTTTTGGCCGAATATTTCCTTCTCCTAGTAGTGGTAGTGGCCGAATATCAGTGGTGTTTGGAGGCCTTGCTTCAATCGGTTGGAATTGGGACTTTGGAAGTGTGAAGCAAGCAAACCATCATTCTTTTGTAACCGATTGGTAAGTTGAGGGTAAGCGATTAGGTTGTTAGTTCATTCTTTTAATTGCGTTTAATCAGGAGTTGTAAATGATTAACCGTTCTCTTGTGAAGGTGTGACCGATTGTGGGTAGAAGTACCACTGTGGTTCGGGTTTGGTAGGAAACCAAACCAAGTGAAGGTAAGGGATGGATTTTTCTACCCTTTTGGTTAATTGGTTGTTGGCCGAATGTTAGTGTTGCCTAACCCCTATTGTTGGCCGATTGTAGGAGTTAGCAAACGAGGGATTTAGATCGTTTCGTGGGATTTTAGACTCGGTTTACCAGGTGTGTATATTAACACACTTATATTTAGGAATATTATTAATAAACCTGTATGCCTATTAAAATTTATGGCAGTTGATGGATTGATATGATACCCATTTGGGTATGAGCTTGGATTCGGGTAAGTTAGTACTAATATCAATTTGAGTTATCGATGATTTATATGATATCATGACCTATGTTATTTATGTATGCCATGAGAGTTTATGCTGGGTATGTGGGCATAATATGCATGATAGTATGATATGCATGATTACATGAGTTTGGCATGTTGATGGGTGATATGAGAGGAGGGAGTATGATATTTTGTGCTGACGAGCACCAGTGCTTTGGTAGCACACTTTGTGACTTTGGGTCACCAGAGGTTTGGCACCTCCAGAGGTTTGGTACCTCAGCGTCTCGTCCCAGTGGCTCAGTACCACAGTGGGTTGGCCCCACAGATGATTATTCGGGATTGACGCCAGTGTTTTGGTAACACACGATGGGTTGGCCCCATCACCAGATTTGTGACTACGGTCACCAGTGCTTTGGTAGCACATTGTGTCTTTGGGACACCAGAGGTTTGGCACCTCATTGCGACTTGTCCCTGTGGTTTGACCACCGTGGGTTGGCCCCACTTGAGATATGGGATCGTCTGCTAGTGTTTTGGTAACACACGATGGGTTGGCCCCATCATCATCGGATTCGTGACTTCGGTCACCAGTGCTTTGGTAGCACAACTGTGTCTTTGGGACACCAGTGCTTTGGTAGCACATTGACGGATATTGTGTCTTTGGGACACCAGTGCTTTGGTAGCACATTGTGACTATATGTCACCAGTGGTTTGGCACCACCAGTGGTTTGGTACCACACGGGGTAGATGAGGCGATATGGATGGTTAGGATCGGGTTGCATTAATCATGTTGCTATGTATGATGTGTGTTAGCATGTTGTTTCTTCGGGAGCGGGATTTACACACTGAGTCACTCGACTCACCCTCTCCTTTGACATTTCAGGTGATTCGTAGATGCGGACTTGGAGCCGGGATGGACTCGGGGTGCTTATGCCATGCTGAATAAAGTCTTTACTCAGACTCTATATTTTGGGTACTTTAGTTATTTACTTTTATTTGGGTTTCTATCTGGATTTGTAAAAGGCCTTTAAAGTTATATTTTATGTTGCTTATGCTTTAAATTGATTTTTAATATGCCTAACAAAGTAACTTGGAATAAATTTTACTAAAATATGGAAAGATAACGTTTTCAAAACTAAGACGCAACGTGTTTTAAATTATACCATCGGGTATCACTCAAAGTCTTTTGATAAACAAATACAAATGGTTTTCAATTCAAACTTGTAGTTCTTCTAAGTTTAAAAGTGTTTTATGTATCACTAAGAAACTAATAAGGTTTTAAATGGTAATAACTCGTTTTAACTACAAATTCTGGCAAAGTTTTCAAAATCCCTGGATTTCAAATACATCAACTGTTTTTTCAAACAAGACTGCTCAAATCTGTTTCAAACACACTGTGTTTTCACTCAGCTTTTAAACGAGAAATCTAGTTTTCCAAAATGGTTTTCCCCGTAGCATACCAGATTCGGACGTGGTGTCTTGTCCGGGTTTGGGGTGTTACATGAGTCAAGTATTGTTAGACCTGCTATTGCTGTAAATAACTTTGAACTGAAACCTAACACAATTCAGATGATACAGCAATTTGTTCAGTTTGATGGTTTGCAGGATGAAGATCCAAACAATCACTTGGCAAATTCCTAGAATTTTGTGATACTTTCAAAATAAATGGCGTTTCTGATGATGCCATTTGTCTTCAGTTATTTCCCTTTTCTTTGAGGAATAAAGCTAAACAGTGGTTGAATTCTCTTCCACGAGGATCAATCACTACATGGGACCAAATGACCGAAAAATTTTTATTAAAATATTTTCCACTAGCTAAAACGGCCAAGTTGAGGAATGATATCTCTTCTTTTGTGCAGATGGATTTAGAGACACTTTACGATGCATGGGAGAGATACAAAGATCTATTGAGAAGGTGCCCACACCATGGATTACCCTTGTGGCTACAGATCGAAACCTTTTACAACAGTGTAAACCCCTCAACCAGAAAGTTAATTGATTCAGTCGCCGATGGAACCTTAAATAACAAAACACCTGAGGCTGCTTACGAGTTCATTGAAGAGATGTCACTGTATAACTATCAGTGGCAAGTGTTTTCAACCTCGTAAAGCAGCCAGTGTTTTCAACTTCAACGCAGTAGCCATGCTATCAAATCAGGTAGAGATGTTAAATAAAAAGGTTGATGGTTTATGTGGTTCTTTGTAGGAACATCCAGTTATACATTGTGATACGAATGGAAGAGGGATGAACAATACAGAGTATCCACCTTACAACCCGAGCATTGAGAATGAGCAAGTTCACTGTATACGTAACAATTTTAAATCTCAAAATTACCCTTATAGTAATACTTATAATCCAAGTTGGAGGAATCACCCCAATTTTTCATGGGGTGGTCAAGAAAATCAGAGACAACAACCCCTTCCAAACATCCAACAGCATCCCTACCCACAAGAAAAGACGCTGAACCTTGAAGAGATGCTGACAAAATTCATAGTGGTGTCAGAAACATGTTTCCAAAACACTGAGACAACACTTAAAAATCAACAAGCATCGATTCAAGGGATCGAGAACCAATTAGGGCAACTCGCTAAGCTTATCTCAGAATGACCACAAGGCAGCTTGCCAAGCAACACTGAGACTAACCCAAAGGAGCAACTTCAAGCCATAATAGCTCAAGATAGTGTAAGGTTAGATGAGCTTGAGTTAAGCCAAGAAAATATGTTAGAGGAAGGTAAGAGTGAGGTAAGTCATAATAAGCCAAAATAGGTAATTAAAGAATACCAACCTCGTATACCTTATCCTGATGCGATGAAGAAGGACAACACAGACGAACAATTCGGTAAATTTCTTAAACTTTTAAAGAAATTACATATTAACTTACCGTTTCTTGAAGCTCTTTCGCAGATGCCAGATTCAAGGAAATTTTTAAAAGATCTTTTAACAAACAAACGGAAGTTAGATGAAGAATCGCATGTGGAGCTAAACGCAGTGTGCTCAGCAATGTTACAAAATAAACTACCATGAAAATTAAAAGATCCAGGGAGTTTTACAATTCCATGCTTAATTGGTAGTCTATCCGTTGATAATGCGTTAGCTGATTTAGGGGCAAGCATCAATGTTATGCCTTATAAATTTTTTAAACAACTAGCTCTAGGGAAACCCAAACAAACTAGGATGAGCATTCAATTACCTGATAAAACTGTTAGAATTTCTAGAGGTATAATTGAAGATGTTCTCGTGAAAATTGATAAATTCGTATTCCCGGTAGACTTTGTCTCGTTTTAGACATGGATGAGGACAATAGTATCCCCTTAATTTGAGGAAGGCCCTTTTTAGCAACTGCTAGGACTAAAATTGATGTCAGTGCAGGTGAAGTCATACTTTGTGTAGGTGACAGATCAATCAGTCTCCAAGCGCTTGACTCGGCTAGGACATCGAGTAGTCAAGGTGAGAACATAAATTCTTTTTATAACCATTTAGTTAAACCTTCTTTTCAGGAATCACGACGGAACTACACAACTGAGCCAGATCCTAGACCTCTTAACAACAAGGAAATAACTCATGAGGAACGAAGGCTTCAGATCGATGAACTAGACGAGTGGAAGACACACTTCAAGGAGAAATTAGGAATACACAAAGCAGAACCAACACCATTTCGTGGGACAAACAAATTTAAGATCGAAGATCAGGTATTGTTAGATAAGACAGACCCTCGAATACCTCCTCTTGACCCTAATACAAACAAAGAAATCACTTTTAGGGTACTCAATGTTTTCCCATACGGAACAGTCAAGGTAAGTAATCCTATATTCGGCACTTTTAAAGTAAACGCTACTCGACTTGGACTATATACTGATAATAGGGCTGGTAGCACGAGGAAGGATTTTCAACTCCTCAAACCACCAAAAATGTGTGAATGAGAGGTAAGTCTAGCTTAAGACTATAAACGAGCGCTTCTTGGGAGGCAACCCGAGCACTAACCCCATTAATTCTCACATTTGTATTTTTACTTTTCCTTTTTAGCACCTAACTATAAACTGTAATATCCTTAAATCGGGGTCTCTGCATTTTGTATGTGTTTGCATGTGTTGATATGCCTATTGTGTTCGTTTGGTGTGTTTTGGGGTCTAGGCATGACCTCGGGTTAGTCTTGGGGCATGGCTAAAAATTGTGTTTTAGCATTTAAGAGGAGGGAGCTAGAAAAATTAGAGGTTAAAGGTAATTACTGGAGGATTTAGGCACAAGTAATCAGGTGGTAAAGTGGTCAAGGAGGCGCCACTAAAGTGTCAGGTAAGTGACGCCACATGCAAGGAAGGAGAGCTGGTGTTCGAGCTGCGAAGATCTCCTTGCTGCTATTTATTTTTGATGCCAAAGCTGAGGAAGTGGAGTGCTTAGGTGGGACTCTCTTGATGGATGAGGATTAAGCTATCAGATTTTAAATGGATGAAGGGGAGGAAAAGTTGGTGGTTGACTCATTCAAATCTGTTTGAATGAGTGGATGAGAGGAATTCAAGGAGAAGTGAAGGGGACGACAAGTGTTTGGTGTTTAGCTGAATTGTTGAGTGGTGGTGTGAGTTGGGAAGCAATCGGTTTTGGTTTTTTTGGGGTGGTGGCTGAATGTGCCTAGGTTAGTAGCTAAAATCGGCAAGCTTGGAAGGTCTTGCTCTTTTGTGTTTAGTGTCAAGCCGAAACCTTAAATTGCACCCCTCTCAACCTCTCTTTTCTCTTTTCAGCATATTAGGTACTTGGCCGAACCATCTTTGTTTTTCCTTGTAAAAGCCGAAACCCAAGTGGCATTCTTCCTCTTTTCTTTTGGTTGCCTATTGCCGAAACCCTTCTTTTCTATTTCATTCATCTCCTCCATCTTCACCATCTTCAAGAGCCGAAACTTGCTTGCTTCTTCTTCTCTTTATTCTATTCAAAAGCCGAAAGCAATACTCCCTTCTCCATTCGATTCCTGTTCTCAAATACTTGTGCCGCAATACCCAACTTTCTTCTCCTTTTCTATTCGACAGCATCATCCCCTGTGTTTTCTTCTTCTCTTTTAGATTCATAAGCCATAGCCGAAACCTCTTTACTCTCTATTTTCTTCTCCCTGATTGACACCTTGGCCGAATATTGTGTTCATAAACCTCTGTCTTCTTGTGAGTTCTTTTTATCACCTCAAGTGCCGAATCTATCTTGTTCATTTGGATTAGCCGAATCTCCTGGTAAGTGGCTTCTTTTTCCTCTTCTTCTCTTCTTGACCGATTTGGGTAGTGCCGAATCTCTTTTGTCTTCTTTGTCACTCCTTCAATCGTTATTAATCAGATCTTAATCCCATTCTTGTTCTTTAAGGGTAGCCGAAACCCCTAACATTTGTAAGGGGTGCCGATCTGTGTTGATTAGGAGCCGAATCAGTCATCAAGGTAAGGAGGTGATAATCCCTTTTTGTTTTCGGGATTTATGTTGTGGCCGAATGGCCTGTGGATTCTAAGTGTTGTGTTAAAATCGATTGTAGGGAGGAGCATAGCCGAATACAGTGAGTCTCCGGGACTTGGTGGTTGACCTAGGTAAGGTCTTAACGTTTCAAGATCTATTTCTGATTTTTTCAGAAACCGAAGGCTAATCATCTGTGTGTCTTAGTGCTAGCCGATTGCAAGGGAGATCGTCTCATAGTTTCGGGATTTGGTTGGAAACCAAATCGGCCTGAGGAAAGGGAAACAACGCTTCGGGATTTCGTTAGATTCGAGTAGTTTCGGGATTCTTACTTAGATCTGCGATTAGTCAGGTGTGTAACGCTTACACACTTTGTTAGTATAATAATGCTTATTATGGTACTGTTATAACCATTGGCATTTGTGACTTTGCCTTGTGGGCATGAGCTTGGAAACTGGGTAAGTCCCCTGTTATGTGATTTATGTTATACATCATCACGTTTTGTTAAATGCTATGCGATGCCTTATTGCATGATACATGATATTATGACACGTATGATATGAGCATGATGATGGGATTAATGAGAGGAGGGGGATGATTATTTGGACTGTCACCAGTGGTTTTGAACACACGATGGGTTGGCCCCATCATTTGATTTGTGACTACAGTTACCAGTGGTTTTGACCACATTATTATTATTTATGACTAAGTCTCTGTGGTTTTGACCACCAGTGGTTTTGACCACACTTGTGATATTTTTGACTACGGTCACCAGTGGTTTTGACCACATATGGATATTGTGACTTGTCCCAGTGGTTTGGTACCACAGTGGGTTGGCCCCACATGATTATTACGGGATTGTCATCAGTGGTTTTGACCACACGATGGGTTGGCCCCATCACCTGATTTGTGACTACGGTCACCAATGGTTTTGACCATGCCGATATATTTGTAACTTCGGTCACCAGTGGTTTTGACCACCAGTGGTTTTGACCACACGGGGTAGTTAAAGGAGATTGGATGGTTAGGTTATGGGGTGCATGATTTGCATGTTTTACTGATGATCTGTGTAAGTGCTTTAACTATCGGGTTGGGGATTTATACACGGGGTCTCGGTGACTCGCCCCTTCCCTTATATTTTGCAGATGAGGCTTAGATTGCGGATATGGGGCCGAGGAGGACTCGAGGTGACCATGCATCCTAGTTTGGTTTTAATTTTAAATTACATTTCGGTTTTATTAATTTTCTTTCAATTTTGTTTTGGGGTTGTAATAAGGCCGCTAAGTTTTACTATTTTGGGTTTCATAATCTACTTTTATTTTGATTACATTATGCACATGATGGATATAGTGACTTGTTAAATTAACCGGTAAAAAGCAATGTTTTCAAAACTATATCTCTTCGGGTTTTCCAAACGTTACCATCGTGTAACAAGGTACAAAACCATAAGGTAACTTGGATGTTTTATAACTCTAAATTTCAAACCACTTTAAGGACAAATGGTTTTAAACCTGATTGTATTCATTGCATTCAGTTTTTAATAAGTGTCCAATGTTTTTGAAAATTAGAAATTTCAAATGGGTTTTCAATTACGAGTTTTCCAAGCATTACAAAAACTTCTAATCAACCTCATCATCATGTATTACTGTGTTTTCTAAACCCTAAAATAATAAAAGAGCCTTCTTTAGAAAAATTATCCGTCAAACGTATGTTTTCAAAATGTTTCCACTCCGTAACATACCAGATTCGGTCGTGGTGTGTTGACCGGGTTTGGGGTGTTACAATTATGGTATCAGAGCCAGTTTCAATAGCTCGGCTGTGGGCGTGAGTTCCAAAAATGTTTTAAAAAGGATTATGAATGGCTTTTATGGGAAAAGTGTAGTGATGGAAGCATGGCACCGAGTCTCCGGCACCAATCCGCCCAGGTAAGTGCCCCAAACTATTGTTTGTTGATTATATGATTGTGATGATGGCATGATTGAATAGAAGTAGGAATTACTATAGAGACTGGAACAATAGGATGATGTGTACTCGCGAAACAACCCCTTACTAAAACTTTTCATAAGACTGTGCTTTAACAGACAGTGGAATAAAAGTCTAATGCATAAAACTTTTAATCAGCTTGAATATATCGTTAGATATGAGTGCACGTGGACGTGGGCGTAATTTACGAGGACGGGGTAGAGGTAGGATGGCTATATCTGAGCAACTGGGTCTGGCCATGGGTCAGGGAATGAGGCACCGCCGCCACCAGCAGTGTCACAGGCGATGCTGTGGGTTCTAGAGAGGGTAGCTGGAGCAGGTGGAGGTATGAGGGCTCGAAAATCTGTGACCGAGCGACTCAAGGCTAATGGTGCAGAGGAATTTAGAGGTGTATCTGGTGTGGCACCTAGTACAGCGGAATATTGGTTGGAGGCGACAGAACGCATCATGGATGACCTGGATTTTTTAGTTGAGGAAAAGCTGAAAGGCATAGTATCTCTGCTGCGAGATGAGTCATATCAGTGGTGGCTCACAGTTAGGGATGGAGCGAGGGCAGATGACCTCACTTGGGAATTCTTTATAGCAGCCTATCAGAGGAAATACATAGGGGCTAGCTATGTTGATGCGTAGCGCAGGGCGTTCTTGAACTTGGTCCAGGGTAATAAGACTGTAGCGGAATATGAGGCGGAATTCCTCCGGTTGAGTCGGTATGCCCGGGGTATTGTGGGTACAGAGCATGAATGATGTGTCAGATTCGAGGATGGGCTGAGAGATGAGCTGCGGATGATAATTGCCCCATAGCAGGAACGAGAGTTTGTCGTCCTAGTGGAGAAAGCTAAGGTTGCTGAAGGGGTAAAACAGTCTGTAAGGCGGAATCAGGATAGGGGTTGGACTAAAAGGAGTTCTAGGTCATCTAGGTTTACCGGGAATCAGCAGAAAAGGGCGAGATATAGTGGGCTGAATCAAGCAGCGAGGCTTGCTGCTGCTAATACTCAATGGCCGCCACGGTGTCCTCGGTGTGGAAAGTCTCACACGGGAGAGTGTTGGATTGGTAACAGGGGATGTTTTGAGTGTGTGTCGCTGGGGCATCGAGTTAGGGATTGTCCACAGAGATCAGCTAGGCTGCGGTCTGAGGAGCAGAATCGTGCACAGTTTAGGAGGGATCATCAGCAGCCACAGAGGAGCCGTGGTTCAGGCAGGGGAGGTAATGGCTCTGGTAGAGGCCGTGGAGCACCGGGCAGAGGTGCAAGTGGTACAGAGGCGAGACAACCTGGTTTGGTCTACGCTGCGAGGCGTCGAGAGGAGGGCAACGCACCGGACGTCATAACCGGTGCGTTCTTAATTTTTGGAGTACCTTATAATGCTTTAATTGATGTTGGTTCGACGCACTCGTATGTTGCTAGTAGTATAGTGGAAACTATGAACTTAGACTCTGAGATTACTTCTAGGAAGTTGACAGTGATAAGCCCTCTAGGTCACTCTGTAGAAGTAAGTAAACTATATAGGTAGGTACCCCTAGAACTTCAAGGGGTCGTGTTTCTGGCTGATTTGATGGAACTGCCATTTGGGGAGTTCGATCTGATTCTCGGGATGGATTGGCTAGTAAAGTATCAAGCTAGTTTGGATTGCGCAGCTAAGTGCATGGTGTTGAAGACCATGGAAGGAGAGGAGGTGGTGATGATAGGTAATAGGAGAGATTACTTATCTAATGTTGTCTCTACGCTGAAGGCTGAGAAAATGGTTAGGAAGGGTTGTGAAGCATTTTTGGTGCATGTCGGTGCTTTGGAAGCTAAGGATCCAGCTGTGGAGAATGTTCGAACTGTGAGGGAATTTGCTGATGTATTCCTAGAGGAACTATCGGGTGTGCCTCCGGACCGCGAGGTTGAGTTTGGTATAGACTTGTTACCTGGAACTGCGCCAGTATCTATTGCTCCATATAGGATGGCGCCGAAAGAATTAGTGGAATTAAAGGCTCAGATTCAGGAGTTGTTGGGCAGAGGTTTCATCCGGCCGAGTGTATCACCTTGGGGAGCTTCTATGCTCTTTGTTAAGAAGAAAGACGATACAATGCAGATGTGTATAGACTACCGCCAGCTGAATAAGTTGACAATCAAAAACAAGTATCTGTTGCCCAGGATTGATGACTTGTTTGATCAACTCAAGGATGCATCGGTTTTCTCTAAGATTGACCTTAGGTCGAGGTATCATCAGCTCAAAGTGAAGGACGTTGATATTCATAATACTGCATTTCGTACTCGGTATGGGCATTACGAGTTTCTGGTGATGCCGTTCGGGCTGACTAATGCGCCGGCAGCATTCATGGACATGATGAATCGGGTGTTTCAACCGTGCTTGGATTGGTTTGTCGTAGTGTTTATAGACGACATTTTGGTGTACTCGAAATCTGAGGAGGAACATGAGGCGCATCTCCGTGTAGTGCTACAGGTTCTGAGGGAGAAGCAACTGTACGCTAAGTTTAGTAAGTGTGAGTTTTGGCTTAAGGAGGTAACTTTCTTGGGTCATGTTGTATCAGCTGAGGGAATTAGGGTGGATCCTCGAAAGATTGAGGCAGTATTGGATTGGAAACCACCCAAGTCGATTGCAGAGATTCGAAGTTTTCTGGGTTTGGCAGGATACTACAGGAGATTCGTAGAAGGGTTTTCTTTGATTGCAGCGCCGTTGACTAAGCTGTTGAGAAAAGGGGTTCCGTTTGTGTGGACTGAGAAACAGCAAGAGATTTTTGACAAGTTGAAGAAGATTCTAACTGAAGCTCCACTTTTGATTCAGCCTGAGGCAGGAAAGGAATTCACGGTTTATTGTGATGCATCACATACTGGCTTAGGGTGTGTGCTGATGCAAGATGGGAAGGTAGTCGCTTATGCATCTCGATAGTTGAGGCCTCATGAAGGTAACTATCCGACACATGACTTGGAGTTAGCTGCAGTGGTTTTTGCCTTGAAGATTTGGAGGCATTACTTGTATGGGGAGAAGTCGATAGTGTATACGGATCATAAGAGTCTGAAGTACCTCCTGACTCAGAAGGATTTAAATTTGAGGCAGCGAAGGTGGATGGAGTTGTTGAAGACTACGACTGCTCGATTGAGTACCATCCGGGTAAGGCTAACGTGGTAGCTGATGCGTTGAGCCGTAAGGTGGTAGCGGACTTGCGAGCGATGTTTTCTCACCTTAGTCTTTATGATGATGGGAGTCTTTTGGTGGAATTGCAAGTGAAGCCGTCTTGGATTGATCAGGTTAAGGAGAAACAACTGACAGATGAGGGTTTGAGTGCTCGTAGGTTACAAGTGCAGAATGGTGAATCTGAGGGTTACAACTTGGATAGTGGTGGAGTACTGTGTTTCCAAGGGAAGGTATGTATGCCTAAGGATGTCGACTTGAGATAGCGGATTCTTCAGGAAGCTCATAGCAGCCCATATGCTATGCATCCTGGAGGCAGTAAGATGTACCGTCATTTGAGGGAGCAGTTCTGGTGGCCAGGTCTTAAGCGTGAAGTAACAGAGTTTGTGGGCAAATGTTTGACATGCCAGCAAGTTAAAGCTGAGCATCAGTTGCCATCAGGGCTGTTGCAGCCGGTAAAGATCCCACAATGGGAGTGGGAAAGGATTACGATGGATTTCATCAGTGGGCTTCCCCTTACCTAGTAGGAAGGACTTAATATGGGTAATAGTGGATTGTCTGACTAAATCGGCTCATTTCATTCCGGTAAGGGTTGATTATTCGCTCCAGAAGCTAGCCAAGTTGTATGTGGCAGAGATAGTACGGTTGCATGGAGTGCCTGTGTCAATCATTTCGGATAGGGATCCCAGGTTCACGTCGAGGTTCTGGAAAGCTTTGCATCAGGCTTTGGGTACAAGGTTGGATTTTAGCACGGCTTTCCATCCGCGGTCTGATGGACAGCTTGAAAGGGTAATTCAGATTCTGGAAGATATGTTAAGCGGCTGTGTTCTGGATTTCAACGGTAGTTGGGAGGAATATCTACCATTGGCAGAGTTCGCTTATAACAGTAGTTATCAAGCGAGTATTCAGATGGCACTGTATGAGGCACTATATGGGCGGAAGTGTCGTACTCCAACGTGTTGGACAGAACTGGGTGAACGACAGATGTTGGGTCCGGAGTTGGTAGCAGAAACAGAGGATAAGGTTAAGGTGATTCGGGCTCATCTTAAGGAAGCGTTGGACAGGCAGAAATCTTACACCGATCTTAAGCGTCGGGATATAGAGCATGCAGTGGGTGATAAGGTCTTTCTGAAGGTATCGCCCTGTAAGAAAGTGTTGAGATTTGGTCGGAAGGGCAAGCTAAGCCCTAGATTTATCAGGCCGTATACAGTGTTGAGGCGAGTGGGACCGGTAGCTTATCAGCTTGAGTTGCCAGCAGAATTGAGTCAGATTCATGACGTCTTTCATGTTTCAATGCTTAGGGGCTACCGATCAGATCCGTCACATGTTGTTCCAGTTGAGGAGATAGAGGTGAGTCCTGATCTGTCCTTCGAGGAGGAACCAGTACAGATTTTGGATCGGGATATCAAGGTTCTGCGACGGAAGTCAGTTCCCTTGGTGAAGGTATTATGGCGGAACCATGGTACGGAGGAGGCCACGTGGGAACCAGAGGTTGTGATGCGGCAGCAATACCCTCAACTCTTCTGTTCAGGTAATTTCGGGGCCGAAATTATTTTAAGGGGGTAGAACTGTAATATCCTTAAATCGGGGTCTCTGTATTTTGTATGTGTTTGCATGTGTTGATATGCCTACTGTGTTCGTTTGGTGTGTTTTGGGGTCTAGGCATAACCTCGGGTTAGTCCTGGGGCATGGCCAAAAATTGTGTTTTAGCACTTAAGAGGAGAGAGCTAGAAGAATTAGGGGTTAAAGGTAATTACTGGAGGATTTAGGCACAAGTAATCAGGTGGTAAAGTGGTCAAGGAGGCACCACTAAGGTGTCAGGTAAGTGACGCCACATGCAGGGAAGGAGAGCTGGTGTTCGAGCTGCGAAGATCCCCTTACTGCTATTTTTTTTTTGACGCCAAAGCTGAGGAAGTGGAGTGCTCAGGTGGGACTCTCTTGATGGATGAGGATTAAGCTATCAGATTTTAAATGGATGAAGGGGAGGAAAAGTTGGTGGTTGACTCATTCATATCTGTTTGAATGAGTGGATGAGAGGAATTCAAGGAGAAGTGAAGGGGACGGCAAGTGTTTGGTGTTTAGCCGAATTGTTGAGTGGTGGTGTGAGATGGGAAGCAATTGGTTTTGGTTTTTTTGGGGTGGTGGCCGAATGTGCCTAGGTTAGTAGCTAAAATTGGCAAGCTTGGAAGGTCTTGCTCTTTTGTGTTTAGTGTCAAGCCGAAACCTCAAATTGCACCCCTCTCAACCTCTCTTTTCTCTTTTCGACATATTAGGTACTTGGCCGAACCATCTTTGTTTTTCCTTGTAAAAGCCGAAACCCAAGTGGCATTCTTCCTCTTTTCTTTTGGTTGCCTATTGCCGAAACCCTTCTTTTCTATTTCATTCATCTCCTCCATCTTCACCATCTTCAAGAACCGAAACTTGCCTGCTTCTTCTTCTCTTTATTCTGTTCAAAAGCCAAAAGCAATACTCCCTTCTCCATTAGATTCCTGTTCTCAAATACTTGTGCCGAAATACCCAACTTTTTTCTCCTCTTCCATTCGACAGCATCATCCCCTGTGTTTTCTTCTTCTCTTTTAGAGTCATAAGCCATAGCCGAAACCTCTTTACTCTCTATTTTCTTCTCCCTGATTGACACATTGGCCGAATATTGTGTTCATAAACCTCCGTCTTCTGGATTAGCCGAATCTCCTGGTAAGTGGCTTCTTTTTCCTCTTCTTCTCTTTTTGACCGATTTGGGTAGTGCCAAATCTCTTTTGTCTTCTTTGTCACTCCTTCAATTGTTATTAATTAGATCTTAATCCCATTCTTGTTCTTTAAGGGTAGCCGAAACCCCTAACATCTGTAAGGGGTGCCGATCTGTGTTGATTAGGAGCCGAATCAATCATCAAGGTAAGGAGGCGATAATCCCTTTTTGTTTTCGAGATTTATGTTGTGGCCGAATGGCCTATGGATTCTAAGTGTTGTGTTAAAACCGATTGTAGGGAGGAGCATAGCCGAATACAGTGAGTCTTCGGGACTTGGTGGTTGATCTAGGTAAGGTCTTAACGTTTTAAGATCTATTTTTGATTTTTTCAGAAACCGAAGGCTAATCATCTGTGTGTCTTAGTGCTAGCCGATTTCAAGGGAGATCGTCTCATAGTTTCGGGATTTGGTTGGAAACCAAATCGGCCTAAGGAAAGGGAAACAACGCTTCGGGATTTCGTTCGATTCGAGTAGTTTCGAGATTCTTACTTAGATCTGCGATTAGTCAGGTGTGTAACGCTTACACACTTTATTAGTATAATAATGCTTATTATGGTACTGTTATAACCATTGGCATTTGTGACTTTGCCTTATGGGCATGAGCTTGGAAACCGGGTAAGTCCCCTGTTATGTGATTTATGTTATACATCATCACGTTTTGTTAAATGCTATGCGATGCCTTATTGCATGATACATGATATTATGACACGTATGATATGAGCATGATGATGGGATTAATGAGAGGAGGGGGATGATTATTTGGACTGTCACCAGTGGTTTTGACCACACGATGGGTTGGCCCCATCATTTGATTTGTGACTACGGTCACCAGTGGTTTTGACCACATTATTATTATTTGTGACTAAGTCCCAGTGGTTTTGACCACCAGTGGTTTTGACCACACTTGTGATATTTGTGACTACGGTCACCAGTGGTTTTGACCACATATGGATATTGTGACTCGTCCCAATGGTTTGGTACCACAGTGGGTTGGCCCCAGATGATTATTACGGGATTGTCATCAGTGGTTTTGACCACACGATGGGTTGGCCCCATCACCTGATTTGAGACTACGGTCACCAGCGGTTTTGACCACACCGATATATTTGTGACTTCGGTCACTAGTGGTTTTGACCATCAGTGGTTTTGACCACACTGGGTAGTTAAAGGAGATTGGATGGTTAGGTTATAGGGTGCATGATTTGCATGTTTTACTGATGATCTGTGTAAGTGCTTTAACTATCGGGTTGGGGATTTATACACGGAGTCTCGGTGACTCACCCCTTCCCTTATATTTTGCAGATGAGGCTTAAATCGCGGCTATGGGGCTGAGGAGGACTCGAGGTGGCCATGCATCCTAGTTTGGTTTTAATTTTAAATTACATTTCAATTTTATTAATTTCCTTTCAATTTTGTTTTGGGGTTGTAATAAGGCCGCTAAGTTTTACTATTTTGGGTTTTATAATCTGCTTTTATTTTGATTACATTATCCACATGATGGATATAGTGACTTGTTAAATTAACCGGTAAAAAGCAATGTTTTCAAAACTATATCTCTTCGGGTTTTCCAAACGTTACCATCGGGTAACAAGGTACAAAACCATAAGGTAACTTGGATGTTTTATAACTCTAAATTTCAAACCACTTTAAGGACAAATGGTTTTAAACATGATTGTATTCATTGCATTCAGTTTTTACTAAGTGTCCAATGTTTCTGAAAATCAGAAATTTTAAATGGGTTTTCAATTACGAGTTTTCCAAGCATTACAAAAACTTCTAATCAACCTCATCATCATGTATTACTGAGTTTTCTAAACCCTAAAACAATAAAAGAGTCTTCTTTAGAAAAATTATCCGTCAAACGTATGTTTTCAAAATGTTTCCACTTCGTAACATACCAGATTCGGTCGTGGTGTGCTGACCGGGTTTGGGGTGTTACATAAACTAACCAAAGTGCAAATTTCTGCACCACACGACCTTGCACACGGCTGTGGCTGTGGCCGTGTGGAGGCTACAGATGTACATACTGACATGGCAGAGATAGTACGACACAGGACGAAAAATATCTTCAAGCCACTGGCCCCAACTGAACACCACGGCTGTGCGATGCGGCCGTGGTCGACACTGTTTTAGCAACACGGGTGTGGCGACCTGCACATGGGCGTGGGAGAAATGAATGAAGCATAACACAACCGTGTGACTCGACACGCCCACGATACACGGCCGTGGGGACGTACCAGACCTGAAATTTCTATTTAAACCACCCCTCTCCCCTTCTTACCTACTTCCCACCCTTCTTCTTCCTTTACACATCACTTCTTGTTTATTCTCATTCTTCTTCATTCCTCATAACTCTTGTTCTAACAATCATCAATGTCGAAGAAATGGAAGGATCCTAGCACAGTCTCCCTTTATGAGACCGATCTACATAAGTTCATGCCGGCTGCTTCATTAATTCGACAGGAAAAGGACCTTTGAGTCCATCTAACTTTCCTTTTCATTTTCACTTCTCCTTTATTTTCCTTATATTTATTTTTCTTTTACTTAGTTTACTCTATTTTATTTTGTTTTTTTATTTAAGTTCTAAAGGCTGCTTGGGAATCACCACACCATGATCATAGCCACGACACCACAGCCTTAGAAATCACACTCACCTCGCTAACCATCTAACGATAAGGACTCTCCGGTCCATTAATCTTTTCTTTTAATTTTATTTTACTTTCTATTTTCTTTCTCTTTATCTTTCTTGTCTTTAAATATGTATTTAGTATATTTTGAATTATTATTATTATTTCCTGGCTAATTCTTCACGAGCTTCCCAATTTCTTCATCTAGCGCAGAGATTGTCGGCGGCCACCACACCACGGCACTCCCAACTCAAGGAAGCCATCCAAATTCAGGAAGTTTCACCTCTTCTTTTCTCTTAAATTTCATATATATCTTTGTACATGGAGGGCAATGTACATCTTAAGTGTGGGGGGTGAATATTTATTTCGAGAAAGTGCCTAACTTTCTGCATTATTCTCAAATCCCTGAATTATACCTACAAGTATGCCTTGTTCTTAAGTAATTTTATCATATTATGATTAGAATGAATTTCTTTTGATTTATGATTTGTATTGATATGTTTTGGATTAAGTCATTGATAATTGTGCAGTGATGATTTAAACTTTACGAGACTAGAGAATCAAGCACGATAAGTCCATTTTCAAAAATTAAAATTTTGTTAGGTTGTCTACCTGAATATAATTATTACCTTGAAGTTTGAAATTTACAAGGTTGATATCAAATGATATCAAAAACACATAATTTTTGTGAAATTTTGAGCCTTTTAGAGCATACATTCTTTCGTGCTTACCCTGTGATTATGAGTGTGTCAACATTGATTTGTTATTCTAGAACTTGCTTCGATTATACATGTCAAGACCACATCATTGATTTGATATACAGAAATGACAAAAGCACTTAAGATTTAACCCACTCAAGATTTAACCCACTCACTCTACTAAAAAGCTTACCCTTACAATTAACCCCTAGTGAACCCCTTTGATCCTAACAACCCTTTTTATTGACTCACCCACTAATACTAACCCAAAATACGGTCTGTATTTGTTATCACCATTCCTCTTGACCACCCTTATATTGAGATTTGATTTGATCAGTTGCCTAACTATAATCTTTATTTCAGTAGTTAAATTCATCCTTTCTTGATTTGTTCTAAAAAAATCGAAGTATATTCATTAGTTCTATAATTAAGTGAGCTTACATGTTTAAATTCTACATCTTGAAGAATAAGCTCGTTTTATTAGTATTACAAGTTTTCATTGATATAATTATTCAGGAGTAATTCATTTCTCTAGTTAGGTAAATTTTCAATTCAATCTCGATTCTAACCTTCTAAATCAGCCTTTATCCACACCTTTAACTCGAGCCCCATTACAACCCTTTTAAAGACCTTTTGATTTGTGCATCATTTCAGTTTACAGTGGTGGAGATTTGATTTTCAGGCAAGCCTATGGGATTAACTTTTCATGTTCGACTTTTGAGTGCTTAATTTTGAACCTTAAACACTTTGAGTGATTTGAGTAAATCTTTAGTGAGGATGTCAACTCTTGTCGATTTTGAATAAAAGGTGATTATTTAGGTAAGGGAAAACACCTATGTTTTCGTGCTACAAAAACCATGACTTTGATTGTTTGAATCTTTAAGACCCTCTACTTAAATTATCAATGTATGAATTATCTTTGAATTATGATGGAACATTATTGATGAATATTATAAATCAAGGAAGTTCATTTTAATTGTGAATTGAGAATTTTGCTTGAGGACAAACAAATGCTTAAGTGTAGGGTATTTGATAAACCATAATTTGAACATATTTTAATCCCACATTTAGCATACTTTTGGATGATTTAAACCTTGAATTGTGGAATTTGGTGCTCTTAATCCTTTGTTTTCATGTTTTATACATAGGAAAGCACCGGAGGATGAAAAGAATGTGAAACAGGCCTAAAATGGAGTAAATGGGCTAATTTACAAAATCGACACGGCCTAGGCCCAAGACCACACGACCGTGCCTCCTTAACAGACCCAAACACGGCCTGGCCACGATTCACACGGGCGTGTGCCATGGGCGTGCCCCTTCCGTGACAAAGAAGAGTTTCATTCTGATTAGGGTACTTAGAGGCAAAGAAAGAAATTCCAAAAGCCTATATAAACACCCTAGAGGCCAACCTTCAGGGAGAGTCTAGTTAGGTGTCCAGTTAGCTAGAGAGGCCAGAATTGTGGAATTTACTCGAAGAAAGCCAGTTGATTCATCTCAAGAAGCTGAAGTTATACTCAAGATGGAGGATCTTCTCTTTAATTTCCTTCAGGGGGTTTTAGGGTTTTTCTTATGTTTTGTTTTATATTTACTTCTGAGTTGTATTCTTTTATAATTATGAACTAAACCCTCAAATACCTGAGGGGGATGAAACCTAGTCAGATCCTGTTATTGTTTTCTGAACTATATGATAAATACTTGATTTGTTCTTAATTATGTGTTCTTAAACCTTGCTTTGATATTTCAGGATACTAATTCAAGTATTGATGTGCTTAGGCAGTGGAGCAAAAGTCTCTGTTTAAGAGTAGATCTAGCATAATTAAGCGGAGTTGATCGCAACCCTAGAAATAGGATGACGAAAATCTGCCAGATTAGGGTCAAACCTAATATGGGAGTCCATAGATCGAGTTAATGCAATTCTAGGGGTTTTAATTAGAAAGAGATTTCAATTAATCAACCTAGGGTTAGACATTAGTATCCTCGAAATAGGTATTAATATAAATTAGGGAATCCTACGGATCAAGTCAAGTGAATAAATCGTTTGGTTCAACGTTAAATAACAAGTGAAGTCTAGGTGGATTCTTCCTCGGGTATTGTCTTAATCAATTGGTTTTTCCCACAAGTATTTTCCCAAATTCATTCTCTTTGTCTTTGCATCTTTAGCTTAGTTGTTAGTTAATTAATAATTCACTTTTATTTTAGGCTAAATAATAGAAAGAAAGTTAATATTAGTACTTTTAGTTCCTTTGGGTTCGACAATCCGGTCTTGCCACTAAACTATACTATTGTTCGATAGGTGCACTTGCCTCAATCGTTGTCATAGTTAGTTTCTAGGCTTGATAATTCTTTTTATAGATTTTTAAGACTCTGACAAACGATCATCTTTCAACCAAATGATCTTCTCTATTATTCTTTTACCACAAACTACTTCGAGTGTGGACTCTAACCAATTAAATCAAAACACAGAACTAGAAAAAAGTTTTCTTTTCTTTTAGGGGTGAAAATGAAAATTCTCTCTTCTTTAATAGAAACCGATAGATTTGGTATTTTAGAAAAATATACTTAATACATGAGAATAAATTCTCTCTATTTTTTTGTAGAGTAACAATCTGTCAAAGTTGTGTTAATAGTTCTACCAGTGCCATCTATTTATAGGAAGAGAAAGTAGAACCCTTGTTGAGTTGTAGTGGTTTATTTCAATAGAAAAACAACTTTCTACTTAAAGTGGTAGTAGGGTGGACGTCAAACCCTAGTATTCCTACTAGGGTTTCCGCCCTCTTCATGTTACATGAGGGGTTTTAGGTCTCTCTCATATTGAGTTCAATTAAGAGTACTTCCTGGGCCTTTTGACCTAATACTCTATAATATGATTCAACTTGATTCTGTTATTCAATTTCTCAAATTAAACTTTAATATTTATATTCAATTAAATAATTTTCTCATCTCAATTTTATCTCTGATAAGATTTTGACGATTTTACCCTTGGTAAAATTTTGAGAAAATATATTTAATATTTTACCACTCAACATATTCAATATGACTAAATGATTTATTTTCATCAACTCAAAAACGTAAACTCATTCTCCTGATCATTTCTGAGTAATCCATGTACATTTGCAAATGAGTCATTTCTCATTTTCATTTTCATTTCCATTTCCATTTCCATTTCCATTTCCATT
Organism: Gossypium australe; assembly: GCA_005393395.2. Lineage (NCBI taxonomy): Eukaryota > Viridiplantae > Streptophyta > Magnoliopsida > Malvales > Malvaceae > Gossypium > Gossypium australe. The sequence goes on along the minus strand of CM016622.1, from coordinate 87,537,257 downwards.
TCCATTTTGAGAAAACCACATTCATTTTCAAATGATTTCATTTCTCCATTTCGGAGAAAGCCATAATATTTTATGAATGCTTCCCATTTCTTTATTTCAATTTAATCTGTTCATTTTGATTGAAACACGTAATTCATTTTTCATTTAAATAAGCTAGCAGAGGGATCGATTGGACAAATGCAATTAGTGCTCAAATGATTTATAATTAATTTATGACTTTTCACCTATTAATTATAAACTCATTTAGTCACGAAGTCATTCCACTATAATATCATGGCTGAGCTTTCCCTAACGACATACCATTACGAAAGCATATAATCAATGCTTGTCCAATGGCCTTATTATAAGTGTGCTACCCTCATAGGATATCCTTAGTCCTATTGGGATAATATCCGCTCTCTCAATATGATCCTATTTTATCTCATGGGAACCATTACATCTTCCTTCATGAAAAGTCAATTATTATTAAATAGTAATCAAGTCATTCATTACAAAGACGAACAACCTGTGACCATGTTTACTTTTCATAAGCCATGTAATGCCAATGAGAGGATATCATTTACCCATGTCTTGGGCTATCAATTCCACTATTTTGAATGACGCTACGTACTGCAGAAGTCATACACCCAACACACCAACTTTTGGTTCCTTGTCTATTTGAATTGTAACAGCCCATTTTTAGTGGTGTCAAAAATAATGGTTTTGGGACCATAATTCTGATTAGGGATTCAAAAATTATCATTTATTTAATATTTATAAGATCATTATAGTGTCGTACTAAAATTTGGTTAGAAAATTTTAATGTTTAGATAGTTAATTAAGTAAAAAGGACTAAATCATAAAAGTTGCAAAAGTTAATTGCTATTAATTTATTTGTGCTAAATGGTCATGAAACCATAATTCGATGGCTTTAAAAGATAAATATACCTTGACTAACAAAGTGGACAGTTTAAAGGTGATAATTTCTGAAATTTTGATTAAATTAAAAGGTTAAAAAGGTAATTAAATTAATAAATAATTTAAACAAAAGATGAACAAAGTCATCATCTTCATCTTTCTCTTTCAAAAATCGAAACTCCATAGCTCAAGGGATAGCTTTCATCCAAGTCCTTTTCTCTTGCATGATATGAAATTCAAGTCCGTCTTTAGTGATTTTTATGTTTTTGAGATTGATAAGCGATAAAAGTAACATTTTAATCTCATTTTTAATGTGTTTTTGGATGATTAATTATGTAAATTGGTGAATTTGTTTCTCCCAATCCTTTAAATTCATGTTTCTATACTTAAGAGAACATTTGGGAGCAAAAGGAACAAAAAATGAGCCAAAATCAAACAAATAGAGCTATTTTCAAGAGCCACACATGTTGGACACACTGCCATGTGCCAGACTGTGTCGATTTCACAACTTGAATTCCAAATGCACGGAAAAATGCCATTTTTTGGCTTTCTGAACATTCTAAATTCTATAAATACCAATTAGAATAAGAAAAGAGGAGCCAATAGAGAATATCAAAGAAAACAACTCGAAGAACGCCATTGGAGCAAATTATAAGTAGATTTCCATCAAGATCAAAGACCTCCTTTTAATTTCTTTTGAAGTTTTTATGAGTTTCTTTGTTTCTTGTGGTTTTTCTGAATTTGAAATGTTTTATTCAAAATTATGAACTAATTCCCTAGATACCTAGGGAGGATGAAACCTATGATGAATTCTATTATTTAATTTCTATTTCACATGATAAATACTTGATTCTTGTTCTCAGTTATGTGTGCTTATTTCTTGTTTTAATATTTCTAGGATATTAATTCATGTTTAATGTGCATAATCAGAGGAGCAAAAGTCCCTGTTTAAGAGTAGATCTAGCATAATTGAGTGGAGTTGTATGAAATCCTAGAAATAGGACAACAGAAATCTACCAGATTAGAGTCAAATCTAATAGGGGAATCTATAGATCGAGTTATTGCGACAATAGGGATTTTAATTAGAATGAGATTTCAATATATCAACCTAGAGTCAGTTGCTCTTACTCTCGAAAGAGATATTAGCATAATTTAGGGATTTCTACGAATCAAGACACCAAGTGAATAAATCATTTAAATCAGATTCATAATAATAGAAGAAATCGAGGTGGGTTCTTTCTTGCGTATTGTCTCTCTCATTGGTTATTTTTCGGTTATTTTCCTGATTTGTTCTCTGTTGAATTCTTAGTTAAATTAGTTTAGTAATTTTAGCTTAAAACCCATCACTCCAATTTGTCAACTGAATAATAGGAAAACGGTAATTACTATTACTTTTAGTCCTTGTGGATACGATATCTCTACTCACTGTAGCTATACTATTGTTTGATAGGTGCGCTTGCCTTTGTTGTATTTTTAGTTTGTCACGTGACACGCATCAGCGATTGTTGTAGCTTAATCTAGCAAACTCAAAGACTATTTTTTAAAATTGTTAAATGTTTTGATATGTGCTATTAATGAATTTTTTATGTTCTTGAAGTTTAATGCTAGATTTATAAGCTTGTTAGTTAAATAAGATTATTTTGTAAAGTGATTTTAGTTCATTTTTAAGTTTAAGGACTAATTTGATAACATAATAAATTTGACATGAAATTCTTTTAAAAAATCATAAATTATGGTTTGTATGAAGGCCATAAAGATTTGGCTTGCATTGGTTAGATTTAATTGTGATAAATGTGAAAGTTTCGGGTTTAGGGACTAAATTGAATAAAAGGTAAAAGTTTAAGATAAAAGTGTAAAATGTTTATAAAGGGTCAAATACATGAAGTAAAATATTTTAATGTATTTGAATTGATTAATTGAATTTAAGAGATCAAGAAACAAATCAATTGATTGATAATTACGGGAAAGGAAAAGTTGTTGAGTAGTTCTAGTCGAGGTGTTGTTAGCTACTATAAGCGATTAATTGAAGTAGTTTTGAAAGTGGATAGATAAGGGATTGAAATATAATATATGACATTGTACATGATTGTATTGATATATGTTATTCTAAGGAACGTATGTGATCAAGTTGATTATGGTATAAAGTTATGAGCATGTAAAGATTAAGACATACAAGTTAAGGCCCATGTCAACTCAGTGAATAACTAGGATACAAATGACATGTCATTAGGGGTGATTCCAATTTCTAGGTACTTTGTATCGGTGTTTGAGTTCCAGATATTCTGTATTAGTGATTACAATTTTCAAGAACTATGTACCGGTGGTGAATACCATACTGATGATTGGAATCTAGCATTTGTTGCAGATTCTCATAAGCTTGTGTGAGTAGCATCGTGTATTGGTTAATGTCCCGATTGTCAGATTCTATGAGCATTATTTTCCCTACGTATTCGGAGTTAATTTACTATAGTTCTCTGGGCAAAACAATGAATAAATGAAATGGTAATGAAATCATATGACATGAAGAGCTATGTTTATGCTGGTTATGATTTAGTATGTGAACTTTGACATCTTATGATTTTGATGATATTATATGTTCATGCCTAACCATTTGATATGGTATGAATTATGAAACAAGGCAAGGAAATGCTAAGTCTATGTTATGTATGATTTATAAATTTAAAATAGCAGGTATGTAATGTTATGTTCTACGAACTTACTAATCTTATTGTAAGCTTTCCTTGTTTCGTTTTATTCCTTGTAGATTCTTGGATTCAAGCTATCGATTGGATCGTCTCTGGAGATCACACTATCTGTCAACTCTTCCGGTAGCTATTTGTTTATTTTGGCCCGGTTATAAGTGACATGTAAATATGGTCTTGGTTATGTATATTATAAGTACTTTGGTGATGTTTTGTGGCATTCGAATAATGAAATATGTGTATTGATGTAAAACCTTAAACGCATTTTGGTTAGTTTGATCTTTGATGTCATAGCTATGTTGAAATCCTTAATGCGTAATTGGATTGTTGAAATGGTATTTATATGATAGGCTAATTGGTGAACTTCAATTGATGAATTTTGCATTTGGTATTTATTGTTGATTCGGTGAATGTATAAGCTTGGAAAGTTAGTTTGGTCTTTGATGTCATAGGCATATTGAAAACTTAAACGCATACTTGGATTGTTGAAATGGTATTTATATGATAGGCTAATTGGTGAACTACGATTGATGAATTTGGCATTTCATATTTGTTGTTGATTTGGTGAATGTATAAGCTTGGAAATTTAGTTTTGTTCAGGTTGGATGTTTAATGCTCATGTTTTAATTGTGGTGCCAATGAGGGCATATTGGTTAAAAACTTAGGTTGAAAGTTATTTGGTAAATTTTGACATGTTTTGGTGTATTTTAGATAGGTATAATAGAAGGTAATTGCATGGCTTGTGATCTAAGAAATTGTAGGTGAAATGACTTGGTTTCAAAGGCATTTTTAGGTGCACATGGCCTACTACAAGGCTATGTGCCACACATGGTTGCACGACATGACCATCTAGCTTGTTTAATTTTGGTGTAGGTTGGTCCACACATCCATAGTGAGTTACACGATCGGGCGACACGACCGTGTGGCCCTAATTTACACGGAAACAGGTTGTTACATGGTTTGGGAACACGACCATGTCTTTGGACCACACGGTCTCAGCCCTGTCACAAAGCCGTGTGACCCCTATTTTTACTTTTAACCTAAATTTTTGTAAAAGTTTCAAATTAGTCCAGATTTGTTCCTGGGTTGTTTTAATAGTTTCTTATTCTCGATTAGTTATGAATTGAATGAATTTAATTATATTATGTTATGAATTGTTTGATTAGTTATGTCGGGATAGTAACTAATGTTGATATTTTACAGTTGTAATACCATATAGCTTGGGTCAGGTGACCGAACCGATATAGGGTGTTACACGAACTCAGACTTTTACTTCCATCAATGTGTGTGAGTCACATATAAATAGTCCACCATCCACTCAGGGTTTAGGTATGCCACACTATGAACGTCACAAGTGAATAAATCCATAAATGGATTCAAGATCTATTCTGCTTGGGTCCAGTCTGATTTATTGTTAGTCCAGTCAGTTAGATCTATGTCTCTATTTTTTGAGAGTCATCTGCTCCTATGCCCAAGACAAAGCATCTCCCCAATTGGACTTGATAAACGACATATTAGTTTTTCAATCGGTTGGTTCATTTTCGATTAGACTAAGGACATGTTTAGGTTCGTTTACTAATATAGGCTATTTTTTTGTATTACGATCCAACCACGTAATACCGCTTAATATTAGTTCAACATTAGACAACCAGTGAGAACATTTGCTTCCACTTTTCTTTGCGTGCAAAAAATATGTGAGGACAATATACAAAATATTAATGTAAATCATGAATAATTTTATTAACCAATCTATTCGAAAAATTACAATTTATTTAGACGAAAATACTACACTTAGAGTACTAGATATAACACATAAGGCCTAAACCAGCAAAACCTTTTCGCATGACTTGTCTTCTTGCAATAAAAGCATGGCAGATACTTCTTCTTTTGACCATCTCTCTTTTCCTTTTCTCTCTTCTCTATCAGGTCCTTCTTTCCTTTGTAATTTGTGGAGCTCAAGCCTTCTTTTCCTCTTGCTTGAAAGGCCGCCTTAGCACTGTTGGCATATTGCTTCACTGTTTCAGCCTTCCTCATCTTTAAGTTCCCAAAATCTCTCCTGAGATTAATGAGTTACTGTTGCTTGGTCTTACCCAAGCCTTGAAACTTCTCCTTTAGCTTATCCCAAGCTTCTTTGGGAGTGTCACAAGCTATAATCCTGGTGTAAATCACATCAGAAACACCACTTTGCATACACTACATCTCTTTATACTTCTTAGCACGACCATCACTGTGCTGTCTGATATGTGCTATGGTAGGATTCACCCTTAATGTTGGTGTCTCAATATTAGCATTCACTACCTCCCACAAGAAAAAAGCCTGAAAGTAGGTCTTCGTCTTTACTACCCAAATTTGGTAGTTTTCACCATTGAAAATAGGTGGTGGAGAAGGTGAAAAACTTGTTGAAGACATTTTTCCAGAAACACAAAAAAATGGCCCTCAAAGATCAATGACACTCGATACCAATTGTTGGTGTTATGCGCAAAGAAAGAAAGCAAAACAGAGAATTAGCAGTATAACGAGTCTGCTTTATATATTTTATTTTCTTCAAACTTTACAATATATATGAGTTTCTTTACAAGAGAACTCAACAAACCCTATTAATACAATCTTGAAAATTGAAAAAATACTTCTTGTACACAAACTAAACATGTCATTCATCACCTATACACACAAAAAAAAAATCAACCAACTAAGATTGGTTTTACCTAAAACACACTAAGACCAAACACACACTTGTCAATGATGGCATGCACCAAACAGTTTCAGTCAATCGACAGATACAAGTATAAGCACATTCTGCAAATATACTTCACATTTCTTCAATCCTACTATGTAGATTGCAGCTTCATGTGTCCCCAAATTTGTTCTCACTTGGACAATCCACCAGGCTTGTATCATATGAACTGTCCGCATAATAGTTTGCATGTTCACATGATGCTCTGCATAGTGACAGCCTGTGAGGCAATTAGTCAAATGATTATCTACTGAGTGATTTGCATTTTGATTGTTCGCCATTTGTGCGAGCTATTGCATGGTTGGCCATTTCATAACAAATCTCAAACCAATGTGCCAAGAGGATGAGTGTCCTCTTCACCATTTTTCAACAAATATATCCTCAATGTCGAGCCTATCTCAAGAGTTACACATAACAATCCTTTTCTATTTGTTAGTAGAAAGCCTTCTCTCACCCCCATAATTCAGCATGTAAGTTGTTAAGACTCTCAATTTTGCACATGAAAACAAGCAATCCATTCACCACGTCTATATCTAACCAGACTACCGGCAATAGCACAATTTGAAAAAATTCTAACATTGCCATCCATATTCAATATATAAGCTCCGGAATGTGGTTTTATTAGTAGGAGGGATAGATTTCATCAATGCACTAATTGTATCAATTGTCAGACTCTTTACAAAGCCAAAAACTTGATTGGCAGTGTTTAAATTTGATTATAATTTATAAATATTAATGAAAATTAAAAATATCTTTTAAATTTTAGTAATTTAATGAGCATTTCAGACTTAAAAAGCTGTTTGAAATGTATAACGGGTTTAAACAACAATAACAAAAAAACGTTTACACAAAAATAGTCGAACCCCACATTCGAAGACTTCTTTTTTACTGCAAGCATGTACTTCAAAATTTTAAACAAACAAGGAAGGAAATATTTATAAATTGGAATTTAATGGGTTTAATTATGAATTTAATTCTTCTAAAAAATGATAAATTAGATTTGTTATAATTTTAGCAGTTGTATTTTACAAATTTTAAGAAGTTGGTCCAATTGAGCAATTATATTAGAACTTGTTAAATTACTGAGCTTAAAATTATTGGTTCGACAACTGAGATGGAGGTATTGACTAAGAGTATTTTTTTTGATCTATTTTTGTCTTCTACGGGTAACAACTTCTTTATTTTTGGGGTTTCCTGTATTAATAGTTCGTAGAATGCAACATTAGTGGCCCCTTTCAGCTTGGATGAGTTCAAAGTTGCTATAATGAGGACGCATTCGGATAAAACCCCGAGCTAGAAGGTATGAATCTGACATTCTTTCAACATTGTTGGCCGATTGTAGGTTCTGATATTTTTAGTCAGTGTTGCGGCTTGCTTGAGAAGGGTGAATTCTGGGCTAGCCTCAATACAATAGTTGTACTTATTCCCAAAAAAGACAACCCAATGTATGCAAGATTTTCTCCTGATTGCGTCGTGTAATGTTGTTTACAAGATTTTTGTGAAGGTGCTTGCTAATTAGCTTAAGCATCTCTTGCTGAGTATTATCTCGCCTATGCGTTCAATCTTTGTGACTGGCCGATTGATTATCGATAATATTCTAATTGCTTTTTAGATCCTTCACCACATGAGGAATAAAAGGAAGGGACAAAAGGGGGAAACGGGTTTTAATATTGACATTGGTAAAGTGTGTGACAAGTTCGCTAGAATTTTCTACATTTTATTATGATAAGAATGAGATTAAACACTAAGTGGGTCAATTGCATAATGTTATGTGTGTGCACTCTCCTATGCGGTCTCATTTAATAGAAAGGATGCAGGGTTTGTTATTTCGAACCGAGGCTTTTGCCAAGGCGGTCCTCTCTCCCCTTGTTTATATTGTGTATTGAGGGGCTTAGTGATTTGCTCCAACGAGCTAAGTTAGGTGAGTTGCATAGGGTTTCAATATGTTAGTTTGGGCCTAGTGTCTCACATTTGTTATTTGCTAATGATTACTTCTTTTTCTTCCGAGCTTCTAAGACTAAGTGTTATGTCATTAAAGATATTTTATCTTGTTATGAGGAAGCTTCGGTTTAGGCCATTTGTAACACCCTAAAATTTTTTGTTACACATTGCACTATTTCAGTAACTCAATAGTGAATCTGCGAGAAATTGGGAAAAACCGTATCCATTAAAGGATTTCTTTTTTGGAAATGAATTTGATCTTTGGATTTTGAAAATTATGAAAAGAACTTTAGAATTGAATGTTATGAAAGGACCAAATCACAAATTTTGAGAAGTTCGAGGACTAAAATGTAAATTTGAACAATAATGAAAAATGGTTGATTATTTGAAATGGAAACATATTGAATTACATTTTATTGTTATAAAAATCACTTTTGGACTAATTTGGACGAAATTTAAAAGTACAATGACTAAATTGTAAATTTTTCATTTTTGTTGAAAAGGGTAAAAATGTAATTTTATTACCTAAGGATGGCTATAAAGCATTAAATGAGAAATATGAAAATTGGGTTAGTTGATAACCAACTTATTGTGAAGAAATTATGCTTTGAGGCATAAAGGGGCAAAAAGGTAATTTGATAATTAATTGATTTATGGAATTTTTTTGGATCATTGAGCCAATAAAATAATGAATTGGATAATAAACTTTTAAGACTTGCGCTTGTATATGGACTTGGGCTTTTTGGCCGACCTAGGTGTTTTTGTAACACCCCTTACCCGTATCCGTTGCCGAAATCGGATTACGGGATGCTACAGTAATAAACAGAACAGGAACATGTGAATTGAATTAAAAAATTCAACAACACATTCATCATATCTCAATCATTCAAACACGCATGTTTTGCATAGAATTCTGAGCTTAAATCGAGCTTACAAAAGCTCTTAAATCAACCCCAAAACAATGAAGGACTAAATTGAAACATTTCAAAAAATAATGGGAAAAAATGTAAAATAGGGGTCACACGATCTTATAACCAGGCCATGTAACAGGCTGAGATGTGTGGCCTTGACTCACACGACTGTGTATCCAAGCCGTGTAACTCACTAAGATCGTGTGGGTTAAAGTGCAAAATTTCTACAAATGTCACACGACCGTGTGGCTGAGACGTGTAACTAACTGTGACTGTGTGATTTGAAAGTAACCAAAAATCAAATTCCACATAGTCGTGTCAACAACCCGTATGTGGCACATAGTCGTGTGGTAAACCGTTTGACCTAAAAATGTACTTTTATATGGAAGCTATCAACCCAAACATTCATCTATGTCATGAATATGCATATAATCGTTCTTTAAACCTATCCAAAATACACAATAATCATGCAAAACATAAAATTTCTGATTTCTAACCAATATACATCAAGGCACCATTACATACATGAATAAACTTCACGATACTTTTTCATTTCACGAAAACTAGAACATAACCATGCATATGCCTTATAAACAATCAAAATACCAATTTTCTATCATCTAAAATTTGACCATATTTCCAAACCAATAGCCTACAAGTTTAACAACAAAAGCCATTTCACATATCGTGCTTTTAACATCCAATTCAATCTTGAAAATTTTATACCATGATTTCTAACAAAATCTCACCTATTCAAACATCCTATATCATAATCAAACCTACCAAAACTCCATATTGTTCCATCACATTCCATATTGAATAATCACATTCAAGTTACCATATCAAAACCATAATCAACATACAAAAAAGTCAACAAGCAAACATTCTTTACATAGCATCATTCACACCTTGCTATTATAAACACTTATATACAATTCAACACTTATTACATGCCACATAATCGAAAAAAGTGTACCAAAATGTGGTTAGATAGTGTGATCTTCAAGTTGATCCGATTGAAATAGAAAACAAAATAGAGTAAGCTTCAATGAAGCTTAGTAAGTTCATAGGTTCATAACAATAAAACTTACCTTAAATCTCACAGTTACAACATAACAAACTTAAAACTAAACAATTTTCCCTGTTACCACAATTCACATCATTAGGTGAGTTCATCGTATACATAATGAATAAATGTTCCATTAGAGGTAATTTAATCTAAAGTGAAAGTATATTATCAAACCATTGCACATATGGACTCATGCATCACAAAACTATAGTTTATCATTGTAACACCCCTAACCCGTATTCGTCGCCGGACTAGGGTTAAAGGTATTACCGAACAGATCGGAAACGTTTACAGAAATGTCATACAATTGAATATTAACCTCAACCATAATGTCCCCGTATTAGGTCATTGAGAACCAAAACATGCTATAAATCGGGTCGGGACTAAATCGGAACACATACAAAATTTCATGGAAATTTAAAACTTTTCTAAGTTTCAGGGGTTACACGCCCGTGTGGGCAGGCTGTGTGCCTCACATGGCTGCTAGACACACCCATGTGTTCTCCCCGTGGTCGAAACTAACCTTTGCTCCACGGCCATCAAGCACGCCCGTGTACTTTGGCCGTGGTCAATCCTGTCAAAAATCACACGGCTACTAGGCACGTCCGTGTGCCAAGGACGTGTACTCTTATACTAGCTACTGACTTAGCCCTACGATCATTAGGCACGCCCGTGTGCCATAACCGTGTGACAAAATAGGCCATTTGCAAAGCCAAAATGCCACCCACAAGGGTCTTACCTACAAGCAAATTCATTAAGACATCCCGTGCCTATTTGGCAACCAAGAACATACCAAAATAACCATCCAAATTACAAGACTAAAACTCATCTCATCACAAGCATAATTCATTCAATTGCAGAATGTTAGAAAGCTTCAAAACCTTTCTTTCCTTTGTATTTTCGGTGGAGAATGCATGAATGAATGTTCCATTTTCATGCTTTATTTTATTAACAATCATATTATTAACCTTATTACCAAAGTATCCTTATAATAAAAAACATATATAACATATAAATCAAGGTCATTTTTTACCTTAACCGTCCACTTACAAGCTAATGGCTTAATTGCCACATAAAATCCTCATAATTATAAAGACATTTTCATGTAGCATGCTAATTTGTATATCAATGCAATTCAGTCCTTTGCTCAAATTAAACACATAGACAGGTGAATTAATTTACGATACTTTAACACATGCATAATTACTTATCAGATACACAGAATATAATATTAAAATATCATACAGACTCGAATTTGTGGTCCCGAACCACTGTTCTGACTAGGGTATAAATTGGACTGTTACAATTCTCCCCCTTAGGGATTTTCGTCCCAGAAAATCTTACCGTTAAACAGATTCGAATATTGCTGTCTCATTAAATCTTTAGGCTCCCACGTAGCTTCTTCTATTCCGTGTCGATTCCATAGCACTTTCACTAACAGAATTTTCTTATTTCTCAACTCTTTCACTTCACGAGCTAAGATACGGATCGGTTTCTCTTCATATGTCATATATGATCGGATTTCAATTTCAGATGGGGTAATTACATGTGATGGATCAGATCGATATCTACGAAGCATCGAGACATGGAATACATTGTGTATCTTTTCTAGCTCAGAGGGCAAACTTAATCTATATGCAACAGGCCCAACACGTTCAATAATTTCATACGGCCCGATGAACCTCGGACTTAACTTGCCTTTACACTCGAATCAAAGCACTTTCTGCCACGGATACACTTTCAGAAATACTTTGTCGCCGATCTCAAATTCTATATCTTTTCGTTTCAAGTTTGCATAAGACTTCTGACGCTCAGATGCTGCTTTCAAACAATCCCGGATCAGTTTCTGTAACACCCCAAACCTGGCCCATACGTTTCGACCAGATCTGGTATGCTACAGGTTGTACATTGAAAACTTTTGCTTTGTTGGTTTCGGAAATCGTATGTTAATTAGACAACATTTGAATAATTAGGTGACATTTGAAAATATAACCTTATATTATTATTATTTTGAATAATTAAACCTTTGACAAATTTCATAAGTTGCAAATATAAAAGAAAACTAAGTAGTGAAATATAAACTATGGGGCCTTATTACATAAATATTCCCAAAATAAAAAACTTAAAGAAAAGCCGAAATAATCTATAAAAACTGGATGGCCCCTCGAGTCTGCCTGGCTCCCTTGTCCACAATCTACTGCTCATCTCAAATAGTAGAGGAAAAATGAAAGGGTGAGTCACCAAGACTCAGTGTATAAATCCCGGACACACTGACCTAAGGCCCACAAACACATTATGAGCCATGGCCCATACATAAAGGCAACAATCATAATTACATGAAAATAATGAATGATGAATAGCCCAACCCATCCTAGAATTCCATCCTCTACACACCAACCCGCACCAACCATCACACTTTGGGGATTTTTACAATCAACCCTCCATCCGCTACACACCATAACGACAGCCGTACTGCCTATTCCTATTATCAGGAATCATTAAACGTGGCACTGCCACCGATCACTGTGTGACCTAACATTAGATTTTTGTGCTTTAACCACCGATCACCATGTGACCTATCATGCACTTCCCCTTCATTATCATAGTCCCACCCCATGCATACACATAGAAAAAATCATACCATCTTTAAGAAAACAGACTTACATACATTTCGCTACACATAGAGATTTCTATGATTACGTACTTGGCATCCTTGCCTAACCCTTTTAGGGTTTTATTCGACTGTCTATACAGCCACTTTCTGGCTTTTTAGCCCATAGCACATATAGATTATAGTTAACTAGTGTGTTAGAGATCTACACACCTGATTACAGTCAAGATGAGACCTTCTATGTCGACACTATCAAATGCCGATACGACTGCTAACTGCCTAAGATTTTGTTCTGAAGCCGGTCCACAACCCGATGGCCAATCCCGAACTGCTGACACCGCTCGTTTCTTAAACTTAGGGATTGGTTTAACAGATCCAATCCCCTCCTTCGCTTGATCGATATTTGATTCCATTAAAAGAACTTAACATAACATATGGTTAAGATCACAATTACGACAGCGAATCTAAAGAGAATCTAAAGAGAACCCCTTACCTTGAAATCCCGAAAAGAGAGACATGAGGTTCAGAAACTAACAGTTCCGGCTTTTATATCTAAGCGATCTACTTCAATTCCTGGATGTCGCCCAACACGTAAACACAAGAAACCAACAATCCATTAGCCTTTCGGCTTTGTCTTCTAAAACCCGAAAGAGAAAAAGAGTAGATCAGAAGAAATCGGCACCTACGTTTACAGAGAATTAGGCAACTCCTAGAAGATTTCAACTTTTGAGAAGATCAAAAAGAAAAGATGATCTCAAGAGATCTATAAAGTTTCGGCTTTTAAGAAGGTCAAAAAGAAAAGATGATCTCAAGAGATCTATGAAGTTTCGGCTTTTGAGAAGGTAAAAAAGAAAAGATGATCTCAAGAGATCTATAAAGTTTCGGCTTTTGAGAAGGAGATGATTGAGATAAAAGAGTAATATCAAACGTAAAGAAGTGATAGGAACGGTATAGGAAAAAGGAAAATTTCGGCAAGGCTAGGGTAGATCCAGCTATGGCAGACAAATGTGAAAAGAAAGAATGCTTAAGGGAGTTTTCAGCTCTTATTCAGAAAAAGGAGGAAAAGAGAGAAGATGAAAACCCTAAATGCCGAAAATAAAGAAGAGAATGGGAGAATAAAACTCTAATGCCAATTTTAATTAAAATAGTTGGGCTTCATGCAACTTGAATTTGTGCCTCCTCAGTTGACGCCACTTCCCTGCTTTTAAGTGGCGCCACTTTGCCACTGGGCCACAAGCCCATTTGTATTTTAAAACACAGATAACATCTTTTAAGCCCTATCTTACCAAGCTTTCCACTAGAGTGTCCAAACAGAAAATTTGATTAAGGCCTCTGCCCAACCCTGAGCCCATTCTGGACCCCTAACACTCACATTAAACATAACCACACATTAAATGCATAGCCTCACAATTTCAGGATGTTACAGTTCTACCCCCTTAAAGAAATTTCATCCTCGAAATTTCCAACTAACTATTAATCGTACTACCCCAGTCTTACCACTATGCTTTCGCTGCGCACTCTAATTTTAAAGCCAAAAGAAACACTTAGTATACTATGGTAGAGTACGCACCGGTATTCGCATCTAGAGCGTCCTCATCCCTTTGGCGACGTGCTGCATAGACCAAAGCTGGCTGCCTCGCCTCAGTATAACCTGCACCTCTACGACCATGTCCTGTGCCATTGCCACCATTGACTTGACCACAGCCCCTTGGTGGTTGTTGACCTCCTCTTCCCGATGGTGCATTCTCTTGACCTGTGGGCCCTTCACTACCCTATTGCTGCGGGCAATTTCTAACTTGGTGGTCCGTAGATCCACACCTAAAGCACTTCCCACTGCCCACGCAACACTCGCCTACATGGAATTTACCACACCAAGCACACTTCTGTGTCTGACTAACAGCAACAGGTCTCTCATTCTGACTCGGTCCATCTAACCTAGGCCTTTTCTGAGTACGCCCAGTTGCCCCTGACGATCCAAAATTTCTCTTACCTCCACTCCTATCTCTATCTCGATTCAGTTTTTCTGTCTGCTTAACCTCCTCAGCTATCTTAGCTTTTTCCACAAGCACAGCAAATTCCCTCTCCCGCTGTGGTGCTATCAATACACGCAGATCATCCCTCAGACCATCTTTAAATCGAACACAATGTTCATGGTCTGTGGCCACCATCCCTCGAGCATAGCGGCTAAGGCGTAAGAATTCTGCTTCATACGCAGCCACCGACCTACTTCCCTGAACCAGATTCAGAAACGCTCTACGTTGCGCATCTATATAACCTGTCCCGATATATTTACTCTGGAACACCATTTTGAAGAAATCCCAGGTGATACGGTCGACCATCGTACCATCCTTAACCGTAAGCCACCATTGATAAGCTTCGTCTCGTAGGAGAGATACAACCTCTTTCAGTTTTTCTTCTTCCGTGAAATCCAGATCATCCATTATATGTTCAACTGCCTCCAACCAATACTCAGCTGTACTCGAGGCTATACCAGAAATTCCCCTAAACACTTCTACCCCATTAGCTCTAAGTCGCTCTGACACAGATTTTCGAGCTCCTGTGCCCATGCCTGCCCCAGCAACCCTCTCTAAAACCCTTAACATCACCTGAGATACCGCATCGTCTCCGGCCGTCTAATCCTGAAATTCAGCCTCAGCAGCTAGCATCTCGTTTCCTGACCCGTGGCCAGATCCTACTGGTTCCGACACGGCCATCCTACCCCTACCACGGCCACGCGACGGACGTTCACGACCCCTTGTACTCATTCTACCGATTCACGTTTATCTGATTAGAAATTTTATGAATTATTAATTTCTTTCACTGATTAACCACGAACAATCTTATAAACAGTAGTTTAAGAGTAGTTCTTTCAAATTCTAAATTATATCTACAGGTTTCAGTCTCAAGTTTGTATCTCCTATTTCTAGGAACCACATACATCAACCATCATACATCAACATACAAGTAGCATCCATGCACTCACATTTATCGCATAAGGGTTTTTTTTTTTCATATTTCTCTACCCAGGAGTATTTCCGTAGTTTTGTCCTACAGGGTATTTTGTAATTTCCTCAAAATGGGGTATCTTGGTGTTTTTTTTCGAAATAGAGATATTTTGATGTTGTTGTTTTTTTTTTTGTAAAGCAGGGGTATTTTGGAAAATTTAATTTTGCAAACTGGGTTACTTTCGTAAATCTAGGGGTTTTGGGTAAATTTGCAAAACATAGGTATTTTGGTGATTTTGCCAACCGGGGGTGTTTCAGTAATTTCATAAATTTTGGTAATTTTTCAAATCCAGGGTATTCTGGGAAATTTTCACAAATCAAGGGTATTTCAGAAATTTTACAAAACTTTGGGGTATTTTCGTAATTCTACGAAATAGGGCGGCTGGTCTCTTTTGGGTTTTAATTATAGATTTTGGCCCGTCAACAAATCCTCGTGGCTAAGGTGAATAGTCACTACGCACCAGGTAGGATTCCAGCGAAGAGGAGGTGAGTCACTAGGACTGCTTAAGTACCCAGCTCTCCTTGAATCCAATCCTAGACATGCGTATGCCTGTTGCCATACCCTAACCTAGCGATTTGTTCCCGGGTTTGTTTAGTTGGATTAAATCTTATGAATTTAGAGATTTGTTTAAACTAAGTCTAAAGTCCATCAATGCCTATCATACTAATCTATGTCCATCAAGCCCATCAAGCCCAATCATGCATATCATATTAAGAGTTAGAATACTTACCTACGTGGATTGGGTGCCGGTAGACTCGAAGACCATATCTTCTTCCAGAATTTTTTTTTCAAATTCTCATCAACTTTACAAAACATTACTTGCCCCATTTCACAGCCCGAGTTTTAATCTGGGCTCTGATACAAAAATTTAACACCCCAAACCTGGCCCATATGTTTCGACCAGATCTGGTATGCTACAGGTTGTACATTAAAAACTTTTGCTTTGTTGGTTTCGGAAGTCGTATGTTAATCAGACAACATTTGAATAATTAGGTGACATTTGAAAATATAACCTTGTATTATTATTATGTTGAATAATTAAACCTTTGACAAATTTCATAAGTTGCAAATATAAAAGAAAACTAAGTAGTGAAATATAAACTATGGGGCCTTATTACATAAGTATTCCCAAAATAAAAAACTTAAAGAAAAGCCGAAATAATCTATAAAAACTGGATGGCCCCTCGAGTCCGCGTCGGCTCCCTTGTCCACAATCTACTGCTCATCTGAAATAGTAGAGGAAAAATGAAAAGGTGAGTCACCAAGACTCAGTGTATAAATCCCGGACACACTGACCTAAGGCCCACAAACACATTATGAGCCCTGGTCCATACATAAAGGAAACAATCATAATTACATGAAAATAATGAATGATGAATAGCCCAACCCATCCTAGAATTCCATCCTCTACACATCAACCCGTACCAACCATCACACCTTGGGGATTTCTACAATCAACCCTCCATCCGCTACATACCATAACTACAGCCGTACTACCTATTCCTATTATCAGGAATCATTAAACGTGGCATTGCCACTGATCACTGTGTGACCTAACATTAGATTTTTGTGGTTTAAGCACCGATCACCATGTGACCTATCATGCACTTCCCCTTCATTATCATAGTCCCACCCCATGCATACACATAGAAAATATCATACCATCTTTAAGAAAACAGACTTACATACATTTCGATACACATAGAGATTTCTATGATTACGTACCTGGGATCCTTGCCTAACCATTTTAGGGTTTTATTCGACTGTCTACACAGCCAATTTTCGGCTTTTTAGCCCATAGCACATATAGATTATAGTTAACTAGTGTGTTAGAGATCTACACACCTAATTACAGTCAAGACGAGACCTTCTATGTCGACACTATCAAAAGCCGATACGACTGCTAACTGCCTAAGATTTTGTTCTGAAGCCGGTCCACAACCCGGTGGCCAATCCCGAACTGCTAACACCGTTCGTTTCTTAAACTTAGGGATTGGTTTAACAGATCCAATCCCCTCCTTCGCTTGATCGATATTTGATTCCATTAAAAGACCTTATCATAACATATGGTTAAGATCACAATTACGACAGCGAATCTAAAGAGAATCTAAAGAGAACCCCTTACCTTGAAATCCCAAAAAAGAGATATGAGGTTCAGAAACTAACAGTTACGGCTTTTATATTTAAGTGATCTACTTCAATTCCCGGATGTCGCCCAACACATAAACACAAGAAACCAACAATCCATTAGCCTTTCGGCTTTGTCTTCTAAAAACCGAAAGAGAAAAAGAGTAGATCAGAAGAAATCGACACTTACCTTTACAGAGAATTCGACAACTCCTAGAAGATTTTGACTTTTGAGAAGATCAAAAAGAAAAGATGATCTCAGGAGATCTATAAAGTTTTGGCTTTTGAGAAGGTCAAAAAGAAAAGATGATCTCAAGAGATCTATGAAGTTTCGGCTTTTGAAAAGAAGATGATTGAGAGAAAAGAATAATATCAAAAGTAAAGAAGTGATAGAAACAGTATAGGAAGCAGAAGAATTTCGGCAAGGCTAGGGCAGATTCGGCTATGGCAGACAAATGTGAAAAGAAAAATGCTTAAGGGAGTTTTCGGCTCTTATTCAGAAAAGGAGGAAAAGAGAGAAGATGAAAACCCTAAATGCCGAAAATAAATAAGAGAATGGGAGAATAAAACTCTAATGCCAATTTTAATTAAAATAGTTGTGCTTCAAGCAACTTGAATTTGGGCCTCCTCAGTTGACGCCACTTCCCTGCTTTTAAGTGGCGCCACTTTGCCACTGGGCCACAAGCCCATTTGTATTTTAAAACACAGATAACATCTTTTAAGCCCTATCTTGCCAGGCTTTCCACTAGAGTTTCCAAACAGAAAATTCGTTTAAGGCCTCTGCCCAACCCTGAGCCCATTCTTGACCCTTAACACTCACATTAAACATAACCACACATTAAATGCATAGCCCCACAATTTCAGGATGTTACAGTTTCACTTTCTGTTCTGAATTTTTTATCAAATCAACCCCATATAGCTATTTTCACTGAGCTCAGTCCAATACAGAGGTGTACGACATTTATGTCCGTACAAAACTTCATAAGATGCGATTTTGATACTTGACTGAAAACTGTTATTGTATGCAAATTCAATCAATGGCAGAAAATGTTCCCACGTGCCGTTAAACTCAAGTATACAACATCTTATCATATCTTTGAGAATCTGAATGATCCGTTCGGATTGACCATCTGTTTGCGGATGAAAAGCTGTACTGAAATGCAGTTTCGTGCCTAAAGCTTCTTGCAATTTCTTCTAGAACCTCGATGTAAACCTCGGATCCCTATCTGACACAATGGATAATGGCACCCCGTGCAATCTAACAATCTCAAAAATATAAAGTTCAGCTAATCTATCAAGTGAATGTCAGATCTTACCGAAATAAAATGGGCAGGTTTCGTCAATCGGTCAACTATGACCCAAATCACATTTTTCTTTCTCGTAGTTTGAGGCAAACCAGAAACAAAATCCATTGTCACTCTATCCCATTTCCATTCAGGAATCAGAATTGGCTGTAGCAAACCAGACGGAACTTGATGTTTGGCTTTCACTTGTTGACAGATTAATCATTTCGAAACAAAGTCAGAAATGTCTCGTTTCATACCAGACCACCAATAGTATTGCTTCAGATCATGGTACATCTTTGTACTTCCTGGATGAACAGATAGACGACTATTATGTGCTTCACTTAAAATCAGCTGAATCAACTCTGGATTTCTCGAAACACAGATACGACCTCGGAAACTCAAACAATCATCAACAACCCGAAATTCAGATTCAGAATTCGAATCACACAGAACTCGTTTCACTAATAATTCATTATCAGATTTTTGAACATCACATATCTGTCGTATAAACAATGGTTTCGCTTTTAACTCAGCTAACACAGAACTATCATTAGACAAATCTAACTGAGTATTCAAAGTACGTAGTGCAAACAATGGTTTTCTACTCAACTGATAAACTGTAATAGTAACATGTTTTAATCCCACATTTAACATACTTTTGGATAATTTAGCCCTTGATTTATGTAAAAAGGTGCTCTTAATCCTTTCTTTTCATGTCTTATACTCAGGAAAGCACCCGAGGATAAAAAGAACGAGAAACGGGTCTAAAATGGACCTAATTGGGCCAAGGAAAAAATCGACACGGCCTGGACATTAGCCCACACGGCCGTGCCTTACTGATCATCTAGAACCCTTACCTCGATTTACATGATCGTGCCTTATTCAAGAAATCTGAACCCGACTCAAAGACTGATCACATGGGCGTGTGACATGGTCGTGACATGGTCGTGTCCCTGTCGTGGCAATGAACAATTTCACTCGAAAAAGGATACTTAGGGAGAAAGAAACGCATTCCAAGAGCCTATATATACCCCCTAAGCACCACCTTGAAAGGGGGCGATTAGCTAGGCCAAGGAGCCAAGCCGAAAAGGTCAGATTTGTGGGAATCACTCGAAGATAGCCAGTTGATCCATCTCAAAGACGGTGGATCTATCCTTCAATTCCTTCAGGGGGTTTTAGGGATTTCTTATGTTTTGTTTTATCTTTTCTTCTGAGATGTTTTCTTTATTCATTATGAACTAAACCCTTCAGATACATGAAGGGGATGAAACCTAGATGAATCTTATTATTGTTTTCTGAACTATATGATAAATACTTGATTTGTTCTTAATTATGTGCGCTTAATTCTTGTGTTAATGTTTCCGGGATATTAATTCAATTTGGATGTTCTTAGGTGGAGGAGCAAAAGTCCCTGCTTAAGAATAGATATAACATAATTAAAGCGGAGTCGTTCGCGTGCCTAGAGATAGGGTGACGAGATTTTTCCGGATTAGGGTGAAACCTAGTATGGGAATCCATAGATCGAGTTAATGCAATTCTAGGGGTTTTAATTAGAAAGAGATTTCAATTAATCAACCTAGGGTTAGTTATTATTCGCTTCGAGAGAGGGTTTAATATAACTTAGGGAATCCTACGGATCAAGTCAAGTGAATAAATCGTATGGTTCATTGTTAGATAACAAGTGAAGTCTAGGTGGATTCTTCCTGAGGGTATCGTCTTGATCAACTGAGTTTTCCTAAAGTTATTTCCCAATTCATGCTTTTTGTCTTTGCATCTTTAGCTTAGTAGTAGTTAAATTGGATTAGATTCAAACAACTTCACTTATTCCAGGCTAGATAATAAAAAGAAAGTTAGTATTAGTACTTTTAGTTCCTTTGGGTTCGACAATCCGGTCTTGCCTAAGCTATACTACTGTTCGATAGGTACACTTACCTTTAATCGTTGTCAGAGTTAGTTTCCAGATTTGATCATTCTCTTTATAAATTTTTAAAACTCGATAGACATACGATCATCAGCGCATCAACAACAACTTCACTTTACCTAGATGATAATCTATCACGAGCTCATAATCTTTTAACAGCTCTAACCATCTTCTTTGACGCAGGTTCAAATCTTTCTGAGTCATCAGATATTTCAGACTTTTATGATCTGAAAAAACATGACATTTCTCACCATACAGATAATGGCACCAAATCTTAAGTGCAAACACAATCGCAACAAGCTCAAGATCATGTGTCGGATAATTCTTTTCGTGAGGCTTCAATTGTCTCAAGGTATAAGCTATAACTTTGCCTTCCTGCATCAAAACACATCCCAGACCATTTAACGAAGCATCACTGTATATAACAAATTCTTTACCCGATTCTGGCTGTACTAACACTGGAGCTTCTGTTAACAGAGTTTTCAACTGATCAAAACTTTTCTGGCATTTATTTGACTATTCAAATCTAACATCTTTCTGAAGTAATCTAGTCATCGGAGTAGTTACCACTGAAAATCCTTTTACAAATCGACGATAATAACCAGCTAAACCCAGAAAACTACGGACTTCAGATACATTTCTTGGAGGTTTCCAATCTAAAATAGTAGAAATCTTGCTCAGATCCACTCGGATTCTAGAAGCTGACACAATATGTCCCAGAAAACTAACCTCGTGTAACCAGAATTCACATTTGCTAAATTTCGCGTACAATTACTTTTCTCTCAAAGTTTGCAGCAAAATTTTCAAATGTTCAGCATGCTCATTTTCATCACGTGAATAAATCAAGATGTCATCTATGAACACCACAACAAATCGATCTAGGTACGGTCTAAAAATTCTGTTCATCAGATCCATAAAAATAACAGGAGCATTGGTTAGTCCAAATGGCATAACTAAAAACTCATAATTCCCGTACCTCATTCTGAAAGCAGTCTTCGAAATGTCTGAATCTTTAACTCTCAACTGGTAGTATCTCGATCTCAGATCAATCTTAGAAAATACAGTAGCTCCTTTTAACTGATCAAATAAATAGTCTATTAGGGGCAACGGATATTTATTCTTTATTGTCACTTTATTCAGCTGACGGTAATTGATACACATCCTCATCGTGCCATCTTTCTTTTTCACAAATAGAACAGGAGCACCCCAAGGCGAGAAACTCGGTCTAACAAACCCTCTATTTGTCAATTCTTGTAACTGTAATTTTAACTCTTTCAACTTTGTTGGTGCCATTCTATAGGAGCTATCGATATAGGTGTAGTACCAGGCAGTAAAACAATACTAAATTCGACTTCACGAATCAGAGGTAAACCCGGTAACTCTTTAAGGAACACATCAGAATGCTCACAAACAATAGGCACTGATTCAACTTTCTTCTCAGACACTTTCGAATCAATCACATAAGCGAAATATGCCTCATAACCCTTTTTCACATAACTTTGAGCTTTCAAAACAGATATCACACCAGGCAATCCATTCAAATCATTAGACTCAACTCGTACATCTCATCATTCAAACATCTCAAATCAATAGTCTTTCTTTTACAATTTACAATAGCATCATGCAAAGTCAACTAGTCCATACCCAGAATGATATCTAACTCATCAAATGGCAAAAGCATCAGATCAGCAGGGAAACAGATATCTCAAAATATTAACGGACAGTTCTTGCATACCTTGTCAACCAGGACACTTTTTCCTAAGGGGTTCGATACTTTTATAGCAAACTCAGTAGACTCTACCGGCAAAGTCTTACTGAATACAATTCATGCATACATACGAATGCGTAGAACCAGGACAATCACAGAAGTATCATAAAGTATAAAAGTACCCGTTATAACATCTGGTGATGAAGCTTCCTCACGAGCTCGAATAGCATACGCTCTAGCAGGCGCTCTGGCTTCAGATCTTACAATAGTGTCTCTCGTAGTTCTCTGACTACCACTAACATTTCTTACATTCTTCAAAGGTCTTCCTCTCACAGGTGCGTTATCCGATCTCAGATTCTGAACAGTTTTTGGCTCAACCGACTCAGGGCAATCACGGATAAAATGATCAAGTGATCCACATCTGAAGAAAGCTCTGTCATTTAACCTATAGCTTCCCGGATGCCTTTTCCCATAAACATCCAGGTCTCTTGAATCGAACATTACCAACGCTGGCCACTGAAGTTGCTGGAGTTTTGGAACTCATTTGCGATCTAGCTCGATTTCTGTTCGAATGTCCCACACTATCTCTGAAACGACTTTGATCATCTCTGAATCTCTTTGAAGCAGACTGAAATGATTTGCTTAAAAATATCTTTCTCATATCCCAGGCTTCAAACTCAGCTTTTCTTTTATCTTTCCCAAGTGCCTCAGCTTTGCATGCTCGATCAACGAGTATAACGAACTCTTTTATTTCTAATATCCCGACTAACGAGCGAATATCTTCACTAAGACCATCTTCGAATCTTTTGCACATTATAGCTTCAGATGATACAAATTCCAGAGCATACTGACTCATTCTCACGAACTCTCGTTCATATGCCGAATCACTCATTTGGCCCTATTTTAGTTCCAGAAATTCCTTTTGTTTCTGATCGATGAATCTCTCACTGATATATTTCTTCCGAAATTCACTCTGAAAGAAGTCCCATGTAACTCGCTTTTTTGGAACAACAGAAATCAAAGTTTTCCACCATTGATAACCTGCATCTCAGAGTAATGACACAACGCACTTTATGCATTCTTCCGGAGTCAAAGACATTTCATCGAATACCCGTATAGCATTTTTCTAACCAGAACTCAGCCCTTTCAGCATCATCATCATTAGTAGCCCGAAACTCTTTGGCCCCATACTTACGGATCTTGTCAATCGGAGGCTTATTCCACAGATTCAGATTTGCAGTCAGAGGTATATCAGATGTTTGAGGGGGATTAACCGATGGCGGGGGTTGCGAAACAGTCGGGTTATTCTTTACGAATTGAGTGAACCACTCACTCATCATCTAGAAGAAAACTTGTTTAGCTTCTCTCTCTTGATCGCTCGTAGCCGGTCTCGAATCAAAGGGCGTTGTCCCTTGCGCGGGAGCAAGCGCATTACTTTCTACGTCATTAGCTACGGCTCTTTCGGGATCCATTACTATACGAAAATAACATTTTACACATCAGGATTCATCACACTATCACAGTTTAGATATATGGCATGTATAGCTAGACTCTGACACGCTACGTTAGTCTGAGAATCGGCTAAACAGTAGCTCTGATACCAACCAAATGTAACACCCCTAACCCGTATCCGTCGCCAGACTAGGGTTAAAGGCGTTACCGAACAGATCGAAAACGTTTACAGAAATTTCATAAAATTGAATATTAACCTCAACCATAATGTCCCCTTATTAGGTCATCAAGACCTAAAACATGCTATAAATCGAGTCGGGACTAAATTGGAACACATACAAAATTTCATGGAAATTTAAAATTTTTCTAAGTTTCAGGGGTTACACGCCCGTGTGGGCAGGCCGTGTGCCTCCAACGGCTGCTAGACACACCCGTGTGTCCTCTCCGTGGTCGAAACTAACGTTTGCTCTACGGCCACCAAGCACGCCCGTGTACTTTGGCCGTGGTTGATCCTATCAAAAATCACACGGCTACTAGGCACGTCCGTGTGCCAAGGCCGTGTACTCTTATGCTAGCTACTAACTTAGCCCCACAATCACTAGGCACGCCTGTGTGCCACAACCGTGTGACAAAATAGGCCATTTGCAAAGCCAAAATGCCACCCACAAGGGTCTTACCTACAAGCAAATTCATTAAGACATCTCATGCCTATTTGGCAATCAAGAACATACCAAAATAACCATCCAAATTACAAGACTAAAACTTATCTCATCACAAGCATAATTCATTCAATTGCTTAACCAAAACTTGACCATTTCATGAATCAACTAACCATGCCAAAAACATACTTCCCACATATCACATTCATTCAAGCAAATTCTCAATTCATAACTAGCCAAATCACATGGCAAAGTTCATATAACAAACTTATATCAAATACTAGCCTATACATGCCATATCTAGCTATATACATTTCCAAAATGCACCAAAATGAGTTTAGTAGTGTGATGACAATCCTTGACGGTCCCGAGCCTTCAGTAGCTTTGACGACCTATAAAACAGAGAAAACACACACAGAGAGTAAGCTTTCCAAAAGCTTAGTAAGTCATATTACAAACAAACTTAGCATGGAAGGCATATGTGCACATAGGTTCATTGGCACATCTTAATTACTTAACAAACTATCACATATATGCTTTGGTCCATGAACTTGGCCATATTTGCCACATTCATCAATTCAAAAGTCTTATATATATACATAACTCTTTCATGCTTACTTTCAAATATCATATCATTATCCCAATATACATAATCATATTAGTAAGATCACAAAGGTACTTACCTTAAATATTCACTTAATGTATAAATCAACGTATCTGAAACGGATTCATTATTTACATAGCCATTCGTATCACAGATTTGCCCATTGAACCGTAAGGAATCTAGTAGGATACTTAGAAAGCTCGGAATAGTCATATAATGCCAACGTCCCATACGAGGTCTTATATGCACTCAGATATCGAAGCCATTGTCCCAGACCGAGTCTTACACAAATCAATACGATGCCGATCTCCCAGACATGGTCTTACACGTAAATATCATATCGATGCCAACATCCCAGACGTGGTCTTAACGTAACGCTCATATCGGTGCCTACATCCCAGACGAGGTCTTACATGAAATCTCAAATCAATGCCAACGTCTCAGACGTGATCTTACATGATAAAAATAGAACAAATACCTATGTCATGACATAGCTAATCCTATCTATTCCTAGGTTCGTACGGGACTTCTCGGACATTATCACTAAGTAATCCTTATCTCCGAATTCATGAACAGATCATATAATAAGTATTCATCGATAACAATAGTCATAAGAACATACATAATTCCATACAAATACGCTTATTTGCATAATGACTTACCTCAGATTCGATTTAACAGAAATGGAAACGGCTACTCGGTTACTTTCGCTTTCCCGCGATCTAAGTCTATTTTCTTTGGTTCTTGATCTATACATATTCAGAATTAACCCTTTTATTCACTAACTCATTCAATTCAATCCAAAGACACACATTTAGGGCTATTTACAAATTAACCCTTATATTTGCACAATTTATCAATTTAGTCCATTTTTCTCAAAACATCAAATTCACAAAATCATTACATACTCATGCTTAGCCGAATGTTCATACATCATGTACAAGCCCATATTTTCCATCAAATTTGCAATTTAGTCCCTCAAATTGCTATTTTCTCAATTTAACCCTAATTAGCTAAATTCATCAAAAATTCAAGAACAAAATATGTTCATCTAGATCAAACCTTTCATTTAACAACTAAATTCATTATAAAGCTCAACATATCATCAATGGCATTTCTCATGAACAACATTAATTCATCAAATTAAGACACGGGCTTGATAGTAAACTAAGCAACAATCTCAAAAACATAAAAATCATCAAAGTCCAAAGCTAAAACTTACCTTAATTTTGCTTAATGAATGCCGAATGTTAGAAAGCTTCAAAACCTTTCTTTCCTTTGTATTTTTGGTAGAGAATGCATGAATGAATGTTCTATTTTCATGCTTTATTTTATTAACAATCATATTATTAACCTTATTACCAAATTATCCTTATAATAAAAAAAACATAAATAACATATAAATCAAGGCCATTTTTTACCTTAACCGTCCACTTACAAGCTAATGGCTTAATTGCCACATAAAATCCTCATACTTATAAAGACATGACAATTAAGTACCTTTTCATGTAGCATGCTAATTTGTATATCAATGCAATTCAGTCTTTTGCTCAAGTTAAACACATAGACAGACAAATTAATTTACGATACTTTAACACATGCATAATTACTTATCAGAGACATAGAATATAATATTAAAATATTATACAGACTCGGATTTGTGGTCCCAAAACTACTGTTTCGACTAGGGTATAAACCGGACTGTTACAATCATATGGTAACGCATTTTCCATTCATTATTATTCAATAACTGATCGCTGTAAAATTAGAGTTTTAAATGTTTATAAAAGAATGATCAAACCTGGAGACTAACTCTGACAACGATATTAAGGCAAGTGTACCTATCGAACAGTAGTATAGCTTAGGCAAGACCGGTTATCGAACCCAAAGGAACTAAAAGTATTAATACTCACCTTCTTCTTACTATTTAGTCTTAAAGTTAGAGTGAAGATTACTTTTTAACTAAATCGATGACAGCTAAACTAAGGACACAAAGACAAGAAGAGGAATTGGGAAATAACTTTGAGGGAAAACTCAGTTGATTATGACGATACCCTCAGGAAGAATCCACCTAGACTTCACTTATTAATTAACCCTAAATTATATGATTTCTTTTACTTAGCTTGATCCGTGAGACTCCCTAACCTATATTAAACCCTCTCTTGAGGCGAATAACGTCTAACCCTAGGTTAATTAGTGGAACTCTCGTTCGCTTATGATAACCCCCTAGGATAGCAGTAAATCGATCAATGGGCTCCCATATTAGGTTTCACCCTAATCTGGCAAAATCTCGTAACCCTATCTCTAGGCGTTCGATCAACTCCGCTTAATTATGTTAGATCTTCTCTTAGGCAGGGTCTATTCCTCCTCCACCTAAGCACATTAGATTTGGATTAAGCAACATAATTAAGAAAAACTAAGTAATTTATCATATAACTTAAAAATCAAATAATAAAATCCATCTAGGTTTCATCCCCTTCAGGTATCTGAGGGGTTTAGTTCATAATGAATAAACAAAACATCGCAAGAGAAAAGATAACACAAAATATAGAAAAAATCCTAAAACCCCTTGAAGGAATTGAAGGAGAATTCCGTCGTCTTGAGTATAATTCTGTCTTCTTAGGATGGATCAACTGGCTATCCTCGTGTTATTCTCTAACTCTGACCTTCTCGACTTGGCTCTTTGGCCTCACTTTCGCTCCCTTAAATAGGTGATACTTGGGACATATTTATAGGCTCTTGGAACGCGATTCTTTCTCCCTAAGTATCCTTTTTCGACTAAAATTACTCTTTCCAGCATCAGAGGCACAGCCATGTCACATGCCTATGTGAATCGAGACCTGATCGTGTTTGGATTTCTCTTGAAGCATGACCGTGTGTGACAGAGTTGAGGCCATGCTCTAGGTGTTCGTCGAGGCACGGCCGTGTGTGCTTTGGGCCAGGCCGTGTCAATTTCGTGTTCAGGCCCATTTACTCCGTTTTAGGCCCGTTTTGTGTTCTTTTCATCCTTAGGTGCTTCCTGGGTATAAGACATGAAAAGAAAGGATTAATAGCACCTTTTTATATAAAACAAGGGATAAATCATCCAAAAGCATACTAAATGTGGGTCTAAAATATGTTTCTTTTACGGTTTATCAAATACCCCCACACTTAAGCTTTTGCTTGTCCTCAAGCAAAATTCTCAACTTACAATTAAAACGAACTTTCCATGATCTGTAATTCTTTATCAACAATGTCTTA
Source organism: Gossypium australe (assembly GCA_005393395.2). Lineage (NCBI taxonomy): Eukaryota > Viridiplantae > Streptophyta > Magnoliopsida > Malvales > Malvaceae > Gossypium > Gossypium australe. The sequence goes on along the minus strand of CM016622.1, from coordinate 87,508,389 downwards.
TCCTAATTCATAGAGGATTCATACATGGATGAGTTGATTCAAAGCGTCCTAAAGATTCAAACGAGATAAGTCATAATTTTGTACCTCGAAAACATAGGCGTCTTCCCTCTTTTAAATAACTACCTTTGTAATTCAAAATCGACAAGGATTGACATCCTCACAAAAGATTCACTCCAATCACTCTAAAGTGTTTGAGGTTCAGAAGACGATCGTTCATAAGTCGAACCTGAAAAGTTAATCCCATAGGCTTGCTTGAAAATCAAATCTCCACCACTGTAATATAAGATGACAAACAGATCAAAAGGTCTTTGACAGGGTTGTAACGGGGTTAGGGTACAAGGTGTGGTTTCAGGCTAAAATTAGAGGGTTAGAATCGAGATTGATTTGACAAGTACCTACTAAAATTTTTTCCTAAACTTCATTAACTGAAAAGTAATAATCCTACTAATACAAGCTTTTCCCTTGAGAATTGGAACTTGAACATGCAAGCTCACTTAATCATAGAACTAATAATGAGTATACTTCGTTTTTTTTAAGAACAAACTAACATAATAATAAGGAAGAATTTTTACAACTGAAATATATAACATAGTTAGGAAACTTGTTCAAAATCAAATCTCGACAAAAAGGGTAATTAAAAAAAATGGTGATAACAAATACAAAGGGTTTTTGGTTAAAGTTAGTAGGTGAGTCAATAAAAAGGGTTGTTAGGCTCAACGGGGTTTACTAGGGGTTAATTATGGAGGTAGGATTTTTAGTGGAATTAGTGGGTTAAAATCTAGGTACCTTTATCATCTCGGTATATCAAATCATAACTGTGGTCTCGACATGTATAATCAAGGCAAGTTCTAGAATAACGGTTCATAGTTGACACACTCATAATAAAAAAATGGAGCATGAAAAAGAATGTATGCTCTATAAGGTTCAAATACTCACAAAAATTATGGTTGTTTTGACATCATCCTTATGAATTTTTAAATTTCAAGGTAGCATTCAAAATTGGATCAACAACCTAGCAAAAAATTTTGATTCCTGAAAAATAGACTTATCATGCTTGATTTTATAGTATTATTTAAATTTAATCATCAATGTACAATTAACTATGACTTATTCTAAAACATGTTAATAGTCATCACAAGTCATCAGAAATTTCATCCTAATTAGTAATATGACAACTTTGCATAAAAACAAGACTAAATCAGGGATTTGAGAATAATGAAAAAAGTTAGGTTCTTTTATTCCACTTTTAACCTCAGGGATTTAAGAATAATGAAAATGGTTAGGTCTTTTTACCCCCCACACTTAAGATGTACATTGTCCTTAATGTACAAAGATAGATAATGCATTTATATTCAAAATCAAAAGGGAGGGGGGATAGAATACTCCCTGAGGTGTGCACTGTTTCCTTGGAGGAGGGCAGGGGTCGTGGAGGTTATGGTGGAGGATGTGGCAAATACGGTGAAGGCATCGGTATGGTGGTGGTGTTGGTTCCCAAGCTCTGCGCTAGATGAAGAAATTGGGGAACTCGTGAAGGATTAGCCAGGGTTTATTAAGACATAATAAAAATAAACTAAATACAAAATTAAAAAAAGCAAGCTAAAGTGAAGGAGACTAAGAAGAAAACTGAAAAGAAAAGAAAATCCTAATGGACTATAAAGTCCTTATTAAGGGATGGTTCGCAAGGTGGGAATCAATGCTAAGATTGGGGATGTGGTGGTGGTGGTGAGAGTGGTGAGGTTTTTGTGGTGATTGGCGTGATTCCCTAGCAGCCTGGCGAACTTGACATTAAGAAACTAAAAGAAAATTAAACGAAAATAGCAATAGAGAAGCTTAGATGAGGAAAATAAAGGAGAAGAGCAGAAAATTGAAGCAAGAGAGAAAGAAAACATAAAAACTAATTGGTCTCAAAGACCCTTGGCTTGGTGTTGAGGCGAAGCTGTCAGCATGAACTCATGCTGATCACTCTTTGTTAAGGAGTCTATCGGTAGCTTCTTCTGCTTCTTAGGCATGGTGTTGATTTGCTCAAGGATCTAGAGTTTTGAAGAGTCTGAGATGAAGGAGAGAAAATAAAGAAGAAGTTAGCTGGAGGGAAGGGGAAGGGGTGAGGGGTTTAAATAGAAGTTTAAATTTTTTGCTCCCTACGGTCGTGGTCACAGGGTGTGTCGATTTACACGGCGGCCTCACACAGCCGTGTTATAGAGGTTGTTGTCACACTATGCTCATGCTTGTGACGTCTTTTCTTTTGGCACAGTTGTTTTCCACGGGCGTGTCTCCTCCGTGTTCGATAAGTCAGTGGCTTCACACGGTTTCTAGCACGGGTGTGTTCTGTCCGTGGTATGCAAGTTAGTAGCTTCACACGGTTTTGGGCACGGCTATGCCTTATCTGTCAGTGCCCATGGGGAGGGTTTGTTGGATCCGTGACGTTGGGGAGGGTGGTTGGGCTGACTGCACGGCCTGTGCCCTGTCAGTGTGGTGGTTTAGGTGGTCCACACGGCCACGGACACGGCCGTGTGTAAGGCCGTGTGGACTGGAAAACGTGCATATATTTGTTAGTTGAAAAAGGAAAAAGAGAAGAAAATTAAAAGATAGATACAAGCAAAGGAAAAATAAGGTTAGTGCTCAGGTTGCCTCCCGAGAAGCGCTTGTTTATAGTCTAAAGTTAGACTTCCTCGTGTTTTGAAAATTTTAGGGAGGTTTAAAGGTTTGAATATCTTCCCTCATGCTTACAGTTTCGTTTTCTCGACAATGTTGCAGTTGAGAAGCGTTTACTTTATAAGTGTCGAATTTTGGATTGCTTACCTCGACTATTCCGTTTGGGAAGATATCATGTACCTTGAGAAGGATTTCTCCGTTTTCCTTCAGGTCTGTTGTGGGGATAGGAGACTCGGCTTTATCTAACAGATCCTGGTTTCCTATTTTAAAGTGATTTAATGTCCCCACGAGCTCTTCTGGTGGTTCCTTCGGTTTTACTTTGTGTGATTACGGTTCTTCCTCGTGTAATTCTACTTTGTCGATATGAGTTGGCTCAGGGTTTAGTCCTTGTGCTGTTTCCTGTGATGAAGATTGAATAAGATGGTTATCTATTGAAGTGGCTTTCTTACCTTCATCGACTGTTGTCCTGGCCGAGTCAAGGGCTTGAAGATTGATCGATTCATCTCCTACACGAAGTATGAACTCACCTGTAGCAACATCAATTTTAGTCCTGGCAGTTGCTAGGAACAGTCTTCCTAAAATTAAGGGGATTGAGTTATCCTCATCCATGTCTAAGACAACAAAGTCTACTGGGAAAACAAATTTATCGATTTTGACGAGAACATCTTCGATAATGCCCCTAGGAATTCTAACAGTTTTATCAGCTAGTTGAATACTCATCCTAGTTTGTTTGGGCTTCCCTAGACCTAGTCGTTTAAACAATGTATAAGGCATGACATTTATGCTTGCCCCTAAATCAGCTAACGCATTATCAATATTTAAACTACCAATTAAACATGGAATTGTAAAACTCCCTGGATCTTATAGTTTCTGTGGTAGTCTATTTTGTAACATTGCTGAGCACGTTGCGTTCAGTTCCACGTGATGCTCTTCATCTATTTTGCGTTTGTTGGTCAAGAGCTGTCTTAAAAATTTTCTCGAGTCTGGCATCTGAGAAAGAGCTTCAAGAAGAGGTAAGTTAATATGTAATTTCTTTAAGAGTTTGAGAAACTTACCGAGCTGTTCCTCTGAATCGTCTCTTTTTAAGGCTTCAGGATAAGGTATGCGAGGTTGATACTCTTTAATTACCAGATTTAGCTTCTCTTGTGATACCTCTTTTTCACCTTCATCTATCTTCTTTTCCGGTATTGGATTCAGTTCAGTTAATCCGTTACTATCCTGAGTTGTGATTGCTTGAATTTGCTCCTTAGGATTAACTTCAGTGTTACTTGGTAGACGTCCTTGTGGTCATTCTGACATTAGTTTTGCGAGTTGTTCGACTGCATTGGTAACTTTCTTGATTGACTTAGCAATTTCATCAAGTCGTCTCTCGTTGCTTTTGATTGCTCTATCAGTTTCTTGAAGATGTTTCTCGAAGGATGGTTTCTTTTCTTGTGAATAAGGCTGATTTCGGAAGTTTTGAAAAGGTTGTTGCCTTTTATTTCCTTGGTTTCCTTGTCCGCCCCACGAAAAATTTGGGTGGTTCCTCCAACCTGGATTGTAAGTGTTACTATAAGGATAATTATTAGATCGGAAATTATTACCTATATAGTTCATTTGTTCATCTTTTGCTCCTGGTTGGTAGGGTGGGTACTCAAGATTTGCCACCGTTCCACTTGCATCGCACTGCATGACTGGATGTACCTGTGATGAACACAAATTATCAAGCTTTTTATTCATCATCTCTAGCTGTGTTGATAGCATGGTCATGGCATCGATGTTGAAAACTTCTGCCGATTTTGTCGGTTTGGTCCTTGAAGCTTGCCACTGATAATTGTTTAATGACATCTCCTCAATGAACTCGTAGGCTGCTTCTGGGGTTTTGTTGTTCAGTGTTCCACCGTTGTAAAAGGTTTGGACTTGTAGCCACAAGGGTAGGCCATGGTGTGGGCACCTTCTCAAGAGATCTTTGAATCTCTCCCATGCATTGTATAGCGTCTCTACATCCATCTGCACAAAAGAAGAGATATCATTCCGTAATTTGGCCGTTTTGGCCGGTGGGAAATATTTCATCAAAAAATTTTCGGTAATCTGATCCCATGTAGTGATTGACCCTCGTTGTAACGAGTTTAACCATTGTTTAGGTTTATTTCTTAATGAAAAAGGGAATAACCGAAGACGTATGGCATCATCAGAAATACCATTTATTTTAAAGGTATCACAGAACTCTAGAAAGTTAGCTATGTGCATGTTTGGATCTTCGTCCTGTAAACCATCAAATTGGACAAACTGTTGAATCATTTGTATTGTGCTAGGATTTAATTCAAAATTGTTAGCAGATATAGCAGGCCTAACAATACTAGATTCTGCTCCTATTAAATGCGGTTTTGCATAATCGAACATTGTGCGTGGAGTATTGTTGTCACCCATATCGCGTGGTGGTGGGTTGGTTTCATTTTAGTAGGATTGGATCTATCTTCTTCCTCTCTCTCCGTGTAATCTAGGGCTCGCCTGGTTTCCCAACAATTCTTACGAGCGGTAGCTTCGATTTCATTGTCGAATACCAAAGGTCCCCTCGGGTTCCTTCTAGTTAGAAACTAGAGGTACCTTTTGGAAAAGAAAGAGAGAAAAATTTCAGTAAAAAGAAAAACAAAAGAAAAAATAGAAATGAGAAAAATAAATTGCGAAAAATAAAAATTAGGACTAAAGTAATAAAAATAGAGTTTTCTTAATATTTTAGTTCCCCAGCAACGGCGCCAAAAACTTGATCGCTGTAAAATTAGAGTTTTAAATATTTATAAAAGAATGATCAAACCTGGAGACTAACTCTGACAACGATATTAAGGCAAGTGTACTTATCGAACAGTAGTATAGTTTAGGCAAGACCGGTTATCGAACCCAAAAGAACTAAAAGTATTAATACTTACCTTCTTCTTATTATTTAGTCTTAAAGTTAGAGTGAAGATTACTTTTTAACTAAATCGACGACAGGTAAACTAAGGACACAAAGACAAAAGACGAATTGGGAAATAACTTTGAGGGAAAACTTAGTTGATTATGACGATACCCTCAGGAAGAATCTACCTAGACTTCACTTATTAATTAACCTTAAATTATATGATTTCTTTTTCTTAACTTGATCTGTGAGATTCCCTAACCTATAGTAAACCCTCTCTCCAGGCGAATAACGTCTAACCCTAGATTAATTAGTGGAACTCTCGTTCACTTATAATAACCCCTAGGATAGCAGTAAATCGATCAATGGACTCCCATTTTAAGTTTCACCCTAATCCGGCAAAATCTCGTAACCCTATCTCTAGGCGTTCGATCAACTCCGCTTATATATGTTAGATCTTCTCTTAGGCAGGGTCTATTCCTCCTCCACCTAAGCACATTAGATTTGGATTAAGCAACATAGTTAAGAACCAACTAAGTAATTTATCATATAACTTAAAAATCAAATAAAAAAATCCATCTATGTAACATCCTAAATTTTATGGGCCTATGCATTTAGTGTAGGGATAACTTTAATAGGTTAATTTAAGTGATAGGGGTCCAAATTGGGCTCAGGATTAGGATAAGGCCTTGATTAAATTATTAGCTTGGGCATTAAGGAATTAAAAAGGTGGTAATTATGTTTAAAATGCCAAACATGGGCTTATGGCCCAGCAATAGGTGGCACTATAAGGGAATTAGAAGTGACGCCACACACAAGGGATTTAGGGGCCCAAAATTTAAGTTTAATGAGGCCCAGATCTTTTAATTTAAGTGAGTTAAATTTGGCATTAGGGTTAGTAAGAGGTGGACGGCTACAAGGCCATAAAATAGGAAAAATTATATGGATTTTTTTAAATGATAATATCATAGATAAAAAGGAGAAAAGTTAGGAGCTTATCTTCAAAGAAAGTGTTGGCCGAAAATCCACCACCTAGAGGAGTGTAAAATTCGGCTACTGCATGGCATAGGGGGTGCCGAAGTTCTCCTCTCTTCTAGCTTAAATTTTAAGGGCATTTTCGTTATTTAGCAGTAGGTGTCAAAAATCTATAAATAGGGGGGCTAGCTCCTTGTTTCTGACATTGAAAACCCTAAAATCCTCTCCCTTAGTGCCGAAATTCCCTAGCCTCTCCCTCTCCAAATTTCTTTCTTCAATTACTTCAAAAGCCAAAACTTCTCCCCACTTTCTTTTCTCTTGTGCCGATTTCTCTAAAAAGCCAAAGCATCCATCGCTTTTTCTTTTATTCATCCTATTTGAGGAATTGTTCTATACTTCCGGCATTTAAATCTTCCATTGGCATTGCCGAATCCTCTCCCTAGTGCTAGTCGAATCTCCTAAGCTAAGGTAAGAGTCGATTTTTTATTAATTCTCATTATCTATTTTAGAAAGGCAAAAGCCGAAAGCTAATAGTTAATGGTTTTATGATGGGCGGCAATTCGAGATTTGAAGGAAGCTTAGTCGGCTAGATCTAAAAGCCGAAAATCATAAGTCTCCAATTTCGGGATTTTAAGGTAAGAAGATTATCCCTAGATTTTTATTAAATTCGTTCAATATATATATGATTTTAACTCTATAAGGAGGATTAAAGATTAAATATTGTTATAGTAGCTCTGATAAGGATTTGATGGAATTAAATATGGATCAGGCAAAAGAAAGAATCCCTAAGTTTAAGAAACGAGCATTATCTGCTATTCGAGATTGGCTAATTGGTTGTGGACCGGCTTCTGAACAACACCTTATGCAGATAGCAGTTGTGTCGACTAAGGATAGCGTCGATATAGAAAGCCTTGTTTTATGGTAATCAGGTGTGTAGATCTCTAACACACTACTAATAAACCTGTATGTATTTCTATTTAAGTATGTTATGGGCTAAAAGCTGGAATGAGGCTGTATAGACAGTCGAATGGAACCCAAAAAAGGGTTAGGCAAGGATACCAGGTACGTAAACATAGAACTCCCTATGTGTATCGAAAAATATATAAAAGTTTGCATGATGTTTTCTTTATGTATGTATGCATGGGGTGGGAATGATGATATTGAAGGGGAAGTGTATGATAGGTCACTTGGTGATCGGTGGTAGAAATCCCACATAATGTAAATGTAAGGTCACATAATGATCGGTGGCTATGCCACGTTTAATGATTCCTACTTAATAGGAATAGGCAGTACGACTGTCGTTTTGGTGTGTAGTGGATGGAGGGTTGATTGTAGAAATCCCCACGGTGTGATGGTTGGTACGGGATGGTGTGTAGAGGATGGAAACCTAGGATGGGTTGGGCTATTCATTCTTTATTGTTATTATGTGATTATGATTGATGCCTTCCTGTATGGGCCAGGGCCCATAATGTATTTGTGGGCTCAGGTCGATGTGTGTTTTGAGATTTATACACTGAGTCTTTGTGACTCACACTTTCCTTTTCTCTACTCTTCCAGATGAACAGTAGATCGTGGACATGGGAGCCGAGACAGACTCGAGGGGCCATCAAGTTTTTTTTTTGACAAGTTAATTTGGAGTTTCTTTAAGTTTATTCTTATTTCGTTATGGGAATATTTTTGTAATAAGGCCCCTAGTTTTTATTCAACTTAGGAGATTTCAATGTTAAGCAATTATGAATTTTATGATAAGGTTTATTTATACTTAATAATACTTAATACAAGGTTTCATTTTTAAAATGCCGCTTATTTACTTAAATATTGTCTAATTAACTCACAATTTCAAAAAACCAGAAAAGCAAAGGTTTTCAAAGTACAAGCCGTGACATGCCAGATCCGGTCGAAACGCATGGGTCGGGTTTGGGGTGTTACATTTTGGTATCAGAGCCCAGTTCAAAACTCGGGCTGTGAAATGGGTCTAGAAGTGTTTTAAGAAAAAAATTTTGAATTTAAGAAAAAGATTTTGGTTTGAAGACATGGCCTCCGAGTTTACCGGCACCCAATCCACCCAGGTAAGTATTCTGAACTCCTGATTGTGATATAAATGTGGGCTTAATGGGCTTTATGGGACGTAGACTATCTAGATTAAAACTTGATGGACTCTAAGCTTAGACATACTACTCTTCAGTTCCATAAGACTTAATTTTTACTAAACAAAACATGTAAACAAGTCGCAAGACTAAGGTGTGGTAACAGGCATATGCATGTCTAGGAGTAGATCCGGAAGAGCTTGGTATTTAAGCAGTCCAAGTGACTCACCTCCTCTTCGCTGGAATCTTACCTGGTGCATAGTGACTGTTCACTTTAGCCTTGACAGGGTGTGGCAATAGGCATACGCATGTCTAGGAGTGGATTCAGGGAGAGCTTGGTATTTAAGCAGTCTTAGTGACTCACCTCCTCTTCGCTGGAATCTTACCTGGTGCGTAGTGACTGTTCACTCTAACTATAAGGACTTGTTCATGGGCTGAACCCATAATTAAAACCCGAAAGGGACCAACCACCCTATTTTGCAAACAAAAACCCCTAAGTTTTGTACTCTTCAAAAAAAACAATATAACACTTGATTTGAAAATGTTCACAGCTATGAAGAAAATTACCAAATTACCCTTGTTTTGCAAAATGACCAAAATAACCCTAGTTTGTAGAGTTACCAAATTACCCTTGTTTGGTAAAATTACCAAAATGCCCCCGAATTTCAAAATTACCGAAATACCCCTGAATTTCAAAATTACTAAAATACCGCTGAATTTTAAAATTATCGAAATACCCCCAGATTTTAAAATTACTGAAATGCCCCTAAATTTCAAAATTACCAAAATACTCCCAAATTTCAAAATTATCGAAATGCCCCCGAATTTCAAAATTACCAAAATACCCTCGAATTTCAAAATTACCAAAATACCCCGGTTTCCAAAATTACCAACATACCCCCTGGGAATGCAAAATTATGAAAATACCCTTATAGGATAAAATTACGAAAATACCCCTGGGTAGTGAAAACAACAACAACAACACTTTTCTGTAATGAACGTGAGTTCATGATTGGATGTATGTGTTTCTTAGAGGATATGAACTTGAGACTGTATGGTGAATGCGAATTCGAAAGAATTACTCTTAAAGCTATTATTCATAAGACTGTTCGTGGTTAAAACAGTGGAAGAAAACTAATAGTTCATAAAATTTCTAATCAGATAAATGCGAATCGGTAGAATGAGTACAAGGGGTCGAGGACATTCGCCACGTGGACGTGGTAGGGGTAGAATGATGGTGTCAGAACCAGTAGGATCTGGTCATGGTTCTGGAAATGAGATGCCAGTCGCGGAAGAGGAATTTCAAGATCAGACTGCCGGAGATGACGCGGTATCTCAGGCAATGCTAAGGGTTTTAGAGAGGGTTGCTGGGGCTGGTATGGGCACAGGAACCCGGAAATCTGTGCCAGAACGGCTTAGAGCCAATGGGGCAGAAGTGTTTAGGGGAATTTCTAATGTAGCCCCAAGTTCAGCTGAGTATTGGTTGGAGGCGGTGGAACGCATAATGGATGATTTGGATTTCACGGAGGAGGAAAAGTTGAAGCGAGTTGTATCCCTCTTGAGGGATGAAGCCTATCAATAGTGGCTTACGGTAAAGGATGGTGCTGTGGTTGACCGTATCAACTGGGATTTCTTTAAAATGGCATTTCAGAATAAGTACATTGGATCAAGTTATATGGATGCGCAGCGTAGAGCATTTTTGAATCTGGTGCAAGGGAGTAGGTTATTGGCTGCGTATGAAGCTAAGTTCTTACGTCTTAGCCGATATGCTCGTGGGATGGTAGCCACGGAGCATGAACGTTGTGTCAGGTTTGAAGATGGCCTAAGGGATGATTTGCGTGTTTTGATAGCCCTGCAACGGGAGAGGGAATTTGCTGTGCTCGTAGAAAAGGCTAAGATAGCCGAAGAGGTGAAGCGGACTGAGAAACTGAATCGGGATAAAGATAGAGGTGGAAATAAGAGGGATTTTGGATCGTCAACCGGGCGTACTCAGAAAAGGTCCAGGTCTGATGGACCGAAATGGGAAGAGAAACCTACTGCTGCTAACTAGACCCCAAAGTGTGCTCGATGCGGCAAATTTCATGCCGGGGAATGTTGGGCAGGTAGTGGGAAGTGTTTTAGGTGTGGATCTATGGACCACCAAGTTAAAAACTGTCTGCAGCAACGGGACGGTGAAGGGACCATGGGTCGAGGGAATGCTCAGCCTGGTAGAGGAGGTCAGCAGCCACAATGAGGTCGTGGTACAGCTAGATATGGTAATGGTGTTGGTCGGGGTCGTAGAGCACCAGGCCAAGGGGCAGGAAACACTGAGGCGAGACAGCCAGGGTTGGTCTATGCTGTCAGACTTCGAGAGGAGGCTGATGCACCGGATGTCATAACCGGTACGTTCTTAATTTTTGGTTTGCCTTACACTGCATTGATTGACATTGGGTCGATGCATTTGTTCGTAGCTAGTAGTGTATCGGGAACTTTAAGACTAGAATCTGAAATTACCCCTAGGGCAATGACTGTAGTAAGGATAGCGTCGATATAGAAAGCCTCATTTTATCGGTAATCAGGTGTGTAGATCTCTAACACACTACTAATAAACCTGTATGTATTTCTATTTAAGTATGTTATGGGCTAAAAGCCGAAATGAGGCTGTATAGACAGTCGAATGGAACCTAAAAAGGGTTAGGCAATGATACCAGGTACGTAAACATAGAACTCCCTATGTGTATCGAAAAATATATAAGTCTACATGATGTTTTCTTTATGTATGTATGCATGGGGTGGGAATGATGATATTGAAGGGGAAGTGTAAGATAGGTCACTTGGTGATCGGTGGTAGAAATCCCACATAATTTAAATGTAAGGTCACATAGTGATCGGTGGCTATGCCACGTTAATGATTCCTACTTAACAGGAATAGGTAGTACGGCTGTCGTTTTGGTGTGTAGCAGATGGAGGGTTGATTGTAGAAATCCTGTAACACCCCAAACCCGGTCAACACACCACGACCGAATCTGACATGTTACAGAGGAAAAACGCTTTGAGGAAATCAGGTTACCGGTTAAATTGTAGTGAAGATTCTTTGTTGTTTTATGCCTAAAGAAATCAGGGCATGATTAGTTAAAATCGATAGTTTACTTTGAGATCCCGGAAATCAGTCTTTAAAACTTAGTTGTCGATCCATAGATTAGAAAACCTTTTTGTCATTTTAAGAGAAACTCAAATGGTTAATTTGAAAAACCATTTCTATTTGGGTGTGGAAAATTTAAATTTGGAAACCATTTAAGTTGTCAAAAACATTTGGGTTGTCATTTATTATCAAGTGATTTGTATTACCCGATGGTAAGGTTTTGAAAACCATTGCGTTTTGTAGTTTAGAAAACCTTGGCTTATATTGTTAAATCCATTAAGTAATTTATTTGACTATGTTTAAAACAAACCCAAAACATATAAATAAACCGAAAACATAACTTAAATGACTGTATTACAAACCCAAGTAAAATGAACTCAAATTTAAAGAAATAATGTACCCAAACCATAGTCTTTGTGAAACCGAATTTATTTAATGCATGGCCACCTCGAGTCCACACCCGGCTCCTCATCCGCGATCTACGAATCACCTGAAAAGATTAGGGAGAAGGTGAGTCACCAAGACTTAGTGCATAATCCCTCTCCCGGTTAATGCAGCAAGCTTACACAAATCATAACCAAGCAATATATCATGCACCCCAGCCTAACGATCCATAACTCCGTTTCTACCCCGTGTGGTACCAAACCACTGGTGGTGCCAAACCACTGGTGACCCAAAGTCACGATATCCAAATAAAAGTGTGGTGCCAAACCACTGGTGACCCAAAGTCATGAATAATCCAATTGTGGGGCCAACCCACGTTGTGATACCAAATCACTAGCGACAATCCCGTAATATCAAATGTGGGGCCAACCCACTGTGGTGCTAAGCCACTGGGATGAGTCCCTATGAGGTGCCAAACCTCTGGTGACCCAAAGTCACAAAATAAACTGTGATACCAAACCACTGGAGGTGCCAAACCTCTGGTGTCCCAAGGACACGGATATCAAAACCTCCCCCTCCTCTCATATCACCCATGACAATGCAATATTGTACAAATCATGCCATCATGCCTGAATATGAACATATAGCAAATTTATCATAGTTCATGGTATTAAGCATCATATAGCAAAATCATATTGAAACGGACTTACCCGTATCCTTGCTCATACTCATAAGGTATCATATCAGGATCTTCACAGTTTCGACTTTTCACATATTTAGATTATTAATATATATTTACTAAGTTATAAAGTGTGTAAGTTACACACCTGTTACTAGCGAAATCACTAAATCTCGAAGACCCGATCTACCGCACTAGATCTCCTTGTCCTACATTCGACCAAACCACAAAACCATTAACAAGGCCATTCGGCCACACCAACAAATCCCGAAGGGTTAACGCATGGAACCCCAAACCTTACCTTAATGCTCTTCGAATACTAGCCACCACCCAAAGTATGTGAGATCGAACCTTTCCCTACAATCGGCCAACGTTAACACACAATCTCAAAAGCCTTCGGCTTTTCAAATATCTAATGGAAAGACTGAACTAACATAAATCCTTACCACTGACTTACCGAAATCGACTGACAAAGAATAGAGGGCTCAGATCTACTGCTTCAAAATCCCGAAGAACCCTTCTCCAAAACCGAATAGAGAAGAACCCAAAGAAGATCCACCCTTGTTTGATATTCGGCCAAAATAAACTAGAAGAAAGAAAGAAGATTCGGCTATGGTGGATAGAAGAAAAACAAATGAGATTCGGCTAGAGTTGAAAAAGAGAAAGGAAAAGAAAAATGCAATGGAAGAGGGAGAATTCGGCAATAGAGTATGGTTGATAGAAGAGAAAAGCAATTAAGATTCGGCTAAACCAAAAAGGAGAGAAAGGAAGAAATATGAATGGTATTCGGCTTTGATCAAGAATGAGAGAAAGAAAAAGAGAGAGATGGGGAGAAAGAAATTCGGCCAAGGAAGAAAAAGAATAAGATGAAAGAAAAAATGCTTCGCTTCAATGGTAAAATATTTTCGGTACAAAGAGAAAAAGAGCTTGAGAGGAAAAGAAAACAATACCAATTTGGTCAAGAATAAAAGCCAAAACCAAAACAAAAGCTTACCTATTGCTCAAAATCGGTTTAGGAGAAAGAGTTTTGAGAGAAAAGAAAATGATGCACAAAATGCTAAGGAATTTGACCAACTAGCTACCAACCTACCAAAACCTTCAACAAAAATTCGGTCACCCCCTAGACCATAATGCTGTCCACATACATGGGCAAGATGACCATGAAATAATTTCCAAAACATCCACCTAGATACATGCCTTGAAATCCTCTACTTTCCCAAAGTTAAAGAAATTCTATCCCCACAATCTAGCAATTCTATCCCTTATTTCATGCTTACCATAACCTTAAGTCTTCTTGCCATAAAAAAAATGTCCACCTTATCCATAAATATCGCTTTGACCGACACTTAAGGAAAGTATGCAAAAATAATCAAAATTTGCACACCAAGTGATTCGAACCTCTTCCCTCCAAGTCCATCATGTGGCACCTTATCCTCTTTACCAATTTCTCATTTATGCAAGCTATTTACTCATAAATTTCCATATGTCTTGAAGCTACTAACCATCTCTCCTTAAAGTGCTAAAATTCCAAATTTTTCCTAAAGCCCAATTAAACCCGAGACTTCATAGAAACCTCGTAACCTTCCAAATCCACTTAACTAATAAGTCCAATTTGCAATAACACCATTCTCATATTCTTGAAGATTTTAAACACTCCTAAGCCCAAGGCCCAATCGGCCCAATCCTACTAGGCCCAATTTCGGGATGTTACAAATCCCCACGGTGTGATGGTTGGTATGGGATGGTGTGTAGAGGATGGAAACCTAGGATGGGTTGGGCTATTCATTCTTTAATGTTATTATGTGATTATGATTGATGCCTTCCTGTATGGGCCAGGGCCCATAATGTGTTTGTGGGCTCAGGTCGATGTGTGTTTTGAGATTTATACACTGAGTCTTTGTGACTCACGCTTTCCTTTTCTCTACTCTTCCAGATGAACAGTAGATCGTGGACATGGGAGCCGAGATAAACTCGAGGGACCATCAAGTTTTTTTTTGACAAGTTAATTTGGAGTTTCTTTAAGTTTATTCTTATTTCATTATGGGAATATTTTTGTAATAAGGCCCCTAGTTTTTATTCAACTTAGGAGTTTCCAATGTTAAGCAGCTTATGAATTTTATGATAAGGTTTATTTATACTTAATAATACTTAATACAAGGTTTCATTTTTAAAATGCCGCTTATTTACTTAAATATTGTCTAATTAACTCACAATTTCAAAAAACCAGCAAAGCAAAGGTTTTCAAAGTACAAGCCGTGACATGCCAGATCCGGTCGAAACGCATGGGCCGGGTTTGGGGTGTTACAATCTAGGTTTCATCCCCTTCAGGTTTCTGAGGGGTTTAGTTCATAATGAATAAACAGAGCATCGCAAGAGAAAAGATAACACAAAACATAGAAAAAATCCTAAAACCCCCTGAAGGAATTGAAGGAGAATTCCGCCATCTTGAGTATAATTCTGGCTTCTTGGGATGGATCGACTGGCTATCCTCGCGTTATTCTCTAACTCTGACCTTCTCGGCTTGGCTCCTTGGCCTCGTTTTCGCTCCCTTAAACAGGTGATACTTGGGACTTATTTATAGGCTCTTGGAACGCGATTCTTTCTCCCTAAGTATCCTTTTTCGACTAAAATTGCTCTTTCCAGCGTCAGAGGCACGGCCATGTCACACGCTTGCGTGAATCGAGACCTGACCATGTTCAGATTTCTCTTGAGGCACGACAGTGTGTGACGGAGTTGAGGCTGTGTTCTAGGTGTTCGTCGAGGCACGGCCGTGTGTGCTTTGGGCCAGGCCGTGTCAATTTCGTGTTAAGGCCCATTTACTCCGTTTTAGGCCCGTTTTGTGTTCTTTTCATCCTCGGGTGCTATCCTGGGTATAAGACATGAAAAGAAAGGATTAAGAGCACCTTTTATATAAAACGAGGGATAAATCATCCAAAAGCATACTACATGTGGGTCTAAAATATGTTTCTTTTACGATTTATCAATAACCCTATCAATTTAGCATGTTGAACTATTATGAACAGATATGGATACACGATTATCAACCCAACTCATGAAGAAGTTACATTCCTGATGCTTACACAACTCATGAAGGAGTTACAATCCTATAAGTTGATGTTGAACGGTGGTCAGCCGGTCTGAAGAGCAAAAGCGAATATAGTCGTTGCTTTTTCCTCAAAAGGTAAGGGAGAGTGCGCTAAGAAAGGCAAAGCTAAGGTCTTTGGGCTACCACAAGTGGAAAGGAAGAGAACTAGAAAGCCAAAAGACTTAACTAAGTTTAAATGTTTCTTCTATAGTAAGAAAGGACACTTAAAGGCAAATTGTAAAAAGTGGAAAGAATACGTAGAAACAAAAGGAAAAGGTATAGAACTCTTGATGATAGAAGCTTGTTTAGTGGGAGATTTAATAGACCACTGGGTCATTGATTTGAGAACCACTAATCATGTTTGTGTTTCTCTACAAGTGATCGCTAGAATCAGAGTCTTAAAATTTATAAAGAGAATGATCAAACCTGGAAACTAACTCTGACAATGATTGAAGGCAAGTGTACCTATCGAACAGTAGTATAGCTTAGGCAAGACTGGATTATCGAACCCAAAGGAACTAAAAGTACTAATACTAACATTCTTTTTATTATTTAGCCTAAAATAAGTGAAGTTGCTTCAATATAATCTAAACTATTTACTAAGCCAAAGACACAAAAACAAAAAAGATGAAGTGGAAAAATAACTTTAGGAAAAACTCAGTTGATTAAGACGATACCCTCAGAAACAATGCACCTAGACTTCACTTGTTATTTAACCCTGAACCATATGATTTATTTACTTAGCTTGATCCGTAAGACTCCCTAACGTATTTTAAACCCTCTCTCGAAGCGAATAACGTCTAACCCTAGGTTAATTAACGAAAATCTCTTTCTCGAATAATAACCCCCTAGAATAGCAGTAAATCGATCTATGGACTCTCATATTAGGTTTCACCCTAATTCGGAAAAATCTCATCACCCTATCTCTAGGTGTGCGATCAACTCCGCTTAATTATGCTAGGTCTATTCCTCCTCCACCTTAGCACATCAAATTTGGATTAAGCTTGCATAATTAAGAACAAACTAAGTATTTATCATATAATTCAGAAATTAATAACAAGATTCATCTAGGTTTCATCCCCTTCAGGTATCTGAAGGATTTAGTTCATAACAAATAAAGAAAACATCTCAAGAGAAAACATAAAACAAAACATAAGAAATCTCTAAAACTCCCTGAAGGAATTGAAGGAGAAATCTGCCGTCTTGAGTAGAATTCCGGCTTCTTGGGATGGATCAACTGGCTATCTTCGAGTGATTCCCACAAATCTGACCTTCTCGGCATGGCTCCTTGGCCTAGCTAACCGCTCGTTCCGGCGTCTGCCGAACTCCCCTTTCAAGTTGCCCCCTCGGGTGTTTATATAGACTTTAAGATGCTTTACTTGGCCCCTAAGTATCCTAATTTAAGTAGAATTCCTACTAAGGTGTTTGAATAGGCTTTGGAATGTGTTTCTTTGCCTCCAAGTATCCTTTCTCGAATGAGATTGCTATTTCCAGCGATAGGGACACGGCAATGGCTCACGCCCGTGTGAATCGTGGCCAGCCGTGTTCAGATTTTTTAATGAGGCACGGCCGTGTGAATCGGGGGTCAGGCCGTGTTCTGGATTATCAACAAGGC
This sequence comes from Gossypium australe, assembly GCA_005393395.2. Classification (NCBI taxonomy): domain Eukaryota; kingdom Viridiplantae; phylum Streptophyta; class Magnoliopsida; order Malvales; family Malvaceae; genus Gossypium; species Gossypium australe. The sequence goes on along the minus strand of CM016622.1, from coordinate 87,490,916 downwards.
ATGGCCGTGTGAGCTTAAGTCCAGGCCGTGTCGATTTCCACCTTGGCCTAATTTACTCCGTTTTGGGCCCATTTTATGTTCTTTTTATCCTCGGGTGCTTTCCTGAGTATAAGACATGAAAAGAAAGGATTAAGAGCACCTTTTTATATAAATCGAAGCTTAAATCATCCAAAAGCATACTAAATGTGGGATTAAAATATGTTACTATTACTGTAACACCCCTAACCCCTATCCGTTTCCGAACTAGGGTTACGAGATATTACCAAATTAAATCCAACCCAGAATAGACATCAATATACATATACCATGCTTATGTGGTGCCATTGAAACAAATAGAAGTTCATATCCCAATAAGAATGCTAAGGCCGAATCTTATAAATTCATACATCTTCTTTTAGAGCATGATCAAAATTTCTTGAAAGAACAAATCACAAATCACGCATATACGTTAAATCAAATATGTGGCGCAAAGTACTTCTTATCACTAAACACCTTTCATTAAAACTAATTTACTATTCATTTGGTCAATCTCCAATACCATAACCGATATACACATACTAAAATGAATCTATGTCATACCATATTTCCCAACTATTTGCCAGAAATATTCAACACATATAATTTGCCACATTACTACAACTATCAAGATCACATTCTCAATGTGAAACATATATTATATTATACAAGCCCAACTCATAATACATATATTTTCTTATTCATTGCTTTCATTTCAAAAATCAACTATACATTCAACCATCTACTATTTATAATATTACTAACCAAAAACGACAAGATCGTTAGCAACATTTTTCTTACTTATTCAGCTTTGTTCAAATACATGTGGATGCTCGAACCTTTCATATATCCATTTTATCAATTCATTCGATAATTTCATTAGCTTTTGAAGTATACAAGTCGAACATGTTTCATTGATGGCATGCATATATAATACATACAACCCTTAACAAAAATCATAGTCCCATAGCTATACTATAACCACATGCCGCATATATATATATATATATATATATATATATATCCATGACCATTCAATGTTCCTAGAAACATTTAGATCATAACGCAAAACAAATTTGAATAACATCATCATAAAATATATAACTCATTATAAGCTTTAACCCTAACCGAATTCATGCAAATTCAAATGACTTAACTTTAGCCATTTTCGCATGGCCTTTATATACATGCCAACCCAAAAGAGATCACAACATACTCAAACTTATACATGCCATAATTTCTAAGGTTCAAGCTAAAAATAATACCAAACATAGATGATAATGTGCTTGACTTTGACAGGGATCCCGAGTGCGAGCTTCAACTCCAAAGGACACTACCATGAACAAAAAAAAAATACAACCAATAAGCTATTTAAAGCTTAGTAAGTTATAAGCAAATAGTAATATCATATTTTCAAGCATTCATAATAACTGCTAATCAACTCTACTACATAATTGATCATATTGATATATATATATATACACATAATCGATCACCATTAACCACCGTTTATTTACAAACCCGGCCCACGAGCCTTGACCGGATCTGGTATGTTCCTCGATGTAAACCGGTTCAAATTTCTTTTGTTACTTAGGAAAAATTTGTGTGTTTTGAAAGTAAAATGATTTTGGGTTGGGCTTGAGTTGAAAACGAATTCGATTTTATATTGAAAACCCATTTATTTCAGGTGACAAAATATTTAAAGTCTATTTTAAACCAAATTTACTTAATCTTATAACCATTAAAAATTCGTAACATAATAGATAAAAGAAAGAAAAATAAAGTAGTTCAACTATGGCCTTATTACATCAAATAATTCCCCAAAAATAAATTAAAATGCTTAAATAGAATAAAAGTCCAAATAATGAAATTTTCCTTGCTGTGCATGGCCACCTTTAAGCTCCTGCCGACCCGCTCCATTACTGATCATCACCTGGAAGAAAAATATTCCCCAAACGGGGTGAGTCAAACAGACTCAATGTGTAACCAACACTAAAACTTAACAATTCAGGCATACAATATCATATCACATACTTATTCATATAACAAATATAAAATAATGATGCAAACCCGAACCCAAACCTAGATGCCATCCGCTACACATCACCCGTACCAACCTGCACACCATGGGGACTAATAAGTCAACCCTTATAAAATTCGTGGTCTTAGGTCACCACATTCAGATATCGTGGTCTTAGGTCACCACATTCACTTCCCCTTTCATATAACCCGAATGCCCCATATCATTCATATCATGCATATTACATAATTTCACATTCTTATCACTTTTCACATGTTACATATATAACATAATTTCATATTCCTAGTAGGAGTAGGAAACGTACCTGAGTACTTTTGTACCATTACATGGTACCTTAGCCATATTCTTACACATTCTTATAGTCACATACATATTAATTATTGCCATAAATATATCAAGAAATAGTGTGAGGTACACACCTGATTCGCTTAAGGTTTCCAATCCAAATCCCGAAAAGCTTGATCTAATGCCTTAGATCTTAGATCTCTACATTTAATCAATCATTTAATACTTAGTAAAGAGCCATTCGGCCATAAATCCAAATCCTAGTAGGATTAGTACACTAAAACTTACCTTGTTGCCGATTGACTTAAGAATCAAGTCCCGAAACTTTGTTGTATTCCTTCTTGTATTCGGCCAAACATTAAATCACATCCCAGGTTACTTTCGGCTTTTTAAACAATTATGAAATAGATCTAGATATCAAAATAAGCCTTGGCCAAATGCTATAAACACTTACCTTGTGGATTTTAAATCCCGAAACTCACCGAATAACTAGGGAACATGCGGCCTATGGTGTACCTTCGGAAAAAGAACTTCTCCTTCCTTGTAGTCGACACTTAGTAAATCCCGAAAGTATTCCTTGTCTTAGATGTCTATCGAAATCCCTATAACTTCATGTTAGATCAATTTCTAACATTTATTCACAACAAATAACCCTTAGCCGAATGTTAAATATGACTTACCTTAGATTCTTAAATCCCGAAATAGTTGACTTGTCTTATAAAGTTGTCGATAATGGCAGAAATCCCGAAGAGCCTTCTTTCCAAGTTTCGACTAACACAATAATGGGGTTAGATTTCCTAGTTTCGGCTTTAATCTTAGAAGAAAAAGAATGGAAATTGATAACTACTGACCTTACCCTTAATCTTTGTAATCGACAGCCCCCTTTTCTTGAGTCCTCAAATATTCGGCTTAAGGCCTAGAAAATAGTCACACAAGTTTCGGCTTTTGGAATATTGAGAGGAGAAGAATGAAGAAGAAAAGAATAGTTGCTTAAGAGAATTCGGCAATGGTGAAATAAGGAGAAGGGAAATTCGGCAGAGGTTATCAAGGAAGAGAAAATAATGCTGAATGGCCTCTCTTTTCCTTTTATAGCCGAATTTACTAGCTTAGAATCCCTTACTTGGCCACCACTCTTCTATTTTGATAGCTTTATCACTTTAATTATCACCTAAAACTTAATCCAATAATTATCTCTTATCTCTTAATAAAAATATCAATAAAAATCCATCATTTATCCATCTATTTGCCGAATTTTAACAACAATAAAACACCTCCCTATAGAGCCTTAATGCCGTCCACTTCTCTTGTTCCTTGCACCAAAATAAAATTCTTTTATTTGCTCCCCAAGTGACTCGAACCCAGGCCCAATTGCACCTGCTTGTGGCGTCAACTCCAGAGACCCTAAGTGGCGCCTCCAAGCCACTTTTCCAAGCCCATTTGTATGTTATATTTCACCCATAAATTTTCTTAAGGCCACCTTGCTTTACTTCCCTCTCTTAACCTCAGAACTTAACTTTTCCTAAAACGTTTCCTTACATTTCCTTACATTTCCTTACATTTCCTTACATTTCCTTACATTTCCTTACATTTCCAAGTTTCCAAAAATGTTCGTTTGCCTCCTTTAAACTTAACATTTCTTACATTTCCAAGTTTCCAGAAATGTTCACTTTCCTCTTTTGAACTTAACATTTCTTACATTTCCAAGTTTCCAGAAATGTTCACTTTCCTCTTTTGAAACTTAACATTTCTAAATCATTTCCAAGTTTCCAAAAATGTTCATAATACATTCATAACACACAAGACATGCCATTTCGTATACTTAAATCAAAAATGCATAGGCCCATTTTCAGCGGAATGCCTACTAAAGATCCTCATCTTCACTTAAGACTATTCATGGAAGTGAGCGATTCTTTAAAGTTAGCCGGAGTACCCGAAGATGCCTTACGATTGAAGTTGTTCCCATATTCGTTAAGGGACAGAGCTTGTGCCTGGTTGAATTCATTACCACCGAACTCCATTTCTACATGGAAAGAGTTAGCCGAGAGATTCCTCATGAAGTATTTTCCACCAAGAAAGAATGCTAAGCTGAGGAACGAGATCACTGCTTTCCACCAAATGGATGACGAGTCCCTGTATGAGGCATGGGAAAGATTTAAAGAGTTATTACATAAATGCCCTCATCATGGAATCCCTTATTGTATTCAACTTGAGACATTCTATAACGGTCTCAACGCTCACACAAGGATAGTAGTGGACGCCTCTGCTAATGGTGATCTCCTTTCTAAGTCTTATAACGAGGCTTATGAAATTATCGAGAGGATTGCCAGCAACAACTATCAATGGCCAACTAGTCGAGCAACGTCAGGAAGATGAGTCGCTGGAATACATGAAGTAGACACTCTTACTTCACTCGCATCTCAGGTATCATCGATATCCTTACTGCTTAAAAACCTTACTACTAATGGTTCTAATAGTTTTGCAGCACAGTCGCCTAATCAATTTGAGAATATAGCCTGTGTCTATTGTGGGGAGGGACATTTGTTTGAAGAATGTCCGTCGAACCCAGAATCTGTATACTACATGGGTAATTAGAACCAAAACTGAGGAAGGCAAGGGCTGCAATCCAACTTTTATAACCCATCATGGAGAAATCACCCAAATTTTTCCTGGAGTAACCAAGGGGCTGGAACCAGTACCACTTACACCCAACCCAGACCAACCCAGCCGCCTAATTTTCCGTAACAAGTTCAGAAACCAGTTCAATCTGAAGCATCCAATAGCCTGGAGAGTTTGCTAAAGACATACATGGAAAAGAATGATGCCTTAATCCAGAGCCAAGCAGCTACATTGAAGAATTTGGAGAATCAAGTGGGCCAGGTTGCAACTTAACTCAGGAACCAACCACAAGGTGCTCTACCTAGTGACACAAAAAATCCGAGAAATCCGGGGAAGGAACATTACAAATCGTTGACATTGAGGAGCGGAAAGATAGTAGAGCCCAACACTGTCGAAGTTGAAAAGGAGCAAGCTCAAGACTCAGAAGAAGTTCAACCAAGTGTTGAAACCCTAGTTCCATCAGAACCGAAATCTGCAAAACCATGCAAAGTAACATCAGGACCAGTTAATTCTGATCAACCAACAACTTCGTTAGATGCAGAATTACCGCCAAAGGCAAATCAACCAGAATCAGTTCCAGTGATGAAACCACCACCACACTACCCTCAAAGACTTCAGAAGCCGAAGTAGGAGATTCAATTCAAGAAGTTACTTGACGTACTCAAGCAACTTCACATCAACATCCTGTTGGTCGAAGCACTTGAGCAAATAACGAACTACGTCAAGTTCATGAAAGATATCTTGTCTGAGAAATGAAGGCTTGGAGAATTTGAAATGGTAGCTCTGACGAAGGAATACAGTGCATATCTTCAGAACAAACTACCCCCAAAATTGAAGGATCCTGGATGTTTCACCATACCATGCAATATTGGATCAACATATTGTGGTAAAGCATTATGTGACTTAGGCGCAAGTATCAACTTGATGCCTATGTCAATATTTAGGAAGTTAGGGATAGGAGAAATTAGACCAACTACGATTACACTTCAACTAGCAGATCGATCCTTAGCGCATCCAGAAGGAAAAATCGAGGACGTATTGGTACGTGTAGATAAATTTATCTTTCCTACTGAATTTGTAATTCTATACTTTGAAGCAGACAAATAAGTGCCAATTATCCTAGGAAGACCATTCTTAGCAACTGGAAGGACCCTGATTGATGTGCAAAAGGGCGAGCTGACTATGCGTGTTCAGGATGATCAGGTAACATTTAATGTTTTTAAGTCAATGCGATTTCCTGACACAATGGATGATTGTTCTGCATATCCGATTTAGAGGAATTAATAGTAAAGAAGGAACTTAACTGTGTTGAATACCCACTGGAAAGAATTTTGACATCGAATCCTCCAAATAATGAAGAGGAGGATGAATACTTAGCTTTGCTAGAAGCTAATCAAAAGGGATTTAATCCGCTATCCCATTTTGAATCTTTGGAATTAGAGAAAAGAGATTACAGCCAGCCAAAAGCATCAATCGAGGAGCCACCTAAGTTAGAACTCAATGTATTACCTTCACACTTAAAATATGTTTATTTAGGTAACGCCTCTACTCTGCCTGTGATTGTTTCAGCAAAATTAACTATTGAACAAGAAGAGAAACTTATCATAGTTTTGAAACAATTCAAGAAGGCTATCGGATGGACCATAGCCGATATTCGCGATATTAGCCCATCTTTATGCATGCACAAGATCATAGTGGAAGATGGCGAGAGAGGAACGATTGATGGACAACGGAGATTGAACCCCATCATGAAAGATGTAGTGAAAAAGGAAATTATCAAGTGGTTGGATGCGGGTATAATTTACCCCATCTTAGACAGTTCATGGGTGAGTCCAGTCCAGTGCGTGCCGAAGAAAAGAGGTATCACGTTCGTGGAGAACGAGAACAACGAGTTGATACCAACTAGAACAGTTACGGGATGGAGAATCTGCATCGATTGATTCTCCATGGATTACCGGAAGCTGAACAATGCGACTAGGAAACATCACTTTCCTCTACCATTTTTGGACCAGATGCTGGATAGACTCGCAGGACGAGACTATTACTATTTTCTTGAAGGATACTCAGGGTATAATCAGATTACAGTAGCATCGGAAGATCAACACAAAACAACATTCACCTGCCCGTACGGTACATTCGCATTTAGATGCATGCCATTTGGTTTATGTAATACACCAGCTACATTTCAAAGATGTATGATGTCTGTTTTTACTGACATGGTTGAAAAGTATTTGGAAGTTTTCATGGATGATTTCTTAGTATTTGGAGATAATTGCGATGATTGCTTAGCCAATCTAGCTAAGGTACAGAAGTGTAACATCCCGAAATTGGGCCTAGTAGGATTGGGCCTTGGGTTTTAGGAAAAATTTTTGAATATCATTTTGTTACTTGTGTTAGCTCGGGTATAATTTTTATTGTGGGCTTAGTATAGTTTTTTGAAGGTTTGGATTTAGTTATGAAGCTAGAATAATTCTTAGTATTGTATATTTAGTGAAATGGATTAGGTGAACTTGACACTTAAGTTAATTTAAGTGTTAATTTTAGCACATGAGGAGTTAGTGGCAAGATGGTTATGGTGTTTGAAGAGTTGCTTGAGGGAAGTGGTTCGAGTAGCATGATGAGCATTTTGAAGACTTTATTTTTATGCACCTTACATTAAGTGTTGGTCAACTATAATTAAGATAAGGTTGGACTTTATCATTTATGGATAGTAGATAAAGGGAAAAGGCAAGTTAGTAGTTAAGGTAGGGAATCTAGATGTTATGGAAGGTTTAGGGGACAAAAGGCTTGATGAGTGGGTGATGTTTTGGAAATTTTTCCATGGTCATTTGACCATGAACCTAGACGGCATAAGGGGCTAAGGGGGTTAGTTTAATTGTGATAGTGATTAAGGGGATGATAGGGAAGAAATGAGGAGGAAAAAGGGGGATTATGTTGGCATGTGAGTTGGCCGAATGTAGTATGGGATTAGGGGGTGTTTGTAACATCCCCAAACCCGGCCCACGAGCCTTGACCGGATCTGGTTATGTCACTGCGGAATGACGGTTGAAAATCGTTGTCTTTAGAGGAAAACTTGAAAACTTTATTAACTTTTGGAAACCATGTCTTTTCTTTTTTTAAAATTATAAATAAATTGTTTTTATTAAAAATAATCCATATTAAAACTTTAGTATAAAAATATATAAACACTTTGATTAGATAGGTTGCAAAAATTAAAATCATCTTCACATAATCATTTATTTTAAGTAAACCATAATATCAAGTAATATCAAAAATAGTGATAACAAAAATAATAATAATAAGGCCCTTATTACAAAAATAATTAAATTCAAGTACTTCAAATTAAAATGCATAAAGAAAATATTTAAAACGTCCTTTGCATGGGCCACCCTGTATCCACTCCAACCCGGTCCGATCAACAAGTCACCTGCGATGTTGGATAAATAATTGGGTGAGTCATAATGACTCAGTGTGTAATTAAACCACTGATATCCACCCACATATTAGCCACAATCAACCCAATTATCATATGCAACATGTAATCATAATCATTTAGATATTACCACAATCTGGGCTTGGCCCATAATCAATTCACATCCAAGTACTGGGCTAGGCCCATTTCCACGTATGTTCCCAAAACATACCTATCCACATGTCATATTGGGCTTGGCCCATTTCCATATCATTTTATAAAGAAACAATGCAACATGATACCCAACCCAAACCTAGGATCCATCCGCTACACACCCCCTTATCCAGCCTACCACACACCAGGGGACTATCGAGTCACCCTCTCTTTTTCCCTCCAAAAAGGCAACCAATGCCATCCACGATGTAGCACGTAGCTAACATCAACCACGATGGAGCACACAGCACCCATTAGCCACGATATGGCATAGAGCCGATATCAATCAAGGTAACCACGCGAACTAAATCGCAAAGATCCACAACGCGACCTCAGTCAGCGCCAATCCACGATGTAGCACAAAGCTGACATCAACCACGTACTCGAAGTACACCCGTACCTTCTTTCAAAAACCCACCCATGCACATGTAACATAATATATAATCGTGATAATGCATACACATGCTTATTAATATCCATAAACATACTCATATGCAAGCAAGTAATCACATTGCAACAGGTTCGATACTAACCTGATCATCGCTATACCCTTTAAGGGCATATATGGCACACTTATTACTGCATTTGTTAGTAAAACATATAACACATAAAACCCAGAAACAGTGGGTTAGTTACACACCTTATAACCTAAAGTTCTAAACCCTCGATTTCGACGCTATCGCTTAGCGAGACTACAGCTATCTGCCTATCGTTTTCTGCTGCACGACCACACCCCGGTGGCCAATCCCGAACTGCCGAGACGGCTCTTCTCTTAAACTTCGGGACAGGGACCTTCCCTTGCTCACCTTGACGACAGAGTCTTGAAATCCCAAAAGCTCCTTAATCACTTGAGTAGCCGAATCCGAACAGCCCCTAAGTGCTCCCTTGCGTTGGCCTTAAAACCGAATGGAGATGAACAAAGGAGATCACCTTTGTTGATATTCGGCCACCACACTAGGCTATCAAAAGGAGATTTCGACCAGGTTTGAGAGGAGATTCGGCTAAAACAAATAAAGAAAAGAAAAGGAGAAAAGGCTATGGATATTCGGCTTAGGCTAACTGAAAAAGAGTTAAGAGGTTTCGGCAATGGTGTTCAACATTAAAGAAGTCTTGGCCTACACAAAATAATTGGGAAAAGAAGAGAATCTCTCTTGCTTCAAATTCGGCAAGAACACTAGAGAAGAGCAAATAAATTCGGCACAAGCAATTAAAAGGAGAAAAAGAGTATGAAAAAGGGTGCTCTTCCTATATATAAAATTCGGCCACTATCCCGTATGAAGAACCCAAGGTTCGGCCAACACCCACTAATTCAAATTAAATTGAATTAGTTCAATTCAAAAACAATTTGAATTGTTCCACTATTATCCCACTTATAAAAATAATAATCATCCTACAATAAATAAATAAAAAAAACAAATACTAGATGAAATTAAACACTAATCTAATCTTATCCTATTTCACCTTTTCAATTAAAAAAAACCAAAAACCAACCTTCCAGCCGAATTTAAACACTGCCCAATAACTTTGGCCGGCCACCAATTCCTTTTAATTCTAATCCAATTCCCTTCCTATTTTATACCTTTATCAACTAAAAAAAAATAAAAGAATAATCTAATAATTATCTCCTCCAGCCGAATTTAAAACAAAATTAATCCTAATCTTTATCCCCACCTGCAGGCTCCATGTGCCGTCCACCCTTCCAATATGCTGCCAAAAGGAATAAAAAAAAACTCCAATTGCACAGCCTTGGGTTCGAACCTGGGACCAACCTGCTGCACACCCCTCCTCCAACGCCCCAGGCCACTCGGCCATATTGACTTTCATGTCAAATAGCCCCAACAATTATTTTTAACCCCTTCCTACTTCAGCCCATCACCATACAAAAATAAAAACGCCAACACTGCTGCTCCAGCCCTCGAACCCGCGCTCTCTCCTCCCTCCAGCGCCTAAGTGGCGCATGAGTGCCACTCCACCAGCCCATCTTTCTTGTCCGAAATCCTCACCATATATTTTTAAGGCCTTACTAAACCCAACGCCCAAAACAAAAATAAAACGCCACTTTTGTTGCCGCCTAAACTCGAACCCAGGCCCTCAATGGCCCTACTTCCAGCCCCTTAAGCAGCACCTCCACGCCACTTTGCCAGATCCTTACTTGCGTCCTAAACTCCAAAAATTTATTTTAAGGCCTTCTTCCCCAATTTCCCTTTCTACACTAAAAATCTAAAATTTTTTAAAGCCTTCCCCTTTCATCCAAGCATTCTTAGAACCTCTAAAACTCATCCAAGCACTCCCAAAAACCTACTAACACTTGATTTATACCCAATATACACAGCCCCTAAACCAGGGTGTTACAATTCTACCCTCCTTACAATAATTTCGTCCTCGAAATTACTTATTACCGAACAATCATAACTCGCTATTCTACGCCTCTGCTGCGCACTCTGATCTTAATCTATCATACTTCCTGACCCAGTCCCTAAGTTCTCACTCAAGACCCAAATCATACAAGAAAGAGCTAACTTACAAACAAGGAAAGCAATTAAAGAATATTCCAAAACAAAGGAGCTTACCCGATATCACATCCTTGGTTAACTTTGACTAGAACCACGACCCCTCGTTGCTCGAGGACAATTCTTAACCAGATGTGCCTTAGATCCGCACCGAAAGCATTCTTTACTATTTCCCCAACACTCTCCTGTGTGAGGTCTTCCACATCGAGCACAAAGACGATTCCGATTCTCAGCAACTGGCACAGGTGGGCATATCGCATTCTCAACTTTTGGTCTTTTCTGAGCATCTCCAGACGATGCTGACGGTCCAACCCTTCTCTTATTCTCATTTCTATTCTTCTCTCGGTTTTCTCTTATAGTCTTTTTAACCTCTTCGGCAATCCGAGCTTTCTCTACCAGGATGGCAAAATCCCTTTCTCTTTGTGGAGCGATCAACTCCCGTAACTCATCTCGCAGCCCATCTTCGAATCGAACACTCCTTTCATAATCAGTAGCCACGATTCCTTTGGCGTACTGACTTAGCCGCACAAATTCAGCTTCATACTCTGCTATCGACTTATTCCCTTGTACTAGGTTTAGAAACGCTTTCCTTTGCGCGTCTAAGTAACTGGCTCCTACATACTTCCCTTCAAACTTAGCCTTAAAGTAATCCCAATCCAATCGATCTGCCGGTACCCCTTGTTTGACAGTGAGCCACCAACGATAAGCTTCGTCGCGAAGCAACGAAACAGCGCCCTTCAGCTTTTCTTCATTGGTGCAGTCCAAATCGTCCATGATTCTTTCGACTGCTTCTAGCCAGTATTCTGCCACATTCGGAGCTACTCCAGACATTCCTTTAAAAACTTCAGCCCCGTTCGACCTGAGTCTCTCGGATACTGACTTCCGAGTTCCATTTCCCCTACCAGCTCTTGCCACTTGCTGTAGCACGCGTAACATAGCTTGTGACACTGCGTCGTCCCCTCCTGCCTGATCTTGCCCCTCTACGTCCACTGCTGGCGGCACTTCACTTTCTGACCCATGGCCAGACCCTATCGGTTTCGATGCTGCCATTCTACCTCTACTGCGTCCCCTAGAACTCATCTCTATCGTCGCGATTTAATCTGATTAACAAGTTTTATGCATTAGATATTTGGTTCCACTATTTAACCACGAGCATATTTTATGAAAGAAATATTTTAGTAGTAGTTCTTTCGATCACACAGAGTTTCAGTTCAAGTTTGCTACCCTAATTCAAAGAATCACATTTACACACACATTCATTCATCCATATGAACACATTTCTCCCTCAGAAGAGGCACATTCAGTGGTATCCACCACACACATCCACTATTCGGACCTTTCTGCCTGTTTCTACCCCAGGGGTATTTCCGTCATTTTCCTACCGGGTATTTTCGTGAATAATCAGAAAAATTTTGAAAGCCTTAATAAATCAAGATATTTTGATATTCCAAACTTTTAAGGGTATTTTAAAAAAAATTCTCAAATTAAAGGTATGACAGGATTTTGGAAACCAGGGGTATTTTGGTAATTTGTCAGTCAGAGGTAATTTTGAAAATTTCCAAAGTCAGGGTATTATTTTGAAATACAGAAAATTGGATACTTTTGCAAAGTAAGAAAACTTTATTAAACTTGGGGTTAAACCAGAAATTTTAAAAGTCAGGGGCATTTTAGTAATTTTCAACATAGGGGTATTTTCGTAAATTCTGCAAATCGGAGTATCTCGATATTTTGAAAACTAAAGATTTTGGTATCTTACAAAGTAAAAATTATTTTAACAAAAGTTGAGGGTAGTGCGGTAATTTTACAACACAGGGGTATTTTTGTAATTTTGCCGCTAGGGGCATTTTGGTAATCTTGGTAAATTGAGAAAACGTTTTCCAAAATCAGATTTAGGGTTTACAAATCAAAGGGGTAAATTTTGAAAATTTAAAAAAAAATTAAGGGTTTTAAAACAGTAAGGCTAATCCCATTTGGGTTTTAAGAATTGGTTTAGCCTATGAACAAGTCCTCTTGGTTAAGGTGAACCGTAGCTACGCACCAGGTAGGATTCCTGCGAAGAGGAGGTGAGTCACGAGGACTACTTAAGTACCAGGCTCTTCCGGATCCAATCCTAGACATGCGCACACAGGTTGCCACACCTTAACTCGGCGACTTATTTCACAGGTTTGTTTATTAGGCACTTTAAATCTTATGCACGTGTTTGAGTAGACTAATCCTAGGGTTCAACAGATCCTAGTTCACTACTCTACGAGCCCAACTAAGCCCATATCAGTTTATATAACAAACTACTTCACAAGCCTGAAGTACTTACCTGGTGGACTTCGGGTCGGAGGTACAGGTGCCATGCCAGAATAACCTGAAAAGTTTCTTAAAAGCCCATATTTTTGAAAAGCCCATTTTGAAAATATTTTTGGGCCCAAAACCCTCAAAGCTGAGTTTTGAACCGGGCTCTGATACCAAACTGTAACATCCCCAAACCCGGCCCACGAGCCTTGACCGGATCTGGTTATGTCACTGCGGAATGACGGTTGAAAATCGTTGTCTTTAGAAGAAAACTTGAAAATTTTATTAACTTTTGGAAACCATGTCTTTTCTTTTTTTAAAATTATAAATAAAGTGTTGTTATTAAAAATAATCCATATTAAAACTTTAGTATAAAAATATATAAACACTTTGATTAGATAGGTTGCAAAAATTAAAATCATCTTCACATAATCATTTATTTTAAGTAAACCATAATATCAAGTAATATCAAAAATAGTGATAACAAAAATAATAATAATAAGGCCCTTATTACAAAAATAATTAAATTCAAGTACTTCAAATTAAAATGCATAAAGAAAATATTTAAAGCGTCCTTTGCATGGGCCACCCTGTATCCACTCCAACCCGGTCCGATCAACAAGTCACCTGCGATGTTGGATAAATAATTGGGTGAGTCATAATGACTCAGTGTGTAATTAAACCACTGATATCCACCCACATATTAGCCACAATCAACCCAATTATCATATGCAACATGTAATCATAATCATTTAGATATTACCACAATCTGGGCTTGGCCCATAATCAATTCACATCCAAGTACTGGGCTAGGCCCATTTCCACGTATGTTCCCAAAACATACCTATCCACACGTCATATGGGGCTTGGCCCATTTCCATATCATTTTATAAAGAAACAATGCAACATGATACCCAACCCAAACCTAGGATCCATCCGCTACACACCCCCTTATCCAGCCTACCACACACCAGGGGACTATCGAGTCACCCTCTCCTTTTCCCTCCAAAAAGGCAACCAATGCCATCCACGATGTAGCACGTAGCTAACATCAACCACGATGGAGCACACAGCACCCATCAGCCACGATATGGCATAGAGCCGATATCAATCAAGGTAACCACGCGAACTAAATCGCAAAGATCCACAACGCGACCTCAGTCAGCGCCAATCCACGATGTAGCACAAAGCTGACATCAACCACGTACTCGAAGTACACCCGTACCTTCTTTCAAAAACCCACCCATGCACATGTAACATAATATATAATCGTGATAATGCATACACATGCTTATTAATATCCATAAACATACTCATATGCAAGCAAGTAATCACATTGCAACAGGTTCGATACTAACCTGATCATCGCTATACCCTTTAAGGGCATATATGGCACACTTATTACTGCATTTGTTAGTAAAACATATAACACATAAAACCCGAAAACAGTGGGTTAGTTACACACCTTATAACCTGAAGTTCTAAACCCTCGATTTCGACGCTATCGCTTAGCGAGACTACAGCTATCTGCCTATCGTTTTCTGCTGCACGACCACACCCCGATGGCCAATCCCGAACTGCCGAGACGGCTCTTTTCTTAAACTTCGGGACAGGGACCTTCCCTTGCTCACCTTGACGACAGAGTCTTGAAATCCCAAAAGCTCCTTAATCACTTGAGTAGCCGAATCCGAACAGCCCCTAAGTGCTCCCTTGCGTTGGCCTTAAAACTGAATGGAGATGAACAAAGAAGATCACCTTTGTTGATATTCGGCCACCACACTAGGCTATCAAAAGGAGATTTTGACCAGGTTTGAGAGGAGATTCAGCTAAAACAAATAAAGAAAAGAAAAGGAGAAAAGGCTATGGACATTCGGCTTAGGCTAACTGAAAAAGAGTTAAGAGGTTTCGGCAATGGTGTTCAACATTAAAGAAGTCTTGGCCTAGGCAAAATAATTGGGAAAAGAAGAGAATCTCTCTTGCTTCAAATTCGGCAAGAACACTAGAGAAGAGCAAATAAATTCGGCACAAGCAATTAAAAGGAGAAAAAGAGTATGAAAAAGGGTGCTCTCCCTATATATAAAATTCGGCCACTATCCCGTATGAAGAACCCAAGGTTCGTCCAACACCCACTAATTCAAATTAAATTGAATTAGTTCAATTCAAAAACAATTTGAATTGTTCCACTATTATCCCACTTATAAAAATAATAATCATCCTACAATAAATAAATAAAAAAACAAATGCTAGATGAAATTAAACACTAATCTAATCTTATCCTATTTCACCTTTTCAATTAAAAAAAAAAACCAAAAACCAACCTTCCAGCCGAATTTAAACACTGCCCAATAACTTTGGCCGGCCACCAATTCCTTTTAATTCTAATCCAATTCCCTTCCTATTTTATACCTTTATCAACTAAAAAAAAAATAAAAGAATAATCTAATAATTATCTCCTCCAGCCGAATTTAAAACAAAATTAATCCTAATCTTTATCCCCACCTGCAGGCTCCATGTGCCGTCCACCCTTCCAATATGCTGCCAAAAGGAATAAAAAAAAAACTCCAATTGCACAGCCTTGGGTTCGAACCTGGGACCAACCTGCTGCACACCCCTCCTCCAACGCCCCAGGCTACTCGGCCATATTGACTTTCATGTCAAATAGCCCCAACAATTATTTTTAACCCCTTCCTACTTCAGCCCATCACCATACAAAAATAAAAACGCCAACACTGCTGCTCCAGCCCTCGAACCCGCGCTCTCTCCTCCCTCCAGCGCCTAAGTGGCGCATGAGTGCCACTCCACCAGCCCATCTTTCTTGTCCGAAATCCTCACCATATATTTTTAAGGCCTTACTAAACCCAACGCCCAAAACAAAAATAAAATGCCACTTTTGTTGCCGCCTAAACTCGAACCCAGGCCCTCAATGGCCCTACTTCCAGCCCCTTAAGCAGTACCTCCACGGCACTTTGCCAGATCCTTACTTGCGTCCTAAACTCCAAAAATTTATTTTAAGGCCTTCTTCCCCAGTTTCCCTTTCTACACTAAAAATCTAAAATTTTTTAAAGCCTTCCCCTTTCATCCAAGCATTCTTAGAACCTCTAAAACTCATCCAAGCACTCCCAAAAACCTACTAACACTTGATTTATACCCAATATACACAGCCCCTAAACCAGGGTGTTACAGTGTTAGTTGGCCAAAATTTTAACAATTTATGCATCTTTTCCCTTTTCTCCAAATTTTTCTTCTTAGCCGAATTGGTCATTTACAATAGGTGTAAGTTTGGTCTTGAGTGGCTATCATTTTTTTTGGTCATTTTGGTTTAGGTGCCAATTCTCTTAAATTTATTTTCCTCTATTGCCGAAAACACCAAAAAGTTTAGAAGACATTTCTCATTTCTTTTCTTCCTCTCTAATGCCGAAATCATCCTAGCACCAAGGGCATATCTCATATTTTCTTTTTCTTTTTCTTTCTCTTTCTCTTTTCTCCTTCTTTCTCTTAGCCGAAACCATCCTCTATTTTCCACCATCTTTTCTCTTCTCTTTTGTTAAAGCCGAAATCACCATTTCTTTTCTTTTTAATTGTAAGGTCGAATCCCTTTATAGTCCAAGTAAGGGTGAATCAATCTTCGTGTTAACGGGTAAGGATTATCTATCAATCATTTTCTTTCTTTTCTTTTGTATTAGCCGAATCTAGGAATCTAATTCCTTTTATTATCTTTGGCTGAATCTTGAAGGAAGTTCCGGGGTTTCTTTGTAGCCGACGTTTAGAGGGGAATCATTCGGGATTTGAATAATCCAAGGTAAGGAGATAATGATATTCGGCTAAAGGCCATATCTTTTTAGTGATAAGTGATTTCTCATATAGTGATATTTAGTTGCTGTCGGTGTTGTAAGCAAAAGCCGGAAATCTTGAGTATTCTATCGTTCATCGTGTTTACAAGGTGCGTAGTTATCGCACTGTCTCTTGATTGTGTATGTGTTATATTTATGTATATGTGGTATGATGTTAATGGTAGCCGAATTAAGGGCTAAGATTGTGAATACCCGTGGTGGGTGATTGAATACTCAGGTCAGTGATTTACGATAATATATGATCATTGATGAATACATGAATTGTAATGGCATGTGATGTATTTTTGTTTCAAGTGAGATGTTGCCATGATACATATATATGCATGGGACTTGGGATGTGATTATCGAAGGAAAGGGTGTACATTATGTACGTGGTCTGATGTTAGCCTTGTGCTACATTGGCACTTGATGGTGGCTATGTGCTCCATCAAGGGAGGTGTTGGCTAGGTGCCCATCTCGGCGGATGATAGCTGTGTGCATCACCGTAGTTTGAGGATGACCTCGAGTCACCTCGTGGATACAGATATGTGGATCACTATGTGATCGGTGGCTTAGCCACGGCCTTGGGCAGTAAGTCTGCCAAGGTAAGATATGTGGATCACTATGTGATCGGTGGCTTAGCCAGGGCCTTGGGCAGCAAGTCTGCCAAGGTAAAATATGTGGATCACTATGTGATCGGTGGATTAGCCACGGCCTTGGGCAGGGAGTCTGCTAAGGTAGGAGTAACGGATGGACTCTAGGTTGGGTTGGGCTTCATGTTGCATATTTATGCATTTTGCATGACTAATTATGTGGATCAATGTGGATATGGGCCAAGCCCAACATGTGGAATTATGTGGATATAATGTCTTATCATCTGATATATGATTGATGTGTGGATATGGGCCAAGCCCATACGTGGAGACATGTGAAATAACTATGCGCTGAGTCTGTGTGACTCACCCAATTTTTCTCAAACCTTACAGGTGATGCATAAAGCTTGGACCGGGTTGGAGTGGATACGAGGTGGCCCATGCAGAAGATATTTTATTTGTTTTATACATTTTATTTATGAAAGGTTATTTATTGTAATAAGGGCCACTTTAAGTATTTAAGGACATTTTATTATGTTTTAAGTTGGATTGTCGATTATATTATTATTTGAAAATGTTTTATTTTAAACAACTTAATTTTACTTGAAATTTTAATTACACAATGTTTTAGTAATGACAACAAAATTTTATGTTTTTAACTCTAAGTCAAAAGTTTTTCAAATTTTTTCTGCAGTGGCATTTCAAATTCGGTCATAGCGAATGGGCCGGGTTTGGGGTGTTACATGAGGCGATGCGAAGAAATAAATCTCGTACTCAACTGGGAAAAATGCCATTTTATGGTAAGAGAAGAAATTGTTCTAGGGCATCGGATAATGAGACATGGGATCGAGGTGGACAAAGCAAAATTAGATGTTATTGAGAAACTCCCACCTCCAACATCTGTAAAAGGTGTTAGGAGCTTTTTGGGCCACGCCGGTTTCTATCGAAGATTTATCAAGGACTTCTCCAAAGTGGCTAAACCCTTATGCAATCTATTGGAGAAAGACTCGATATTCAAGTTTGATGAGAACGCTTAAAAGCCTTCAACGATTTGAAGAGTCAATTAGTCACGGCACCCATAATCGTCACACCAGACTGGGATTCGCCATTCGTGTTGATGTGTGACGCAAGTGACTTTGCCACTGGAGTTGTTTTGGGCCAGCGAAGGAACAAAGTTTTTCATCCTATCTACTACTCAAGTAGAACTCTAACCGGAGCTCAGCTGAACTATACGGTAACAGAAAAAGAGTTACTTGCTACTGTATTTGCTTTTGACAAGTTTCGATCTTATCTTGTAGGTACCATTGTGATTGTCTACACGGACCACTCCGCAATTAAGTACTTATTAGCCAAGAAAGATGCTAAGCCGAGATTGATCTGGTGGGTGCTTCTACTTCAAGAGTTCGATCTAGAAATTCAAGATCGAAGGGGAGTAGAAAACCAAGTAGCAGATCACTTATCCAGATTGGAGCCGCAAGAGGAAAATTCTCCACTTGTACCGATCCAGGAGACATTTCCAGATGAACATATACTTAAGGTAAATCATGTCCATAATATTCCTTGGTTTGCTGATTTTGCTAACTATTTAGCTTGTGGTTTTTGATGCCGATTGATAAAACGTATCAGCAAAGGAAAAAGTTTCTTCACTATGTGAAGTATTATTTCTGGTAAGAGCCATATCTGTTTAAAAAGTGTGCAGATCAGATGATTAGGAGATGTGTGGTAGAAGATGAAATGCCGAAGATTTTATACCACTTTCATTCAGCTCCGAGTGGGGGACACTTTGGAGGTACACATACAGCAGCCAAAGTATTGCAAGCCGGATTCTTTTGGCCAACATTATTCAAGGATGCATACGCTTACGTAAAGAATTGTGATTGATGTCAGAGGGTTGGAAACGTTACCAACAGAAATGAAATGCCTCGAACGAATATCATTGAGGTAGAATTTTTTGATGTTTGGGGTATTGACTTTCTTGGTCCTTTTCCTCCGTCTTTTGGTCACAAGTACATATCGGTAGCAGTAGATTATGTGTCCAAGTGGGTCGAGGCTGAAGCTTATCCGACGAATGCCAAGGTTGTGATGAAGTTCCTGCAGAAACATGTGTTCACAAGGTTTGGAACCCCAAGAGCTATTATCAGTGATGAAGGGACCCATTTTGTGAACAAGTGGTTAAAATGGTTACTAGATAAACATGGAGTGAAGCATAAGGTTGCTACAGCTTACCATCCGTAGACAAATGGGCAAGCTGAGCTAGCAAATAAGGAGATCAAAGGCATACTCGAGAAGGTAGTTTGCCCGAACCGATGAGATGGTCTAAGAGACTAGATGATACTTTATAGGCTTACAGAACAGCATACAAGACACCCTTAGAAATGTCACCCTATAGGTTGGTTTTTGGGAAAGCTTGTCATCTACCTCTGGAGTTAGAGCACAGAGCTTACTGGGCTCTTCGACAACTCAATTTGGATCTCAAGCTTGCTAAAGAGAAACGAATGCTCCAACTCAACGAGCTAGAGGAATTTCAAATGTTCTCATACGAAAATCCCAAAATACTTAAAGAAAGACTCAAGAAATGGCATGGCAAGCATATTCGAGTTCGAGAGTTTGAAGCAAGTCAACAAGTCTTGTTATTTAATTCCAAATTGAAGTTCTTCCCAAGTAAGTTAAAATCACATTGGTCTGGTCCATTTACGATTCATCACGTCTATCCATACGGAGTTGTTGAACTCCAAGGTAAGGGAGGTAATTTTCAAGTCAATGCTCAGCGTTTGAAACATTACTACAGAGAAAAACCTGAACGGGAGAAAAACCTGAACGGGATAAAATCTAGTTCAGTTTATCTGATCCTTAGATTTTCTTGCTTTCAATAAATTATTTAGGGTATATTTTCAGGTTTATTATGTTTAAATAAATTCTGTCTAGGAGATTGGAACTTAAGCGGGACCGCTTGTGACCCCTCCAATCTTTCTTGGGAATTGATTTCTACATAATTTTCCAAGAAATTAGCCCCTAAATGACAAAATAAATTTTTGGTTTTTCAAATAAAAAGGTCAACTTTGACCCAAGTCCTAAATTGCAATTCAATTTCAAATTTTCATTAAGTCTAGGGACTTAGTTGAATTATTTTCAAAATTTGGTTGTTGTTTTCATAAATAATAAAAACTAAGTGCTTCTTTTTGTAAATATTTTTAAAAGGCATCTAGAATAAATATTTTATCTAATATCATATTTATAAATTATTGATAAATTTTAATATATAATTATATCCATTATAGTTTATATATTAATTTTTATCAACTTAGCTTAGAATAGGATTAATTTTATTTTTATGTTTATCTTAGTGATTAAATAGCAATTGATAATTTTATATGTGTTTATTTAATTATTAATTGTTGTTATCATGAGAAAAATTAGAATTGGACTCTTCTTTTCTTTAATTATTAAATTCTAAGAGTTCTAGTCTAAGTCCCATTACTCCGACTATAAATTGCACTCTTGTTCTCCCCATTCACTCATCTCTCAAAACCTCTATCACTAAACACCAAGTGCCGCAAGTCCCTAAGCCACCATTCGGCCAGCAGCTTGCTTCAACGCGCCACACAACCCAGCTCCAACGGTTGTCCAACTCGGGGCCTCACGCCTGCTGCGCACCATTCCCCCCACGCCGACCAGCTCGTGGCCTACCTGCACAAGGCTGTGCGCACTGCTGCTAGTGTGCAGCCCTTACCACGCACACTCCTCCTTCACCCAACCTAAGCCAAAAGCCTTCTATAATTTTCCATCTTTTGTTCATTAATTATTTTATTTTAAGAGTTCTAAATATTTACGAGGAAGGTGGTAAGAAAATTTTTCTCCTTAAAGTTTAATTTTTATTCAATTATTTAATTTTTCAATTTATTGAAATATTAATAATTGTATTAATTAAATTTTTAAGAAACTAATTTTTTTATTTTTCTTTCCATCGTATGTTCAGGTTAATTATGACTCGCAAAAGAACTCGCGCCTCCGCTCAAATTGACAAAACACAAAGCAAATTTCACTGTGAAGAAGCCAAAGTAAGATACGAAAGTATCTTCAAAAATCAACAGATGCATCCAGAGAAAGGATTCACATTGAAGGAAAGCAACTATAGAGATTTTATGGCACGTATTTGTCAAGTTGCTGAAGCCCTCAATTGGGAATTATCTTTTGAAAAGAGTCCAAGTGTGGATGAGGAATTAGTTCGTGAATTCTACGCGAACTTAACTTCAAGCGAATTGACTGAAGTTCCAGTCTGCGGAATCAAGGTACCAATAAATTCTAATGATATTAATGAGTTCTTTGAATTACCTAATTTCAACAATGATGAATATTCCTCTCTGTTGAGCAATATTAAGCCTGAAAATCTGCAAGAAATCCTCGAAGAACTCACAGTTCCAAGATCTAAGTGGATTGTGTCAAAGCAAGGAATCCACATGTGTCGAAGAGAGTGTTTGACACCACTTGCGAAGGTATGGTTCTATTTCATCCGTTTCAGCCTTATGCCTAGTTCGCATGGGACTACAACTCATTAGAGTGAATGGTCCTATTATATTCGATTCTAACTGGAAAGACCATTGATGTGGGCAAAATCATCTTGAGAAAAATGCGAAATTATGCAGTTACACGTTCTGGCCCTGCCTATTTCCCCTTTACGATCACAATTTTGTGCTTAAAGGCAAAACTCCTTGCGGACGTAAAGAAGACAGAGTATAGTCAAGGCACAATCACCGATTGGGACCTTTACCGAGTGGCCAGAGATTCTGTTCTTCAGCAACGAATTGAAGAAAGTAAGGACCCCGAAGAAGCAGAAGATGAACCCACAGAAACCCCACCAGAGCAATCAAATGAAATCCCTAGTGAGGCAGATCCAATGGAACCAGAAGCTGAACCTGATATTGAACCCTCAATGTTTAGAGCTCCACTGCCTAGCCCAGACCGTCGTGATGAGCTGTTGAAGCTGATGGACTTAATGCAATGGCAGCAACAAGCTTACTGGAGATATGCAAAAATAAGGGATGACTCGATGAGAAGCGCCCTCAAGAAAATTTATAATGACCCATTTATTTTTATGCCTGAGTTTCCAGGTTTCATATTTGAGCCATGGATTTCATCATCAAAGAAGGAGCAAGGTGATTCATGCAGAGGCAATACTAATGGAGCAAAAGATGAGTCGAATTCGGAAGGATCGGCAAACAAATAAAAAAGGGAAGGACTTCAACTTTAGTTTATTTTTACTTTTATTTTTACTTTAGGATTAGGTTAATTAGGAATTTTTATTTTTGCAAAATAAAACAAGAGATAGGAAGCATGAATAAATCTGAACAAGTTTCAAAGGCTAAAGTGTGGTAATAGATATATACATGTCTAGGATTGGATTTTAGAGAGAGCCTGGTACTTAAGCAGTCAATTTGACTCGCCTCCTCTTTTCTAAATATCCGACCTGGTGTATAGTATCTGTTCACTTTAAACAATGAGGACATTGTTCATTTTAAGTAGGGGGACTGAAAATTTGAATTGATTCCTCTCAGAATAAAATTTTCTTTTAGTTATGATTAGGATATATTTCTGTTCAATAAATTGAATTTTGTTAAGTATGCTGAACTTCAGTATTAATAAAGTTCTATTATTTCAATAAGTTATTATGTTAGCTCAATAATGATATGAATGTATTTTTAATAAAGCATGTAAATTCGTACCATAAAATTTTTAATTCCCTGCGAAAAAATTAGGCATGCATGAAAGTTTAAGTCTTTAGAATTGACTTAGTAATTTCTTGAGGCGAAATCCTAGGAAGCATGGAATGTTGAAAATGATTTAGGCAACTGCTGTTTGGACCGTTTGAGCCTTTCAAGCCGACCCTGATAAAATTATCCTTGGAAACCCAATTTTGAGACTAAATGGCCTAATTTTATTTGGACCTATGCAATATTTAGCCATCAATTTTCTCTTCATTACTTCTAAAATTGTCCCAAACACTAGACTCAGCACTATTCAGAAGATCGTTTAAAAATAAGTTTGGGGGAGTTGAAAAGATGTATCAAATGCTTGAAAATTGTAGTACATGAAGCAAATGCTCGAAACTGAGCTTGCAAAAAAAAACATGTACTCAAAATGAAATAAGTGGTCGAAAGAGCAAAAGTTGGTGTATCAAGGGTGAGAATTCCGAAGGTTCAATCTAAGCTGAGTCTAGGGTTTTAAGCCATAAATTTGTCTATCTTTTACCTACCCCTAAGCCCAGCCACGTTACAACCTTATTAAAGACCTATTGATTCAAAGTTCCAATGTTACCTACATTAGTGGAGAGAAATTACTCTGTTCAACATATGAAGACATCAGTTAAGCTTAATGATTGCAGTTTAATTTTGAATAAGGAATTAAAATCAACTTGGTAGTGAGTAACATGTCTTCATTAAGAAACATTTAGTCTAATTTTGCTAGTATAATAATTGTTGAGATTAATTTGAACGATATATATACTTAAGTAGCATAATTATCAAATTCCTTATTTTTGAGCCTAAGTATACCAAATTCATAATTTTGAGAAAAAAATTATTCTGACAGAGTTTTTTTTTAAAGGTGTTTCAAAGAAAATTATTTTCAAATTTTTTCATTACTCGGGACGAGCAATGAATTAAGTTTGGGGGTGTGGAAACACGAAAATTTATATACTTTTTCATGCCCTTTTTGACCCAAATTCATGTAGTTTCGAGTAAATTCTTGTCGGAAAATAATTAAATTGTGCTAGAAATATGAACATGATGAATTGTAATTAATTTTATAGTTAATTTTGATTTATTTTGACTATTTTCGACAGATTCACACAAATGGCGAAAATCAGCTCGGCAGACACTGCTCGAAGAATAAACCCGAGAAGCAATTTGAAGTATCAAGGCGAATGTATTTCCAGCCCAAGACGGTCCAATTATGAATATTTATTTTTAATTTAATTAATTTTAATTTATTCCCAATTTAATTTGGGCTAAATAAATTAATCTTAATTAATTATGAAAAAGGCCCAGTTGAACCGCATCAGTTGAACCAAACCGATTGAGCCGAACCGAGCAAAGAGTTGGGTAGCCCAAACTGTCCACATTGCTGGCTTAAATCAGCTTATTAGCTGATTAATTAAGCTTTCAAAAAAGCCCTTGAAGACTTTTCAAAGTTGCATTCAAACCCTTCCAAATATCGTGGCTTTGTAGATTTGCCCCATGCGATATTTAGCAAAGTTAATCCATCAACTTTGCCACATAGGTGGCTGGCCAAGGTATGGCTCTTTGGCTGATGGGATTTGCTATTTTTAGCAACCACAATCAGCTATAAATACACCCCCTTGCTGATCATTTCATTCACACCTCAAGCCTCCAACATTCTCCTCTCTCACTTTCTCTCAATTTCCATTTTCCCATTTCCCTTTTTGTGTTCTTGTGCCGATTTCTCCTCTTGGAAAAGAGGTGTTTTCCCAGCCATTTGGAGCAGCAAGTGGAGTGTTCATAAGCCACCTTGATAGCCAGGACAACGAAGAACGAAGAACGGAGCAATCAGTCAAGCCACGGAGAAACACCAGATTTGCTTCTTGTTCCCTACGTCTAAATTTCGTTGTTGTTTTGACAAACATGTTATGAATATTTATGCTTTTGGAATGTTTAATTTAATCAATTTAGCTTGAATTTAATTCGTGTTGGGTTAATTGCATTTCGTCCTCTTAAATTATTAAAATTGTGTTTATGCTGTTAAAGGCCTCAGTAAAATGTTTGATTCAGTAAAATCATGTTAAGTTATCTAGCATTATAATTGTTTAGATAGATAATGAATTAATTATTTAAACACATTGGAATTTTAATTAATGGACACAATGCTTAATCTGTGCATGTTTAATTCTTCTAAGGTAGCTGAAGATTAAATTAGCATTGTATTTGGCGATACATATGCCTTGAATAACTTGTAGGATTTTGTGATTAAATTGTTTTAAGGTAAAAATACTTTGTTATATCGCATGATCTTTTATATGCTTATTAGGTTGAATTAATCAGTTGAATCACACAGGAATATGCGAGAGATTGTTTAATTTAATGAGTATGTATGTGCAATAACATGTTTACTTTTAGAAGTCTGTTTAATCGTTCGAATTTGCATAGAAATATGTACAAGAGATGAATGGATTTTTATTTGTAACTATGTTCATAAGTTAGCAAATTACCGAGTTGCCATGTTTTAACAAGTATAAACACGAGCTTAATAATTCTAAGGTAAGAAATGCGGTTGATCCAACACAATTATATCATCTTGATTAAAATCAGTTTTTGAAATCGTGCATTAGAACTTTGTTTTATTTTATTTTTCTTTGTTTTTCCTTTAGTTTTTAAATATCTCTTAAATCCAAATATTTTTCCGTCACCAAAGTGCTTGAAATCATTTTCATAAATAATTCTTTTACAGTCCCTGTCGGTACGATAACTCGACATTTACTTGTCACTTTATTACTTGTTACGATTGTGTACACTTGCACATTCCCACCGTTCCAATCACGTAGCTTACATTTTGACCCACATCTCGTGTGAGCATTGATGTAAAGAAAAGGTTACGATTATATGTAAAGGCACACTATGTGTGAGCTTTCCTGGATATCTGATGTAATTCTAGATGGTTCAATAGGTAAGAAAATGGAAATGAAATGGTAAGTATGCAAATGGAATGAAACATGATCTTATGGCAACATTGATAAATTAAATGTTATGTATGTATATGGTAAACTACATATCTTATGGTTGGTTTCATATGGATCATGAACAAGTATACTAACTTGTGAATTTGATGATGTTGTATAGGCTTTTACTAAGCTTATGGCATTAATAATGGTTTATTCTTAATCTATGAATTGTATTATTGGAAGTGGTAAGTTATGTTTAAAGTTTATATGAGCTTACTAAGCACTCGTTGCTTACGTAGTTATTTTCCTTTGTTTTATAGATTATCAGAAGCTCGACCGGTTGGAAGCTCGCCGGAGACCTATCACACTATCTAACAACTAATTTGGTAACTTATGTGTATTTTGGCCAAGGTTAATAATGGCATGTATAGGTTGTTTTGTAATGGTATTTTGAGAATGTGAATGGTGACTTGGTATGTTTATGCTTTGAAGTTTATGTTTGATTTCGTGATATACAAAGCCTTATCAAATTATGTCATTTTGGTCACTTTTAATGGCATGTATATAAGGTTCTTTTGGCATGATGATGATTGCTTGAAAATGGTTATGTAACATCCTGGAAAGGGCCTATGCATTTTCAGTCTAACTGTACGAAATGACAAGTCTTAAGCACTATGAATAAATTTTTGATATTTTTGGAAACTTAGAAATGTATGAAAATGAATTGGAAATGAATATTTTTGGAAACCTGGAAATGCATGGACATGAACATTTTTGGAAACCTGGAAATGCATGGACATGAACATTTTTGGAAACCTAGAAATGCATAGACATGAACATTTTTGGAAACTAGGAAATGTAAGGAAATGATTCAAAAATGGAAAGTGAACATTTCTGGAAACTTGGAAATGTAAGAAAATGGCAAGTTTACAGAGCCGATCGAAAATTTTAAGAAACTTGGAAATGACCTAGAAATGTCAGATTTTAAAGTTTAAAATAGGAAATTAGGGCAAGGAGGCCTTAAAAGAAAAAGTTGGAGAAATTTGACACACAAACAGGCTTGGAAAAGTGGCCTGAAGATGCCACTTAGGGCCTCTGGAAATGGCTCCACATGCAAGGGTGTTGGGCCTGAGTTCGAGTCACTTGGGAAGCAAATAAAGAAAGTTTTATTTTTGTTTCCAGAAGCACAAGGAGTGGACGGCAAGGCATCTAGAAAAAAAAGAGAGGTTTATCCTCTTTAAAATTCGGCTATTAAGTGATAAATAAGGGATTTTTTTTAGATTTTTAAATTGGATTATTTAGAAGAGATAAATACTGGATTAAATCCTTTTATTTATCATATTAAAAATATAAAGTTATCAGATAGAGGAGTGGTGGCCAAGTAAGGGACTCCTTAGCTGATAATTTTGCCTATAAAAGGAAGGAAGGAGGGCTACTCATCAGTTTGTTTCTTTCTCTGCTCTGCCAAAAATTTCCTGGCAAACTCTCTCTACCGAATTTTCTTCTCCTCTTTTCTTCTTCTTTTCTCTTCTACTGTCAAGCCGAAACCTCTTTGATTCCTGTTTAAGTCTCCATAGCCGAATCTCTGTGGCTTCAATCAAGGGTGCCGTCGACTGTGGTGATAAGGTAAGAATAATGGATTCTTGTTGTTTATTCTCTTTCAACCAAGATTTGGGAACTGATTCTTTTGGTTGTCTTTTGGCCGAATATTAAAGGAGGAATTCCGGGATTTCAGATCTAAGGATTTAAGGTAAGAAAAGCATGGTTTAGGCCAGAGGCCAATTGATTTAAGATTATTAAGTGATATGGAAATCAGATCTAACATATGTGTGTAGGGATTTCAACATCTCCGTAGCCAAGGGTTACTTTTCGGGATTTGAAATCACAAGGTATGTGTTTAAGATATTCGGCCAAGGCTATTTTAAATATTTAGATTTATTATCAGAAGTCGAAAACTAACCTGTGGAGTAATATAGTGTTTAGCCGAATTCACAAGGGAGGAATACAAAGATCCGGCCCTTGATTCTTAAAATCAATTCAGTTACAAGGTAAGTAATACAAATCCTAGTTGTATTTGTAAAAATGGTCGAATGGTCTTTTAAATAGTAAGTGATTAACTTATGTAGGATTTGAGATCTAAATCTGTAATCGGTTCTCTTCGGGATTTTCGAGGACTTCATTAAGCGAATCAGGTGTGTACTCCACACTATTTTGTAATATGAATTATGGTTGCATGTATTAAAATATATGTTAATGAAAATATGAGCATGGTTAAGGTACCATGTTAAGGTACTAAGTACTCAGGTACGTTTCCTACTTCTACTAGGAATATGAAATATGTTATTCATAACATGAGAATATGATAAGAATGTGAACTATGGTATATTATGCATAATAATGTTTATGGGGCATATGGTTGTATATTGAAAGGGGAAGTGAAAAGTGGTGATTTAAGACCACAGTAATCTGAAAAGTGGTGACTTACGACCACAGTAATCTGAAAAGTGGTGATCTAAGACCACAGTAATCTGAAAAGTGGTTTCCTAAAACCACAGATGCGGAGCCTTAAGCCCGCAAATTGGTGTGTAGCGGAAGGAGGGCCGACTTAGTAGTCCCCACGGTGTGTTTGGCAGGTACGGGGGTGTGTAGCGGATGGACAATTAGGTTTGGGTTTGGGAATGCATCATAACTTGTATTTTATGATTGAATGTATTGTATGCCTGATTCTATTATGATTTAGTGCCACGTACACATTGAGTCTGGTTGACTCACCCCGTTGGGGAAATATTTTTTTTCAGGTGATGAGCAGTAATGGACCGGGTCGGCAGGAGCTAAAGGTGGCCATGCATCGCAAGGAGAAATTTAAAGACTTGGGCTTTTATTTTACTCAGTACTTAAATTTTATTTTGGGTTTTGATTGATGTAATAAGGCCATGAGGCCCAAGTAGGATTTCTTTATTTCTGTTTAAACTTTTAATTTACTATGTTACGAACTATTTATGATTAAAGTTCAACTTAAGAATTATTTATTTAAAAATAAACCCTAAACTGTTTTGTCATCGTAATTAAATGATTTCTAAGTAAATAAGTGGGTTTCGATCTAAGCCCAACCCAAAACAATATTTTTCAAAAAAATTACACAAATTTTCTCTAAGTAACAAAGAACTTTGAAACCGATTTTCTTAAGGAACATACCAGATCCGGTTCAGGCTCGTGGGCCGGGTGTGGGGTGTTTCAGGTTACTTGTGATAAGTTTAGTATATATTTGAACTAGGTTTTTATGTTTGGAAAATGGAAATATTAACATGTTTAAGTAAATGATGTATGGATGCAATTGCGGTGCTTTTGAATGACATATTGGTTAGGTGAATTAAGTCCTTTGAAAGTGTGCACAAATGGATTGGTTTGTTATGCATGAATTGGTTATGAAATGGCTTGATTTTATGTACATTTTGGGTTCACACGGGCTGTCACACGATCGTGTGACACACACGGATGGCGACATGACCGTGTGCCATTTGAGATTTCTTAGTGTTCCAAGTCAATGAGTTACAAGGCCTAGTACACGGCCTAGAACACGGGCGTGTGTGACAACTCAGAGAGTTACACGGCGTAGCACAAGGTCTTGCACATGGGCGTGTGGGGTATCTCAGTGAGTTACAAGGGTGAGGACACGGGCTCAGACATTGTCGTGTCCCCCTTGTTCGAATGTTACATGACCTAGAGTGATATCACATGGCCATGTGACCCCTGTTATCTAGTTTTTGCAATTTTTCTTAAACTTCCTGTTTTGCTTCAAATTAGTCCTGAATTGCTTATAACCTATTTTTAGGGTCTCGAAGGCTTGATTTAGGGACAAAATGCATTTCATTGAATAATTTATTCTATGTTTACTTTATTTAAATGTTATGATGTTAATTGTTTTTCGATTGTACAGTAGTGCTCCGTAACCTTAATTCGGCGACAGAGCCGAGTTAGGGGTGTTACATTCCAAACATGTCGAGATTCGAGGAAATCAACATTAGGCTGTGCTATTGTCCTAATGATCGTGTTTCAGGAAGTCTTAAAATTTATATAAAGAATGATCGAGCCTAGAAACTAACTGTGACAATAATTGAGGCAAGCGCACCTATCGAACAGTAGTATAGTTTAGTGGTAAGACCAGAATGTCAAACCCAAGGGAACCAAAAGTACTAATGCTGACTTTCTTTTTATTATTTAGCCTAAGAATAAAAGTGAATTGTTGTTTAATCTAAAATTAACTAACTACTAAGCTAAAGATGCTAAGACACGGAGAATAAATTGGGGAAAATATTTTTGGTAAAAACCAATTAATTAAGAAAATACCCGAGGAAGAATCCACCTAGACTTCACTTCGCTATTTAACTTTGAACCAGATGATTTATTCACTTGACTTCATCCATAGGATTCCCTAATTTATATATATACCTCTCTCGAGGCTACTAACGTCTAACCCTAGGTTGATTAATTGAAATCGCTTTCTAATTAAAACCCCTAGAATTGCATTAACTCGATCTGTGGACTCCCATATTAGGTTTGACCCTAATCTGGCAGATTTTTGTCATCCTATCTCTAGGGTTGCGATCAACTCCGCTTAACTATACTAGATCTACTCTTAGACAGGGAATATTCCTCCACTGCCTAAGCACATCAATACTTGAATCAATATCCTGAAATATCAAAACAAGAATTAAGAACACATAATTAAGAACAAATCAAGTATTTATCATATAGTTCAGAAAACATTAACAAGATCTGTCTTAGGTTTGATCCCTCTCAGGTATTTGAAGGGTTTAGTTCATAATTATAAAAGAATACATCTCAGAAGAAAATATAAAACAAAACATAAGAAAAACCTTAAAACCCCCTGAAGGAAATTGAAGGGAAGATCTTCCGTCTTCAGTATAATTCTGACTTCTTGAGATGAATCAACTAGCTTTCTTCGAGTAAATCCCACAATTCTGGCCTCTCTAGCTTGGCTCCTTGGCCTACCTGAACCGCCTCCTGAAGGTTGGCTTTTAGGGTGTTTATATAGGCTTTTGGAATGTCTTTCTTTGCCTCTAAGTACCCTATTCTGAATAGAATTTAAACAGGTCACGTTAGGGGCAAGCCCGTGTGGCACGCCCGTGTAAGTCGAGTCCAGGCCGTGTTTGGGTCTGCTAAGGAGGCACAACCGTGTGGCTTGGGCCCAGGCTTTGTGAATTTTGTAATTTGGCCCATTTTCTCCGTTTTTGGCCCGTTTCTCGTTCTTTTCATCCTCCTGTGCTCTCCTAGGTATGAAACATAAAATTAAAGGAGTAGAAGCACCAAATCCCATAATTCAGGGGATAAACCATCCAAAAGTATGCTAAATGTGGGATTAAAATATGTATATATTACGGTTTATCAAATACCCCCACACTTAAACATTTGCTTGCCCTCAAGCAAAAGTCTCAACTCACAATTAAAATGAACTTCCTCAATTTATAATATTCATCAATAGTGTTTCATCATAATTCATAGATAATTTACACATTGATAATTTAAATAGAATGGTCCTAAAGATTCAAACAATCAAAGTCATAGTTTTTGTAGCATGAAAATATAGGCGTTTCCCCTTACCTAAATAGTCACCTTTAATTCAAAATCGACAAGAGTTGACATCCTCACTAAAGATTCACTCAAATCACTCGAAGTGTTTAAGGTTCAAAATTAAGCACACAAAAGTCGAACATGAAAAGTTAATCCCGTAGGCTTGTATGAAAATCAAATCTCCACCACTGTAAAATGAAATGATACACAGATCAAAAGGTCTTTAAAAAGGGTTGTAATGGGGCTTAGGTTAAAGGTGTGGATAAAGGCTGAATTAAAGGGTTAGAATCGAGATTGAATTGACAACTTACCTAACTAGAAAAATGAACTAATCCTGAATAATTACATCAATTGAAAACTTGAAACACAAAAACACGAGCTTCTTCTCAGAATGTGGAATTAATTGCTTAAGCTCAAACAACATAGAAATAATAATGAAAAACTTTCCAATGTTTTTTTTTTAAGAACAAATCAAGTATTTACAATACTAAGAAAGAACTTTAACAATTGGAATATAGAACATAGTTAGGCAATTGCTCAAAATAAAATCTCGACAAAAAGGGAGTCAAGAAATGGTGATAAACAAATACAAGATGGGTTTTGGGTTATTATTAGTAGGTGAGTCAATAAATGGTTTGTTAAGATCAAAGGGGTTCACTAGGGGTTAATTGTGAGGGTAGGCTTTTAGTGGAGTAAGCGGGTTAAATCCTAAGTGCCCTTATCATCTCTGTATATCAAATCAAATGTGTGGTCTCAACATGTATAATCGAAGCAAGTTCTAGAAAAACAAATCAATGTTGACACACTCATAATCAAAAAAGTGAGCAAGAAAAGATATATGCTCTAAAAGGGCTCAAAATCTCACAAATATTATGGGTTTTTGATATCAACTTTGTAAATTTCAAACTTCAAGGTAATAATTAGATTCGTGTAGACAACCTATCAAAATTTTAATTTTTTGAAAATAGACTCATCATGCTTGATTCTCTAGTCTCCTAAAATTTAAATCATCACTGCACAATTATCAATGACTTAATCCAAAACATATCAATAAAAATCATGAATCAAAGGAAATTTCATTCTAATAGTAATATGAGGAAATTACTTAGGAACAAGACATAATCTAGGGATTTGAGAATAATGCAAAAAGTTAGGAACTTTTCAAAATAAAATTCACCCCCCACACTTAAGATGTACATTGCCCTCAATGTACAAAGATATATATGAAATAAATAGTATGAAATCATAAGAGATAGGGAGAAGTGAAACTTCCTGAATTTTGGATGGATTCCTTCAGTTGGAAGTGTAGAAATTTGATTTGGAGGTGAAAGATAAGTTGGAGGAGGCGTCTCTGGTGGTGGTGTTGTGGCCGCCCACTGCACTAGATGAAGAAATTGGGTAGCTCGTGAAGAAAAATTCAAAATAAATTAATTATTTATTTAAAGACAAGAAAGATAAAGAGGAAGAAAATAAAAAGTAGACTACAATTAAAAGACAAGATTAATGGACTGAAAAGTCCTTATCGTTAGATGGTTTGCGAAGTGGGTGTGATTTCTAAGGCCGTGGTGTGGTGATTCCCAAGTAGCCTTTAGAACCTAAATCAAAGAAAACAAAATAAAATAGATTAAATTAAGTATAAGAGAATTAAGGAAAAGGAAAATAAAAGAGAAGGGGAAATAAAAAGAAAAGTTAAATACACTCAAAGGTCCTTGTCATGTCGAGTTGATGAAGCGGTCGGCATGAACTTATGTAGATCGGTCTCGCAAAGTGAGACTGTGCTAGGATTCTTCCGCTTCTTCGACATGGATATGGTGTAGATCAATAGTTAGAAGAATGAAAATGAAAAGGGAGGGGAGTGTAAAGGATATGGAAGAAGGGGAATGGGGAGTAGGTGATAAGGGGAGAGGGGTTGTTTTAAATAGAAATCTCAGACCTGGTACATCCCCACGCTCGTGTACCATGGGCGTGTTGGGTCACACGGCTGTATCACACGGTCGTGTTTGTGCTTCGTTCGTTTCTCCCACGCCCGTGTGCAGGTCGCCACGCCCATGTTAATAAAACAGTGTCGACCACGACTGTATCGCACGGCCGTGGTGTTTAGGCGGAGTCCATGGCTTAAAGATATTTTTCGTCCTATTTCGTACCATGCCAATACGAAAATCCGTGGTGTTCACATGGCCACGGCCACGGTCGTGTACAAGACCGTGTGGTATGGAAATCTGTGTTTCACTAATTCGATTAGTTTGTAGTTAGATGTTGAAAGTAAAAATAAAAGTAAAAAATAAAAAATGTAAAAAATTAATGGGGTTAGTGCTCGAGTTGCCTCCCGAGAAGCGCTCGTTTAAAGTCTTAAGCTAGACTTACCTCTCATTCGCATAATCATGGTGGTTTGAGGAGTTGAAAATCCTTTCTCATGCTATCAGTTCTATTATCAATATGTAGTTCGAGTCGAGTAGCGTTTACTTTAAAAGTGCTGAATATAGGATTACTTACCTCGACTGTTCCGTATGGGAAAACATTGACTACCTTAAAAGGGATTTCTTTGTTTGTATCAAGGTTTGAAGTGGCGATCTGAGGGTCTATTTCATTCAACAATACCTAATCCCTGATCTGAAATTTGTTTGTCCCACGGAATGGTGTTGGTTCTGCATCGTGTATTCCTAGTTTCTCCTTAACATACGTCTTCCACTCGTCTAGTTCATCGATCTGGAGCCTTCATTCCTCGCGAGTTATTTCTTTGTTGGCATGAGGTCTAGGATCTGGCTCAGTTGTATAGTTCCGTGGTGCTTCCTAAAAAGAAGGTTTAACCGAATGGTCATTAATAGAATTTATGTTCTCACCTTGATTACTCGATGTCCTAGCCGAGTCAAGAGCCTGAAGAGTGATTGTTTCTTCACCTGCACGAAGTATAAGTTCTCCTGTACCAACATCAATTTTAGTTCTAGCAGTTGCTAAAAAGGGTCTTCCTAAAACTAAA
Source organism: Gossypium australe (assembly GCA_005393395.2). Classification (NCBI taxonomy): domain Eukaryota; kingdom Viridiplantae; phylum Streptophyta; class Magnoliopsida; order Malvales; family Malvaceae; genus Gossypium; species Gossypium australe. Next base: position 87,455,878 of record CM016622.1, on the reverse strand, counting down.
GGAATATTATTGTCTTCATCCATATCTAAAACGAAAAAGTCTACTGGAAATACGAATTTATCAATTTTCACGAGTACGTCTTCAATTATACCCCTAGGAATTCTAATAGTCTTTTCAGCTAATTGAATGCTCATCCTAGTTTGTTTGGGTTTCCCTAGACCTAGCTATTTAAACATTTTATAAGACATGACATTGATGCTTGCCCCTAAGTCAGCTAAAGCATTATCAACAGATAAACTACCAATTAAGCATGGAATTGTAAAACTCCCTGGATCTTTTCATTTTCATGGTAGTTTATTTTGCAACATTACTGGGCACACTGCGTTTAGTTCCACATGCGACTCTTCGTCTAACTTCCGTTTGTTTGTCAAAAGCTCTTTTAAAAATTTCCTTGAATCTGGCATCTGCGAAAGAGCTTCAAGAAACGGTAAGTTAATATGTAATTTCTTTAAAAGTTTAAGAAATTTACCGAATTGTTCATCTGTGTTGTTTTTCAACATCGCATCGGGATATGGCACACGAGGTTGGTACTCTTTAATTACTGGCTTTGGCTTATCATGACTTACCTCGACCTTACCTTCCTCTACCACATTCTCTTGCCTTAATTTTGTTTCATCTAACCGTACACTATCATGAGTGGTTGTGGCTTGAAGTTGCTCCTTTGGGTTATTTTCAGTGTTGCTTGGCAAGCTACCTTATGGTCATTCTGAGATTCACTTAGCAAGCTGCCCTAATTAGTTCTTGATCCCTTGAATCAATGCTTGTTGATTTTTAAGTGTTGTTTCGGTGTTTTGGAAACGTGTTTCTAACACCCCTATAAATTTTGTCAGCATCTCCTCAAGGTTCAGCTTCTTTTCCTATGGGTAGGGATGTTGTTGGAAGCTTGGAGGAGGTTGTTGTCTCTAATTTTCTTGACCACCCCATGAGAAATTGGGGTGGTTCTTCCAACCTGGATTGTAAGTGTTACTATAAGGGTTATTTTAAGGTCTAGAATTATTACCCATATAGTGAACTTGCTCGATTTCAATGCTCGGGTTGTAAGCTGGATATTCAATATTACTCATCCCTCCTCCATTCATCTCGCACTGCATAGCTGGATGTACCTGCGAAGAACCATACAAACCATCAATCTTTTTATTCAACATCTCTACCTGATTTGATAACATGGTTACTGCGTCGAGGTTGAAAACACTGGCTGCTTTTGTTGGCCTTCTCCTCGTAACTTGCCATCGATAGTTATTCAGTGACATCTCTTCAATGAATTCGTAGGTAGTCTCAAGTGTTTTGTTATTCAGGGTTCCACCGGTGGCTGAATCAATCAATTGCCTGGTTGAGGGGTTCACACCGTTATAAAAGGTTTGGACTTGTAGCCATAAGGGTAATCCATGGTGTGGGCACCTTCTCAATAGATCTTTGTATCTCTCCTATGCTTCGTAAAGTGTTTCTAAATTCATCTACACAAAAGAAAAGATATCATTCATCAACTTAGCCGTTTTAGCTGGCGATAAATATTTTAACAAAAAAATTTCGGTTATTTGTTCCCATGTAGTGATTGATTCTCGTGGTAACAAATTCAACCACTGTTTAGATTTGTTCCTTAAAGAAAAGGGAAATAACCAAAGATGAATGGCATTATCAGAAACACCATTTATTTTGAAAGTATTCGCAAAATTCTAAGAAATTCGCCAAGTGATTGTTTGGATCTTCATCCTGCAAACCATCAAACTGAACAAACTGCTGTATCATCTGAATTGTGATAGGTTTCAGTTCAAAATTATTTGCAGCAATAGCAGGTCTAACAATACTTGACTCAGTTCCTGTTAAACTAGGTTTAGCATAATCATATATAGTTCGAGAAGCATGATTTTCGGCCACCTCTGGAAGTAGCGGATTTTTCTCAGCCATTTCTTCGGTAGTATTAATTTCGTCTTCTTGCTCTTCTTCTATGTATTGTAGGCTTCTCTTTATTTCTCTTTGATTTCTGCGAACTGTGCTTTCAATTTCACTATCGTAAAGTAAAGGTCCCGACGGGTTTCTTCCAATCATAAACTAGAATACCTGCTAGAAGCAAAGAAGAAAATTTAGAAAAGTAAAAATAAAATGTAATTGCAAAAAATAAAATATGGCTAAAGTAATAAAAATTGAGCGTTCTTAATATTTCAGTTCCCCGGCAACGGCGCCAAAAACTTGATCGTGTGTCAGGAAGTCTTAAAATTTATATAATGAATGATCGAGCCTAGAAACTAACTGTGACAACGATTGAGGCAAGCGCACCTATCGAACAGTAGTATAGTTTAGTGGCAAGACTGGAATGTTGAACCCAAGGGAACCAAAAGTACTAATACTGACTTTCTTTTTATTATTTAGCCTAAGAATAAAAGTGAATTGTTGTTTAATCTAAAATTTACTAACTACTAAGCTAAAGATGCTAAGACACAGAGAATGAATTGGGGGAAATACTTTTGGGAAAAACCAATTGATTAAGAAAATACCCGAGGAAGAATCCACCTAGACTTCACTTGTTATTTAACTCTGAACCAGACAATTTATTCACTTGGCTTGATCTGTAGGATTCCCTAATTTATATTAATACCTCTCTCGAGGCTACTAACATCTAACCCTAGGTTGATTAATTGAAATCTCTTTCTAATTAAAACCCCTAGAATTGCATTAACTCGATCTGTAGACTCCCATATTAGGTTTGTCCCTAATCCGACAGATTTTCGTCATCCTATCTCTAGGGTTGCGATCAACTCCGCTTAACTATGCTAGATCTACTATTAGACAGGGAATATTCCTCCACTGCCTAAGCACATCAATACTTGAATCAATATCCTGAAATATCAAAACAAGAATTAAGAACACATAATTAAGAACGAATCAAGTATTTATCATATAGTTCAAAAAACATTAACAAGATCCGTCTTAGGTTTCATCCCCCTCAGGTACTTGAGGGGTTTAGTTCATAATTATAAAAGAATACATCTCAGAAGAAAATATAAAACAAAACATAAGAAAACCCATAAAACCCCCTGAAGGAAACCCCTAAAACCCCCTGAAGGAAATTGAAGGGAAGATCTTCCATCTTTAGTATAATTCCGACTTCTTGAGATGAATCAACTGGCTTTCTTCGAGTAAATCCCACAATTCTGGCCTCTTTAGCTTGGCTCCTTGGCCTACCTGAACCGCCTCCTAAAGGTTGGCCTTTAGGGTGTTTATATAGGCTTTTGGAATGTCTTTCTTTGCCTCTAAGTACCCTATTCTGAATAGAATTTAAACAGGTCACGTCAGGGGTACGCCCGTGTGGCACACCCGTGTAAGTCGAGTCTAGGCCGTATTTGGGTCTGCTAAGGAGGCACGGCCATGTGGCTTGGGCCCAGGCCGTGTGAATTTCGTACTTTGGCCCATTTTCTCTGTTTTTGGCCCGTTTTTCATTCTTTTCATTCTCCGGTGCTCTCCTAGGTATAAAACATGAAATTAAAGGATTAGGAGCACCTAATTTCACAAGTCAGGGGATAAACCATCCAAAAGTATGCTAACTATGGGATTAAAATATGTATATATTACGGTTTATCACCTAAATGGTGGGTCCATAGTGTGAATATGTATCAAGCAGGGTTACACTGCTAACTTCACTATGGAGGGTTGAATATGAGATATGGAAAAGTTATGACACTATAACATTGTGGATATAGCTAAACCTAAAAGAAACTACATAATGACAAAACACATTAAGGGAGATGGTAGTGTTTGACAAAATGGTAGACGTAGTCAAAGAACGCATCTGAGGAAAAACCCTGGGCATTTATTTAGCCAAGACTCTTATAGCTAAAGAGCTCTTTGGGAAACATATGGAAGGCATAAGAATGCAAAAAATGACTCATCTACTTCACTAGCACAAGTGGGAGACTATTGGATCTAGTGCCCTAAATGTATTATTTTCGTCAATATACACTTGTAATTTTGTTGAACTAGTTGATTAACAAAACAAATTCATTGATTACATTAATATACTTTGTATACTTTTCCTCACATGTTTTTTGCACGCAAAGCACATTGGAAGAAAATGTTGCTCATTTATAGTCTAAATGTTTAACTAATACTAAGCGGTATTACATGGTCAGATTGTAGTACATAAAGACAGCACGTATTAGAATACAAACCTAAACATGTCCTTAGTATAATTGAAATGAGCAAACCTATGAAAGACTAATATGCATTCTATCAATTCCAATTGGGGAGATACCTTGTCTTTGACATCGAAGCGGATCACTCTCAGAAGATAGAGACATAGATGTGACTGACTGGACTGACAATACATCGGGCAAGACCTTAGTAGAATAGATCCTGAATCCATTTATAGATTTATTCACTTGTGATGTTCATAGTGTGGCATACCTAAATCCAAATTGGATGACAAACTATATATGTGTGACTCGTACACTTTGATGTAAGTAAAAGCCTGAATTTAAATAGATAAAGAATCAAAAGTTGGTGCGTTGGGTGTACAACTTCTGTAGTATCTAGCATCATTCACAATAGTTGAATTCATAGCCCAAAACATGGTTGAATGATATCCTCTCATTGGCATTACATGGTTGATGAAAAGTAAATGTGGCCACAAGTCATCCATTTTTGTGATGGATGACTTTATCACTATTTGATAGTGATTGACTTTTCATGAAGAAAGATGTAATGGTTACCATAAGATAAAATAGAATCATATTGGGAGAATGAATATTATTCCAAAGAGATTAAGGCTCCTATGAGGGTAACACATTGTTGGCAAGGTTATTGGACAAGCACTGAATAGTTGCTTTCATAATGGTATGTCGTTTGAGAGAGCTCACTCATTATACTATAGTGGAATGACTTCGTAATAAATAAGGTTATAATTAATAGGTGAAAAGCTAGAACTTAATTATAAATCATTTGAGCCTCAACTACATATGTCCAATCGGTTCCTCTGCTAGCTCGTTGAAACCAGAAATGAAGTATGTGTTTTGAATATAAATGAACGAAATGAATAGAAAAAGATAAATGGGAAACATTTAGGAATGATTATGGTTTTCTCCAAAATGGAGAAGTGGAATCATTTAGAAATGAATGTAGGTTTCCAAAAATGGAAATGAAAATGAAAATTAAAATTTGCAATCCTATATGGATTACTTAAAAAAATGATCGGAAGAATAAGTTTATGTGTTTGGATTGTTTTGAAGCTCAAAAATGAAAATAAACTATTTAGTCATAGTGAACATATTAAGTTATGAAAAATTGAACATATTTTCTCGAAATTTTTCCAGGGGTAGAATCGTCAAAATTTTACCAAGGGTAAAATCGTCAAAATTTTGTTGGAGGTAATATAAGGATGAGAAAATTATTTTATATATAAATATTAAAGTTTATTTTGGGGAATAGAAAACTTGAATCGGGTTGGATCACATTACAGGGTATTGGGTTAAAAAGACAGAAGAAGTACTCGTAATTGGACCCATGTGAGAGAGGCTCAAAACCCCTCATGTAACATGAAGGGGGAGATAACCCTAGTTTGAATACTAGGGTGTGCCATCCACCCCTCTCCTACTCTAAGTAGGAAGTTTTTTTTCTATTTGAAATAAACCATTACAACTCAACAAGGGTTCTGCATTTTCTTCCTATAAATAGATGGCACCAGTAGAGCCATTTACACAACTTTGAGATATTTTGATTCTACTGAAAAGTGAGAGAATTGATTCTCAAATATTACATCTAATTTTTCTAGAATAAAAATTCTATCAATTTCTATTAAAGAAGAAAGAATTTTCATTTTCACCCCAAAAGGAGAGAAAACTTTATCTAGTTCTGTGTTTCAATTCAATTGGTTTGAGCCCACACTCGAAGCAGTTCGTGGTATATGATAATAGTGGAGAAGATTGTTTGGTTGAAAGCTAGAAAACATTAAGGATTTGCTTATTTGAAAGCACAAGTATAAATTCGATTAAGGTTTATTATTGTAAATATCACAAACCGGGTTGGTTTTCAAAATTTTAATTTTCTGCTGTGCAAGAAAACCATTTTCAAATCGGGTTTTTTCCAACAATAATAAGGGCATAAGACTACAGCTTGGCTATGAAAACCCATAGAGTCTATCATGGGAAAATTATGGAAAGTAAGTTAGGACCACAAGAGAGAGGTATACGGCCAAGTGCGCCAGGTACGAGAAACCACACAACTGGAAGAAGAGTAAAGGTAAGCATAAGTAAGACAAGCGGATCATAAGTTATCTGCCAACAGTGATGAAAGAGGTAAGGAAATATGGGAAAGCTGACAAGCATGGGTGAAGTCCCAATGAGAATTAAAAGGAAATTAGTTCGAGCAAGAGCTGACCTAATTATGGAAATGAAAAAGGGAAATTGTCATAGGATCACAAGCAAGAATCTGAAATCAAGGACAACCAGTAAGTGTTCTATGAAACTAGTTCGTGAGAAGAAAATCTCGTAGGAGGATATAGAAGTTCCCTCCAAAGATAAGTATTTTGTCCAAGGGATAGAATGTCTGACTAGACTATTCCTATTGAGGAAAGTCTAATGCGAGTACACCGAAGAAGTAATAGTCCGCAAGGATGAAACAACAAGAGGGATAGATCCGTAGGGAGGAGGCGAGCAAGTGAGATGATAGACTCATATAGTCGTATGACCAATGGTCTACCAAGATGATAAGTCAATTGTTCGCCACGTAGGACAAGTGAATCCCTGGTTAGTCAAGTGCATATGGAAGATTACTAAAAATAATCCTCCACTATGAACAATAAGGTAGAACGAGAATAGGATCACCAGAGTAGCGTGGCCTACTGGAAGCCAACACAATACAAAAATGTCAAAAAGTCCTTCAGGGCTAAGGTAAGAAAAGTGGAAAGTCCTCTAAGGGACTAGTCCAACCATGGAAGTTCGCCAAGAAAGGTATGTCCTAAGGACCCTTGGGCAAAATAACACGAGAAAGCTACCGAAAAGGTATACAATGAAGAAATTAGGCGAATAGCCACAAAAGTCTAAGGTCAACGAACACCCTGTGTGAGGGGAAATTGTAAAGGAAGGAAGAGAAGAAGAACGGATAGGTTTTGTTGATAGAGCAAAGTATCTGAGATACGATCGAGTAAGGAGTCTGACCAGAGAATGGTCGTAAAGTGAGCCAAGTAACTCAGAGGATCGGGTGGAGTCTGCCACCCTAACAATGAAGCTTGCTTAGAGCATTCATGGAGTGAATTTATATTTTATTTTACATTGTTACCCTCGTGCAATAGGGCTTAATTATGGTGTAGCTATGGAACTCACTAAGTTTTTTTGAACTTATAGTAGTGTGGCTGATGTTCGTAGGGATTGCAAGGTCGAATCGGGGACTCAGAGGAGGAATTAAGCTAGATGGAGTGGAGATAAATGATCGTTATTAGTCCAAGTCATGCACATAGAAAGGGGGTACTAGCGGAGGCTTCACCTCAGGAATTGTTATATCTGGATAATGCCCTTAGGTTTTGGGAAAAAAGGGCCAGTTAACGTCTGGGAAAAGTTGTAAGAATTTCCTTGGAAATAAACAGTTGGATTAGAAGTAGAAATTTACGATATTAAACATCCAGTGGCTTAAGGCCTTAGTTGTAAGAATTATTATTTTAAATATTCATTAATAGAGAGTTTTATTTCTAAATTGTTTTATAACATCTAAGTTAGCCTAATTAAGTATAAGTTCATTTGTAATGCTCCATACTCGGATCCAGAGGATGGGTCAAGTGTGGGGTGTTACAGAACCACCTCTACATGAATCGATTATTTTCAACCCACCCAAGTGCCTCCAAAAAAACCAATCGCCTCTACCCGATGGGAATACTGGAATCCTAATTTAGTAATGATTCTGTTTGCTTTTTCTCCATTAACTCTTGTCTCTAACAAACTTATAATATCGAGTTTGTATTTTGAATTATACTCATAAAAGATATGAGAAAACTTGATACTAGCACACCCCTGACAATTTCAAGATAAGATTGACAAGTTCATATCCAAAACAAATAGAAGAAAACCAACCTTTACTATATGAAGATTTTTTACTCCTCAACCCGTTTCCCGTCCTTCATCAAGAAACCTTTACCCACTTCCTTTTTGATCTAGGCATTAATTAACTAAACCACGGAGTTCATTGTATCTGACAAAGGTGCTCGAGGGGTTCGGCTAACTTAAACCGAACCCCACATTCATGGATGATTCTATTAAACTTCTTTCCATTTCGACCGGCATCTGATTTTGCACCTGAGCTTCGCCCTATAAAGCCCAATTTGCCAAAATTTCTGCCTGTGGAATTAACATCATTAGTATTGACATTTTCTCTAAATGAAACCACTGAATCTTTTCCAAAGTCCAGAGCGTTGGCGCTTAGTGTCACAACCCCTTCAACTAGGTCTTCAAAGATGGGATTAAAATGGGATGTGGTTCTCGCAAGTCTTTCTCCTGTAAGCGAAAGGCTAGTAGCATTACTTGCAGCTGAGTTGGAGAATTTCGAATGGTGAGATGGAACACTAGTTGAAGCTGAACATACACTGTTCGACAGAAGAGACCCCAACGATCCTACAGAACCCAACCCTCAGCAACACAATGGGCGTTAGAGTTGGATTTGACTGTTGTGGAATTTACTAGCCCAGAAGCACCCAATCTACCTACCTAGACAGGTTTATTCCCTAAAATTTTATCAGAAATCTCACTAAAATGTTGAATTGACCCAAGCCCAACGATAGCCATTTTCTCAATTGGACCTTCAAGCCCAAAATTCTGCACTTGGTTCACCCCAGGAATTTGACTTGCTCCTTGCTTAGCTGATCCAACCTCCCGACCTTTTTTCCTAAATAGATTACCTAGATTCTTTTCCATCGATGATCCCTTTTTCACGTCACTACCCTTTAGTTGATCCACTAATTCCGCACCATTTCCTCCCTCTATCTCATCTAGCGTTGTCAACGTCAAGGATCTGGAACCCAGTGTCACCTTCCTCAAATTCTTAGGCTTTTGGTTTCTAGAGTCCCACAGACTTCGCTGCAACTTCCTCTTGACTTGCATCCATGGTCCAAACATTCCCAAGTTTCTGGCTTTTTAACATCCGTGACCATGGAATCAGCCACCGTTGTAATAGCCCGATTTAGATCCTAGTCGAAATAGTGGTTTTGGGACCATGAATCCGAGTTAGAAAATATTTTAATTATATTTTATGTGTTTATAGCATGTTAGAATGCATGTGTGAAATTTTCGTGAATTAATTTTACCGATTGGTTGTTTAATTTTATAAATGGACTTAATCGCATAAATTGTAAAAGTGGCTTTCTTTTTGTTAAAGTGCTATATTGCTATGTTCTTTTAATGTGGAGGCCTTAAAATGAAATTAGGCCATTAAATGATTGTATGGAAGGTAGTGGACAACCATTATTAAGCTTTATATTATTTCATTAAGGATAGTTTGGTAATTATGTTAATAATGATAGTAAAAATAAAACAAAACATCACTTGTTCATCTTTTTCATCACCATTGCCATAACTTCAAAGAAAAAGAAAAGAAAAAGAGTTCCTAGGGTTAGACCTTGTCTAAGCTTGATTAAGGTTGTGTTTAGCTCGGTTTTTGATAATTTTTACGTTTTTGAGATCGTTGCTTTGTGTTTTAGCTAGCCCATGCTTGAATTTTCGAATTGGTTGTGTATTTTGTGATTTTCCATTGAAGAGAGCTTGTTTTTTTTTGCTGTTTTATGATGAAATATAAATATATGTTGTTAGATTATCATGTTTAATTAAGTGATTTTTAGTAAAAATGCCTATTTAGGATTAAATTGTAAATTTTGTAAATTGAGGGGTCAAAATATGAAATAAATGAAAGAAATGGGCTGCTAGGGACCTTAGTGAAATTCGGCCAAGCATGGGTGTGGTGAAATTTTGAATATTTTATGTTTTGTGAAATAGGGACTAAATTGTGAAAAATGTGACATGTTAGGGGAAAAAGTGTAATTTTTCCATTTATGTGTTTTTGGATGAATTTGAATGAATTTATGATTAAATAAGTCAAATTTGTATTAATTTAGATCAAGAAAAGAGGAAATTAGATTTGGATCAGAGGAAATCTAAAGTTGTCGAATAGTCGATCCGGTCTGTTCGTCTTTGTCCGAGGTAAGTTCATAAGTAAATAAATGTTGTTTTCAAATGTATATGAATTATAAGTGTCGAATTAAATTATTAAATATAATTGTGTATATACCGAATTTGATATAAGCATGGGAGAATTAATTACGAGCTTGAATCGATCGAACTATGACGTTCGAAAGCCCTGTACGAACCTTAGGAATAGTTAGGATACATATGTCATGACATAGGATTTCGACATGTGATTTCGTGTAAGACCATGTCTGGGACGTTGGCATCGACTTGAGATTTACGTGTAAGACCATGTCTGGGACATCGGTATCGTATATGATTTCGTGTAAGACCTTGTCTGGGACAGTGGCATCGATATTTGATTACATGTAAGACCACGTCTGGGACGTTGGCATTGTACGAGCCTTCTGAGTTATCCGAGTATTCTATTTGATTCTGAATAGTTCAACGGGCAATGATACGGAAAAACCGAATGTGAGTTCGAATTAAACGATTCAGGTATGTTTGAGTTTATATGAAGTTTGGAAATGAAGGTAAGTGTTGTTGTTTAATATGATAATGTGAACTAATTGTTTAAATGTGATTATAAATACATGTGTTTGAGATTTGGAGTATTTGGCCTACTTGAAATAATCATACTAATGTTCATTTGATAATTTATTTGCTTATGACTTACTGAGCTATTCAAGCTTGCTGTGTGTGTTTGTTCGTTGTTTTATAGCTTTTGGAAGCTAGTTACGATCTCGGGGATCGTCAAGGAAATCCGTCACACTATCGATTGCTATTTCGGTATTTTGAAAAGCTTGATCTTTGAACATATGGCATGTATAGGCTACCGATTGTTGTTGTCGATTTAGAAGTTGTATATATGTAAAGCCATACGAAAATGGCTAGTAATGATGCTTATGATTATACATTTTCGGTCATGGTATAAGTTCATGTTGAGAATTATGTTTCATGAAATATGCTTGTGCTGTGCTTGATATATGATTTGGTATGAAGTAATGATATGTATAGTTTATAATTAGTTCATCTTGGTAAGGTTGTTAATTGGTATGATATGCATTTCTTGTTGTTATAATTCGGCTCAAGTGAATTAAGTATGGTTGTTGGATGTGTTTTGGGTATGGTTTATTATTGATTATTATTGATTTACATTTTGACACTAATTTGTTTATGTATTAGTTTGGGAAATAAAAGTGATGAGCTGTTATATTTGGTTGATGTAAGTTGAGTACATGAAAATGAAACATGATTAATGATTATTTTAAGAGTTCAAATGACATGTTATTTATCTAATATGTTCGGCTAATAGAAATATAAAGTATATGCTATACGATATGTTTTATGTTAATGAGTTCGGTAAAATGATTAAATAAATATTATTGATATGTTTAATTTCTAAAGCATGATTAGTATATGTTTTATAAGTGGTAAAAATCATGTTGGTTTTTGTTTGGTTAAGTAATGCAAATGTGTGAATACTATAAGTTGAAAACTTTATGGTTTAATTGCGCATGAACTAGTAATGCACATGATTATATTTGATTAATTGGTGATGTTTAAAAATGTCTCATGTATGAATGTTTTATAAGACACATGTGGTAAGAATTGATACATATTAGTTGAATTGAAATTTTGATTTGACAAAAGATAATGATATTGACATGGTTCAATTTTATAGCATGGATTATTTTTGTAATATGATTAATAATGTATGTTCGATTTATATTAGTCATGTGCTTTGTATATGTAGACTTGACTTATATGGATGAATGATTGGTTGCTAATTGAGTTGAAAATTATTATAAAGAAGTCGATATAATTTTGTGCATGATTTGTAATAAGTGATTGTGATGAGCTGTGCTTATGTTTGGTAATGCCTCATAACCCTAATCCGGTGATAGATACGGGTTAGGGGTGTTACAACCGTCTCATTTCCTTCCACCTAGTTCAAATTCTCAATCGATGTAGAACACAACTCATTCACATGACCATACGAACGACATGAAAAACATATCATTGGCAGTGATTCATATTCAACCCGTTGGGTCTTGCTGTTGATCAGAAATTGAGACATTAAAGGCTTATCTAGATTGACATAGACGACCATCCTAATGACACGACCCCTTGTTCTACTATCGGTGTTGAAGTCAAGCTTTGTGAACCTTCCAACAATGCTACCTATTTCTCCAAGAATCTTCCTTTTATACATATGTCTGTGGAGTCTAGGCTGATCCATGCCAACACTACATTTGAGAAAGGTTGTAATGGACTGAATTCTTCAGTCCAAGGTAGAACCATGAGATATTGGTCGTAGATGATCTAGGCCCCATGTGATAAAACCTTCTCAAAATCCTCAATGCACTAGAATTTTGATAAGAAGTAGTCATTTTCGATATCTATGAGTTAAAATGGCCTGGAGGGTCGCCATAAACTGCAAACCCAATTGTGGAGAGCAGTATACCTTATGTTCCATCCTAATAGTTTGGTTAACACAATTGTCGCCACGTCCTTGATCAAGATTTGTTGGATCTAGTCAAAAAAATCTATTGACAAAACCCCATCAATTATTGATTTCATAACATCTTCTTCCAAAAAATCAAACTCCTCATCATCTCGCAATCCAGCACCATTAGTCGTCGCACTAGATCCAATGACACCCTTACCCAATAACTTATCCCTCCAAGACTGGGTTGGTGCTGGAACTAAATCCATCGCCATATCTATAACTACACCTCCATTCCCCTCCTTGAACTGCACCTTCTTAATGTTACGGTCTTCAAAAGAAATACCTTCACCACCGCCTTCTTCACTCAACCATTAGCAAGAATCTTTTAAAAGAACCTAAAATTATAATTAAAAAAAAGTAAAACTTTAAATAAATAATTGAACACAAATTTCTTTTAATACCATTACATTACTAAGAAAGTATTAAATGTAACAAGTATATTTTTATAAATTTTTTAAGATTTTAATTAATAGTTTTTCCTATCAATCAAATTTGTATTTCAATAACAACACATTTGATTAACTGGAATGAAATAAGGCTGTAATGGAATATTCATTCTGTGGGAATAGAAGTTGTAATGGAATTTAATAGGCATAACAGTGGTTTAGTCGGATAGAATGGAATGAGTATTCTAATAGCATTCATACGTTTGGTTGAGAGGAAAATATATGTAATAGCAATATATATATATATATATATATATATATATATATATATCGAGTGACGAATATGCCTTTTGTCATTTTAATGTATTTTTCACATCAATGTAATATATAAAGAATAATATTTTTATATTAAATTACATTAAAAGATTTTTTATTTTTATATTAAATTATATTAAAAATTTTAAAACATTTTATTTATATATATTTTTTGAAATTTAGAAATAATATTTTACATTAAATTATATTATTTTTTTATTTTCTCCATCTTCTTCATCTTCGTTGGTCCCCTCTCTCCCCCCAAATTCATCTTAACCTTCCTTTCCAACATTTTACAATACAAAAAGCATCGATTGCATCACTACATATGCATTCATTTGGTTGCTTCTATTCAACAACTTTGATTATTTCTCCATTTGACCCTAACCAAATCACACTGTCCCAACATTTTCTCCTCCCTATCACAAACCAAAAGATTTAACCCACCAATCTCTCTTTATCTTCATTCATGCATATCTAGAGAGAAGAACAATACAACCCAAGCAGCATATAATTCTTGGAAATCCAAGACTAACTGTACATGTGCTCAAGAAAGTGCTTCACCATCCTTATTTATATTTCATAAGCAAAAAAGGGAAAAGAACCTATAACTTATCACAAAACGTATCAAAATCACTATATTTCATTTCATTTCAAAATGCAACTGGTCATTTACAACTCCTAAGAGGCAAAACACAACTACATCATGTTTGGAGAAACCAGAATGGCCAGCTTCTCAATGCTTGCTTCATCTAAAATCACAAGCAAATTCGTAATTGTTTGGAAAAAAAAAAAAAGAATTACACCAACTTTTCTACAAGCAAGTTGAGAATAGACATCATAGACTGGCAATCACTCTTCAATAGAAACACGACATATTGGACACCTTTTGCACTTCTTATAGCAAGTGCTGAGAAAAAAACATTATTAATAATTAAAGGAAACAAGTTCCACATCCTTTGATAAGAAATAAAAGTTTTACACACCATATGCCAAAAATATGGTATGCCACTACAAGTCATGTAAATACCATAATAATATATTTCTGAGTATATATGATGCCTAAGCCAAAGCTTTCATTGACATCTTTGCATTAACCAATAGTTCAATACTGAGAAAACAACTAGAATAGAAAATATCATTGTCAGTATTACAAGGATAGATGCAAATACCTACAAAGAACATGATGTCTACAAGGAAGCAAGACTACACTGATTTGTTCCTCAAAGCAAACTCTACACAGAATCTTTTCCTAAGTAATAGATCCATTCAATTTATAATCAAATAATACAATATATATTAGCCAAATTATTAGAATAACTTGGTAACAACTTAAGCTTGGTGCTGAAATGATTAAGATTTAGTCCCTGTACTACTAGTAATGCTTAACGAGTAGATTACCAAGTTTCAACAAATTTCGAAGGATAATCAACAGAAGAACCCTAACTCCTTATGTTTCTATACATGCACGTGTGTGAACTATCATCATTATATATTCTAGTTCCCTAACTTCCCTTTACAGATGTATCCAATAATGTACATACCAAAAGCATCAATTGCTTACAATACAAAATAAAACCCCAATTTAGAAATTGGTTCAATCAACCCGGCCTATGATTGACCCATAATTCCAAATGAAAAGTTGTTTAAAAATGATAATGACAAAGATTCAAATGAAAAAAAAAAATTAAGAAAAGAGAAATAAGGAGTCAAACTGTGAAACAAAGCCACGAATTCTTACCCAGGAGCCAATTTGAGCCAAAACCCAACAAATCCCAACTTGAAATTGAAACCCAAAACTATTGAGACTAGAAATCCCTTATAATAAATAGAAATGCCCATAAAAATAAATAGAAAACAAGCATAGAAGCAATTTAGAAAAGAAACAAGTTTTTTGTCATCAAAGAAACACACTGAAGGGAAAAGAAAAACAAGTAAACTCCCATTTTATTGGGGAATCTATACAAACAAGTAGATTATCAAGCTTAAAACAGTGAAACTAGATATTAAAAATGATTAATTTATGACTAAATAACCAAATATAAACCACTAAATTCCTATTTTTATTTTATTATAAAAAATAAAAATAAATAAATATCTACCTAAAGTAGATATTTTCAAGCTTAAACAGCCATTCAAAAACTTAATTTTTTCTTCAAAACAAATTCAAATATAAGAAAAATGGCTAAAAAAACAATAACAAAAGCAAAAGAAAGTAAAAATCAAAGCTGAATCACAAAATAAAATATACCCAGATCTTTTCACCCGTTTTCAAAAGACATCTTTAAATTTTGTTTTTTTTTTCCAATTTTCTTTTTCTTTTCTCGTTTTGATTTTGACTCTCCCTCACGTGCCCAAGTTTCTCTCGTATTATTTTGCCTCTTTCTGTTCCACACGACAGGGCCAAACAGGAAAAAAAAAAAAAAAGAGCAGTTAAACTGGTTTAGATCATTTGCCTGTTCTTCGTGTAAGATTTAGAAAGTAAGTTTCTTTAATCCAATTTTTGAAATGGGTTTATTTTTATTTCTTCAAAGATAACTCCTATGCGAAAAGAATTCACTTTCTCTTTGGGCTTTGGCTTTACAGTGATGAACTGGAAAACGGCTCAATCGTAAGTTGTTCTTCTTTTTATTTTGTTTTTATGGTTTGTATGATTGGTTTTGTGTTTATATGAATGTTTGGCTTTTTTTTCTTTTGCTGCTTGGTTATTGTTGTCAGCTTTAATGATGTTTATATGTGAGATTGTTTGCTTACCACTATGAATTGAATAATTCGTTTATGTTTTGCTTGAATCTGTGTATTGGTCTTTTATGATTCTTGGGTCATTACATTAAGTAAGATTTGTCACTTGGTTTTGTAATATTTGGGAAATTCACTTCAAAGTAAAGGGTTCTTTTAAAGAGTATTTGATCTGGTATTGTTGGAATGGCTGTGATTCTAAATTTTCTTTTATTATTTCTACCTGTTAAAGCAATGGGCAAAACCAAATGCCTGGTGGTGGAGGCATGTCACGTAAAGTGACTAAAAAGGATGCCGAAACATATCTGAAACAAGTCAAGGAGATGTTTAAGGATCAAAAAGACAAGTACAACATGCTCCTTCATGTCATGAGAGATTTCAGTATTCAAAGGTATCCCATGTTTTAGTTTTTTGTTGGATTTTGATGGAGTCTATTTACTTGGGGTCGAATATGGATTTCAAGTTTACAGTCATTTTGGATTTAGTTCATTCGGTTTGAGATTGCTTTATAAACTACTAAACGTGTGATATATGTATTTGTCTTATACATACAGGACTGACGTAATCGGTGTGGTTGAGCGTGTGAAAGAGATATTCGAAGGCCATAACAACTTGATTCAAGGATTTAATATCTTTCTGCCAAAGAGATATAAAATTACAGTCGACGAGGACAGGCCTTCTCCGAGAATGATTGCTGCCCATAGTGAAGCAATCTATTTTGTAAACAAAATACATGTGAAATACTGAAACCATTATGCGGTCATCTTTGGCTTATTGATATCCATGTTTAGCTGTCTAATTTATCCATTTCACTATGCAGAAACGTGATGAGAATGTTTATACATCATTTCTGGATGTATTGAATGAGTACCGGACAGGGCACACGGACATAATTAAGGTCCTTACCAAGGTAATGTGTCTTGTTTCAGTCGTACCCATGCTTGAACTCGAACTAGTTCAATTAGTTTTAGTTTTTATTTCTTTCAGAAACATGACTTGTTCATTGGTTTCATTCAGGTTGCTTCTCTTTTTGAGGACCATCCGGATCTGCTTGAGGAGTTCATAAGTTTTTTACCAGGGTAGGGTTTAGGAACACAACAAGCTCCAACCAAAGCCTTATAGTAACTACATATTCTGTCTTTTCTAAGCTTTAATAGTTGACTGATGGGAGCCATCAGATTGGTATATCTTTTCTTATTTAGGCCGCCAGATAAGGCGCAATTTTAAACAAAAATATTTAAATAAAAAAGATTTGAGCCGCTTCGATGAGATGACAATTCTTTTTCTCTGTAAATATTTATTTTACTTTCAGACTTTTTTTAAGGTTAATTTTTTCTTTTATTTTGTATATTCATTTTACAATTTATATTTAAAGCTTGTGACTATTCCTTCCAACAATATCTTAGATTTTATTATTAAGTGAAATTAATTTAGATTTCAAACTTCAAAGTTTAACCAAAACATGCCTAATAAGTCCATATCATTTCAATATGTTTCAAAGTATCATACAATAAATTTTAAACTCATTCAAGCTCAAATACATAGCATAAACACATCCAAATTGAAAATAAACAAATCTTGTTGAAGACAAATTCAAAAGAGTTTCAAATTTATCATTTAACTTCACAATTACACAACCAATCTAAGTCTTTGTATACATGCCAATAATATAATACTAATGATATTTAACACTTGAAATACATCCTTAAAAGTTTAAAGGGTGATGTGATGCTCCCACGTTGACACCATGACTTCTTAGCAAGTACCAAACCTACACGTTTAAACAACTAACATATGAGCTTAAAAAGATCAGCAACTATACAAGTATAATCAAACTTATCCTATTTCGTTATTAATGTTGAGCCCTTGAGAAACTTTTTTTTGGGGAATTCATTAATGCCATGTTTAGCCTTTCTAATGGATTCTTTTCTAGTTACTGATTCAGGCTAAATTTACATGTTAATGGTATATTAGTTATTCCCATTATTACATGTGGCTCTAATGACTATTAAACCATACATATATTCATCTTTTTAACCAAATTCACTTTTGTTCATTTGTTCGTTATACAAGTCATACACAACTTTGTTTATTTTTCTGTTGGGTTGCATGAACTCAAAAGTTCACCCTCAATTTTTATCTTATGTCTCATGATTTAACCTTGTTATGAAACATGTAGTCCTTTAACTTGCTAAGCTTTTAAGACATTCCACTTTAGAACACATTTTTCAATTTATAGTCATGTGAAAATTTTATTATCAAGATTTTAGTTCAATTAGCCCATGGTAAACACTAGGGAAATGACTCGGATACAAGGGACTCCCTCCAAAACATACCAAGGAGCACATAGTGCTAGGTACCATTCCATATCCCTCCTAAACACACCAAGGGCACCAAAGTGCCAAACCACTGAGCATACTAAAGAGAGCACCAAAGTGCTAAGCCCAAAGGTATCAGAATATGCATATGACAACATAGCCTAAAGGAAACAGAGAGTGCACATAATATGTACAAAGCCTGAAGGCAACAAAACTTAAGGTATATATAAATCCCTATTAGCATGTCAATCATATCCTGACTATTTCACTAAACTTACTAGGGCGTTTGAAAGCCACTTATAACTTGTCTTTCAAAGCCATTAGCACATTTAATAATTACTTAGAGGCATGTTCAGTTTCAGAGATCATTAAGACGACTCATGGTCTAAATACATATATAGGTACTTTGAGTACATCTCATATATTCACAATTTTCATAAAAGCACTTTAAATGCTCCCACATACATGTTCAAATCCTTATTCAAATTTTGGCCTTGTGATATGTTCATTTACTTATTAACGTCATACAACTACCAAATTCAAAAGGGAGTCATTATAACCTCAAATGTATACTTAAAGCCAAAACTTCATTTATAGCCTCATGCACATATTATAACACACTAATTTGTCTCATTAAACAAAAAGGCCTATAATGACATATTTATCCAAAAAACTTTCCAGCGGTGACATATCAACAAGTTTTCCGTATTAGTTACACATTTCACAATTAATCACTTATTTACAACACTTTAACACAAGGAAACATGCACACATTCCTCTACATACTCATTTTCATATTTATTCACATATTACAAAACATATTCATTAATTGTTCGATGGCAACCAATTTATATAATACATTAGCATTTGAAAGTTGATTTTCTAACCTAATTGATACATGCATGGATGGGGTAAAATTTATTAACTTAAAGTCATCGAAGTTGTTTTTCAAGTTTAGAAAATTAGTCAACTTAGGATAAGTTTTTGGATGAGATCCAAGAAGTGAACATGATTGGAAGGTGTTAATAAGTTTGCAAGAGCCTAAGTTCTGAAAAGGGTAGCCCAAACACACATCAATTGAAGATCAAGTCTAGTTAAAGCTCATTTGGATCACTTGAAGACTTAATTGTTTTATTTTTTGGTCTAATCTATCAATGACCCAATTAAGAAGTTTATTTTTTAATCCCAAGTTATTTTATTTTCTTGTAAATTTAGCCTTTGCACAACTCTCATAAAACTGGAAAAATTTATTTGGCCTTTTCTTTCCTCCTTTAAGTTTCTTAGGAAAGAGTTACCTTTTATAATTGTCTATATCTTTAGGCTACATTTCAGGGATTTTTTTTTTATCTTAGACATCCACGTTTTCTAGGCTAGTTTTTAGGGACTTGTTTCATTTTTCTTTCAGCTCTATAAAAAGGGGTAGCCACCCACCATAGAAGACACCCAACTTTGATTTGAATAAAAGTACTCTTTGAGTTCTTCACCTTTGCAAGTAATCTTTTCTTGTTTCTTTAAAAAGAGTTTTCTGTAAGAGTATGCCCAAAGATCAATCATGAGATGGTTGTAATAACATACTTAATTTACCATGTTTATTAATATAAAGCGTTGTCATTATTATTTCAGTTTTTCTTTCTGTGTGTATAGATAAACTGTTTTATAATAATGTCCTGAGAATAATATGATTATTCTTAAAAGATCCTTAGTCGAGTATTATTGTTGACTAGGACAATAATAATGCATTAAGACTAACATGTAGTTGATTGATGATAAAGAGTTGTCATTGATATGGAGTGTCAAAATCAATGCATGAATATGTGTGTTAGAGAACAACATATTGGATTGACCCGCTATGAGTATGTTTCTTGGATTATTATGTAATTGTCACAACATTACTCATAGTGATTAATATGTATATGATCCTCAGACTTGAGATCATTATTATCCCAGCATCGTGAGTTGTATATTTTGATACAGTCAAACGTACACCGTAACAGGTTGTTCTATAAAGGCTGATGTTGGATATACCACAATCTATGTAGAGGGATATGGTTGATCAATAAAGGATAAGTCCCTCCTACATAATAGGAGTAATATCTTAGGCCACTTGATTGAGTGAGACTAGAAATGCATGGCCATGCTCAAATAAGTTGATATGAGATGTCATACTAATTTGTATATCATAGTCTACTCAAGATATCAAGAAACATAGGATGGATTATGCAAGTGTGACTATCCCATGACTTGTATCCGTTCCAGAGATAAAGGACTTAAGGATTAATGCATGAAAGGTTAATCACGAAAGGTTATGTCGAATCACGACTTCTTGTAACTTAGGTAGCAATGATGCATTGCTAGATGCCACTCATTGTCTGTGACAATAGAATCGTTCTAGTATTTCTGCTAACGTTGCAAGAACCTACAGGGTCACACCCTATGGTTGAAATGAACGGAATAAAATATAGTTGGTATTGTGCTTGGTTGTCACATAAATTAAATTAATTAAAGAATTAATTTAATTGCGCAATCAAATATTGAACATATTATATGTACAAGGATGTTGTACACATAATGATAACATAATTTTATTAATATATGAATTTGATTCATATATAAATTTAAATAAATATAGTTTACCGGAATCCTTATTATAATTAATGTAATTATAATTTTCAGATATAATTAATGTAATTATAATTTTTGGTTAAAAACTTTATTGTATTTATTTAATCTTGTAATACATTCAAGAGATACCAATTATAAAAGGCCCAATTAAGAGGATACCTATTATAAAAGGCCCAATGAGAAAGGCACCCATTATAAAAGGTATTAAAAGGAGACAAAACTAAATATGAAAACCCTAAGTGATTGCTTGTTAGGTCTAGCAGCCGTCAAGCAAATAAGCCTCCAAAACAGTTTTGGAGATTTCTTCCGTTCATAGTCAAACCGGGTGGATTACGTAGAGGCCAACATCGGAAAAGGTTGAGGCTTGATTCGACAGTAGATCAAAACTCTTGTTGCCAAGGCGTCGCTGTCTACTCCGATTGAAGTTTTGGTAATTTCGAAACCTTTATTTCACCCCGATTCGTTCCTCACACATGGATCCATGATTTGGATCGCCGGATCTAATTTTATTCTGCTGCGCCATGGGGTACCGGCGTTCCAACAGTTTCAACTCAATCATCTTCGAGATTGTTGGTAGGAGCTTTTCACCCTTCAGTTTGCCAAGTTATCTAGCTTGAAGGGTCAATTAAAGCCATTAGTAGAGTTTATTTAAGCTTGTTCTTCAAAAAGTCTATTGGATATCTTTCTTCCTCATCATACCATTATCATTTTTATCATCTTCCATTTCTTTTTATTTATTCTTTTTATATTATTATTTAATTATTCCTAATTTATATTTTAATCTGAGATTTGACCTCATCTTTTTAGAGAACAAGATTTGACTTTTCTCCATAAAAAATCCATTACGTATTGGCTAAATCTATCTATTCTTGTTTCAAACTATTTCTTTTCAAACCTATTATATTTTCATTCTTCTAATTGTTTGTTAATTTCTTTAATTTTCAAACTTTAATACTAAAAATTTTAAACAACAATAAATCGATCCATTTGTTGCTTCATATAACTTGAAGGTGGCGACAACACTAGTACGAATACTAGCGTGTGTTGTCCACCCTACTCCTACTCTAAGTAGGAAGTTGTTTTTCTTCTTGAAATAAATCACAACTCCACAAGGGTTCTACTTTCTCTTCCTATAAATAAATGGCACTGGTAGAGCTATTAACACAACTTTGAGAGATTGTTACTCCACCAAAAAATAGAGAGAATTTATTCTCATCTATTAAGTATATTTTTCCAAAATAAAAATTCTATTGGTTTCTATTAAAGAAGAGAGAATTTCGTTTTCACCCAAAAAAGAAAAGAAAAGTTTTTCTAGTTTTGTGTTTTGAATCAATTGGTTTGAGACCACACTCGAAGCACTTTGTGGTACAAGAATAATAGAAAAGATCTCTTGGTTAAAAGTTGAAAAAACATCAAGTATTCGCTTATTTAAAAACACAAGTACGATTTTAATTTAAAGTTTATTACTATAAATATCACAAACCAGATTGGTTTTCAAATTTTTAATTTTTCGCTATGCAAGAAAACTATTTTCAGATCGGATTTTTTCCAACATGATGTTTTGTGTAAAGCCTATAAATAGCTTGGCCATATAGAGAGGGTGTACAAGAAAACGAGCATCCACAGTAGCAAAATGCTCAAGCATAGGCAACTGATGGAAACTAAGCTCAATAGGAGCTGATGTTCACTGCCTCGTGCCTTGCCACCAGTAGCAGCATTGGAAAACAGTGGCTCATTGACAGTGACTATACAATTCACATGACCTCAGATGCAAGCATCTTCAAGTATTGACACAAGTTTCAACTCCAGGATCAAAGTTGGAAATGGTCAGTACATCAAGGCACAAGGGAAATGAGATGTTTTAATCAACACTCCATAGGGTACAAAACTTGTTTCAGATGTTATTTTATACCCAAAATCGAATAGAATCTTCTAAGTGTAGGTTAGTTGCTTGAAAGAGGTTATTTTGTTGTGTTTAAGAATGGATAATTCTTGATTGTTGATCCATGTGGATGTGAGCTTATATCGGTTGTTATGCATAATAGAATCTGTGTGGATTATAACTTAGCAACATCTAAAGCCTATACAACTTCAATAGATGAATTTGAGTTGTGGCTGTAACAACCCGATTTTAGCTAAATCAGAACAGTGGTTTCGGAACCACGAATCCGATGTCAGAAAATTATTTTTAATATTGTTTTATGTGTTTATAGCATGAAATTATGGATGTGTGAAATTTTTGTGAAGTAATTTATCGTTTAATTGCTCGATTTGAGAAAAAAAGATGCAAAAGTTGCATTCCATTTGTTAAAGGTTCTAATAGCCATGGTTTATTAAATTAAAGGTCCTTATGATGATATTATACCATTGGTAGTGCTAATGGACATTTAAGGACATTTAATGGATGTTTTAAATGGTTTTTCATTAAGGTTATAATGGTAATTAGCATAATTATAATGTGTTAAATAAAACAAAAACAATTTTGAGTTCATCTTTCACATGTTGGCCGAATATTGAAGAATAAAAAGAAGCCATTTTTCTTATTTAGGGTTTGCACACATATAGCTTGATTAAGGTAGGGTTTTAGCTCAGTTTTTTATGATTTCTATGTTTTTGTAATCATTGCAGCTCAATCTAGCTAGCACGTACCTTATATTTTGAAACTGTTAAAGATTTTGAGAGTTTCCATTGTTGAATCTATGAGTTCTTTGATGTTTAATGTTGAAATATGAAAGCTTGATGATAGTTTTACATGTTTTGTAAAGTGATTTTTGACAAAAATGTCAAAAAGGGATTAAATTGTGAAATTTGTAAATTGAGGGGTTGAAATGTGAAATAAATAAAAGTTATGGGCTGCTAGGGACCTATAGGTAATTCTACTAAGCTAGAGTATAATGAAATTATGTGAATTTTGTGTATTTGTGAAATAGGGACTAAATTGTTAAAAGTGTGAAAGTTTAGGGGCTAAAGTGAAAATATGCCTAAATGTATGTTTTGGACTAAATTGAAAGAGTATATGATTGAATAAGTCAATTTTGAATTCATATAGATCAAGAAATAAAGAATTCGGATTTATATCGGGGAAAAGTAAAGTTAACGAGTAGTCAATCCGATTCATCAATTCCGAATACGAGGTAAGTTCATATAATTGAACTTAAATGTGTACCTAACTATTTGATGGATAAAATTGATATAGTAATTATTCTATTGGATAAATGTTGAGATATTAAATGAAATGTACGAATTGAGTAAGGCAAGTTGCCGAATAAGACCATAGCCAGGCTATGGCAATCGAATAATAATACCATAATCGGGTTATGGCATGTGAATGAAAGACCAAGGCAGGGCCTTGGAAATATATATGAAAGACCATAGTTGGACTATGGCATCGGAAAAAAAATCGATGAATTTGTATTGAAAGCATTTGTAAACCGAAAGGGTTTGATAAGAGTATTGATGAGAAATAGATATGTATCGATACAGGTACATACGGAAGATTATTCAAGTATCGAGATATATGAAGTTGAGAACTTATGAATGATGATATGGATAAATTTTATGATAGCTCATGAATTGATGCTTTAAATGTTTATGATATAATCCATTTCGAATTGCTAATAAATGTTGTGATTATTTCATGTTCACATATGGACTTACTAAGCTTATAGCTTATTATGTGTATTTGTTTCGATGTTTTATAGTTCTACGAAGCTAACTCGGATCCAGGAATCATCAGAGGCTTCATCGCACTATCGATCACCTGTTTTGGTACTTTTGAAGTCATGTATATATGGTATGTAGCATGTATAGGCTTGTGTCATTTTGGTATGTTTGATGAATGTGTAATTTGGCCATTTGAGTTGGCATAAGATGATGAACATGATGATGCTTATGAATGTGTATATGGTTATACTTTTAATGTTTGGTAATAGACCTATAATGAATGAATGAGATTGAAGTAGTTATGAATGTTTGGATTAGTTATGCTAAATGAATTATGCATGTGAATTATGCTTAGTAAAGCAAGTTAAGTTGATTAGTGTTTGAATAGATTAATAGCATTGAATTGAGTATTGAAATGGTTTAAATGGATTTGGTATGATTATGTATTGGTTGATGACTTTTGGCTATATAATTGTGTCTTAAAATGATACCATATGAGCTTGTGTAGGTATGTGCAAAAAGGGTGGCAAATTGGCTTTGCAAATGGCCTATTTTTGTCCACACGAGTAGAGACACGGGCGTGTGTCTCAGCCATGTGCAACACACGGTTAGGTTACACTGCCATGTGTCCCCTGGTGTTGGAATTAAATTGAAGTCAGTATGCTCCACACGGTCTCACACATGGGCGTGTGACTGACTGTGTGGTATAAGTCAGTATACCCCTAAAATGGCACACGGCCTAGCATACGGGCGTGTGTGGCCATTTCGAAGGGCAAACGGGCTAGACACACGAGCGTGTGGTTGGCCGTGTGACCCAAGTCAGTATACTTTCCAGTTTTCACATGGCTTGGCACACGACACGTGTCCTCAGCCATGTGATGCAAGTCAGTATGTATGCCCTGTTTCCACACGGCCTAAGAAACGGGCGTGTCTACTAGCCGTGTGAGGCACACGTCCTGTTCACATGGGCGTGTGACACTTGTATGTTTGAAAAGTTTCTAAGTTTTTTCGAGAATTTTATATGTTATCGGTTTAGTCCCGAACCCCTTCTAAAGCATGTTTAAGGCCTCGTAGGCCCTCATAAGGGACAATATGAATATGATTGAATGACATTTGAGTATGAATGCATAAATGTATGAATTATGTATGTTAAATGATGTTGATTGATCATTAATACCTAGTAACCCTCAGACTGTGAATACGGGTGAGGGGTGTTATAGTGGCATAAGAGAATGGGCCATGTTAATTACAGGTTGTTATCTCAGTTGTCCAAGGATGAGTTGGTTGAAAACCTATCAAAAGTGGTTGAGCATGAAAATGTCAGTGAAGTATTTCAGTTGGGAAAACAAAGTAGGCTGCAGTTTCCTATGAGCAAGGCTTGGAGAGCCTTTGAAAAGCTTCACTTGGTTCACACCGATGTGTGCAGACCCATGAGAACTCAATCATTAAGTGGAAGTACGTATTTTAATTTTTATTGATTATTGCACAAGGTTTTTTTGGGTTTATTTCTTGAAAATGAAGTCCGAGGTTGCTCATATATTCTGGAAACTCAAGTTTGTAGTTGAATGCAAGATCAAAATTGTGAGGTCTGATAATGGAACTGAATAACCTCAGGGTTGTTTGAGAAGTTTTAGGAAGAATCTGGGATTGAACACCAGCTCACTAACAATTATACACCTCAGCAAAATGGTGTAAGTGGGAGAAAAATAGAACCGTGATGGATATGGCCAGGTGCCTCATGTTTGAGAAAAAATTGCCTAAGAGTTTTTGGGATGAAGCTGTAAATACAACTGTTTATCTTCAAAATAAGTTTCCAACCAAGGCTGTGAAGGAGAAGATTCCATTTGTATCTTGATTTGGCTTTAAACCTTCAGTTGCTCATTTGAAGATTTTTCGTTTTATCTATTATGCTCATATTCCAACTGTGAAAAGGGACAAGTTGGAGAAGAAGGCACAACCTGGAATTTTTGTGGGCTATTACATCAACAAGAAGGGCTATAGAGTTTTTGATCCATCATCCAAAAAGTGTTTGCAAGTAGAGATGTTGTGTTTGCTAAAAATGCAGCATGGAATTGTGAGAAATCAGAACTAGAACAAGAGAATGAAGGTTAGATTGTCATAACTAATGAAGTTAAAGTATATGAGCAAGAAGAAATCGATTTTTATGATTTTCCAGTAAGGAGGACTCGATCTTTCATTGAAATTTGTGAAAGGGCTGATATGGCAATTCTTCAACCTGCCAGTTATGAAGAGGTTGCATCAATAGAAGGCTGAAAGGAAGCGAGCTCAATGCTGATGGTTCACTCAACAAGTTAAAGGCAAGGTTGATTGTGAAGGGTTCAATTAGAAATACGGGGTTGATTACATGGAGACCTTTGCACCAGTAGTAAGGCAGGATACAATCAGACCACTTCTAGCTTTGGTGGCACTGATGGGATGAAAAATTCATCAATTGGATGGTAAATAGGATTTTTTTTAAATGGTTATTTGCAAGAAGATATTTATGTGGACCAATAACTTAGTTTCTAGTTAAAGGAAGTGGAGAGAAGGTTTACAGACTTAGGAAAGCCTTGTATGGGCTAAAACAGGCTCCAAGGGCCTGGTATGCAAGGATCGACGAGTACTTGCGAAAGTTGAGATTTCAGAAAAGCCTAAGTGAACCAACTCTATATGTGAAGATAGTTGAAAATGTTACAGCATTAATAATTTCTTTATATGTTGATGAACTATTAGTAATTTCGAGTAGAGATAACTCGATGAGGGAGTTTAAGCTGTAAATGGAGAAAGTATTTGAGATGTCAGATCTTGGAGAAATGAGGTTTCTTGGGATGGAGGTGCAACATGTTCAGAGGGAATTTTTATTAGTCAACAAAGTTTTTCCTTGAAAATCTTGAAAAGGTTTTGCATGGAGAGATGCAAACATGTCAGCACGCCAGTGGCACTTGGAGAAAAGCTTAGTAGCAATGAAGAGTTTGAAAGGGTCAATAAGAAGAATTACAGAAGTCTCATTGGCTTCTTGTTGTATTTAACTGCAACATGACCTGACATTATGTAAGCATTGGGTGTGTTACCAAGCTTTATGCACTGGTGCAACATACCGCATTTTAAGGCTGCTAAGAGAGTGCTAAGATACATCAAAGGATCCGCTAACCTTGGCATATGGTTTAAGAAGGAATAAGCATTAAAGCTGGTTGGCTACACCGACAATGATTGCGCAGGATCGGTGGATGATAAGAAAAGTACCTCTGGTTATCTCTTTTCACTTAGATCTTGTGTATTCTCATAGAGCTCTAAGAAGCAACAGATTGTTGCTCAGTTGTCAGCTGAGGCAGAATATGAAGTTGTAATAGCAACAATCAACCAAGCAATTTGGTTGAGAAAACTTCTTGATGACTTGAGTCTTGTGCAGACCGAAGCAATACAAATTTCGTGTGACAATCAAGCCACCATTGAAATTGCGAAGAATCTCGTTTTTCATGGGAGCACAAAACACTTCAAGATAAAGTATCACTTTATGAAAGAAGTTGAACAGAGCAAGAAAGTTACAATGGTTTATTGCAGCTCTGAAGATCAACTGGCAAATATTCTAACCTAGCTTCTAGGAAAGGCAAGATTCGAAAAACTCAAAAAGGAAATTGAATTTCGCATCATGGTGGCAGAGGAGGAGTGTTGCGAGATGGTCAACCATACAATAGCTGTTTTGGTGAGAGGAAATTTGCGAACACATGAAGTTGAAATCTATATGGCGGGGTTGAAGAAATTGGAAGTATATCTGCAAAATGTGCCTATGCATATATCTATCAATTGAATGAATGAAAATGTTTTGGTGCACGCCATCAGTGACAAGTGTGTGTTTGTTCTTAGTGTGTTTTAGGTAAAACCAATCTTAGTTGGTAGATTTTTTATGTGTTTAGGTGATAAATGACATGTTTAGTTTGTGTACAAGAAATATTTTTTTAAAAATTTCAAGATTGTATTAGTGGGGTTTGTTTTCTTGTAAAGAAACTCGTCACATATTGTAAAGTTTGAAGAAAATGAAATATATATAACAAACTCGTTATACTGCTAAATCTCTGATTTGCTTTCTTTCTTTGCTGATAACATCGATAAGACTGCATCAAACTTATAAACGAGAGTAGGGTCACAAAAGTTGGCCACATTTACCGAGAAGGTAAGTGTTGTGCAGATCATTTGGCCAAATGCTTTTAACCAGATGTATTTAAAACTAAAGTAGATGTGGACATTTTGAATAGCACCCAATTCACAAGAGCTCATTTCCACCTAAAAAAAGAAACTCATATATACGAAATAATATGAATTTACTGTTTTTTTTTTTTTTTTTTGTTAGGTAAATTGGGCATGTGTATATATGTATAAGATCCTTTGCAATTTGTGGGAATGGATCAGATATATCTCAGGCACCAAATACAAATATGGTGGATCAACTCACGGTACAATTAACAACCTAAAAAAATAAAAAAAGAAGATAAGGCTCAAGTAGGTGGTAGAAATCTTATGAACTTCACAAACAGATCTGGATAGTCCTCCGAGAAAAGAGCACCAACCTGAAACCAATAGAACCAAGAGTTGAGTTAGTTTGGGTTTTAAAACTTTCGGATCGTTTCGAGATAATTTGGTTTCGAATCAATTCAAGCCAAATTAGTTTTGATTCAATTCAAGTTCAGGATGTGGACTTTTTATTTTTCTAAGTTTAGTTCAAAGTTGGTAGTTGTAACCAAAACAAGA
The DNA here is from genome assembly GCA_005393395.2 of Gossypium australe. Taxonomy (NCBI): domain Eukaryota; kingdom Viridiplantae; phylum Streptophyta; class Magnoliopsida; order Malvales; family Malvaceae; genus Gossypium; species Gossypium australe. The sequence continues at coordinate 87,426,426 of CM016622.1, read as the reverse complement.
GACATTACCTCCCTACAGAGCTTAATTACGTCCATGTGCTCCCTCTGGTACCTAAATATCACATCCATAAATCCTCTATAAAGACGCTCATCACGTTCCTACATAGTAAGATTGCTTAAATTAGATATCCATAACCACCAAAATATTATGGGACAAATGTTTCAGCATTTCACCTTTACTAGCCTTATAAAATCCAATGTTTCCGGAGGAGGCTGATGCTTGTCGACGGTAATTTCATATCCCTTTGGCAAAAAGAAACTAAATCCCTCAATCAAGTTGTTATGGCCTTTGAATAACTCTTTCACTCGCCCAACCACACCAGCTATGTCAGTCCTGTATGTATGTTTAAAGCAACATTAATCCAACTGATAATTCAAACAAAACTCGGCGTTTCATTTCTAAAGTGGAATACCTCTCAGTCCTGAAATCATTCATGATTTCACGAAACATCACCAACTTCTCTCCTTGATCCTCAAACGTCTCCATCACTTCCTTCATATACCTTTCGGCGGCATTTATAGTCGCTTCACTTGACGTGCTTCCCTCTCCACCGCCTACGCCTCCTTCAGCTGCAACACCACCAGCCATCTCGTCTTGCCCGTCACTTAATAGATAGAAATAAAAAAAAAAGAAGTCAATCTTAATGTAATGATCCAAGAATCATAAACGACCAATACAAAGATTCAAGCAAAACATAAACAAATCACTGGATTCATAGTAGTAAACAAAAGAAACAGATAACTATGCATTAAACCAAAAAGAAGGAAAGATTCAGCCTTAAAGCTAACAAATGATAGAAACAGAGAAATGAACAAAAGAAGAAAGCAACTTACGATTCAGCCTTCATTCCTGTAAAGCCAAGAACCAAAAAGAAAGTGAATTCTTTTCACATAGGATAGCAGTTATCTTTGAACAAATACAAATAAACCCTTTTCAGGAATTGCATTAAAGAAACTTACGAATAAAATGCGAAGAAACTAAACCAGATCGACCTTCTTTTTCTGATCCTTTGTGTTTATTATTTTCCTTTTTCTTTTTTCGGTGCGGCCAAAGAGGAAATTTGGTGCGTCAGAGAAAATTGAGAAAAGAAAAGTAGTTATTTAAATAACTGGAGAAGAATAGAGGAGCCATACATTTCACATTTAGGCCCAAAGAATTTTTATATTTATAAAAATATGCAATTGATGTGACTCTTATTCATATTGTTATACCAACTAATAAGTTCTTTATTGAGGAAGAGGGCGAAGAGAATGGTATCAAAATGTTTTAGCCATATGTGATTTTGATATGAAGTTTACTTATTGTCCGGACCGGATGAAAATGAGTGGCACATGATTCAAGAATATTAGCAGAAGCATGCATAATCTTGAAAATAATTTTTCATATCCTCCACCATACTAGTATAATTTTTCTATAATTATTTTTGTAATAAATTTATAAAATTATGTTCATTTATTTTTTACAGATAAATACTATTTTTGTGATGTTACATGAATATACTCAAAAAATGAATAATAGTATAGGGATGATTTACAAAATTTAATATAATAATAATTGACCATTTTGGCCAATTAATAATGGGGTAAAATTTGTAAACTATTGACTTTTGGAGAATTTGTTATATATCAATCGTTAAATTGTTAGATTTTGTAAATTATATATATATATAATTGTTGAATTGTTAATTATAATCCTAGTGATTTACGATAAATTCTAATAATATTACTCAATTAAATTAAATTTTATAATTTATAAAATATAATATAAGTGCGAAAATTCTAACAGATCTAATTCATCATTAATTAAACCTTTAATTGCAATTTAATAATTGCCTGCCTTGTTTATTTATAATTCTGAAGTAAATATTTACAGTAAAAAAGAATTTAGTCATCCAACGGGCGCTCAAATATTTTTGTTTTAACTTTTTTTTAACTCATTCTTGTACATTTTAAATAGTTTTGTGAGTCTGAAATTGTAACACTCTATGCTTGGCTCAGTTGTTGAGTCAGAGTAACATGACGTTACATCAAACATCAAACTTATATACATTCACACAACCTCAAATACATGCAACCATCGTCACTTTCAATTTTTAGGGGAGTAATGAGTCATTAACACCTTGGCAACATTTAAAGCGACTTATCCAACGTTTATCGACATTAATAACAAGTTAATCATGCATAAGACTATCTAACAGAAATTCCCAAAGAAATCACGTAGGTATCTATACCTAAGATTGAGTATTGATATTTATGAAGATAGGTATCGATACCATTAGAAAAATCGTACCTTTTTAGCATTCTGTTTCTTCACAAAATATTAGAACCAAACAAATTATCAATACAAATCAAAAAGTATCTATAGTTTTACCCCGAGTATTGATACTCGAAGAAGGGTATTGATACCAAATTAAGCTATTGACTTCTTGCACATTCATTTCAACATGGAGGTATTGATACATATGCCCCAATTATCGATACTTCTATACTATTTGTCCAAAATCATAGCAAAATAGGGCGTATGACACATTCAAACATTTTCCACTTCAACATGCATCCACAACCTCATTATTCAACATCAAAATGAGCAAACTAAAATATCAAAGAAACATCAATAGTTAAATTCAAAACATTACTAATAAAACAATAACAAACATCCATCAAGTCCTATTAGTCTAAAATCACATGAACCATTTAAGATATAACAATAATCAACCAAAAACTCTACCATATTGCCTTATTCCCACAGTTCAAAGAATAGCAAAAATATCACCTACTCAAACAATAAAGCCTAACTTGGATCACTTCCTTGGAATTTTACACCGTTCACATCGCAACGCTAAATATCTACAATGGTTTAGAATGGAGTATGTGAGCTTAAACAAGCTCAGTGAATGATCAGAAAACTACCAATAAACATGATATCATACATTAAATGAAAGCAACCAGAACATGTTTACATACATATTTAACCATGGTGACATACTAAAGATTTATACATACATCACATTTCATAATTATTCATTTAATGATAAATTGGTACTTGAGGCTATGAAACATATAAGTCCACTCTATCGCCACACATTGGATACGCAGATCTCCAACACTCCATTGACTCGAAGAGCCAAACATGTCCCAAAAGTGTATAATTTAGCTAACACTCTCCAACACACCAACATATCCCGATGAATGGAGCAAAGCTCACATTCCTTTATCTCTCTGAACTGTCCCGGCTTAGTGTCTAAATCACATCTCAAAGGTGAGTACTCACATAATCCTATGGCATGCCAACTATACCTAACGTTCTCAAAAGGTCACAAGGCCAAAATATTCATAATTAAAACACACATTTACTTACTGTTTTTTGCACACATTCACTACACATTTGCATTATTAGCACAACATCGTCACTATCATTTGGAATGTATAACATACCCACAATTAACACATTTCACAATAGCCATCACAACATATATTTCATATCACATTAACACATCATAATACTCAAACCACATCTCATAATTACATAACTCACGAAGTTAATGAGGGAAATAAGAAAACTTACACTCAAAACTTAAGATAGGGTTTAGGCTACTCCTAAGCTCCCACTTAACACTATGAATCATGTCTACAAGTAGTGATTCCAAACACTCACCGTTCACGCTTTCGCCTAGTTACCGAAAGCCTAAACTAGCTTTTCCTTTCCTTTTGCCTTGCTCATCAAAGGCTCCAATAGTTTCGAACCTTCACCAAAATAAATCATAAAGCAAACACAATTAATATTCAACCATAGACTCACCTAAAGCAACCAAAAATGCAGGCCTAAGCTAGTACCTCTTGAAACTGAATTTTTTTTACTAGCACAGCCAAAACGCAAAAATCTCAATTCCTACCCGTTCCCTTTGCTTAAAATCGATTCCAATCATCAGATTCTACTCTTGGTGGATTCTCTTAGAAACTTCAGCGATTTTCAAGACACCAGTTACCTTAAAACTTCGAATCAATCTTAACAATAGACTTAATTGGAAGAATACAACATTTAATTCAAACAATAGAATCCCAAATGACTACCATACAGGAAATAAAATTCTCAAGTATGGCGGGCAACTTACACCACCTTTAATTCTAGATACACAAAGCTCTCTATCCTGGCGGGTCGCTAGGGGGTTCAAACGATTAACTGATCGGTTAACCGAACCGAACTAGTATTAACCAAATTAACCAAACTTTTTAATCCTTTGACTGTTAAATGAACCGAAATTTTTTCAGAAAAATTTAATCGAACTGAAATATTTTGGTTTATTTGGTCGGTTAACTGAATTAACAGAAATTTATATGTTTTTTTTTTGTTAAAACAAGTATAAAACATATCAAAAATAAATAAATTGATAATGTTCATTTGACCGAATTAATTGAATTAAAATTACATATAATTTGTATTATTAATTATTAAGTTCGGTTAATTCGATTAATTACCCAATTTCAAATCGAATTAACTGATAACTGAACTTTTAAGAAAAGTATTAACCGATCTCCAATCGATTAGCTGAATTATATTGGTTCGGTCAGTTAATTTGGTTTTAACCAAAATTTGAACACCCTTACGGAATGCTACGGTGGATTCCCTGGTCTATCACACTATTTGGGAACTCATTCAGAAAATGCCCTGAAGGCATACCTAGATTTCACCATACGACTAACTAATAACTGGTCTAATAGGCTCTTACGCTAGATTTCATTATACAGGTTTTCTAGATGACTTGTCACCAAGGCTTTCCATATAAAACCTCGTATAAGACTTACATAATTCACCATACAAGCTTTCCATATAATTTATCACTCAGATTTTCAGATTACTTTGCCATTAAGGCTATTCAGGTATTTTGCCACAAAGGCTTTTCGGATCATCCGTGTTTACTATCCTGGTGAACTATTCTCTGTGGATGTCATGGGGCCTCTCCCACGTGGTCTTACACCTGCACGCCTTCTTAGCGTATCATCATATGATGCAATGGCCATGGACTTTCCACATATATATTTCATGATCTACCAATCCAATTAGCAATATAAATGTCTTGCCAGAGGCTACATAAAATATCTCCTCTTCATAGTACTCTGCCTGTCTGGTTAGCAATATAACTGTCGCATTGAAGGCTACATGAACATATATATGTATATTTTTTCTTTAGATTTATCCATATTGCAGACTCCTCTGTACTAGACTCGTACCACAACTGTAACATCCCAAAATTTGGAATTTTAATTGTTGCATTATTGCTTGTGTTAAGCTAGATAAAATATTAATGATGTATGTTAGGGGTTCTGAGAAGGCTCGGGTTTATTTGGGCCCTAGTAAAAATTTTGTGTTTAAGTCTATTAAGGAGAGATGGTAAGTAGCTTCAAGGCTTATAGAAATAAATGAGTAATGTGCTTGCATGAATGAGCAATTGATAAAAAGGACATGGCGCCACATGATGGACTTTGAGGGAGGAGGTTCAAATCCCATAATGTACAATTTTTGACTATTTTTTTGTATCCTTTCCCTAAGTGTCGGCCAAGCTAGTAAATAAGGCAATGTGGACTTTTTAATTTTGGCAAGGTGGCTAAGGAAATTAGGAAAGGATGAAGACGGGGAAAGAAATCAAAAGAAAAGGGAAAGGGAGGTGTTTTGGAAAGTCTTGGTTGGAAAATGTTTGACCTTTTTGCCAAGGTATGTACGGTTTAGGTGAGGGGGAGTATAGCCGAATTTTGCTTTGCCTTTTGGTAGAAACCTTAGTGCTTGTTTTGGTCAAAAACTCCTTTAGCATCATTTTGTGTCATTTTTCTTTCTCTCCAAACTTGTTCCTCTCTTTGTCGAATCTTCAAGCCTTGGTGAGCATTTTTGCTTCTTCATTTTCCTTCTTGTTGGCCGAATGTACCAAACCATTGAGACCAAATCATTCTCTCTTAACTTCTCTTGAAAACGAAAACTAGTTAGCACTCATTCTCTCCCTTTCTTTTCTTTTAATCATCTTTTCAATCCTTCTTCCATTTCTTAAAAGCAAAACTTCATTTTGATCAAATCCTTTTCTTTTATTCATTCTCTCCATAGCCGAATCTAATAACAACTTGTCTCTCCACTATCTCTTTTTCATTCGTGTTTGGACACTATCTTCTTGACGAATCGGTGAGGAATAATTTTTCTTTTTAATTTCTTCTCTTAAGGCCGAATATATGTCCTTGTCATGGGATGGTTCTATTAACAGGAATCATCATTTTCTTCTCTCTCTCATAACGTGATCATTTTCCCTTTTGTAGTATCCTAGTGGGAGGCCGAACATCACTCTAGTCTTAAGTTGAAAGGTGAACATCGGATCCAATATCGATACGGTAAGAATTCGTTATGGATTACTGATAGTACTCAATATTCGATTGTTTGCTTAAGGAGTAATAATTTGAAATAATCGACTTTATGTTTTAGGGGCTAAATCGGTCGATCCATCGACTTGTGATCATACAATTCTAGTGGTAAGCAGACCTTTCTCCTTAATCAAACGTTCATATCAACGTAATATAAGTTTTGACTAAGATTTGTTTTCAATGGAGACAAGCAATATCGAATCGAAAGGGATAGCGATTGGAGATCGCAAAAGGAGTAGATTTACGATCCTTACTCCTAAATTCAAGCGAAGGGTAGTTTCGGCGGTTCAGGATTTTCCACTAGGTTGTGGACCGTCATCCGGAGAAAATCGACAAATCGTGGTCATTCACGATTCCAAAGGTAAAAACTTTAGATCATTTATTTTAGAATCGATTAATTAAATCGCGTATGTCGACTAATCGAGCGTTATGATATCTTAGGTGTCGAAGATCAAGAAAGCCTAGTACTTACCATAATCAGGTGTGTAATCTCACACCGTTTTCCGTGGATTTTAAGATTGATATCATATTGGAAATAAATCGCTATGACTAAAATTGTAATAGGGCATAAACCGGAAAAACTGGTCTAAGATATGCTATTTTGATAAAATTGACAAAATCAGTAATACAATTGTGCGAATTAAGAAAATGCCTCTAATGGGCCGAATTGATATATTGATTAATGGGCCGAATTGATATATTGTTTAATGGGCCGAATTGATATATTGCTTAATGGGCCGATTTATTGATAAATTGCCTTAAAGGGCCGAATTGCAAAGTGTTAATGGGGCGAACTTTTGTTTGAATTAATTATTGTTGTTATATTTGTAAATATCATGATTTGCTATGTATGAAGCATTTACATGATTTTTCATGGGTTGGGAAAATGTTGAAGAGAAGAAATTCCGGTTGCACTGCCACAAATATATTTGATAATATGATACTCTGTGATTTTGGTGGCTTGCCCACAATTAAATTGTTATAAATAGCATAATGCCTGCGATTGGTGTGTTTGGCAGGGTGGGTTGACTTGATCCCCACAGGTGTGATGGATGGTACGGGTGGTGTGTAGCGGATGGATTATTAGGTTGGTTTGGGATTGCATTACATTCATATGATATGTTTGATACATTCTTATGTACAAAGGGGCTTAGGCCCAAAATATTGCTAAATGGGTTTCAGGCCCAGTGGACAACGGTAAGGGGGTTATACACTGAGTTCTAGTAACTCACCCCGTTTCCTTATTCCTTTCAGGTAATGCTCAGTGACGGGGACTTGGGCCATGGATGACTCGGTGGAGGCCATACTACAAAAATGGTTTTATTTGGACTTTGGATTTCTTTTTAGTACACTTAATTACTTTACTATTTTGAGTTAAGGTTGTAATAAGGCCTCTGGATTATTGTTCTTTTGTTTTATGTTTGACGTATTTATATTTTGCTCTAAGTACTTTAAATGAGATTTTTCTAAAAACTTAAATAAACATTTTCAAAAATGGATATACAAATGGATTTCATAATAAACTTTCATAAATATTTTTAGCTCAGAAATCTTCTCTTAAATTTTCATCAACACTTTTCAAAAGACATGGTTGTAAAATCATTAGTTCAAATTTATCAATTTATCAATCAATCTTCTATTCAGTAATACTTTGTTAAAAATTTTAAATGGGAAATTTGTTTTACTTAATTTTAAATCAGTATCTATTTACGTACGAATGAAAAGGACTTAAAAGCGTTTTTCTCATGTGACATGTCAGATCTGGCCTTAACACATGGGTCGGGTTTGGGGTGTTACAACAACAAAGGTCTTTTTACTTAAACTTTGACCATACACACACATGCAACTCTGATTACTATTATCCACACATTCCACAGGCGATATACCCACTCTCTAACAGCAAAGGCACTTATCATGCAACGTCATTGTAATGGCCTAAATTCAAGGTTATCGGAATAATGGTTTCGCAACCATAAATCCGATTTAAATAGAAATTTATTTCAATATATTTGCATGAATATTTATATGATAGGAAATATTTTTATAAATATTTATAAAATGTTAGTAATGTGGTATTAAATTTTCGTTAGAAAATTTTAACGTTTGGGTAGGAAATTAAATGAAAAGGACTAGATTGAAATGAAAGTAAAAGTTAAATTATAGATTAAAAGAAATTATGAAGGACCAAAATGGCAATTATACTATTTTGTAAAGTTGAGGCGGTTTTAAGTATAAAAATCTGAGATTCTTTTTAAAGTATATTATTATTATTATTATTATATATTATATTATTATATTATATATTATTTATTATATTATATATATATACAAATAAACTAAAGGAAAAAGAGAGAGAAACAGAAAAGAAACAGAGAGTAAAGACGAAACAGAGAAGAAATAGGGGAGAAAGAAAGAAAAAGGGAGAATAGAGTTTTTAAAGCTTGGAGTTTAATTTGGTAAGTTAATTTAGTCCTTTTCTTTTAATTTTGATGCTTTATAAGTTTTAGAACAAAGTTTTGATGAATTTAAGTTGAAGTTTTGAAGTTTTAGAGTTTTTGAATATAGCATATGATGAATAAAATGATAAATTAGTGGTTTAATTGAAAGAATTTGAAGTTAGAATTGGATAAAGGACTTAATTGCAAAACAAGCTATAAGAAAATAGTTTTGGGACAGCAGCAGTAGAGTAAGTTTGAAAATTCACCAAACCTCGTAGAAGTGGAATTAGAAGTTGAGTGAGATAAAATTAAAGCTTATTGAGTCTATTTTCATATGAAAGAAATAAGGAAAGAAAAGAAGTTCTGTATTTTGAGATATTTAGATTTTTGTAAGACTGGTTCAGAATGAATTCGGGTTCCTCTGTTTTGACTTTAGAAAATCATCAAAAATTTAAGAAAAATAATTAGGGGCTTAAATTTATATATTTGGAATCCTGAATGAATCTATTTTCAATAAAAATAAACGATAACATCATCCGAATTCTGTATGAGGAGATAATTAATTTTTAGTGAAGAAGGGTCAGAACTGCCAGATAGCAGAATATGAGTGATTTTAATGAATAAACTGTACGAATTGGCTAAGCCAAAAAATTCTGGAAATTTTATGGTATAAAGAAATGTGAGTCTAGTTTCAGGGAAAATTAACGTTTCTTCATTTGGAGTACTGTAGCTCGAGAAATAAATAATTTAGTGACTGTGACTCAAGTAGACAGCTTTGAATAAACTAAAAATAATAATAGAATTATAGAAAATGCTACATGTGAACATGAAATGTATTGAATTGATGATTGAATTTATTTATTTAGATTCGGAAAACTCAAATACGAAAGATCGAGGAAAGGAAAAAGTCCCGGATTAGTAGATTTTGTATACGAACTAGTATCGAGGTAAGTTCATGTAACTTGAATTATATTCTTAAATGCTTGAAATGTATGTTATTGATGTGAATATAGTTTGAATGTTCATTATATGAAAATTTATGCAATATTGATATTTTTGATAAAAAGGGAAAGAAATCCCGGTTGAATGAAAGGAAAATTCGATAGATCTCTGAAAAGGAATTGACGGTAAAAAGGATCTAGCCCGGACGGGTGATCCTATCCTGATATAGCCCTCCCGAAGAATATGTGGAAAATGGATTTAGCCCGGACGGGTAATCCGAATTAGGGTCTGAATTTAGCCTGGACTGGTAATTCAGATCCAAGCTCATTAGAGTAATTGTCGTTGCAGGGGATTTAGCCTGGACTGGTAATCCCGAGAATACTCTATGAGTTTATATTACAGGGGATTTAGCCTGGACTGGTAATCCCGCTGTAAAGATGAGGTTCGCGGGAGTGTGCTCTCTGAAATAGAAATGTGCGCACATGAATATGAATTGACGGACCCAAATTTGTACACTAAAGTGTACCTCTGAAAATCCATCGAAATTCCGAGTAATTCAATGGGATAAATGTTAAATATATAAAAAAAATGGAAATCATGGTATTGATAAGCTCATCAATCATAATATATATTATTGATATATGGAAATTATTGGACTGACTTGAATGTTGAGTTTGTAAATGTTAGGGTAATAATGCATTGAATGGGTATATGAATGTTTATCACTTGTATTGTAAATATTAGGTAAGTATAATTCTTGTTACATGGGCTTACTAAGCACAAAGTGCTTACCCTATTTCCTTTTTCCCTGTTTTGTAGTGTTAAGAGCTCGGAGGTCGGATCGGTGGGAGACTCATCACACTATCAACCCCAATATTTCGGTATTTAAAGAAACTTTAGTTTGGAAATGAATGGCATGTATAAGCTAATAAAATAAATGTTAATATGAAATGAATGTAACGTCAGCCATTGGTATGGCTTATGTGTTAAAGTTATCTTATAAATATGCATGAATTATTTTGAAAATATGTTGAATTGGAATGGTCTTGGTTTAAAAAAAAAATTTGTAAACTCTGGTAATGCCTCGTACCTTATTCTGACAACGAATACGGGTAGGGGGTGTTACATTTGTTGGTATCAGAGCTACGGTTTAGCCGGTTCTAGGACGGATATAGCAAATACGGATTAGCTATACATGCCATTTAAATTATTTTTGATAGTGTGATATCTCCTAACCATTTAATTTGTGTTTTCCTTATAGTAATGTCATCTGACCGAGCTCAATCTGAGGAAGCTGGGAGTCATGCTCCGGCTTCAGTACAAAGAGAAGAAACTAGCAGTAGAAGGCCCGGTATAGAGGGTCAAGGGGAGGAGGCAAAAATAGCCTTCTTTCAAATGATGAATGAATGGTTTACCCAGTACATTAGAACTAACCCTACAGTGCAGCAAACTCAAGCTCCCCCTCCTGTTCGTCCACCGGTTCCCGAGATTCCACAGGGTACAGGTACTGAATCTGTCAGAAAAGGAAAAGCTCCGGTCGATAAAATCTGAAAATATGGGGCAGAAGAATTTCGAGCAGCAGTTGATGATGATCCCGAACGAGCTGAATTTTGGTTAGAAAATACTACTCGGGTTTTGGAGGAATTATCTTGCACGCCAGAAGAATGTTTGAAATGTGCCGTTTCACTGCTAAAAGACACAGCTTACCATTGGTGGAATACTAAAGCTTCAGTTGTTCCGAAAGAAGAAATTACATGAGAATTCTTCCAGACCGAGTTCAAAAAGAAATATATCAGTCAGAGATTCCTTGATCAGAAAAGAAAAGAATTTCTTGAGCTGAAACAGGGCAATAGATCAGTATCTGAGTATGAAAGAGAATTTGTTCGGTTGAGTAAATATGCTCGAGAATGGGTACAGTCGGAAGCTGAAATGTGCAAACGATTCGAAGAAGGGTTGAATGAAGAAATTAAGCTACTTATTGGAATTCTTGAAATTCGAGAGTTTGCTACACTAGCAGAGCGAGCTTATAAAGCAAAAGAATGGAGCAAAGAAAAGAAACAGGCTGAGAGGGAAGCTCGAATTTTTAGTAAAAGGTCAATGGAAAAATCTCAGTTTTCTACTTCAAAGAAATTAAAGAAGTACCAGGATCGTTCTACCTCAACCACTGGGTATTCGGATAGAGTGCGAGGTTCACAGCGCACTAATTCAAGACCTTCCACTCCCTCAGTGACCAGTGTTGGCAGTGTTAGTACCCCTAAACCGAGATGCCAGTATTGTAATAAAGCTCATTTTGGTGAATGTCGATTTAAGAGTGGGGCTTGTTACCGATGTGGGTTTTTTGACCATTTCCTCAGAGATTGTCCAGAAAGAAGTGAAAAAGAAGCTGAATATATATAGAAGCCAAGTAATCCATCTTTGAGGGGTAGACCATCTCGACCATCCGGTAATGTCAGTGGTAGCCGAGGAGCTACAAAAGATACTGCAAGTAGGCCTAAGACACGAGCGCCTCCTAGGACATATGCCATTCGTACCAGAGAAGATGCCTCAGCACTAGATGTTATTACTGGTACATTTTCTTTACTTGATACTAATATTACTGCATTAATTGATCCCAGTTCTACGCATTCATATATATATGTAAAACTTGCATGCGTTAAAGATCTATCTGTTGAACCTACTGAATTTGTGGTTAAAGTCTCGAACCCCTTTGGCCAATCTATTTTGGTGGATAAAATTTGTAAAAATTGTCCACTGATGGTAAGAGGCTATTGTTTCCTGGCTGACTTGATGTTACTGCCATTTGATGAGTTTGATGTGATATTGGGCATGGATTGGTTAACTCAGCATGATGCAGTAGTAAACTGTAAACAGAAATATATTGTGTTGAAGTGTCAGAATGGTGAATTACTTCGGGTTAAATCCGATCAGACAGAGGGATTATCTGATGTTATTTCAGTTATTACTGCTCAGAGGTATGTCAAAAAGGGGTATGATGCTTTTCTTGCTTATGTATTAGATACCAAGGTATCTGAGTCGAAGGTTCAAGCAGTGCCAGTGGTATGCAAATTTTCTGATGTGTTTCCAGAAGAGTTACCAGGGTTGCCACCAGAAAGAGAAGTGGAATTTTCTATATATTTGATTCCGGGAACTCCGATTTCCATAGCTCCGTATCGAATGGCTCCTACAGAATTAAAGGAATTAAAGACACAGTTACAGGAACTTGTTGATAGAGGTTTTGTCCGACCGAGTCATTCACCTTGGGGTGCTCCGGTTCTGTTTGTGAAAAAGAAAGATGGATCTTTGAGATTGTGTATTGACTATCGACAGCTCAATAAGGTAACTATAAAGAATAAGTATCCGTTGCCCCGGATTGATGATTTATTTGATCAGCTGAAAGGTGCTACTGTATTTTCAAAGATTGATCTTCGATCGGGCTACTATCAGTTACGAGTAAAGGAGTCAAATGTGCCAAAGACAGCTTTCAGAACCAGGTACGGGCATTATGAGTTTCTGGTTATGCCGTTTGGGTTAACTAATGCACCTGCAGTATTTATGGATTTGATGAATCGGATATTCAGACCGTACTTAGATAGGTTTGTGGTAGTTTTCATTGATGATATTTTGGTTTATTCTTGAGATGAAGAAGAACATGCAGAACATTTGAGAATTGTGTTGCAAATTTTGCGAGAAAAGTAGTTATATGCTAAATTCAGTAAATGTGAATTTTGGCTTCGAGAAGTGGGTTTTCTTGGACATATTGTATCCGCTGAAGGCATCAGGGTAGATCCAAGTAAAATCTCAGCTATTGTCAATTGGAGTCCACTGAAGACTGTATCTGAAGTTAGAAGTTTCTTGGGTTTAGCTGGTCATTATCAGAGATTTGTACAGGGATTCTCTATGATAGCTTCTCCGATGATTCGATTATTGCAGAAAGATGTAAAGTTCGAGTGGACTGATGAATGTCAACAGAGTTTCAACCGATTGAAAGATCTACTAACGAAAGCACCAGTATTAGTGCAGCCTAAATCGGGTAAGGAATTTGTTATTTACAGTGATGCTTCATTAAATGGTTTAGGTTGTGTCTTGATGCAAGAAGGTAAAGTAATAGCCTATGCTTCAAGACAACTTAAACCACATGAAAGAAATTATCCGGTACATGATCTTGAGTTAGCTGCTATTGTTTTTGCATTGAAGATATGGCGGCATTACTTGTACGGTGAGAAATGTCATATTTATACTGATCATAAAAGCTTGAAGTATTTGATGACACAGAAAGATCTGAATTTAAGACAGCGCAGGTGGCTTGAATTGATAAAGGACTATGATTTGATTATTGATTACCATCCGGGTAAGGCTAATATTGTGGCTGATGCTTTGAGTCGAAAATCTCTGTTTGCTTTACGAGTTATGAATACCCGGTTGTCACTGACTGATGATGGTTCAATCATAGCTGAATTGAGAGCTAAACCAACATTTTTACAGCAAATATGTGAAGCTCAGAAGAATGATGAGAAGTTACAGGTTAAACGGGCACAATGTGAGTCAGGTACTGATTCTGAATTTCAAGTTGGGATTGATGATTGTTTATTATTCAGAGGTAGGGTATGTGTACCCAAGAATTCAGAGCTCATACAGAAAATTTTACACGAGGCTCACGGTGGTACAATGTCTGTACATCCGGGAAGTAATAAAATGTATAATGATTTGAAAAAGATTTACTGGTGGCCAGGAATGAAACGTGATATCTCTGAGTTTGTATCAAGATGTTTAGTATGTCAGCAAGTTAAAGCTGAACATCAGGTACCTTCAGGGTTACTTCAGCCAATTACTATACCAGAATGGAAATAGGAAAGAATCACTATGGATTTTGTATCGGGGTTACCGTTGTCTTCGAGGAAAAAAGGATGCTATTTGGGTGATTGTTGACCGATTGGCAAAATCAGCACACTTTATTCCGATACGTATGGATTATTCTTTAGATAAACTGGCTGAATTGTACATATCTGAGATTGTCAGGCTACATGGAGTGTCTGTCTCCATTATATCAGATAGAGATCCCCGATTTACGTCTCGTTTCTGGGATAAATTGCAAGAAGCTTTAGGTACTCAGTTGTATTTCAGTACTGCATTTCATCCTCAGACAGATGGCCAATCTGAGCGTGTAATTCAAGTATTGGAAGATATGCTCCGATGTTGTATACTAGAGTTTGAAGGTAATTGGGAGAGGTATCTACCTTTGATTGAATTTGCTTACAATAACAGTTATCAGTCCAGTATTAAAATGGCTCCATATGAAGCTTTGTATGGTAGAAAGTGTAGAACACCGTTATATTGGACAGAGCTCAGTGAAAAGAAGATACATGGAGTAGATTTGATCCAGGAAACAGAAGAAAAAGTAAAGGTTATTCGGGATAGTTTAAAAGCAGCTTCCGATCGCCAAAAATCATATGCTGATCTTAAACGAAAAGAGATTGAATTTCAGGTCGGGTGACAAGGTATTTCTCAAAGTGTCTCCTTGGAAGAAAGTTCTCCGGTTCGGTCGAAAGGGTAAATTGAGTCCAAGATTTATCGGGCCATATGAGATCATAGAAAGAATTGGACCGGTCGCTTATCGGTTGGCATTACCACCAGAACTTGATAGAATCCATAATGTTTTTCATGTGTCTATGCTACGATGATATCGGTCAGATCCTTCACATGTTATTTCTTTGATAGAAGTGGAGATTCAACCGGATATGAGTTACAGTTAAGAACCGATGAAGATATTGGCACGGGAAACAAATGAGCTTAGAAATAAAAAAATAAATTTGGTGAAAGTATTGTGGCAAAAACACGGGATTGAGGAAGAGACATGGGAACCGGAGGAGGCAATGAGGAAACAATATCCAAACCTCTTTACTGGTAAGATTTTCAAGGACGAAAATCCTTAAAAGGGGGGGGAGAGTTGTAATGGCCTAAATTCAAGGTTATCGGAATAATGGTTTCGCAACCATAAATCCGATTTAAATAGAAATTTATTTCAATATATTTGCATGAATATTTATATGATAGGAAATATTTTTATAAATATTTATAAAATTTAGTAATGTGGTATTAAATTTTCGTTAGAAAATTTTAACGTTTGGGTAGGAAATTAAATGAAAAGGACTAGATTGAAATGAAAGTAAAAGTTAAATTATAGATTAAAAGAAATTATGAAGGACCAAAATGGAAATTATATTATTTTGTAAAGTTGAGGCGGTTTTAAGTATAAAAATCTGAGATTCTTTTTAAAGTATATTATTATATTATTATATTATATTATATTATTATTTATTATTATTATATTATTATATTATTATATTATTATATATATACAAACAAACTAAAGGAAAAAGAGAGAAACAGAAAAGAAACAGAGAGTAAAGACGAAACAGAGAAGAAATAGGGGAGAAAGAAAGAAAAAGGGAGAATAGAGTTTTTAAAGCTTGGAGTTTAATTTGGTAAGTTAATTTAGTCCTTTTCTTTTAATTTTGATGCTTTATAAGTTTTAGAACAAAGTTTTGATGAATTTAAGTTGAAGTTTTTGAAGTTTTAGAGTTTTTGAATATAGCATATGATGAATAAAATGATAAATTAGTGGTTTAATTGAAAGAATTTGAAGTTAAAATTGGATAAAGGACTTAATTGCAAAACAAGCTATAAGAAAACAGTTTTGGGACAACAGCAGTAGAGTAAGTTTGAAAATTCACCAAACCTCGTAGAAGTGGAATTAGAAGTTGAGTGAGATATAAAATTAAATCTTATTGAGTCTATTTTCATATGAAAGAAACAAGGAAAGAAAAGAAGTTCTGTGTTTTGAGATATTTAGATTTTTGTAAGACTGGTTCAGAATGAATTCGGGTTCCTCTGTTTTGACTTTAGAAAATCATCAAAATTTGAAGAAAAGTAATTAGGGGCTTAAATTTATATATTTGGAATCCTGAATGAATCTATTTTCAATAAAATAAACGATAACATCATCCGAATTCTGTATGAGGAGATAATTAATTTTTAGTGAAGAAGGGTCAGAACTGCCAAATAGCAGAATAGGAGTGACTTTAATGAATAAACTGTATGAATTGGCTAAGCCAAAAAATTCTGGAAATTTTATGGTATAAAGAAATGTGAGTCTAGTTTCAGGGAAAATTAACGTTTCTTCATTTGGAGTTCTGTAGCTCGAGAAATAAATAATTTAGTGACTGTGACTCAAGTAGACAGCTTTGAATAAACTAAAAATAATAATAGAATTATAGAAAATGCTACATGTGAACATGAAATGTATTGAATTGATGATTGAATTTATTTATTTAGATTCGGAAAACTCAAATACGAAAGATCGAGGAAAGGAAAAAGTCCCGGATTAGTAGATTTTGTATACGAACTAGTATCGAGGTAAGTTCATGTAACTTGAATTATATTCTTAAATGCTTGAAATGTATGTTATTGATGTGAATATAGTTTGAATGTTCATTATATGAAAATTTATGCAATATTGATATTTTTGATAAAAAGGGAAAGAAATCCCGGTTGAATGAAAGGAAAATTCGATGGATCTCTGAAAAGGAATTGACGGTAAAAAGGATCTAGCCCGGACGGGTGATCCTATCCTGATATAGCCCTCCCGAAGAATATGTGGAAAATGGATTTAGTCCGGACGGGTAATCCGAATTAGGGTCTGAATTTAGCCTGGACTGGTAATTCAGATCCAAGCTCATTAGAGTAATTGTCGTTGTAGGGGATTTAGCCTGGACTGGTAATCCCGACAATACTCTATGAGTTTATATTACAGGGGATTTAGCCTGGACTGGTAATCCCGCTGTAAAGATGAGGTTCGCGGGAGTGTGCTCTCTGAAATAGAAATGTGCGCACATGAATATGAATTGACGGACCCGAATTTGTACACTAAAGTGTACCTCTGAAAATCCATCGAAATTCCGAGTAATTCAATGGGATAAATGTTAAATATATAAAAAAAATGGAAATCATGGTATTGATGAGCTCATCAATCATAATATATATTATTGATATATGGAAATTATTGGACTGACTTGAATGTTGAGTTTTTAAATGTTAGGATAATAATGCATTGAATGGGTATATGAATGTTTATCGCTTGTATTGTAAATATTAGGTAAGTATAATTCTTGTTACATGGGCTTACTAAGCACAAAGTGCTTACCCTATTTCCTTTTTCCCTGTTTTGTAGTGTTAAGAGCTCGGAGGTCGGATCGGTGGGAGACTCATCACACTATCAACCCCAATATTTCGGTATTTAAAGAAACTTTAGTTTGGAAATGAATGGCATGTATAAGCTAATAAAATAAATGTTAATATGAAATGAATGTAAGGTCAGCCATTGGTATGGCTTATGTGTTAAAGTTATCTTATAAATATGCATGAATTATTTTGAAAATATGTTGAATTGGAATGGTCTTGGTTTAAAAAAAAATTGTAAACTCTGGTAATGCCTCGTACCTTATTCTGACAACGAATACGGGTAGGGGGTGTTACAGTCATATTCATACAACTATCAATACTCTTCTTTTACATCCATTCAGATATTTCTCAAGGAGACATACTTATCTACAGAGGTATCAACCATTTATTCAAAATAAAATGATATACAGAAGTAAGTTCTAGAGACTGACCAGAGACTCACATTTACCTCGACTTAAAACGCTTGTTTCAATCATCCTTCCAGATCCAGCAGCATCCACTACTCAAAAGATCATAGAATCTCCACTAAAACCTTATTTATTGATAGGTTACTATTATTTCATCTATACACGACCCTCATGTTAGGTCTTCCACTCAAAACACATTGTTCATACATCTTTTACACATCCCTACTTTTTACTTTCATAATATGCAGAGCTATCAAACTTACTAGGAGGTTGAATAATCCATTGACTTAGAAAACCTTAGCTTTAGCTTACTAAAGAAAAATAGGAGGATGTTTAGAATGAAAAGAAGTAAACCCCTTCACCATATATATACTCCCACTCCCTGATAGTGGATTTTAACAAGTGGTAATATTAATTGAATTTGTCCCCCGGTTTCCCAACAAGATCCGGGGAAAATAAAGGGAAATCCTACTAGCTTGACGTTATGGTAAACCAGTCAAGAAGAGAGTCAAATCAATCTGGTTAACTCCCAACTAATCTTGTTACAAGAACCAACTGAATAGTGCTTATACAAACCAGGCGTACTTCATATTGGCGATGACTCTCATGTGGTGTGATCTTAAAGACAATTAATTCTTCCTACAGTTTTTTCCCATACACTTAATAAATTCTTCGTGTTTCAGCCAAGAACTCTGAGGTGTAATCCTACTTCACTTGAAGATATCTTGGACCAACTTCTTAGATACCGACAACAAGCAGATACTTTCACACTAGAATGCATCAATCTGTCTCACTAATGAATCAGCCGGGTAGCAGATCATGCTACTATAATGTGCCAAAACAGTTAATGTGCATACATTATTCTCTCAAATTGGATTCGTTGAATTTGGGGTGTGACATAGTCAAATCGTAAAATTCCACTTGACTTGAACTCAGAACAAATCAAATTACTTATTTAAGCTAACTCAAAAAGACAGAATAACTGGAATAATTCGATTTGATTAACTCGAGATTCAAAAAAATTCGAGTTGAATCGAGTTTTGCTCACCTACAAATAAACTTGTATTTATACAAAATATACATAAGGATTAATGAATGAAATATGAACAATCACAAAGTTTTTGCGAACAAAAAGAAAAAAACCTTGTCTTATTATATATACATATATATTTATATCAAACATAAAATTTGAGATAACAAAACATTTGTTGGATACATTAAGTTATGCTTAGCAAATAACTTACGCAATAACATAAAAATAAAACCATGAAAATTTAAGGCTAAATATTGTCAAAATTTGAGCCCAACATTTTAGAGGTTGTTCATATAAGGACCAAAATTTTCAAAACGGTCATATAAGGTTTAACCTTTACAAAATTGCTCAAATGAAGGTCAAACCTTTCAAAATGGCTAAATATGAGTCAAACCTTTTTAAAATGCTGAAATAAGGGTCAAACATTTTTGAAAGTGCTCAAATAAGGGGTTCTCAAATATTGTATACCAGGTTTCAAATTATGTTTTTATTATTTTCTTTTCTTTTCAAATAATATCTAATTCAGCTATTATGTGTTTTATTCAATACACATCAATGTTCACCTAATTTTAGTACAAACTAGGTTAAAGTGCAAGAAAAACCCTTATTTAAGCACTTTTGTAAAGGTTAGGCCCTTATATGATCATTTCAAAATATTTGACCTTTATATGAGTAACCCCTGAAAGGTTGGGCCCTAATTTGAGCATTTAGCCAAAAGTTAACGTTACTTCCTTCAAAAGTCTATTTGGACAACATGTAGTAATTGAATGAAAGTGTAATTATGTAATGACCCGATAGTCACAGGTATTAGAAAGTGTATTTTCGGGTCTCCATTTTTAAAAAACAGATTCGTAAATATTTTTAAAAATATGTACAAAGTTAGTTGTGTGGCTAATTAAGTTTTGGATAGGTGAATTTGTTTAAATTGGGAGTAATTGAGTATAAGGACTAGATTGAATATAGTGTAAAAGTTGAATTATAAAATAGAGAAAATTTTAGGGACTAAATAAGCAATTAAACCATAAATTGACATGTGTGTGGTAAAAATAATGTAAATGTGTAATAAATACATATGTACATTTGTAATACATATATGTATTTACTTATTATTTAAGTAATATATATATAATATAATAATATAACTAAAATATAATAATATAACTAAACATAAAATAAATAAACTAAAAGAAACAAAAGATAGAAAAAGAAACAGAGAGTGAAACGAAATAGGAAAGAAAGAAAGGAGAAACGAAAGAAAAGGGAAATTTAGGGTTTCAAGTTCAAAGGTTTAATTGGTAAGTCAATGTAGCTCATTTTCTTGAGAATTTGATGTTTTTGGAATTCTAAAGACAAATACTATTTGATTTATGTTGAAATTTTGAAAGATACTAGATTTTTAGATGTTATTCATGTTGAACAATTTGAAGAATTAGGGGTTAAATTGATAGAATTTCAAGTTAGAAGTGAAATAGGGATTGAATTGTATAATAAATCATAAGTTTTGAATAGTAGGGACTAAATTGAAATAATTTCAACATTAGGGTTTTATGGTGAAATTAGAGAGTTGAAATTAGTCTAAAGTGGGAATTGAATGAAAATATGAGATTTGTTTTGGAAAAATGAAGTTATTCTAAATTTAAGGATTAAATTGAAATTTGAGATAAAGTTGAATATGAATTGAAATATTCTATGTGAAATTGTGTGTATTGATGATTTTTAATTGTTTTAAATTTTCATAGCTAACGTTGTGCCGGAGACCTCGGCTAAGAAAGGAAAAGAGAAAGTCGATGAGGAGTGATTTAAAACTTACGATTTGTATTTCTATAATTCAAATTTAATAATTAATTGTTGAATTATTACTTAATATGTATGGTAAGTGCATTGAGGTGAGTATTGATATTGATTTTGTGATATTGAATTGAATTGAATGGAATTGATTTCATGTACATATGTGAACATTTGAATTGAAATGAATATTGGTTGAAATTGAAAAGTGAATTTAATTATTAATTGTTGTATTTTGATTAAATATAATTAAGGTGAGAATTATTTGTATTGTGTTTTACAATTGAAATGGATTGATTTGAAATGTGATGAAATAGATATGAATATGTGATTATTGTGGAATTTGAATATTTGTTATTGAAAAGGGAATTGAATTGAATTGTATTGAATTTATGTGATTAATTAATGTAACACCCCAAACCCAACCTAGACGTTATGGCTGTATTTGGCAATATCACACGATAGTGTTTTTGAAACCTTGTTGTTACATGAAAACATTCCATGTTATTATCTTTAGTAAACATTTTTTTATAACTTAGGAAGTCGTCTTTATTTAAAACATTTGTTTTGAATCACCCGTCGTTGTGGAAGCTTTAATAAAACAGTCTAGGTGATCATGCGTTTAGAAATTACTTTAACTTTTTGAAAACCGAACTTCCTACGACCAGCAGGTATAAATCCATAAAGTAAAATAAATAAATAAATAAAAACCCAAATTTAAAACCAAAGTCCAAGAGGGTCCTTAAATTACAACCCAAATAATCAATAATAATCAAATCATAAATCGTAAATTAAAAACCATGAAGTCCAAAAATTACTGTTGTAACAACCCAGTTTAGACCCTAGTCAGAATAGTGGTTTTGAGACCACAAATCCGAGGTCAAAAAAATATTTTAATATTATTTTTGGTGTTTATAATTTGTAATTGAGCATGTTTATCGATTGAGTGCCGAAAAGGACTTAATCGCATAAAGTGCAAAAGCTGTGTGTTGATTGTTAAAGTGCCTATTTGGCATGAATTTTTTAAATGAGAAGTCCTTATGTTGTAATTAGACCCTTGATAGTGGAGATGGACATAAATGGCCATTAAATGAATGAAATAATAATGTTTTAACAAAGGGTATTATAGTAAATGATGAAATAATATGTATTAATTAAAACAAAAACATGAATTAGTGGAATTTATGCTAATCTTTGCCAAAAATTGAAAGAAAAGAAAAAAAAAAAAGAGATAGCTAGGTTAGGCCATGGTCTTTCTTTGATTAAGGTATGTGTTTTGGTTTGTTTTTGATAATTTCTACGTTTTTGTGATCGTTGCTTAGCGTACTATCAAACCCATGTTTTAATTTTAGAATTTGATGATGATTTTGAGATATGCCATTGATGAATTTTTTAGTTTTGTGATATTTGATGGTGAAATATGAAAGTTTGATGTTGGGTTAACATATTTTGTCTTTGAATTTTTGATGAAATTGGCTATTCTGGGCTAAATTATGAAAATGAGAAATTGGAGGACTAAAATGTGAAATAAATGAAATATATGGGCTTGTATTAGCACGGGGAAAATTTGGCTAGGCATAAGTGAAGAGAAATTTTGCGTATTTTGTGATTTTGTGAAATAGGGACTAAAATGTCGAAATGTGAAAATGTGAGGGCTATTTTGTGAAATGTCCTAAATATATGTGTGTGGATTGAATTGAATGAATTGGTGATTGAATGAGTTAAATTTGAATATGTATAGACCAAGAAAAGAGATATTCGGATCGAGATCGAGGCAAAGACAAAGTACTCGATTGATCGGTAAATCTTGGTATTTCGACGTCCGATGTAAGTTCGGATATAATACTAGTTGTTAAATTATATCTATGTGATGTGAATTGAATGAACGTATAATTATTGAATTAGAAATGTTAAATATGAGATTGAGAAATGTGGCACTAAGTGTGCGTAATTGAAATCGAGAAAGAGTTGAATAGCACCGTGTGTGCGAAGTAATGGAAGCTTCGGCTTTACTGATTGGCACTGTGTGTGCGATGCCGAATTAAGTTTGGTTTTGCATTTAGGCTCTAAGTGTGTGATGTTAATTAAGCTTTGGCTATGATTTGGGCACTAAGTGTACGATTGAGTTGAAAAGATATCGAACTGTGAATGAGATATGGTATCGAGCATCGAATAGCAAGAATGTTTGTTAACTAAGTGTTGGAAAAGGTATGTTTGAACCTATATGGTTGATGATAGTTTTAATGATTGAATGAATGGATATTTGAGCATATGGTTAAAGATGATAATGTACCTAATTTTGCATCTATCTATGTGATGATATAATTATGTATTGATGTTGCATTATTGAGTAGTATGTATTATATTACGAACTTTCTAAGCTTTAAAGCTTACTGTGTGATGTGTTTCTCTGTTTTACAGTGTCAGTAAATTTATCTCATATTCGGGGATCGTCAACGACTCAATCACACTATCGGCTATCTAATTCGGTACTTTTGAAAGATGTACATATTTGGTATATGACATGTATAAGCTAGTAAATATGGTGCATTTTGAGGTGTTGGACCTTGCTATGTGACATGGCTTGGATGTTAGATGATTTTGGTTATTATGTGTGAGCTATGTAAATGATGAATGTGGTATGAAATAGTGAGATTGGAAATCGTATATATTTCATGCTTGAATTAGTTGATGGAAATGGTGTTTTAGGTGTGAAATTTGTAGCTTGAGTAAATGATGTTTAGATTACATGAATAGACTTGTGAAAATGGTGCTTTGAATGAATTTATTTGAGTAGGAATTGAGTATAAGAATAGATGGTATTGTTGATGATTAATTGGTGCTTGAAATGGTATGTTTTGGTTGCAATTGAGGCATGAATTGTTATTGGTTTAATGCTTATAGGTAATTCCAAAGTGTGGATGGAAATTTGGCCTTGAAAATGGCCTATAATTGCCCACACGGTTGAGCACAGGGGCGTGTGGCTTGACCGCGTCTTTCGAGGTTGTGTTTTAAAACAAGTCAGACTCGACCACTGGCAAGACACACGGGCGTGTTATTGGCCGTGTGGATCAAGTCATGTAACATCCCAAAATTTAGTATATTATGTATTGCATTATTCTTGTGCTAAGCTAGTTAAATATATTAATTTTGTATGTTTAGGGGTCCTGAGAAGGCTCGGGGTTTATTTGGTCCTAGTAAAAATTTTGGCATTTAGCACTTTAGGGAGATATAGTAAGTGACCTCAATGCTTATGGAAATAAATGAGTAAATTGCTAGCATAAATGAGCAATGGGTAGGAAGGATATGGCGCCACATGAAGTACTTTGAGGGAGGAGGTTCAAATCCCATAATGTGCAAATTTTTGACAATTTTTTTTGTATTATACCCTAAGTGTCGGCCAAGCAAGTAAATAAGGCAAGGTGGACTTTTTAATTTTGGCAAGATGGCTGAGGAAAATAGGAAAGGATGAAGGTAAGGAAAGGAATCAAAAGAAAAAGGGCAAGTAAGGGGAACATGTGGCCTTTTTCAAGGGAATTGTTTTGGAAAGCTTGGTTGGCCAAATTTTTGACCTTAATGTCAAAAATATTACACGGTTTTGTTAGGGGGAGGGGATAGCCGAATTTCTCTTTTCATTTTAGATCATTTTGTTAGTTTTTGGTGCATGAGAGGTACACTTTTTACTCCTAGACCATTTGTGTTTCTTTTCAAATCCATCTCCTTTCTGTTTTGCTTTGGCCGAAATCTCCTACAACATTGGTGTACTATTTTTTTTCTTTTGTTTGGCCGAAACACTCACCTTTGCTCATCTTCCCTTTGATAGCCGAATCTACCCAAAGCACTTTTCTCCATCCATCCTTTCTTTTGACTATTTCACCAAACCTTTTCCTTCTTCTTCTTTAATCGACATCACTTGTGATCATATTTTCTTGTTTGATTTTCTTTATAGCCGAACCCAATATCATCCTATTTCTTCACCATTTCGTTCCCTATCGTGTGGGAAAATCTCTTCTTAATCGAAACTGTAAGTGATCTTATATCTCTCTCTTTTCATTTCTTTTTCTTTTTCTTTCTAACCGAATATGAATGTTCATCGTTATTCGGTTAGTTTACTTTGTTTCTTATCGAAACATCACTCTCCTCATCACTCTCATATTGTGATCAATACTTTATTCGTAGTGTTCTAAGTGAGTGGTCGTGTATCTTCCTAGCCTTAAGACGAACGGTGGAAATCGGATTCAATCTCGATAAGGTAAAGAGTTTCTTTTTGGATTAATTGATATCATTCTATATTCGATTGGTTGTTAACGAAATAGTGGTTGGACTAATCGATTGCATATTTTTTTGGGACTAAAACGCTCGATCTATCCAGTCATTGCTATTACAGAAATAGTGGTAAGCCGACCCTTTTTCTTTAGTAAATTGTTTCATACCAAAGTATTATAAGTTTTGACTAAGATTTGTATTAAATGGAGGCAAGCGATATCGAATCAAAAGGGGAAATGATTGGAGATCATAAAAGGAGCGGATTTGCGATCCCTACTCCTAAATTCAAACGAAGGGCAGTTTCGACGGTTCGAGATTTTCCACCGGGTTGTGGATCGTCATCCGGGGAAAATCGACAAATCGTAGGTGTTCATGATTCCGAGGGTAAATAATTTAGATCGTTTATTTTAGAGTTTGATTATTAAAATCACGTATGTCGATTAATCGAGTATTACGATATCTTAGGTGTCGACGGGCAAGAAGGCTTAGTGCTTACCGTAATCAGGTGTGTAATCTCACACCATTTTTCGTGGGTTTAAGATTAATATCATATTGGTAGTAAATCGCTTGACTAAAATCGTATTATGGTGAAACCGGGAAAATTTGCTTAAATCTCATTATTTTGATAAAATTGACAAAATCGGTAATAACACCGTGAAAATTACGAAAATGCCCCTAATGGGCCAAATCGATATATATTGCCTAATGGGCCAATTTGTTATACTGCTTAGTGCGCCGATTTGTTATATTTTAATGGGCCGAATTGATATATTGTTTAATGGGCCGATTTGTTACACTGCTTAATGGGCTGATTTGATATGTTGCCTTAATGGGCCGAATTGTATAATGCCCTAATGGGCCGAATTGCAAAGTATTATTGGGCTGAACTTTTGTAATAACCTCTGAATTAATTACTATTGTTATATTTGTAAAATATTATAACTTGCTATGTATGATGCTTTTACATGATTTGCATGGGATAAGAAAATGATGAAGAGAAGTGATTCTGGTGGCACTGCCACGAAATTGTTTGTAATCTGATTTGATCTGATTCTGGTGGCTTGCCCACAATTAAATTTGTTATAAATGGCTTAATGCCTGCGATTGGTGTGTTGGCGTGGTGGGTTGACTTGATCCCCACAGGTGTGTTGGTTGGTATGGATGGTGTGTAGCGGATGGATTATTAGGATTGGTTTGGGAATTTCATTGCATTCACATGATATAATTGATACATTATATTGTAAATGGGCTTAGGCCCAAAATATTGCTAACTGGGATTTAGGCCCAGTGAACGACGATAAGGGGGTTATACACTGAGTTCTAGTAACTCACCCCGTTTTTTTCTTTTTCCCTTTCAGGTAATGTTCAGTGACGGAGACTTGGGCCATGGATGACTTGGTGGAGGCCATACTACAAAAACGATTTTATTTGGACTTTGGATTTCTTTTTAGTACATTTAATTACTTTACTATTTTGAGTTAAGGTTGTAATAAGGCTTCTGGATTATTTTTATTTTGTTTTATGTTTGACGTATTTATATTTTGCTCTAAGTACTTTAAATGAGATTTTTCTTAAAACTTAAATAAACATTTTCTAAAATGGATATACAAATGGATTTCATATGAAACTTTCATAAATATTTTTAACTCGGAAATCTTCTCTTAAATTTTCATCAACATTTTTCAGTAGACATGTTAGTAAAATCATTAGTTTAAAATTTTATCGATTTGGTAATAAATTTTCTATTCAGTAATACTTTGTCTAAATTTTAAATGGGGAATTGTTTTTACTTAAGTTTTAATCAATATCTATTTATGTACAAATGAAAAAGGACATAAAAGCATTTTTCTCATGTGACATGTCATATTTGGCCATAACGAATGGGCCGGGTTTGGGGTGTTACAAGTCAGTAGCGACCACGAGCCGGACACACGGGCGTGTGACTAGCCGTGTGCTGCAAGTCAGTTTCAACCACGGGTGAGGCACACGGGCATGTCTCAGGCCGTGTGAACAAGTCAGAATGTATGCCCTGTTTTTCCGGGCACACGGCCTACCCACACGGGTGTGTGACCTCTGTAACTTAGAAAAATGTTTAAATTTTAGAAATTTTTTTATGAGTTCGGTTTAGTCCCGGCCCTATTATAAAGCATGTTTAAGGTCTCGTAGACCTATCTAAGGGACTATATGATTGTGAATTATTTTGTTTGATTAACTATGTGTTGAAAATGATATGGAATGTTCAAAAATGATTAGTAACGCCTCTTAACCTAGTCCGGTGATGGTTGTGGGTTATGGGTGTTACAACTGTGGTCACCGCTGAGTCCTCCATCGCACCAATCCGTCTAAGCTTTGGGATTACTTGTGCACATTAAACAAAAAGGGTGAGTTTACGTAAACTTAGTGAGTAATCCTGCAGAAACAAACAAACAATTAGTATTCATAGTGCACAGTTGAACAGTCTTAGGTCTAAGCCCTTTTCAGTACCAGTGACAGTTTCGGCCTTAGCCCATCTCAGTACAGTGTCAAGAATGCAATAGGGCCTTAGCCCATCACAGTATCAGTAGCAGTAACAGTTATGCAGTAGCAAAATCCTACCCAACCAGCCTCTACACACCATCTCCGTCCAACCCTACACTCCATGTGGAGGTATAATCAACCCACCCATTCGTACACTCTAAGTAGTACCGAATGCGGCACAAAATAGTAGTTTGTTGCTGAGCTGTTAGTGAATTAGGCTTAAAGCCTTTCAATACGCTTCCTCCGAATAACAACCCCCAACCCAATGCAATGCAACATACAATGGATGATATGTTATTGTGCAACTTCGGTACATAAGTTCAGTTCAGATATTAACATGCTCAATACAGATATTATTCAGTCCATTTCACACATTTAGGGGTCTAAGTAGCGCTTAGCAACCTTACAATAGGTTCACAGTCGACTTGGGCGACCCGTGCAACCTTAAAAACATTTCAGTAAAAATGGGCCCATATGCCCATGTGATCTACCCGTGTGGCCCACTCGGCCCAAATTGGCTTTGGTCGTGTGATCCATTTTTAAAGTAACCCATGCTAGCTCAATACTCATATAAGTTTTCACTATTTACTTATGTGTTCATTCAAAGCTATCTACTTGAGTCATTATCACTAAATTATTTATATCTTGTGCTACAGAATTCCAAATTAAGATCTGCTTGATGTTTTTGAAACTAGACTCAAATACCTTTCTACCATAAAATTTTTAGAATTTATAGTTTATCAAATAAGTACATTAAAATCTTTAAAGTTTGTTTGACAGCTTCATCATTTCCTTACTAAAAATTATTTATCTCTTAGTATGAAATTTAGATGATGTTTCCGTTTGTTTATCTTAAAAATATACTCATTAAGGATTTAAACATATAAATTTAAGCCCTTAATTATTTTATTACAATTTTTTATGATTTTCCTATGTTAGAAAAGGGGAACCCGAAATCATTCTAACCTTGTCTCACAAAATTTATTATATCTCATGATTTACAATTCCATTGCTTACACTGTTTTTTCCATGAAAAACTAGACTCAATAAATTTTAATTTCATATTTTATTCAACCTTTAACTCAATTTTCACTGTTTTTGATGATTTTTCAAAGTTAGACTACTGTTGCAGTCCAAAACTATTTTAGTGCAAAATATTGATTTCCAAGTTTATAACACCCTTATTTCCTTTCTCTACAATTTTTCTCATCATTTTCTCGTATTTCTCGACAGCAAGCAATTTCGGCTTTTCGCCAAATCCCATTTTCTGCGTTTCGGGTACACACCTGTATCATTTTTACTGCTTACGGAATCCCAAGATCACCAAAAACCTATAATCGACAACCCCAACTTTAGAATCGGTCTTAACCTAAGATTAAATCGTATTCACATACCAAAAGGTCTAAGCTTGTCCGTTCATCACTTACCTTCTGACTTCGCACAATTCCACCACTACTCAACACGAGGGAGATCGCAACTGAAATGATTCGCTGTTGTAAAAATAACCATTCCACATTAACGAAAAGTTCAACAAAGTTAAGAACGAATTCAAAGCCAAAATCACTCGCCCAAACAACACAAGAAAACGCATATCTTATACGCTTACCAAACGATCACCACTTCGAGTCAAATTAACGAACGTTAATTCTAGCCTCACGATCGACTCCTAAACAGTCAACAAAACTCCCCTTAATCCCTTATCCAGAGTAACATTCAAGTTTAATAAAATAGAAACTTACCGTAGAACACAATTGCATGCTTGCACAAAGGGGAAAAGATGAAGAAAGACAAAGAAAACTAAAGGGGAAGGGGAATTCAAAGGAAATTTGGCAGCAATGATATATTATTTAGAAAAAAGAGGAAAACCGAAAATTGAGAGCGGGGGAGAAGAGAGAAAACATCAAAAAGGTGGAAAAGAATCCAAAATTTGAAAAAACAACTAAACAAAAAGATAATGCCTAAAAATCTGGTATCCCATCTCCTTAATTCTCTCCCTAACCTCCCACAACAACTCCACTCCTCGAAATTTCAATTTGACTAGGACTCCACCACGCCACATGGCCAAGCAACAAAAATAATTCCCTTGCTCGCACAGGGACTTAAACTCTAGACCTCCCACATGCCAACACACACCTTAGCCACTAGACCAGCAGACCCATTCTTATATATTTTTACCAACAATCAAATAAAAGCCTACTGAACAAGAGTAAGGCCTAATTCATTCAAAATACCAAAATTTGCCCAAGCGAAGGCTTGAACTTGGGACCTGCCAAACACTCCCAGAACACATAACCACTAAAGCTGATAGATTTTTATGTCATATTTTCACAATAATGAAATTATAAATTTTGGGGTGTTACAATTAAAATGTGTATTGATTGGAAACTGAAAAGTGAATCGAATTCCCCATTAACTGTATTGGGCTGAGTCGGATATAGCTGGCATGCCATAGAATTGGAACTGTTCAGGGATACTTTGACCTTGAGTCGATGAGGCACTGTAAGTATCGTATTATTACTTTGGATAATTTCGATGAGGTACTGAGTACCGTACTATTTTACTTTGGCTTGGCCAATGAGGTACTGAGTACCGCACTGTTTTACTTCGACTTGGCCGATAAGGCACTAAGTGCCATACTGGTGTATTTTGGTTAGATCCGCGTATCCGTCAAAGTCCAAGTCTTGTTAGTAAGGGTAAACAAATTATTTGGCCAATTGGTTGGTAATGAATGATATTGAATATGGATTGGAATGGACAATGAAATGAAATATGCAATTGAAATGCATGGAATTGCATGAATCAGGGATTCATGAATATGGATATTGGTTTGAAATTGAATGGTGTATCCTATTCAGAGAAGCTATTGAATAGCAATTATGAAATTGAAATAGTATGATATGAGAATTGAAAGTGTTCTGAATGATGCATTTATGAAATTGATTATTTGTTGAATGATTTTGTTTATATGTGATTATATAAATAAATATTATAAATTCTTGTTTAATAAATATTCGAATTATAGAAATACCACTGAGTTTATACTCAGCGTATGGTTTGTTTTCCGTGTAGAGGTTAGATTAAAGTCAAATTGTCGAATCAACATCTAAAGCAGATCCTGAACTCAAAAGTGGTGAAGTACTTTTCTTTTTGGTAATGGCATATACCTAGGATGTCACATGTAGGTCATTTTGAGTAGTGATTGTAAATGATGTTATACGACAATATAGGCTAATTATATGCTTGAACTTATGTAAGACATGATGTTATAAAATGACATGTTTAAGTTAATGCATACATGAGTATGAAATAGATAGACTTTGTGAGAATTTGATATAAATTTAGAAATGGTTTGAATGATGCTAAATTGGATTGCTTTGGTTAAAGTATGAGAAGTATCTAAAAGAGTACATTGATTAGGTCATTAAGTTTATCAATTTGACATGTTTTAGACGTATTTGAATGTGTTTTGGATTGGTTGAAAGTTTGGATTTTGAATTTTTTATTGTTCAAGATTTGCAGGGTTGGTAAATTTGTTGTATAATTCTCATTTTGAGTCCACACGGCCTGGCACACGGGTGTGCGACCAGATTGTGTGAGACACACAGCTTACACATGGGTGTGTAGTTAAGCCATGTGTCCCCTGCAACTTAAAAATTTAAAAGAGAATGCTTAGGTATTTCCACATGGGTGGAGACATAGGATTGTATCTCAACCGTGTGAAGCACACGGTATAGCACAAGAGCTTGTCCTTAAACCACACTGGCGTGTGTGCCCTACACTTAGGAAAAATTTTGAAATTTCACGAAAAATTCTCTGAATTTTCGATTGAGTCCCAATTTGTTTCTAACATATATTTTGGGCCTCGAGGGCCCATACAAGGGACAATATAATTAATTTATGAAGTGTATGTAATTTAATTTGTTTAATGTTCGTATTTGTTCTAAAAAGTCCGGTAATACTCTGTAACCCTGTTCCAGTGACGAATAAGGGTTAGAGGGTGTTACAAATTACTAGGGTAGTAACTATACTCTTGTAATTACAAGGAATTGTAATTACCTAAATGTGTTTGGCTGAAAGAGTGTAATTACATTTAATCTCTTATGTCGTGTTTAGTAGTACAAATTGTAATTACATAGTTACATAATTTATATTTATAAGAAATATTAATTATTATAAAAAATTATTAGTAAGATAAAAATAATTTCTAAACAAGTAACAAAAATTAAAATAAAATCATCATATGTATTATGTTAGTCTAAAAAATTAGTTGATAATATGATTACGGGATAAATCCCAAAACTATACATGAACTATGGTTTAATGTGAAATTATATACATGAATTTTGATTTTATACAATTTTATACATGAATTTGATCTGATCCAATTCTTTTAAATTATTAACAAAATTATTGATATAACATCATTTTGTATTTATATGTTGTATACATAAATAATTATAGTTATCCAATATAAATATAAATTGATATATTTATTTTTTAAATGTGTATGATTATTTCAAAATTAAAGTTTGAAGTATACATTTAGACCACAGTTAGAGTTTCACGTGTATAATTGCACCAAATTAAAGTCTATATATTCAATTGCACATTAAACCAAAGTTCATATTTAATTTTGAGATTTATCCCTTAAAAAATTGATTGAGTAAAATATGTTGAATTATTTTATAATTGTTATGAATATCTTATAAAGTGGATGATCATCATGATCGAGATAAAGTTTGATGTACTTTAAATTCTAATATTTATTAGAATTAGATCTCTACTTATTTTATACTTCTTATGCCTATAAATAGAGACTCTGATGAAGCATTGTGATCATCCATTTAAATTCTCTATTACTTTCATATTTTCTTTGTTCTTTATTCTCTCCATCTCTCTTTATTTTATAACACATTATCAGCACAATCTTGCTCAAAGTGATAGTTCCTTTTATCGACGATCAAATTTATCCTTCATGATTTTCAATATCTTTGATGGCAAGATGCAAAGTTTTTACAGGAAGTTTCTTTTATTTAATGTTTCATATCTGATTATTATTTTTCATTCTTTTTTCATTATACGTTATCATTGTTTTGATTAACTTATTTTACTTTTTGTTCTTAAGGATGGTGAAAGATTTGATACCGTTATCTATATGAAATCGAGAAATAAGATTCACTCTCAGTTTGTTTTTTGATATTTGCTTGGGGATGACCTCTTTCTCTTCATTACAAAGGATGTTTATAATCATTACTTCTCATCCATGGTAACGTAAGTCAATCTAATAAACTTCGTTTGAAATTTGATTTGATTTCTATTAAAAAGTTCAATTTATATAATTTACTCTTCGTATCTCTATGAATTTATAAAACCCTTCACACATTTAGTTATTGGAAATTTTATGTGAAGATAAATATTTTTTTTCATTTTTGATAGAATTGATTGGTTTATTTTTTATTTTGATTAAGATATATGATTATATCAGAATGTGAGTAAAAATACTTGTCATGAACTTTGGGATATTGACCCTATCTATGATAATTTCATATCATTGTAAAATTTGAAATGAACTTATGTATAAGAGGTGGAGGTTAGAAAATGTTTATGTTTAAACCTTTATAATTGTAAAGTTATTTTAATTTGACACTATAATATTTTGTATTTTATTGTGGTATGATATATAAAATAAATATATTATCTAATCACAATGATTTATTAGTGGCATGAATTTATTATTTGTTACATTTAACATATGTTTTATTTATACATATTCATTTTATTTTTATATGAATAAATAAAATTTTATTTGAAATAAATTAAGCATTCAATAAGGTTAAACAGTAAAATGGTTATATGCTCCTGAAGAGCTAATATTGCATCAAACTGTAAATAGCTCTTTAAAAGCTAATATTTTATCTCCTTGTCATGCAAAATTTGTAAAATATAATATTATTTTTCAGATCAAGAAGATATATGTTGAATAAAACATTCATGTGTTTTACATTAAAACCATATATAGAAATAACATGAGATACTCATGTATTTGTATTATATATATATATATATATATATATATATATATTCTTAAAGGAATACATTACACTATATTATTGAAATATCTAATGTGCTCTTGCAGTAGCAATATTGTGAAAATGACTTTAAAAGTATTTTTGAACGATCACATACCTTCTAGTGGCTAAGCAAAATAATAAGTTACTAATAAAAAACTATAATTTTTTTCCACTGGTTCTACTTCATTCCTTGAAGTGAATGTAGCAGTACATAACACTTATGAAAAATGAAA
Source organism: Gossypium australe (assembly GCA_005393395.2). NCBI lineage: Eukaryota > Viridiplantae > Streptophyta > Magnoliopsida > Malvales > Malvaceae > Gossypium > Gossypium australe. The sequence continues at coordinate 87,392,098 of CM016622.1, read as the reverse complement.
ATATAAAGGTCATGATTGTTGTTGTAATTGAGTATGTGGTCGGAGACGTACTAATAATTGTTATCAGGGTGGTTATAATAGTGGTACTTCTAACCACTAGAAAAAGAATAATAATGAAAAATAAGAAAATAATGGTTAAAATATTTGAAGATTTTGGCATATTCCCTTAAGTGAATATTGCAAATAATTGTTTGCAAATTATATTTATTTTATTGAGTTAATAACATTATGGACTTCATATTGATGTAGACATTTCCAGAAGTAAATGTCACAATATTGCTTATATGTGAATACAAAATAAAAAGAATGACGATAAAATTATTAATTGTCAAAACTTATATTTACATTATTAGTACAATTGAAAAACATGATTAAGTAAACCAGGAGTTTACTAATACAAATACATTTACTACTAGGCGTGATCAGTTAGACCATCATGGATCATATATGATACGAAAATTAATTAAGAATTCATATGCACATTCATTAAAGAACCAGAAGACTCTTTAATTTAAAATAATTTTCATATATTGCTTGTTCTCAATGAAAATTGATTATTAGAAACTCACTAATTAAAGTTGAGATTTAATGTTTTGCATTTCTGAAATGAATATGGGTCCATTCATCCACCATGTGGATGATTTTGACATTATCTGATTTTGGTAGATGCATCTACAAAATAATCACATGCCTTATCAACTCGCAACCTATTATTTGCGAGATTTCTTGTTTAAATGGTTAATTTTAGATTATGCAATTAAAATAATTCATCTTGCTTATGTTTGTGACTTTATGTCCCAAGCTTTCAATAATTATTACATGTCAATCTGGATAAAAGTTGAACATCCTGTAGTTCATGTTCACATATAAAATGATATAGTTGAATCATTTATCAAATTCCTCCAATTAATAGCTAAATCATTACTTATGAGAACAAAACATCTTATTTCAACATGAGATTGTATTGAATTACATGTTGTATGCATCAAGCCAATAAATTATTAAGACTCGCCATTACAATTGATTTTTGGTCAAGAGTCAAATATTTCCCTCTTACAATTTTTAGATGTGCGATATATGTTCCAACTACTCCGCCACAATACACAAAGATGGGTCATCATAAGATATTGGGAATGTATATTTATGAGTCTCCTTATAATATTTTTGAGCTATTAATTTGAGATTTAGTTATAACATGAGTTGTCAATTTTCTGGATCAATAAAGTACTTGAAATGAATTATCAATATCTAAGATCCTCGTACAAAGCAGTGTGAACCAGAAGTTCAACAGATAATTCACTTTACAAATCAAATGCCAGATTCATTAAATCTCACATACCAGCTGAAAATGCTCCAATACGAATTAATGTCCTAATAGGGAAAATCGTTAGTGTAAAAGAAAGTAATTCATACCTGAAGCATGGAAGGCCGGCCAGTTTCAAAGATAAAAATCCTTGTAAAAGAAAATGAGCAAACATTCAAGATGATCATATCGTAGAGGCAGAGGTTCCTAGAGAGACCCATGACTTAACTAATTATAAAACTCAAGAAGAGATTTAGGTACCTAAAAGTGAAAATGAAAATGATGAAAATAAAGAGATCTCGATAAGTTATGTCAATACGAGAGAAAAATATGAAACCGAGATAAAATGTAGTTGTCGACAACAATTTTGCTTATAATATTGCTATTGAAATAATAAAAGAAAATGAGGATCTTGAGCCTAAATCTATTGAGGAATGTAAAAATAGAAAAGATTGGTCAAAATGGACAGATGCTATTCAAGCAGAATTGAATTCACTTTCTAAACGTGAAGTTTTTGGATCTGTAGTCCAAACACCTAAAGGTGTAAAGGTGGTAGGATATAAATGGATATTTGTGCAAAAATGAAATTAAAATAAAATGAAGTCGTAAGATAGAAAGCACGACTTGTAGCACAAGGATTTTCACAAAGGCCCGTCATTGATTATGAAGAGACATATTCTCTTGTGGTGGATGCAATCACGTTTAAATATCTTATTAGTTTGGCAATACATTAAAAACTTGACATGCATCTAATGAATGTTGTTACAGCCTATTTATATGGTACACTTGATAGTGGAATTTATATGAAAATCCCTGAAGGATTTAAAATCCCAGAAGGATATAGAGTTTCTCGGGAAAATTGCTCAATCAGATTAAATAAAAGTTTATATGGATTAAAACAATTTGGGTGTATGTGGTCCAATCGTCTTAGTGAATACTTGTTAAAAGAATGTTACAAAAAAGATCCAATTTTTCCATGTGTCTTTATAAAAAGGCTTGGATCAGATTTTATGATAATTGCTAAATATTATTGGAACTCCTAAAGAGCTTCAAAATACAATAAACTGTTTAAAGAAAGAATTTGAGATGAAAGATCTTGGAAAAATAAAGTTTTGTCTTGGCTTACAAATCGAGAATTTAAAAGATGGAATTCATGTTCATCAATCAACTTATACGAAAAAGATATTAAAGAAATTTTACATGGATAAAGCACACACATTGAGTACTTCAATGGTTGTACGATCATTAGATGTGAATAAAGATCAATTTCGTCCTTATGAGAATGGTGAAGTGTTTCTTGGTCCTAAAGTACCATATCGAAGTGCCATAGGGGTATTGATGTATCTTGCAAATAACACAAGACCTGATATAGCTTTCGTTGTAAACTTGTTAGTAAGATTTAGTTCTTCTCCAACACGTAGACATTGATAATGGAATTAAACATATATTTAGATATCTCAGATGGACCATTGATATGGGGTTATTTTATTCAAATGATTAAAAATATCTACTAGTCGGCTATGTTGATGCTAGATACTTATCAGATCCACATAAAGGTCAATATCAAACAGGATATTTATTTACATGTGGGGTACTGTCATATTATGGCATTCAACAAAGCAAACATTATCTGTCGCTTCTTTAAATCATGCAGAAATAATTACAATGCATGAGACAAGTCGATAGTGTGTTTGGATAAGGATTGACCCAACATATTCAAAAGATATGTAATTTGCCTTTACAGAAAAAGATGTCAACTATCTTATATGAAAATAATGCAACATATATAGCTCAATTGAATAGTGGTTACATAAAATGTGATATATCGAAACTTTCAAACATTATACAAACAAAAAATTTTAAACTATTTTATTATTTTAATTATGTTATAATAATTACTTGAAATAATTTATTTAAAATGAAAACAATTATAAACCCACAAAAAAACTTATTTAAATTTTTAATTTTTTTTTTCAATTTTCTTTGTGTTCTCTTGTTTTGATTTTGACTCTCCCTAACGTACCAAAGCATCTCGCTTCTATTGTTCTTTCTCTGTTCCACGACCCACTCCCAAGAAAACCAGAAAAGAAGTTTCTTTGCTTTTCCTTTGTGCAAAATCTGGAAAGTAAGTTTCATTAATGCAATTCTTGAAATGGGTTTTTTTCAATTTCTTCAAAGATTTCACTTTCTTTTTGGTTCTTGGCTTTCCAGGGATGAAAGCTGAACCGTAAGTTGTTTTCTTCTTTTGTTCATTCCTCTGCTTTTTACCATCTTTTCGCTTCTTCTTTTTTTTAGTTACTGTTTTCAGCTTTAATGGCGCTTTTGGCTGCAATTTTTTTGGGGGATTTGAATTGAGTGGTGGTTTGCTTATGTTTTTTATTTGACTTGGTTTGCTTGAATCTTTATGTTGGTCTTTTATGAATCTTGGATCGTTACATTAAGATATCCCACTAGGTTCTTTTTAAGACCAATCATCTGTTTAGGGTTTTTCTATTGGTATTCTGTTGAAATGGCTATGATTCTAATTTTTCTTTTATATTTCTACCTACTAAGCGATGAGCAAAACGAAATGGCTAGTGGAGGGGAAGGGGGAGGAGGAAGCAAACCGACTAAAAAATCTGCTGAAACGTATCTGAAGGAAGTCAGGGAGATGTTTGAGGATAAAAAATACGACATGTTCCTTCAAGTCATGAAGGATTTCAGTACTCAAAGGTAACCCCTTTTGGAGTTCAAAACTTCAAAATAGGAGTCATTTTTGGTTCGGGAATATTTGAATTTAAGGTTTTGGTTTTTTAATTAAGTTGTTTTGGGTTTGAGTCAATTTTATATTCAAGTTAGTTAATAAGTAATACGTGACATGTCACATGTAACTATATAATTATTTCATTAACAACATAAGATTTTAATAAAAAAATTAATTTACTCTTTAATTTAATGTATATAAACTAATTTACTATTTTTTTTAGTAAAAAAGATAAAATATAATCTTACATGCAATACATGAACCTCTATGGACTTTTACGAACGTATCTTTGGTGTTATGCAGGGCTGACATAGTGTGTGTGATGGGGCGAGTGAAAGAGTTATTGAAAGGGAATAACAACTTGATTCAGGGATTTAATTTGTTTTTACCGAAGGGATATGAAATTAGCGTGGACGAGGAGAAGGCTTCTCCGGAAGAAAAGATTTCTGAATTTGGTGAAGCATTCGATTTTATAACGCTAATAAAAGTGAAATACTGAAACCATTGTCCCATAATATTCGGATAGCAATTGCTATCTCTAATTGATGCAATCTTACTATGCAGGAACGTGATGAGCATGTTTATACATCATTTCTGGATGTTGTAAATAAGCACTGGGGGGAGCAGGACGTAGTTAAGTTCTATCCCAACGTAATGTGTGTTTTCGGTTTTGAGATTATGAATTTAAATACAAATTTAATCTAACTCGACTCAATCTTACTTATTCTTTGTTTTTTTGGTCTTTCAGGTTGCTTCTCTTTTTTGGGACCATCCAGATTTGCTTGAGGAGTTCAAAATTTTTTTACCAAATACTATAGGCTCATAATAAACACATATTCTTTTTTTTTTTTTTTTGTTCTATGTTGTTAATTGTTCATTGAATTGACCCACCGGATTTGTATTTGTCCCCATCACTCCCACAAATTGCAAAGGATCATATAAGAATACACACATGCCCAGTTCACATAACAACAACAAAAAAAGTTACATATTATTTTGTCAATGGAGTTTTATTCCACGTACTAAAAATTAATATTTTAATAATTTAATTTTTTTAAAATGTCTGGTAACTCGTAATGAAAATTACCATATATATGTGTGTATATATATATATATTTAAATGAAGTGTGAAAAATAATAATTAGAAAGAGACCTATATTTTTCATAATAGAGAACGTGTAAAATGTAACATTTGTACATGTATTTTCGTAAAATATCTAATATGGCACATATACTTTAAAAATGTCTAATATGGTACTTGAACTATTAATTTGTGTATTATTTGATATATATATATATATTCGTAAAATGTCTAATGTGGTACTTGTACTTTAAAAATATCCAACATGGTACTTGAACAATCAGTTTGTGTATTATTTAGTACCACTAGGAAATGTTAAAGGTTAAGTGCCACGACAATTATGGGTACTAAATTAGAAAAACCTTTTATTTAAGCGGTATCTAATATGATTATGAGAATCTTGCGGATTGATTGGTAAATAGTTATAATCCAAGTTTTTTTAGTTGAAAACATTATGATTAACGGTACTAATAATATTGACCAACTTGGGATTAAAGGAAACGGTAGTGAAAAGATTATATAATGGAGGATTCTTTCATTCTGGTATTCATTTTTATTTCTTCCATCTTCTTCTTTGGTTTGTTCCATAAGAGAGAAAAGTTAAGAAGTGATCTGCATAGAGGGAGAAAACAAAGTATCAACTTAAGGGATTGAGGATTTAGTAAACCGATAATCTTTCTAAGATTTTCTGTATCTTTTGAGTGAAAAAAAAAGGAAGGAAAATAGAATATTTCAGTTTAATTATTCAAGCTTGTATTGAGATGTTTAGGGTTGCAACTAACCTTTAAAACCTCTTTGCATGCAAATGAATTATGGTTTTCTTACATATGAACACTTTCGTTTTGATCTTGATATGGTTGTTATGTTTAGATAGCAGACAAAGAGATGGCTAAGGTGATAAGGAGAAGCTAAGCATGTGTAATCATTATCAACTTTCAAGTATTTTGCTAGTGAGTTTCTAAACTCAAACTCTCTGTGGTTGTTTTATATATATCAATATTGTGTTACTGTGTTGTGTTGACTTCATGTTCTACTAATGAAGAGTTCTGTAACACCCCTTACCCGAGACCATCGCCGGAGTTGAGTAAGTGGCATTACTATACTTGACTACAAGTTCAGGACATAAAAATTTAAAGCTATCAAACTGCGTCATGCTGACTAATTTGACCATAACTCGAGTTACCAAACTCGCAATTCAGTTCCGTAAATTTTCCTTGAAACTAGACTCATATGAGAATTTACCATAATTTTTCCAGAATTTTTGGTCTGGTCAATCAATACCAGATTTTTCTTAAAGTTTCCCCTGTTTCACTGTTGACGATTCTGACCTATCATTACAAGAACTCACTTTTCTCATGGTAAAAAATTTCAATAATGTTCTTGCTTATTCCAATCAAAAATAGACTCATTAAGGATTCTAAGCATATAAACTATGTTCTCTAATTATTTTTGTACAATTTATGACAATTTTCCCAAAACAGAACATGGACTCACGAATTCATCCAGAACAGGTCTCACTAAAATTTAAAAATCTTATAATATAAAACTCCTTTGCCTACTCTGTTTCTTTCATATCAAAATAGACACATTAAGCTTTGATTCTATACCTCATTCACCTTCTAACTCAACTTATCCTATTTTTGGTGATTTTTCAAAATCACATCACTGCTGTCAACTAGAATCCTTTTTATTTCGAAAATACGATTAACTAGTTTATAACTTCCTTACTCAATTTTATTTAAACTCTATGCCTTAACCATACATATATATATATATACAAAAAAAAAAACAATCCCATATGTAATTTAGGCCATGATCAAATTTAAAACATACATTTACGAACGAGCAAGTTATAAAATTTGAACATATAAACGATACACAACCAAAGGAAATAGCCATTTTCGCATGGCTATATTCATGTACAAGGTCAAACATCGTATGTTTCTAAAACTTCATCTAGCCTATACATGCCTTCTAATTCGTAACCAAAATTCAAAATACCAAAGGAAGGCGATAGTGTGGTTGACTTCTTGAAGATCCTTCACGAGCCCGCAACGTGACCAAAATCTATAAAACAAAGGAGAACATTTCACATAATTAAGCTTACTAGCTTAGTAAGTCCTAACTCATGATAATAAAACATTTAATTATTTACGAAATGAAAGCAATCAACTTATGGCATTTCACATAGGCAATTAAGTAAATTATTTATACAAAGCCAGATACTAGTAATTCATTAACCCAAGTAAATTAGGAATCATTTCCTTCAACCTACATTTCTTTGTAGTTCATATAAGCATATCGCATGAAAATCTCCTTTCTTGACATTTATACTTGAAAACCAATTGTTCCATAATAGCACATTCTAAGCTCGAATTCCATCATATTACATCCATCAATATTAACTTCGAACACATATAACACAATTCTCATAATATTAATTTGACCCAAGTAATATTAAGCATAGCATACCTTACATGCTTACCTGAACCGTATACTCAATAAATTAGCTTTAAGTTGTCTTGAACAAAGATTCAATTTCTCTTTTGTAAAATATACATCACCGGCATCAAGCCTGCTAGGCGTAAAAGCCTGAAAAGTAACACCGGCACAAGGCCTGCTAGGCGTAAAGCCCGATAAATAACATCGGCACAAGGCCTGCTAGGCGTAAAGCCCGATAAATAACACCGGCACAAGGCTTGCTAGGCATAAAGCCCGATTATGTCACCGGCACGAGGCCTGCTAGGCTCGAAGCCCGAATGTCAGAATAGTTTTACATGCTTTTCACATTTCACTATCACATATCGAACCATATGCATTTATTCACATTGCATAAAATATATTTGAAATCAATCCAATCCATCATCATCACATTCGGCCAACTCATGGTTTTACACCAAACTTATACAAATTCTATCATTCATTAGATTTGTAAATAACCTTTAAACATAAGGTAGCTCAAGAACTTACTTATACACCTTGCATTAGCCGAAATAAATTCACTTCAATACTATACATTCACATTCGGCTATATCATGAATTTATACTCTAAATTTCCACAATTCGTCATTCACTAAGTTCATAATTAATTTATTGACATATTTTAGCTAAAGGACTTACCTTGGAGGTTGATAGATTCGAAACTTCCGGCTATTCGCTTAGTTTAGCCTTTCCTCGTTCCAACTTCTTTTCATTTTGTTCCGGATCTAATTCGGTTCAAAAATTAAACCAATTCAACCACATTTTTTTTTCTTTTTTCACAAAAAGAAAATCAAAATCATATATATATATATATATATATATTTAAAATATACAACTTGCCGATTAATCCTAAAATTCAAACCGAAATATAAAGAATTTAATTGCTTTATTTCAAAGGTTGGATGTTCACCTTCTCCAAACAAGCCTTTATGATTTTATCTTTATAAAACAACTTATACAAATTCATGAAGGCCGAATATATCAACTTGATTTCTTCTTCCCTCATGACCGAATTTGTTAACTCAAAATGCCCATATATTTTCTTCATTACAAGACCAAATAACAAGCTAAATAGCCACCATTTAAAATCATTCACTACAGCCGAATGGTAAGAGCATTTACATGCTCAATCTATAATAATTTCTATAATTCTAATATAATTGAAATCACAAGTCTTCAATTCATTTAAGACTCTTAGGCAATACATGTTGTTTTTGAATCACTATTAGACATTTTTTTTTAACTCAAAATACACATAAAAGTACTCATCCTATGCCGAATATTAGCATGCTAAATCTCAAAATTTTAACATGATTTTATTAGCATTTAAAGCAACTAAAACCCATATGTGAAGATTTGCTCAATCAAGCTAGAATACCCACCTTGCTACTACATGCATGGCCGAACAATGAAGTTTTGAAGCTTTCCCCTTTTTCTTTCAATAGCTTCGGTGAAGAAGATAGGGAGAAGGAGAGAACAAAATAATTCTTTTTGTTTTATTACTTAATCTATTTTCTATTATAGCATGCTTATTAATTAAACTATACTTTAGTTATTAAACACAAAATCATGACATTCAAAGCATGCTTATCGTCCACTACACTAAAATTTTGGGGAATTTGACATGCAAGCCCTCCCATGCAAGAAGAACAATTTAATTTACTCCTTTCAATTGCTACAATCGGCTATGAGAGAAGAGAAGATAGTGGCCTTATTTTATGCTTTAAATAAACCTATACACTAACATTTTTTTTTTTATAAAATATTAACATAAGCATATAATAAAATTTAATTAAACCAACATATATATAAATCTAGCTAACTTGGTCCATTGCCGTCCATCACTATGGTCAATGGGCTAATTGCCCTTTTAGGACACCCACTTAAAAAGCCACAAGCAATTTAGTACACTACACCTTAGGATGCAAATTTTTCGCTTTTCACGATTAAATCCTTTTCATCAAATTAAACACTCGATCAATAATACTTTTCTACGAAACTTTCACACACATCAACACACATATAATAAACACAAAATATAATATTAAAATATTTCTCAGGCTCGGATTCGTGGTCCCGAAACCACCGTTCCGATTTGGGTCAAAATTAGTCTGTTACAACTCTCCCCCCTTAAGGATTTTTGTCCCCGAAAATCTTACCGTTAAATAAGTTCGGATATTGTTGCCTCATTGACTCCTCAGGCTCCCACGTAGCCTCTTCAACTCCGTGACGATTCCATAAAACCTTTACTAATGGAACTCTTTTATTTCTCAACTCTTTTATTTCCCGAGCTAAGATACGGATCAGTTCCTCATCATATGTCAAATCAGATCTAATTTCAATCTCTGACGGTACAATCACATGGGATGGATCCGATCTATATTTGCGAAGCATCGAAACGTGAAATACATTGTGTATCTTTTCTAAGTCAGAGGGCAATTTCAATCTATAAGCAACAGGCCCTATACGTTCGATGATTTCATACGGTCCGATAAATCTCGGACTCAACTTGCCTTTCCGACCAAATCGGAGTATTTTCTTCCACAGAGAAACTTTTAAGAATACATGATCTCCGACTTGAAATTCAATATCCTTACATTTCAAATCGGCATAAGACTTTTGAAGATCCGAAGCAGCTTTCAAATTACTTCTAATAACAACTACTTTTTGTTCTGTTTCTTTAATCCAATCAACCCCGTGTATCTTATTCTCACTGAATTCGACTAATTCATAATCTTTCAGCAATTCTAACCATCTGCGTTGTCTCAAATTTAGATCTTTCTGAGTCATTAAATATTTTAGACTTTTATGATCTGAATAAATATGACATTTTTCACCGAATAAATAGTGACGCCAATTTTTCAATGAGAACACAATGGCTGCTAACTCCAGATCGTGAGTTAGATGATTTTTCTCATGTGGCTTCAATTGTCTCGAAGCGTAGGCTATCACCTTGCCTTCTTGCATTAAAACGCAACCCAACCCATTCAAGGAAGCATCACTAAAAATAATAAATTCTTTACCCGATTTAGGCTGAGTTAATACTGGAGCCTCGGTCAAAAGGGCTTTCAACTGTTCGAAACTTTTCTGACACTTTTCTGACCACTCAAATTTGACATCTTTCTGTAGTAGTCTCGTCAAAGGTGTAGCTATTACGGAAAAATCTTTTACAAATCATCTATAATATCCCGCAAGGCCTAGGAAACTTCGGATCTCGGAAACATTCTTTGGTGGTTTCCAATCGAGTATAGCTGCTATCTTGTTTGGATCCACCTGAACACCTGACACCGAAACAACATGACCCAAGAAACTGACTCCATTCATCTAGAACTCACACTTACTGAACTTTGCATATAACCGTTGATCTCTCAGAGTTTGTAGTACTACTCTCAAATGCTCAGCGTGTTCCGCTTCATTTTTGGAGTAGATCAATATATCATCAATAAATACTACTACATACCGATCCAAAAACTGTCGGAAGACTCGGTTCATTAGATCCATAAAAACAGCAGGTGCATTAGTGACTCCAAACGGCATAACTAAAAACTCATAATGTCCGTACCTCGTTCGGAATGCAGTCTTTGGCACATCTAAATCTCTGACTCGCAACTGATAATAGCCCGATCTCAAATCTATTTTCGAAAACACTGAAGCCCCCTTCAACTGATCAAATAAATCATCAATCCGAGGTAACGGGTACTTATTCTTTATAGTCATCTTATTTAGTTGCCGATAATCGATACACATTCTCATAGTCCCATCCTTCTTTTTCACAAATAAAACCGGTGCACCCCAAGGAGAGAAACTCGGTCGTGCGAAGCCCCTATCTGTCAACTCTTGCAACTGCGCTTTCAACTCTTTTAATTCAGTAGGCGCCATTCGGTACGGAGCTATCGAAATCGGAGTCGCACCTGACACTAACTCAATGCCGAACTCAATCTCTCGCACTGGGGGTAAACCCGGTATTTCTTCAGGAAACACATCGGGGTATTCACATACAATTGATACCGACTCAATTTGTTTCTCGGACATTTTATTGTCCAGTACATAAGCCAAATAAGCTTCACACCCCTTTTCTCACATACTTCCGGGCTAACATTGAAGATATTACTGTAGGCAACCCATTTACGTCACAGGATTTAATTCTGATGGTTTCGCCGTTTCGACATTTCAAATCAATAAGCTTTCTTTTACAATCCACTACTGCTTCATGTAAAGTTAACCAGTCCATACCCAAGATTATATCAAATTCGTCAAAGGGCAACAACATTAAATCAGCTGGGAAGCAATAATCCCGAATCATCAACGGGCAATCTCTACACACTTTATTAACAAGCACACATCTACCCAAAGGGTTGGACACACGAATCACAAACTCAGTAGACTCAACTAGCAGAGTCTTACCGAATACTAAAGTTTCACACACATAAGAATGAGTCGAACCAGGATCAATTAGTGCAATCACAGTAGTATCATAAAGAGTGAAAGTACCGGTAATGACGTCGGGGGAGGAAGCATCCTCTCTAGCTCGTGCAGCATACGCTCTAGCTGGAGCTCTAGCCTCAGATCGAACCATAGTGTTCTTTGTTCCTTTCTGACTACCACCTACATTGCCGGAATGTCTGGATGGTCTGCCCCGTATTGACGTGTTGCTCGGTTTAGTGTTCTGAACTGTATTCTGCTCAGCTAACTTCGAACATTCTCTAATAAAGTGATCTGACGATCCACATTTATAGCAAGACCGATCATGAAATTTACAACTCCCCGAGTGCCATTTCCCACAGTGCTTGCATTCAACCCTATTCTGAGGAATGTTACCAACACTGGATACCGAGGTAGCTCGAGAGCTCATAGGAGGTCGATCCCGTCTAGGTGGATCCGTAGTAGCTTCATGTCGGTTGTAGTCATCTCTGAACTTCTTGGTTGTGGAATGGAAGACCTTACCCGAAGATCTTTTACGGATGTCTCTAGCTTCTGTCTCAGCCTTTCTTTTCTCTTTCCCGAGCTCTTCAGCTTTACAAGCTCTCTCAACTAAAGTCACAAACTCTTGAATTTCAAGAATGCCAACAAATATCTTTATATCTTCATTTAGGCCATCTTCAAATCTTTTACACATAATGGCTTCGGTAGAAACACACTCTCTAGCATATCTGCTGAGCCTGACAAATTTTTTTTCATATTCCGTTACGGTCATTCGCCCCTGTTTCAGCTCAAGGAACTCCTTTCGTTTTTGATCAATGAATCTTTGGCTAATATACTTCTTGCGAAACTCATTTTGGAAGAAATCCCATGTCACTTTTTCTTTCGGAACCACTGATACTAGTGTATTCCACCAGTGATATGCAATGTCCCGCAGTAAGGATATAGCACACTTCAAGCATTCATCCGGAGTACAAGACAGCTCATCAAGTACCCGAATAGTGTTATCAAGCCACATTTCGGCTCTCTCAGCGTCATCATCGTCATTAGCTTTAAATTCTTCGGCCCCAAATTTTCGGATTTTATCAACTGGGGGCCTACTAGATCTCATCGGATCTATCATCGGGGGAGCTGAAGGAATCAGAGTTGGATTATTCGGGGGTGGAGATTGGTGTACAGCCGGGTTATTTTGAATAAATTGGGCAAACCACTCATTCATCATCCGATAAAAGGCTTGTTTAGTTTCTCCTTCGTGGCTACCCGAAACAGGTCGAGAGTCGACCGGCGCTGATCCGTGTGCACGGTCAGGCGCTACACTCTCTACGTCATCAGTTACGGCTCTTTCAGGATCAGTGTCCATTTACTATATAAAACAAAGTTTAGGCTGTCAGAAGTCACCACACTATCAACATATAATGAAGGCATGTATAGCTAGACTCACACGCGCTACGGTAGTCCTAGAATCGACTAAACCGTAAGCTCTGATACCAACCAAATGTAACACCCCTTACCCGAGACCATCGCCGGAGTTGAGTAAGTGGCATTACTATACTTGACTACAAGTTCAGGACATAAAAATTTAAAGCTATCAAACTGCGTCATGCTGACTAATTTGACCATAACTCGAGTTACCAAACTCGCAATTCAGTTCCGTAAATTTTCCTTGAAACTAGACTCATATGAGAATTTACCATAATTTTTCCAGAATTTTTGGTCTGGTCAATCAATACCAGATTTTTCTTAAAGTTTCCCCTGTTTCACTATTGACGATTCTGACCTATCATTACAAGAACTCACTTTTCTCATAGTAAAAAATTTCAATAATGTTCTTGCTTATTCCAATCAAAAATAGACTCATTAAGGATTCTAAGCATATAAACTATGTTCTCTAATTATTTTTGTACAATTTATGACAATTTTCCCAAAACAGAACATGGACTCACGAATTCATAAAGAACAGGTCTCACTAAAATTTAAAAATCTTATAATATAAAACTCCTTTGCCTACTCTGTTTCTTTCATATCAAAATAGACACATTAAGCTTTGATTCTATACCTCATTCACCTTCTAACTCAACTTATCCTATTTTTGGTGATTTTTCAAAATCACATCACTGCTGTCAACTAGAATCCTTTTTATTTCGAAAATACGATTAACTAGTTTATAACTTCCTTACTCAATTTTATTTAAACTCTATGCCTTAACCATACATATATATATATATATACAAAAAAAAAACAATCCCATATGTAATTTAGGCCATGATCAAATTTAAAACATACATTTACGAACGAGCAAGTTATAAAATTTGAACATATAAACGATACACAACCAAAGGAAATAGCCATTTTCGCATGGCTATATTCATGTACAAGGTCAAACATCGTATGTTTCTAAAACTTCATCTAGCCTATACATGCCTTCTAATTCGTAACCAAAATTCAAAATACCAAAGGAAGGCGATAGTGTGGTTGACTTCTTGAAGATCCTTCACGAGCCCGCAACGTGACCAAAATCTATAAAACAAAGGAGAACATTTCACATAATTAAGCTTACTAGCTTAGTAAGTCCTAACTCATGATAATAAAACATTTAATTATTTACGAAATGAAAGCAATCAACTTATGGCATTTCACATAGGCAATTAAGTAAATTATTTATACAAAGCCAGATACTAGTAATTCATTAACCCAAGTAAATTAGGAATCATTTCCTTCAACCTACATTTCTTTGTAGTTCATATAAGCATATCGCATGAAAATCTCCTTTCTTGACATTTATACTTGAAAACCAATTGTTCCATAATAGCACATTCTAAGCTCGAATTCCATCATATTACATCCATCAATATTAACTTCGAACACATATAACACAATTCTCATAATATTAATTTGACCCAAGTAATATTAAGCATAGCATACCTTACATGCTTACCTGAACCGTATACTCAATAAATTAGCTTTAAGTTGTCTTGAACAAAGATTCAATTTCTCTTTTGTAAAATATACATCACCGGCATCAAGCCTGCTAGGCGTAAAAGCCTGAAAAGTAACACCGGCACAAGGCCTGCTAGGCGTAAAGCCCGATAAATAACATCGGCACAAGGCCTGCTAGGCGTAAAGCCCGATAAATAACACCGGCACAAGGCCTGCTAGGCATAAAGCCCGATTATGTCACCGGCACGAGGCCTGCTAGGCTCGAAGCCCGAATGTCAGAATAGTTTTACATGCTTTTCACATTTCACTATCACATATCGAACCATATGCATTTATTCACATTGCATAAAATATATTTGAAATCAATCCAATCCATCATCATCACATTCGGCCAACTCATGGTTTTACACCAAACTTATACAAATTCTATCATTCATTAGATTTGTAAATAACCTTTAAACATAAGGTAGCTCAAGAACTTACTTATACACCTTGCATTAGCCAAAATAAATTCACTTCAATACTATACATTCACATTCGGCTATATCATGAATTTATACTCTAAATTTCCACAATTCGTCATTCACTAAGTTCATAATTAATTTATTGACATATTTTAGCTAAAGGACTTACCTTGGAGGTTGATAGATTCGAAACTTCCGGCTATTCGCTTAGTTTAGCCTTTCCTCGTTCCAACTTCTTTCCCTTTTGTTCCGGATCTAATTCGGTTCAAAAATTAAACCAATTCAACCACATTTTTTTTTCTTTTTTCACAAAAAGAAAATCAAAATCATATATATATATATATATATATATATATATTAAAATATACAACTTGCCGATTAATCCTAAAATTCAAACCGAAATATAAAGAATTTAATTGCTTTATTTCAAAGGTTGGATGTTCACCTTCTCCAAACAAGCCTTTATGATTTTATCTTTATAAAACAACTTATACAAATTCATGAAGGCCGAATATATCAACTTGATTTCTTCTTCCCTCATGACCGAATTTGTTAACTCAAAATGCCCATATATTTTCTTCATTACAAGACCAAATAACAAGCTAAATAGCCACCATTTAAAATCATTCACTACAGCCGAATGGTAAGAGCATTTACATGCTCAATCTATAATAATTTCTATAATTCTAATATAATTGAAATCACAAGTCTTCAATTCATTTAAGACTCTTAGGCAATACATGTTGTTTTTGAATCAATATTAGACATTTTTTTTAACTCAAAATACACATAAAAGTACTCATCCTATGCCGAATATTAGCATGCTAAATCTCAAAATTTTAACATGATTTTATTAGCATTTAAAGCAACTAAAACCCGTATGTGAAGATTTGCTCAATCAAGCTAGAATACCCACCTTGCTACTACATGCATGGCCGAACAATGAAGTTTTTGAAGCTTTCCCCTTTTTCTTTCAATAGCTTCGGTGAAGAAGATAGGGAGAAGGAGAGAACAAAATAATTCTTTTTGTTTTATTACTTAATCTATTTTCTATTATAGCATGCTTATTAATTAAACTATACTTTAGTTATTAAACACAAAAATCATGACATTCAAAGCATGCTTACCGTCCACTACACTAAAATTTTGGGGAATTTGACATGCAAGCCCTCCCATGCAAGAAGAACAATTTAATTTACTCCTTTCAATTGCTACAATCGGCTATGAGAGAAGAGAAGATAGTGGCCTTATTTTATGCTTTAAATAAACCTATACACTAACATTTTTTTATAAAATATTAACATAAGCATATAATAAAATTTAATTAAACCAACATATATATAAATCTAGCTAACTTGGTCCATTGCCGTCCATCACTATGGTCAATGGGCTAATTGCCCTTTTAGGACACCCACTTAAAAAGCCACAAGCAATTTAGTACACTACACCTTAGGATGCAAATTTTTCGCTTTTCACGATTAAATCCTTTTCATCAAATTAAACACTCGATCAATAATACTTTTCTACGAAACTTTCACACACATCAACACACATATAATAAACACAAAATATAATATTAAAATATTTCTCAGGCTCGGATTCGTGGTCCCGAAACCACCGTTCCGATTTGGGTCAAAATTGGTCTGTTACAAGTTCAATTCTTGTGGGTTGTTTGTTGTACTGTTGAAGTAAGAAAACTGATGATTTAAATATGCATGTCTAATTGTATGTTTCAGTTCATTATTTTGTTAAACTTTCATTGGTAAAATAATTACTGAAGAAGTTATCCTTGAAATGATCCGCTAGATGATATGTTTGGTATGATTTATGTTGTGTTATTAATATAATGATCAGTTGAATGCTTGTTATATGTATGTCATAAAAATGAATGTTATGCAGAGTATAGAGAGATGTTTTGGCAGCTAAAGGATGAAGAAATGTCACGTTGTGCACTCTGTGCCACGTGTTATCTGGCTTTGCAGAGGTTCGGGCGGATTGTACAGAAAATGTATATGCTTGGTATTCGACTTTGTAGATATTCGGTTGGACTATACAGATATATATATATATATATATATATATATATACATATATATGTGTGTGTGTGTGCACAAGTATATGAAAACCCTATAAGGGTTCTATGTAAGTATGAGACCCTGCAAAGTCTAGGGCCTTAAGTCTCATGTCTATAAGCAAGTCCATGGCCATGGCATATGTAAGTTATGAAAGTTCGCCACATTTGTTCTTTATGTTTATCGTCTAAGGCATATATGGGAATTCATTATACGAAGCTCGCAACAAAATTCACATATGAAAGTTCACCATATTAATGAATCTTCTTCTATGAATCTATATGCATGAAAGTCCGTCGAACTTGTCCTTTAAGATATACGTCAAAGTTATATGTGACATTTCACCATGCGAAGCCTGTGACATGAATCTACATGTATCTTCATGTATGAATCCGCCACATTTATGAAGTTTCTTCTGTGAATCCACATTTATATGTAAGTATTCACTTATGGATCCGCACGCATGAGTTCACCATATATGAGTTCACATCCATGAATCTTCTATACGAATCAATATGTGTGACAGTCCACTAGATGTATCATTAGATTCAAGTTATGGCGTTCTATTGATCTTATACTCAAGTTTCAAGTATACGATATCAAAAGAAACTATCATTCATTAGAGTCATCATGGACTATTATCCAAGCAAGAGACCGCATAGGCTTATTCTTATGTTCAAATTACGAGAGTTTGTATAAACTAGTTATATCATGTAACAGCCCGGTTTAGACCATAGTCGGAACGGTGGTTTTGAGACTACAAATCTGAGGTCAGAAAAATATTTTAATATTATCTTTTATGTTTGCAGTATGTGATTGAGCATGTATGAAAATTCTGTGTGAAAATTTTATCGATTGTGTGCCAAATTATGAGAAAGGACTTAATTGCATAAATTTTAAAAGCTATGTGCTGATTGTTAAAGTGCTAATTTGACATGGCTTATTAAAGGAGAGGTCCTTATGTTGGTATTATACCATTAAATAGTTAATGGATGATAATAGCATGGCATAAGTTGTAATTATTAAAGTTCATTAAGGTTAAAAGTGTAAAATAGATATTAATGTTAATATTAATTAAACAAAACAAAAATCAAAGCCATTTTATCATCTTTTCACCGAAATTGAGGAAGAAAAGAAAGAAAATTGATCTAGGGAATTTGGCTAGCTTTTGATTCAATTCAAGGTATGTTTTTAATCGGTTTTTGATAATTTCTACGTTTTTTTTATCGTTGCTTCGTGCCCTTTCAAACCCATGCTTAAATTTTAGAAATTGATGGTGATTTTGAGATTTGTCATTGATGAACATGTGAGCTTTGTGTTGATAGTTGGTAAAATATGGAAGCTTAGTGTTGGGTTAACATAGTTTGTATTTGGATTTTTGGTGAAATTGAGTAATTTGGGCTAAATTGAGAAAATCGTAAATTGAAGGACTAAAATGTGAAATAAATGAAATGTATGGGCTTGTATTAGCATGGGAAGAATTTGGCTAAGCTTGTGTGAATAAAAATTTGATGTATTTTGTGATTTTGTGAAATAGGGACTAAAGTGTCGAAATGTAAAAATGTGAGGGCTATTTTGCAAAATACCCTAAATATGTGTGTCTGGACTAAATTGAATGAATTGGTGATTGAATGAGTTGAATTTGAATGTGTATAGAGCAAGAAAGGAGAGGTTCAGATCGAGATTGAGGCAAAGACAAAGTGCTCGATTAATCGATCGTTTCAATATTTCGACGTCTGAGGTAAGTTCGGTATAATACTAGTTGTTAAATTATATCTATGTGATGTGAATTGAATGAATATATACATAATTATGAGATTAGAAATGCTATGTGCGGAATCGAAATAGATGGCACTAAGTGTGCGAAATTAGAAACAAGACAGAGATGGTTAGCACTGTGTGTGCGAAAAGATAGAAGCTTCGACTTATTGATTTGGCACTGTGTGTGCGATACCGATATAAATTAAGTTTAACATATTGGCACTAAGTGTGCGATGACGATTATGTTTTGATCATAAAACTAGCACTAAGTGTGCGAATAAATCAAAAGAATAGCAAAGGTTGAACGAGACGTAATGTCGAGCAATTGAGTAGCATGAATGGTTAGTAACTATGTGTTGATCAAGGTACGTTTGAACCTAAGTGGTTGATGATAGCTTTATAAGTTGAATGAATAGATATTTGAGCATATGGTTGAGATAGATGATGTGCCTAATGGTGTAATTATCTATGTGATGGTTTAATTATATATCAATGTGGTATTATTGAGTAGTATGTATTGTATTTTGAATTACTAAGCTTTGAAAGCTTACTGTGTGATTTGTTTCTCTGTTTTACAGTGTCAGTAAAGCTAGCTCGGATTCGGGGATCGTCAGCATCTCTATCACACTATCGGCAATCTATTTTGGTACCTTTTGGAAATATATATAGTTAAATATGACATGTATAGGCTAGTTGGTTTGGAGTATGTTTGAGATATGAATAAATGTTGCCATGTGATGTGGCTAGATAAATGTTGGTAATATGCATCAGTGACATGGTATATGATATTGGTTTTGGTATGATTATATGTCTATGAAATGGTCAAAATTATGGTAAGCAAATTGATGCTATATGAGCACATAAGTATGATCAATGAAATGATTATATGTATGGTGAGATGTGAATGTACTATGTATGGTTATACATGTGAATTGGTTGTGCAATTTGGTATACAAATTGGCATGATTAGTAATGAGATTGAATAAGGTGATATGTTGTTCAGTTGACATGATTTTGATGGCCAATTGAGTATGGAATAATGCTTGTTTGAGCTTATAGGGTTGACTCAAGTGTGGATGGCATTTTGGCCTTGAAAATGGCCTATAATTGCCCACACGGTTGAGCACACGGGCGAGTGGCTCGACCATGTCCCTAGTGGTTTTATTTCAAAACAAGTTAAAATCAACCACGGGCTGGACACATGGGCATGTGAACTGGCCGTGTGGTGCAAGCCAGTAGCGACCACGGGTGACGCACACGGGCGTGTCCACGACCGTGTGGACAAGTTAGTATGTATGCCCTGTTTTGGCACGACTTAGACACACGGACGTGTCTGAGCCGTGGGAGGCACACGGCCTACCCACACGAGCGTGTGACCTCTGCAGTTTTGAAAAATGTTTAATTTTTCAAGAATTTCCGTATGAATTCGGTTTAGTCCCGGGCCTATTCTAAAGCATGCTTAAGGTCTCGTTGACCTATAAAAGGGGCGTTTGATTTGATTCATTGAAGAATGATATGAAATGAATGAGAATGTTTTCGATTAGTCTGGTAACGCTTTTAACCCTAAACCGGCGACGGTTACGGGTTAGGGGTGTTACATATCAAGCCAAAATCTCAAAGATCTTCTTCATGTAGGAGTCCGCCAAGGACTATCTTTAAATTGAGAGTCCGTCGTAACTATCCGCCAAAAAAGAGTCTGGCAGCAACTATTATTCAAGATAAAGTTCACAAGTAAGAAACTATATGTATGAATCTGCGATTATGATTCCGCTTATAAAGGTTCGTAAGTAATGTCTGCAAGTAAATGTTCGCTAAGCTTGAGTCCGCGTATACACAAATTAAAGTGTAAATCCACGTGTAAAAGAAATTCACCACGTGTGAATCTCCATGCATGAGTTTTCTAACATCAATCTGTCATACGATTAGTCCTCAATGGTAATAGTTGCTAAGTTAATACGCACATGTTTTACTAGTAAAAGAGGTAATAGTTCATCTTGTAAGAAATTGGAGCAAATGAGTAGACAAAATCATTCCACTATCACACCCAGTTTCCCTACCATTTTTTTACCTACTATTGTTCATAATCTTCCCTTCGACACAACCCCTGCTTCCCTTATTCTTCTCATGGACCTCTAATTCAATAATTTAGAGCTCAAATTTTTGTTATGAAAACATGGATAAAAATAAGATTGGAATCATTGATAAGAGGACCCAAGATTAGTCTTTGATCTATTTTGGTAATGAAAAACCATTCTTAAGAAGTTCAACCACCTTGTTTTAGATATCTTCATCACCTTTTTTATCGAGATCAAAAAAGGTGGGGGCACAAGGAAGCCTATTCCACGTGCCAACAACAATTCTATCTTCCATTCCATCAGGATTTGATGAAAATGGAATTGTAGTGCTTGAATTACACAATGAATTTGATTGAAAAAGTATCTAGTATTTGTAGTTCCCAATTTCCAACACTTAAAACTGTTGAAAAAAATATAGCACAAATATATCAGACTTGATTTCCAAAAAACATTTGCAAATTCTCAATCAAATTTGTATGGTACTAGCATGTATTTGCAATTCTTTAGCACAAATCTCATGACGTTGCCCCTGTTTTGGCAAAAACCACGTTAGTACTTATTTCATGCTCCTTACCAAACATGTTTAATCATCTATATGAACTATCCCAATTCAATCAAACATCAACCTAAACCAAATTTAACAATGCATAACATCATGCCAAACCATGCCAAAACAAAATCATATTTGTAACACTTTTACACTCATTGTAACATCCCGAAATTGGGCTTAGTAGGAATGGGCCCAATGGGCCTTGGGCATAGGAGTGTTTAAAATTTTTGAGAACAAGAGAATGACATTATTTCAAGTTGGACTTATTAATAAGATGATTTTAGAAAGTTACCGGATTCTATGAAGTTTCGAGTTCAAGTTGGGCCTTAGTAAAATTTTGTGTATAAGCCTAATAAGGAGAGATAGTAAGTGGCATCAAGGCTTATGGAAATAAAAGAGTAAATTGCTAGCATAAATGAGCATATGGCAATGAGGTTATGGCATCAAGTGAAGTACCTTGAGGGAAGAGGTTCAAATCCCATTGTGTGCAAATTTTGACTATTATTTTTGTACTATTTCCCTAAATTTCGGCCAAGCTTGTAAATATGGAAAAATTGGATTTTTAAATTATGGTAAGGTGGACTTATTAAATTGTGGAAAAGTATGGTAAGGAGGAAAATAAGGAAAAAGAAAAAAAAGGAAATAAAAGAAATAAAAGAATTTGGAGAGTGGAGTAGGTGGATGAAAAAGAAATAAAAGAATTTGAGGAGTGGAGTAGGTGGATGAAAAAGGGATAAAAAAATTTGTGGAGTGGAGTAGGTGGATAAAAAAAAAGAGAGATAAAAAGAAAGAAAGAAAGAAAGAAGAGATAAAAAAAAAGGGTTATGAAAATAAAGAAAAGAGAAGTATCATCTTTTCTTCTCTTCATCACCACCTAAAATTGGTAGCAAACAAGGGTTGGAGAGCTCAAAAATTTCAGCAAACAAATCCTTTAGCAAGTAAGTGATTTTGATGACTTTAGTTGATAATTTTTGTATTTTTGGAGCCCCAAAGCTTAAGCTAGCTAATGAGGGGACTAATTTGTAATATGGTTGAGAGTCTAGGGACTTGCCATGAGAGAGTTTATGCTGGTTGCAAGGTCTCGAAGTACTTTATCAAAGGTTCAATCGAAAACCTATCCCTCGTTATAAGTGACTCGGATTTTTGGTGCCGCGGAGAGCATCCCGTTACGGATTCCGAATAAGGTGTGTAATCTCATACTCTTCCGAAAATATGTTTGAAATGGTGAGAAAATCTCACATCTCTCTGAAAGTTTACATGAAATATTCTGTGATTCGGTAGAAATATCGAAGAAAATTGATAACCGGTATCCGTGATCAGTCGGACGTACGTTTGATGGTAGTGATAATCATGTTTTATAATAAAACAGTTTCGGTTAGAAGCAGTGACGTGTTTTTGAAAAATCACTAAAAATAGGAGAAAAGGAATTAGAAAGTGAATAAGATATCAAATTAAATCTTACTGTCTCTATTTTAATATGGAAGAAACGGAGAAGGAAAACAAATTTTATATTCTGAGATATCTTGATTTTAGTGAGACTGGTTGTAATTAACTTCGGGGTTCACTGATCTGTTTTGGAAAAATCATATAAAATTTTACAAAATGAATTATGGGTTATAATTTACATGTATGGATTCCTTAGTGAGTCTATTTTCAAGAGAAACAAGTTGTAACAATATATGAAAACCGTACAATGAGATATTTGAAATTAAGTTAAGAGAGGTCAGAATCATTGGACAGTGAAACAAGGGAAACTTTAAGGAATAACCTGTACTAAATGGCTAGGTCAAAAATTCTGGAAAACTTTCAGTAAGAAGATACATGAGTCTAGTTTCAAGGAAATTTTACGGATCTAGATTTCGAGTTTTCTAACTCGAGTTATATGCAATTTAGCCATTATGACGCAAATGGACAGTTTAAATTTGTATGTCCCAAATTACTAGTTAAGTTTTAGTTGCGAAATTACCTCGTTTGGGCTTAAAATGGATTTTTGACCCAATAGTTCCGTAGAGACCCAAATAGAGTTCTGTATCACTCGAGGCGATAGTGAATCTTCGAAAACACCGCTAAATATGAAATTACCGAATTACCCTTGTAGGGTAAATTACCGAATTACCCTTAGAGAGTAAATTATCGAATTACCCTTAGTGGGTACGATTACTGAATTACGAAATGTCCCTATGGGCCAAACTACGAAAATACCCTTTATGGGCCAAAATGTTATAATTGCTATATGGGCCAAATGTTATATTTGCTACATAGGCCATATTTGGTATAAGTGGTGACCGATTGTGTATTTTGGTTTTTAAGGGTAAATCGACAGGCATAAGGAAGTTCCGGGATCGTGTTAAATTCAAGTAGCTAAGGATTTCGCTAAATAGTAAGGTGTGTGATTAACCCACTGTTTTCCGGGTTTATGTTATATTGTATGTGTGGTGTAAATGCTAATGTGTGCAGTGACAATTATGAATGGATACCCTTAAGGGGTATATCGAAAATCAGGTTAGTGTTAAATATTAAGAATGTGAATATGCCAATGAGAATATGTTTGTATGTCGAATAGCATGTGTATGCATTATTTTATTATGTTATGACATTATCATATGTTGCATGTGCATGGGATGGGATCTGAATGTGAAAGAAGAAAGGGTGTACATTATGTACGTGGTCTAATGTTAGCCTTGTGCTACATTAGCGCTTGATGTTAGCTATGTGCTTCATCAAGGGAGGTGTTGGCTAGGTGCCACATCTCGGCGGTTGATAGCTGTGTGCATCACCGTAGATTGATTGATATGTGGGATCACTTATGTGATCGGTGGCCTAGCCACGGCCTTGAGCAGCAAGTCTGCCAAGGTAAGATATGTGGATCACTATATGATCGGTGGATTAGCCACGGCCTTGGGCAGGGGGTCTGCCAAGGTAGGTGTAAAGGATGGACCCTAGGCTGGGTTGAGTGCATTTTGCATAAATCTGTCTGCTATGTGAATTAATGTGGAAATGGGCCAAGCCCAGTATGTGGAAACATGTGGTTGATTACACCATTATAAGAATGTGATATGGTTGTGGGCCAAGCCCAATAAGTGAAAGCATGTGATTAAATTATCTTAATATCTGTTATATGGGTTATTATATGGTTTGACATGTGGATGGAATTCAGTGGTCTAATTACACACTAAGTCTGTATGACTCACCCAATTTTTACCAACATCGCAGGTGACGCATAGTGCTTGGACCGGGTTGGAGTGGATACGATGTGGCCCATGCAGATGATAAATTTATTTGTTTTACACATTTTATTTATGAAAGGTTATTTATTGTAATAATGGCCTTTTAAAGTATTTACGGATTATTATTATGTTTTAAGTTGGATTGTCAATTATATTATCATCTGGAAATGTTTATTTTTAGCAACTTAAATTTTAAAAATATGTATTAAAGTTTCAACCCGGATATTTTGTAATAACTTAGTTTTATTTGGAATTTTAAAATACCAAGATTTTACAAACAAGCAAATTTTTTTTTTTTATGTTTTTACTTTAAGTCAAAATATTTTTCAAACGTTTTCCGCAGTGACATACCAGATCCGGTCAAGGCTCGTGGGCCGGGTTTGGGGTGTTACAGTTTGGTATCAGAGCCCGTTCAAAACTCGGCTTTGAGGTTTTGGGCCCGAAAATAGTTTTCAAAAATATGGATTTTCAAGGAATTTTCAGGTTATTCTGGCATGGCACCTGTATCTCCGGCCCAAAGTCCACCAGTAGTACTTCCAACTACTGAAGTGAATTGTGAATGTGAATTCTATAAGCATGAAGGGAACGTAGATTAGTGAACTAGTACCTATTGAACCCTAGGACTAGTCTACTCAAACACAAGTGCATAAGACTTAAGGGCCATTAAACAAACCTGTGATTAAGTCGCCGAGCTAGGGTGTGGCAACCGTTGTGCGCATGTCTAGGAGTGGATTCAGTAAGAGCTTGGTACTTAAGCAGTCCTATCGACTCACCACCTCTTTACTCGAATCCTACCTAGTGCGTAGTAACCGTTCACCCTAACCAAGAGGACTTAGTCATCGACTAAACTCGATAATTAAAACCCGAAAGGGGCTAGCCATATTTTTATAAAAACCTTAGTTTTTAAATTATCAAATTATCCCTTTGGTTTGTAAACCCTAAATTAGATTTTGAAAGACGTTTATTTTCTGATTTAGATGTAATTACGAAAATACCCCTAGTTGTAAAATTACTAAAATGCCCTTGGTTTCTAAAATTCCAATATTATCCTCGACTTTTAAAATATTCTTACCTTACAAAAATACCAAAAACCTCTATTTTGTGAAATAGCAAGATACCCAGATTTGGAAATTTACTAAAATACCCCTGACTTACAAAATTACCAAAATGATCTCGATTTCTGAAATTTCTGCAACATCACCGATTTGGAAAACAAATTCTCAAAAATACCCCAAGTTTTTGCAAATTTCGAAATACCTTTGATTTATAAGGATTTTTGGAATTGACCCTGATTTATTACCAAAATACCCTTATAAGACAAATGACGAAATTACCCCTAGGTTGAGAAAGGAGAAGACGGCCATGGTAGCATGGTGAATGTTGTGAATGAATGTGGCTTCATTGAGAAATGAAGGTGTCTTTATTTATGAATGAGAATGTGATTCTCTGAATTAGAGTAGTGAACTTGAACTGAAATTTTGTTTGACCGAAAGAACTACTTCTAAAAACTTTATGTCATAAAACTGTTCAGGGATAATAAGTGGAACAAAATTCTGATGCATAAAACTTTTTAATCAGAATAATAGTGACGTTAGAAATGAGTTCTAGAGGACGTGGTCGTCGTGGACGTGGTCGAGGTAGAATGGCCGTATCGGAACCCGTTGGATCGGGTCAAGGGTCCGAGAATGAGGTACCACCTCCACCACCAGCATTTTGGTAATGAGCAGCAAGATCAGACGGGGGATGATGTTGTATCGCAGGCTATGCTGCGAGTTCTTGAGATGGTGGCTGGAGCAGGTGGAAATATGAGAGCTAGGAAGTCCGTACCCGAGCGACTCCGAGCCAATGGAGCTGAGGTGTTTCGAGGTGTATCAGGTGTGGCACCCAGTACGGCTGAGTATTGGTTGGAGGCGACCGAGCGAATTATGGATGAGCTAGATTTAACCAGTGAAGAGAAAGTGAAAGGAATGGTGGCGCTACTTCGCGACGAGGCGTATCAATGGTGGCTCACAATACGGGATGGTGCCTCAGCTGAAGAACTCACTTGGGATTATGTTAAGGCAGCATACCAGAAGAAGTATGTGGGGACTCATTATATTGATGCGCAGAGAAAGGCATTTCTGGGGCTAGTTCAAGGGAACAAGTCCGTGGCAGAGTACGAGGCTGAATTCTTAAGGTTGAGCCGATATGCTCGAGGAGTGGTGGCTACGGAGCATGAACGATGTGTCCGGTTTGAGGACGGATTAAGGGACGACCTGAGATTGTTGATAGCTCCACATCAGGAGCGGGAGTTCGCTGTGTTAGTAGAGAAGGCTAAGGTAGCCGAGGGGATTAAGGACTCTGTGAGACAGAACAGAGATAAGGATAGGAACCTGGAAAAGAGGAGTTTTGGACCGTCAGAATCGTCTGAGAGTCTTCAGAAAAGACCTAGGATTGAGAATCCTGCTCGTGTTTCTAAGCCAACTGCTGGAAATCCGGACCGTCTGTGTGCTCAGTGTGGAAGGTATCATGTTGGCGAGGGCTGGAACCGGGAACGGGAATGTTTTAGGTGTAAGTCCAAGTCTCATTTGATTAAAGATTGTCCTCAAGATCTGAATAGGGCTCGGACAGCAGGCCAAGGCTATGTGCAGCCAGGTAGAGATGGTCAGCAAGCGACAAGGGGTCGTGGTCCGAACCATGGAGGAAATGGTTCAGGCCGAGGTCGTGGAGCACCAAGCAGAGATGCTGAAGGTGCAGATGCGAGGCAACCAAGGTTGGTTTATGCAGTCGGCCGTCATGAGGATAGTGATGTGCCAGAGGTGGCAATGGGTAAGTTCTTATTTCTAGAATATCACTGGTTGCTTTGCTTGCTATAAGGTCAGTTTGTTCTTATGTTGCTAGTAAAGTGTATGTAACCTTGATTATGAACCTAGAAAATGTACCTAGAAAGTATGATAGTTCTTTAAGATCAGAGTGCGCAGCGAAGGCATAGTGATGTGATCTCAGCAGTGCGTTTAATAGTTGATTGGAAATTTCGAGGACGAAATTTTCTTTAAGGAGGGTAGAATTGTAACATCTCGACATTGGGCTTAGTAGGAATGGGCCCAATGGGCCTTGGGCATAGGAGTGTTTAAAATTTTTGAGAACAAGAGAATGACATTATTTCAAGTTGGACTTATTAATAAGATGATTTTAGAAAGTTACCGGATTCTATGAAGTTTCGAGTTCAAGTTGAGCCTTAGTAAAATTTTGTGTATAAGCCTAATAAAGAGAGATAGTAAGTGGCATCAAGGCTTATGGAAATAAAAGAGTAAATTGCTAGCATAAATGAGCATATGGCAATGAGGTTATGGCATCAAGTGAAGTACCTTGAGGGAAGAGGTTCAAATCCCATTGTGTGCAAATTTTGACTATTATTTTTGTACTATTTCCCTAAATTTCGGCCAAGCTTGTAAATATGGCAAAATTGGATTTTTAAATTATGGTAAGGTGGACTTATTAAATTGTGGAAAAGTATGGCAAGGAGGAAAATAAGGAAAAAGAAAAAAAAAGGAAATAAAAGAAATAAAAGAATTGGGAGAGTGGAGTAGGTGGATGAAAAAGAAATAAAAGAATTTGAGGAGTGAAGTAAGTGGATGAAAAAGGAATAAAAGAATTTGTGGAGTGGAGTAGGTGGATAAAAAAAAAGAGAGATAAAAAGAAAGAAAGAAAGAAAGAAGAGATAAAAAAAAAAGGGTTATGAAAATAAAGAAAAGAGAAGTATCATCTTTTCTTCTCTTCATCACCACCTAAAATTGGTAGCAAATAAGGGTTGGAGAGCTCAAAAATTTCAGCAAACAAATCCTTTAGCAAGTAAGTGATTTTGATGACTTTAGTTGATAATTTTTGTATTTTTGGAGCCCCAAAGCTTAAGCTAGCTAATGAGGGGACTAATTTGTAATATGGTTGAGAGTCTAGGGACTTGCCATGAGAGAGTTTATGCTGGTTGCAAGGTCTCGAAGTACTTTATTAAAGGTTCAATCGAAAACCTATCCCTCGTTATAAGTGACTCGGATTTTTGGTGCCGCGGAGAGCATCCCGTTACGGATTCCGAATAAGGTGTGTAATCTCATACTCTTCCGAAAATATGTTTGAAATGGTGAGAAAATCTCACATCTCTCTGAAAGTTTACATGAAATATTCTGTGATTTGGTAGAAATATCGAAGAAAATTGATAACCGGTATCCGTGATCAGTCGGACGTGCGTTTGATGGTAGTGATAATCATGTTTTATAATAAAACAGTTTCGGTTAGAAGCAGTGATGTGTTTTTGAAAAATCACTAAAAATAGGAGAAAAGGAATTAGAAAGTGAATAAGATATCAAATTAAAGCTTACTGTCTCTATTTTAATATGGAAGAAACGGAGAAGGAAAAGGAATTTTATATTCTGAGATATCTTGATTTTAGTGAGACTGGTTCTAATTAACTTTGGGGTTCACTGATCTGTTTTTGAAAAATCATATAAAATTGTAAAAAATGAATTATGGGTTATAATTTACATGTATGGATTCCTTAGTGAGTCTATTTTCAAGAGAAACAAGTTGGAACAATATATGAAAACCGTACAATGAGATATTTGAAATTAAGTTAAGAGAGGTCAGAATCATTGGACAGTGAAACAAGGGAAATTTTAAGGAATAAACTGTACTAAATGGCTAGGTAAAAAATTCTGGAAAACTTTCAGTAAGAAGATACATGAGTCTAGTTTCAAGGAAATTTTACGGATCTAGATTTTGAGTTTTCTAACTCGAGTTATATGCAATTTAGTCATTATGACGCAAATGGACAGTTTAAATTTGTATGTCCCAAATTACTAGTTAAGTTTTAGTTGCGAAATTACCTCGTTTGGGCTTAAAATGGATTTTTGACCCAATAGTTCCGTAGAGACCCAAATAGAGTTCTGTATCACTCGAGGCGATAGTGAATCTTCGAAAACACCGTTAAATATGAAATTACCGAATTACCCTTGTAGGGTAAATTACCGAATTACCCTTAGAGAGTAAATTATCGAATTACCCTTAGTGGGTACGATTACTGAATTACGAAATGTCCCTATGGGCCAAACTACGAAAATACCCTTTATGGGCCAAAATGTTATAATTGCTATATGGGCCAAATGTTATATTTGCTACATAGGCCATATTTGGTATAAGTGGTGACCGATTGTGTATTTTGGTTTTTAAGGGTAAATCGACAGGCATAAGGAAGTTCCGGGATCGTGTTAAATTCAAGTAGCTAAGGATTTCGCTAAATAGTAAGGTGTGTGATTAACCCACTGTTTTCCGGGTTTATGTTATATTGTATGTGTGGTGTAAATGCTAATGTGTGCAGTGACAATTATGAATGGATACCCTTAAGGGGTATATCGAAAATCAGGTCAGTGTTAAATATTAAGAATGTGAATATGCCAATGAGAATATGTTTGTATGTCGAATAGCATGTGCATGCATTATTTTATTATGTTATGACATTATCATATGTTGCATGTGCATGGGATGGGATCTGAATGTGAAAGAAGAAAGGGTGTACATTATGTACGTGGTCTAATGTTAGCCTTGTGCTACATTAGCGCTTGATGTTAGCTATGTGCTTCATCAAGGGAGGTGTTGGCTAGGTGCCACATCTCGGCGGTTGATAGCTGTGTGCATCACCGTAGATTGATTGATATGTGGGATCACTTATGTGATCGGTGGCCTAGCCACGGCCTTGAGCAGCAAGTCTGCCAAGGTAAGATATGTGGATCACTATATGATCGGTGGATTAGCCACGGCCTTGGGCAGGGGGTCTGCCAAGGTAGGTGTAAAGGATGGACCCTAGGCTGGGTTGAGTGCATTTTGCATAAATCTGTCTGCTATGTGAATTAATGTGGAAATGGGCCAAGCCCAGTATGTGGAAACATGTGGTTGATTACACCATTATAAGAATGTGATGTGGTTGTGGGCCAAGCCCAATAAGTGAAAGCATGTGATTAAATTATCTTAATATCTGTTATATGGGTTATTATATGGTTTGACATGTGGATGGAATTCAGTGGTCTAATTACACACTGAGTCTGTATGACTCACCCAATTTTTACCAACATCGCAGGTGACGCATAGTGCTTGGACCGGGTTGGAGTGGATACGAGGTGGCCCATGCAGATGATAAATTTATTTGTTTTACACATTTTATTTATGAAAGGTTATTTATTGTAATAATGGCCTTTTAAAGTATTTACGGATTATTATTATGTTTTAAGTTGGATTGTCAATTATATTATCATCTGGAAATATTTATTTTTAGCAACTTAAATTTTAAAAATATGTATTAAAGTTTCAACCCGGATATTTTGTAATAACTTAGTTTTATTTGGAATTTTAAAATACCAAGATTTTACAAACAAGCAAAATTTTTTTTTATGTTTTTACTTTAAGTCAAAATATTTTTCAAACGTTTTCCGCAGTGACATACCAGATCCGGTCAAGGCTCGTGGGCCGGGTTTGGGGTGTTACACTCATTGATCACATAGCACAAACACATGCTCAAACTTAGTCATTCCAAGTCATGCTCCAACATTAACATGCCAAAATAACTCATTCGATAAGTTATGACAAATTAGGCTTAAAAAACCTTGAAATCATGAGTTCAAAAGGCATTTAACATGATAAAAAGCCAAGCATCGATTTGGCCATATATCAAGCTTAAAATGCAAACACAACCTTAGCTACAATTACAACTTTGACACACATATTAGGTTGATCATTTTCACAACACAGTAATCCTATATACATGCCACAATATAAGGAACAAAAATAAACATTTTTCTACCGTTTCAATGATAGTGTGATGTCCAAAAAGATTCGGATTTGAGAGTTTCGCAAGTTGATGATCTACAAGTAGGACTCAGATACATGGGTGAACTACACCACACCAAATAGCTCATAGGAACTTAAACTACACCACATCAAGGCACTGAAGTGCAATTCCCTTAAGCATCAAATGTATAAACATTTTCAATTACATCGATCCACCACAACAAAGTCTCCGTAGAGACGAATAATACTTGATGGTCAAGAATAAATGTTGGATCTCGATATAACCTGTAATAATCTTCGTATCATCACAATCTCATATGAGCACGCATATGACCTTATTGGCATGCTAATCGTAACCTTTTACTAAGTTCACATGAGCTTCAATCATACATATTACATTTTCATACCCTATATTATTCACATCTACATAAATAATCAAATTTACATGTGCATCCCTTGTAATCATTCATGTTTTTACATTTATACCCTGTACTGTCTCATAACAATCAATTATCACATTTCATTCCAATTCAATCTCATTACTAGCCTTGTATGCCAAATTCATTTATATTTCAAATTATACTAAACATATATATATATATTACAGTAAACACAAGCATACATATAACACAATATAAGATAGTAAGTTCCATATGAACTTACCTATTCAAAACACAAAATCGGTGAATTCTTCAGGGACTAATCCATAATTTTAGCTTTTCCCCTATTAGCTTTATTTTAATCCAATTCTTGATCTATACAACTATTTTATATATCAATCAATACCAAACATTATCATGCACACATTTTCATGAGATGCGTGATCCTAAATAAATCCATTTTGCTATTTTGCAACATATATTACATTTTATTCAATTTAGTCCTACTTGAGATATGCATAACTTTCGATTCCTAGCTTCGGATTAAATTTGATTTCACATTTTCTCATTAGGGACCTTATATTTTCTATTTTTAACATAACCTCATGATGGGTTTTACATTTATTTTATTTGGTCCCTAATGTAACAAAGTTAACGAACAAGCTTAACTTTACAATTTAGTCATTTTCATAATCTAAGCTCACTGTCTATCAACTCTAAGTCTAATTCATCAATTTATCAACAATGAAAACTTGTTAAAATTTCAACAATTGATCAAATTGATACATGGGCTAGCTAAATTAAGCTTGCATGATAAATAAAATCTATAAAAATTATAAGAAAAAGGACTTAATTTTCATGCCTATCAAATGGTCGAATGTAAAAGAGCAAACTTTGGAGTTTTCTTCAATTTTTGGTTAAGGAGGACAGTGAGATAACGAAGATGATGATAAAATTCCATTAACTTATGCTTTTATATCTTAATTAGTCACTAATTAGCCTAGTTTAATTAACATAATTATCACTTAAACCTATATAATGGAAAATGTAACAACCCGATTTTAGCTAAATCGGAACAGTGGTTTCGAAACCACAAATTCGATGTTAAAAAATTATTTTAATATTATTTTTGGTGTTTACAGCATGTTATTTGATATGTGTAAAAATTTCGTGAGCTAATTTTATCTATTGGTTGGTTAATTTGATAAAAAGGACTAAATTGCGTCAAATGCAAAAGTTACATTCTCCTTGTAAAAGGTGTCTAATATATATGGTTTATTACAATGAATGTCCTTATGATGTAATTTGAGCATTTTTATATTGGGTGGATATTTATAGGCATAATATGAATGTTTTTAATGGTTTATGAATAAGGATAATTTTGTAATTTAGTTAATAAAGCATAATTAAATGAGATAAATCACATATCATCTTTTTATTTTCTCCATCATCAACTGAATACTCAAGGAGAAGAAGCCATTTTATTGCATTTAGGTTTTGGTCACTTGGATCTTCAATTGTAAGTCCATTTTTGCTCGGTTTTTTATGATTTCTATATTTTTGTAATCGTTGCAGCTCAATCTAGCTAGCCCGTACCTTTAATTTCGAAATTTTTAAAGATTTTGAGAGCTGCCATTTTTGAATCTATGTATTCTTTTATGTTTAATGTTGAAATATGAAAACTTGATTATAGTTTTACATGTTTTGTTAAGTAATTTTTGACAAAAATGTCAAAAAGGGAATAAATTATGAAATATGCAAATTTAGTGGTTGAAATGTGAAATAAATGAAATTTTGGGCTGCTAGGGCCACTATGGTAATTCGTCCAAGCTTGGATTTATTGAAATTATGTGAATGTTGTGTATTTATGAAATAGGGACTAAATTGTAAAAATGTGAAAGTTTAAGGGCTAATATGCAAATATGCTTAAATGTGTGTTATGGAATAAATTGAAAGAATATGTGATTGAATAAGTTAATTTTAAATTCATATAGATCAAGAAAGAAAGAATTCAGATTTAGATCGGGGGAAAAAAACAAGGTTATCGAGTAGTCGACTCGATTCGTTAATTCCAAACATGAGTTAAGTTCGTATGCAATGAGTTTATTTATAATTGTATTTTATATGCTTTGATATAGCATGAATTGTAATTATGTGATTACAAAACAAGTTTGGGAATGATTTGACAGTAATTCGAAATTATTCGACTACGATTTGGTATTGGAAAATCCCGGATGAACCTTAGGAATAGTCTACGATGTTAGTGACATGTCATTAGGGTATTGTCTTGGCTTTGGACCATGATACCGAAACTTCGGGTGTGATTTATACCTTGATTTGGCTTCGGGCCATGGTATAGGTATTTCGGAGATGAGTTACCTTGATTTGGTTACGGGCCACGGTATAGGTACTCCGAGGATAAGTTACCTTGATTTGGCTACAGCCATGGTATAGGTACTTATCCATTTAGATCCTTGAATATCTGACTTCTATTTCGAATGGTTCAACGGGAAAATGAAAGATATGGACAAGAATGAGATTAGTACGAGTTGGTACAGGTATGTACGCAAAGTTTATAAACACTGAATCCATGAAATGGATGAATTCTTGGTAAGTTAGTGAATGAATGATCGAATGGCTTGAGATTTAATGTATTTTTATTATCTTACATTTATATTGTTTGAATTATGAATGAATGGTGAAGTTACTCATTACATTAATACGAACTTACTAAGCTATGAACCTTACTTCGTGTTATTTTTCTATGTTTTTAGTGAATCAAGGCTAGCTCAGATCCGGGAGTCGTCAGGAACATCATCGCGCTATCAAACATCTAATTTGGTACTTTTGAGTTGTGTAAATATGGTATATGGCATGTATAGGCTAGATGTGGTATTTTGGTTGTGATTATAGCCATGAGATTTGGCTTATAAATGTATATGATATGGTTTGTATATTTAGCCATGAGTGATGGCTTATTTTGGCATGTTCGGTATGAATATGGTTATGGTTTAGAATTTCTCAAATGGTAAATTGTCTTAGGAATTATAAATTCTTGAGAAATGCCTTGAAGAGGTATGATTTTAGATGTTGTGTTGACTATTTATAAGGAAATTATGTATGTGTGAATTATGGTAAATGAACCATATTGTTTAATATTGTTTTGGCATGTATTTGGTTAAGTAATTGGTAGTGAATTGAGAAATGGGAATAGATAAGAGTATAATGGTATGAATTGTGCATTTGGTTGATGATTTTGGCTGCCTAATTGTATGATGATATGGTGCTATTTTGGTTGTTTAGGTGAGCATGAGTTGGGGTGGCAAATTGACCTTGCAAATGGTCTATTTTTGTCCACACGGGCAGAGACACAGGTGTGTGTCTCAGCCGTGTACGACACACGGTCATATTACATGGCTGTGTGTCCCCTGGTATTGATTTTAAATGAAGTCAGTATGCTCCACACGGTCTCACACACGAGCATGTTACCGGCCATATGGTACAAGTCAGTACACCCTTTAATTGGCACACGGCCTAGCAAACAGGCGTGTGACTTGGTCGTGTTGCATAAGTCAGTATACCCTACAGTTTTGGCACGGCCTGGCACACGGGCGTGTGTGGCCACTTCGAAGGGCACACGGGCTAAACACATGGGCGTGTGGTTGGCCATGTGACCCAAGTCAGTATGTATGCCCTACTTCCACACGGCCTAAGATACGGGCGTGTTTGGAGCCGTGTGAGGCACACAACCTGTTCACACAGACGTATGACCCCTGTATTGATGAAAATTTTCTACGTTTTCCAAAATTTTCGTATGTTATTAGTTTAGACCCGAACCATTTCTAAAGCATATCTAAGGCCTCATAGGCCCTAATAAGGGACAATGTGATTGTGTTGAATGATATTTGAGTATAAATTCATAAATGTATGAGTTATGTATGCTTTATGATGTATATTGATCGGTAATGCCTCGTAACCCTACTCTGGCGACGAATATGGGTTAGGGGTGTTACAGAAAATGTCATCATCCTCCACTAGCTCCCTATGGAAAATGGTTTAATAGCCATTTAGGACCTTTCATTATTTGCTATTTAGGTCCTCAAACCTTTTATTAACTAAAACTCTATAGCGATTGGACTTTTACAATTTAGTCCCTGTGCCTTAATTAACTATTTTATTGGCTAAATTTCTCGACCATTTTTCAATATATTTTTATATTAACTCCATGGATATTCCCATTTTATATTTATGGGCTTGATTTATGAAAATGGGGTTCTAAAATCGCATTTTCTGATACCATTAAAAATTGGATTGTTACAAATAATATATTATATTAAAGTAGTTAGTAACACAAATACTAGGAAGGCTTAGCCAGTAGGCCAAACTGTTGAAATGAAAAGCTTGCATATCTAGAGGCCTAACTCTTAACCTACCAAAATAAGACCATTAAAAAAAAAACTCCTCTCCAGATTGTAAAGCAACCTTCGAAATAAACAAAAAAAAATCAACCTTTATATAAAATTCACCCCCCAAAAAAAAGTAACAAAAACTGAAAAATCATGTGGGTATTTAAGGATAGAACCGTTAGAATGAAGAAATTTACAACAAACAGGATAGAGAAGCAGAGAGAAACGAAAGAAGATGAAAGGTGAAATAAGGTATGAGATGGTGAACAAGAATCAATTGAAAAGAATGAACCTTTTCCTTGATTCCAAGTGAAAAGAAAGAGGAAAACTAGGTAGAAGATGAATAGTGGGAATAAAAAAAGGAAAAAAATGATGACATGGCATATACAGCCAATCGTCGTTAAGAATTTAACGTGTAAA
Source organism: Gossypium australe (assembly GCA_005393395.2). Taxonomy (NCBI): domain Eukaryota; kingdom Viridiplantae; phylum Streptophyta; class Magnoliopsida; order Malvales; family Malvaceae; genus Gossypium; species Gossypium australe. The sequence goes on along the minus strand of CM016622.1, from coordinate 87,354,966 downwards.
TGACTAAAATGAAAAATTTTTCAAATAGCGATGATTAAATTGCAAGTATTTTTATATCGGTGACCAAGATGAATGCACTCAAAAAATTAAATGACCAACAAAATAATTTACCCAAAAATTAAAATGCCACGTACATACATGAAGCATCATATTAAAATTAAAATAAATATATTTTATCACAATAATAATTTTTACTCTTCATATTTTTATTATTTTTGTATTATGCAATCATTTCATATTTAATTAATCTTTGAACTAGCAATTTCGTTACAATGCCGATTGGATACTGGAAAAAGATTTTGAGGAGCAAGTTAAACATGGGTGGTTATCGAATGAGCAGGATATTTTGGTGAAGCTAAAAGAGTTGGGGGTAAGGTTGAGCAAGTGGGAAAAAAGGAAAAAGGCTTACGGGAACGTCAAACAAAAGATTTGAATTCTAGATTGTTTGGATTGAGTTATGAAGAAATTAATGATGAGGTTTTAGCGAAGATTACAGAGGTTCAATTGGAGATGAATCTTGAAGCTGATAGGGAGGAACTTTTTTGGGAACAATGTGCGAGAGTCAATTGGCTTCAAATGGGGGATAGAAATACGACATTTTTTCATAGATGGGCTTCTTACCGTCGGAAAAAAAAACATGATCAAGGGGTTAGAGAGTGATTCTGAAAGTTGGGTTACTGATGCTGACAAAATTTCTAAAACATCTACAGGGCATTTCAATGATTTGTTTCGTCAAAAGAGGTAAGAAATAGTGATAATTTACTTTCGGATATATCACATTGTATTACGGTAGAGCTTAATGAGAAATTAATGACAGATTTTCAGGCAGAAGAGGTTGTAGAAGCAATAAAAACCATATCCCCTCCTAAAGCATCAGGCAAAGATGGCTTTCCTGCAATTTTTTTTCAAAAGTGTTGTCATGTAGTAGGGGATGAAGTCACTAGGTATTGTCTGGATGTTCTTAATGGTCAACGAAACATAGAGAAGGTGAATCATACAAGTATAGTTCTTATTCCTAAGGTCAATTCACCAAAGTTCATGAGTCAGTTTCGACCCATTAGCCTTTGCAATGTGATTTATAAAATAATTTTGAAGGTGATTGTCAACAGATTTCGTCAATTACTACTGTAACACCCCAAACCCGATCAAACGCTATGACCGAATCTGGTATGTTACCGGAAAGAAATTTTGAAAAAAAAACTGACTAAAACCACCTTTTGAAGAAAACTTTTGTATCGCTATTGTATTTCTAAAGAAAATGTGTAGTAGTTGTTTAATTTGAACTGAATTTCGAAGTCAGGTTTATTTTGTCGAAAGTCGAATTTAAGGAATTTCATAAAACCTGCCAATTGGAAATGAAGTTGCGGTTATAAGAAAAATCTCTAAATCAATTTGTTGCTTGTTACCCATCTTTTGTTAACGATTTAAATAAAACAATTTGCTCAAGGTTTTAATCTTAGAAAACTTCCACTTTGATAATTATTAGACATGCTATATCAAATTCATAATAAAAACCCAAATTAACGTTTAAGGGGCCTTATTACATCACCAAAAACCAAAATTTTAATAGTGAAATTTAAAAATATTGAAGACGAAATACTTAGAGCATTATGCATGGCCACCTCGAGTCCACCTCGGCTCCGAATCCGCGATCTAATGATTACCTGCAAAATTTAGCAGAGGGGTGAGTCGCCGAGACTTAGTGTGTAAATCCCTATTAAACGAGCTCTGGGCTTTTCACTCACCGAGGCCCATTTGGGCCTCGGCTCACACAATCGACATATTAAGTCTATATGTAATGCAGCCCAACCCCACCTACTTTCCATCCTCTACAACACCTGAATCCACCAATCGGCCGTGGCACCAAGCCACTGTGGTTCAAGACGACCGTGATACTAGATCACTGTGACAGAGTCACTAATAGTATACGTGGGGCCAACCCACCATGGTACCAAACCACTGTGACAATCCCGAATAGATATATGTGGGGCCAACCCACTATGGTACCAAACCATTGAGACAAGTCACCAAATTATATATATACGTGGTGTTAAACCACCGTGGCACCAAGCCATTGAGACATAGTCACTAAATCAAATATGTAGGGCCAACCCACTGTGGTACCAGACCACTGTGACAGTCCCTAAATAGCACTTCCCTTTTCGTATCATATCCCCAGTTCATGCACATGTTAACATACGAAAATGAATGGTCATACCTTGAATGCATATAGTTAGATAATTCATACAAACACATATTTCGAACATGAAATCGTAGCGGAACTTACCCGGTGTCTCCAACCTTACCCCAAGGGTACCTCGACTGCCAATTCAGTCGTTTCGGCTTTCAGCCAACACAGTTAATAACATAATTTAATATACAGAGTGTGCGAGAATTACACACCTAATAACACGCAATACTATGCTTTCTATGTCGACACTCTCGTTAGCAGGGACGACTGCTATCTGCCTATTCTGCTCTGAAGCCGGTCCACAATCCGGTGGCCAGTCTCGTACTGCCGATACAGCCCACTTCTTAAACTTAGGGGCTGGGACTACGGGTCTAACCCCTTCCTTTTCTTGGCTGACACTTGAATCCATGACAAGGTCTTGATCAGAAAGCAGGGTTAAGGCTTTGGAAGATAACCGAAAGAATGAGAATTCAAATGGATGGAATTCCTTACCTTAAACAACAGAAGATGAAAGCTAGCAGACCTGACTTAAGGAGCCGATTGAGTCCCTACATAGACCCAAATTAGAATCGGTTCTCAAAGATAACCCAAAAGAAGTGACCTTTCGGCCAACACCACTTACCAAAGATCTTCTAACCGATAATCAGATGTAACAAAGAGTACAAAAGCGTAGCCCCTCCTACATTCGGCCAAGGCACCCAACACACCAAATCAACACCTTTGATTAAAATCAACCAAATAAAGCAAAGAAAGAGTCAAAAGAGATGAAAAACGCTTACCACTAAACAGGAAGAAACCGACTTGAGAGAGATAGGAGGATGAGTGGGGGCAATCCACAAAGTGTGAGATGGGGATTCGACTAAAATGATAGGTAGAAGAAATCTCAAAGATTTGAGAGATAGGTTTCGGTTATGAAGAAAAATTAGAGGAAATATGGGGTAAGAAAAAAAAGAAAAAAGAGAAGCTAATGGATGATTCGACTTTTAGTGGAAAAAGAATGGATGAGTGAATGAGTGATTGCCGAAAAGGTGAGAGCCCCAAAGGTGATTTCGGTCAAGAGAGGGGAAATGGAAGAAACCTTGATTGGTAAAAAGAAACAAAATGGAGGGAGAAGAGTTGGCTAGGTGATTCGGCAATGACCCAAAAAGAAAAAAAATGAAAGAGAACAATATAAAGAAAACCAACTTAAGAGAAGAAACCTCAGGCACCTATTTGGAAAACAAAGATTCGGCACTTCCTCTAGTTGACCAAAAAACCTATCAACCAATAAAAGAAGGTTCGACCTGTAACACCCCAAACCCGGCCCATTAAATCCGACCGAATTTGGAATGCCACTGCGGAACACTTTCGAAAAACATTCTTACTTAATAGTGAAACCGATGAAAATTTTGCCGAGTTTGGTAAAACATTTTCGTGACTTGTAATATTCTAAGTAAAAGTCGAAGTTTATTATAAAAATATCGGATTCGAGCTTTGCTCGAGGAAATAAAACCGTTTGTAATCAACCTTTCATAGTAGGGCATATTAATAACGATACTTAATAAATGGACTGAAATACTTTAGTGGCCTTATTACAATACACACTTAATCAAAATACGGAAAATATAAATATTTAATTAATCACATAAGACGTCCCTTTTTTTAAAAAGTCCATTTCCTCATGGCCACCTTTGTGTCCTCTCCGACCCGGTCCAAGCTTTACGCGCCACCTGAAAGGTTTAATAAAAATAGAGTGAGTCACCAAGACTCAGTGCACAGTTAATACACATGTCCTCACCTATGGGCTTGGCCCATATCCACACAATTCATATATACAACATGCAATTATGATAATGCAATCATGATTACACAATATTAAAAATATGATCACTAATATACAATTACGAAGTCTAATCCACGGAGTGATCCACATATCAATTGGTTCACTAATCATCAATCGCGAATGTAGCACGAGGCTAGCATTAGATCACTCACATAGCGTACGTCACAATTCACATGCATATATATATGTATTATGGCCACATGCTACTCAAAACAATTATACATAATGTGTCATCACTTTATTATACATTCATCAATAATCAATTATTATCGCAAATCACTGACAAGTTAATATCATAACCATTAACTTGATTATTCGATCACTTACCTTAGTATCCATACTCTTAGCCTGTATTTCGATTAACACTTTACAACAGGTACACTTTCATAAAATAACACACACAACACATATAAGAAACAAAGGATCAGTGCGATAACTACGCACCTGATTATAGCGAGATTCTGATTTATCGATTCTAATATCAACTAAAGCCTCGAAAGCTTCTGTTTCTTTTTATTGTTTAGCCCCTAAAACACACAACTGAAATCGGTCACACTTAGTACCAAAAACATGGCCTTAGGCCGAATACCATAAGTCATTTACCTAGCTTATTTTGATCCCGAATCACCACTTGTTCTTGTTGCTTAGCTCTCAAAGTCATCGAAAGTCCTATTAAAACATTGTTAGAATCGGCTAACATTCATATCTAAAAATAATGGCCCTCGGCCGAATATTGCACTTACCATTTCTTGAATAGAAGACTCCTTTTTAAGGTCCTAACACTTGCCACACAAAAAGAGCACTTTACCATGGCCTTGTACACTTTTGGCCACCCCTTTAAATCAAGGTCAATCATTCGTTTAACACCAGAACTCAAAATATAGTCTTAAGGCCAAAAATCACATTTCTTCACCTTAATCTCTGTCAAACTCGAAGGACTCCTTTAATGCTTCCTAACATTGGTACAATAGAAACATATCAATATGGCCCTAAGCATATTCGGCCATTCTTGAAATCAAAGTCTAGCCTTGATTTTGACATGCAAAAGAAAAAGAAGAAATCAACTACTTAATAGGAGTACTTACCAACGTTCGAAGAGATCATAAACACGTAGTTGATAGTACCTTCTATCAAGATTCAGCTAAGGTGTTTCGGCATTGTACTAATGGAGAGGAAAAAGGGTGATAATGAGCTTATGTTTCAAATGATAACGAAACATGCGGCTACTCAATCATTGAAGAAACAATAATTGCTAGCCGAAATACCCTCTAATTTCTTCGAGACCGAAGCCCAACTTGCTCTTTCTCTCCCTCTCTCTCGGTCAAGAACAAAAAAAGAAACAAAGACATAGCAATGGCCACTTCCCTTGCTACTTGAAAACCGGCCATGCAAGACCCTAAAGCAAGCTTCAACAGCTATGCACAAGAATGGAGGAAAGGAAAGACCTAAGGAAGCATTCGGCCATTCACAAATGCAAAGAAAATCAAAACAATAGAGCCAAGAATTTTGGCCAAGTTTTTACCAATCAAGGCCGGCCACACCTCTCTCATTTTGCTAAATTTTCTCACATCAAATTTCTAAAAAAAAAAATTCCCATGTCTAATCCTTTTTCCCATACATTAAAAATTATTAAAAACACAATAAAGAAATTGGCCATCCTTTCTCAAACACAAGGCCGGCCTAGGAGTACTCTAAGCATGCTCTCCCTTTTGTAATTTCAACACCATTTTCCATTATTTAATCTTATTTTTCCCTCATTAAAAACAAACTAATAAAATATAACCATACCTCATCATTTCCTATTCACCATAAAATAATAACCCATTAACATAAGAATAATAAAATTCTTTGTTTAATAGCATGCTCAACACCATTTATAATTAAAAATAAAACTTAACAAAATTTCCATACTTCATGCATAAAAATATAATAATAATACTTATAAAAATAATAATAAAGAGGAGCAAACCCCCCCAAGGCTGCATGCGTGCATGCTTGCTGCAGGCATTTAATGCCCATGCAGCCCATTCACGTTATCAAAAAGGAAAACCATGCCTGCTGCCCCCAGGTCTCGAACCCGAGACCTGGAGAAAGCATCTCCAAGCTTCAGCCACTCTGCCAAACGCTTATTTCATACTATATCCCATCGAAATTTCTTTTAAACCTTACTTCCATGGCTCCTTATACTTTTAGCGCTAAAAGTAAAAATAAAGCGCCTCATGCGCGATCCCGAGGATTCGAACACGAGTCCTCCGGGCCTTAGTTCTCACGCAAAGTCCTTAGCCACTCGGCCACTTCGAATTTCATGCAATAATCTCATCAGATTTTCTTTTAAACCCTTTTTCCGTTAGATTCCCTTTATTCAAAAATAAAAACTCACCCCGCGCTTCCAGCGCGTCTCGAACGCAGGTTCTCGCGAAGATACCCTGGCTGCAAACGTCCTAACCACTCAGCCAATGTTCATTTTATGCTAATGGACGAGTTAAAAATTCTTTTACATCCTTCTTTAAAGCAATACCATTTTCTAAAAAAAACAAAACTCTTATGCCGCGCCTTCGACTCGAACTCCAGACGTTATGGAGTTATATCCAAGCCCCAAAGTGGCGCATAGAAGCCATTCGGCCAGGGCATTTTATATGCCTCAATTTTACAAAATTTTTACTTAAGGCCTCCTCAACCAAATTTCCATTTTTAACCCCAAATTTTCAAAATTTCCAAAATGCTCCCATTTTTATCCTCGGGCTTTAGGAACTCTAATAACTCATCAAAACACTCCCGAGGCCCACTAACACTTGGGTTATTTTCCAAACTCGCAACCCCTATTTCGGGATATTACAATTCTACCCCCCTTAAAAATAATTTCGTCCTCGAAATTACTTATGAACGATCATCCGTACATTTCAATTTACCATATATCGATCACATATACTCAAATGTACACATATGCAAACACATTTCAAACTTTTTCACATTTAGCATTTACACATATGGCCACTTCTTCATAAGCATATTTAAGCTTCAATTCCGTTATGGATAACTCGTACACATCACTGGTAAGATCAATTGCACATATTAAAAGTCTTACCGAAGCTTTAACTATATCACATCTTACTTGGTTCAAATGGGAATATACCAACTTTCCTTATTCCTTGCAAGTACGAAAGACTTGCACTTATCCGAGCATTTAGCTTGTGGTAACAAACATGTTTCATCTTGTAAGTGATTCATGAATTCTCTATTATAACACATCATCGGCATTAAGCCGGTTAGGCATCGAAGCCTAAAATACACACCGGCACAAGGCCTGCTAGGCATCAAAGCCTGAAATATACACCGGCACAAAGCTTGCTAGGCATCAAAGCCTGAAATATACACCGGCACAAAGCCTGCTAGGCATCAAAGCCTGAAATATACACCGGCACAAAGCCTGCTAGGCATCAAAGCCTGAAATATACACCGGCACAAAGCCTGCTAGGCATCAAAGCCTGAAATATACACCGGCACAAAGCCTGCTAGGCATCAAAGCCTGAAATATACACCGGCACAAAGCCTGCTAGGCATCAAAGCCTGAAATATACACCGGCACAAAGCCTGCTAGGCATCAAAGCCTGAAATATACACCGGCACAAAGCCTGCTAGGCATCAAAGCCTGAAATATACACCGGCACAAAGCCTGCTAGGCATCAAAGCCTGAAATATACACCGGCACAAAGCCTGCTAGGCATCAAAGCCCGAAATATAATATTATCACCATTTGAATCACATTACAAGCTGACCAAAATTATAAACCATATAATTCACATCACTTGTATTTATCACTTCAGTAACATTTCATGATAGAAAGTCTATCCACATATCACTTGTACTTATCACTTCAATAACATTTCATGATAGAAAGTCTATCCACAGTCGGCTTTCACTATATTTATAACCAGGATTCCAACATGTACACAAGGTTATAACTAACCTTAACAATATTCAATTTCTTATAGACTCATACTTCAAACATTCTCAATTTCTGGTTCCAATACTTGCCGACACGATATTTTCCACACTGAGCACACGGACGGTCCCGAATTCTCATAGTTGGCTTAATCACATGAGCAAAACTTTTAACCCTCGGTCTTTTCCGAAGATCCTTAAATAGTTTAAACAATTCAAAATTTCTCTTATCACGGTTCATATCTTTATCTCTATTTTATCTCATCGAGTCCTTACTCTCTTCAGCTATCTTAGCTTTTTCGACTAACACAGCAAATTCCCGTTCCTGTTGAGGAACTATCAACAGTCTCAGGCCGTCTCCTAATTCGTCCTTAAATCGGACACATCATTCATGTTTTGTAGTCACTATTCCTCGATCATATCGGATTAACTTTAGGAATTTAGTCTCGTATTTCGCCATAGACTTGTTCCATTGAACTAGTCCCAAAAACACATTCCTCGGAGCATCAATGTAGTAAGTATCGACATATTTCTTTTGGTATGCTGTCTTGACATATTCCCGAGTGGGGTCCTCAGCTGTGACACTATCTCGAACTGTGAGCCACCATTAATACGCCTTGTTGCGAAGTAGCATCACCATTCCTTTCACTTTTTTCCTCGGGGCTCAAAACGAGCTCATCCATAACTCACTTGGTTGCTTCCAACCAATATTCAATCACACTGGGTGCCACGCCCGATATATCACAAAACAAATCCGTTCCATTGACTCAAAGTCGCTCAGAAACGAATTTTCGAGCTCTCATATTTCTCCCTCTCCAACCACCATCTCTAAACTCGCAGCACTGTCCGCTATACAGCATTATCCCTTGTTTGATCTTGCTACTCATTATCAAAAGTTGGTGGTGGGGATGATACCTCATTAACAGATCCTTGACCCGATCTAACGAGTTCCGGTATGGCCATTTTGCCTCGATCATGTCCTCTAGGACTCATCTCTTATCGCACAATCCGACTTAAGAAGTTTTATGCATCATAAATTTTGTTCCACTAATTATCCGCGAAAAATTTTATGGAATAAAGTATTTAGAAGTGGTTCCTTCGATCACACATAGGTTCGGTTCAAGTTCGCTATTTCTTATTCAGAGAGTCACATACACGTTTATAAACAGGGACACATTCATTCACTATACCTCTATGATCATTACAGTCCTCACATCTTATGCATTTGCTTTCGAATAGATTAGTCTTAGGGTTCAATAGCCCAAATTTTCTAATCTACAAGTCCAAATATGCCCATACAGTTTACATATTAAATATACCTCAATAGTCAGGGGTACTTACCAGGTGGACTTCGGGTCGGAGGTACAGGTGCCATGCCAAAACAAGCCCAAAATAGAAGTTCACATTTTGAAAAGCCCACTTTTGAAAACTATTTTCGGGCCCAAAACCTCAAAGCCGAGTTTTGAACCATGCTCTGATACCAAAATGTAACACCCCAAACCCGGCCCACTTAATCCGACCGAATTTGGAATGCCACTGCGGAACACTTTCGAAAAACATTCTTACTTAATAGTGAAACCGATGAAAATTTTGCCGAGTTTGGTAAAACATTTTCGTGACTTGTAATATTCTAAGTAAAAGTCGAAGTTTATTATAAAAATATCGGATTCGAGCTTTGCTCGAGGAAATAAAACCGTTTGTAATCAACCTTTCATAGTAGGGCATATTAATAACGATACTTAATAAATGGACTGAAATACTTTAGTGGGCCTTATTACAATACACACTTAATCAAAATACGGAAAATATAAATATTTAATTAATCACATATGACGTCCCTTTTTTTAAAAAGTCCATTTCCTCATGGCCACCTTTGTGTCCTCTCCGACCCGGTCCAAGCTTTACGCGCCACCTGAAAGGTTTAATAAAAATAGAGTGAGTCACCAAGACTCAGTGCACAGTTAATACACATGTCCTCACCTATGGGCTTGGCCCATATCCACACAATTCATATATACAACATGCAATTATGATAATGCAATCATGAATACACAATATTAAAAATATGATCACTAATATACAATTACGAAGTCTAATCCACGGAGTGATCCACATATCAATTGGTTCACTAATCCTCAATCGCGAATGTAGCACGAGGCTAGCATTAGATCACTCACATAGCGTACGTCACAATTCACATGCATATGTATATGTATTATGGCCACATGCTACTCAAAACAATTATACATAATGTGTCATCACTTTATTATACATTCATCAATAATCAATTATTATCGCAAATCACTGACAAGTTAATATCATAACCATTAACTTGATTATTCGATCACTTACCTTAGTATCCATACTCTTAGCCTGTATTTCGATTAACACTTTACAACAGGTACACTTTCATAAAATAACACACACAACACATATAAGAAACAAAGGATCAGTGCGATAACTACGCACCTGATTATAGCGAGATTCTGATTTATCGATTCTAATATCAACTAAAGCCTCGAAAGCTTCTGTTTCTTTTTATTGTTTAGCCCCTAAAACACACAACCGAAATCGGTCACACTTAGTACCAAAAACATGGCCTTAGGCCGAATACCATAAGTCATTTACCTAGCTTATTTTGATCCCGAATCACCACTTGTTCTTGTTGCTTAGCTCTCGAAGTCATCGAAAGTCCTATTAAAACATTGTTAGAATCGGCTAACATTCATATCTAAAAATAATGGCCCTCGGCCGAATATTGCACTTACCATTTCTTGAATAGAAGACTCCTTTTTAAGGTCCTAACACTTGCCACACAAAAAGAGCACTTTACCATGGCCTTGTACACTTTCGGCCACCCCTTTAAATCAAGGTCAATCATTCGTTTAACACCAGAACTCAAAATATAGTCTTAAGGCCAAAAATCACATTTCTTCACCTTAATCTCTGTCAAACTCGAAGGACTCCTTTAATGCTTCCTAACATTGGTACAATAGAAACATATCAATATGGCCCTAAGCATATTCGGCCATTCTTGAAATCAAAGTCTAGCCTTGATTTCGACATGCAAAAGAAAAAGAAGAAATCAACTACTTAATAGGAGTACTTACCAACGTTCGAAGAGATCATAAACACGTAGTTGATAGTACCTTCTATCAAGATTCAGCTAAGGTGTTTCGGCATTGTACTAATGGAGAGGAAAAAGGGTGATAATGAGCTTATGTTTCAAATGATAACGAAACATGTGGCTACTCAATCATTGAAGAAACAATAATTGCTAGCCGAAATACCCTCTAATTTCTTCGAGACCGAAGCCCAACTTGCTCTTTCTCTCCCTCTCTCTCGGTCAAGAACAAAAAAAGAAACAAAGACATAGCAATGGCCACTTCCCTTGCTACTTGAAAAACCGGCCATGCAAGACCCTAAAGCAAGCTTCAACGGCTATGCACAAGAATGGAGGAAAGGAAAGACCTAAGGAAGCATTCGGCCATTCACAAATGCAAAGAAAATCAAAACAATAGAGCCAAGAATTTTGGCCAAGTTTTTACCAATCAAGGCCGGCCACACCTCTCTCATTTTGCTAAATTTTCTCACATCAAATTTCCAAAAAAAAAATTCCCATGTCTAATCCTTTTTCCCATACATTAAAAATTATTAAAAACACAATAAAGAAATTGGCCATCCTTTCTCAAACACAAGGCCGGCCTAGGAGTATTCTAAGCATGCTCTCCCTTTTGTAATTTCAACACCATTTTCCATTATTTAATCTTATTTTTCCCTCATTAAAAACAAACTAATAAAATATAACCATACCTCATCATTTCCTATTCACCATAAAATAATAACCCATTAACATAAGAATAATAAAATTCTTTGTTTAATAGCATGCTCAACACCATTTATAATTAAAAATAAAACTTAACAAAATTTCCATACTTCATGCATAAAAATATAATAATAATACTTATAAAAATAATAATAAAGAGGAGCAAACCCCCCCAAGGCTGCATGCGTGCATGCTTGCTGCAGGCATTTAATGCCCATGCAGCCCATTCACGTTATCAAAAAGGAAAACCATGCCTGCTGCCCCCAGGTCTCGAACCCGAGACCTGGAGAAAGCATCTCCAAGCTTCAGCCACTCTGCCAGACGCTTATTTCATACTATATCCCATCGAAATTTCTTTTAAACCTTACTTCCATGGCTCCTTATACTTTTAGCGCTAAAAGTAAAAATAAAGCGCCTCATGCGCGATCCCGAGGATTCGAACACGAGTCCTCCGGGCCTTAGTTCTCACGCAAAGTCCTTGGCCACTCGGCCACTTCGAATTTCATGCAATAATCTCATCAGATTTTCTTTTAAACCCTTTTTCCGTTAGATTCCCTTTATTCAAAAATAAAAACTCACCCCGCGCTTCCAGCGCGTCTCGAACGCAGGTTCTCGCGAAGATACCCTGGCTGCAATCGTCCTAACCACTCAGCCAATGTTCATTTTATGCTAATGGACGAGTTAAAAATTCTTTTACATCCTACTTTAAAGCAATACCATTTTCTAAAAAAACAAAACTCTTATGACGCGCCTTCGACTCGAACTCCAGACGTTATGGAGTTATATCCAAGCCCCAAAGTGGCGCATAGAAGCCACTCGGCCAGGGCATTTTATATGCCTCAATTTTACAAAATTTTTACTTAAGGCCTCCTCAACCAAATTTCCATTTTTAACCCCAAATTTTCAAAATTTCCAAAATGCTCCCATTTTTATCCTCGGGCTTTAGGAACTCTAATAACTCATCAAAACACTCCCGAGGCCCACTAACACTTGGGTTATTTTCCAAACTCGCAACCCCTATTTCGGGATATTACACGACCCCCAAGCTCCAAGCTTAAACAGTACATGCCTACCCCACCTTTCCTCAATTCGGCCACCACCTCCAAATCCCACCATTTTCTCCACCCTTTTCTCTCCATCCCACATTTGAAGTCAGTTTGAATGATTTCAAATTCCCCCTTTCTCTCATAGCCTCATATTCAAATAATTTGACTTGTTCAACACCCACTCCTCAGAGTCCAAACCGAACCCACCTCCTCCTCATTCCAACCCATAAAAAAAAACTCCAACAAAGCAATCCATGCGACTCGAACCTGCTCCATTACTGCTTTTCTTGTGACGCCACTTCCCTGCATGATAAGTGGCGTCTCCTTGCCACTTTACCACTACATTTCTTGTGCCATCACACATCAGCAATAATACTTAACACCTACCTCAGCTAGCTCTCCCTAAAGTGCCTAAAATTGAAATTTCACCACGGCTTCGACCTAACCCCGAGCCTTCTCGAGGACCCCAAACACACTCAAACAATAGACAAAACATACCAAGCACATAGAAGCATAATAAACGTAAAGCCCCTAATTCCCGGATGTTACAACTACACTTATGTATTGATGATAGTCAAAGCTAGGAAGGCAAATAACAGATAACATTTTTGTGGCTTCCAAAATTTTATATTCTTTCAAGAAAAGAAGAGGGAATTTGAATAAAGGTTTTTCTTTAAAACTAGATATGAGCAAAGCATATGACAGGGCCAAGTGGTGTTTTGTGGAGAGACTGATGCGAAGAATGGGCTTTTGTGATGAGTGGATTTCCCTTATAATGAGGTGCATCACTAGTGTTTCATATACAGTAGTGATCAATGGAAAACATTGGGAGGAGTTTTGACCCACAAGAGGATTAAGGCAAGGAGATCCCCTAAGCCCGTATTTATTTCTAATTTGTGCAGAAGGTTTCTCACATTTAATCGACATGGCCAGGAGAGAGGAAAGGCTTTTCAGGGCAAGAGTGGGGAAAAGTAATATTTCGATGACGCACTTATTTTTTACTGATGACAGTGTGTTGTTTGGAGAAGCATCAACTGAGGGTGCAAATATCATGAAAAACGTGATCAATGAGTATGAAGCAGTATCAGGACAAATGGTTAATTTTGACAAATCTCTAATCTACTTCAGTGGTAATGTTGAACAAGAAATGCAGGAACAGGTGGGCAATACTTTTGGAGTACGAATTTCTAATAATCTAGAGAAGTATTTGGGACTGCCCACAATAGTCGGTTGAAGGAAAAGGCATGTTTTCATTGAAATTAAAGAACGCTTCAACAAGATGATGAACAGTTGGAGTGTACGCTACTTATCGGCTAGGGGAAAGGAAGTATTTCTTAAATCTATTTACAAGCTATTTCGATCTATGCGATGCAATGTTTTAAGTTACCAATTTCATTTTACCATGAGCTTGAGAATATAATGTGTAAATTTTGGTGGTGTAATTCCAAAACCAACAAAAGTATACATTGGTGTAAGTGGAGTGACATGTATATCCCCAAAGCGAAGGGAGGGCTCGGTTTTAAGAATTTATCAACGTTTAATACGGCCCTGTTGGCGAAGCAGGGGTAGAAAATTATTATGCTTCCTAATTGTTTGTTCGCACGTGTAATGAAAGCAAATTATTTCACGAGGGGGAGTTTATGAGTGCAAGAATTGGATCTTACCCTACCTATACCTGGCGAAGTATATAGGGAGCTAGACGTGTTCTTGATGAGGGGATCGGTTGGAGAATCAAGGACGGTGAGAACGTAAATATCTAGAATGACGCATGGTTACCAGGGCCTGGAAAAGGAAGAGTACAATGTTATCATATTGATATTCGATATTGATAGGCTCGAAACCAACTAATATTTCGACAAAGGCAAGCGCACCTATCGACAGTAGTATAGTTGTGGTGAGTCCGAAATATCGTATCCTCAAGGACTAAAATTACTAGTAATAACTATCTTTCTATTACTTAGCCTAATATTTAAAGGGATTTTTTTTAATCTAAAACTAACTATTTAACTATGAACGCAACAGAAAGCGAAGGAAATAATCGAATAAACCAATGATAAAGACAATACCCAAGGAGAAATCCACCTAGACTTCATATTTTATTTTGACTCCGAATTAAATGATTTATTCACTTGCCTTGATCCGTAGAAATCCCTAAATTATGTTAATATCTCTTTCGAGACTAAGAACAACTGACCTCGATCTATGGATTCCCTGATTAGATTTGACTCTAATCTGTCAGATTTATGTCATCCTATTTCTAGGGTTGCAATCAACTCCACTTAATTATGCTAGATCTTCTCCTAAACAAGGACTTTTGCTCCATTGAATAAGCACATTAAAATTGAATCAATATCCTGAAAATATTAAAGCAAGAGTTAAGAAACATAATTAAGAACAAGAACAAGTATTTATCATGTAATTCAGATAATTAAATAATAAGATTCATCTAGGTTTCATCCTCCCTAGGTATTTAGGGAGTTTAGTTCATAACATAAGAGGAAAACATCTTAGAATAAAGAAAACAACAAGACATAAAGAACCCAAAAACTTCTAAGGAACTTGATGGAGATCTTCAATCTTGGAGTGAATCTGCTTCTGAGATGAATCCGGCGGGCTTCCTTCGAGTAATTTCTTCGTTATACTCCGCATGCTCTCTTTTGTCCTCTTCTAGTGTGTATTTATAGATTTTAGAAGGCTTAGAAACCCTAGAAATTGGGTTTTTCCGCGTAACAGGGAAGTAAGGTGTGAAATCGACACGGGTTGGCACATGGGCGTGTGCCCAGCCAGTGTGTCTCACATTGGCGTGTGCCCAACCCGTGTGGATCCTGAAAACTCCAATTTTGGCCCCTTTTTCACTCCTTTTGCTCCCAAATGCTCTCCTAAGTATAGAAACATGAATTTAAGGGATTAGGAGCATCAAATTAACTAATTTTCATCATAAATCATCCAAAAATATGCCAAGCATGGAATTAAAATATATTATATTTATGGTTTATCAAATATCCCCACACTTAAGCATTTGCTTTTCCTCAAGCAAAATCCTCAACTCACAATTAAAATTAAGCTTTCTCAACGCATAATTCTTATCAATAACATTTTATCATAATTCAAAAATAATTACACATTGATAGTTCAACTAAAAGAGCACTAAAGATTCAAACAATCCAAGTCTAAGTAATTACCTTTAATTCAAAACCGACAAGATTTGACATCCTCACTAAAGATTTACTCAAATCACTCAAGGTGTTTAAGGTTCAAAAATAAGCACTCAAAAGTCAAACATGGAAAGTCATTACCATAGGCTTGCATGAAAATCAAATCTCCACCACTATAAAATGAGATTATACACAAATAAAAAGGTCTTTAAAGGGTTGTAATGGGGTTTGGGTTAAAGGTGTGGATAAAGGCTGAAATAGAGGGTTAGAATCAAGATCGAATTGACAATTTACCTAACTAGAAAAATAAACTAATACTAAATAATTACATCAATTGAAAACTTATCAATAATAACACGAGCTTCTTCTCAAAATGTGAACTTAACCGTTTAAGATCAAATAACATAGAACTAGTAATAAATGTACATATATTTCTTTTTTACTTTTTTTTATTGAGTTAAGGATAAAAGAGATAATTTAACAACTGGAACAAAAGAACATAGTTAGGCAACTAACCAAATCAAATCTCGACAAAAAAGGGGTCAATACAATAGGAAAAATTCTCAATGAATCAAAAGGAATGAGTTATGGGTTAATATTAAGGGTAGATCAAGAAACGGTTTATTAGGCTCAAAGGGGTTCACTAAGGGTTAATTATGAAGGTAGGCTTTTTGGGATAAATGGGTTAAAACCTAGGTACCTTTATTATATCAGTATATCAAATCAAAAGTGTGGTCTCAATATGAATAATCGAAGCAAATTCTAGAATAACAAATCAATATTGACACACTCATAACCAATAATAAAGTGAGCAAGAAAAGTGTATGCTTTAAAGGCTCAAAATCTCACAAAAATTACGGTTTTTGATGTCAATCTCGTAAATCTCAAACTTTAAGGTAATATTTAAATTTAGGGAAACAACCTAGCAATTTTTTTTATTCTGAAAATAGACTTATCATGCTTGATTCTCTAATGTCTTAAAGTTTAAACAATCAATGCACAATTACCTATGAATTTAATCTAAAACATATCAATAAAAATCACAAATCGATAAGAATTCATTCTAATAGTAAAATGAGAAAATTACTTGAATACAAGACATAGTTCAGGCATTTTCTAATAATCATATAAATAACCTCCCCACACTTAAGATATACATTGTCCTGAATATATGAATATATATAATGACAATATAAGTAAAATATCATAAGAAAGGGAGAGAAGTGAAACTGCCCTGAATTTGGATGAAGTCCTCAAATTAGTGACTAGCGGAATTGTAGAGAAGGCTAAATGTAGTGCATGATCCTGAGCAAGCTATTAAGAAAATAAACACAATTGGTGGAGAAGATTAAAGGATTACTCAATTAGAAACAACCATAATAACTAAAATATAGTTCAAAATATAATAGACAAGTCTTCAAAAGATAATAAGAAACATAAAAGACAAATAAAATATAAATATAAATATAAATAAGATAAAACAAGAACACAAAATAAGAAAAGAGAAAAGGGGTTAGGGTTTTTATGGGGTGACACGGTTGTGTGAGGGTCCCTATTGGGCCACACGGCCGTGTCACACACCCGTGTGGCTTGTTTTCAATTCGTGTTCGTCGAGGGAAAAAAATAGCCTAGTCTTCACACGACCGAGTCGTACGGCCATGTATATCATCCTTCACTTCTCCCACGCCCGTGTAACCTCCCACACGCCCGTGCGCCTAGGCTGTGTCTCGCACATGGCCATGTGCCTTGCCCATGTAACTCTCTGACTTGTTTTAAAATTCAAAACAATTTGTTCCACGTTTCACACTGCCTATGACACGCCTTTGTGTCCAGGTCGTGTGGTCCACACGGCCGTGTCGCACGCCCGTGTGGTTTAATTTAAGGCCGTGTCTCTGTCAATTTTCTGGGAAAATTTTAGCCCTGTTTCCATACGGCCAAGGACACGCCCGTGTGTCCAGGCCATGTGGGTCAAAAACCTATATTTAAACATGAAAAAAAAGTAAAAATAAACTAATTAGTAGGGTTAGTGCTTGGGTTGCCTCCCGAGAAGCGCTTATTTAGAGTCTAAGCTTGACTTACCTCTCATTTGTATGGTCATGGTGGTTCAAGGAGTTGACACTCCTCTCTCCTGCTATCAGTTCTAATATCAAAGAAAGGTTTAATTCAAGTGCTATTTACCTTAAAGGTGTCTAATTTAGAATGATTTACCTCGACCGTACCGTGTGGAAAGACATTCAGTACCGTAAAAAGAGTTACTCCTTCTGCATTGGGCTTTGAAGTGACAATTCGAGGGTCCGCTTTGTCCAACAATACCTGGTCTCCAACCTTAAATTGATTTGTTTCATCTTGAAGCTCGTTATGATGTTGTTTAAGTTCTACATCGTGTATCCTTGGTTTCTCCTTAACATGCATCCGCCATTCGTCTAGTTCATCAATCTGAAGCCTTCGTTCTTCATGAGTTATTCTACTTTTGTCAGTTGAGCTGGACTGTGGCTCTATCACCTTTTTTCGAGGAACTTTCTGCAAAGAAGGTTGAGCCACAAGGTTACTCACATCAAAAGAACTTGCAATATCATCTCGATTACTAGATATCCTAACAGAATCACGAGCTTGGAGTTTAATCGTGTCATCGCCTACACGAAGTATCAATTCACCTGTGCCAACATCTATAATAGTTCTAGCAGTTGCTAAAAAGGGTCGTCCTAAATTTAAAGGTACATCACTATCTTCATCCATGTCTAAAACAACAAAGTCAACTAGGAATATGAATTTATCAATTTTTATGAGTACATCTTCAACAATACCCCTAGGAAATCTAATGGTTTTATCTTGCAATTGAATGCTCATCCTAGTTTGTTTGGGTTTCCCAAGACCTAGCTGTTTAAACATTTTGTAAGGCATGACATTAATACTTGCCCCTAAATCAGCTAAAGTATTATTTACATTTAAACTACCAATTAAACAAGGGATAGTAAAACTCCCTGGATCCTTTAATTTGTTGGGTAGTTTATTCTATAAAAGGGCTGAGCAGACTGCATTTAGCTCCACGTGTGACGCATCATCTAACTTCTGTTTGTTTGCCAAAAGCTCCTTTAAAAATTTAACTAAGTTAGGCATCTGCGAAAGATCTTCAATAAACGGTAAGCTAATATGTAATTTTTTTAAGAGTTTAAGAAATTAACCAAATTGCTCATTGGTGTGGTCTTTCTTCGTTGCATTGGGGTATGGCACACAAGGTTTATATTATTTACTTACTGGTTTTTGTGCACTGTGGCTCACCTCAACCTTACCTTTACTTACCACAATTTCTTGCCTCGGTTCAGAATTAGATTCTACTAACCCTTCTTCGTTGCGCACAGTGAAGGCATGGAGTTGCTCCCCCGAGTTAGTTTCGGTGTTACTCGGCAAGCTACCTTGTGGTCGTTCTGAGATCAGCTTAACAAGCTGACCTATTTGGTTCTCGAGCCCTTGAATTGACGCTTGCTAATTTTTAAGCATTGTTTAGGTGTTTTGAAAATGGGTTTCTGACACCGAGATGGATTTTGTTAGCATCTCCTCAAGGTTTAGCTTCTTCTCCTGCTGGTAGGGTTGTTGTTTAAAGCCTGGAGGGGTTGAGGTCTTTGATTTCCTTGACCACCCCATGAGAAATTGGAATGGTTCCTCCAACCTGCATTGTAAGTATTACATAGGGATTATTTTGAGGCCTAAAATTATTACCCATATAGTGGACTTGCTCATTCTCTGTGCTCAGGTTGTAAGATGGATATTCTGTAGTGTTCATCCCTATTCCATTTATGTCGCATTGCATCACCAGATGTACCTGCATAGAAACACATTAGCCATCAATTTTTTTATTTAAAAGACCTACCAGCTACTTTATTAGGCTTTGTCTTCATGACTTGCCACCGATAATTATTTAGCAACATCTCCTCTATAAACTCATAAGCCACTTCAAGTGGTTTGTTATTCAGAGATCCACCGGCGGCTGCATCAATCAGTTGCCTAGTTGAGGGGTTCAAATCATTGTAAAAAGTTTGAACCTGTGGCCATAAAGGTAACCCATGGTGAGGGCACCTTCTCAATAAGTCTTTATACCTCTCCCATGCATCATAAATAGTTTCTAAATCCATCTACACAAAAGAAGAGATATCATTCCTCAACTTTGCCATTCTAGCCGGCGGAAAATATTTTCATAAAAACTTTTCAACCATTTGTTCCCAAGTAGTGATAGAACCTCGTGGTAATGAGTTCAACCACTGTTTAGCTTTATTCCTTAATGAGAAAGGAAATAACCGAAGGAGAATGGCATCATTAGAAACGCCAATAACTTTAAAAGTGTCGCAGAACTCTAAGAAATTAGCTAAATGAGTATTTGGGTCTTCGTCCTGCAAACCATCAAACTGAACAAACTGTAAAATCATTTGAATAGTGTTAGGTTTAAGTTCAAAATTATTTGCAGCAATAGCAGGTATAACAATACTCGATTCAGCCCCAGTTAAATTGGGCTTAGCATAATCGTACATAGTACGAGGAGCAAGATTCTGATTCACAGGATTTGCGGCAACCACAGGAGGTAGCGGATTATTATCAGCCATCTCCTCGGTAATATTGGTATCATCCTCTTGCTCTTCCTCTATATACTATAGATTTCGCCTTATTTCTCTACGATTTTTGCTAGCTGTGCTTTCGATTTCACTATCAAAAAGTAGAGGTCTTGACGGGTTTCTTTTAGTCATAAACTAAAAATACCTGCCAGAAGCAAATAAAAGATAAGTTAGTAAATTAAAATAAAAACACAAATAAATTGTAATAAAAATGGCTAAATTAATAAAAATTAAGCGTTCCTAATATCCTAGTCCCGGGCAACGGCGCCAAAAACTTGATGGGCTCAAAACCAACTAATATTTCGACAAAGGCAAGCACACCTATCGAACAGTAGTATAGTTGTGGTGAGTCCGGAATATCGTATCCTCAAGGACTAAAATTACTAGTAATAACTATCTTTCTATTATTTAGCCTAATATTTAAAGGGATTTGTTTTAATATAAAACTAACTATTTAACTATGAACGCGGCAGAGAGCGAAGGAAATAATCGAATAAACCAATGATAAAGACAATACCCAAGGAGAAATCCACCTAGACTTCACTTATTATTCTGACTTCAAATTAAATGATTTATTCACTTGCCTTGAACCGTAGAAATCCCTAAATTATGTTAATATCTCTTTCGAGACTAAGAACAACTGACTCTAGGTTGATTAATTGAAATCTCTTTCTAATTAAAACCCTTATCGTCGCATTAACTCGATCTATGGATTCCCTTATTAGATTTGACTCTAATCCGGTAGATTTATGTCATCCTATTTCTAGGGTTGCAATCAACTCCGTTTAATTATGCTAGATCTTCTCTTAAATAGGGACTTTTACTCCACTGAATAAGCACATTAAACTTGAATCAATATCCTGAAAATATTAAAGCAAGAGTTAAGAAGCATAATTAAGAACAAGAACAAATATTTATCACGTAATTCAAATAATTAAATAATAAGATTCATTTAGGTTTCATCCTCCCTATATGTTTAAGGAGTTTAGTTCATAAAGAATAAAGAAAACAAGAAGACATAAAGAACCCAAAAACTATTAAGGAACTTGATGGAGATCTTTAATCTTGGAGTGAATCTGCTTTTGAGATGAATCCAATGGCTTCCTTCGAGTAATTTCTTTGTTCTACTCTGCGTGCTCTCTTTTGTCCTCTTCTAGTGTGTATTTATAGGCTTTAGAAGGCTCAAAAACCCTAAAAATTGGGTTTTTCTACGTAACAGGGAAGTAAGGTGTGAAATCGACATGGGCTGGCACATGGGCGTGTGGCCAGCTCGTGTGAATCTTGAAAACTCCGATTTTGGCCCCTTTTTCATTCTTTTTGCTCTCAAATGCTCTCCTAAGTATAGAAACATGAATTTAAGGGATTAGAAGCATCAAATTCACTAATTTTCATCGTAAATCATCCAAAAATATGCCAAGCATGGAATTAAAATATGTTATATTTATGGTTTATCAGATATTCTATGGTGTCAGATTTAATTAAATGGAATTCTGCTACCTGGAAGCAGGAGGAAATTCGCTCACTATTTGGCGAGGAGCAGATGCAGAGAATACTTTCAATTCTGTTGGAGAGCATTGAGCCACAAGATGTGTTAGTTTGGAAAGGCGATAATACAGGGTTTTACACAATCAAAAGTGGTTACAAATGGCTGAATACAACGGAGGAAACTAGCATGCAACATGAAAATCTATCTAAGTTTTTTACAAACATATGGGTTCTTAAGGTACCAAGCAAGATTCGAATACATTTGTGGAAAGTTGCTAGCAAATTTATGCCTGATTATATAATTTGAGAACCCGTAAGTTAATGGTTAACACGCTTTGCCCAGTATCCCAAGAAGAGAGGAGACGGTGAGCCACCTCTTTCGAGATTGCAACTTTACTCAACTGGTGATGTCGGATTTGGGAGCGATCAATTCAACAATCAACAAAGAAACAAGTTCGAAAAAATGGTTAGAATTTGAATATGAAAATCATAATAATGCAGAATGCAGAGTCCGAACTATCTTTTTATAGGTTATTTGGTACAACCAAAACAGAATCTATCATGAGGGGAAAAGGAATCGAGTGCATGAAATTGTGGGCTTTATCAATGCATATTGTACAGAAATAAAGCATATGGGTGAGGTGCTGAAGACCAGAAATGAAATTAATACTAATGTGTGGCAGCCACCAAGGGGAAATGTTATAAAAATTAATTTTGATGCGTCATTTAATCAGAACTATCGAAGATCAATTTTAGGAATCATTGCTCGAAATAAGGAAAGATTGGTGATGGCATCGTGCACATACCCATGGAGAATATCTCAGATCCGACCATGGCCGAGGTGAGGGTGTGCTTACAGGCTGTTACTATAGCTGAAGAAATGGGTTTCCAAGACATATATTGAGGGAGATGCGTAGACTGTTATCAGGAAATTAATCTCTGTAGTAGAAGATAGATCATGTATTAGAAGTTTGATCCAAGAAATCAAGGGGAGAACCCCAAAATTTTGAAGCTTGCAGTTCAAATATCTACCAAGGGTAGATATGCCAAGCATGGAATTAAAATATGTTATATTTATGGTTTATCAGATATTCTATGGTGTCAGATTTAATTAAATGGAATTCTGCTACCTGGAAGCAGGAGGAAATCCGCTCACTATTTGGCGAGGAGCAGATGCAGAGAATACTTTCAATTCTGTTGGAGAGCATTGAGCCACAAGATGTGTTAGTTTGGAAAGGCGATAATACAGGGTTTTACACAATCAAAAGTGGTTACAAATGGCTGAATACAACGGAGGAAACTAGCATGCAACATGAAAATCTATCTAAGTTTTTACAAACATATGGGTTCTTAAGGTACCAAGCAAGATTCGAATACATTTGTGGAAAGTTGCTAGCAAATTTATGCCTGATTATATAATTTGAGAACCCGTAAGTTGATGGTTAACACGCTTTGCCCAGTATCCCAAGAAGAGAGGAGACGGTGAGCCACCTCTTTCGAGATTGCAACTTTACTCAACTGGTGATGTCGGATTTGGGAGCGATCAATTCAACAATCAACAAAGAAACAAGTTCGAAAAAATGGTTAGAATTTGAATATGAAAATCATAATAATGCAGAATGCAGAGTCCGAACTATCTTTTTATAGGTTATTTGGTACAACCAAAACAGAATCTATCATGAGGGGAAAAGGAATCGAGTGCATGAAATTGTGGGCTTTATCAATGCATATTGTACAGAAATAAAGCATATGGGTGAGGTGCTGAAGACCAGAAATGAAAATAATACTAATGTGTGGCAGCCACCAAGGGGAAATGTTATAAAAATTAATTTTGATGCGTCATTTAATCAGAACTATCGAAGATCAATTTTAGGAATCATTGCGCGAAATAAGGAAAGATTGGTGATGGCATCGTGCACATACCCATGGAGAATATCTCAGATCCGACCATGGCCGAGGTGAGGGTGTGCTTACAGGCTGTTACTATAGCTGAAGAAATGGGTTTCCAAGACATATATTGAGGGAGATGCGTTGACTGTTATCAGGAAATTAATCTCTGTAGTAGAAGATAGATCATGTATTAGAAGTTTGATCCAAGAAATCAAGGGGAGAACCCCAAAATTTTGAAGCTTGCAGTTCAAATATCTACCAAGGGTAGATATGCCAAGCATGGAATTAAAATATGTTATATTTATGGTTTATCAGATATTCTATGGTGTCAGATTTAATTAAATGGAATTCTGCTACCTGGAAGCAGGAGGAAATCCGCTCACTATTTGGCGAGGAGCAGATGCAGAGAATACTTTCAATTCTGTTGGAGAGCATTGAGCCACAAGATGTGTTAGTTTGGAAAGGCGATAATACAGGGTTTTACACAATCAAAAGTGGTTACAAATGGCTGAATACAACGGAGGAAACTAGCATGCAACATGAAAATCTATCTAAGTTTTTTACAAACATATGGGATCTTAAGGTACCAAGCAAGATTCGAATACATTTGTGGAAAGTTGCTAGCAAATTTATGCCTGATTATATAATTTGAGAACCCGTAAGTTGATGGTTAACACGCTTTGCCCAGTATCCCAAGAAGAGAGGAGACGGTGAGCCACCTCTTTCGAGATTGCAACTTTACTCAACTGGTGATGTCGGATTTGGGAGCGATCAATTCAACAATCAACAAAGAAACAAGTTCGAAAAAATGGTTAGAATTTGAATATGAAAATCATAATAATGCAGAATGCATAGTCCGAACTATCTTTTTATAGGTTATTTGGTACAACCAAAACAGAATCTATCATGAGGGGAAAAGGAATCGAGTGCATGAAATTGTGGGCTTTATCAATGCATATTGTACAGAAATAAAGCATATGGGTGAGGTGCTGAAGACCAGAAATGAAATTAATACTAATGTGTGGCAGCCACCAAGGGGAAATGTTATAAAAATTAATTTTGATGCGTCATTTAATCAGAACTATCAAAGATCAATTTTAGGAATCATTGCGCGAAATAAGGAAAGATTGGTGATGGCATCGTGCACATACCCATGGGAGAATTTCTCAGATCCGACCATGGCCGAGGTGAGGGTGTGCTTACAGGCTGTTACTATAGCTGAAGAAATGGGTTTCCAAGACATATATTGAGGGAGATGCGTTGACTGTTATCAGGAAATTAATCTCTGTAGTAGAAGATAGATCATGTATTAGAAGTTTGATCCAAGAAATCAAGGGGAGAACCCCAAAATTTTGAAGCTTGCAGTTCAAATATCTGCCAAGGGCAGATATGCCAAGCATGGAATTAAAATATGTTATATTTATGGTTTATCAGATATTCTATGGTGTCAGATTTAATTAAATGGAATTCTGCTACCTGGAAGCAGGAGGAAATTCGCTCACTATTTGGCGAGGAGCAGATGCAGAGAATACTTTCAATTCTGTTGGAGAGCATTGAGCCACAAGATGTGTTAGTTTGGAAAGGCGATAATACAGGGTTTTACACAATTAAAAGTGGTTACCAATGGCTGAATACAACGGAGGAAACTAGCATGCAACATGAAAATCTATCTAAGTTTTTTACAAACATATGGGTTCTTAAGGTACCAAGCAAGATTCGAATACATTTGTGGAAAGTTGCTAGCAAATTTATGCCTGATTATATAATTTGAGAACCCGTAAGTTGATGGTTAACACGCTTTGCCCAGTATCCCAAGAAGAGAGGAGACGGTGAGCCACCTCTTTCGAGATTGCAACTTTACTCAACTGGTGATGTCGGATTTGGGAGCGATCAATTCAACAATCAACAAAGAAACAAGTTCGAAAAAATGGTTAGAATTTGAATATGAAAATCATAATAATGCAGAATGCATAGTCCGAACTATCTTTTTATAGGTTATTTGGTACAACCAAAACAGAATCTATCATGAGGGGAAAAGGAATCGAGTGCATGAAATTGTGGGCTTTATCAATGCATATTGTACAGAAATAAAGCATATGGGTGAGGTGCTGAAGACCAGAAATGAAATTAATACTAATGTGTGGCAGCCACCAAGGGGAAATGTTATAAAAATTAATTTTGATGCGTCATTTAATCAGAACTATCGAAGATCAATTTTAGGAATCATTGCGCGAAATAAGGAAAGATTGGTGATGGCATCGTGCACATACCCATGGGAGAATATCTCAGATCCGACCATGGCCGAGGTGAGGGTGTGCTTACAGGCTGTTACTATAGCTGAAGAAATGGGTTTCCAAGACATATATTGAGGGAGATGCGTTGACTGTTATCAGGAAATTAATCTCTGTAGTAGAAGATAGATCATGTATTAGAAGTTTGATCCAAGAAATCAAGGGGAGAACCCCAAAATTTTGAAGCTTGCAGTTCAAATATCTACCAAGGGCAGATATGCCAAGCATGGAATTAAAATATGTTATATTTATGGTTTATCAGATATTCTATGGTGTCAGATTTAATTAAATGGAATTCTGCTACCTGGAAGCAGGAGGAAATTCGCTCACTATTTGGCGAGGAGCAGATGCAGAGAATACTTTCAATTCTGTTGGAGAGCATTGAGCCACAAGATGTGTTAGTTTGGAAAGGCGATAATACAGGGTTTTACACAATCAAAAGTGGTTACAAATGGCTGAATACAACGGAGGAAACTAGCATGCAACATGAAAATCTATCTAAGTTTTTTACAAACATATGGGTTCTTAAGGTACCAAGCAAGATTCGAATACATTTGTGGAAAGTTGCTAGCAAATTTATGCCTGATTATATAATTTGAGAACCCGTAAGTTGATGGTTAACACGCTTTGCCCAGTATCCCAAGAAGAGAGGAGACGGTGGGCCACCTCTTTCGAGATTGCAACTTTACTCAACTGGTGATGTCGGATTTGGGAGCGATCAATTCAACAATCAACAAAGAAACAAGTTCGAAAAAATGGTTAGAATTTGAATATGAAAATCATAATAATGCAGAATGCAGAGTCCGAACTATCTTTTTATAGGTTATTTGGTACAACCAAAACAGAATCTATCATGAGGGGAAAAGGAATCGAGTGCATGAAATTGTGGGCTTTATCAATGCATATTGAATAGAAATAAAGCATATGGGTGAGGTGCTGAAGACCAGAAATGAAATTAATACTAATGTGTGGCAGCCACCAGGGGGAAATGTTATAAAAATTAATTTTGATGCGTCATTTAATCAGAACTATCGAAGATCAATTTTAGGAATCATTACGCAAAGTAAGGAAAGATTGGTGATGGCATCGTGCACATACCCATGGGAGAATATCTCAGATCCGACCATGGCCGAGGTGAGGGTGTGCTTACAGGCTGTTACTATAGCTGAAGAAATGGGTTTCCAAGACATATATTGAGGGAGATGCGTTGACTGTTATCAGGAAATTAATCTCTATAGTAGAAGATAGATCATGTATTAGAAGTTTGATCCAAGAAATCAAGGGGAGAACCCCAAAATTTTGAAGCTTGCAGTTCAAATATCTACCAAGGGCAGATATGCCAAGCATGGAATTAAAATATGTTATATTTATGGTTTATCAGATATTCTATGGTGTCAGATTTAATTAAATGGAATTCTGCTACCTGGAAGCAGGAGGAAATTCGCTCACTATTTGGCGAGGAGCAGATGCAGAGAATACTTTCAATTCTGTTGGAGAGCATTGAGCCACAAGATGTGTTAGTTTGGAAAGGCGATAATACAGGGTTTTACACAATCAAAAGTGGTTACAAATGGCTGAATACAACGGAGGAAACTAGCATGCAACATGAAAATCTATCTAAGTTTTTTACAAACATATGGGTTCTTAAGGTACCAAGCAAGATTCGAATACATTTGTGGGAAGTTGCTAGCAAATTTATGCCTGATTATATAATTTGAGAACCCGTAAGTTGATGGTTAACACGCTTTGCCCAGTATCCCAAGAAGAGAGGAGACGGTGAGCCACCTCTTTCGAGATTGCAACTTTACTCAACTGGTGATGTCGGATTTGGGAGCGATCAATTCAACAATCAACAAAGAAACAAGTTCGAAAAAATGGTTAGAATTTGAATATGAAAATCATAATAATGCAGAATGCAGAGTCCGAACTATCTTTTTATAGGTTATTTGGTACAACCAAAACAGAATCTATCATGAGGGGAAAAGGAATCGAGTGCATGAAATTGTGGGCTTTATCAATGCATATTGTACAGAAATAAAGCATATGGGTGAGGTGCTGAAGACCAGAAATAAAATTAATACTAATGTGTGGCAGCCACCAAGGGGAAATGTTATAAAAATTAATTTTGATGCGTCATTTAATCAGAACTATCGAAGATCAATTTTAGGAATCATTGCTCGAAATAAGGAAAGATTGGTGATGGCATCGTGCACATACCCATGGAGAATATCTCAGATCCGACCATGGCCGAGGTGAGGGTGTGCTTATAGGCTGTTACTATAGCTGAAGAAATGGGTTTCCAAGACATATATTGAGGGAGATGCGTTGACTGTTATCAGGAAATTAATCTCTGTAGTAGAAGATAGATCATGTATTAGAAGTTTGATCCAAGAAATCAAGGGGAGAACCCCAAAATTTTGAAGCTTGCAGTTCAAATATCTACCAAGGGAAGCCAATAAAGCGGCACATAGATTGGGGTTAGAAGGGCAGAAATATGATGGCCCACGATACTGAATGGAAGAGGTACCACGAACGGTGGAAGAACTGGTAAACAGCGACAAAAGTCGTGATGATGACAGAAGATAAGTGATATTGTTGAGTCTGAACTTTGTAACAACGGGTCAGTCTGAGGAACTCGTGAAAAGTAAGAAAATAGGAGATTGAAAAGTTAGAAGCTGCTTGTTGCATGGGTAAAGGATCTTTGAAGCGGTGGATGCACAATGGGAATTTGTTTACAGCATTAAGGAAACTGGCATTCCAGACCTAGGTTTTTTCATATCTGTTTAGTTTAAGCTCTTTTATTTCCTTTTCCAAGTTTTGATTTCCTGTATGTTTTCTTTAATCATTTCTGCTCTTTCGTTTTCCAATGCATTGTTTGGGGTGCCAATTAAAGTAGGACAGTTGTAGATTCATTTGTTTGCTGAGTCTATAACTGAGTCAAGTTTCCCATCAAATAAAGCATCAATTGATATAAAAAAATTTAATCTTTGAACTTACAACTTACATATTTATTTCTATTAAAAATTATTTTTCAATACTAAAATTAAAGGTAAACTACAAAAATAATCCTTTATATTTGTTTAAATTTATGTTTTGGTCATCAATATTTTAATTGTTTTGATTCCATCATTAAAGTTATCGAATTATAATAATTTGATTATTTTATTTGCAGTTAAAAGTGTGACATATTATATGCTAACTTTGATGCCATGTTTTTATTTTTATTTTTTAAACTTTTTTATTGTGGGCCTTGCAACGACTCGGTTTTCAGTGGTTTCGGAACTCCGCTCTCTGATGGTTGAGTCCATAAATATTATTGAATAGTATTTACGAGATAGATATAGTGTTATTGTGAATTTTGATTTATATATATTATTAATTGAATAGTTAGCTATGTACGAGTGGTTTTGGAAAATGAGGTAATGAGACCTTGTTTATATAAACCGAGCTTATAAATATTATTATTAAATATTTACGAAGTTTTTATACAGGTAAATTGAAATTTGGTTCGAAAATTTTAGTGATTGGTTAGTTAAATAAAGTAAAAGAACTAAATCGTAAAAGTAGTAAAAATTAATCACTATAGATTTTAAATAGCTAAAGAAGTGGGAGAAAGCAATTGTGGAAACGGAATGGAATAAATCGAGCATATATCTTCTAGCTTGGATAAACTTGTGAGTTTGATCGCTGTAAATCAGAGCTTTAAATATTTAAAAAAGAATGATCAAACCTGGAGACTAACTCTGACAACGATATTAAGGCAAGTGTACCTATCCAACAGTAGTATAGCTTAGGCAAGACCGGTTATCGAACCCAAAGGAACTAAAAGTATTAATACTCACTTTCTTTTTATTATTTAGCCTTAAAGTTAGAGTGAAGATTACTTTTTAAACTAAATCGACGATAGCTAAACTAAGGACACAAAGACAAGAAGATGAATTGGAAAATAACTTTGAGGAAAAACTAAGTTGATTTTGATGATACCCTCGGGAAGAATCCACCTAGACTTCTCTTATTATCTAACCCTAAATTATATGATTTCTTTTACTTAGCTTGATTCGTGAGACTCCCTAACTTGTATTAAACCCTCTCTCGAGGCGAATAACGTCCAACCCTAGGTTAATTAGTGGAACTCTCGTTCGCTTATAATAACCCCCTAGGATAGCAGTAAATCGATCAATGGACTCCCATATTCGGTTTCACCCTAATCCAGCAAAATCTCGTAACCCTATCTCTAGGCATTCGATCAACTCCGCTTAATTATGTTAGATCTTCTCTTAGGCAGGGTCTATTCCTCCTCCACCTAAGCACATTACATTTGGATTAAGCAACATAATTAAGAAACAAACTAAGTAATGTATCATATAGCTTAAAAATCAAATAATAAAATCCATCTAGGTTTCATCCCCTTCAGGTATCTGAGGGGTTTAGTTCATAATGAATAAACAAACCATCGCAAGAGAAAAGATAAAACAAAACATAGGAAAAACCCTAAAACCCCCTGAAGGAATCGAAGGAGAATTCCGCCGTCTTGAGTATAATTATGGCTTCTTGGGTTGGATCAACGGGCTATCCTTGTGTTATTCCCTAACTCTGACCTTCTCGGCTTGGCTCCTTGGCCTCGCTTTCGCTCCCTTGAAAAGGTATACTTGGGGGTTATTTATAGGCTCTTGGAACGCGATTCTTTCTCCCTAAGTATCCCTTTCCGACTAAAATTGCTCTTTCCAGCGACAGAGGCACGGCCATGGCATACACCCGTGTGGATCGAGACCTGACCGTGTTTGGATTTCTCTTAAGGCACGGCCATGTGTGATGGAGTTGAGGCTGTGCTCTAGGTGTTCGTCGAGGCACGGCCGTGTGTGCTTTGGGCTAGGCCGTGTCAATTTCGTGCTAAGGCCCATTTACTCCGTTTTAGGTCCGTTTTGTGTTCTTTTCATCCTTGGGTGCTGTCCTGGGTATAACACATGAAAAGAAAGGATTAAAAGCACCTTTTTATATAAAACAAGGGATAAATCATCCAAAAGCATATTAAATGTGGGTCTAAAATATGTTACTTTTACGGTTTATCAGAATTCTTCAAAGGTAACTTGGTTAATTTCTCATGTTTAAATTATGGTTATGCATGCAGGCAATGTTCGACTATATGGAATGTTGAACTGAGTTTTAGTAGTTAAGTTTGTGTGTTATTTTTACCAAATTACTGCAGTCAGAAATGAAGAAAAAGAATTGGATGATTAAATGTTGAAGTTAACTGCTGTCTGAATGCTCATTTTTCAAGCATGTAATTGCTGAATTGTTTGTGCTTGAACTTGTTGAGTATTAGGTTTGCTATTTTTTGAAATAAAGGAAAATTTTGGATGTTAAATGCTAACTTTGGCTGCTGCTCAAAAGGGAGTATGAATGCTATCCGAATGCTGGACTTTCAGCATTAAATCTTCCTGTGTTAATATGGTTTAACCTTACTGTAAATGCAACATCTATATACGTTATTCACTTGTTAAATTAAATATTAGTGAGTCTTAATTATACTGTTGAAGAGTGACAATTATGCTAGTTTTGAGGGCAATTATACTGTCAAAATGAGGACATAAATCTTGTATTTGATGTTGAATAATTGTTGCATTAAAGCTGATATTTGTACCGTGAACGTATTAAATGCTTTAAGAGAAAATTAATGTCCCGTTTAATATAGTTGGTTTGTCAAATCTAGGCAAATTGATTATGTTTTTAATGAATGATATAATTATGGCAACATGGTGGCTGTCCGAAAACCGTATATTGATGATGTGATTCACTTAACTAATTAAAATCACGACAAAGACAAGCGCACCTATCGAGTAGTAGTATAGCTATAGTGAGTCGGGGATATCGTATCCACGAGGACTAAAAGTACTAGTAATTACCTTTTTTCTAGTACTTATCCTATAAATTGAAGGGTTGTTTTTAATCTAACATTAAACTAATTACTAAGGACTCGACAGAGAATGAATTGGGAAAATATTCGAAGAAAACCAATGATAAAGACAATACCCAGGAAAGAATCCACCTAGACTTCACTTATTATTCTGAATCTAAGTTAAATGATTTATTCACTTGCCTTGATCCGTAGAAATCCCTAAATTATATTAACATCTCTTTCGAGAGTAAAAATAATTGACTCTAGGTTGATTAATTGAAATCTCTTTCTAATTAAAACCCATATTGTCGCATTAACTCGATCTCTGAATTCCCCTATTAGATTTGACTCTAATCCAGTAGATTTATATCGTCCTATTTCTAGGATTGCATGCAACTCCACTCAATTATGCCATGTCTACTCTTAAACTATGACTTTTGCTCCACTGAAATAAGCACATCAATCATGAATCAATATCCTGAAAACATTAACATATGAAGTAAGTACACATAATTGAGATCAAGAACAAATATTTATCATGTAACTCAGAAAAATCAAATAATAATATTCATAATAGGTTTCATCTTCCCTAGGTATCTAGGGTATTTAGTTCATAATTTGGGGAAAAAAAATCTCAAAATTAGGAAAACAACAAGACATAAAGAACCCAAAAACTTCTAGAGAAATTGAATGGAGATCTTCAATCTTGAAGAAGATCCTGCTTCTGAGTTGATTCCGACAGCGTTCTTCGAGTAAAATCTCTGTTCTTCTCTGCGTGCTCCCTTAGGTCCTCTTCTAGTGTGTATTTATAAACTTAAGAATGCTCAAAAACCCTAAAAATTGGCTTTTTGCATATTTGGGAAACTCGGTTTGAAATCGGCACGGGCTGGCACATGGGCATGTGTCCAGCCCGTATGGGAATGGCTAGGCCGTGTGGATCCTGAAAGTAGCTCGTTTTGTCTGATTTTGGCTCATTTTCTGCTCATTTTGCTCCCCTATGCTCTCCTAAGTATAGAAACATGAAATTAAAGGATTAGGAGCATCAAATTCACTAAATTATATAATAAATCATCCAAAAACGCATCAAGAATGGGAATAAACTATGTTACTTTTATGGCTTATCAAATATCCCCACACTTAAGCGTTTGCTTGTCCTCAAGCAAAATCTTCAACTCACAATTAAAAATTAAACTTTCTCAATTCATAATTCTCATCAATAATGTTTTGTCATAATTCACAAATAATCATACATTGATAATTCAACTAAAAGAGCACTAAAAATTCAAACAATCCAAGTCACACATTTTTAAAGCATGAAAATATAGGTATTTCCCCTTATCTAAGTAATTACCTTTAATTCAAAACCGACAAGAATTGATATCCTCACTAAAGATTCACTCAAATCACTCAAAGTGTTTAAGGTTCAAAAATAAGCACTCAAAAGTCAAACATGAAAAGTCATTACCATAGGCTTGCATGAAAATCAAATCTCCACCACTATAAAATGAGATGATACACAAATCAAAAGGTTTTTAAAGGGTTGTAATGGGGCTTGGGTTAAAGGTATAGATAAAGGCTGAAGTAGAGGGTTAGAATCGAGATTGAATTGATAAATTACTTAACTGGAAAAAATAAACTAATGTTGAATAATTACATCAATCGAAATTATTAAAGAATACATGAGCTTCTTCTCAAAATATGAATATAACTGTTCAAGCTCAATCGACATAACTATGTAATAATCAATAAATATAAATGAAAATGAAAATAATAATAATAATAATAATTTTTCATTCATTTTTTTCTATTTTTTTAAGAATAAAGATAATAAGAGATAATTTAATAACTGAACAAAAGAACATAGTTAGGCAACTAACCAAATCAAATCTCGACAAAAAGGAAGTCAATAAAATAGGAAAAATTCTCAATGAATCAAAAAGAATGAGTTATGGGTTAATATTAAGGGTATATCAAGAAACGGGTTATTAGGCTCAAAGGGGTTCACTAAGGGTTAATCATGAAGGTATGCTTTTTATAGGATAAGTGGGTTAGAACCTAAGTGCCTTTATCATCTCAGTATATCAAATCAAATGTGTGGTCTTGACATGCATAATCAAAGCAAGTTCTAGAATAACAAATCAATATTGACACACTCATAACCAATAATAAAATGAGCAAGAAAAGTGTATGCTCTTAAGGTTCAAAATCTCACAAAAATTATGGTTTTTGATGTCAATCTTGCAAGTCTCAAATTTTAAGGTAATACCTCAATTCAGGGAAACAACCTAACAATTTTTTTTAATTCTGAAAATAGACTTATCATGCTTGATTCTGTCATGTCTTAAAGTTTAAACAATCAATGCACAATTATCTATGAATATAATCCAAAACACATCAATAAAAATCATAAATCGATAAAAATTCCATTCTAATAGTAATATGAGAAAGTTACTTAACACATGACATAATTTAGGGATTTTCTAATAATCATATAAATAACATCCCCACACTTAAGATGTACATTGTCCTCAATGTACAAACAGATATAATCACAGTATAAGCAGAATATCATAAGAGAGGGAGATAATTGAAACTGCCCTAAATATTGGAAGAAATTCCCAGAATAGTGAAAAGTGGAATTGTAGATTAATGTAGATGTGGTGCATGATCCTGAGCAACTGATAAGAAAATAAACACAATGTTGAAGAAGATTAAAAGGTTACTCGATTAGAAGCAACCATAATAAATAAAATATAGTAGTTCAAAATATAAAAGTGAAAAAAGTCTAGGAAAATACAAATAAACAGAAAAATAAAATGAAAATAAAAACTAATAATACATTATCAGATGCATCAGCATCGTGAGTCATAGGCACTGGAGGAGACAAATAGAAATGATGACAAATCTGCTGCAATGTCGCATCAATACTGTTGAACCTCTAAACGCAGTACTGACAGAAACTAGTGAACTCCTCGACGGATACTCCACGAAAGCTAGCAGCAGAAGGAACAGGTCGGTGACTCGAATGTGGAGGATGTGGTGGGTCCTCGTGATAGGGAGAAACATCATCAGTGAAATCCTTGGGTTCATTCTGAGCATCAGAATGAAACAATTTGTACTAAGAATGATCTACTCCACGACAACGCTCGATCATCCTCATGTGCATCATACTCGAGATGCCCTGAGGGGACATCTGGCCAACAAGTGTGAGTGTGGAGGATCACTCCGGTGTGTCTAGGAGACCGAAGTGTCGAGCGAGACGAGTCACGTAAGGGCCTAAGCAGATAGGGCCCTTTTTGTAGCGGTTAATCTGATGGCGGAAGGATAAAGCGATGAAGTATGCCAAATTAAATATATATCCATGGGCCATGCTCCATAGGTAATAAACGTCATGAGTGTTGAAAACTCCGGTGCTCTCTCTCTGACTTGTCAAAGTATGAGTTAAGAGTGTGTGAATGTACCGTAAGGCCGAAGAGAGAGAAGTCACCTTCGAGCGACTCGCATCATATGGTATCTGGCTCATTGTAAGGTCTATCTAACATCGCGATGACGAGTGATGGATGTGCCAATGAAGCTGAAGGAAGTCCTCGGTGCTCATGAACTCCTCTGTGTAGAGTCCCATAGCAGCACCGAACTCTGCGACGCTCATATGTCGCACCAAACCACCCAGGCAAAAAGTGATGGTGTCTGGCTCGTCATGAACCGTCATGACCTGGTGTACCGAAAATGTAGCAGAAAAATCCAAGGTAAGCTCCATGTATATGGGCTCGATGATGTTGAAGAATCTAACCCAAGAAGCTGTGGCAATAATGGAGCGCACGTCATTAGCTAATCAGACCTGCTCCAAAGCGGCCCAATCGGTGCAGCGGCCTAGGCCAAGTTGTTGTACGCAATGGAGCTGGTATAAATCCTCTTGGGGGCCCTCGAAAATCGGAGATAGGGGTGGCGAACCTCAGCGGAGGCATTAGAGGAGAATGTCACACCGGGGCCCTTCCTCTTTTTTGAAGCGAAGACGGCGACCTTAGACTTTCCACGAGTGTTTATCATGATGTTCCTGAAAAAGAAAAGAATTGATTAATAAAGGAAACATCACCCAATATGCAAACTAAGTCTGAAGGAAGTAGAATCCAAATAGTCCAAATAACTAACAAACTGAATGAATGCCCAAGCATGCATAATTCATATAGTAATACTAGCATGAAACAACGTGATAAAGAAAAAAAACAAATCATGACATAATAACAATAATAATTAAGAATAATAACAAGTAACCTAAATATACTAATCATAAGAATAATAAGCAAAAATACCTAAATAAATAAATAAACCTAATGTTAAAAACAAATAGTAATAGACACAATGAACAATATTCAACTAATTAATAATTATACTAATCTAAAACAGTAACCAATATAAATAGAAGAGAAAAAAATGACTAATAGGAATGCTAATCAACAATAAAGAAATAAAATAACTAACAACAATAGATTAGAATTAAGGAACTAAAGAAATAAGTAAAGCAATATAATAATAAAATAAAATAAAATAAAATAAAATAATAATTATAATACTAAAGTAAAAATATCAAGAAGTAAAAGGAGAATCGAAGGTGGTGGTCGGAGTTTGGAGAAACAACAGTGGCGCGGTAATGGTCGGCTAGGGAACGGTGGTGGTTCGGGTGATGGGGGTGTGAGCAATGGAAAGGGAAGGGAGAGGCCCGATGGGGATGGGGCTGCTCTGTTTGTGAGGGAAAGAAGGGGAGAGTGCGAGGGTGGAATGTGCGTGTGGGTTTGGAAGTACAAGGGGGAAGAAGAGGGGAGGGGAAAGAGCGAGGGGTGAGGGTAACTATGGTCGCCGGAGAGATAGGAGAAGAACGGCGGTAGCTAGGGCAAAAAAGAAGGGTACGGCGGTTGGAGTTGAGAGGATTGAGAAGAAGACAAATTTTAAGGATTAAAATTAGGGTTGGGGGTTCAAAGGGGGACACAGTCGTGTGAGGCCCATGTTGGGCCACATGGCCGTGTCACATGCCCGTGTGGCCCCTATTAGCCCGTGTACGTTAAAATTTCATGCCCTGTCTGCACAAGGCCTCGGACATACCCATTTGTCTAGCCCGTGTGGTGCACACGGCTCCCACACCCGTGTGGCTCGGCCGTGTCTCGCACACGGCCGTATGCCTTGCCTGTGTAACTCTCTGACTTATTTTAAAACCAAAAAATTAAGCTCCAGGTTTCACACGGCCGTATAACTCACTATCAATTTTTTTCAAAATTTAAAACTAAGTCAAAAGATGCACACGGCCTAGGGCACGTCCGTGTGTCCAGGCCGTGTGGGTTTTTAAAACCATTTTTTAATTTAATTAATTTTAAAAAAAATCATGAGTTAAAATTAGTAAATTAGGAACGTTAATGCTCGGGTTGCCTCTCAAGAAGCGCTTATTTAAAGTCTAAGCTCGACTCACCTCATATTCGCAAGGTCATGGTGGTTCGCGGAGTCGAGACTCCTCTTTCTCGCTATCAATTCTTTTATTCAAATAAGGTTTAAGTCGAGTAATGTTTACCTTAAAAGTGTCAAAATGAGAATGAGTTACCTCGACTGTACCATATGGGAAGACATTGAGTACCATAAAAGGAGTCGCTTCGTTTGCATTAAGCTCTGAAGTGGTTATTCGAGGGTAGATGAATCTAACCTTAAATTGATCTATACCATCCTTAAGCTTGTCATGGAGTTGCATCTGTTCATCGTGTATTCTTGGTTTCTCCTTCACGTGTGTTTATCATCCACCTAGTTCATCGATTTGTAGTCTTCTTTCGTCATGATTTGTTTTGTATTTGTCATATAAACTGGACCGTGGCTCTATCACGTTTTTCTGAGGTGTTTCTTACAAAGAATGTTAAGCCATAAGGTTATTAACATTAATGGAACTCGTAATATCATTTCGATCACTAGATATCCAAATAGAATTGATCGCTGAAATCAGAGCTTTAAAATTTATAAAAGAATGATTAAATCTGGAGACTAACTCTGACAGCGATTAAAGGCAAGTGTACCTATCGAACAGTAGTATAGCTTAGGCAAGACCGAATTATCGAACCCAAAGGAACTAAAAGTACTAATACTAACTTTCTTTTTATTATTTAGCCTTAAAAATAGAATGAAGTTGCTTTTAAACAAAATTGACGATGACTAAGCTAAGGACATAAAGACAAAAAGAACGATTTGGAAAATAACTTGAAGAAAAACTCAATTGACCACGACGATACCCTCAAGAAGAATCCACCTAGACTTCACTTGTTACCTAACCCTGAATTATACGATTTCTTTACTTAGCTTGATCCGTAAGACTCTTTAACCTATATTAAACCCTCTCTCAAGGCGAATAACATCTAACCCTAGGTTAATTAGTGGAACTCTCGTTCGCTTATAATAACCCCCTAGGATAGCAGTAAATCGATCAATGGATTCCCATATTAGGTTTCACCCTAATCCAGCAAAATCTCATCACCCTATCTCTAGGCGTGCGACCAACTCCGCTTAATTATGCTAGATTTACTCTTAAGCAGAGTCTATTCCTCCTCCACCTAAGCACATTAGATTTGGATTAAGTAACATAATTAAGAACAAACTAAGTATTTATCATATAACTCAGAAATCAAATAACAAAATTCATCTAGGTTTCATCCCCTCCAGGTATCTGAGGGGTTTAGTTCATAATGAATAAAAAGAACATCTCAAGGGAAAAGATAAAACAAAACATAAGAAAACCCTAAAACCCCCTGAAGGAATTGAAGGAGAATTCCGCCGTCTTGAGTATAGCTCCGGCTTCTTGGGATGGATCAACTGGCTATCCTCGCGTTATTCCCTAAATCTGACCTTCTCTGCTTGGCTCCTTGGCCTAGCTTTGACACCCTTTCAAATGTGGCACTTAGGGGATATGTATAGGCTCTTGAAATGCGATTCTTTCTCCCTAAGTATCCTTTTCCGACTGAAATTGCTCTTTCCAGCGACAGAGGCACTGCCATGGCACACGCCCGTGTGGATCGACTTCAGACCGTGTTCGGATTTCTAACTTGAGGCACGACCGTGTGAGGCGGGGTTGAGGTCGTGCTCTAAATAATCGTCGAGGCACGGCCGTGTGGACTTTGGGCCAGGCCGTGTCGAATTCATGCTAAGGCCCATTTACTCCGTTTTGGGCCCGTTTTGTGTTCTTTTCATCCTCGGGTGCTTTCCTGGGTATAAATTATGAAAAGAAAGGATTACAAGCACCTTTTTATATACAACAAGGAATAAATCATCGAAAAATGAGCTAAATGTGGGATTAAAATATGTTATAATTACAGTTTATCAAGAATCACGAGCTTGGAGTTTAATAGTGTTATCACCTACACGAAGTATTAACTCACCTATACCAACATCGATGATAGTTCTAGCAGTTGCTAAAAAGGGTCGTCTGAAAATTAAAGGTGCGTCACTATCCTCAT
The DNA here is from genome assembly GCA_005393395.2 of Gossypium australe. NCBI lineage: Eukaryota > Viridiplantae > Streptophyta > Magnoliopsida > Malvales > Malvaceae > Gossypium > Gossypium australe. Next base: position 87,315,340 of record CM016622.1, on the reverse strand, counting down.
CCATATCTAGAATAACAAAGTCAACTGGGAATATAAATTTATCAATTTAACAAGCACGTCTTCAACAATACCCCTAGGAAATCTAATAGTTTTATCTGCCAATTGAATGCTCATCCTAGTTTGTTTGGGTTTCCTAAGACCTAGTTGTTTAAACATTTTATAGGGCATGACATTTATACTCGCCCCTAAATCAGCTAAAGCATTATTAACACATAAACTACCAATTAAACAAGGAATAGTAAAACTCCCTGGATCTTTCAACTTATTGGGTAGTTTATTCTGTAAGATAGCTGAGCAAACTGCATTTAGCTCCACGTGTGACAAATCATCTAAATTCCGCTTGTTTGCTAAAAGCTCCTTTAAAAATTTTACAGAATTTGGCATCTGCAAAAGAGCTTCAATAAACAGTAAGTTAATATGTAACTTTTTAAGAAGTTTAAGAAATTTACCAAATTGTTCGTTTGCGTGGTCTTTCCTTGTCGCATCTGGATATGGTACACGAGGTTTATACTCTTTACTTATCGGTTGTTGTTTGTTGTGGCTCACCTCAACCGTACCATTGCTTACCACAGTTTCTTGCCTCAGTTCAGATCCAGATTCAGCTAACCCTTCTTCATCTCAAACAGTAATTGCATGAAGCTGCTCTCTTGGGTTAGTTTCGGTGTTGCTGGGCAAGCTACCTTGTGGTCGTTCTGAAATCATCTTTGCCAATTGACCAATTTGATTCTCAAGCCCTTGAATCGACACTTGTTGATTTTTGAGTTTTGTTTTGGTTTTTTGGAAGCGGGTTTCCGACACCGAAATAAACTTCGTCAACATCTCCTCAAGGTTTGGCTTTTTCTCTTGGTAAGGTTATTGTTGAAAGCCTAGAGGGGGTTGTGGTCTTTGATTTCCTTAACCACCCAAAGAGAAGTTGGGATGGTTCCTCCAACCTGCATTATAAGTGTTACTATAGGGATTATTCTGATGTCTAGAATTATTACCCATATAGTTGACTTGTTCGCTTTCTGTGCCAGGGTTGTAGGATAGACATTCTGAATTATTCATCCCTCCTCCATTTATATCGCACTGCATCACAGGATGTACCTACGTAGAACCATATAAACCATCAATCTTTTTACTCAAAAGTTCTACCTAATTTGTAACAAGGTGACCGCATCAACGTTAGAAACACCAACTGCTTTCATTGGCTTTGTCCTCAATACTTGCCACTGATAATTATTCAGAGACATCTCTTCTATAAACTCATAAGCCGTTTTAGGTGTTTTGTTATTCAGAGTCCCACCAGCGGCTGCATCTATCAATTGCCTTGTTGAGGGGTTCAAACCGTTCTAAAAAGTTTGAACATGTAGCCATAGAGGTAACCCATAGTGGGGGCACCTTCTCAATAAGTCCTTATACCTCTCACATGCATCATATAGAGTCTCTAAATCCATTTTCATGAAGAAAGAGATATCATTCCTCAGCTTGGCTGTCTTAGCTGGTGGAAAGTACTTTAATAAGAATTTTTCGATCATTTGCTCCCATGTAGTGATAGAACCTCGTGGTAGAGAGTTCAACCACTGCTTACCTTGTTCCTCAACGAAAAGGGAAACAACCGAAGGTGAATGCCATCGTTAGAAAAGCCATTTATTTTAAAAGTTCGCAGAATTCTAAGAAATTAGCCAAATGAGCATTTGGGTCTTCGCCCTATAAACCATCAAACTGAACAAACTGTTGAATCATTTGAATAGTGTTAGGTTTAAGATCAAAATTGTTTGCAGCAACAGCAGGTCTAACAATACTCGATTTAGCCCCAGTTAAATTGGGCTTGGCATAATCGTACATAGTACGAGGAGCAGGATTTGCTGCAACTATAGGAGGCACTGATTATTCTAATTTTCAGCCATCTCCTCAGTAATAACAATAACTTCCTCTTGCTCTAATGTTGTACTCTGTCGGCTCTAACTTGCTTCTCTACAGTTTCTGCGAGCTATACTTTCGATCTCACTCTCAAATACTAGAGGTTCTGATGGGTTTCTTCTAGTCATATACTAAAGGAACCTGCCAAAAGCAAACAAAAAGAAAAATTAGTAAATAGAATTAAATTAAAAACAAAAATAAAATAAAAATGGCTAAAGCAATAAAAATTAAGTGTTCCTAATATTTTAGTCCCCAGCAACGGCGCCAAAAACTTGATGATGTGATTCACTTAACTAACTAAAATCACGACAAAGGCAAGCACACCTATCGAGTAGTAGTATAGCTATGGTGAGTTGGGGATATCGTATCCACGAGGACTAAAAGTACTAGTAATTACCTTTTTATATTATTTAGCTTATAAATTGAAAGGTTGTTTTTAATCTAAAATTAAACTAATTACTAAGGACTCGACAGAGAATGAATTGGGGAAATATTCAAAGAAAACCAATGATAAAGACAATACCCAGGAAAGAATCCACCTAGACTTCACTTATTATTTTAAACCTGAGTTAAATGATTTATTCACTTGCCTTGATCCATAGAAATCCCTAAATTATATTTGTAATATCCAGGATTTAGGGGTTACGAAATTTTCGCTTGAATGTGTGCATTGTTTTGTTGTGTGCTCTTTGTATGAATTTTAGGGACTTTGAGAATTTTAGAATGTAAAGGATTGCCTTAGAAAATATTAGATTTTAATCTTAGAAGGGGAGCTAAGCAAATTTGGCCTTAAGAGAATTAATTGGAGGATTTTGATCATAAGTTGAGCTATTGGTAAAATGGTGAAGGTGCATGGGTGAATGCATGAGGTGAGAGGTTCGAATCCTTTAGCTAGCAATTAGGAGGAATTTTAAGTTTTGTTTTCTTTCCTATAGTGTCGGTCAAACCTTATCCTAAATAGATGGACTATTCTTTTATTTTTGGATAGTAGACCAAAAGGAAAAGGCAAGTTAGGAGTTATGGTAAGGAATCAAGTTGATAAGGAAGGTTTAGGGGACAAGAGGCTTGAAGAGTGGGTGTTGTTTTGGAAGCTTTTCCATGGTCATTTGACCATGAACCTAGACGGCATAAGGGGCTAAGGGAGTGGTTTAATTGTGTTGGAAATTATGGGGTTGATAGGGAAGAATTAAGGAGGAAAAAGGGGGATTGTGTAGGCTATTGTGTTGGCCGAATTTTGGTATGGGATTAGGGAGGTTTTAGTTGACCAAAAAGTTGTCAATTTGTGCATTTTTCCTTTGTCCAATATTTTTTTCTTTTAGCCGAATTTGTCTATTGGCATTTGGTAAAAAAATTTGCTTTGTTTTGGCCTTTGCATTTTTGACCAAATAGGTACTTTTATTTCTTCTTTTCCTCTCAAAGTTTTATCTTCTTTTGATACCAAAATATTGTCACTTTTGAGGACACTTATCATTCCTTTTCTTCCTCTCTAGTGCCGAATTCATCTTTCACCAAAAGCATTCTCTCTCATTTTCTTTTTCTTTTTCATTCTATTTCTCTCTTCTCTTTCCCTCTCATAGCCGAAACTATCCTATATCTTTTCATCATTTTTCTTTCTTTTCTTTCTTTTGTTAAAGCCGAAATCATCATTCTTTTTCTTTTAAGTTGTTAAGGCCGAATTTCTTTATAGTTCAAATAAGAGTTAATCAATCATCGAGTTCGGGTAAGGCTTTTCTATCAATGGTTTCTTCTTTATTTTCTTTGGATTAATCGATTTTAGGAATCTAATTCGCTTATTTCTCCGTGGCTAAACCTTTGAAGGAAGATTTTCGGGGTTTTCTCGTAGTCAACGTTTAGGGAGAGATCGTTCGAGTTTTGGATAATCCAAGGTAAGGGATAATGATATTCGGCCAAAGGCCATATCTTTTTAGTGAAAACCGATTTCTCACATAGTGATATGTAGGTTCTGTCGACGTGTAGGCAAGAGTCGGAAATCCTAAAGTTCTATCGCTCTTTGTGTTTGCAAGGTGTGTAACTTATACTAAATTTCTAATTGATTAATAGCTTTATTAATATAGATGTGTTTATAAAGAAATATAAATGATTATGGCTTTGGGTACCATTCAATGGTACGATGAATTGAGGTACGTTATTCCTTCGTACTATGTATGATTTTAATATGAAACATATTCGATATTTGATTATGATTTTGGGATAATGAACAAGACATGATATTTGCATCAATAATAATGCTATATGCATAATATGAAATGTGTCCGATTCCGATATGATTATGAGATATATGACATGATTATGAAATAATATGTTATTGCATGGGCATATGGGAAATATTGAAAGGGGAAGTGTTTCGGTGGTTTTTCCACATTATGAATCCGGTGACTTCGGTCACGATACTATGAATCCGGTGACTCTGTCACAATTATCCGGTGGCAATGCCACGATTATAAGGGCGATGTGCATGTTGACTGCAGCAACTGCCTTCGATGGTGTGTAGCGGATGGAGGGTCGATTTAGTAATCCCCACGGTGTGATTGGTAGGTACGGGTGGTGTGTAGCGGATGGATATCTAAGTTGGTTTCGGGATTGCATTTCATTTTACATGTATATGTGATTTAATCAGTTATTATGTACTATGATCGATTGGACTTTTTAGTATATTGTTACACATTGAGTCTATGGACTCACCCTTTTATGGGATATCATTTCAGGTAATGCACAGTGATTTGAACCGGGTCAGCGTGGACTACGTGGTGGCCATTGCTCAATTTAATTGGGTTTTCCTTATTATTAAATTTATTACGTTTCCTATATATTTTGAGATTTAACTTTGGGATATGTTTTTGTAATAAGGCCGCCATTAGCTATGTTTCTTTTACATTTTAAATTATATTCTGCTATGATCAACTTTAATTAATTAGTTAAATATTTTCAATATTCGTATTTTAAAATTTAAGTTACAAAAAAATGATTTTTAACGAGTACATATTTCAAATATATTCTCTTACTCTAATAAAATTACATGTTTTACCAAAACGACAAAACGAGTTTTATCGAGGAGCATACCAGATTCGGTCGGGGTTTGTGGGCCGGGTTTGGGGTGTTTCAATATTAATATCTCTTTCGAGAGTAAAAATAACTAACTCTAGGTTGATTAATTGAAATCTCTTTCTAATTAAAACCCGTATTGTCGCATTAACTCGATCTATGGATTCCCCTATAGATTTGACTCTAATCTGGTAGATTTACATCCTATTTCTAGGATTGCATGCAACTCCACTCAATTATGCTAGATATACTCTTAAGCAGGGACCTTTGCTCCACTGAAATAAGCACATCAATCATGAATTAATATCTTGAAAACATTAACACATGAAGTAAATACACATAATTGAGATCAAGAACAAATATTTATCATGTAACTTAGAAAAATCAAATCAAGAACAAATATTTATCATGCAACTTGGAAAAATCAAATAATAATATTCATCATAGGTTTCATCTTCCCTAGGTATCTAGGGTATTTAGTTCATAATTTGGGAAAAAAACATCTCAAAATTAGGAAAACAGCAAGACATAAAGAACCCAAAAACTTCTAGAGAAATTGAATAGAGATATTTAATCTTGAAGGAGATCCTACTTCTAAGTTGATTCCGACAGTGTTCTTCGAGTAAAATCTTCATTCTTCTCTGCGTGCTCCTTTAGGTCCTCTTCTAGTGTGTATTTATAAACTTAAGAATGCTTAGAAACACTAAAAATTAGCTTTTTGCGTATTTGGAAAATAGGGTTCGAAATCGACATGGGCTGGCACATGGGCGTGTGGCCAGCCCGTGTGTCTCACACTGGTGTGTGCTCAGCCCGTATGGGAATGGCTAGGCCGTGTGGATCCTGAAAGTAGCTCGTTTTGTCTAATTTTTTCCTATTTTCTGTTCCTTTTGCTCCCTTATGCTCTCCTAAGTATAGAAACATGAAATTAAAGGATTAAGAGCATCAAATTCACTATATTATATAATAAATCATCCAAAATTTTATCAAGAATGGGAATAAAATATGTTACTTTTATGGCTTATCACATATTGATAATGTCGGTTTTATTGCAATTATGCTGACTTATTTTTTTAAATTTAACCGGGAAGAGTGTTGGAGTTGGATGAGGAATAGCTAATTAGAAATTAATGATTTTATCTAGTTTAAGAGTTAAATCCTTCAAGCAATTCAGAGACAGAGAAGTCTATAGCAAAAGGGAAAAGGAAATCATTACTATTTTGTCATGTAAGCTAATCTGGGACTTTCTTTATTAATTGAAGATATATTTTTATTATATTGTCTTGTTTTATATTTGAATTGTTATTATATATTGTTTTTGACATCAAAAGGATTAAATTGAAAAATATGAAGTATCTATATGTAAATTATATATTGACCAGGTGGCAATAGATTAATGGTGTGAAGTAAATATTATTGAATTGAATGGAACTTAGTGAAATGTTGATTTTCATGATGAAGGACTAAACTATATAGGATGGGAAATATTGTATTTTGATGCAAGGAAAAGACAAAGTTGTTAACAAATAGCTCGGAATTTACGGTTTGTATTTTTGTCATATGAACTACTCTGTAAATTATTGTTATATGTTTTGATTAATGAAATCATGATAAAAATTGATGTGAATTAGATGTGGTGATTGTTATTGAGATGACAAATGTATGTTCAATGGAAGAAAAATGTGAAATAGAATGATTATTTGTGAAATGAGTTGAACAATGATAATATACTTAATGAATACATCAAATTGGAGATTGAGATACCAAATGATACGTGAAATGGTTTGCTATGTATTTCTATAGTAAGATGTATTAGAATGATCGAAGAATATGTAAATTGGTATAGATGACATGTTAATTGCATTTTATTATTCATTTGTAACTTAAGCATTTAACATGATTTATGTTATGTTTCAATAATCATATTATAGAAATATCATTAGTTGTACTCAACGTACGTTTTGTTTTCCGTACGCAGGCTAGGTACTTTTCAACCCGATCGTTAACTCAGCATCTAGTGACAATCCGGGACTCAAGTGTTGATGATGATTTTATTTTTGGTCATGGCATGTACCAAATGTGTCATATGGCTATGATGATCTTTTTATATTTTGTGGTATTTGGAGATTATGTATATAATGTTTATGTATGTGATGAGATAAGTCATGTTGTTAATGTCTTGCTAAAGTAATTTGGTTTATGTGATTCATGGTATAAAGGTTAATTTAAAATATGTTAGGTGATATGGTTGATTGGTATTTAGTTGAAATTGATGAATAGTATGCTATTGTTGATCTTGTATTGAATGGTAAATTTTAGTGTATGATTTTTTTATTGAAGTTAAGTGATTCATTATGTAGTAAAGAGGGTTTAAAAGCATATGATTGGTTGAACTTGTTGAGGTGCCTTGAAGGCATATTGGTATGGATGAATGTGATAAATTGGTTGATATTGAATTGATTTTTATATTATGAAATATAATCAAATTTTTGTATTTGCTTGTAACACCTTATACCCTGAGTCCAGCAATCGGACCGGGTATGAGGTGTTACAGGCCTCAACACTTATGTATTTATTTTTTAATTTTTTCCTCAATCTCACGTCCTACTCTTTTTTTCTTTTTTTTCTTTTTTTCTGGTCACTTTCTCTCTTTTTTTCCTCCCTTTCACTCTTCATCTTCCTTAACCTACCTATCGTCGTCGCCGCTGCACTACTCCAATAAAGCTTGTACCTATCACGAGCTGAAATTAAACCATGGCAAAACTAAGCATTTTAGAGGAACAGATTAAAAAAACGATACATAGTAGGGTTTAGTTAAACAGGGCGTTTAGCTTCTTTAATTATTGTTTAATTTACTGTTTATTTTAACTAACTTTTAAAGCTATATTTCATTGGATTTTTCTTTCCTTTATATTCGGTGACAAGGACCAAAGGCAGTTATGCAAAAATGAATATTATTGAGCAAGATTTTTTCCTCTGATTTCTCTCAATTCTCTCTGTCTTTTCTCTCTATTCTTTTAACAGTCAGACCAAAAGTATCAGAGCTGATGATTAGCAATGGCCAGTGACGGGGTAACCACGAGGCTGCAAAAAGATGTTGTTGTGCTTCAACAGGAAATGGTGAAGGTCTAGAATGAACTTTCCCAATTGAATTCTAAGTGGGATGCCAAAATGAAGGTTCAGTTTCAAGGATTCAAGGAGGAGTTTCAGATGGAGATGCACTCGTTGTTTGAAAAATACATAAGGAATGCAACTGCTTCAAACACCACAGCCACTGTTTAAGCCAAAGGGAAGAGGGTCCTTAGAGGACCACCCCTTGGGTTCCCAGCCAAGGACGGTTTGGATGTTCCCCCCACAGACTGCAGGGCAATCGGGTTCCAACCTATAAAGAACTAGGACCTTTTAGGATCGCACTTACAGGCTGGAGTGCCCACGTTTCAATGGCACAGATTTTCGAAGCTGATGGTCAAATGATAAATCGTAATAAATACATATTTTAATCCTACATTTAGCATACTTTTGGCTGATTTATCCCTTGAATTATGGAATTTGATGCTCCTAATCCTTTCATTTCATGTTTTATACTTAGGAAAGCATAGGAGGATGAAAAGAACGAGAAACGGGATAAAAACGGACCAAATGGGCCAAAGTAGGAAATTAACATGGCCTGGGCCCAATCCACACGGCCGGACTCGACCACGGCTGGATTCGATTCACACGACCGTGCCACACGAACGTGTCCCTGCCGTGACAAAGAGGCCAACCTTAAAGGATACTTAAAGGCAAAAAAAGACATTTCAAAAGCCTATATAAACACCCTAGAGGCCAACCTTAAAGGGGGCGTTCAGGTCCAAGGAGCCAAACCAGGGAGGCTAGAGTTGTAGGATTTACTCGAAGAAAGCTAGTTGATTCATCTCAAGAAGTCGAAATCATACTCAAGACGGAGGATCTCTCCTTCAATTCCTTTAGGGGGTTTTAGGGTTTTTCTTATGTTTTGTTTTATACTTTCTTCTAAGATGTATTCTTTCATAAACATGAACTAAACCCCTCGAATACCTGAGGGGGATGAAACCTAAAATGGATCTTGTTATTGTTTTCTGAACTATATGATAAATACTTGATTTGTTCTTAATTATGTGTTCTTAATTCTTGTTTTGATATTTCAGGATATTGATTCAAGTATTGATGTGCTTAGGCAGAGGAGGAATATTCCCTGTTTAAGAGTAGATCTAGCATAGTTAAGCGGAGTTGATCGCAACCCTAGAGATAGGATAACAAAAATCTGCCGGATTAGGGTCAAACCTAATATGGGAGTCCATAGATTGAGTTAATGTAATTCTAGGGGTTTTAATTAGAAAGAGATTTCAATTAACCAACCTAGAGTTAGACGTTAGTAGCCTCGAGAGACGTATAAATATAAATTAGGGAATCCTACAGATCAAGTCAAGTGAATAAATCGTCTGGTTCAGAGTTAAATTACAAGTGAAGTCTAGGTGGATTTTTCCTCAGGTGTTGTCTTAATCAATTGGTTTTTCCCAAAAGTATTTCCCCAATTAATTCTCTGTGTCTTAGCATCTTTAGCTTAGTATTTAGTTAATTTTAGATTAAACAACAATTCCCTTAATTCTTAGGCTAAACAATAAAAAGAAAGTCAGTATTAGTACTTTTGGTTCCTTTGGGTTCGACATTCCAATCTTGCCACTAAACTATACTACTGTTCGATAGGTGCGCTTGCCTCAATCGTGGTGATAGTTAGTTTCTAGGCTCGATCATTCATTATATAAATATTAAGACTCTCGACACATGATCATCAGAATTAGAATATTACTTATTTGCAGAGGGGGTACCTAATGGTGACAAGGTGTGAACAATGATGCTTCATCTCAAGGGTCGTGCCCTAGACTAGCAACACTTTTTCACCCAAAAGCATGGGGGTCTTCCCTTATTGGACTGGGTCTGTTATGCCCACACTTTGAGGGAGTGCATTGGAAAAAGCATTTTTAAGGATTCAATGGCCGAGTTGGTGACCTTGAAGTAGTAAGGTTCAATGGAGTAGTATCATGACCAATTTGTAAGTCTGCTAAACTAGTTGTAACTGTCTGAACTGTATGCTCTTAACATATATGTTAGTATATGCTCTTAACATATATGTTAGTAACCTGAAAAAAGACATAAGACAATACCTAAAATTGTTTAGACCTCAATCCTTGGTAGAAGGATTCCATATTGCTCAACAGGTGGAAGGTATCCTTGAAACTTCTCCAAGAAAAGGATTTTTAGCAAGAAGTACCACTGTCACGAGGTTCAATCCAAATCAGTCTACTGTGGTCTCTTCACAAGCTTCTGTCTCCAACCAGTCGAGTACTTCTATTCACCCACCCTCAGAAGGACCTGTGACCTCTAAAACACCCTCAAAAGCAATGGCAAAAAGGAAACAAAAGGGCCTTTGTTTCTAGTGTGGAGCTAAGTATCACACTGTCCACAAATGTGCTAAAAGCCAACTCTATCATATGTTATTCGATTCACCTAGTGAAGAGGAGGTTCAGGAGTTCTAAGAATGCTTAGATCAACTAGAAGATCTTCTTATTGAAGGAGAGAAAGCACAAGGTCATGTGTTGTCTTTGCAGGCAATAAAAGGGTCATAAGGTCCCCACACCATGATATTCGAGGTAAAGACTGGGGTAGCTACTATTATTTTCTTGGTGGACTTTGGGAGTACACAAAACTTTTTAGACTCAAAGTTGGTATCCAAGTTGTCTTTACCTGTGGGGCAGCAACATCAAATGAGGGTTATTGTAGTTGATGGAAAACATTTGTTTACTACTGGTATATGTAAAGGGGTAGGTTGGGAAATTCAACAGGTCAACTTCACTACTGACTTTATGGTTTTACCTCTTAAGTGATGTGATATGGTTCTTAAGATACAGTGGTTGCTCTCTCTAGGATCCATAAATTGGAACTTCAACTCCATGACCATACAATTTTCATCAAAAGGAACCCCTTGTGTTATCAAGGGCATCAAACTTGGTAATATTGAAATGCTAAGTCAAGGATAGTCAACAAAGTGTTTTTCCTTGGTCGAAAGTGAGTTGGACCCTTGTACCATAGTTTTGACCAGTATGGAATAAGTGACACTGTCAACAGTCTCAGTGCAGTCAGTGCTAGAGAAACTGCAGCTGCTCCTTAGTGAGTTCAATGACATTTTTCAAACTATCTCTAGCCTACCCCATACAAGGCTTCAAGACCATAAGATACCCCTTAAAGATGAAATGGCAGTTGTCAAAGTAAAGCCCTATAAGTACCCTATGATTCAGAAATTCGAGCTTGAAAAATTGGTTAAAGAGATGCTCAATGTGGGGATAATACCATTTTGCTTCACCAGTAATCATGGTCAAGTAAAAAGATAGTTCATGACTACAGACACCTTAACCAATTAACAATCAAAGATCGATTCCCTATTCTCATCATCAAGGAGTTGCTAGATAAACTTGGACAAGCTAAGATTTTCTCTAATCTGGATTTGAAATCGGGATATCACCATATTAGAATGCATGAAGCTGACATTCCCAAGATAGCCTTCAAAACACATGAGGGCCACTTTGAGTTCTTGGTGATGCCCTTTGGGCTCACTAATGCCCTATCTACCTTTCAAGGGTTAATGAATAACATCTTCAAACCACTACTAAGGAAGACAATACTTGTGTTCTTTTATGATATTCTTGTATATTCTCCCACTTGGTTAGAGCACTTAAGTCATCTAAAGGAAGTTTTTGCACTGTTAAGACAATATCAGCTAATTGTTAAGAAGAGCAAATGCACATTTGGGACTAAGCAAGTGGAGTTTTAGGGCATATCATGAAATTATAGGTAAAAAGTGTGGCAACTTGCCTATTTCTACTTCCATCAAGGAGTTATAGGGCTTCTTTGGACTTTTGGGGTATTACAGGAGGTTTATCAGAAATTATGGTGTCATTACAATACTCCTCACCAACTTACTTAAGAAGGATGCTTGGAAATGGTGTGAACAAGCCACTACTACTTTTGAACACATGAAACAGGCCCTATGCTCAGCAGCTGTCATGACTCTCACTGACTTTGGCTTGGAATTCTGTGTGGACACTAATGCTTTAGGATATATAGTGGGGGTAGTCCTCCAACAACAAGGGAAGCCAATAGCCTACTTTAGTAAAGCGTTGGGAATAAGGTATCAAGCCCTTTCTATATATGAAAAAGAAATGCTTCATGTGCTCTTGGCTATGAGGAAATAGCATTTCTACCTAGCGGAAGGCACTTTAAAATTAGGACTGACCACCAAAGCTTAAGGTTTTTGGCTGATCAAATGGCAGTCACTCCTTTCCAGCAAAAATGGGTAGCAAAAATGCTCGGTTGTGACTATGAGGTGGTCTATAGGAAAGGGTTTGGCGACCTAGCAGCAGATGCTCTATCAAGGAAGCAAGACTTGATGGAAAGATAGTATCTACAGCTCACTAGAAGCACCATCAGTTCTGATCTATTATCCAGGGTGCAAGCATCTTACTTAGTGGATCCTAAGGTTCAAAAACTCTATTCAGAAGTCCAGTAACAAGGCTCCAACCACTCTAAATACTCATGGGATAGTAGATTTCTTGAAAGAATGGAAGATTCTTGTATGAAATGTTGTTGGTCTCAAACAGGAACTGTTTCAGCTCTTCCACGCAAGCACCTTAGAAAGACATTCAAAGGTACATCCTACTAGAAAGAGGCTTACAAGCCTTTTGTACTGGAAGGGCTTCACCATAGATGTCAAGAAATCAGTGAGGAAGTGTTCTACATGCCAAACATGTAAGTCAAAAACAGTGGCATCTCTTGGCTTCTTACAACCACTTCCAATCCTAGACCGTGCTTGATCTTCCATCTTCATAGACTTCATTGAGGGACTCCCAAAATCAAAAGGTAAAACTGTCATTTTTGCAGTGGTTGACCGTCTCACCAAGTATGCTCATTTTGTAGCAATGGCACACCCATTTACTATTATAGTTGTAGCTCAAGAGTTCATGAACAATATGTATAAGTTGCATGGAATACCAGAATCGATCATTTCTAACAGGGACAAAGTCTTTGTTAGTCACTTCTGGCAAGATCTTTTCAAAAGGGTGAGCACCAAGGTACATTTGTCCACTGCCTACCACCCAGAGATAGATGGACAAACTGAGGTTGTGAACAAGTGCCTTGAAGGATACTTAAGGTGCATGACAGGAGAGAGGCCACAATACTGGCATAAATGACTTTCTTTAGTCGAGTAGTGATACAACACCACCTTCCACTCAGCCATCCAAATCACACCATACGAAGCTTTGTATGGGAAAAACCCTCCCCTCCATTTACCATACTTTGCTGGAACATCCCTAGTAGCTATTGTGGATACGGAACTACAACAAATAGGGGTTGTTAGGAAGTTGTTACAATTTCACTTGAAGAGGGCCCAGGATCGAATGAAACAACAAGCTAACAAGCATCGAACAGAGAGGCAGTTTGAGGTGGGAAACTTTGTTTACCTGAAACTCTAACCCTATAGACAACACTCAGTAAGGAGAATCTTGAATCAAAAGCTAGCTACCAAGTTTTTTGGACCTTTTAGAGTGGAGAATAAGGACGGAAAGGTGGCTTATAGGCTCAAACTTCCTCAATGATCTTGTATGCACTCTACCTTCCATGTCTCATAGCTAAAAAGGCATATTGGTGTAGCTCCTGTTCAGGCTCACTTACCAGTCATCAATGAACAAGGAACTTGGCTAAGGAACCTGCTAAGATCTTAGAATGAAAAACGGTGAAAAAAAGCAATGCTAAAGTCACCGAGGTTTTGGTGGAATGGACACACTCATTCTCACAAGATGCTACATTATAGCCCTTCCAACAACTCAATGAGAAGTTCCCACACCTTGATCCTTGAGGTCAATGATCCTTTCGAGCAATGTCACGAGTTGAAATTAAACCATGGCAAAACTAAGCATTTTAGAGGAACAAATTAATGAATCAATGCGTAGAAGGGTTTAGTTAAACGAGGCATTTAGCTTCATTAATTACTGTTTAATTTACCATTTGTTTTAACCAACTTTTAAAGTTGTATTTCTTTGGATTTTTCTTTCCTTTATATTCGATGAAAATGACCAAAGGCAGTTATGCAAAAATGAATGCTATTAAGCCAGATTTCTTCCTCTAATTTCTCTCAATTCTCTCTATCTTCTCTCTCTATTGTCTCTTCTCTCTCTCTTATGTCAACAATCGTACAAATACCCTTCTCTTTCTCTTTCTCTTTCTCTTTCTCTTTCTCTTTCTCTTCCTCTTCCTCTTTCTCTTCCTTAGCTTAGTTTTCCATAAAACGGCCCCAAATTTCATAAATTTAAATCCAAAGTTCAAATGACAAACCTCTCAAATCTTCTAAATTCGTTGTCACATTAACCCAATAGGGAAGTATGTTCCTCTCTCCTTTGCAACATCTCATTCCACCGTTTATATTTCGAGAACACCACCTCTAAACTCGTTAACCGAGCTTGGCTAGACTACGACTTTTCTTTTTCTTCTCTTTTTGGATTTGATCTTTAATTCTCTTTACTGCCTGGTTTCTTGGTGATTTTCTATTTAGGATTTGGTAGAAAGGCTAGACAGTATCGATAATGACGAAGGAATAGGGATGAGAGAGGGATGGTGAGTAAGGACTTTGGATGAGGTAAAGGTAAGGGTTAGGTTCTATTTAGAGAGGTGAGTTGTAGAAGTGTGGAAGCTAAGAGAGAAGAGATGGTGAAGGTGTAATGGTTTAGTGGTGATGGGGGAGGCAGTGGCAAATGGTAAGCTTGATGGTGGTTGTAGGTTCTAGGTTTAGTGCTGAGAGTTGAGGGGTTGCTAGGGAGGTTGAAGAGGGTGAAGAGAGAAAGAGAGAAAAGAGCCATTTGATGGTGGAGGTTAAGTCAGTGCCGATAAAAACACTGGAGTGGGCGATGACGACAGCTATATGTAGAAGTTAGGGTTTTGCCAAGGAAGATGAGAAGGAAGGAAAAGAACAAAAAAAAAAGAAAAAAGGAAGGGAAATGATGGAAAAAAAAGAAAAAAATAAAAGAAAGGAAGGAAGGGAAAATAAAGAAAAACGGTTAATTTTTTTTTAAATAGGGTCAAAATTATATGGTGCCGACATGGCTTTTAAGTTGTCATTTAACTGCTGACACATGTCACATGTGATTTTCCTTAGGCCTACTAAATTGTTAATTTAAAAATTATTAACATTAGTGATTGAATCATAACAATTAAAACACTAATGATCAAAATATAAATTTAAATAAAGATAATGGACTATTTTTATAATTTATCCATAAAATAATTAATCCAAGCTCATATATTGATGGTGCGGTTAGTAGTTCAGGTGGTCTAATTCAATATCAGTATGGGGTTTTCGAGGAATATTGGTTGTTCTGTCTTAGATGTCAAGCTTTGAGGTGTTTTAGAATAATTGCATGCTACTTGGAACCTTGGTTTTAAACATGTGGAGTTTGAGATGGATAGTATTGCAGTTATTCAATTGATTCAAGCAAAGTCAGTTGAGCAGAATTTCTTAACTGTGTTAAGTGAAATTAAAGATCTAATTTAATTTTCTTGGATGGTACGAGTTATACATGTCTTCAGAGAGAGTAATAGTATAGCCAATAGTTTAATAGTATTAGTATTTTTGAAGCCTCTGAGTAGGTATACCTATATGCAACAATCGAATGAAGTCCTTCAATTGATACATGATAGTTGCTCTGAAAGATGGTGACCTCGCTTAATTTAGTTATGTTTTTTAATTTCTTTCTTGTAAAAAAAAAAATTAGAGTGGTAATTTTTTTTTTAATTCAAGTTCATAAAAATGAATTGATCCTTTTAATTGGTCTCGTTAAAATGACGATTAAATTAACTAAAGAATAATTGGGCCTATAGTTGAATATGGAACTGAGAAAAGGCCCAATAAGGAAGAAACCACAAAAACAAAGAACAGCACGCACACGCACAACACAAACAAACATTCAGCCATCTTTCTCTGTTCTTCACCAGTTTTCGGAAACAGTAAGGTTTTAACTGGTTTAGTTTCTTCGTCTTTTCTTCGTGTAAAATCTGGAAAGTAAGTTTCTTTAATCCAATTCTTGAAATGTGTTTGTTTCTACTTCTTCAAAGATTACTCCTATATGAAAAGAATTCACTCTTTTTTTTTGGTTTATAGGGATGAAGCGAATAAGAGATGATATATATTCTGGTTCTCAATTTAGACGTCCATTTGCTTCTTCAAGGGCTGAATCGTAAGTTGTCTTCTTTTTTTTTGTTGGTTCCTCTGTTTTTATAATCTGTTTGCTTTCTTTTTTAGGGTTATTTTGGTTGGTTTTATTTTAATATGATAAAGTTTGGCTTTTTTGATAACTTGGTTTTATTTTTCCTAATTTTTGTTGCTGGTTAGTTATTGTTCTCAGCTTTAATGGTCTTTTTTGGTGAGATTTGACTGAGAGTTTTGTTGGATTTGCATGTGGGATTGTGTTGTTTATCACTTTGAATTGAGTGATTCGTTTATGTTTTTGATTTATCATGTTTTGGTTGAATCATATTGGTGTCTATTATTCTTGGATCAGTACATAAAGTAAGTTTTGCTACTTGGTTTTGTAATATTTGGTAAATAACACTTTTTAACTAAAGGGATCTTTAGCTCTTTTTAAGATTAATCATCTGTTGAAAGTAAATTAGGTTTAGCTCAATTTGTGGAGTTTTTTTATTCAGTGCTGTGGAGATGGATGTAGTTCTGAATTTTCTTTCATTATTTCTACCTACTAAGCTATGGGCAAAACCAAATGCCTGGTGGAGGTGGCGGTAGAGGTGGAGGGGAAGGGGGAGGTGGAGGAGCTGGAGGAGGGCGAAGTATGTCGCAGAAACTGGCTATGAACGAGGCCCTTACATATGTAAAGGAAGTCAAGGAGATGTTTCAGGATCAAAAAGAGAAGTACGACATGTTCCTTGAAGTCCTGAAGGATTTCAAGGCTCATAGGTATCCCATTTTCAAAATGCCAAGTTTTCTTGACGGACAATGAATTGTTGTTTAAACTACTAAATATCCATAAATCTTTTGTCTTCTGCAGGACTGACATTGTTGGTGTCATTGCCCGAGTGACAGAGTTATTCAAAGGGCATAACAACTTGATTTATGGATTTAATACCTTTTTGCCAAAGGGATATGGAATTACCCTTGACGAGGATGAGGCTCCTCAGAAAAAGACTGTTGAATTTGATGAAGCAATCAGTTTTGTAAAAAAAATAAAGGTGAAATACTGAAACTGTTGTGCCATACTCTTCCGCTTATTGATGCCCGTGTGTAGCCATCCAATTTATCCATTTTACTATGCAGAAACGTTTCCAAAATGATGAGCATGTTTATAAATCATTTCTGGATATTTTGAATATGTACCGGGAGCCCAAGGACAGAAATGAGGCCTATACTGAGGTAATGTCTTCTTCGTGTTAACTGTGTTCATTTGCTCTTTGGTATTTACTGAATCTTAATCTCTTGATTTTGTTTTCTTCAGAAAATATCATGTGTTCTTTGTTTCATTGCTTTCAGATTGCTTCTCTTTTTGAGGACCATCCAGATCTTCTTTATGACTTCCATATTGGTTATTATCGAACGGCGTGGACGAGTACAAGGCTTCTCCGGAAGAAAAGATTTCTGAATTTGACGAAGCATTCGAATTTAGAACGCTAATAAAAGTGAAATACTGAAACCATTGTCCCATAATATTCGGATAGCAATTGCTGTCTCTAATTTATGCAATTTTACTATGCAGGAACGTGATCAGCATGTTCATACATCATTTCTGGATTATATTCTACTTTTTTTCTATGTTGTTAATTGTTCATTGAATTGACCCACCGGAATTGTATTTGGTGTCTGAGATATAACCCCATCACTCCCACAATTTGCAGAGGATCATATGCCCATATGCACATGCCCAGTTTACATTCATATTATTTTGTCAATAATTTAATTTTTTAAATATGCTTGATAACTTATTATATATATATTTTAAAATAAAGTGTGAACAATAATAACTAGATAGAGAACATGTTCAATTATTATAGAGATAATGTCACAGTTTGTTTCATGTATTTTTGTAAAATGTCATGGCACATGTACTTTAAAAATATCTAATATGGTACTTGAAATATTAATTTGTGTATTATTTGGTATATATTGTTTCATACAATGTTAATACTTTAAAAATATCCAATGTGGTACTTGAACAATCAAATTGTCTATTATTTAGTATTTGTATTTTCATAAAATATTTAATGTGGTACTTGTATTTTAAAAATGTCTAATATGGCCTAAACTATTAATTTGTGTATACTTTAATAAAATGCCTAATGTGGTACTTGTACTTTAAAAATATCCATCATGGTACTTGAACAATCAATTTGTGTATTATTTAGTACCTATACTTTCATAAAATGTTCAATATGGTACTTATACTTTGAAAATCTTCAATATGGTACCTAAACTATCAATTTATGTATTATTATGGTACCTAAAGTTAACACCCATAGTAAATGCTAAACCAACCAATAGAATTTGACACGTGGATTCTTTTTTTAAATCATCAAGTCCACATGAATAATATAACATTATGTGAAAGATAAACGAAAGAAAAAATGAAATGAAATTTAAAAACAAATAATTAAACCTAAACAACATAAGTTTAACTTTAAAAAAAATCTTTTTTAACTCAAAATGTTCTTAAATTTTCCAAAATCCTCCGAAATTTATACAAACCAAAATTTTCCAAAATTATGTCTCTTTCTTGACTTATTGAGCTTAAATAGGAGGTTGAATAACTTGATTTCAACTACCTTTTCATTTTGTATTGTTTTATTTATCTTTTCTATCACACTCGGAAATGTTAAAGGTTAAGTGCCGCGATAATAATGCGTACTAAATTAGAAAAACTTTTTATTTAAGCGGTATCTAGTATGAGAGAATCTTGCGGACCGATTGGTAAATATTTATAATCCAAATTTTGTTTCGTTACAATAGAACCAAGAGTTTTCTTTAGTGAGAAACGTTATGATTAAGGGTATTAATAATATTGACCGACTTGTGATTAAGGGAAATGGCAATGGAAAGATTATATAAGGGAGGATTATTTCATTCTGGTATTCATTTTTCTTTCTTCCATCTTCTCCGGATTGTTCTGTAAGAGATAAAAGCTAAAAAGCGATCTGCATGGAGGGAGAAAATAAAGTATCAACTTAAGTGATTAAGGATTGTTCCGTAAGGGACAATATAGAATGTGGCTACGGGTTGTTTGTTCTCAAACAAGGAATTTATCAGTCATTCGAGAAATGATAAATTGCTCCTGTAGAATATTTATCAATCCACATAGTGCCAATGAGAGGATATCATTAACTCTTTAATTGAGCTATAAATTCAATTGTTGCTAGTAAAGCCATGCCATACACAAGTCATGTACCCAACATACTGGCTATGGGCTCGATCATCTTTAAAGCATAAGCCTCCACTTATATCAAAGCACATGAGTTGCATACGTATGGTCAGTGACTAACTTAGGATTTAGGCAAATCACACCATGAACGTCACAAGTGAATTAATTCACAAATGGATTCAGAATTAATTCATTTTGAGTCCAGTCCAATGTATCATTCTACCAATGAATACAGCTATGTCTCTACTCGTAGAGTCAACTGCTCTAACAGCCAAGACTAGTCATCTCCGCAATTGGAATTGTATATGACATAATAATTCAAGAGAAAATTGTAGAGAGAAAATTCTTTGAAGAGATTATTCTAGAAAATTTCTAGAGATATTTTTTGATTTACAACTTGACCCAAAAGTTTAGAGAAATTGCAAAATTACCCCGCTGGTAATTTTTGTGAATTTTTTTTTTATTCGAGGCGAGCTCACACTCGACAAACGTGAGCTTGAGGATGGCGAAAAAGGCTACTCAATCGAAGCACTCATCCTAGACGAATCGGAGGTACAATTTTGATTAAGTGTTTATTATTTTAGATATCACAACCAAGATCTTGTTTTGGAAAAAATTTTAAAACTCTAATTTTTCCCTAAATTTATTTTCCACTGCGTTTTCCAAACCCGTTTTTTCAACATTTCTGCCAAACAAGAGTCTGGCAGCAACTATTATTCACAATGAAGTTCACAAGTAAGAAACTATACGTATGAATCTGCGATTATGATTCCACTTATAAAGGTACGTAAGTAATGTCTACAGGTATATGTTCATTAAGCTCGAGTCTGCGTATACACAACTTTAAGTGTAAATCCACGTGTAAATGAAATTCACCACGTGTGAATCTCCATGCATGAGTTTCTAAAATCAATCTATCATATGATTAGTCCGCAATGCTAATAGGTTCTAAGGTAATACGCATATGTTTTGCTGGTAAAAAAGGTAATGACTCATCTTGTAAGAAGCTGGAGCAAATAAGTAGACAAAATCATTCCACTGTCAAACCCGATTTCCTTATCATTTTTTGCCATTGTTTACCCACTATTGTTCATAATCTTCCCCTCCACACCACCCCTGCTTCACTTGTTCTTCTCATCGACCCCTAATTCAAGAATCTAGACCTTAATTTTTTGTTATGAAACCATGGATAACAACAAGATTGGAATCAATGATAAGAGGACCCAAGATCAATCCTTGATCCATTTTGGTAATGAAAAACTCTTCTTAAGAAGTTCAACCACCTTACTCTAGATATCCTCATCACCATTTTTATTGAGATCAAAGAAGGTGGGGCACGAGGAGGCCTATTCCACGTGCCAACAAGAATTCTATCTTCCACTCCATGAGGATTTGATGAAAATGGAATTGAAGTGCTTAAACTACATAGTGAATCTGATTGAAAAAGTATCTAGTATTTGTGGTTCCCAATTTCCAAACTCTCAAAACTAATGAACAAATATAACACCAATATATCACACTTGATTTCCAAAATAACATTTGCAAAATCTCAATCAGATTTGTATGGTACTAACATGCAGTTGCAATTTTTTAGCACAAATCTTATTAAACTGATGATTATTAATGTAACACCCCTTGCCCAACCCCATCTCCAGGTCTGAGCTACAAGATGCCATATTCATTCCCGGAACAACTACAAAAACTTTAATACAATTTAATCATTCCAACATGCTCATTAGTTAAAACACATTTTCAAAATGATATAAAAATATTTTCGAGTTTGATATGAGCTTACGAAAGCTTACTTCTTAAACCGAGGTCGGTTAAGGACTTAATTGTAAAGTTTTCAAACTTTCAGATTGATGTCACCACATTATGACTTTCATATCGTGTCATCGTTATTAAGTGAGTTACGTCGCGACACCACTCACTGCCAATCTATGTCACGATGTTAGGGATTTGTGATCGCAACATTGCCCTTGTTTTGGCAAAAATTACATTGGTACTTATTCCATGCTCTCTACCGAACATGTTTAATCATCCATGTGAACTTTCCCAATTCAATCAAACATCAACCTAAACCAAATTTACAAATGCATAACATCATGCCAAAACAAAATCAAATTTGTAACACTTTTACACTCATCGATCACATAGCACAAACGCATGCTCAAACTTAGTCATTCCAAGTCATGTTCTAACATTAACATGCCAAAATACCTCATTCAGTAAGTTATGACATATTAGGCTTAAAAAACCTTGAAATCATGAGTTCAAAAGGAATCTAACATGGTAAAAAACTAAGAATCATTTTGGCCATATATTAAGCTTAAAATGCAGACAAAACCTTAGCTACAATTACAACTTTGGCATACACATTAGGTTGATCATTTTCACAACTCAATGATCCTATATGCATGCCACAATATAAAGAACCAAAATAAACATATTTCTACCATTTCAATGATAGTGTGATTTTCGCAAAGATTCAGCTTTGAAAGTTCCGCAAGTTGATGATCTACAAGTAGGAAAAACAAGTAGAGTAAGTATTTAAATGCTAAGTAAGTTTAAATGGAAATTACATACTTACCTTACTCTAAGGTGAGCATATTAACTATCATAGCTTTGGCATACATTTGGCTAAGACATGGCGCTAAAAATGATAATAAGGTAAGCATTAAACCATATTAAGCATAACTCAAAACATCAATTTTGTACCATTTCACATAGATTCATAAAAAATTCACATATTCTCATTAAGATCATTACCATTTTATGATATATTATCAATTTACAAGTTCAAACCATTTCAATGTGAACCACATATCATAATAGCATATCAAATTGGTTTGTTTCCCTTTTCTCGGTTTCAAAATCCATTTTCAATATTTCGTCCAATGGAACCCTAATTAAATGGATTCAGATACATGGGTGAACTATACCACACCAGATAGCTCGTAGGAGCTTAAATGACACCACACTAAAGCACCAAAGTGCAAAGCCCATAAGCATCAAATGTATAAACATTTTCAATTATATCCATCCACCACACCAAAGTCTTCGTAAAGACGAATAATACTCGATGGTCTGCAATAAATATTAGATCTCGATATAACCTATAATAATCTCTATATCATTACAGTCCCGTATGAGTGCATATATGACCTTATTGGCATGCCAATCGTATCCTAACATTTTACTAAGTTCACATGGGCATCAATCATACATATTATATTTTCATACCCTGTATTATTCATATTTGCATAAATAATCAAATTTACATGTCCATACCTTGTAATCATTCATGTTTTCACATTTATACCATGTACTGTCTCATAACAATCAATTATCACATTTCATTTCAATTCAATCTCATTACTAGCCTTGTATGTCAAATTCATTGATATTTCAAATTATACTTAAACATATATATATATATATATATATATATATATATATATATATAAAGTAAGCACAAGCATGCATATAACACAATATAAAATAGTAAGTTCCATATGAACTTACATATTCAAAACACAAAACGGGTGAATTCTTCAAGGAGTAATCCATAATTTTCGCTTTTCCCCTATTAGCACTATTTTGATTCAATTTTTATCTATATAAATATTTTATATATCAATCAATACCAAAAATTATCACACATTATCATGAAATGCATGATCCTAAATAAATCCATTTTTTATTTTTAAAATATTTTACATTTTATTCAATTTTGTCCCCAAACTTGGGATATGCATAACTTTTGATTCCTAGTTTCAGATTAAAATTTGATTTCACATATTCTCATTAGTGACCTTATACTTTCTATTTCTAACATAACCTCGTGATGGGTTTTACATTTATTATATTTGGTCCCTAATGTAACAAAGTTAACAAACAAGCTTGACTAACTTTACAATTTAATCCTTTTTCATAATCTAAGCTCACTTTCTATCAACTCTAAGTCTAATTCATCAATTTATCAATAATGTAAACTTGTCAAAATTTCTACAATTGATCAAATTGATACATGGGCTAGCTAAATTAAGCTTCCGTGATAATAAAAAATCTATAAAAACTATAAGAAAAAGGACTTAATTTTCATACCTAGAAAATGCTCAAATGTAAAAGAGAAAACTTTGGAATTTTCTTCAATTTTTGGTTAAGGGGGACAGTGAGCTAATGAAGATGATAATAAAATTTCATTAACTTATGCTTTTATACCTTAATTAGTCACTAATTAGCCTAGTTTAATTGACATAACTATCACTTAATCCTATATATTGGAAAATGCCATCATCCTCTACTAGCTCCCTATGGAAAATGGTTTAATATCCATTTTGTTCCTTTGGTTATTTTCTATTTAGGTCCTCAAGCCTTTTGTTAACTAAAACTCTATAGTGGTTAGACTTTTACAATTTAGTCCCTAAGCCTTAATTAACTATTTTTTTGGCTAAATTTCTCGACCATTATTCAATATATTTTTACATTAACTCCATGAATATTCTTATTTTATATTTACGGGCTTGATTTACAAAAATGGGATTTTGAAGTCGCATTTTTCAATCCTACTAAAAATCAAATTGTTACAAATAATATATTATATTAAATTAGTTAGTAACACAAATACTAGGAAGGCTTAGCCAGTAAGCCAAACTGTTGAATTGAAAAGCTTGCATATCTAGAGGGTTAGCTCTTAACCCACCAAATTAAGACCATTAATGTAACAGTCAGTTTTTCAGTGGTTTCGGGATTACAAATCCTACGTGTCGATTCGTAAAATTAATTAGTTAAATATTTATGAGGTCATTAGTGTAAATTTTAAATTTTGGTTATGAGATTATATTATTTAGATAGTTAATTAGTAAAAAGAACTGAATCGTAAAAGCTATAAAAGTAGAGTCTAGAAAATTTAGAGGGCTAAATGAATAAATTAGCTAATAAATATTTAATGGGTGGATCAACATTGTTATTTTTGTAAATGGATAAGCTTAATTAAGGTAAATTGTATTTAATTAATGATT
Organism: Gossypium australe; assembly: GCA_005393395.2. NCBI lineage: Eukaryota > Viridiplantae > Streptophyta > Magnoliopsida > Malvales > Malvaceae > Gossypium > Gossypium australe. Next base: position 87,290,871 of record CM016622.1, on the reverse strand, counting down.
ATTTAAGAACTTTGAAATATTTACAAAATAACCTAAGTATATATATTAAATTAAATGAAAGAAAAAGAAGAACATTGAGCTTATTTCTTCATCCTCTCCACGGCACAAGGAGAGAAAACTAGGGTTTCATCTTTTTATTTTTAGAGCTTCAATTGGTAAGTGTTTTCATGCTCATTTTTAGTAATTTTTATGTTTTTAAGTTCGTATTAGCCTAATCTAGCTAACCTGGAGACTAATTTGTAAAAATATCAAACGTTTTGGATTGTGCCATTGATGAATTGAGTTGTTCTCTTGAAGCTTTTGAAAGATTTCTAAGCTTAGATGTTAGATTGGACTGTTTTGTAAAGTAATTTTTGATGATTTTAATATTTAAGGACTAAATTGCTAAAACGATAAAATTTCTTGTACTTGATATGAAATATTTACAAATAGGGGCTATTGGATAACCATGGAAGGTTTGGCTGAAGCGAGTTTAAGAGGAAATGGGTAAATTTCTTGTTTGAGGCTTAGGGATTAAATTGGATAAAAGTAGAAAATTGAGGGCAATTTTGTAAATGTCAAAAGAGGACTAAATTGTATAAAAAGATTAAATTTGTTTGTTGATTTATTTAATTGAATGGAACTATTGTTTTAGATCACGAAAGTGTTGAGGACCAAGGAAAAGACAAGGTAGCGTAGTAGTTCCTGTACTTTAGCTATTACTACGAATCTACCAGTAAGTTTGTATTTTTAATTTTTATAATTGGTGTTCTTTCCATAAAATTATGAATACCCAAGTTGTAGAATTGCTAAGCTTATTGGATCAAATTGAAAAATGGTAAAACGAATAATTAAGGTGATTAAGCCTTGGGCTGGGACGTGAATTGACGAAATGATTACATATCTTATTCTGACGATATGGACTATTCTGATGGTTGAGAATCTTGTATAGTTGCAGATTCTCGACAGCTTGTGTGAGTAGTATCGAGATTTAGTGAAACGACTAAATGCTCTGTTCTAATGAATGAACAGTAGCAATGGTTGAGGTCCTACATACGTTGCAAATCCTCTTCAGCTTGTGTGAGAAGCATTGTGAAACGTCAATAATCTGAGATCTAGCCCCAATGAGTGGTACTCTGCATTTCTAAAAATGACGAGCTATGATATCTGATCAAACTGATTTAATGAAACAAGTAGCTCTTATCTGTGGTGGACTGTGAACGTCAAAGATTTATCTTAGTTGTTGCTCAATTATGTTGTTAAGATAACTTGTGGTAAGCTTTATCATTATTTTTACGAACTTATTAAGCTTCAAGTAAGCTTACCTCTATTTGTTCTTTGTTTTGTAGATTTCGTTATTGTGGTTGGGAGATCAGATTAAGCTCGAAGAAACAGACTATCTCAAGAACTAATTTGGTAGGTTTTGGATATTTTGGTTATATGGCATGTATAGGACTTTAGAGTGCAATTAGTCTTGTGTGTGTTTATGACCATTTTGGTACAAATATGTTTTGGGCTTAAGTCTTGATTGATGGATTTTCTTAAAATGCCTTGAAAAGTTTGAGTTTTTGGTCACCTTTAGATACCTGGAACATATGTTTCTTATGGTATATTTGAAGAGAAATGTGAATGGTTAAGTTGATTGTCATTTGGAAGTTAAAAGAACTAAGTTTATGCTTGAGAAGTGGCAATATTATTTGATTTGGTTGGTGTTGTTTGTACACACTTGTGGTGCCTTTGAATGGAATATTGGTTAGTTGAATTAGGGCCTTTGAAATGGTAACTTTATGTGTGTTGAATGGTGTTTAAGTCATTTGGAAGTGTGCACAATTGAATTGAATGCTTATGCATGGTCAGGGTATGAAATGGCTTGATTTTAGGTTCACACGGCTTGGTACACGGGTGTGTGACCTAGTCGTGTAACGCACACGGCCTGGTGACATGGCCGTGTGTCATCTGAGAGTTCCTTATTATTCAAGTTAGTGAGTTACACGGCCTGGCACACGGGCGTGTGACACTACTCAGAGAGTTACACGGGTTGGGACATGGCCATGCGTCCCTTATTCGAAAGTTACACGGCCTAGGGTGATTCCACACGGCCGTGTGACCCTACTCATAGAGTTACACGGATGAGGACACGGGTGAGGGCACGTGTAACGACCTCAAAAGTATGGATATTGAAAAATGAGTTATTGGGTCTCTATTTTTAGTAAACGGACTCATAAAATATTTATTAAAAATATTTACAAAGTTAGTTGTGTGTTTAATAAGGTTTTATATTGGTGAATTTGACTTAATTAGAAGTATTTGAGAAAAAGGATTAAATCGAAAAAGGTGCAAAAGTTTAATTATAGATTAAAAGAAATTATAAAGGACCAAAATGGCAATTATGCCATTTTATATAGTTGAGGCGGCATTGTGTAAAAAAAATCTGAGATTTTTTTTGTATATTATTATATTATATTATATTATTATATTATTATATTATTATATATAAAACAAAAAAAGAAAAAGAGAGAAACAGAAACGGAGAAGAGAACGAAACAGAGAGCAGGGGAAAGAAAGAAAAAGAGAGAAAAGAAAGAAGAAAAAGGGAAAATTGAAAGTTTGAAGCTTGGAATTTTGATTGGTAAGTTAATTTAGTCCTTCTCTTTTAATTTTGATGCTTTATAAGTTTTAGAAAAAGTTTTGATGAATTTAAGTTGAAGTTTTTGAAGTTTTAAAGCTGTTGAATATAGCATATGATGAACAAAAAGATGAATTAGTGGTTTAATTGAAAGAATTTGAAGTTAGAATTGGGTAAAGGATTTAATTGTAAAATAAGCTATAAGAAAACTGTTTTGGACAGCAGCAGTAGAGTAACTTTGAAAAATCACCAAAAATCGTAGAAGTGGAATTAGAAGTCGAATGAGATATGAAATTAAAGCTTATTGAGTCTATTTTCATATGAAAGAAACAGGGAAAGCAAAGGAATTCTGTAATTTGAGATATTTATATTTTGTAAGACTGGTTTAGAGGAATTTCGGGATCCCCTGTTCTGACTTTGGAAAATCATAAAAAATTGGATAAAAATAATTATAGGCTTAATTTTATATGTTTAGAATTCTGAATGAATCTATTTTCAATAGAAATAAACGAGAACATCATATGAATTCTGTATGAAGAGATAATTAATTTTTAGTGAAGAAGGGTCAGAACTGCCAGACAACAGAACAGGGGTGACTTTGATGAATAAACTGTACTAATTGGCTAGGCTAAAAATTCTGGAAATTTTATGGTATGAATATATGTGAGTCTAGTTTCAGGAAAAATTAACGGTTCTTCATTTGGAGTTCTGTAGCTCTGGAAATAAATAATTTAGTGACTATGACACGAAAATGACAGATTTGAATAAGTTTATGAGTAAAGGATTAAATTGAAATGTGAGCAAAAGTAAGAAAGCATGAGTTTATCATAAAATACATGTTTATTTTATTAAATAGTACAGGAAATTATTTGATTATTTTTAACATATAAATGTTATATGTTTATATGAAATTGAAGAAAAGAAAGGAAGGAGAGGACCGAATTGAAGGAAAAGGAAAAGAGAAGGTTAAGGAGTGAAGGAAGAAGAATTTATATCACCTCAACCTTTTTTTGTAAGTACTACAAGACTTTTAATTATTGTTATTTATCATTTTTGAAATATTTATGTGAATTATTTAAATATATGAGATTCAGCTTTAATGCCCAAGTAGACGAAATTTAGAACTCTTGGGATATTAGTGGCATGCCATTAAGGAACTTTAGCGCGCTCTCTGATATTAGCACGTTGGTGCTCTCTGATATTAGCACGTTGGTGCTCTCTGATTATTAGCACGTCAGTACTCTCTGATTATTAGCACATTGGTGCTCTCTGTTCACTTGTGCATCATAATGCACCTCTGTATATGTTCCGTATATCCGATGTGTTCTATAAAGTCTACTTTGGGCTAAGAATGTGAAATGAGAACAAAGTGAATTACTGATGTGTTAAGGTAAGATTTATACCTTATAAAAGATAAGTTAAATTTTATTAAAGCAAGGCATAGTTGAAGAAACTTATATGTGAGTCGATATGTAATAATTGAATGAGTTTAAAATATTTTGTTATGATTATTTACTTATTTAATAATTCTTGTGGTGCTTACTAAGCCTTCACCAGCTTAACGCGTTTATTTTAACGCGTAGGTACAATTAGACTAGGAGAGAAGTCCAACTAAAAGATCGTTCATCTCATCACATCCTCAAGGGCTTCAAAAGTAGGTACTATATTTTGTATTAAAATGGCATGTACATATGTAGTTCAAAGGTGTTCCCATGTGATAGGGATTAAAATGTAAGTTCTTGAAATTTTATCTATTTTCAGTTACTTGAAGTATTTTGGTATATATGGAATGAATTAATAAACAATAAATAAGTGAGCAAAAATGGTTGGTAAGTTAAAATATTATATACAAATGTTTTAATTAAACAGTATCTGGCCATAATTGTTTTGGCACCAAATGTAATAGTCTTATACCGGGTCTGCATGATTGAACCGGGTATAGGGGTATTACAGCACGGGCTGGGACACGGCCATGTGTCCCTTGTTCAAAAGTTACACGGCCTAGGGTGATTCCACAAGGCCTGGCCACACTGTCGTGTGACCCCTATTTCTTAATTTTTATAACTTTTTTTCTAAACTTGTCAAACTATTTCAAATCACTCCCAAAATGTTTCTAAGAAATTTTTACGGCCTCGAGGGCTCGATTTAGGGATGAAATGTATGAGATTGAATGGTTTATGATATATTTGAATTATTGAATGTTATAACGTTTAAATGTTTTCGATTGTACAGTAATGCTTCGTAACCCTAATCCGACGATAAAGACGAGGTAGGGGTGTTACAATTAAAAAAAAACTCATCTCCAGATTGCGAAGCAACTTTCGGAATTAACCAAAAAAAATTCAACTTTTACATAGAATTCACCCCCCAAAAAAAGCAACAAAAATTGAAAAATCATGTGGGTATTTAAGGATAGAAACTTTAGAATGAAGAAATTTACAATAAACCTGAAAGTAAATTTATAAAAAGATAAAGAAGCAGAGAGAAATGAAAAAAGATGAAAGGTGAAATAGGGTATAAGATGGTGAGTAAGAATCAATTGAAAATAAAGAACCTTTGATTTGATTCCAAGTGAAAAGAAAGAGGAAAACTAGGTAAAAGATGAATAGTAGTTGGAGTAAAAAAAAGGACAAAAATGATGACATGGCGTATACAACAAGTTGTCGTTAGGAATTTAAGGTGTAAGTGACTAAAATGAAAATTTTCTCTAATAACAATGATTAAATCGCAAGTGTTTTTATTTTAGTAACCAAGATGAAAGCGCTCAAAAGATTAGGTGACCAACTAAATAATTTACCCAAAAATAAAAATGGCACATACATATATGAATCATCATATTAAAATTACACTCAAGATGTGTTTAATATTACTTGTAAGAAGTATTTTTAGGGTAAAAAATACTTTGGGGGCAAAAGCATCCCTATACAAGTTGCTTTTCGAGAGAAGAAGTGCTTTTCCTAAACTAAAAATTGGTTCAAATGCATTTTTTTTCAAAAGTTGAAAAATTTAGCTTCTCTTCAAAAGTGTTTTTCTTCTAAAAAATACTTTTGAAAAGTAATGTTAAACTAAGCATAAATATATATTATCACAATAATAATTTTTACTCTTCATATTTTAATTATTTTTGTATTATGCAATAGTTTCATATTTATTAATTTTTGCACTTACAACTTACATGTTTATTTCCATTAAGAAATATTTTTCAATGGTAAAAGTAAAATAAGAGTAAAAATAGTCCTTTTATTTTTGGATGCTTTTTATTGTGGGCCTCACCACTTATGTATTTATTTATTTTCCTTTTCACCCTCAATCTCATGTCCTACTCATCTATTTCTTTATATTTTTTCCTTTTTTTCTTTTCACTTTATCTCTTCTTTTTTTTCGCCCTTTCCATCTTCATCTTCATTAGCCTACTACCTACCAACCGCCACCGCAGCCGCCGCCGCCGCCGCCCTACTCCAATGGCCTTTCTGACCGGAAAAAAGGACTAAAATGCAGCATGTCCCATTCTCTTTCTCTTCCTTAGCTTAGTTCTCCATGAAACGGCCCCGAATTCCACATTTAAATCCGAAGTTCGAATGACAAACCTCTCAAATCTCCTAAATCTGTTATCCAATCGATCCAATAGGGAAGTATGTTCATCTCTCCCATGCAACCTCTCATTCCACTGTTTAGATTTCGAATACATCACCTCTAAACTCGTTAACCGAGCTTGGCCGGATCTGCGACTTTTTCTTTTCCTTCTCTTTTTGGTTTTGATATTTAATTCTCTTTACTGCATGGTTTCTTGGTGATTTTCTGTTTGGGATTTGGTAGAGAGGCTAGGCAATGTCGACGATGACGGAGGAATAGGGATGAGAGAGGGATGGTGAGTGGGGACTTTGGGTAAAGGTGAGGGTTAGGTTCTATTTGGGGAAGTGAGTTGTAGAAGTGTGGAAGCTAGGAGAGAAGAGATGGTGAAGGTGCGATGGTTCAGTGGTGATGGAGGAGGCGGTGGCCAATGGTGAGCTTGATGGTGATTGTAGGTTCTGGGTATAGGGCTGAGAGTTGAGAGGGTGCTAGGGAGGTTGAGGAGAGCCATTTGATGGTGGGGATTAGATCGGTGCCGATGACAACATCGGAGTGGGCGATGACGACAGCTATATGTAGAAGTTAGGGTTTTGCCAAGGGAGATGAGAAGGAAGGAAAAGAACAAAAAAAAAAAAAAGAAAGAGGGAAATGTTGAAATAAAGCAAAAAAGGTTAATTTTTTAAAAAATAGGGTTAAAATTATGTGGTGCTGACATGGCTTTTAAGTTGGCGTTTTAACTGCTGACACATTGTCACATGTGATTTTCTTTAGGCCTACTAAATTGTTAATTTAGAAATTATTAATGATCAAAATATAAATTTAAATAAATATAATGGACTATTTTTATAATTTATCCATAAATAATCAATCCAAGCTCATATATTGATGGTGCGGTTAGTAGTTCAGGTAGTCTAAATCGGGATTAGTATGGGGTTTTCGAGGAATATTGGCTGTTATGTCTTAGATGTTGGTGTTTTAGAGGGATGGTAAGCTGCTTGGATTCTTGAACCAAGATTGTTTGGTGATTGTTTGGTTGGTTGAATGGAATAAAAAGTAATAAAATTATAATGGAATAGAGTTGTAATCAATAATTAATTGTTTGATTCAATAGAATTGAATTAAGTTGTAATAGTATTCTTATGTTTAGTTGGATGAAATAAATGTTGTAAATAGCATAAGGAAAAAGATTTAAATAACCAGAAGAATTTCTTTAGATAGATAATTATTGTTATTGTTATTAAATTATATATTATTTTATTAAATTGTATTAATATTTATGTTAAAATATGATTAAATTATTTATATAATTTTTATTAATTTATATTTTAATAATAATTATATTAAGAATATTAAATTATCAAATGTAAGGGTAATGTCGGAAAAGGTCACTAAGAAAAACAAAAGTGTAAAAGGATAAAATTATACAATATTCAAATTTGACAAAGGTCAATTCTTGAACTACTTTACTTTACTCCATAGATACAAGTTCAAACTTATACACCTACAAATAGCATAAACATGAATTTGTTGATCACACTTCATGACCAGCGTTAAGATTGGTACAAATTCATTGAGGGATGATAATGGTGTCGAATTCCAACAACTGTAAAAAATGTTGAATTGTTTCTTGGCTCACATTAAGGCTCACTTGCACTATTGATGGAATTGTTTTCAAAACTTAATTTTTCTTGCCTATTTCTCCCACCACTGGTCAGCAAATCAATTAAAAATGAAACTAATTATATATATGAAGAAAATAAATATATTAAGGACCATATAGAGCAAGACAAGAATATATAATATATATTTGAACATGAGACAACTATTTCAGGCAATTAAGATAAAACAGTAAATTCATCCATAATGCTAATAAAGGAGGTAGATTGAAACATTAGTAGTACATGAACTTTTTTAAGTGAAATGGAGATGAGGGCAAATGATTTGAGCTAAGAAAGAAAGAGAGCAGAGCGAACTGATTTGAGCTAAGATTTGACAATAGTTAATAGTATAGGAAACATTAAACATGGTGTAAGCTTTAAACATTAAACATAAATCCGTGGTAATAAAAAGATGCACAGGAATATAATGTTAATTGTTTGATCGTTTTAGTCTTAGATCCAACAAACATCTAAAGATCACAAAAGACTTGTTTAGTCTTAGACGAGATAAACATACTTACGATTACAGAACACATACATAATAACTTAATCCTTGCAGCAAACTGAGAAGCCCTGTGAACGAAAGAAACAGAAAACTAGTATGTTATAAAAACTTGAAAAGTAACTAAAAACAGCAAATTTGCACTTCATGCCAAATTAATTCTCATCTCTACTTTTGGACTATCTGTGAGCAAACCAAACTAATTCCTTTTAAAGATCCGTGATTTAATAGTTCCACCATGTGTTCAAACTTGAATCAAACTTTGCATCCTCGTCACTAAATTTCCTTCTTTGAAATCACCAGCGACCCCTTTGTTGCCAACATAGTACATGCACTTAAAAGAACCATGCTTGAAGCTACAAATAAATTCTTTGATACCTCAAATCTCTTTTATGTTTTTTTACTCCATTTCATACATCCAAAATATTTCTTGGACAATGGCGCCATTGAAATCCATTGCACTCTTACCAAATTCATCCACCATTCCCTTATAATTCTAGATTTGTCCACATTTTTACGAACTAATACATTTCAAATCCATATCGTTCTTGGTTTTACTACTTTGACTAGGGTACAAATATGAATCTTGCTAGGGGTGTGCAAATTTTGGGTAAAACCAAATTAATTCGGTTAACCGATCGAATTCGGTTAATTGGTCAGTTAACCGAATCAATTCTGTCGGGGTCGGTTAATAATATTTTGGAAGTTTGGTTAAAGGTTAATTCAGTTCGAAATCGGTCAGTTAATCGAATTAACCGTATTTAGTAAATAATATTATAATATATAAATATTCGATAGGTTTGATTAATTTTTTGGAAATATAAATTAATCGGTCGGTTAAGTTGGTTAAATTTTTATATGTTTTATACTTGTTTTAACCAAAAATAAAAAAATACATATACAAGTTTCGGTTAATTTGGTTAACCGACCGAATTAATCGAAAAAGTTCGGTTCGGTTAATTTTTTAAAAAAAATTCCGGTTCAGTTAACGATTAAGGGTTTAAAAGGGTCGGTTAACTGATTGAACACCCCTAAATCTTGCACTCTCCTCAACCCTCATTCCTTCTCATCAACCAAGACAAATTTCAATTAAGATCCATAATCAGCATTGGACTATCAAGCAAGAGTCTCAAATTCAATGAAAGTAAAACGATAAATCAAATAAAAAACTAACAAATCCAATACACCTCTAGAAGAAAGAACTAGAAAATCTTAGATAATAGATTCAAAGAAGCAAGCATATTCCATTAATTTAAGCTAAATACCAAATTGGCGCATTAACTAAATTTTTTTTTCCCATTTTCCCTGTAAGAATCATCAAAATCTCTAAACATTGGGATACCAAAAGTACACTTTTTTTCCCATCATTTTTAATCAGGGTATTTGAAGCTACCTTTATCTACCTTAAATAGACAAACAAACACTAGGCACGCACACAAGAACAGCACATTGTCTCTCCATGGCTTATAAAAATAAAGTTTATTCCTTTTGTTTAAAAATTAAAATGATTTGTTATTGTCGGAGTTAGTGATCTTTTCCTAAAATGTATCATTAAATTCATAGAAGACCAAGCATAAAAAGTAAATATTTAAGAAAATGAAGAAAACATAGACAGAAAGTTTTACTGGAAGTGTTAGAGAAAACAATGAGACAAATAGAATAGAATCTCAGCACTTTTCCTCGAAAGCCAAATTACTTGAACAAGGGTAAGTTTTACATTTGCTTTTACAATAAAAAAAGAAACATTGAAAAACATGTAAAGAAACATTGAAAAATAGATAGTTCGAATTAAAACTTACAAGATCTTGGATCCGGCGAGACGACTCGAAAAACGCTTCACTTCTTCTTCTTTTTTTTTCAATGGATTAAGCTATCAGGGTTAGGAGGAAATGAGATTAAAAAGAAAATTTTAAATTAAGTGAAGAAGAAATGAAGTTTACAATGGTGGAGAGAAGAAGAATGAAAAAAAATCAGTTGGGGATTGGGGATTTCAGATTGTGAGAAAAAGAGGAGAATGGTGAGAGTAAAATTGAAACATTTCTCTAATTTATTGTTCCACCCATTCCTTGATTCACCGTTCAGAAGGGGGGAGCACGAAATGGTTTGATGCATTTTGACACTGAATAATCTCGTAACGAATTATTACAGCCAACCAAACAATGGTTTGGTGATGGGTCCACTGAATTGGGCTGGAATGTATTACTATTACAGTCAACCAAAGATGTTGGTTTTAAATGATGAAGTTTGAGATGGATAGTATTGCTGTTATTCAATTGATTCAAGCAAAGTTAATTTATCAGAATTCTTGAATTGTGTTAAGAGCAATTAAAGATCTAATTCAACTTTCTTGGATAGTACGAGTTACATGCCGTAGATAATTTGGTAATATTAGCATTTTCAAAGCCTCTGATTAGATATATCTATATGCTATCATCGAATAAAATCTTTCAACTGATACATGATAATTACTCTAGAAGAGGGTGGCCTCGCATAATTTAGTTTTACTTTTTAATTTCTTTCTTTAAAAAAAATTTAGAGTGATAAATTCTTTTTTAATTCAAGTTCATAAGAATGAATTGATCCTTTTAATTGGTCTCATTAAAATGATGATTAAATTAACTAAAGGTAATTGGGGCCTATAGTTGAATGTGGAACTGAGAAAAGGCCCAATAAGGAAGAAACCACAAAACCAAAGAACAGCACGCACAACACAAACAAACATTAAGACATCTCTCTGTTCGCCAGTTTTCGAAAACCATCTTCTTCTTCTTCTTTTTTGTAATTTTCTCATTTTGATTTTGACTCTCCCTCACGTACCCAAGTTTCTCTCTTTCATTGTTCTGCCTCTTCAATTCTTTCTTACATGACCCGACCAAAAAGAAAATAATTATAGAACCCAAAGGATCAGAAATTAAAAAAAAAAAGGTTTTAACTGGTTTAGTTTCTTCGTCTTTTCTTCGTGTAAGATCTGGAAAGTAAGTTTCTTTAATCCAATTCTTGAAATGGGTTTGTTTCTGTTTCTTCAAAGAGAACTCCTATATGAAAAGAATTCACTCTTTCTTTTTTGGGTTTATAGGGATGAAGCGAATAAGAGATGATATATATTCTGGTTCTCAATTTAAACGTCCGTTTACTTCTTCAAGGGCTGAATCGTAAGTTGTCTTTTCTTTTGTTGGTTCCTCTGTTTTTGTAATCTGTTTGCTTTCTCTTTTAGGGTTATTTTGGTTGGTTTTGTTTTAATATGATAAAGTTTGGCTTTTTTGATAACTTGGTTTTTTTCCCTAATTTTTGTTGCTGATTAGTTATTGTTCTCAGCTTTAATGGTCTTTTTTGGTGAGATTTGACTGAGAATTTTGTTGGATTTGCATGTGGGATTGTATTGTTTATCACTTTGAATTGAGTGATTCGTTTATGTTTTTGATTTATCATGTTTTGGTTGAATCATATTGGTGTCTATTATTCTTGGATCAGTACATAAAGTAAGATTTGCTACGTGGTTTTGTAATATTTGGTATATAACACTTTTTAACTGAAGGGATCTTTAGCTCTTTTTAAGATTAATCATCTGTTGAAAGTAAATTAGGTTTAGCCCAATTTGTAGAGTTTTTTATTCAGTATTGTGGAGGTGGATGTAGTTCTGAATTTTCTTTCATTATTTCTACCTATTAAGCTATGGGCAAAACCAAATGCCTGGTGGAGGTGGCGGTGCAGGTGGAGGGGAAGGGGGAGGAGGAGGAGGGGGAGGTGGAGGAGCTGGAGGAGGGGCAAGTATGTCGCAGAAACTGACTACAAACGATGCCTTAACATATTTGAAGGAAGTCAAGGAGATGTTTCAGGATCAAAAAGAGAAGTACGACATGTTCCTTGAAGTCATGAAGGATTTCAAGGCTCAAAGGTATCCCATTTTCAAAATGCCAAGTTTTCTTGACGGGCAATGAATTGTTGTTTAAACTACTAAATGTCTGTCTTCTGCAGGACTGACACTGCTGGTGTCATTGCCCGAGTGAAAGAGTTATTCAAAGGGCATAACAACTTGATTTATGGATTTAATACCTTTTTGCCAAAGGGATATGGAATTACCCTTGACGAGGATGAGGCTCCTCCAAAAAAGACTGTTGAATTTGATGAAGCAATCAGTTTTGTAAACAAAATAAAGGTGAAATACTGAAATTGTTGTGCCATAATCTTCCGCTTATTGATGCCCTTGTTTAGCCATCTAATTTATCCATTTTACTATGCAGAAACGTTTCCAAAATGATGAGCATGTTTATAAATCATTTCTGGATATTTTGAATATGTACCGGAAGGAGCACAAGGACATAAATGAGGTCTATACTGAGGTAGTGTCTTCTTCTTGTTAACTTTGTTCATTTGCTCTTTGGCATTTACTGAATCTTAATCTCTTGATTTTGTTTTCTTCAGAAAATATCATGTGTTCTTTGTTTCATTGCTTTCAGGTTGCTTCTCTTTTTGAGGACCATCCAGATCTTCTTGATGAGTTCACAAGATTTTTGCCAGATTCTCAAGCAGCACCTATGACCCAACAAGTTCCATATGGTCGAAACTCAACTCAGCATTATAATGAGCGAAGCTCTGCTACACCCACCTTGCGGCAAATACAAATGGATAAGGTAGCTGTTCTCTCTCTTATTTTTAATATTTATTTTCTTTCTACTTGCTATGCATTGATATGCTTGTGATATGAACAATGATTCTTTTATTTTATTTTTCCAGCAACGTCGGAGGGATAGGAGTATTACTTCCAATGCTGATAGGGATCTCAGTGTTGACTGTCCTGAACTGGACGATGACAAAGCTGTTATCAAAATGCAAAAGGAGCAGAGAAAGCGCGTGGAAAAGGACAGTAGGGATCAGAGAATTCGTGATCACGATGATCCTGAGCATGACAACAATAGGGATTTTAACTTGCAGCGTTTTCCTGACAAAAAGAGATCCGGAAGGAAGGTTGAAGGATTTGCTTCTTATGATGACAGGGATACTTTCAAAAGTAAGTCTCTCAACTTTTTATAACTATTATATGCGTATAATATACAAAGTGTCTCCTTTGTTTTACTTGCTTTTTGAACATATCATAATAGTTTAGGGTGTTTAGGGTGACTATTTTGCTGTTCTTTTGCAATGCGTTGCTAATAAAGTAGCCTTGCTTGTGTAGTGGGATCCATGTTAATGCACATTTTGCTAATAAAGTAGCCTTGCTTGTGTAGTGGGATCCATGTTAATGCACATTTTCTTGTTCTTCTTATATCAACCTTTTAAAGGTTTTTCTATTCAAATCTCAGGCATGTGCAACCAAGGGTTTGTATTCTGCGAGAAAGTTAAGGAGAGGCTATGCAACTCAGATGACTACCAGGCGTTCTTAAAGTGCCTTAATATTTATAGCAACGGAATAATCAAAAGAAATGATTTGCAAAATTTGGTATGTTTTACACCATCTCTAACAGTTATCTTTGGTTTTAGAATCATTCAATCACTTCTCTTATATGTTATATTGGTCCCTAGGTGACTGATTTACTTGGCAAGTATCCAGATCTTATGAATGAATTCAATCAGTTCTTGGAGCGTTGCGAGAATACGGGTAACAACTTAAGCATCATTTTAAGTTGTTTTGTTTCAATTATTCATTCTTATGGCTGTTTTTAACCCAAATATCTCCTGCAGATGGGCTTCTTGCTGGTGTTATTAATAAAAGTACGCAACTGATAGCCTCCTTTTCTTTCTGATTTGTTACACATTTTCTTATTTATCTTTGCCACTTCCTCATTTATCAATACCATTGTATCAGAAAAAAAAATCCCAAAATTAAGATGAAAAAACTGATACCATGATGAAATTAGAGATGAATACTCTAATGTATTGAGGAAAAACTCACTCAAAAGTATGTATTTCTTAGAAATACAGCTATATATACATGAAGATCGAATCAACTTAAGGAAAGAATATCTCTTAATTAGAATTTCTAAAAATCAGTTGTAATCTTTAAAGATACTAACAGTGCTATCAAATAATCAAAAGATTCTCAACACTTATTTATCTGTAAATCGCAATGACGTTTACTTCTTGATTACAGAATCTCTTACAGTTGTTGGACATGCACCCAAGTCAGAGGAAAAACGCGAAATTGAGGCAGCTAAGGAAAAGGAGAGATATAAGTATATGGGAAAATCAATACAGGAGCTTGACCTTTCTAACTGCCAAAATTGTACTCCAAGCTATCGGCTTCTGCCTGATGATGTATAAACTTTTGTTTTTTTCCCCCATGCAAATTATTCATGATTTGGCACCAGTTTTTAATGCTCTTTGGTGTTTCTCATGCAGTACCCAATACCTATTGCAAGTCAGAGATCCGAGCTCGGCGCTCAAGTGCTGAATGATAATTGGGTATCTGTGACTTCAGGAAGTGAGGATTATTCTTTTAAGCACATGCGCCGAAATCAATATGAAGAGAGCTTGTTCAGATGTGAGGATGATAGGTAAAATTTCCGGGCCTACCTCAATTTATTCCAGTGCTATGTATGCATTCACCTTGGTGATTATTTATCTCTTTTTGTAATTTAATTATGCGTCGTTCCCATTGTAATTTTATATACTGCATGTGAAGGTGAGAATGAACTTTCGTAAGAAATATCTATATGCACTGATTAATTATTCAGTTCATTTATGCCCTTTTGTATTCCGGTCTTAAAAGTATCTGACTGGTCAATGTACTATAGGCTTATGAGCAAATTAGTCCTATAAAAGCGAGCAATTTAATCTTTGTAGATTTAATTTTAAAGCAAAAAGGTAAATTTGTAAACGGTGATAAGGTTGAATGTTAAAACATATTGACTTGCCATGTTTTGAAGTGGCAAGAAAAAAACTGAGCAATTTAGTCCTTGTGTTTTGAAAATGTTTGAATTTTTTTTTTCATTTGTTTGTCACTTTAATACACAAGTCAGCTTTTCTTATCCTTCAAATTTACCACTGTTTAAAAAAAAAAAATACAAGGATTAACTTGCTCATTTTTGTAGTAGAGGGACCACTTTGCCCTTTGGCCTTTGGTACAGGGACCCACCAGTTGCTTTAACCGAAATCTAGATATTATATCCTTCCTGGACATGACAGAGTTCTTGTTTGATGGTCTTAGGTTTGAGCTGGATATGTTGTTAGAATCCGTGAGCTCAACAGCCAAGCGTGCCGAGGACTTGCTAAATAGCATTAATGAAAATAAAATCAATTTGGATTCTCCGTTCCATGTTGAAGAACACTTCACTGGTTATGTCTCCTTGCTATGTGAAACCTTTTCCATCATTTTATGTCTCCTTGCTATGTGAAACCTTTTTCATCATTTTAACTTTCGGACTCTTCTTGATCACTTACTGCAGTTCTAAATTTAAGGTGCATTGAGCGTTTATATGGTGACCATGGTCTTGATGTGATGGAAATATTACGTAAAAATCCTGCTCTTGCATTACCCGTCATTTTAACTCGCCTGAAGCAAAAGCAAGAAGAGTGGACAAAGTGCCGTTTAGACTTCAACAAGGTTTGGGCTGAAATTTATTCGAAAAACCATTACAAATCGCTTGATCACCGCAGCTTCTATTTCAAGCAGCAGGATTCAAAGAACTTGAGTGTGAAATGTAAGTGGGAGTGATGATTCTTAACAACTTGTTTTTGGTATAGGGTGTACTTTGCGGTCTACAATGTTCTTATTACTAAAATTGATCCTTTTTTTTTTTCTAATTACAGCTTTAGTGGCTGAAATCAAGGAGTTGAAAGAGAAGAACCAGAAAGAGGACGATGTTCTTATGGCTAGCGTTGCTGGTCACCGACAACCCCCCTCTCCACACCTTGAATATGAATATGTGGATGTCAACATCCATGAGGACCTATATAAACTTATAGAATATTCATGTGAAGAGATGTGCTCAACGAAAGAACAGTTAAATCGAGTCATGAGGCTCTGGACCACTTTCTTGGAACCAATGTTGGGTGTGCCTCCTCAACGTAATGGCAGAGAGGGCACTGAAGGTGCCGGTAAAGCTCAGAATTCTGCTGTAAATGGCACTGCATCAAGCATTGCTGAAAGTGATGGGAGCCCTGGAGCTGATGCTACTGTAAATTCAGGGCAACCAAAGGCTGCTAGTAATGGAGATGGGAACAGTTCATCCGAACTAACAAATTCTTGCAGAAATGGGTTGACAAACAGGGAGACTTTAGCGAAAGATGAACTCTCAGGTCATGTTTCCAGAGTTGATTCGAAGCCAGAGAAAGAGATTAAATTTACAGCTGATAAAAGGCCTGGAATTAATATGGTTGCTATTGGAATCAAAGCAGAAAATAATCAGGGCAGAAGCAATGTTGAAGGGACATCAGGTGTGTAGTCTGCAAAAGTTTCATGAAAATCACTTCCGTGATTTTGTTGTTCATTGATCTCATTTTTGTTATTACTTTTATTCTTGTTATTCCTCCTTTTCTGAGATCATGTAGCAATACTGAGATTAGTTTGAATTTCAAGGTCCCAGTGCAGCTGCATCTAGACCTACTAGCATTGCTGCGGGTGAGGCTCATGAATCTGAAGCTAATGTTGATCTTGTACATTCATTGGAGGTATCATTTTTTGTATATTAACTACTATATTCTACTTAGCATCACTTAAGCTGTTATTACTAAATGGTTTTGGTAAAATATAGCAATGTTTGGCACCTCCTGTGAATGTTGCTTTGATTCTTTATTTTGCTTGAAGTATTTCTGTTTGGCATCTATGTTCTAAACATGTTTAGACATGGATGTGAAGATATGAACTTCCAAGGATCCTCAAAAATAAAAGAAAAAACATACCTGTGTTAGACACATAATTTTATCCTATGCTTACACCTAAGTAGGTTTGTTCAAAACTCTGTTAAAACCGATTAACCTATGCAATTTGGTTAATTCGGTTTTAGTGTTAGTCAGTTAAAGGTTTAATCCCTCGTTTGGTTACTAGTGTAATAACATGAGGAAAAAGCTTACTTATTACATATGTATTACAATAGTTAGACATAAAATAAAGAATAGTTAGTACAAATTTAAACTTAAAATTAGAAAGATGAGTAAAAACTCTTCTAAAAAATAATACCTCTTCAAAATAAGCGGAAATTTTTCATTCTCTTTGCTAAAAAAAAGTCATGGGAGTGGCCAAATATTATCAATTGAATTAGTTTATTGCTTACTCATATACTAAAACATGTGTAAAAACTAATACTCTTACCAAATGTAGAGTAAATGTGTTAATTCAAGTGATTGTTGGTTTACATAACTGATAATTGAACCAGTAAACTAAATGACTTAATGTATTATATTTATATTTGTATTTTTTTTATATATTTATAGTAGTAGAGATATATGGAAAAATACTTAATTGATTACATTTCTCCAATGGTTAGGATATTTTTTTAAGGAAATATAAATAACCGTTTTAAATAAATTGGAATTAAAAAATGGTAGATTAGCCTATTTATTTTCAGTTAATCAATCGACTTAAGTCCGTTTGATTATTTCATTTTTTTTTTCTTCAGTCAAGTTTGGTTTTTGGTTATTATTTATGGGAGGTAAGTTGAACTCAGCTTTCTGGTATTTTAACCAAACCAATCGAATCGACCAACTGCATGTCCTTATACCCAAGGGGGTTCTCTCTTTAATTTTTAGTCATAATAAATATGCTTATTCAAATTTGCTTGGTGATTCAGGGTGTCACTGTAGCAAAACATGCTTTAATAGTAAATGGAACACCTACAGATGGCTCTCATGCTAGCAGATATCACGAAGAATCCGCTGGTCCCTCCAAAGTCGAAAAAGAAGAAGGTGAATTATCACCTAATGGTGATTTTGAGGAGGATAACTTTGTTGCCTACGGTGATGCTGGTCCAAAGGTAGTGCCGAAGGCAAAGCATGGTGTTGAAAGCAGACAACACAGATCTGGAAATGGGAAAGATTTGCATTCCGTGGATGCTGGTGGAGAAAATGATGCGGATGCTGATGATGAGGATAGTGAAAATGCCTCGGAGGCTGGTGATGATGCATCGGGCAGCGAGTCTGCAGGTGATGAATGCTCCCATGAAGAACATGAAGAGGAGGAAGAGGTCGAACGTGATGAAGTTGATGGTAAGGTTGAGAGTGAAGGTGAAGCTGAAGGAATTGCTGATGCACATGTGGGAGGAGATGGGACCTCCTTGTCATTCTCGGAACGTTTTCTTTTTACAGTGAAGCCTCTTTCAAAGCACGTACCACCAGCTTTACCTGAAGATGAGAAATACAATTCTTGGGTTTTTTATGCAAATGACGATTTCTATGTTATTTTCAGACTTCATCAAGTACGTTAGATTTCTAAATCTTTTTAGTTATTTCTTCTTCTTCTTTTTTCTTTCTACATTTTAGTAAGTATTCTTTATTCTTTGATTTTCATTAGATCCTATACGAAAGAATACTTTCGGCAAAAACAAATTTAGCCGGTGGTGAAATAAAATGGAAACATTTGAAAGACACTAGTTCTTCAGATTTATATGCCAGGTGATTTACTTATCTATATAACTCTGCTGAACAATTTGAAGGGTTTAATGCATTCTAATTCAGAAAATTTCATCTCTTTGGTACCCAGATTTATGAGTGCATTGTACAGTCTGCTCAATGGATCAACTGATAATACAAAGTTTGAGGATGAATGCCGAGCTATAATAGGAAACCAGTCATATGTGTTATTCACATTGGACAAGTTGATATATAAATTGGTTAAACAGGTTTGCTTCTTCAAAGGTCTTCCAACATTCTTCCTTGTTTTCCATTCAATCATTCGAGATATTTTCATTGCAGCTTCAAGCTGTTGCAGCGGATGAGATGGATAATAAGCTTCTTCAATTGTATGAATATGAAAAATCGCGGAAACATTGGAAGACAATGGATTCAGTTTATTACGAGAATGCACGTGTCCTCCTCCATGAGGAGAATATATATAGACTGAAATGCGTAAGTTTTACATGTTCCTCTCTTACACCCCTTTTCCAGAAAAAGAAATGAACTGAATAAGGAACATGAATGCCCTACATGTGTTGAAAGTTTTCAAGAGCATTTAATAAAACTGTTCTGTCTTTTATTAACTAAACAACCAAATTTAAATAGAGCAAAGAGTCATAACCTAATTGGGAAAATAATTTCCTTATTCTAATAAACTACTAAAAGATAAAATAAAATATTCCTAGAATATTTCAAATGATTTATTCCAAGATTTATCTCCCTAAATAACTTTAAAATATATCCCAAAATATATGGGTTTCACATATTTCAACACCCTCCCTCAAGTTGGTGCATATATATCAATCATGCCCAACTTGCTTACAAGAATATCAAAACTTGTTTTAGAGAGCCCTTTGGTGAGTATGTCAACAATTTGTTGTTTTGAAGGAACAAACGGCATGCATACTTGACCTTCTTCAATCTGCTCCTTGATAAAGTGTATCAATATCAACATGTTTAGTTCTGTCATTTGGACTGGGTTGTGAGCAATACTAATGGCAGCTTTGCTATCACAGTACAACTTCACTGGTGAAGTTATTGGTTTCCTCAGCTCTTCCATAGTTCTTTTTAACCACGTCATTTCATAAATTCCTTGAGCCATTGATCTAAACTCAGCCTCTGCACTACTTGTTACGACATTTTGTTTTTTGCTTTGCCAAGTCACAAGGTTTCCCCAAACAAATGTGCAGTCTCCTGATGTAGATTTTCTATCTGTTATTGAGCCTACTCAATCTGCATCGGTATAAGCTTCAATTCCTCTTTGTTCGGATTTCTTGAAGAATAAGCCCTTTCCAGGTGAACTTTTCAAGTATCTCAGAATCCGAAACACTGCTTCTTCATGTTCCCCCATTGGGGAGTGCATAAATTGACTCATTAAGTTCATTGCAAAAGCTGTCTGGCCGTGTATGTGATAAGTAAATTAACTTATCGACTAATTTTTGGTACTGCCTTTTGTCAACTAATCGATCTTCTTTATTTTTGAATTTTACATTTGGATCAATTGGTGTGTCAAAAGGGCGGCAACCACTTATCCCAGCCTCTCTTAAAAGATCAGTCACATATTTTTTCTGAGATACCACAAGACCCTTCTTTGATTGAGCAACTTCCATTCCAAGAAAGTATTTCAAAGGACCCAAGTCTTTGATCTCAAACTGCAATGCTAGATACTCCTTGAGACGCCTTATTTCATCCACATCATCTCCTGTAAGAATGATATCATTGACATAAACTATAATAACTGTTATTCTACCTCTTTGTGAGTGTCGATAGAACATTGTGTGATTAGCTTGCCCTTGTGAGTAACCTTATTTTTTAACAACTTGAGTGAACCGTTCAAACCAAGCTCGAGGATCCTGCTTTAGACCATACAAAGATATCTTGAGCTTACATACTTGAGTTCCAAATTTTTCTTCAAAACCTGAAGGAGGATTCATGTAAACTTCTTCTTCAAGTTTCCCATTTAGTAAAATATTCCCAATCAAGATTAACAGCAACTGATAAAAGAACTCTAACAGAATTTAATTTGGCTACTGGAGCAAATGTTTCAAGATAATCTACTCGGTATGTTTGAGTGTACCCTTTAGCCACCAGTCGGACTTTGTATCAATTTCAAGATTTGGTTTGAATTTGGTTGTGAACACTCATTTACAGCCCACAGTTTTTTTCCCTACAGGTAATTCCTCTGTTTCCTATGTACCTATTTTTTCAAGAGCGTGCATCTCTTCTAAAATAGCCCCCTTCACTCAGGAACTTGTAGAGCATCTTTCACATTTTTGGGTATTTTCACAATATCGAGACACGAACAAAAGTTGAGAATGTCGAAGACAAGGCTTTATAATACACAAAGTTAGACATGGGATATTTGACAACATTTCTAACACCTGTTCTGTTAGCAATTGGAATATCTAAATCAGAAAATTCATTGGTTGGATTATGAGTTTGACCTGGACTTTTGACAAGATCTTGCGGGTCGGATTCTTGGTGATGAATCTGGCGGATTCCACTTTCATGATTTCGATTTCTTCTTGAGTAAACAATTAACTCCTTTGTTTGTTCTTTATTCTCATGATCAGACTCTACACCTTCATACTCCTTTTCATTAACAACATTAACATCATTAATTTCTATGTTAATCATAAATTCACCTTTCCCGTTATTAGAATTCCTATATTGTATATGTCTAGTGTTTTCTTGGTCAATTATAGAATCTTCCCTACTATAGTTCCCTCCCTGAATATTAGAATCAAAGTAAGATTGTGTTTCAACAAATGTGACATCCATGGTAACAATAATCTTCCTATCAATTGGATCGTAACATTTGTAACCCTTTTTATTAGAAGCATAGCCAATAAAGATGCATTTTTTTGCTCTAGGATCTAGTTTACCTTGGTTGTGAAGATGAACAAAAACACTACACCCAAAAACTCGGAGGGATAAATCTGTGATCAATTTAAAGTTAGGAAAGTTATCTTTACAGAGACTGAAAGGAGTTCTATAGTTTAGAGTTTTACTAGGCATTCTATTAATAAGATATGTAGCTGTTAACAAGGCTTCGCCCCAAAGTTAATGTGGTACCTGACTAGTGAACATCAAGGCTCTAGTTACTTCCAAAAGATGTCGGTTTTTTCTTTCTGCAACCCCATTTTGTTGTGGTGTATTTGTACAAAAGTTTTGGTGGACTATACCATGTTAGGTTAAGAAAACACCTAATTGGTCACTAAAAAATTTCCCACCATTGTCACTCCGAAGTACTTCTATTCTCACACCAAATTGTGTTTTCACCATAGCATAAAAAGACTGAAACACATTTTTAACTTCAGACTTATATTTTAATAAAAACACCCAACAAATGTGAGTATGATCATCAATAAATGTGACAAACCAACGTTTTCCTAAAAAAGTTGAGACTCTCGAAGATCCCCAAACATCACTATGAATTAACGAAAAAGGTTTGGAAGCTTTATATTTTTGAGGTGGGAAGAATGGTCGATGATGTTTAGCCAATTCACAAAATTCACAGTGATACTTTTATTTTTAAATAGATCAAGTAACAAATATCTTAAATAGTAAAAATTAGGATGTCCAAGTCTGTAATGCCAAATCATAATTTTATCAAAACTAGAAGCAGAATTTAAACATAAAGTAGTTGTTGGTTGACTTAGATGGTCGTAGTCAAAAAAGTAAATTCCACCAGGTTCTTTAGCATTGCCAATCATTCTCCCGAGACTGTGTCCTGAAATTTACACATAGAGGAGTCAAATATAACATGACAATTCGAGGACTGGGATAATTTACTGACCGATATGAGATTACAAGCTAGATTTGTCACATGTAAAACATCATGTAAAACCAAGGAAGTTGAAATTTTAACAGTGCCTTTCCTGGCTATTGCCAAGAACGACTTATCTGCTACTTTGATTTTTTTGTTTCCTGCCTAAGTTGTGTAAGTTGAAAAAAGAAAATGACTACTAGTCATGTGATCACTAGCTCCAGAATCAACAATCCACGGGTTTGTTTTACAAGGCTTGGCACTGAGAAAAACAGAAAAATCAGTACCCGATTAGGCAAAGGAGGAAGAAGGATTATTGGATGAGTTAGGAAGATAAGAATTCACCGAAATTGTGGTGATTGAAAAAGCTTGTGTAGATGCTCTAGTTGTTCGTTAGTAAATGGAGACCCTTCTAGAGAACTTTGGCCCTCATAATTTTCATTAGTTGTTTCAACGGTAAAACTTTCTTCCTCTGATTGCTGGATCTCTTATCTCCAATGAAAACTGTTTTAACCATGATGCTACTGGAGATAACCTAGCTCAGATGCCATGAAAGTTTTCAAAAGAGCATTTAATAAAACTGTTCTGTGTTTTATTAACTAAACAACTGAATTTAAATAGAGAAAAGAGTCATAACCTAATTGGGATTCTAATAAACTACTAAAAGATAAGGAAAATAATTCCCTTATTCTAATAAAATATTCCTACAATATCTCAAATGATTTAGTCTAAGATTTATCTATCTAAATAACTTCAAAATATATCCCAATATATATATATATGGGTTTCACATATTTCAACATATGTACACTTTGGCTTCCTTTTTTGCAGTCATCTTCGCCATCTCATTTGTCTATTCAGCTGATGGACAATGTCATTGAAAAGCCCGAAGCATTTGCTGTTTCCATGGAACCTAATTTTTCAGCCATTTTGCACAATGACTTTCTGTCAGTCTTTCCCGGAAAGAAGGAACCACATGGCATCATACTAAAGAGGTAAGGACGGAGAAAAATGTAGCATGTAGATGCTAGGTTCTGCTAGCCTCTTATGTGTTATTATAGATGATTGTAGCAAAGAAAAGATTTGGAATATGTTACTCCTTCCTATGTTGCTCAAATTCTGATGAGTATCAGATATGAGAATGTGCCCTGCGCAGATATATTGAATCTTTAAAAAAAAAAAAAGTTCTTCTAATTGGAGGATCTTTAGTGGATCATATCCCATCTCCTTATCTGCACATGAGTATTCAAGAAAAATGAAGTGTCAGAGCAACATATACTAGTGCTAATAAGCTTTTTTTTCTTTACTGATATTGCAGAAACAAGAAGTATTCAAATCCTATGTTACTTGGACTTGGGTGTGAGTGTTAGATACGAGTATGTGTCTGACACGGGTGTATAGCATTTTCTTTTTTCTTTGTTTTTCTATCTAACTGGATGATCCTTAGAGGATATAGGTGTTGAACACGAGTCTATCAAAGAATTATGGAATGTCAGAGCAACATGGACTGGTGCTAATCGGGTTTTCTTTATTGATGTTTGCAGAAACAAGAAGAACTATGCAAATCTAGATGAATTTGATGCTACTTGCATGGCCATGGAAGGCGTTGAACTGGTTAACGGTTTAGAGAACAAGATAGCTTGCAACTCATACAAGGTATCGTGCTGTTATAACATTGGGTTTAATCTTTTGTCTTTCCTTCTTTCATTGGACTACGGAAGCACAGCGCATGCTTTATCACTAAGAAAATGCCTTTGCATGTACCGAGTACCTTGGGTTTTTTTTCATTCATGATCTGTGTAATTGTTTGTCAGATATCTTATGTATTGGACACTGAAGATTTCTTCTTTCGTAGAAGAAATTCATCACGGCGCAGATCACACAATAATCAGGCAAGAATACAACGGTTCCTTAGATTTTTATCCACTTCACAATAATTTAGCATTCTCTCTCAGCGGCACGAAAGGTACATATAACATTGCGATCTTTCCATCTTCACAACCCCTTAAATTACTTGTTTATGACAATTTTGAAGGACAACTTAATTTATCCACTTCATGGCTTTATGGCAGAACCCATTGGTGCAAACCAAACCCCAAAAGGCTTTCGACAACGACATGTATCGTGTATGTTCAAACATGGTCGATGCTCGGACTGAAGAAAGGACGAACTGTTAGGAAATGTAGCATATTTGTAAGATGATATGAGGAGGATCTGACCAATTATCCTGTAAATAGGATTTGCAATTTGCATGATAATTTGTAAAGAAAAGGAAAAAGGTAAAAAAAAAAAAAAAAAGAAGAAAAGTATCATTGTTCCAAACGTGTTTAATGCTTTTACCCACAGGCTTACCAGCTGCTTCCAATTTGCATATCTAGTTCATAGTGAAGCTACCTGAGTAATTACAATGCATGCAAAGGACATAAGAGGAAATGTTGAGAACCAAATATTATCCTTGTGAGTGATTGTATCAATTAATTGGGTTTAATTCTGGATTCGGAATAAGATTTTGTTTGACATGGCGAAGCAATAAGAAATCCAAAAAGAGATACGCTTTTGTATTACTACTATCTATTCTTTTGAATATTTTAATAAAATTTTAGTTATTTTTAAATTTTTATAATGCAATGTTGTCAGATATGCATGTAAATATATTTCATTTGTTATACATTGAATTATTATCAACTTTACACCATATATTTTATTTGAAAGGTTAAAAGCTAAATGTTGTTTTATATGTATAGTCGTAAATTTTTTACTGATTTAATAAAATTACTTTCATAATGATATAATTTATTTTATATATAGAAAATTGTGATATTTGGCCAATGTTAATTAATGGCAAAGAGTTAAAGAACAAAAACCTAATTTGACAAGATGCACTAGGACCACTTTTCTTTAGTATCTTTTTCTCCCTCTTACCCATGGGTAAATTACTAAAGAATGCCCCTTTTTTAAAAAAAAATTACAGAAAATAATATTTTTTCAATTATTTATCAGAATGGGCCATTTTTCCCGAAAGCGCGTCCACGTCAGCGCGATATCAGGATATGTGATAGGAAAACACGTCCTTGAGGGCGCGCTTTGCTGATGTGGCAAAAACACTCCCCTAAGGACGCGTTTTAGCCCATGTTTTTTTTTTTAAAACTATTCTCAAATTAAATTTTCAAAAAAGATCATTTTTTAAATATTATATGAATAGACCAAATTTTTTTAAAAATTTACGAGAATAAACCTTTATAAAGGCTCGAAGTGACTAATACCATTTTTTTTAAGTTGTCGCCAATTAATATGAAAATATAACTTACAAAGCAAATCTTTATATAGACCTAAAGTCTTATTTCCCTTGTTTTCTTAAGCAATATAGGATGTGAGATATGTGTATATATAGACTCATGAATAGGTTTGTAGCTTGTTCCTAAACAATGTGGGATACATTCCTCTTTTAACTAACAACATGAGATTAAATGTTACACTATATTTGATATTTTTTTTTTGCAAAACAATTTCTATTTTTTTTATATTTTGTTAACATTTTCTCATATTATAAAATTATCTTTTGAGATCTTTAATCTTGTTGTATTTTAGAATTGTTAACATATAAAAGAACTATTAAAAAAAAGAGAACAAATTGCACATATGAAACTTGTACATGCAATAATCTTCTATTCAATTTTAAATGTTTGAAGTTAATATCAATGCAATTCTAATTTTTTAAAATAATTTTCCATTATTTAAATTTAGAAGTTATACTTTTAATTTTTTATTATTTATTTTATTTTATATTATGAATGTTTGATTAATAAATAAATGGTGAGTATTTGGTACTCAAATAGTATTTTTTTGTAATTTTAAAAAATTGATATATCTTTTTAAATATTTATTTATTTTTAATATTTTACTATACTAATTAATTTTTTTAATTCTAATTTTAATTTAAGTTTCATCACCTAAGAATGCCGATAAATTTATTTTAGATATATTTTAACTAGATAGATAATCTATTTAAACATAGTATATAATTATGTTAAATAAGTTTTTTTATAGAAATATATAATATACATAAAATATAATAATTATTTTTCCTATTTTATATCTAGATTAAATTAAATTAGTAGTCACTTAACTATATTTTTTAGCTATCGAATTATAAAAACTTACAAAATGATCACTCAATTATTAGTAATTTTTTAAATATTTATTTTTTAATATTTTACCATACTCATTTTATATTTTATATTTTTTTTACTTATAGAGTTTAAAAGTTTTATTTATAATGTAACAAATGTTAACTTTTTGTAAAAAAATTTAAACTCTAAGTAAAAAAAATCAAATATAGTGTAGTCTTTAATCTCATATTGTTAGTTAAAAGAGGAAGGAATCCCATATTATTTAGAAACAAGCTGCAAAACTATTCATGAGTCTATATATACACATATCTCATATCCAACATTGCTCAAGAAAACAAGAGAAATGTGACTTTAGGTCTAAATAAAGATTTGCTTTGTAAGTTATATTTCCATATTAATTGGTGACACTTTAAAAAAAAAATGTTGTCACTTTGAGCTTTTATAAAGGTTTATTCTCGTAAATTTTTAAAAATATTGGTCTATTTTTATAATGTCTAAAAAATGACCTTTTTTGAAAATTTAATTCGAGAATAGATTTTTTTTAAAAAAAAAACACGGGGGCTAAAACACATCCCTGATGGAGTGTTTTTGCCACATCAGCAAAGCACGCCCTCAAGGACACGTTTTCTATTGATGTGGCAAAAACGCTCCCCCAAGGACGAGTTTTCCTGCCATATACCTTAACATCACACTGACGTGAATGCACTTTCGGGGAAAATGGCCCATTCCGGTAAATAATTAAAAAAATATCTTTTTCCGTAAATTTTGAAAAAAAAAAGGTTTTATTTGATAATTTGCCCCTTACCCATCACTTATAAATTACAAATTCTTATTTTAATCATTGAGGTTAATGTATAGATTACGTTGAAATAATATTGTAATAGTTGCAAATAAAAAATTATTTAATTATTAATCAAGAATTATCACTTTTCATAGTGATGAATTATGTCTTTTAAATTTGAAAATTATATTATTTTATTATTAACAATGAATCATGATTATTCAATGATATATTTATTGAATAATTATATTTATTGTTAAAAAATATCACTATACATTTAGATAATTATATTTCTACAAATAGACATGAAAACTTTTATAAATAAAAATAAACTTTCATTTGTCTAACAAAAAAAAAAAATCAAATCTTTCTTTTTGTTCTCCCACCATTTTTTATATCCTTATATTATTCTATAAAGAGTTACTATAAAAATTCTTTATAAAAATTGATATACTTGTTATACTCCACTAGTAGACTACTTTTGTCAATGCAAAATGTAAATAATATTAGACTCCATTGCATCCTTTTAAGTTCTTTTGTTAATGACTCTTTTACACATCATAATATAAGTAAAGACGAATAGAATCTTAAAAAAAAATGATATTAATACAACACTTTAAAGCCTTTGCTTATTTCTCTTAAATTTATTTTTATCCCCCACACACTTAAAAGATTTATTTACAAGTCTCTAAAATAATAATAATAATAAAAGTATATTTTAGAAAGTAAATATAGGATTTAAAATAAATTTTTATAATAAATTAAAGTAATATTATTTAACACTGCGAGGGAAATAAAAAACTTCATATGTAAATCTGAAACATGGTCATGTGATGTGTTGTTTAAAAAAAAAAAATTAAATTTGATGAGTTTTTTAGAGGGTGGGCAAGGCAAGTGGGGAAATTTTTGCTTTAATAATTGAAAGTTTGAATCTATCGCTGTCTTGTCTTCGCCCCACAATCCCTTTACATTGCGATTTATGATTCAAAGATGAAATCATAATCGAAACAGCTGTATGTTTAGCAATCAACCCATTGTGAATGCCTAAAGTTCTTTCTGTTTTAAAATACTGCATTCAACATGTACTCACTCATTCCAATACTAATACTCCAGGGTCGTATAAAAACAAAAGCAAAAGGGAGGACACTAAGCAGTGCAATTAGTTAGGAACTTGGAAATCTAGTTCACACCCAAAAAGATAACCCCTCTAAAATTCACAATGATTTCTTTTTTCGTTTTTCTTTAATCAGTAAGTACTTCAGAAACTTATTGAATGTTCTAAGTTTCTAACAACGAGAGGAAAAATGGGAAGCTCAAAGAGGAAATTATGAAATGCACGAAAAGACAGGTTATATGATTACTTGAGAGGGTTGTTGGATCGAGAAAATACATCCAACAGTGTCAGAAACAAATGTTGCGTACCATTTTTGAACATGTGTATTTGGTCATCTTGAGTTAGAGAATCAAATAGAGAAGGGCGATTAGGGACTTCAATGAATCTCTTCTTTTCTTGCAACTTCGGCATACCAAGAGTTCCATGCTTCCGTGTAATGAGCAAAAAGGTCACTAAGAGCTGCAATAACATTAACACAAAACTCTATCATACAATTATAATGGCAAGGACATGGATTCTAATATGATCACATATGATGTGCAATTGCAGGATCTCTATCCGTCTAGTACGGAGTTCCATTCATAAATCCTAAATGAAAGGACGAAACAGTTCCTCTCAGCTGAGGAAAGTCTTTACAACGTCTTTGAGCTATGCTGCTCCCGACTCTTCAATTTTTCTAATGTAGTCATGTTCCATTATCCATATTCGTCCATGGTATGACTCTTCAGATATATATATATATATATATATATATAAAAACTTAGAGAATACCCAATACCGACTTAAGAGTCCAAGTAACATATTGACTGTAAGCAATAGAATGATTTTTTTACTATTTCCTTAACTTTTTAGTCCAATCACCATGAAGTATGATAAAAGATAGCTCACATTGGTGAGGTTACTGAAGTTGGCAGCAAGAAAAGGTGACAGAATCCTTCGGATGCTTAATCAAGCATCCAACTAGTGCCAGAATTTTGCAGTGCCACTTATTAATAATGCATGTTCAACGATGTCTATTTTTAAGTAATGAATTAAAGAAGGTACCTTGATTAAGATACTGAGGTTTATAAATAGAAGCAAGGCTCTCCCAGTCCCGAATTGGTCTCACATTTCTGTTTCCTGAGGATATAGCAGCAGGAGTAAAAGGGCCAAATGCAAAACCCTTGGAGCATTGCTTTGAATGCTGCTGCAGTTTATGATCATGTTCTACACTATCGAGCTTAATATGCATTCCCGTATTTTCCTTCTGGTTTAACCTCCGATGAGTAGAGGAGTTTGCCTTCGTTCTCTTCAGATTTTGGTTTGTAATTTCAGTCCCAAACGTCCTCTTCTTTGATTCATTCAATTCAAAAGCTGTCGTTGATCCATTGTGGAGTTTGGCTCCCCATCCCAGCCACCTGAATGCTGGTTTCCTGCTTTCGGGGTGATGGGTCTGAAAATCAATCAACCAAATAAAGCTACGTAAGTTGGATTCATGTCGCAGATAAGATTATGTTCGACACGAATATATTTACATATTCTCTAAGTTTTTTCATATATACCCATAACCGAGTATGTGTCAAGTACAAGTGTCAGACATGAATACTTCGAGGAGTTGAAGCAACACGGATGATAGATTGTACCTTCTCAATTAAATTCATGGAAGAAAACACATTGGCAATGTCATACAATCGTCTTACTTTTGCTGCAATACAATTACCAGACAAAAGCATAAGTGATTGACCATTAGAATTTCAGACATGACATTAATAATGGTTTGTTGCTCGCTTACTTCTCACAG
This sequence comes from Gossypium australe, assembly GCA_005393395.2. Lineage (NCBI taxonomy): Eukaryota > Viridiplantae > Streptophyta > Magnoliopsida > Malvales > Malvaceae > Gossypium > Gossypium australe. Next base: position 87,260,417 of record CM016622.1, on the reverse strand, counting down.
CAGTAGAATTGTGGACATCTCCCAGCAAAGCAATCGCTGCACTATCAAGGGTGATCAATTCAGCCTGTAGAAAAATAAATCAGATATTCGCCATAGACCATACAGGACAAATAAACCAGTTTATAACAACAAATCCACATAAAACAGCACGTTATCTTACATCTGAACAAAGGAAAAGCTTGACAAAGTTCTGTGTGATAAGCCAAAGGGATTTTTCTCTTTTGGTATCTAAGCAATAAACAATAATGCTGAGTAAATTAAATGAAGCAATTAAAGTTGAAAGTATTTTACAATAAAAGTGTCCCACGCATGAATTGATTGTATGTAAACACAATGATCTCTATTGCAAGTAGTATATTAGCAAATCAAAATAAAGAAGAAAGAAACTTTACCAGTACGTTTTGATGATTCTGAAAGATTATCTTGCCCTTCATTCTTCACATATGAAGAGTCTGCACTTTCATTTTCATCTAAGACCTATGCAAAATAGCTCAGCTAGTTAAACATGGCAAGGCCAGCGAATATTAATGAGACCTCTATTACAAAAACAATGATTTGAATTCCTCAAATTTTACTTCGAAAAAAAGGTACAAACAGAAGGCCAGATTTTTAAGATATATTTAGACCCAATTTCCGCTTATATTAGATCAATATATTGAAGCTAAAAATTTTCTCAGCATACAGATGGAGTAAAAAAAACCAAAGTAGAATTATACCCTTAATGATTTACTGCAATCTGAGAAACAGAAATTCTGTTTAAGAGCCTCTTCCTGTAAGCAGAACACATGATAAATCAAGTTCTTCAGTTTTAAACGAATAAAAAGTGAAAAATGAAAAGCAGAAATTTAGAATCTACCTTAAGCTTCTCCAAAGCCTTTGGAATTTCTCCAAAACCCTTCCATAAGTATTGGTTCTTTCCTTTTCTTGCCACTACCTAAACAAGAGAATGCCAAAAACCAACTCAAACTAATCTATTCACTAAACTAAACCAATAAAAAGGGTCCAAAAGAAACTGCATCTTACTCCAATACTCTCCAATATATTCACTACATCATATATACGACGACGTTCAACTCCTGAAATATGCAAAAGGGTTCCAGTAAAGCAAATTAAAATGATTTTAAATTAAAATTTAAGACTTGAGTAGTCTACTTAATTAATGGGAATTCCGATATATCTCCAAAAGTCCAAATTTGAGCCAAAAAATCGATTAAAATTTCGCAACAAACAAACAAAAAAAAAAACTGTCAGTAATGATTTCATTTCGCAACAATGAAAGGAAAAAAATAGAGTATAGACCTAGTTTTGAAGCCGCATCATCCAGTCCAATCGTTTGAACGCTGTCATGATTATACAACGCCAAAAAACTGATACAAAGGAATTTAAATTTAAAAACAAAAAAAACAAAAACAAAGAATCGTTTAAAGATTGAACAAGATCAAATATAAGAAACTTAAAGGAGCTGAAAAAAAATTTTACTTGGAGCATAAAAGGCCGAGAGATTTTTCTTTGCGGCAGTAAAGAGTTCGTGAATTAGATTCAGATTCTTGAGAAGCAAACGAAGACATTGATGTTTTCCCGAGAAAACCAAGATAACAAGAAACGTAAAAAGGAAAATTGGATCTATTTATTTTCTTGTATGGTGAGTGAGAAAGAGAGAGAAAATATGATTGGCGGGTTTGAGAATTCAAACGTGAAATCAGATCTGGTTTTTCCTCTCTTTTTCATTTTAATTCACGTTGGCATTTGGTTAATCCCGCGGATTCAAATTGAGATCTTGAACCGCGAATTTGAGTAATTACTCTTTTGTCCTTGGCCTTCCCATTGGGCTTATCTAAAAATAAAGTTCAAATTAAAATGGTATAGGCATCCAGTAGACCAGTACAAACAAAATTAAATTAATAATTTTAATAGTAATTTTACATTTACATTATTTATAAATTTTAGTAATGGTTAATAAATGGATACCCTAAGATTACTTCTAACTCAGTTACTCTAAAACTTTTTTTTTAAATCATTTCGGTAATTACATTGAATCCAATTAAATTTTAATAAATTTTCTGAACAATGTCAAAGTTCTCCTATTGTTTTTATCTTAATCCATCTGACTTAAACTCGAAACCTTGTTTAAAAGGCATCGAGCTCCTTACCATTTAACACAACAAGCATTGGTATACGCTGAAAATTATTATCATTAATAGGAACGATGGATAATATGGATATAAAGATATAGTGCAAACAATGAATAAGACATTGTAAATTAATACACGAATATCATGTCCACTAAATAACCCCAAAAGAGGAGAAAGACAAATTGACTATAGCCATAACACTCGAAAAATTCAGAAATAAACTAAAGATACATCACCTTGATCAAACCATTAAAATTGCATCATAACCCTATCATTATCAGACCAACCTAACGATGAACTCCAATTAATCAAAAAACCAGGCCAAGACCTTAAAAGATCCATCACATCAGTGATGTACAAAAGGCCAAGTCTCATACAAGACATTGCAAATTAATACACAAATGCCGTGTGGACTAAATAATCCCAAAAGGAGAAAGACAAATTGTCTATAGCCATAACACTCGGAGAATTCAGAATCAAACTAAAGATGCCTCACCTTAATCAAACCATTGAAATTGCATCATAACCCAATCATTATCAAACCAACCTGACAATGAACTCCAATTAACGAAGAAATCACTGTCAACACCCCAAAAGACCCATCACATCAATGATACACAAAAGACCAAATCTCAAATAATTTATCTTTCTTTTATCATTATCTTGGGTGCCAATTTTACAATATCATCATTCTTCCCAATCATGACAAGTCCCTCAAAAAATATTCTCATAAAAGTTGTTAATTTATGTCAAGTAAATCTAATTTCGAAATGTATATACCCTTGATTTATTATTTTATATGGCAAAATAACTTGATTATGAAGACTTTCTATCTCATCCGATCCAGTAAGGATGGAATTTTCTTTAAGCGGGTTTAAGAGCGGGGACGAGTTTTTATTTAATTCTTTTAAGATTAGATTTTGATTAAATCTACACCGCCCCGTCTCGAAATATTATTAAAATACTCCTCTTTTAATTTTATATATTTTATTTAAAAATTTCCAAAATTTTGAAAGATTTTAACTATTTTTATATGCTAATTAGGTTTTTTTAATTTTTATAACATTTTATATAATTTTTTTATACAATATTGAGGGTGGAGATGAAAGTTACACGATTTGAACCCATATTAAACTAGTGTCTGATAAGAGTTTTATTCACTACTCTATACAAGTCAAGACATAATATATATTTTATTCAAGAAATGTCAAATTTAGCGCAAGATGTTTATATATTTTTTCAATTTAGCCCTATTCACTTTTTTAAAGCTAAATTTGACTTTTAATCTTTTGAAAAGAGTTTAATTTTATCATCGACATTTCAAAAAGAATCGAATTATTGTTTTTTAACGAAAACACTGACTAAAACATTAAGTTTTTAAATGTGGTAGCTCACATGGCGATCAACATGTATTTCATGATTCTTTTTTAATTTTTATGAATTTTTATTTTTTTTGTTGATGTTGTATATAAGATAAATAATGACATATCAGCATGAAATATACGTGGATTGTCATACAGGTTACCACTCTAAATCATTAAAAAAAATGATGTTTTATTCAGCATATCTATAAAAAATTAATTTGACTCTTTTAAAAATATTAAGGTTCAAATTTAATTAAAAAATGAATAAGGGTCAAATTGATAAAAATATTTAAATTTGATATTATTTATTTATTTAATTTTATAAAATTTAATATAATATAAAACATTTATTTAATATTTCAGGTGAAGCCATATGAAAGTTAGAGAATTTTTATTTTTCCAAAGTTGTATTAGGATACTAAGTGTGAATTTGGATGGACGATGCGTTTAGTTGCTGTTAGTGTAGAAACAGTGGTGATGGTAAGATTAGATACTATAACAATACTGTAACATGAGATAAAAAATAAGTTAAATGCACTGCATTGAATCGCCCGTTCATCTAAATCCACACTAAACTTTTAAATAAAATCAAGTCTGAAATTCAAAAATTGAATGATGGTGGGAGATTGTCAGCTCTAATTTAACTGAATTTAGATGACAATTTATCAAAATTCAATGCAATTGAAATTTCTATAAAATATTAGAAACTGTATTAAAAAAAATGAGGTTACCAAAAATAATTTAAAGGGCAAAAAGGGAATTTCATGTTAAAGGGCAAAGATTTAAGACTTACCACGTGCGGTTTAGGTGGCAGTGCGCTTAGTTAAAACGGGTGGCGCGCCAAAAGGTTTGGAAAGGCATCGGTATCGAGACTGAAACTGTTTTATTTGATCACGTGACTTTCCTTAGCCACTTAACCTCAATTATTCTGCAAACTATTATTTTAATATGGCGTCGAGTATTAGATTCAATATTGATGTTTGCCTAATTTTTCAGAAATTTTAATTGAACTTATGTATTAAGTTTTTTTTATGTTAAATTTATTTTTAATAATTTTAAACTTATCTTTTAAATTGATAATTCAAAACTAAATGGACCTAAAAATGAATTAATAGCTTAGTATTAAATTTATCTTTTAAAATTATTTTTTACCATATTAAATTTATTTTAACGTTAGATTTATTTATTTTTAATAATTTAATTTATCTTGTTGCACTTTGTTATTGTAGCGCGTTTTTCCTTTCCCTCTTCTCTTTCTTTTATTTTTTTCGACTCTTCTTTATTTTTTCCCCACAAGTCCTTATCCTATATATTTTTCTCCTTTTCCCCCTATTTTATTAACAATTTTATAGAGGATAAAATGATGAGATTGACAATTAATGATGATGAAGAGGAACCCTAGAAAATTGATTTGAACAATGATGAGGCAATCACATAAATGGATTTCAATTTAGTGGGATGCTTTCTTGCAACAAGTGTGGTTCATTTTCAATCTATGCACAATACGATGGCTCATCTTTAACATCCAACCAATGGTGTCTTCATCATGGATTTTAAGTGAGAAGCAATCTTTTTTCAAGTTTTATTAAAGGATTGATGTTGATAGGGTGGTTGAGGGAGATCCTTGGACTTTTAACAAATTCATCGCTTGAAGGACAATGAATATCCTATGCAAGTCCCTTCATTCTTTGTCAACTTTTGGGTTTAGATATGTTGGGGATAAACTCGATTACGCAACGAACAAGTAAAATAATGAAGAAATTAAAAAGATCGAACAAAAATATTTTACATCGAAAACCCTTTTGAAGAGGATAAAAAATCACAATAAAAGATAATTATACTAAAACGACAAAAAACGAAAAGTACAAAGATGGAGATAAACCTAAACCCTAAAATCCAAAAATAAAAACCATAAAAAACATAAACCCAAAATTCCCCAAAAGCTTGTAAAAGATAATTAATACTAAATGCGTTATGGGTTATTTTTCTAGAGTGGAAATGGCCTATTTATAGGCTAAATTCGTAGGTCAAATAATATTAAAATAATATACACTAATCAGAGTTTGAACGGGACAAATAATCAGAATTTGACTGGAAGAATAAAACTGAGAAAATTGCATAATACGTTGCCTCGTCATGACATGGTTGCTGCCTCGTCGGGACGCCCTTCGTCGCGTCATCGAGATAACTCCTCTTCCTCGTTGGGACGTCAACTTTTTTTGGCCAAAAATGCGAGGCATACTCTACAAATCTCCATCCTGACTCGTATTTCCACAATGCCTTCTTTGCCTAAGCTCGCCATGGGTCTATCTCTAACTATGCAAGATATTAACAGAATTGAACTTGTGCTTAGAAGCTAGAAGACTTCTAGTCTTCGACTTGTGTACTGCCAAATCAAAACTAACTCGGGACTGATTTCCACGAATGTAGTGCCCTATCTTCTCAAAACCTAAACCCAAAAGAGAACCTCTCTTATACGAAACGGTCATGCATTTTTCCTTTTATGACCAAGTTGCCTCCATTTCAAACGAGTCGACTTCGACTTCTTAACAGACAAGGGACATCATGTTTCACCAGTCACCATTGATCCTTTCAGAATATAAAAACTGTCAATCCTTTTACCTTTCATCAAAACAAGAGCCTCATGAGATACTTTAATGCCGCTTGAATCGATGTTAATTCTACAACTCTTCGAGTCTAAATTTCCCAAAGAGATGAGATTTCTCTTTAAATTGTCCTGATTATCCCATCGTGCATCCTGATCTGATCTGAAATGTACTGTACCAATATCGATTACCTTACTGGGTGAACTGTTCCTCATACGCACAACTCCATCTTCAACCGAACTGTATGTGGAGAACTAGTACTTGTTGGGACACATTTGGAACAAACACTCAAAATCTAAGATCCACTCGGACGTAAGCTTGGAGCTTTCGCTTGTTGACACTAACAAGAAATCATCACACTTGTCATCGGCCAAATTAGAACCAGTTAAATCTTCTTCTATGCTCTCAGTTATTTTATTTCGCAGTTTGTAACAATCTACCTCAATGTGACCTAATTTCTTACAATAGCAACATCTCTTGTCTCGCTTACTTGATGCTACCAAAATTTAGACTTGCTTATCTGACTTGCTATCCAAACCAAACTCATTTCCGATTTTATCTTTGCTCAACAGATAACCCTTCATATCCTCAAATGAGAGATTATCTCTGCCATAAATTAGGGTTTCCCTGAAAGACTTGTATGATGGGGGTAAAGAGCACAATAATAGCAGAGCCTAATCTTCATCATCAATTTGAACCTCAACATTCTTTGAATCATGCAAAAGAGTAATAAATTGACTTATGTGACCTCTAAGGTGCTCACCTTCGTTCATTTGGAACATGTACAATCGTTGTTTCAACACTAATCGGTTAGTTAGAGACTTTGTTGTGTAAAGGGTTTCTAATATTTTCCATAGGGTGTATGCCATTTTCTCCATTAACACCTCATGTAAAACATTATTTGTTAGGTATAATTGAATTGTGTTTATCAAGTTAATTACAAGTTAAGCAATTACTAATCTAATCAGGTCGAAAATTATTATTGTAAGTTCAAATAAAATAATATTTGAGCTATATATAAATTAACAAATAAAAATATCAAACTAGCTTTCTTCATCTTTTACTAGAAACAATGCAAATGGATTGAAATGATGGTTGAATGAGTCATGGATTATTAACTAAGCTAATAAATCTATGATGATTATATTGTTTGCTACTCCTAGCTAGGAATCTCGTCTCGGTCTCGTCTATCTAAATCTCCCACTAGAGGCGTCAATTATAGTGTATTATGCAATTTAATACACTCGAGAAAACAATCAATCAAGGCATAGATAATAACTTAACTAAGTAAACCACTCATCAATGAACCAATAAGACAATTCAACACGTGATTAAACTTAAATTCCACACAAACATAAGCATTTTAACAAACACATAGTAGGCATAAAATATAAAAGATAAGGGTTGAGAATATGCTTATTAATAGATAAACATCCGATGAAGCGCGAGCGTTTAATACATCTCCATCCACAAGTTTCCAATAAAAATGAAAAAAAATAAAAATACTACAACAAAAACAAAAGGAAAGAGAAATGAAAAGAAAAAAAAATGTAAACCTAAACTAAAAACTATGAAACTAAGGAGAAAATGTTTAGCTAATAAAATATGAAATCAAAAGCTTATAAAGTAATATTTATAGTCTACTAACGTTTAACCTAACATTAATCATTATGTCCTTAAATGAAAAGAAAAGACTTAAGCTTGTTTGGAAAAAAAATTGTCCATGCAGTTTTTCACTGGTTAGGCAGTGGTATCGCGATAAGCTTCGATATCGCGATTGTAACACCCCCAACCCGTATCTCTCACCGGAATTGGGTTACGGAGCATTATTGGAGTTTACAAATCAAACAAAAAGAAATTTCAAACATTTCATATCATCAAAACAAGTCATCAAAGCATCATTTTAATCAAAATTATAAACATACCAAATCTAAATCAATTTACCTAGTTCATAGGCACTTAAACATAGAATTAAATTCACATACACTTATCTAGATTTAGTTCAATTTACCATGCCATAATATAACTTCAAAAACAAACACATATTTATACGTATAAAACCAACCAAAATTAAACTTATAACCTCATTTACAATCAAACCACAAAATAACTATTATTTAGACACCCTAGGTACATGCTGACACAAAGGATAAACATCACCACATTTGAGTTCGGGATCGTTCTTGGATGCTGAATCGGCGATCAAAAGTTAAGTACCTAACCTGCGCACGGGAAACAAAACCGTACGCTGAGTAAAAACTCAGTGGTATTTCTATAATCCGGATCTTTAAAGATAAGAAATTTTAAATATCCTATTGAAATATAAACACATATTAATATTTAATTATTTCAACAACCATATCATATTTCATTTGTTTCACAAATATCTCAATTCTCATACTTGCTATATAAATAGCTTTTCACAATTTATTTCACATTTCATTATACAATTGCATTATCTATTCCATATTCATTTCATGAGTATATAACTCATATTTTCCATATATTGGCAACATATTTCACATTCTATTTTCAATTCACTATTTCACTTCCATTTCTCATACCATACTATTTCAATATCAATCATAAAACTTTATTATTCATTTACCCCTATTAACACGACTCAGACTCAAACGGATAAACGGATCCAACCAAAACGCACCAGTTTGGTACCCAGCACCTCATCGGATAATTCGAAGTAATAAGTTGACACCTAGTGTCTCATCGACTAAACCGAAGTACATTGGCACCCAGTGCCTCATCGAATTAATCCGAAGTAATATATTGACACCCAGTGTCTCATCGACTCGAAGTCGAAGAAATCCTTGAGCTCTTCCAATCCTATGGCATGCCATCTATATCCGACCCAGGCCGATACAGTTAATAGGGTTCTGATTCACTTTTCCAATACAATCAATATTCATTTCAATTCAAATAATCACTATATTCAATATATATATATATATACCAATTCAATTCAATCAATATAAATTTAATAAATTCATCACATAACGAATCAATCCATTTCAATTGCAAAATACAATAATTCCCACCTCAACACTTATCATATATATAAATTTGAATTATAACAATTAGCAACTAAGTTCGAATTATATAAATACAAACCAGAAATTCCGAGCTATTCCTTGTCGATTTTATCTTTCCCCTTTTTAGTCGAGGGTTCCGGCATGACGTTAGCTACGTAATTAAAACAATTAAAATTCATTAATACAATACAATTCAATTTCATATTGCATATTTCAATTTTTACTCAACGTTTATCTAAATTCTAATTTAGTCCCTAAATCGAGCCTAATTTTATTTCTTCACAATCAATTCTATATTTTCATTCAATTGCCACTTTAAACTAGATTTAACTCTCTAATTTCACCTAAATCCCTAAATTTTGAAATTTTCACAATTTAGTCCCTATTACTCAAAATTTACAATTTATTCTACAATTCAATCCTTTTTCATTTCTAACTTGAAAATCTATCAATTTAATACCTAATACTAAAATTATTCAACATAAACAACACTTAAAAACTCAATAATTTTTAATATTTTGACATGGGTTGGGTAGTATTTAACACCGGGATTCTAAAAACATAAAAATTATTAGAAAAAATGAATTAAATTGACTAACCAATTGAACTTTGAACAATTGAAGCCCCTAATGCCGTGGCTTTCTCCTTTCCTTTCTTTCCTTTTTCTTTTCTTTCTTTCTTTCTTTCTTTTTCTTTCTGTTTCGTTTCTATCTTTCTTTCTTTTTATTTTTTCTTTATTTATTTTGTTTTAATATAATATATATAATATATATTTAATTAAGTAAAACATATTTTTATTAATATATATATTAAATTTATAAATATATTACCTTATGCCGCATCATTAAAGAACAATGGCATAATTGCTTCTTTAATCCCTTTAATTTTTCTTTAATCTATAATTCAACTTTCACCCTATATGCAATTTAGTCTTTATACCTAATTACTTTTAATTCAAGCAAATTCACTTAATCGAAACCTAATTAACTACACAACTAGCTTCGTAAATATTTATATAAATAATTACGAGTCTGATTTACGAGAACGGAGTCTTGGGGAATGCACTTTTTTTAAAATTTGATCCTTTTTTATTAATTAATCATCGAAACGTTAAAATTTCTTAAATAAACTTTAATACCACCTTAATGACACTCTGTAAATATTTATAAAAATATTTACAGCTCAGTTTATAAAAATAAGGTTCCAATACCTTATTTTCTAAAACCACTTGAACTTAATAAATCACTTATATAACATAAATTATCAAATCAAAAACATTTTTAAAAATCACATTTGTCTCGTAAATATAAAAAAATAATATTTACGAACTTACTTGTTGGATTTGGTGACCCCGAAAACACTGTTTTCGACACCACTAAAAAACGGGCTGTTATAGCGATACCCAAAACAATCTTAAACTTGAGAGTTTTAAATTGACTTACATTTTTTTTAAATATAGAATAGTGCCTAGCATTTTATATTTGTGGCACAAGTTTCCCATCCAGGTGTGCTAGCTGTGTTGGAAAACCGGTTAAGAAAACAATGTTTATAGTACAACGAAAGTTTAAATTTTTTTTCTTAAACTGAGTCTTGTGATATTTATAACAATAAACCCTAAACTGAATTACTACATGTGCTTTGTGTGGGGTAGTCTAGATCGTTTCCTGGCTCCGCATCAAACGATTTTATCTGTTATCTCAAATTCTGACTTGCTTAGAATGTGGGCTCTAAGTTCATGAACCGATTGTATATAATGAAAACATTGATTAATTTTCAGTAGGAAAATTAATTCTCTTCATGGGAAATCAAACTTTTGAGCTTTGTAGAAAATATAATTTATTATGTAAATAGATTGTCACTATTTTCTAACAGAGTAACAACGTTTAAAATATGGATAAGTGGTGTGTGTTTAGCTCATCCCATAGTTCCTATTTATAGGGAAAAGGTACAATAAATTTGCTTGAAAAGGGATAATTAAATAATAATATTTTAATATAAAA